>OY986044.1:80792849-82157580 GCA_963920215.1 Nineta flava
CAAACTTTAAAACATCTCCAATGATGAAGAAAAAACTATTCAATAATTAAAAATGTACAGTGCAAGGTGTTCGTAAATTGACGTGCCAAACTTCAGGCTTTTTTCTATCATTTATCTTTCAAATCCTTGGTATACATACCTTGCTGCAATGATGGTGCGCTATCGAGTTCTGTTTTGCGCCCAGGATCGTGAACTTTTCTCAAATATTCCATCCTTCGGCGATGTCATTCCTTGCGGACTTCTTTTTGGGCCTACCTTGGTTTCTATTTCCTTCCGAGTTCCTTCAAGAAGTAACTAGTGGCTGTTTTTGGTTTAATTACTTTAAATTTTGGAGTTTAGCTTGACGTACTCATATTTTCTGGTTCACTTGGTCAAGTTTAGAGTATATATACCCGGTAAATAATATTTACCAGGGTGTATTAAGTTTAGTTCCGATTTTGTAACGCTTGAAAATATTAAAAGCAGAAATAAAATTTTGGTATAGGTGTCCATAAATTGAACTAATTAGTCTATTTACGCAAATGTGTCTGCCCGTCCGTCGGCCAACATGATAATTAAAAAACGAAAGGAGATTGCGAGCTGACATTTTGTATGTGTGTTCTAGAGCTGAAAAGTAAGGTTAAGTTTGTGAATGGGAAAAATCGGACCATGTTTGGCTAAAATGGGCAAAACTACCTCTCTTTGAAACCGTAAGAGATAGAACAAAAATTTAAAGACAAAAAATGTTCGGATTTTAAAATTAAACAACTTTTTTAAACAATTTTTTTTCCATAAATTCAGTATATACTGGGTATTTAAGCAATTTACTTGGTTCGGTTTTTGCAACGGTTGAAAATATTAATCGCAGATAAACATCTTTGGTATAGACATTGGAGTTTTTTTCATATACTCAGTATATACCGAGTATTTAAGCAATTAACTCTCGTTAGTTGATATTTTCACTTGTTTTAAAGTAATATCATTTTGAATGGTGGATATTCCAATTGAAAACACTTGGTAGGTTTTAATAAATATTTTTCTTTTTAAAAAATAGTGGTATTTTTAATTATTAGATATTATTAACACAGCCAGACTTCAGCCATCAAACTGTAGAGGTGGTATTATAAACAATCTTGTTTAACTTTTCTGATACCTTCTAAGACCTTCATATACATGCGGGTTCAAAATGGTTAGCTTTTGTATATAATATCATTAATATAAATTAGATCTATGTAATTAGTTCGTCTGTAAGTAAAATTATTTTAGAGAAAAATACATAAAATGAAAATATTGTATTCGTTATTTAATGTGTTTTTTTTTCCCGCTAGACATATTAGCCTTCGATTTGCCGGTCAGCTTTCCAATTAATTGTTTTGCACAATATCTTACCTTTTGCGAAATAAAATTTAGTTCAATTTTTCGAAAAATAGTTGAACCTTTTTATGTCTTATTCGAAGTATCATTTTTATCCCAAAATATACAACGAAAATCTTAGATTCCGATAATATATTTTGTTGTTTTCTAAAGAAACTTTGTCACAAAAATTAAATTATTCTCGATTTTGGTAAAATGTGTTTAAATTTCCAAACTTCCATATATTCGAATCAACGATTGAAAAAAAAGTAAAAGGAGCATCTTTATTCAAAATTTGATTAACGTTAATTTTGATAATAATATTTTTGCGATAAATTTGTTTGATTTTGAGATATTTGGACACCAAAACTCCACATCCCAAAATCCAAAAATGACAACTTGTCTTATCCCACACTTTGGCAACACATCTTACATCGAGTAGGGTTCAATGAAGGTGTGTTCAAGCAATTTTCATTGCTTGAACAAAAAATACAATAATCCAATATTTTTAGGGTTCCGTATCTGAAATGGAAAAACAGAACTCCGGCTCCTGTGATTTTTAGACTAAAAACCTCAATCGAATTTCCCACCGCCTCCACAACCTCAAATATTTATCGTTCCCACCGCTTCCATTACTTCAAATATTTATCGACACTTCCACTGAATTTCTTTTTCGAATTCTATCTAGAGAAATAAAATACATACCAGTTTTTAGTCTAATCATAAGATTTTGTTCAAGCAATTTTCATTGCTTGAACAAAAAATACAATAATCCAATATTTTTAGGGTTCCGTATCTTAAAAGGAAAAACAGAACCCTTATACGATTACTGTTATGTTCGTCTGCCCGTCGGTTTTTCTCGAAAATCATGTAACGCTGGAATTTGAACTTTGGCATTATGATTTGGGTATTACTAATGACGCGTACATATATCGCCAGTTAACGATTGGAGCGATATATCTCCGGCTCCTGTCAGTTTTAGACTAAAAACCTCAATCGAATTTCCCACCGCCTCCACAACCTCAAATATTTATCGTTCCCACCGCTTCCATTACTTCAAATATTTATCGACACTTCCACTGAATTTCTTTTTCGAATTCTATCTAGAGAAATAAAATACATACCAGTTTTTAGTCTAATCATAAGATTTAAAACTAAAAGTTTCATCAAAATCGGTTCAGTAGTTTTAGTATCACGCTCAAACAAACAAGCAAATAAACAGATATTAACAATTTTATATTAGTAGATCGACCGTGATGTAATTCAAAAATGGAATGCGAGCTTAAAATTTTGTATGCGTGTTCTAGAGTTAAAAAGTGACTTCAAGCTTGTGAAAGGGCGAAATCGATCAAAACCCACTTTCACTAGAACAGAAAATATCTATTATTAGCACCATTAGAGAAAGAATAAAAGTTTCAAGACACAAAAGTTCCATTTTGTCGATCGATAGGGTTCTTTTTTTTTTAAAGAAAATGAGCGCATCACAAATTGGTGTATGATTATTGAAAACGTGCTATGGATAAAGCTTCCAAGAGACGAGTGAATTCGGCTATTGTGGATCACCATTTTTGTATTTATGTACAGACAGACTAACAATAACAATAATAATAATAATAATTTGAACGATATAAACAAAAGTTTTGAATGTGAATCGTATTCAGAATTGTAAAATAGCATAAGTTGAATTTATATACATCACACAAATAATAAATGGAATTACACACCGTGAAATTTAAACTAACGTATGTTTATGCTTATAAAATAATAAGTTTTTAGCTATACTATAGCTCTAGCTAGAGTAAGAGCTTGTTATTTTATTGTACTACAGTCACAACTGACACAATTGTAATTTATTTCTGTTATAAATAATTTTCCAAAATATTTTTGTTTATTTTACTAATTTTCATTCAGAGAGAAGAAGTTTGTTGTTATACAGTACAGAATATTTGTAAAATATTGACAACATAAACGAATGAGTTTTTGTAAACGAGTGAAGTCCAAGGCAGAATCTTTTTCCGATTGTCTCGATAGCCTGGCTCTCTTTAGCTTCCAAAGAGAAATAGACTCGATAATTGTGGAAATTAAATTAAATTAAGAATTTTTTTTTTCATATCAAATAAAAATCAGGTTTGAAGAAAATCATAAAGATTTTGTTTTTATTTAATTTTTTATTTCAAAGTGCGTGTTGTCCAATTGACATAAATTTAGTAAAAATTTACTAATATTTGGTGGTTTTTTGTGTGTCGAGTATCGTAATCTGTTGTACGTTCTACAGCGCTTCTTTGAAAGCTGTAGAGAGCCAAGATACCGCGACACGATGTATTTTAATATGCTTGAGACGATTTTTTAACTCAAGTTACTTGGCTGTAAAATAGTTTGGCAAATTGTTATAAATTATTTTTATAAATAAATAAGAAAATTAAATGGCTTTGGTGTTTCTTACTGTTACATTGACTTATTGTTTTTAACTATTGAAAATACGTATAAAATAATACTAATGAGTTACTCCACAAATTCTCGCCAGTGACATGTTCCATTGTGATGAGTGTATATAGTTAGCTAGGACCTAAATTTAAACAGTGAGTGTATGCGACCACCATGTAGAGTTAATACTGAAACTGAATTCTGTAGACAAAGATAGTATAGAGATCAGGAATTAATTAAAGTCGTGACGAAAAATGAATTTGTTTAAGGGATTCAAAACTGCATGGAATAAAACGATGATTAGTAACATGAAAATATTGATCATAGAAAAAATATTTTTGCATTGGTGTTCATAAAATGACCTAATTAGTCCGTTTACACAAAGTTGTCCGTTCGTCTAATTGTAAACACGAGAACTCAAAAACAAATAGAGATTGCGCGTTTGCGATTGCGATTAATTTTACGTTGGATCATACATTAACTACAAATAATTGCTGAATAGAATTATAGCAAATATGCCGAGGACTGATTCCTTCGGTTCGCCGTATTTATATCCGCCGAGGAATTGAATGATCTACGTGATTTTACAATTTACTCAATTTTTTTTACTGTGTAGGTATATGCAATCTGATACTGACTGACGGTCCACAAGTATAGTATAACATAAAATTTTTCAAAGAATCTCAACTTCAATATTTTCGAAACTGCTTGTACTAGTAGTCTCGAAGTGTGTTTTGGAGGATTTTTTTTTTTTAAATTTAAATTTTTGTTTACACAAATATAATTTATTTATAAGGATAACAAAATGATAATAAATTAATACAATGAATGAAAATGATTAACAGACCGTGATACAGAAATCACATCTATTGACCTTTCTCATACAATTAAATCTGTAAAGTTTTGGCTGACTTTGTGACTTTGTGATTATAATCAGTAAAGGTTGCGATAGGTATTTAAATATAGTGTTTTTGCTTGCTGTTTCTTTTAAGGATAGGTTTCTAAAATCAAATTCAAATTTAATTTGATCAGTTTCAAAACTATATAAATTAGTTTATTAGCCAATGATTGATGATACTTTTAAGCTTTTAATTATTGTTTTTCTTATTTAATTATTGAGAGAAATTTATTAAATAGTTAATATTGTATAAGAGCTTGAGTGCTTAATGTTGAACTTAAAGCGTATTACGTTCTTGTAATAGAAATGTTCAATATAAAGCGTCTTATGCTTTTAAAATCAACTAATAAAAGCATTTATTTTGATGAAAGTATAAAATGTAAAGTGTATAAAGTTTTTTTATAATTTCTTCGCCCAATTACTACAAGTTTCAAATTTGGATACTAAACCATAATTAAATGGTTGATAATCTTCGTACATATACAATATATATATATATATATATATATATATATATATATATATATATACATACATATATATATATATACATACATATATATATATATATATATATATATATATATACATACATATATATATATATATATATGTATGTATATATATATATATACATACATATATATATATATATATATATATATATATAGTGTTTGAAATTGAAACTTGAGAAAGTTTTGTTTATTTTAGTTTTGAATACACAAATAATACAAAATAACGAACATATAACCATATACAGGATGATTCATTCGCTCAAGGTTAACCATCGATATGTGATTTCAAGATATATTCTCTAGTGGCTCTGTGTAGGCATCTCTGGGATCTATATTCCTTCTCACTATATTCAAACGAACTAGAATTCTACAATTTAATTTAGTATATTAAACATTTAATTCATTTTTAGTCACGAAAAACAATTCTCCCCCTAAATTTCATGTAATGGTGGCGCGTGAAACGTGATAGACGCGAGACGTTAGTAAAGATGTTCAATTGCTAAGAAAACAGTTTTGTTATAAGTTTATATTGTAATATATCTATCTCTTTCTATTGATCTTAAAATATAAGTGTTGGTCTTGATAAAAAAACCATTTGTCCTTTAAATACAGGGAAAAATGTCGAAATAAATTTATTTTTAATAATAAATATTCTGTCTTTTATAATTGAACGACCATGAAAAGAAATATTTTACATTCTTTATTAGCTCACAAGATTCTGAGATGAAATCTCTAAAAAATTTCTCCTCCAAGTAATGGACATTTTTTTAATATGATTAAAATAAGTTGCCCTTTTACTTTGAAATATTTTCGCCTTACGTGTATAAAAGTTTCATTTCATTTGAATTTGATTCTAACATTTGTTTCTGAGAATTGTTGCATCTGACCGAGGTTTGTTGTAGAATAACCTAACAAACTATTAAATAATTCTGTATATACTTATAGATAGATATATATTATATTATATTCATTGTTATGTATATGTTTATTAATTAAGTTGTATCTGATTACATAATTGTTGTAATAAATTTTACTATTTATAAATGAGAACACCCACCCTCTCCCGCCATTATAAATAATTAATAATATATATCTTTAATATTTGTACAGATTTTAATTTGGGGGAGTAAACTAATATAATGATATATGTTATACGTTTATATAGTATACCGTTCTGTTGAATAGTTTCGAAAATAGTACCTCGAAAACATCACAACCCAACCCAAAAATACTGTAAACTTTTAGCAATGAACAACTATATTAATTGCATAAATACCTTGTTTATACTGAGTTCATTATCAATGCGTCAACATTCTTTGGTATGAAACGCTTGATATAAAACGTATACACATCTTACCAGTGCACTGGATCGTTGAATTTTTCGAATGGATTTCTGCTTGATAAATAATTTGGTAATTAATTATCGGTGATCATTTCCATAAAAAACTAAAATTTCTATTAAGACAAAAGAGAAATAAAAATTTTTATTGCCATTTATTTTGAACATTAAAGAAACAAATGTTTCTGAAGTTGTGTTTGTAGACATTTGGAAATGTTTATTTTTTCAATATAAGTTATTAAAAAAATAATGCGAATTAAATTACAATTATACTAGTTATATATTTTAGTTTTTTTTTTTTATAATAATAAACTATTGTATAAAAGAATCCGCAAGAAAAAATACAAAACCGGCCGTTTATGAGCTTGAAAAACAACATTAAAAAAAATGCAATTTTTGAGTTTACCAAAATTCTGATAATCTTTAAACAAAACTCTTTCTAAAGCTTTGATTTAGAATTGTAAAAATAAAATTATAAAACAAAGTTTTTGAAAGGAATAATCTGTAATTACTTTTACAGGATCTAATTATCCTTCAGGTCACTTTCTCAAAAGACACTATCATTTGGCATTGGCAAATTTCCAGTCAGTGAAATCAAGTCGCCAAGGAATATCCTAACGTTTATCAAGACCATAATCACGGTACTAAAACTCTTTATAAAACTTGATCCTGATTCGAATCCAATCAAATCTACTATTTTGGATTTTGTTACGGGATGCTCAAGGATTATTTAAGTATTTAAGTAAACTCAAAAGTTTTATGTTTTAATGTTGTTTTTCAGCCTCGAAAACGTCTGATTTTGCGTTTTTTCAAACATTAAATTGTTTATACCTCGAAAACTGTCAAATTTACGAAAAAATAACGAGAGTCCTTTTTTCTTTAAAATAGCGTCATATCTCTGCAAAAACCTTATTTGGATCAAATTATTCGATCATTCGAGTTGGCAAAATAGACAATTAGTTTGGAACACAATCCACCATGGTAGAGTGCATTTGTATAATATATATAGCAAATTTTGAAGCACTTTGCCAAAAAAAAATTGCCACCGAATGATTTCCAACACTCGTGCTAGACTAATTAAGGTATGTCGGTCGGAAAACATGAGGATGATTGAAATTTAATAATAAACTCTTGTGTAACGCCGTCTTTGCTGCTAGGTTTATGTTTGAACATTTATAATACATTTTTTTTATGTTTGAAGTTAAAGACAAACATTAAGTAGGTACTTTAAATTCTAGAAAACTATTTAGAAAATGATTGTTATAAATATATTGGAAAGAATATTTTAGAAATAATATTTATTTGTTTAGGAGTTATAATAAGTAACATTTAGTTTTAGTAATGCGGTCCATAGACGTTCAACATATCTGTTCAAATACAAAGTGATTTGAATATCGCGCATCGGCACTTTCTACTGACAAAACTCAACACTTATGAAATCACTTAGATATCCTCCGTCTTTAAAACTATTCGAGTGTGCTTGTCCAATTATAGATGGAAATGTATAAAAGGTTGAATTTGGATTCTGCGGGTTAATTTCAGGTGGTAAATTTTTCAATGGCATCGTGTAGGGTCTCAATAGAAAGCTTATTTCACCACGAATTTAATAACGTAAACGTTATGGTGTATCTTACTGCCAAAGGATCATTCAGATTAACCTGAAAAATCAGGTTAATCGGTGGGAAATTACATTGAGGTGTTAGTCTCAAATGACGGGAGCCTGTCGCCATACCAGTCCAAGTGGCCGAGCTGCCCAAGATGTTATGTCTGCGCAGTATGCCTACTTGGAAACTGGAAGGTGATGGGTTCGAATTCGGCAGTTTGTCAATTATTATGAAAAAAAGGGGGGTTCGGTTAATTGACAAAACTGTCGGCGTATTGACAAGTACGAAGTAACCGGCTATGCTTGAGAAGGTTTTCTGTAGTTTCCTTCACGAACTCCAGATGAATATCGACATAGTTCCTGTCATAGTCGGCTGCAATCCTACCAATTTCTAGTCTATACACGAAAATTCCTTCCACTCCACTCACATCCTCACATCCTTAGGCATCACAATGGACCTTATGGTTGAAGTGTCGATCGTCCAGGGCATCCTCTGCAATCTATCTATCTATCTATCTAACCTGTCTCCATGGTTAGTTCTTTTGATGTTCATTATAATTCCTCTCCCTAAGAAAATTCCCGTAGTCTACGTCGCACTAACGTAACAAATATTATTCATTTGGCAAATCAATTAGAACAGAAATGATTGTACGTGTATGGAGCGCTTTTCTCATCCGAGGTTGAAAATCTAAAATGGGTTTTATTTGATAATATATCATGTTTATAGATATTTCACATGAATAAACTATAACTAATATATTTGGATAAATGCCAAATCATTTTCAACCTATAACTCTTGACTCTTATAAAATAATCATATACACACACAATAATAATAATAATAATGGAACCATACCAACACGAAAAATAAAAAAACAAAATCACTAAATAAATAGTTGAACTTTTACTTTTTAAAATTTGTTGTTAAAAATATGATACTAAAAAGTCTTAAATAAATAAGTTTAATAAAAACTAAAAACCTAACTGCGAAAAAGTGCACGAAACAGAGTTTGAAGATCCTTGTAAATATTGATGGTAGTCGCCAACTGCGATGCACAATGTAAAACTGTAACAATTTTCGACCTTCGACTACCAGAAATATTTACAAGGTTATTCAAACTGTTTTCGTGCTTTTTTCGTAGTCGGGTTTTAGATTTTTTAAACTTTTTTATATTTAATGAAGATACTTTCATTACTCTGTTCATTAAAAAAATTCAGTTACTTCATACAACATACAGGATCGTCGAAATATGAAATTGATCGTTGAAAAAAACCATAGATTTGTTTCAAGGATGTACGAGCACTGAAGCTACGAACCCGACTAGAAATTTTCGTGTACACCCGCTTGGGAACCAATTGGGTTGCCCAATAGGGATCCCGAATTGGATCGTATAGAAGTATTGGGATCAATTGATTAAGGCTAATTTTTTATTTTGCAATTCAACATGTAGGTTAATTGTATATAAATCAATTAAAGTTTCAGGGGGCTGGGGAGGTTGCAGCGATCTTGAATTAATTATTTAATGTTAAAGTTCGAGTTTTAATGCATTGCTCTTATGGGGAAACCCATATTTTTCCACATATTTTGACATTTTGATAATTTTCACTTGGAATAAAATAAGACGAATAAAAAAAAAACTGCGCAATAGAAAATAGAAATATTAATAAAGAGATTGATCCAATAAAATTCCGGTATGACGGGCCTAAAAAAAAAGATATTTGAGAAAACAACTGAGATTTCGGGTAAATTTTATTTCTGTCGGCGGTTGCTTAATTACCCGAAATCTGAGGATTACGACAAAAAATAATAAACATTATTGTGAACTTTTATGAACGTACTATTTAAGATTTTGAAGAATTTTATAAATGGACTATACATCAGTGCTCGTACATCCTTAATGTATTTATAAAATCAAAATAAATATATTAAGAAATAATAACACATAATAAATACGATGTGTTAAGTCTTTATAAATAGTTATCGGTTTGTTTCTATGCTAAATACTATTTTTACATATGTTTGATCATAAAAATTTTTATGGTCCTATTTTTTTTACTACTTTACTAAATCTGTTTGTCGGATAATTTATGATTTACCAGAATTATGAAAATATTATGGAATATAATTATTATTATTATTTATGTGTGGTTTTTATTTTCGTGGTGTAAAAAGTCAAACAAAGGAATCTTGTAAAAACAATTTTTTTTATTTATTAAAAAAATTAAGTATTTATTTATTTTTTTTTTTTATTGAAATTTTTATTATTGAAATGACCTCAATATTTTTGGTGTGTTTAGAATAGTTATTATCGAAAATTTTTAGATAATTAATTTTATGTTTTAACAATAGACTTATACTAAATTTCTATTTCTGTCCTTTGATAGATTGACATCAGCTTCTACCTGTCCATGCTGGGTCTATGTAATATAAGTCTATGGTTTTGATATAGATCGGATTTTTTATTTTTTGAAGTCAACTAATCAACCTCAGTCAATCAATAAAACACTTAAGCTGAGAGAGAAAAAATTAGGGGACTTCTATTTCTGTTCTTTAATACATGGACCTCAGCTTCGGTTTTTGATTTGTATTTTGCCTATATTTACGAACTTGAAGTCACTTTTTAGCTCTAGAGAACACACACATAAATTTCCGCTCCATAATTTTTTTTCGATTTTGAGTTAGTTATCGTGTTTACCCCGAATATGTGAACCTTCTGAAAGACCTTATAAGCAAGCTCCTGGCTATTGCCAATATATGGGAGAAATGAATCTCTCGACGGGGGAGCACAATGGACCGTAAGGTCGAAGTGCAATACTTTTTAGACCCCAAGATTTATCTATCTATCTATCTATCTAGTTATCATGTTACGGATAAACAATTGATAACTAAACAATTTACAAGAACTTAGTATATACAGATGATTAAAAAAATTAACTTGTCTATTAAATTTGTTGTTTAAAATTGTTTTTTTTTTAATTTAAAAATTTTTAAAGAATTTTTATTTTTGCTACGTTCTATTGATATATATATATATATATATATATATATATATATATATATATATATATATATATATATATATATATATTATTAACATAAATATAATTAATTAACGTTTATTGTTATCCTCGATTCTTTGATCATTTTTTTTTCGTTTATTAATATTATTAATACACAACAATAGAAAATATGACAACAATAATAATGTCATACCATAAAACATCCAACACCCACTGAGAGAGTTCTTCCGTATTGTATTTTAATTTGAACAAACATAAACATTCATAAAATATATGTAATAGGTGTGTGTGGCAATGACCTCCATATATATGGACTGGCTAGCTTAAAGTTTGTGACAATTGAGACAGAGACTAGTGCACCCTTATAGGGCCTACAAACGGGGAACATTGAACAGCAACATTGTGCAGCAACCTAGGATGTTGCAGCAACAAAAACCATGTCCTTGAACGGTTGCTGTAAAAATAAAAAATATTAGATATTTTGTAGGATGAGTTAAATGTTCATATAAAAATTGGTCATATTATCTGAAATGTTATGCTTTCCTAATATTTTATTGTGTTTTATTACCTAGATTGGTTAAAATTTACATTATATACTTTTATTAGTACAGAAGATATTATCCAACAACTAGTTAAAGGTCTTAACTTGAGATACATACATATAAATAAACTATACAAATTAAATGTTAGATAGAGACAAGATGAGAGATGATTGAATTTTTATGACTAGCGTCATAAAATAATAAAATTAAATTTTATGTTCCCAAACTTTGGTTGCAACGTCTGTACTGAAAATATTTTTATAGGCGGAGTTCAATGTTGCTACAACAATGTTCTGCGACTATTTCATACTTTAGCCAAGCTGTTGATGAATACAAACAATAGAAGTCAGTTCTCTTCCAACTAAGCCACGCAGATACTACATAATAGATCGAATGCATATAATTCTTTACTATTTTGATGTAGTAACAAATGGCGTCTAAATTCGAGCTATCATTTAAAATCTTAGAAGAAAAAGTTTAACGAAAATTGGGTGAGTTTATTGAAACGATTTCACCAATATTAGTTTTGGAATGTTTCACCGTTAAAAATTTATGAAAAGTCTTCGGATTAAAAAGAACAAATTGCACTTGTAAGACTCAGAGACAAACCGACTCTACGGCTTCAGTCAATATATAGAGGTCAGCGGTATATTTAGTATCTACCTACCCTTGCGAAGGTACAATAAAAGGTATGTATTCATTTATTCACCTAGAGAATCTCAGTCAACACATGTGGAGGAAAAATTAATATAAAATATTTGTAGATAATTATCAAAGGTTGCCATGTACTTCATAGTCCACCTAATTTTTACTTGTACAATTTACTAAACACGTGCTGATTTGTTTTTTATAGAACAAAATGTAGGCTTTGTAGGCTTCACGATATTATCGGTGCATGTTTTTAAATTAACTGTACAGAAAGTTTATAAAATATTGATGTATAAACATTATCTGTAGTTATACAGACCATATTTGATTATATTTTGTATTGAGAACTGAAGGGGCCAGTTTTCAATAGGCGTGGTAATAGTGTTGACAATAGTTGAGGTGGGAGATATTAGGAGAAATATTCATACCAAAAATATGACTGTTTCAGAGATGTGTACCAAATTTCATGCTTTCCCCTCTATTTTTGCCCATTAACGATCTTGACCTTTTAAATTCAAAAACCACGTCACATAACTCCACATACCTTTCGTGAGTTCATTCCCATCAGACTATAATTGTGGCTTTTAGAGCGCGTACAGACAGGCCGATTAAATTGACAGATTTTCATCAAAAATCTATTGATTTTTTCCCCTTTTTAAGGAGAAAACCACTGAATGAATATCTCTTTTGTAGACAAATGGTTTTTATTTTTCATTAATTTTACTAAAAATTGAGAGATATTAAAAAATCTCGAATGCGAGGTAAAATTCCGTAAAATCTTTAATTCTTCCTGTTCCTTTTTTTTTAGGACAACTTCGAAAATTTAACCGTTTTTTTCAAAGTTAATGAGTTTTATCAATAAAACAAAAACAATTAACCCAAATTTAAAATTTAATTACAGTAATGTCGTAAAATAGACGAATATATCACCTGTCCGAATTTAGCACCGCCTCTTCCAAACTTCAAAGTACGTTTTTTAACCCTTTTTAGAACGTAATTTGTCGAAGTATTCTCGTTCATTGGCCAGCAAATGGAATTTTTTTTTAAAATTTCTTTCTTTTTTGAAACGTAAAATTTGGAATATATTTCTTAAAACTCGGCCTTGCGCACTACCGTGCTCTGGATATTATAAACATTTTACGTGAGTAAAGTTGTAGGAAATTAATATGACCTCAACTTGTCTACTGGCGACTATTTTTACCTTTTTTAATGTCGTAATAATGTACAATCCCGTTCAAAAAAATTAAACCAGTTGAAACCTTACTATATGTAATAATATATACGCTTAGCTTAGAATGTGATTTACTGTTTCAAATATATTGAATAGGAGTGTACATTAAAATTGTCGCCTTGGTAACATAATTTCAAATGCATTATAATTCCTTCTTCTGAGATAATGTTTAGTCTACGTAGCACCTCTGTCTCGAATTTTGTTTTCATTGCGGCCATTCCAAATTCAGAAATTTTCTATCGATGACCAATTAACGTATTTACCGGACCATTTATGATTAATTTCTAAGCTTAAAAGTGGTATAGACCTAAATAAGAAACTCCGGCGATGAGGTGCTAACTTTTTAGAGCCCAAATATATTAAATTTGAATTATATTAGAATTACGACGAAACAAAAACATTTACGACTCTTGTCAACATCGAAAGGTAACAATTCTAATAAAACATTTTTTATGAGTTTCTTCACATTTTGTGTTTTTATTGTTGTTGTTGTTGAAGTTGTTGTTATTGGTCAGATATAAATCTATTAAATTTAAAGTATTGTGCACTTTCGGGTGTTTGGTCATGTTTAAATACTTTTATGTGTGTTTTGTAATAATTTTATATATTTTGTAAAAATGTAAAAGTCATAAAAAATTAAATAACATTGAATTTATTGTGTTTTATGAGAAAAATATTTTAAAAATAATAATGCACTTTGGTCAGTAATTTGTTAAGACGATTTACACTTTGAAAAAAATTATCGTAGACAATTGAAACATCAATCTATATAGAAGGTGGTCCACAAAAAAACGATACACTTTTTAAAGCCTTTTGGGTCGTTGTGTAAAGTAGGAATTTGAACTTTGGTACTTTTAGATCTTGATGTCGCGCACAAATATCGCAAGTCATTATTATAATTATATTTAAATTAAAAAAAAAGATTTAAATAAACCACGAAAAAAACTAAGTTTATTTTGTCTATTGACTGTTCACTATAGTATTGGTACGGAACCCTAATTGTGCGAGCCCGACTCGTTCTTGGCCGGTTTTATTTTTACAATACCAATATGAAAAAAAAAAGCTTAAAATATTAAATAGACAGATATTCATCAAATATTTTCTTCTATTTTTTTATTGGTGGTCTGATAAATTATGTACACTCCCGTTCAAAAAAATTGAACCAGTTAAAATAATCTAAGTGATATTCTGTGTAATATACACATATTAATAGTTATATGTTCGCTTAGAATGTGACATACTGGTGGTTCATTTTTTATGAACGGGCCTGTGCATACAACTATGGTTAGCTGTTTGTTATCTTTAATTTGTTTATGACAAACTCCCTCGAAAATACAGAGAGGGAGAGAAGGGTCGAAAGATATATTTATTGTATTTACTTATCCGTAATAATGCAGTCAGTTCGTTTGATAATAAATACAGAGTCATGTTGTCATCTGACAGATTTATAACACAGAGAGTTTGGTGAATACCAAGAGTAGAATTATTTAAATTTAATAGAAGTACTCCTTTACTTTTAAGGACACAACCAATACCAGTCTATTTATACGGAATCCGCAAGTAGAGAAGACTTTTTGGTACGTGTTACGGTACACAAAGGTGTACAAATGGCGTAAAAAATCGAGCTATCATTTCAAAATTTTATAATTGATTTGTGCCTTATTTATTCGGATTTCGGACAAATGTATCGAATAAAAGTTGTTAGTATAGTTATAATGAACAACTTTTATCTGAAGCATTTTTTCGAAAACCGAATAATTAAGACACAAATAATTAAGACACGAATCATTGTAATCATCATATGGTAGTATTCTGATAGATATCTAATCGATAAAAAAAATCTTAAAAAATCAGAACCTGTAGTGAGTGATTATACATGCAGACCAATGGACAGAGATACACATCCATTTTTTGATAAAGGAGAGTAAATCATAATAAATAAAATAATTTTGATATGGAAAATCTCACACATTTTGTCTGGGGATTGAACTCAAGATTTCTGGCGTATTGTCAACTTTTAAAATCAAATGTATATAGTTCCACCTTGATTAATTTTAAACATCCCTGTATTAAAGACTTAATAAGTTCAATAGTATAAATATTTAGGTAACATATGTATTGATGTAACCTAACAACCTAGAACCGAGTTTCTTTAATGAAAACTAATCAAACCGTACGAAAATATAATATATTTGAAAATTTATTACGAGTGTTTACTATAAATTCAACCTGTACAGTCAAAATTTAAACAAAAAATACCTAAATTATTTGTGTTGAAACATAATTTTTGTACCCAAAGTAGATGATATTCTTGTTAAAATACGGATCCATGTCTTGGAACTATTTAAAGGGCACCGTTTCAAATCGTAACACATTATTCATTTTCTCCCTCAATCTGAATACAAATCTGTATTCCAGTTTGTAAATGGGCAATATCGGCCCATGAAATCGGTTCTAATTTTTTGTACTTACACTTACTTATAATGCCTAAAACTAACGACATTTTCAACAGTAACATAAGCGTTCTTAAGCCAAAACGATCGACAATAAACTGCCCTTATAAGCGTAAGAGCTCAAAATGAATATACCCTAAATTTACTTCCGGTGCACTTGACAGATAAATAAATAAACGGCTGTACAGTCATCGTTTTGGGAATTAATACAATTTGGCGATCACGCTTGTGCTGCTGGACCTCAACGGATAAAGCATCTGTGAGCGTGATGCCTATCGTTAAAATTAAACCAACGCGCTGTGTCAGCATACATGGCGGCAAGTTGGACACTAACAACAACGCTTGATAGCACTGAAAGTGTGTAAGCGCCCAAACGCCCAAAACGAATATCCCCTTTGAGTTATTTATGAAAAACTGGAAAATCCTTTCGATGTTGAGCATACATTTTAGCGGATTGTAGATAGATAGATTGTAGAGGCTGCCCTGGACGGGCTACACGTCGACCATAAGAGTGGAAGTGGAAGGAATTTTTGGAACTATGCCGATATTCATCTAGAGTTTGTGAGGGAAACTGCAGAAAACCTTCTCAAACATACTTGAGAAGGATACAATGGAAAACCATACTACGGACAAGCCGGTTACTTCGTGCTTGTCCATACGCCGACAGTTTAGTCAATTAACCGCCCGCTTTTTTTTAAATCTTATTAACTGACAAACTGCAGATCTCGGGATTCGAACCCATAACCTCCCAGTTTCCAAGTAGGCATACTACTCAGACAATAACGCCTTAGACCGCTCGGCCATTTGGAGTGGTTAGCGGATTGTAACTTAAACACGATGTATAAAAAAAATATCTGATATTGAAGTTTATCGCTTTATAATGAAATATACAGGGAAATATAGGGGAAACATTTTGTAAGATTAGTTATAGAGATGTCATATCAATGGAATACACGTAGATACAAGGTAATAACATTATTATTTATAATGTCCATTTCAAAGTAGATATTTTTTTTCAATATTATTAAATTTTATATTTAATAACAAAAAAAAAAACCAGAAAGAAAATGAAAGTCGTATCCATCGTGTCTACCTAGCAACAACATAACTAATCATTTCGTAGTAATACTCTTTGATCTATTTTATTTGAAAAAGAGATAATTTATATAAAATACAACAAATAACAAATATATGTCCAGGCATGTTTACAAATTAATTTATTTTGGCCTAATGCTTAGTTTCGACTACGACCGAACTTGCGACTCTGATTGATTGATTGTAGAGGCTGCCCTTGACGGGTTATACTTCGATCATAAGTTCGATGTAAGTGGAGTGGAAGCTATTTTTGTGTATAGACTAGGAATTGGTTGGATATGCGGCTGCAGCCGACTATGATCGGGACTATGCCGATATTCATCTGGAGTTCGTGAAGGAAACAGCAGAAAACCTTCTCAAGCATAGCCGGTTACTTCGTTCTTGTCCATACACCGACAGTTTAGTCAAAGTCGCCCCTTTTTTTCTTAATAATTGGCAAATTGCCGATGTCGGGATTCGAACCCATAACCTCCCAGTTTCCAAGTAAGCATACTGCGCAGACATAACTTCTTAGACCGCTCGGCTACTTGGACTGGTCCTTGCGACATAAATGCCACACATAAATTTCTTTACTGTTCACTCTTTTAACATAATTTTCTGGATAGTGTCTGTATATAAAATGTTCGGAACTTGTGTCCGAGGTATTCACACACAAAGGAACCGAACGAACGAAACATTTAGAGCTCGTTCGCTACGAATATGCGTCGTGCGGTCGCTATTGGTGCTTATAATATAATTAAACAACGACGCAACCGCAATAGAAGTATTTGGGTTCACCAGTGGATTCAAAAAAGACAAGAACTAGGAGTTTACCATAGATTGCTTAATGAGTTGCGCGAAGAAAATCCGAAATCTTACGAAAACTTCTGTCGAATGAAATATAAGGATTTCGAATATTTATTAGGAAACGTTACTCCTATAATCAAAAAAAAAACCTCGTGAATAGAATAATGCACAAGAGGTTAAAGTTTATTTAATCTAATAGTAAGTAAACATATTTTTCCAATTTTTTCTAATCTAATAACTTTTGGAATAATTTTTTTAAATTTTTAATCGATATGATAAGTAATTTATTTGTATGACAAAATACAATTGAAGATGCAATTATTGAGGATTAAATGTTTCTTAAGATTACGAATAATCCATCTTATTAACAAAATAATTTTAACATTCGATATGAACGTCGTATATAAAATAAATCTAAAATTAAATATTTCATTAGCAATTTGCAAACTTAAGTTGCAAACATGCATTGTTTTCAAGTTTTTGGACTTTTAATTCTATCCATACTTTGTGTTGCAAACGCGTTATCCATCAAAAGACACACATCAACAAACGCAGTAAGTATTTATTATTGGCTGATTATGAACAAGTTTTGATAATGATATTGTTTTTCCTACTAGCAACAGGCGGTTTTGCCTGTAATAGTTTTGTCAAGCCGTGTAACTAGCTAATCGTAACTATCTCCGGGATATGGAGTCAAATATAAGTTACTCGTTGCTAATTTGGTGCGTGTCTCACAATGATTTGTCTCACAATGAACTAACTGAGTAAATTATTTTAATACCCAATTTATATTGAGTTGTATTCGCTTTCCGAGGAACATTTAATCACAAGTTATGAGAAAACTATTGAGTTTATGAAAAAAAATTTCAAACAAAAGTTGTTTATTTTAAAAAAAACAAGGTTTTTAGTTATTAAATTTTTTTCTATCTCTTACGGTTTCAAAGATGTATATTTCCCCCTCCTAGCGGGGGGAAACACGTTCTGTTTTTATTTTCGTTCTTATCTATTTTCGTTCTTGAGTTATTGGGTTTACAGATAGACGGACAGACATGTGGAAATGGCCGAACTAGGCCGTTTTATGAACCAATCAATACCAAGTATTTATGGCAAGGATTAATATTTTCAAGCGTTACAAAGTCGGGACTGAACATAATATACTGCGTATCAAAAGTTTTGTCTTTTGTATGATCGGACTGAGGTATTAATTATCTAAGGGATTACTTGAGTTAACTGACCAATTAAAGGATAAGTGTGTAATGAACCCAACCCTCTGCGTCGATTGGCGGTAATCCTTTTCTGACCATATGTTATTGTCAATAGCGTTAAGGGTGTTATTCGCAGCTAATCTTGACATTCAGGTATTAATTTTGAAAATGGTTTAATTTTATTAAATCCGAATTTGGAATTGGCCCATTATCAAAATAATGGTCCAATCCCACAGAGATTCTAATATCAACTTTTGAAACTGATGTAGAGAGAAAAATTGCATTAATCATTTACTCAAACATTTTTGACATTTATCGAATAATTTCTTTATAGACACTCAACAATTTGGAAATATCTCAAGATAATCCTTATGGCTATAAACGATTTCAAAATAATTTCTATAAATTTCACGAAGATAGAAAAGTGTGGGAAGAAGCACGAAAAGTTTGCGCAGCTGAACGTGCCCATTTAGTGATTATTAATTCAACTGAAGAAGCAGATTATGTACGTTCGCTTTTATACCTAGGTGGAGTCAAGGAAGTTTATGTCGGAATGCATGACCATTTCAAACAAAGCAGATGGGTTACTATTGATGGTACGATAATCATAAATTGAAATAAGCTACTGTCGTCTAGCATGGCCCAGGTGCTAATAAAGCTCAGTCATGCAAAATTTCAGCATGAATCACTTTTTGAAAGATTTTGCTAATTTTTTTCACAGGCTAAAAATAACGTTTTCTAATAAACCCCGAATTTTCGATTCATGGCGGTTTAGAACGCGAGATAATTAATAACAAAGTTCGCAATTTTGACGTCACCTCTCATTAGAAGCTTGTATAACTTCATGACCGCCCAACTATTATCTGTTGTATTGACGAAAAAAAAATCGACATAATTATAAAAAAAAGTGTGTGTGTCAGATCCGACGCACGATGGAGTTTACTCCTTAAGAACGATGGTCTTTGTCCCATATATACTGTCCATACTAAATTAAATATTTAATTATAGGTATAGTTTATATAATTTTCACTTCACTTTATGTGAATATAATTATCAGTATTAATAATCCACAATAATAATATTAATTATGGAGACTTTAAAATATTTATATAAATAAACTACACTAATAATTAAATGTCTTATAAATAGAAATCACATGTTATATTATGTATACAATATATACCATATTAATACTGTCTGACTGAGTGCAGTGACAGACGTACACCGCATAACCTGTGTACGACTCTTATACAGCGAGACATGAACCTGACTGACTGACTGACTGATTTTTCGTAAGGAGGTCATTCTATAACTATATTTTAGTCTCCATATTTTTTCAAAACCGGGCGCTTACATGCAAAATCGATTCTTAGTAAACTCCAAAAAAACTACGAGAGTAAAGATAAATATTTCTTGAGTGACCCGATTCCTAATAAGGCCCACAATCGAGGAATTGTGATGGTTTGTCTTAAACATCGGATGCATAAGTAATCAATGTTTACTAAATTTCCATTTATTTTTGTTTATTACGCAATTTCACGTTTTTATAGTTATTTTGCAACTGAACCTTAATAGGCAGCAGTACCTTATTTTCAAATGAGAAAAGTACAAATTCCAATATTTTTAATTGATTTTATCAGGCAAAGATTTCGAATTTTCGGGATTTACTAAATGGAACCCAGGTGAACCAAATAATGCTGGTGGTATTGAACATTGTGGTTCATTTACTAACGACGGTGGTTTCAATGATTGTATCTGTCATGACAACTTCAATTTTGTATGCGAATTTCCAGTTGACACATGCATTAATTAGTAAGTGGATTGTTATAAATGTAAATGAATAAAATTACGAAATCAAAATAGAAAATCGAAATCAATAGAAAAAAAATAAATAAAAATTAAACAAAATAAATTAAAATAAAATAAATTTTATTGAACTTATTCTTGTTAAAATTACTTTCATTCAATTGTTATATAGTCTTATATTGTCTCAGGATATGTTATACGTTGCTAATTTGGTGACAGTTTCACGGCTCTTATATTGTCTCAGGATATGTTATTCGTTGAAACTGTTACCAAATTAGCAACGAATAACATATCCTGAGACAATAAAAGAGTATATTTAATAAGAGTGATGTTAACAAGAGTAAATTGAATGAAAGTAATTTTAACAAGAGTAATTTTAATAAAATTTATTATATTTTAATTTATTTTTTTTAATTTTTAATTTATTTTTATTTTTGTCTATTGATTTTGATTTTCTATCTATTTCTAATTGTCAACGAGTAAATTACGACTAGCTAATTTATACTGATGATGACTACTTTGTAGTCGAAATACGTATTTGTAATACAAAAACTGATCGAGTTATTGGGGGGAATTTGAAATTTTAAAGATTATTAAGATAATCAAAGAGAACTCTAGGTTTTTTTGAAATTAAATTTCAAATTTTTGACTACGAAGTAGTCATCATCAGTATGAATTAGCTAATCGTAACTATCTCCGTAATCGTAACTAGTTTTTAAGAAAATTAGCTTAAGAACATAGGTTTAATAAATTGTTACTGTAGATCTAATAATATTTGTAAATCTATGTCAATAGGTTGAAAATCGTACCGTTCTAATTTACAGGATATCATTAATATGATAAATTATTGTTCGCAGGTTCTTTTGGAACATCAATATCCTAAGAAGACGATGCAAGTGCAAGTGCATTTCAAAAAAATACTAGTAAAATTTTATCTGTGAGCCATGTCTTTGATGTTATTAAAATAAACATTTTTCAAAGTTTGTCCACTTTCAATTATTTGTGTTAAAAGATGAAATGTATTTCGAGTATAAAGTAATCCTCATCAGTATGAATTCGTAAACCGATTCATCTTCATGCGTTTTTTTTTTATGATAAGAGTTGGTGAGAGCTGTGCTTGAGTAAGGATCAATTTGAAGACGACCTGGGTAATTTCATTAGATAAATAAAAGAAATAAATTAAAACAAGTTACAATTAACAGAGTTGATATCTTAAATACCTTGTATATATTGAGTGCATCAACAACGCATGCACTGTTTATTATACTTATGTACAGAGACTACTCAACAGTATTAAGTATATTTATCACCAGTCTTTATTATTATTATATTATTACCCCGTCTCCCTAATCCCCTAGCTTTTGAAAGTTAAAAGTTAGATTTTAATAGAGTAATTGGATATTGAGAGTTATAGATTACGAGAAAAGTTGGTACAAGGTTATTGTAAAATTGTAATAGTTACTGAGAAACTAAAATAAAACGGGCCAGTTTGGTCCAAAGAAAAGAAAAGTTTTCATTAATATATCGTATCTTAATAAAAAACAGGACATACCAAAGGATTAAAAGAAAAATTT
The DNA here is from genome assembly GCA_963920215.1 of Nineta flava. Classification (NCBI taxonomy): domain Eukaryota; kingdom Metazoa; phylum Arthropoda; class Insecta; order Neuroptera; family Chrysopidae; genus Nineta; species Nineta flava. Next base: position 80,815,322 of record OY986044.1, read on the forward strand.
TTTTAAATATATGTTGTGGTAAATTTGGGTAAGATTTAAATATACCATAAAAAAAGTCTAATTTATTCTAATGACTGCTCACTAATAGTATTGGTACGGAACCCTAATTGTGCGAGCCAGACTCGCTCTTGGCCGGTTTCATTTTTTACAATATCCATATGAAAAAAAATACAGCAATTTATGATTAAATAGACAGATATTCATCAAATATTTTCTTCTTTTTTTATTGGTGGTCTGATAAATTATGTACACTCTCGTTCAAAAAAATTGAACCAGTTAAAACATTCTAAGTGTTATTCTATGTAACATACATATATTAATAGTTATATGTTCGCTTAGAATGTGATATACTGATGGTGCAATTTTAAAGAACGGGAGTGTACATACAACTATGGTTAGCAGTTTGTTATCTTTAATTTGTTTATGACAAACCCCCTCAAAAATACAGCGAGAGGGAGAGAAGGGTCGAAAGATATAATGCGATGATTCTCGAATATTTTCCAACAGTTTGATGTTCAATCATTTACCTGCATTTCATGAAAAAGATCAAAAAAGATCAAGTTACATCGAGCAACAACGAGTATTCACGTTCCCATGGCGTAAAACTTCATATCAAACTTTCCAAGCCACTCGCCGTAAGAACAAGACTTTATATTTGATGCTTCCAGATGTAAAATTACACATCGCAAACTTTTAAAATCATATGTATATAGTTCCACCTTGATTAAGTCTTGAACGTATTAAAGACTTAATACGTTCAATTGTATAAATATTTAGGTAACAAATGTATTGATGTAACCTAACAACCTAGAACTGAGTTTCTTTAATGAAAACTCATCAAACCGTACGAAAATATAATATATTTGAAAATTTATCACGAGTGTTTACTATAAGTTCAACCTGTACAGTGATTTAAACAAAAAAAACCTGAATTATTTACATTGAAACATAATTTTTGTGCCCAAAGTAGACGATATTCTTGTTAAAATGCGAATCCATATTTTGGAGCTATTTAAAGGACACGGTGTCAAATCGAAACACATTATTTTTCATTTTCTCTCGCAATCTGAATACAAATCTCATTTCCAGTTTGTGAATGGACAAAATCGAATCATGAATGTACCACACAATTTTATGAACACATATATACCGGATATAACTAAAGCAAAAAGTTATTCACTGAGATACCTAAAGTTTTTTTAAGGATTTACAAGCGCTAATGTATGCTCCATTAATAAAATTCTTCAAAATCTTCTATAGTACATTCATAAAAGTCCACACTAATGTTTATTACTTTATGTCGTAAGTTAAAATTAAAATTAGGCTCGTCATACTGGGCCTAACAAAAAGATATTTAAGAAAAAAACCTGAGATTTTGGGTAATTAAGCTACCGCCGACAGAAATAAAATTTACCCGGAATTTTATATTGGATCAATCAATCTCTTTTTAATATTTCTATTTTCTATTATGCGTAGTTTTATTTTATTCGTCTTATTTTATTCCAAGTGAAAATTATCAAAATATGTGTAAAAATATGGGTTTCTCCATAAGAGCAATGCATTCAAACTCGAACTTTAACATTAAATAATTAATTCAAGACCCCCGTAACCCCTTCTGAAAGTAAACAACTGCAAGTAAACAACAAATCAAGCCTTAATCTTTTTGAAGTTTCAGTGCTCGTCCATCCTTAATTCTAATCTATTAATGTTTGGAATAATTTTTTTATTTTTAATCTATATGTTGAGTAAAACATAATGCATTTGAATGTACACACCCATTCAATATGTTTGAACCAGTACGTCACATTCTAAGCTCGTATATACTACTTGAATAAATGTCTAATATTACATACAGTAACCCTTATAACATTTCACCGGGTTCAATTTTTTTGGATGGGAGTGTACATAATTTTTTCAGACTACCAATAAAACAAAAGACGAAAATATTTGATGAATATCTTTCTATTTAATCTTAAATTGATATATTGTTTTGAGTGCATATTATTGAGGATTAAATGTTACTAAGATTGCGAATAATCCATCTTATTAACAAAATAATTTTAACATTCGATATGAACGTTGTATATAAAATAAATCTAAAATTAAATATTTCATTAACAAGTTGCAAACTTAAGTTGCAAACTTAAGTTGCAAACATGCATTGTCTTCAAGTTTTTGGACTTTTTATTCTATCCATACTTTGTGTTGCAAACGCGTTATCCATCAAAAGACACACATCAACAAACGCAGTAAGTATTTATTATTGACTGATTATGAACAAGTTTTGATAATGATATTGTTTTTCGTACTAGCAACAGGCGTTGCGGATTTGCCTGTAAAAATTTTATCAAGCCCGTAGAACTGAGTAACAAAATATTTCTGCACGTCAAGGATTGACTTTTTTTAAACGCTGTTACCCGTAATCATTTCTTTAATTTTTATAGGCTAAATATTAATTTTCATGTTTCTAATTTCACCTCCTTGAGGGTCTACTTTCCAAAAACTCGAAAACACGTATTTTATGTTGTATAACTGAAATAGAAGGTTTCATGTATCTAACTTCAAAAAATTCGTTACGCAGGAGCTGCTTCAACTTAGCGAATTTCCTTAAAATATATAAATCACTTTCTAGCGATCACAATTTTAGTCAAAATGAAATCTCGAATAAGATTTTACTATTTGCAAGGCTAATTTTATTAATAAATGACATACGTCAAGGGGAAATGGGCGCATAAAGAAAGAAGAAAACACAAAATATAAATTATCTATTTTAATATTAGAACAAAAGTTGTTTATTTTAAAAAGAACAAGGTTTTTTTGTTATTGAATTTTGTTCTATCTCTTACCGTTTCAAAGATGTGTATTTCCCCCCTTCTAGCGAGGGAAAACACGTTCTGTTTTTATTTTCGTTCTTATCTATTTTTGTTCTTGAGTTATCGGGTTTACATACAGACGGGCAGACGGACAGATATGTGGAAATGGCCGAACTGGGCCATTTTATGAACACCAATACCAAGTATTTATGGCAAGGATTAATATTTTCAAGCGTTACAAAGTCGGGACTGAACTTAATATACCTTGTATATTTACATAATATACTGAGTATCAAAAGTTTTGTCTTTTGTATGATCGGACTGAGGTATTAATTATCTATGGGATTACTTGAGTTAACTGACCAATTAAAGGATAAGTGTGTAATGAACCCAACCCTCTGCGTCGATTGGCGGTAATCCTTTTCTGACCATATGTTATTGTTATTGTCAATAGCGTTAAGGGTGTTATTCGCAGCTAATCTTGACATTCAGGTATTAATTTTGAAAATGGTTTAATTTTATTAAATCCGAATTTGGAATTGGCCCATTATCAAAATAATGGACCAATCCCACAGAGATTCTAATATCATCTTTTGAAACTGATGTGGAGAGAAAAATTGCATTAATCATTTACTCAAATATTTTTGACATTTATCGAATAATTTCTTTATAGACACTCAACAATTTGGAAATATCTCAAGATAATCCTTATGGCTATAAACGATTTCAAAATAATTTCTATAAATTTCACGAAGATAGAAAAGTGTGGGAAGAAGCACGAAAAGTTTGCGCAGCTGAACGTGCCCATTTAGTGATAATTAATTCAACGGAAGAAGCAGATTATGTACGTTCGCTTTTATACCTAGGTGGAGTCAAGGAAGTTTATGTCGGAATGCATGACCATTTCAAACAAAGCAGATGGGTTACAATTGATGGTACGATAATCATAAATTGAAATAAGGTATTGTCGGCTAACATGGCCCAGGTCCTAATAAAGCTCAGTCATGCGAGATTTCAGCATGAATCACTTTTCGACAGATTTTGCTGATTTTTTTCACAGGCAAAAAATAACGGTTTCTAATAAACCCCGAAGTTTCGATTTTTGGCGGTTTAGAACGCGAGAAAATTATTAACAAAGTTCGCAATTTTGACGTCACCTCTCATTAGAAGCTTGTATAACTAACTTCATGACCGCATAACTATTATCTGTTGTATTGAAATAAAAAAACTCGACTGAATCATTATTTAGTGAATTCTATTGAAAAATTTGATTTGACAAAGTTTTTTAAAGAGGCTTATTGAGTAACCCGATTCCTAATAAGGCCCACAATCGAGGAATTGTGATGATTTGCCTCAAACATCGAATGCATAAGTAATCAATGTTTACTAAATTTCCATTTATTTTTGTTTTTTACGCAATTTTTATAGTTATTTTGCAAAAACTGGACCTTAATAGGCAGCAATACCTTATTTTCAAATAAGAAAAGTACAAATTATAATATTTTTAATTGATTTTATCAGGCAGAGATTTCGAATTATCTGGATTTACTAAATGGAATCCAGGTGAACCAAATAATGCTGGTGGTATTGAACATTGTGGTTCATTTACTAACGACGGTGGTTTCAATGATTGCATCTGTCATGACAACTTCAATTATGTATGCGAATTTCCAGTAGACACATGCATTAATTAGTAAGTGGATTGTTATAAATGTATTTGCATAAAATTCCGAAAAATTAGCAGCATATAACTTCTGGAACTTTTTTTCTGGAAATTTTCTTGTAGACATTAAGTTTTCCTGTCAACAATTCATTACCTAATCATTTTGTTTTAAACTCGAATGCGTACAGAAGAGATATTAAGGATTTTAATTTATATAAACTATACTAATAACTAAATGTCCAATAAATAGAAAGCGCACATGTTCATATGTACAATATATATCATATTAATACATGAATTATAACCTATTTTTCGTAACGAGGTCATTCTATCACTATATTTTAGTCTCCATATTTTTTCAAAACCGTGCGCTTATATGTAAAATCGATTCTTATGGAGCAAACTCCAAAAATGGTAATTAATGAGAACTAAAGGTTTTTGAAATAAAATTTCAAATTCGCCTCAATACCTAGAGCAGTTTTTATATTATAAATACGTATTTCGACTACAAAATAGCCATCATCAATATAAATAAGCTAGTCGTAATTTACTCTTTGACAATTAGAAAAAGAGAGAAAATCGAAATCAATAGCCAAAAATAAAAATAAATAAAAATTAAACCCGTTAAATTAAAATAAAATAAATTTTATTGTAATTACCCTCGTTAAAATTACTTTCATTCAATTTACTCTTATATTGTCTCAGGATATGTTATTCGTTGCTAATTTGGTGAAACTGTCACCAAATTTTTGTGGTTTTTATTTTATGCCATGACATCAGTGAAAATTAGCTTAAGGGCATAGTTTTAATAAATTGTTACTATAGATCTAATAATCTTTGTAAATCTATGTCAACAGGTTGAGAATCGTACCGTTCTTAATTACCGGATATCATTAATATGATAAAATGTTGTTCGCAGATTCTGTTGGAACATCAATATCCCAAGAAGATGAAGCAAGTGTATTTCAAAATAAACATTTATTAAAATAAACATTTTTCAAAGTAAAATAAACATTTTTCATTGTCCACTTTCAATAATTTGTGTTAAAAGATGAAATGTATTTCGAGTATAAAGTAATCATCGTCAGTATGAATTACTAGACCGATTCATCTTCATGTGTTTTTTTTTATGATAAGAATTGTGAGGGCTGTGCTTGAGTAAGGATCAATTTGCAGACGACCTGGGTAATTTCATTAGATAAATAAAAGAAATAAATTAAAACAAGTTACAATTAACAGAGTTGATATTTTAAATACCTTGTATATATTGAGTTCATGAACAATGCATGAACTGTTTATTATACTTATGTACAGAGACTACTCAACAGTATTAAGTACATATATCACCAATCTTTATTATTATTATATTATTACCCCGTCTCCCTGATCCCCTAGCTTTCGAAAGCTAAAAGTTAGATTTTAATAGAGTAATTGGATATTGAGAGTTATAGATTACGAGAAAAGTTGGTACATGGTTATTGTAAAATTGTAATAGTTGCTGAGAAACTAAAATAAAATGGGCCAGTTTGGTCCAAAGAAAAGTTTAATTTGTTCTAATGACTGCTCACTAATAGTATTGGTACGGAGCCCTAATTGTGCGAGCCAGACTCGCTCTTGGCTGGTTTCATTTTTTACAATATCCATATGAAAAAAAATACAGCAATTTATAATTAAATAGACAGATATTCATCAAATTTTCTTCTTTTTTTATTGGTGGTCTGATAAATTATGTACACTCCCGTTCAAAAAAATTGAACCAGTTAAAACATTCTAAGTGTTATTCTATGTAACATACATATATTAATAGTTATATGTTCGCTTAGAATGTGATATACTGATGGTGCAATTTTAAAGAACGGGCCTGTACATACAACTATGGTTAGCAGTTTGTTATCTTTAATTTGTTTATGACAAACCCCCTCGAAAATACAGAGAGAGGGAGAGAGAAGGGTCGAAAGATATATTTATTGTATTTACTTATCCGTAATAATGCAGTCAGTTCGTTTGATAATAAATACAGAGTCATGTTGTCATCTGACAGGTATATAACACAGAGAGTTTGGTGAATACCAAAAGTAGAATTATTTTAATACAATAGAAGTACCCCTTTACTTTTAAGGACACAATCGATACGGAACCCACAAGAAGAGGAGACTTTGTATGTAATACCAGTAAGTAATACCAAAGGTGGAATGATAGTTACACTTTTGAGGCCATTTGTACACCTTTGATATTACTAACGATACTGTAATGAGTACCAAAAAGTCACTTCTTCTTGTGGGTTCCGTATAAATAGAATGCGATGATTCTCGAACATTTTTCAACAATTTGATGTTCAATCATTTACCTGCATTTCATGAAAAAGATCAAACAAGATCAAGTTACATCGAGCAACAACGAGTATTCACGTTCCCATGGCGTAAAACTTCATATCAAACTTTCCAAGCCACTCGCCGTAAGAACAAGATTTTATATTCGATGCTTCCAGATGTAAAATTACATATCGCAAACTTTTAAAATCCAATGTATATAGTTCCACCTTGATTAATTTTCAACATCCCTGTATTAAAGACTTAATAAGTTCAATAGTATAAATATTTAGGTAACATATGTATTGATGTAACCTAACAACCTAGAACTGAGTTTCTTTAATGAAAACTCATAAAACCGTACGAAAATATAATATATTAGAAAATTTATTACGAGTGTTTACTATAAATTCAACCTGTACAATGATTTAAAAAAAAAAAAACCTAAATTATTTACGTTGAAACATAATTTTTGTGCCCAAAGTAGACGATATTCTTGTTAAAATGCGAATCCATATTTTGGAGCTATTTAAAGGACACGGTGTCAAATCGAAACACATTATTTTTCATTTTTTCCCTCAATCTGAACAAAAATCTCATTTCCAGTTTGTGAATGGACAAAATCGAATCATGAATGTACACCCCGACCCCACAATTTTATGAACACATATATACCGGATATAACTACAGCAAAAAGTTATTCACTGAGGTACCTAAAGTTTTTTTAAGGATTTACAAGCGCTGATGTATGCTCCATTTATAAAATTCTTCAAAATCTTCTATAGTACATTCATAAAAGTCCACACTAATGTTTATTACTTTATGTCGTAAGTTAAAATTAAAATTAGGCTCGTCATACTGGGCCTAAAAAAAAAGATATAAGAAAAAAACCTGAGATTTCGGGTAATTAAGCTACCGCCGACAGAAATAAAATTTACCCGGAATTTTCTATTGGATCAATCAATCTCTTTTTGATATTTCTATTTTCTATTATGCGTAGTTTTATTTTATTCATCTTATTTTATTCCAAGTGAAAATTATCAAAATTTGAGTAAAAATGTGGGTTTCTCCATAAGAGCAATGCATTCAAACTCGAACTTTAACATTAAATAATTAATTCAAGACCCCCGTAACCCCTTCTGAAAGTAAACAACTGCAAGTAAACAACAAATCAAGCCTTAATCTTTTTGAAGCTTCAGTGCTCGTCCATCCTTAATTCTAATCTATTAATGTTTGGAATAATTTTTTTATTTTTAATCTATATGTTGAGTAAAACATAATGCATTTGAATGTACACACCCATTCAATATGTTTGAACCAGTACGTCACATTCTAAGCTCGTATATACTACTTGAATAAATGTCTAATATTATATACAGTAACCCTTATAACATTTCACCGGGTTCAATTTTTTTGGACGGGAGTATACATAATTTTTTCAGACTAACAATAAAACAAAAGACGAAAATATTTGATGAATATCTTTCTATTTAATCTTAAATTGATATATTGTTTTGAGTGCATATTATTGAGGATTAAATGTTACTAAGATTGCGAATAATCCATCTTATTAACAAAATAATTTTAACATTCGATATGAACGTTGTATATAAAATAAATCTAAAATTAAATATTTCATTAACAAGTTGTAAACTTAAGTTGCAAACATGCATTGTCTTCAAGTTTTTGGACTTTTAATTCTATCCATACTTTGTGTTGCAAACGCGTTATCCATCAAAAGACACACATCAACAAACGCAGTAAGTATTTATTATTGGTTGATTCTGAACAAGTTTTGATAATGATATTGTTTTTCTACTAGCAACAGGCGTTGCGCATTTTCCGGCTAAAATCTTATCAAGCCCGTATAACTGAGTAACATAATATTTCTGCACGTCAAGGATTGATTTTTTTTAAACGCTGTTACCCGTAATCATTTCTTTAATTTTTATAGGCTAAATATTAATTTTCATGTTTCTAATTTCACCTCCTTGTGGGTCTACTTTCCAAAAACTCGAAAACACGTATTTTATGTTGTATAACTGAAATAGAAGGTTTCATGTATCTAACTTCAAAAAATTCGTTACGCAGGAGCTGCTTCAATTTAGCGAATTTCCTTAAAATATATAAATCACTTTCTAGCGATCACAATTTTAGTCAAAATGAAATCTCGTATACGATTTTACTATTTGCAAGGCTAATTTTATTAATAAATGACATACGTCAAGGGGAAATGGGCGCATAAAGAAAGAAGAAAACACAAAATATAAATTATCTATTTTAATATTAGAACAATCAAAAAATGCGTAAGGAATAAAGTTGGAGAAAATCAAGTTTGCTACAATTCATCATTTTTGCTCAAACTCTAATGTGTACAGAGATAGTGAGGAATTTCATTTTCAATCTTAAACCGTCAATATTTCTGTAAATATTAGTGTAACAGAAAAAATGATAAGAAACAAAATTACAGTAAAACATAGTACCTACAACTTCACTTGTTACCAATTTTTCGATTTTTCAAATATTAAGGGAGATATGTCAAATTTTGTGTTTCCCCCTTTCTCTAAACCCCCCTTTCCCCTTGTCCGATTTTACCCATTAACGAACTTGACCTTTTGAATACCAAAAGCGCCTCAAATATCAAATTCCATTCCAATAGAATAAAAACTGTGACCGCTGGAGTGATTACAGACATATATATATATATATATATATATATATATATATGTATATATATATATATATATATATATATATATGTCCATAGATATATATATATATAAATTTTACAGATGTTGTTTTTCGACATCTACTAGGCAGGATCGATGGACATTTGAAGAAATTTTTGCAAAATTTTGAAGTCGGTACGAGACCAATAGCTCTATTTCCTTTCAGGAAATTCGCTAAAAAACTGAAACTCTGACTCCCTATTTTACCCTGTAAAGGGTTCATTTTCGAAAAACGTTCAAATGCGTAATTCTTTATTTACGATAGCTGACCTGCACAGGCTTCGCACTGACATTGCGTCTAAACTATGGGTTGTATGAAAAATTTGTTTCATACAAAAGTTGTTTGTTTTTATTAGAAAACATTTATTATGTTTGAATATTTTCTTTATCTCGCAGCGTTTAAAAGTTACGGTTTTAGCGGTTTTAGAGTAGGTACCACGTAGGAACCACTGGAATTTTGAGAATGGTTCCAATAGTTCCAGAGATTGTCTGTCACAAACAAACAAACAAATTTTATCTCTTTATATATTAGTATTATACCAGGGTATACTATGTTTAGTCCCTACTTTGTATCGATTGAAAATATTAATCATTGAAAACAAATTTTGGTATAGGTGTTCATAAAATGACCACGTAATTAGCCCAGATTCGCATCTCTGTCCATCTTATCTCTGTTCGTGGATATGCTAACTAAAAAACAAAAAGATATAACGATTTAAAGTTGTATGTGTGTATTCTAGAGCTAAAAAGTAGCTTTAAGTTCGTGAATGGGCAAATACTGGCTGTGCATCCTCCCCGTCAGGGGAGATGAAGATTTTCGAAGCCGTAAGAGATAAAAGAAAACTTTTTAAGACAAAAAATGTTCCTTTTTTTTAAATAAACAACTTTGTTGGAAACTTTTGTTCATAACCTCAACAGATTTCTCATAATTTCTGCCCAAACATTGCCCCACTAGGGGGTTAATGTCTATCTTAGAAACTATTTAAGACTCATATACAAAAATTTTGAATCAAAAAAGTTTTCAATTTTTAATTGTTTGAATTTTTTTGCATAAACTTAGTATATATCGGGTATTTAAGAAAATTGAACCAGTTGAAATGCTATAAGGGTTACTGTATCTAATATTAGACATATATTAAAGTAGTATATACGAGCTTAGAATGTGACGTACTGGTTCAAACATATTGAATGGGTGTGTACATTCAAATGCATTATGTTTTACTCAACATATAGATTAAAAATAAAAAAATTATTCCAAACATTAATAGATTAGAATTAAGGATGGACGAGCACTGAAACTTCAAAAAGATTAAGGCTTGATTTGTTGTTTACTCAATTATAGTTGTTATTTTCACTTATTTTTTTCTCTCAATTCCACAGAGATTGAAATATAAACTTTAGAAACTGATGTATAAAAAAAAATTGCTGTAATCATTTACAACACGTCAGATGCTTTTGAAATTTATCGAATAATTTCTTTGCAGACTCTCAACCATTTGGAAATATCAACAGAATATCCTGATGGCTATAAACGATATCAAAATAGTTTCTATAAATTTCACGTAGATAGACAAGTGTGGGAAGAAGCACGCAAAATTTGTGTATTTGAAGGCGGTCATTTAGTGATTATTAATTCAGCAGATGAAGCGAACTATATAATTTGGTTAATGGAGCAATTCAATCCAATGCCAGGGGATCATTCAGAACATGTTCTGATCGGATTCCATGATTTATTCCAACACGGGAGCTATGTTACAATTGATGGTAAGTAAATAAAAAAAAATTCGTTACGCAGGAGCTGCGTCAACTTAGCGAATTTCCTTAGAATACATAAATCGTTTTATATATATAATTTACAAAATTTTGTGTTTCCCCTCGCTCTAACCCCCCTTTCCCCTATATATATATATATATATATATATATATAAATAAATATATATATATATATGTTTATGTGTCTGTGGACTCTCTAGTCGTCACAGTTTTATTTCGATTGGAATGAAATTTGGTATTTGAGGCGCTTTTGGTATTCTAAAGGTCAAGTTCGTTAATGGGTAAACTCGGGCAAGGGGAAAGGGGGGGTTAGAGCGAGGGGAAACACAAAATTATGTAAATTATATATATAAACTGATTTATGTATTCTATATATATATATATATATATATATATATATATATATATATATATATTCCAACATTGGTGCAAAAACAATATTATCGAATTTCCTTTGGAGGAAATTCGTTAATAAGGGGAAAGTAACAAATATAAATATATTGATTTTTTGTTCTTCTTTTTTAGGCAGAGACTTAGAATATTCAGGATATACTAAATGGTGCTGGGGTGAACCTCATAATAATGGAGAATTTGAACATTGTGGATCATTTTCTCGTAAACGTTGTTTGACTGATTTCAAATGCGATTGGGCAACTCATTTTGTATGCGAAATTCCAGTAGACACGTGTAATGAATTATTACGGACAACACTCTGAGCTTTACGTATACAATTGAAGCTCGAATTACCGTTGCGGATTCAAATTAAATAAACAGAATTATAAAATTTTTTTTTTGTTTTTAATTATTGTCAAATAATAAAATGATTTTATCTATTAACGATTATTGATTTTATTATCTTATTCCTGTGATGGATTCTGGAATTTAGAAGGTCAATCAAGATCAAACAAGTGACAACAACAACTAAGTAAGTTTCTCAGTAATTGTTTTTTTTTTCAAAGAATAAAAACTTACAGATATACAGGATGTAAAAGGATTGTAGGATGATACTTTCAGTGGTTGTTAATACTCAAATTAAAATAATATTTTATGATTCATAATATGAAAAATTACCGTGGAAAAACATGTTCAAAAATCAATATTGAGTAAAACACTTGAAAAAATACAATTAAATCAATATTATTTCAGTACAAATAGGCTAAATCAAACTGTTGTTGGGGCATCGGATATCAATTTCGTATATAAAAGAGATCTAATATTAAATATTTTATTCGCAAATTTTCACTCAAATTGGAATCATGCATTTTCTTCAAGTATTTGGAACTTTAATTTTAACCATATTTTGGGTTGGCAACGCGTTATCCAACGAAACTGATGCACCAAAATCAACAAACGAAGTAAGTGAATTATCTAACTAATGTATTATTTTCTGGCAACACTTTACAATTAGTTAGTTTCGAATCAGTTTTGATAATGATATTGTTTTTTGAACTCAAATCCAAAGCTTTTCTATAATTTATAAACATTTGGTAGGGACGAACGAACGTACCGAAAGAAAATCTACTTAAGGACGTTCCAGCCAGCACTGTGTTATATAATCAGGACAAAAAACCCGTTTGATTTTATTTTAGAACAAATATATACACACACATATGCAACACATAAACAAATTCACATGTTCATATATACAAAATAATGTTATTTTGAAAAAAAAATTAATTTTAAACTATTATATTTCGAAAACAAAACGATAAAATGCGATTTAAAAAAAAAAATTTGTTTAATAAATATTTATCTTTACTCTCCTAGTTTTTTTAAAATTCTGTCGAGTATTTTTTTTAATACAATAGACAATAGTTGGGCAGGTATGAAGTTTTACATGCTTCTAATGAGAGAGAGAGAGAATGATAACTTTGCTATTATCTCGCGTCCTAAACAGTCGAAAATTCTGAAATCTCGGGATTTATTAGAAAACATTGTTTTTAGCCTGTAAAAAAAAATGAGCAAAATCTGTTGAAAAGTAGTTTCATCCTGGGACATCCTTAATAAAAAACTACAAGCTCACTGACAGGCAACGCACAGCCTAAACCGGTGAGTCTAAAAACAGGAGGAGTTTCTGTTACGACGTAGGTGACCATTCAGAGAGGATTTTGGAAAACTCATCCCCTAAAGGGATTAAATAGGGGATGAATATTTGTATGAATGTTTCGTCATTTTTTAATTTAGAAATATGGAAATTGGTGTTTAGGCTTCTGTTTGTAAAAAGTTGTGTCAGCGATTTTGGAAATTCATCACCTACGTGGGTTAAATAAGGGATGAAAGTTTGTATTTGAAGTGCGTCATTTTTTTAAGTTATAAACGTAGAAGTTGGTATGCAGAATGTTTACATTTGAGTTCCTGAGATGAGAAATCCTATCGGGCACAATAAACTTCTTTGTAATCATTTATGAGTTTTAAATCGTCTGTCTATTTTCTTTACAGACCCTCATTGAACTGGAAATAGCCCAAGCAAATCCTTATGGCTATAAACGATATCAAAATAGTTACTATAAATACCACACTGATCCACAAGTGTGGGAAGAAGCACGAAAAGTTTGTGTAGCTGAAGGTGGCCATTTAGTTATAATTAATTCCGATGAAGAGGCGGATATTTTGCATGAGATAATATTTAGAAATCCAAAGCCACCACGGTTTGAAGATTGGCGTTTAGTCGGATTCCATGATTATTTCAAACAAGGGAGATATGTAACAATTGATGGTAAGCAGAAAAAAAAAATTAGGAAAAGAACCGATTTTAAAATTTGAAATTTTTAATTAGGCAAAGATTTAGAATTATCAGGATATACGACATGGAATGAGGGTGAACCAAATAATAACGGAGGCCATGAAAATTGTGGAGCAATTTCTTCTAGAGGTGGTTTAAATGATTTCCTATGCGATTTGCCAACACATTATATATGCGAAATTCCAGTAAAGACATGTAATTAATAATTACCAAAAACATTCACTTATAATTGAAGCTCAAATTACCATTGCGGATTGGAATTAAATAAAAAGAATTCATAGATTTATCTCTTCTTTTTTTTTAAAATTATTGTCAAATAAATAAATTATTAACGATCAATTAACGACTTTGGATTTTATTATCTTATACTGGCTCTGCTCGCAAGGGGGGGTACCCCCTTGACTGCCAAGGCGGCCTTCGGCCTTGTCTCCGCGTCACAGAGAATAACATTACATGAATTGTAAAAAAAGTTTTTGGGAAGTGTTTTTCCGATTTTCTGGAGGGTTGAAATGAAAAACCTGAAGTTTTCCGATTTTTCTCGTCGGTTTCAAGCAATTTTGCGTCGAATGTAAAAAACCGCATCTTTCTATCATGTCTAGCAGAGCCTTAGAGTTTGTATAGATCAGTCAGTCAGTCAGCTTCATTTATAGCTTTATAGTATAGTGGACTCGCTCTGCACGCAAGAAGGGTACCCCCCGTGACCCCCAAGGTGACCTCCGGTCTTGGCTCCGCGTCACAGAAAATAATATTGCATGAATTGATTGGGGGGGGGGGTGTTTTTCCGATTTTCCGGCGGGTTGCAATGAAAAATCTGAATTTTTTCAAATTTTTCTCGTCAGTTTGAAGCAATTTCGCGTCGAATGCAAAAAACCGCATCTTTCTAACATATCTAGAAGTGTCTTAGAGTTTGTATAGATGAGTCAGCTTCACTTCTAGCTTTATAGTATAGTGGATTCCTGTACTTGTCCTGCAATCTATCTGAGTATAGTTTCAAAAACTTCAAGGATACAATACAGGGTCGTCTAAAAACTACATCAGATATTAATTTGGTAAAAATTTGATCCCTCTTCACCCTAGTCCTACTTAGTCATACATTTACCAAGCCCAGAAAATAGTATGTCACAATGTAGGACTACCCAATTATAAAAAATTAACTATTTGTTAATAATATTTACAATCTATTACATAACCTCTAATTGTTTTATATCAGTAGTAATTATTTTATTCCATTTGTCAATCCAATGTATTCAATAGTAATAAAAACAAAAAATCAAAATTATTTATGCAGGAACTGCATCAATTTAGCGAATTTCCTCAGAATAAATACATCACTTCACTTTTGAAAATAGATCTTAATTAACTTTTTATCTTATTAATGTTCATGAAGATCTGACAATATTAGAGTAACAAAAAATATGGCTAGACAATGAATTGTAGTAAAATTGATTTACTACAACTTTACTTATAAAAATTTCATTCATTTTACTAATATTACTTAACTTTGTATAATCTGAATGACTTTTAATCTATAGTTTAATCGTTTTAACGAGGCCAGCCATGCAAACAAACTGCACACGAATGAACCAAGACTTGCAATGATCAAGCACATGGTACTAAGCACATAAATAATAATAAGTCTTAGTTCACACGTACGCCATCCGCTCACATAGCTGGCCTCGTTAAAACGATTTAAGTATAAGTAATTTTATGTGTATACACCTTAAATGTTTTATACGAATATGTATTTTGACGTAACAAGCATCTGTACTGATCTTTTGTTAATTATTTACTTTTGTTAACTATTATTATTATTATTAAGAAGGAAATTCAAGACTTAGGGTAGTGTATTTAAATTGTAAATATCTCTATACATATTAAAGTTACAGAAAATATGGTCAGATAATGAATTGTAGAACATTTTTCCATTTCACTAATATTAAGGGATCAAATCAAGATTCTATGTTTTCCCTTGCCACTACGTCTCCCTTTTTCCTTGTTCAATTTTAACGAACCATCAACGAACTTAGTCGTTCAAAGCCTTTCTTTTCTTGCATACAAAAAGCATGTGGGTAAAATTGCGAGTTCCAGAGCGCGTAAACACATATATAAATACATATATATACACTTTATATATATATATATATATATATATATATATATATATATATATATATATTTATATATATATATATATATATATATATATATATAAATTTTTGTGGTTATCATTTTCGATATCTATAGCTAAATCCCGCATCGGAAACATAACCAATAGCTAAATTTTCTTCGAAAATTCGCTAAAACACAACTGTCAAATTATAATTAGAGTATGGTACCACCTTATACAAAATTGAACTAAATCGTTAAGAAATAGCTTGCAAATATAACTGGGAAAATATGAAAAACAAATAAAAATATTTAATTGAAATGGTTTATTTATTCAGAATTTGTTTGTTTGTTTAATTCAAAGATACAGCTCCACAATTCGAATTCTATGTACGCATGAACATCGAATATAAACGTCCATTAGGACAACAAGTACCTATATATTTCGGGGACTTAAGTAATATTTACTGGATGGGTACTGAGATATTTATAATTTTGTTTGAAGAAAATACTCGGCTTTCGTAACTTATATAGAGTTTATATAGGAGCTGTATTTTCAGTATCCAAATTCCTTATACTCCTTTACATCTTTGCAATATTTGATTTAGAGAAAAACCTGGAAAAAGTTATTATTTTTATTTAATGTATAATATGCACGGATGTCAGTTTTGGGAGTTATTATACCTTATACAAGGCCGGTTCAAGTAGCACGATGCCTTGAACGTATACAAATTTTTGCTGAGCAGTGTATGTACAATAGCCGTCAAAAATTGATATTCGTTTTTTAAATTTTATAATTTATTGTGCGGTTTTCGAAAACATGATTCGGATAAAAGTTGTTCATTATAAATATACTAATAACTTTTATTCGAAACATTTATCAGAAATCCGTATAAATAAGGCACTAAACAATTATAAAATTTTTTGTATGTATATATGAAGGCAATTTTACGATAACTGAGGCGTAGCGATCTGATAATTCGATTATAGAATTCGTCAAAGCAAGACGAAAATAAAGAATACATTTTTTCGAAATCTCGATCAAAATCACGCAAACCGTACCTTTTTGGGGTATACCAATTTCAAAAATAAGTGAATAAAACAACTAACTGAATTGCTTAAATATCTGGTATGTACTAAATTTATGAAAAAAAGTTTCAAACAAAAGTTGTCTATTTGATGAACATTTTTCTTTTTAAATTTTTGTTCTATCTCTTACGGTTTCAAAGATGATTAGTTTTGCCCATTGTGCTCAAACACGGTCCGATTTTTCCCATTCATGAACTTGACGATCTATTTTAGCAGCAGAACACACATACGAAATTTCAGTTCGCTATCTCTTTTCGTTTTTGTGTTATTGCGTTGATGGCCAGCCATGAGGACATGTGAAATTTTTTTCTGCGATCAATATTTTCAACCATTACCAACTCAGAACTAATCTTAATATACCCTAGTATATATATATATACTAGGGTATATATATATACCCTAGTATATATATATATATGTTTTTTACCGGGTATACAACTTTACATTTTAATATTTTTGAATTTTGTTATCTCTAAAAATCTATCGGATCGGACGTCGCAGGAAGCCGTAGAATCCCCATATATAAACAAGTCTGCGATAAGCTGTCTATACAAATAGGCTGTCCATTTTACTTACTAATTACTGCATGCATCCAATGGAATTTCGCACACATACGGCCCACGTGTATCACATGACACAGTACTTAAACCCCCATAACGGTAAAATGCGCCGCATTTTTGATCTGTCTTATTAGTAGGTTGAATAGATGCCCAGTACGTGTATCCAGATAATTCTAAATCTTTACCTGATCAAAAAAAAAAATTTAATTAAAAATATTGTAATTTGCACTTTCCAAGTACAGTAAAACCTCGTTTCTTCTACCTTCGACCATCCGAGTACTCCGCATTAATTGAGGTGTATGATCGGATAACACGGAAAAATATATGTACACGCATGAACTCATGACAACACGTTTTGTGTGCTCTTCGGTTTCGAGGCGATATAGAAGACAGCAAAACGAAAGAAACTCCTTCCAAGTCAGCCACGAAGAAGGATTAAATGCGCTTGAATTAACACTTAAATATATAGAGGAACGGCCGGAAAGTAATGCAAGTGACCTCTTATTGATGCAACGATGGTGAGGAATTGCAGCCATTAAAAGAATGAGCCGGTTTAGTGACAAGTTAAACGTTATGAAGTGACAATGCTTTGTTCCCCACAGTGTTATCGAAGTTTTCGCTTATCCGAGGTACCTGCTCGCCACGTAACCTCGGATAAACAAGGTTTTACTGAATTTCAATTTAATTACAACTATCGTACCATCAATTGTAACATATTTGTCTTGTTCGAAGTAATCATGGAAACCGATTAAAACATAATTTTGGAGAGTACTTTGCACATCAAATAAACTATTGGCTGGATATTGGAACATTAACATGGCTATAAAAGAGGCTTCATCTGCTGAATTAATAATTGCTAAATTGCCACCTTCAGAAACACAAACTTTTCTTGCCACTGCCCATACTTGTGGATCTCTGTGATATTTATATTTACTATTTTCATATTGCTTATAGTCATAACGATTTACTTGAGCTATTTCCAATTCGTTGATTGTCTGTAAAATTATTTGATTGATTACAAAAATATCTGAAACAATTGTGAAGAGATTCACAAAGAGCTTTAATTTCTGAATATACATTCGAAAAATCTACACGTTTTTTACACCCAGTATATTTGTATATATACAAGGCATATTAAGTTTAGTTCCGACTTTTTAACGCTTGAAAATATTGATCGCAGAAAAAAAAATCATATCTTATAAACTTTGAATTTGAAGAATTGTTCAAACATTGATATACAACTCAGTATATACTGGGTATTCGAACAATTAACTCAGTTTGTTGTTACATTACTTGTTTAAATCATAGAAAGCCTTTAGAATTAAGACCAGGCGGGATCATTATTGAGAGTGTCGTGTTAGTCTACTATATTGCATATGCTTGTTTTTTCATACTTATGCCTTCGTTGCCGTACTGGAGATTCATATTGATGTAGTATTCACTTGGCGCGATAATTAAATTTTTTCATATGAATATTAATTAACAATAACAAGTGAAAATAACAATGAACTGAGTTAATTACTTCAATACCCAGTATATACTGAATTTATGAAAAAAAGTTTCAAACAAAAGTTGTTTATTTAAAAAAAAAAAAGAACATTTTTTCTCTTTAAATTTTTGTTCTATCTCTTACGGTTTCAAAAATTGAGTATAAATTTAATTGCAACCCCGTTTATAAGCGTTAAATAATTGGCCAGCCGAATTTTTTTACCCCAGACGTATACCGGATAGAAAACTAAACTTAATATACCCTGGTATATATTATATACCGATTATTATATACCGGGTATAAAAATACTTTTTTAAAGTTATTTAAAGCAAATATATTATAAATTAGTTTCGAAAATTCACTTACTGCGTTTGTTGATTTTGGAGCATCAGTTTCGTTGGATAACGCGTTGGCAACCCAAAATATGGTTACAATTAAAGTTTCAAATACTTGAAGAAAATGCATGATTCCAATTTGAGTGAAAATTTGCGAATCAAATATTTAATATTAGATCTCTTTTATATACGAAATTGATATCCGATGCCCCAACAACAGTTTGATTTAGCCTATTTGTACTGAAATAATATTGATTTAATTGTATTTGTTCAAGTGTTTTACTCAATATTGATTTTTGAACATGTTTTTCCACGGTAATTTTTCATATTATGAATCAAAAAATATTATTTTAATTGGAGTATTAACAACCACTGAAAGTATCATCCTACAATCCTTTTACATCCTGTATATCTGTAAGTTTTTATTCTTTGAAAAAAACTCTGTAAGATTTAAGGAAAATTATCTGAATTAAACAATTTGTTGAGCGAAAAATTCTGAATAAGGAATTAAAAATCATGTTGTAATGAACATTAATAATTTTTTTTGACCAATTGTTTTTTTCTCCTTCCCCTCTATGTCTTTTTTTTAATCGCTTAGCTTGGACAATGTTTATTATAACGAGATCTGCGTGTTCGCACTTAAAATGATTGTCTATTTCCTCAAAATTTTGTTGAAACATTCGAGCTATAAAATAACTGCATTTATGGGTTGTTTTGAAAAACCCTATTATCATTCTATATACGTTTATTCAGGAATACAGTGTTTTAATATCATTCAATATGTGACACGAACTGAAATCCACCCTGTATTTACAACAAAACATTTTATAAATAATCTCTCAAAAGCAGACAACTCAAATATGTTCAGTTTTCTAAATATTGAGTAAAACACTTGGTAAAACATTAACGAATACATATTGAAGAAGTACAATGTACACTCCCATTCAATATATTTGGACCAGTCAGTCACATTCAAAGCGTGGGTATATATCAGAGGTGGGCAGGAGTTGACTCCGCCAAGCTCTGAGTGAGAGGTTGGGAAGAGAGATAGAGTTAATACAGGGTAACCTACCAATTATTAATATTTTCTTTTTTTAATTAAAACATTTTCTGAAAAAAATATAATAACACCAAATCTTTTTTATGGTCACTATTATACAAAGTAAATAATACATACAATCATTCAATACATACTCTGGAACTTTGGGCTGGTAATTTGTGTCATAAAATGTACCTTTTTAGTATATATCATATTTGTGTATGAATAAAATAAAAATATAAAAAAAATATATATAAATCTTTTGAACCTTTAAGTTTACCGCTGGACCATTGTAATAAAAGAGGGAAATTTTTGCAAAGGATAATTTAAATAGAAATATAGTTTTGGAAATTCCAATTAATTTGTCTAAATATTTTACTATTCATATCCGAGAACTAATAAAGAATTATTTACCTAATTTAATTATTTTTTCTTCGTATGGAGTATGCTCAGTATAGTGTCATGGGAATTTGATGAATTAAGTTAAATTTTACATAAAGTGGGAATTTGAGTTCTTCGAGTTAGTCTACTTTGAATTGAAAAAGTGAAAAGTACTATTTGTAGTAGTGGAAATTATTTTTCGCATAATTTGTTTTTCAAAAAAAATAAAATATTGACTATACTATAGACGATACTATATAATTATTGGGCAATAATCGGTAGGACAACCTGTATTGAAACATCGTTCCGTCTTGCTTCAAAACACCTTCTTTACTTACTCTCACCCAGCTTATGGAGAGCACGTAAGGCTCAGACGAGCTGCCTGTGCCCACCTCTGGTATATATTACTAAAATATGTATAATTTAACATACAACACTTAGAAACCAGTCCAAGTGACCGCCTAAGGCGTTATGTCTGCGAAGTATGGAAACTGGGAGGTTATGGGTTCGAATCCCGACATCAGCAGTTTATCAATTATTAAGAAAAAAAAATGGGGCGTTTAATTGACTAAACTGTCGGCGTATTGACAAGATCGAAGTAAACGGCTATGCTTGAGAAGGTTTTCTGCAGTTATCTTCACGAACTGCAGATGAATATCGGCATAGTTCCTATTATAGTCGGCTGCAGCCGCATATCCTACCAATTCCTAGTCTATACACAAAAATTCCTTCCACTCCACTCACATCCTCACATCCTTAGGCATCACAATGGACCTTATGGTCGAAGTGTACCCCATCCAGGGCAGTAGTCTCTACAATCTATCTATCTAACACTTGGAATGTTTCAGCTGTTTCAATTTTTATGAACGGGAGTGTACCTACTTGTTGTGTTAGTACAAATTAATTTTTTACAATGACAATCAGTTTCATTTATAAAAGGGTTGGATCTGAAATCTAAAATATTTCATTTGCAAGTTTCATCGCAAGTTGAAATCATGCATTGTCTTCAAATATTTGTACCGTTTATTCTATCCATACTTTGTGTTGCAAACGCGTTATCCAACGAAACTGATACACAAAAATCAATAAACGCAGTAAGTTAATTATCCAATTAATTTATTATTTATTGACATTAAGGATTTCAGCGAGGTGTGTTAGCGAGGTTAAATCGTAAACGTGCCGTTTTGACAATTGGAAGCCAATACTTTAGAATAAATTAATCTGCAAATATTTTACAGGATTTTGTTAAGGGATGTTCAAAGATTGTTTTTGAATTTTGGTAAATTCAAAAATTTCATTTTTAATATTGTTTTTCAGGCTTGTAAGCGGCCATTTTTGCGTTTTTTAAAAGATTAAATTGTTTGGAAACGGTCAACTTTACGTAAATATGATAAGAGTTTTTTTTAATTTAAATTGAGCTAAAATACCTAAAAAAAAAACTCCATTCGGGTAAAAATATTCGCTCATTTGGCTTGGCAAAAAAAAATTAGTTAAAAAAAACTGGGACCAAATTGGGCGACGAACTCTTGATTCATACTAAGAGACATGATACCTCAAACGTGAACCTGCGGAAAAATCGAATAAGAAAATTTTTCCTACGAATGCAAGGTTTTCATCTTGTCTAAATGGAGATTTGTTCACTCAATAGATAAAATTCATTTCTATTATCATTAAAAAAAGTTATGAAACGTCCCAAATTTTCCAACTTGAATAACTTGAACTCTATATTGAAACAATTTTGCACAATTTTATTAACATTCACTAAACGGTTGTTGAGAAAAAACTATAAATAGAAATACAAAAAAAATCTGTCTTTGTCACTAATATGTATAGAAAAGAAAAAGATATATGTTTTTGTTGATTTAAATTAAAGGTACACATTCACTGTCGATAGTTACAATTTCTTCATAATATTTGTTATTTCTGATTAAATTCAACATTTCGGGTATAATTTTCTATTTTATTTTAAATTTTCTATTTTTATACCCGGTATACGTAAATATATAAGGTATATTAAGTTTAGTCCCGACATTATAACGCTTGAAAGTATTGATCGCATATATAAATGTTAGGCACCTATGCCAATATATGTCTAGGTCCGTCCGTACATCAGTCCGTGAGTCAGTCCAGTCAATAGCGAGTTAAAATTTCGTATGTGTGTTCTAAAGCTAAAAAGTAAGGTCACGTTTGGGAATGGGCAAAATCGGACCTTGTTTGGGCAAAATTGGCAATTGAAACCGTAAGGGATAGAAAAAAAATTTAAAAACAAAAAGTGTTTCTATCTCAAAAGTAAACAACTTTTGTTTGAAACTTTCTTTCATCAACTTCAGTATATATCGGGAATTTAAGCGATTAACTCAGTGAGTTGTTGAGCTGTTCCATTATTTATAAACTTTTAGAATTCCGAAAAACAGAAATTGCGGAACTAAATATTGGAATTAAATACACAAAAAAAAAAAAAAAAAAATTCTTTCAGATATTTTTTAAATCAAATTTCATTACAGACACTCATTGAATTGGAAATAGCTCAAGCAAATCCTTATGACTATAAACGATATCAAAATAGTTTCTATAAATATCACGCAGATAACCAAGTGTGGGAAGAAGCCCGAAAAATTTGCGTATCTGAGGGTGCTCATTTAGTGATTATTAATTCCGAAGATGAAGCAGATCATATACGTTCGCTACTGTACCTACATGCATCCGGTGATATTTTTGTCGGAATGCATGACTATTTCAAAGAAGGCAGATGGGTGACAATTGATGGTACGATAATCATAATTTTAAATAAGGCACAGTCGCCTAACATAGTTCGGTTCCTAATAAAGCCCCGTCATGAAATATTGTTAGAGTAATTGTTAAATTATTTCGAAATATCCATCATATAAGCCATGAAGAATAGATATATTAGGAGATTGAACGACATAGGCAATTCGTCTGTTATTGTGTCCTCAAAAACGTGTAGAGATCATAGTTATTATTTTCGCCACTAGCGGCAGTGCGAATCTGCCCGTACGGAATTATTATTATTATTACATATTAAAATCAACGGTTATCACATCTTACAAATAAAAATTGTAAGTATAAAAATTGTTTAATTTTATAAATGTGAAAAAATGGGACGATGTTGTACAGGGAAAGCATAGATATACTGCTATATATCTATGAGTGAAAGGTTGTTTAAGGTTAGGAATGCGTGTCTGCATTTACGAAAGGAATATGGTCTGTAATTATCAGTTTTGTTATCTTCTTTCTTTATCTAATATATGTCAGTTATTGTAAACATATATTGTATATAAATATTAATTGCAAAATTATCACTATGATTCTTCATCTTTTAATTTATTGCAATTATTAAGAATTCTCTATTATTAATATTTATTTAATTATTACTTGATAATCGAAAACAATTTTTTATTATCTATAAAACTAAGACTTCTTATTAACTGAATGAAAGTGATTTCTTGGCGCCTACATTTGAACATTTAAATTCCGTACGGCACTGAGACCAGTGACCCCTACTGATAAAAGATAGTTACACCAATTCTTGACCGTTTTTTTAACATTACGTTCGCTCTCCTAATATATCTATTCTTCATGATATAAGCAATAGACAAAAAATGCAACAACACTTCTAGTAGAATGCGTTTTAGTTTGCACATACAAACCCGTGTTTATCAGTGACGTGTCAATAAGACATCTCTCTTTATAATATTGAAGAGTCACTTTTGGAAATTTTTGGTGAATACAGTTGTGTTTTCCTCCGAAGCGAATTCCCTCCAAAGGAAATGCAGCTATTGTTTTTACACCAATGTTGTTGAATTTCGTAAAAATTTCTTCAAATGTCCATCGATCCTACCTATTAGATGTTAAAAATCACTATCGCTAAAATTTGTATATATATATATATACATATATATATGTACATATATATATATATATATATATATATATATGGGTAAATATATATATATATGTACATATATATTATATATATATATATATATATATATATATATATATATATATATATATATATATATATATATATACTCTTTTAAAATGTATGTGGACTCTCTAGCGGTCACAGTTTTATTCCGATTAAAATTTAGTATTTGAGTCGCTTTTGGTATTCTTAGAGGGAGGGGGAAACACAATATTTCATTATCTCCCTTAATTTATAATTGATTTTATCAGGAAACGATTTCGAATTATCTGGATATACTAAATGGAAACCAGGTGAACCAAATAATGGTGGAGATGGCGAAAATTGTGGTGTATTTTACAACGACGGTATGTTCAATGATAATAGCTGTGGTATCTACAGACATTATGTATGCGAATTTCCAATAGACACATGCAATAATTAGTAAGTGGATTGTTATAAATGTACTTGAATAAAATAAATTCCCGAAAAATTAGCAGTATATAACTTCTGGAACTTTTGTACAGAAAATTTTCCTGTAGACGTAAAGTTTTCCTGTCAACAATTCATTATCTAATCATTTTTTAAACTCTAAAGCGTACAGAAGAGATATTTTGGATTTTAACTTTAGCAATCTTAAATTGTAAATATTTCTGTAAACATTACTGTAACAGAAAAAATGATGACATACTAAATTATAGTAAAATCAAATTTCCATAACTGTTTTTCTCCTTTTTCCAATATTAGGAGGCATGCCAAATTTTGTGTCTTCCCTCCCTCTCATCCTCTAACCCATTTTTTACCCTTGTCCAATTATCACATTTGACCTTTCAAATACTAAAATGGCCTCAAATACCAAATTTCATTCTAATCGGATTAAATCTGTGACCGCCAGAGAGTTCACAGACCCATAAACGTATATATATATATATATATATATATATATATATATAAATATATATATACATATATATATATATATATATATATATATATATATATACATATATATATATATATATATATATATATATATATATATATATATATATGTATATTTGTGTGCTTTCTGTTATTCATTCGGCGTTCGTAAAAAATGCTTCGGATAAAAGTTGTTCATTATAAATAACGTTTATTCGAACCATTTTGTTTCGAATGAATAAGGATCAAATCAACTATAAAATTTTGGAAAAAATAAACGTTACTTTTTTGTGGTCCATAGTCCAAGCAAATATAGATAAGATTTCAAATTCGTCCCCTTTACCTAGATCAGTTTTTTGTATTATAAATACGTATTTCGACTACAATGTAGTCATCATCAGTATAAATTAGCTAGTCGTACTTTACTCTTTGACAATTAGAGATAGTTATAAAGTCGAGATCAACAGACAAAAAATAAATAGAAAATTAATTAGATTAAAATATATACTAGATTTAAAATATAATAAATTTTAAATTATATTGAAATTGCTCTTGTTAAAATTTTTTTCATTCACATTTGTTCCTGTTAATTTTACTCTTATTAAAATTACTCTTATATTGTCCCAGGATATGTTACTTGTAACTAATTTGGTGACGGTATCACAAACTATTTTGGTTTTACGCTACTTATATGTTCGGCCGACTTTAGACGCTATTCTAAGACCGCACCTGATTGGTGCTGAGTTATGCCTTGCGCAGTGAACACGTTCTTTGTATTTCGACATCTTTAGAGAGAGATGGATTAAAATATAGATAAGATCAAATCACACTCTCAGTCAATAGATGATGCCCTTGAAGATCCACTATGCATAAGCTATAAGGTAATGAACTTCAATGATCAAAGATATATTGTATTGGCTACGAGCCTTGTGATAATATTTCAAGAGGAACAAACGAACAAGTATCAAAAGATTTATATTCGAAAATTTTTGCGACCCACAGTTTTATTTGAAACAAAATATAAGAAGTGAAGTTAAAAAAAAACCTTTTAAAAAATACAGGTGTATACAGGTATGTAAATCCCAACTTTATGGTACAAAAATTACTGAAGATGATTTAACCATACATTAGCGCAATCATTGTCTATTGGTTTGGGTTTTTCAACTTTGTTAATGTAAGTGTAAAAAACTTGTCTCGAAAAAAAATACACGAAGGTATTTTTTTCTGTAAATAATTTTCCCTATACTTAAAAAAGAAATGGCTATAATCTTATAGAAGTTGTTATATTTGTATGGGGATAATTTAGGGCGCAGGTTCGTAACGGTTGAAAATATTAATCTTAAAAAAAATTGGTATAAGTGTTCATAAAGTTACGGAAGTCTGTGTCTGGATACACTGGCATCTTTTTATATGATCATGGAACCTCAGTCGACTAAAAGCTCGAAAACGAACGATTATTTGGTTATCAAAATTCCAATGGTTATAATAACGGCGGTGGTTATGGACAACAAAATGGTTACAAACAACTCGGTTATTGGCAATACAATAATCGCAATAACGGTCAACGATATAAGAATAACCGTAATGGTGGCAATGACAGTGGATACCATGGAAACTCATCAAACAATGGCGTGTTTGCAACAACGGCTACACCGCAATACATGATGCAAACTGATGGTCCAACATCAGATGCCAATATTCAATCATTATTGAATAAAAAATTTTTCCAAACAAATCGACCTCCAACAAATAATCCATGTGCATATCAATCAATGGGCGCACCTAGTCCATATGGCCAATATGCAACCGTACCTTATGCTGTATATCAACCATATTCACCTCCAACGGCTGCCGTTCAACAGTAAATTTAACACACAAGAAAGGAAAGTAAATTTACACTGTATAAAAAAAAGAAAAAGAACTTGGGAGCCCCACAAACTCAAAAATTGCTCTGCTTTTTTTTTCAATTAAGTATAATTCATGCCGTACGATTAATTAAAAACTAAATCAAAGTAATCCATTATTGAACACTTATTTATAGCCAACATAATTTAACAAAATATCCATTTTGAAATGAACACACTATTTTTTATTCCGATTATACGAATATTACAAAAATATAATTAATTTTTTTTTGTTTATTTATTTTCAATAAAAGTATAAATACAAACCAATTTGGGTTTTATCAATACACAAATTCAAAAATCAAAACAATGTATTCCAGTCATGTTTTGGGAACTTTTATTTTATCAGTGTTCTGTATAAATTTTATAGACGGATTTCCATATGCAAGTGATATCGTTTTTCATTTTAACGGAGTAAGTAAAACAATTAATTATTTATTAGCTCTAAACACGTGATTGAATTAAAAAATTAAATTTAAAAAAAAACCTTGAAGGTGAATGTTGTGTACATCCAAACTGGTTTTTCATTGAAATAGTTAATCAATATATCACGAATTAAATTTGTGAAAACAACAGAAAAAAGATATATTTCGTCTAGCACGAGTCGGCGCTTGATTATCGGAACCATTCGGCCACAATTTTTTGTCAGATTCGTTCTTTTGTAAACTAGCGTCAAATTATATCAATTGTTAGTATGGTTGCCTATCGATTATATTATACCAACGGAATTGACTAGCGTTTACTTAATTAGACATTTAAGTAATATGTGTGAACATTGATCACATTCCTTGACATCAAATGCTTGATACGAGAAATCATACACATGCAGGATGAGAATCTAACCCACGACCTTTGCCCTGCTAGACTAAAGCACTACCGCTGTGCTACCATAACATCCCAGGTACCTTGTGACTAAACCAATTTTCGTTACAGCTTCCAAAACAAATACAATTTTCTCAAAAGAGTTTAGCTGCTCCACGTGACTACAAATTATTCGAGGATAGTTATTACAAATATCACAGAGGTCCACAAGTATGGTCAAAAGCACGACAAATATGTGAAGCTGAAGGTGGCTATTTAGCCATAATCAATTCAGAGGATGAAGCTTCCTTCCTACGCGATATGATGAATAAATATCCGAATGATATTTTACAAGATGTCATACATAAAGATTATATTTTACTGGGATTCCATGGTTACTTCAAGGCCGGAGAGTATGCGACAATTGATGGTACGAATGGGAATATCGAAATCTATGGAATATCATGAAAGTATTGAAACTTACTTAAATTGTTTTTTATTTATAGGTAAATCAATAGAAAGTTCTGGATATGTTCATTGGCAACAAGGTCAACCTGATGATCCTGACAAAGAGAATTGTGGATCATTATTCCGTCAAGGTGGTTTAAATGATTTTCCATGTGATATTCCTGCACCGTTCATTTGTGAAATTTCCCAACCACAAACATGCAGTAAGTATTTGAATAGGCAGTGTCTATTCACACGCTAATGATACATTCAAAAATTATTTCCAAATAAAAATTGTTGTCTGATATTGATGTCATATTTGTATATTTGACACATAGAAGGTTTGGTCTTGTGGTCCAGTAGTACAAAGGGTCATGTCAGCCCAAAAGATTTATAAACGTGAAGGATTATCTTGTTATAAACATGACATCAAGGATGTATTCGTTTTGGGAGCATAAACGCGTTCAGCGCTTACGCTTATAACGCAATTTATTTTCGGTCGTTTTGGCATATTAACGCTTAGTCTACCCTTGAAAATGCTGTTTGTTTTGGCATTATAAGTACGTATACGCGTCAATTGCCATCAATATTCAAAAAACAGTTCAGCTGTTTTTCAAGCCATATAATGTTTGTTTGACTGACTTCAAAAGGCCCTAAAATCGAACCAAAAATCCCTAAACTGGCAATTTGAAAAAGTATGCCGGTAATGTAGATTTTTTTCTAATAACATTTTGTATTTTATGTGGGCTTTTTTGTTTATTCAGGAAAAAATGATATAAATGCACAAAAAAAAACCCTAAACATTTTTTCTTCCTAAGAAAATCCTACGATGGCTACACTGTGCACATGTTAAATAAACAAACACATGTTCGTTTTGAAAGTAATTATTACGATTTAGCGCGGACGATTTGGCTGCCTTACCTCGATAGGGAAAGTATCTGTGAACATGGTGTCTATCGTGGAACTCAACCAATATGCGAACTTTACCAGTATACACAACCTCAAGACGAACACTTCAATCAACGCTTGATAGTGCTGAAAGCGTGTAAGCGTCCAAAACAAATATACCTCAAGTTTTTAGTGAAGTCACACTGGATCTTGGACCTTAATATCTAGTCACCTTAGTCCAATACCGCTTTAAGTTCACAAATAGTCTTCTATTTAATTCTTATCAGTTTGGGCTTTAAGTAGAATTAGGATATTTTCTCCAGAATATATCAGGTTCTTTCTCGAGTAAAAGTACACTTTATTTACTTAAAATTTGCATAGTAATTATTTGAATTTTTTTCTAGGCTTAACAACTCTTCCTGAACCTCAAGATTTCCCACCGATATTCGATATTCCAGGTTCAATGGAAAAGAAGCATTAAATAATTTTCGATTGATTAATTTTATCTTTTAGATTTTGGCAATAAATAGTTCGTACCAATGTATATTTGTAGTGTTTTTTTTTTTTTTTTTAATTTCCATTCGATCATTTACAACTCACCATAAAATACACATTTGGTGTTAATGCCACACAAAACTAAACTAAATTAAGTTAAATTGTAAAAAAAACTTAAAAGCTTCCTATTGGGTTGGAATCCTGGTTGTTGTAGTGAAAGTCGAGGGCTCCTCTCACAATTCGAGCGAATACATCTACGGCTTAAATCTTACTATTTAGTAAATATTCTCATAAATGAATGTAAATCAAGTTTTGTAAGCCGAAAATGATTTTTTCAGTTCAATTTCCATGAAATCAATATAATCAATAATTTTAGCATGTAAAATTTTGCACTTTAGCGTGTAAATTGTCACTTTTTTAAGATTTGTGTATTTGTAAAATAATTATTGGAATTTTTTTTTCTTGTAGACTTGACGACTCTCCCTGTACCTCAAGATAAACCACCTGTATTCGATGTTCGAATGAATGGTTCAAAGCGACAGAAATCTATTTAGATATTACAGTTTTTCAATTAATTAATATCGTGTAAAAATTGATTTTAACAATAAATAATTATTACTCATTTGATTGTGGTGTCTTTTTGAAATTTTCATCCATGCACACGCCATTGCTGGCCCAAACAATTAAATAAAAGTATGGTACGAACACTCGTAACCGTTTTATTCAAATTTAAAAATAACAAGTGAAAATAACAACTAGCTGAGTTAATTGTTTAAATACTTTATGGTAGCGAATTTATCAAACCAAATTTCAAAACAAAAGTTGGTTATTTTTAAAAGAGGGACATTTTTTGTTGCAAAATTTTTGTTCTACCTCTAACGGTTTCAAAGATAAACAGTTTTGTCCATTTTGTCCAAACATGGTACGATTATGCCTATTCAAAATTGAGCTTTTAGCTCTCGAACACACATACGAAATATCAGCTCGTTATGTCTTTTCGTTTTTGAGTTATCGTGTTTTGACTTATGAACACGTAGACCAACATATTTTTTTTTGTGATCAATATTTTCAAACCTTAAAAAGTGGAGACTAGACTTAATATACCTTGGTATATATTATATACCGGGTATAAAAGCCCCAAAAACATATTACCGGAAGTCACTATCATCAAACATGGCTAAAAACTTTCCCGAATAAATCTGCTTTCAAACCGCAAATAAACCTGCTCATAGATACATTGTTTGTGTCAATATTTCCCAACGACAGACAACTTCCCAGTGTATCCACTCCTTAAAAAACCCTACATGCCTTATTTCTTTGAATTAATCTTTATTCCATTTTTTAAAAGGCAATAAAATTGTTAATTATTAACCGAAATAGACATTATGAGAAATATTTTTTTCCTCAACTATCTGATTCTGTCAAAAAATTTTGGATTCCCGTTTGAAAATTTCAAGGTTAACGTTAAAATCAAGATCATCTTAAGATGTCCCCCTGCCGTGACGGTATACTCAGGTGCATTGTTTAATATGAGTGTAGCTCTTGAAGAATAGATATATTATGAGATCGAACGTAATGTTAAATAAACGGCCACGAATTGGTGTAACTATCTTTTATCAGTAGGGGTCACTGGTGTCAGGGCCGTACGGAATTTAAATGTTTAAATGTAGGCGCCAAGAAATCACTTTCACATTCAGTTTATAGGAAATCATAGTTTTATATATAATAAAAAATTGTTTTTGATTATCAACTAATAATTAAATAAATATTAAGAATAGAGAGTAGGGAATATGCATGAAAATTTTTTTTCACTTGAATTGAAGCATGTTTATTTGACAAATATCAAGGTAAACTTACTTTTTAAATAATTTTAAAAATAAGCGAGATATGAATGATTGAAATTCCCGATTAGACAAAGAGGGTGATAGCCCTCTTGATATGTTATGTGACGTCATATTACACTCTCACCATTTAAAATACACGTAAAACTCCGTTTTTAGTATTTTTGCAAGAAAGAGACAGAGAATAATCTTTAAAAGCTTATAGCCTCCTTGATATTTGTCGGATTTTAATTTCGTTTTTTAAATATTATTACAGTATTAACAGTATTTTCATATTCTGAAAATAAATGTGAAAAAAAATTTTCATGCATATTCCCTATTCTTAATAATCTGCAATAAATAAATAGATGAAGAATCATAGTGATAATTTTGCAATTAATAATAATAATATACAATATATATTTACAAAACCGGTAATTACAGACCGTATTCCTTTCGTAAATGCAGACACGCATTCCTAACCTTAAACAACCTTTCACTCATAGATATATAACAGTATAATATCTATGCTTTCCCTATACAACATCGTCCCATTTTTTCACATTTATAAAATTAAACAATTTTTATACTTACAATTTTTATTTGTAAGATGTAATAACCGTTGATTTTAATATGTAATAATAATAATAATTCCGCACGGGTAGATTCGCACTGCCGCTAGTGGCGAAAATAATAACTATGATCTCTACACGTTTTTGAGGACGAAAAAACAGACGAATTGCCTATGTCGTTCGATCTCCTATTTATCTATTCTTCATGGTGTTGCTGTAGAGTGTATACTTCCTCATATTATACACGTGTATATTATAATATGAGGGAGGGAGCTATGACCCACACAATTGTCCTCAGGGAACTAAATTTCGGAAAATTATCTTAATATTATGTTTATTATATAAAATTTTTATGAATCAGGTGTTATTTTACAAAACTTTTTCCTTGTACCGTCCTTCATCAATATATTAACTAAATACTTCATTCAAAATGAAACGGTCACAATGTTAAACAAATATTTGTAATTTTATGGCTATAAAGTCTATTTGGTTGTTCAAATTGTCGCATGCTTACGACGGTGTCTACCATTTAGCCTAGTATTGTGGATGTAGTGCGCAAACTAGTAGTTCATATTTTGTTATGCGTGACTGAAACCCAGCCTTTTCTTATGGTTGATATGAATGAATAAAAATGGGAAGGGAGTTAGTGCACTGTGACCTTTTAGACTTATTGTGCTCCCAACCTGGTGCATAAAAAGGAGTGGTCTCATCTTAGAGTACCTCGCCCAGCCTTGTTTCCTTTAGGAAGTACAGAATCTGGATTGGGTCTAGGGATTGTAGCTCCTCCAAACGTAGACATCTTCTTCTTTTGTGTTTGAGGGCATTACAGGCTATGTTTCGGAATTTCCTCCAGTTTTCCACAAACCTTGCAGTTGCCCTTATTTATCAAGTCTTGCTTCCTCAAATGTCCCCTGAGTCGGAATGCCCCGTAAGAAACCTCTCGTCAGAAGCCACAATCTATTTTTGCTCAGGCCAATGCTGGTTTTGTAACTTTTGCAGTTATAGTTCCCGAGAACTATACGATTCCTACCCTAGAAGCCCTGGAAGGTTCTACCAGAGTTCTCTTGATGTCATCTTCTATTCTGATTGATCTCCTCTCGATAGAAGTGAATCACCAAGTCCGCAGAATGACTCTGACCCTGTTTTGAAGTGTGGTGATCAAACAGCATCGTCGATTATGATTAACTAATCGAAGTAATCCACGTGATCTTATTTTGGACTAATTGCGTGGTAGTATTCTCTGTGCTAATTTCCATAGTGAGAATCAGAATACTATTTTATTTCAAACATAATTTGACAAAATGTCCATTTTTAATGAAATTACTATTTTATTTTGATCATATCTGAAAATTAAAACTATAAATTGTCTTCCAAGCAATAAGAACAAATCATTTAGAATATTATTTTCTTAGAATATTATAAATAATTGAAGATTAAAGTTATAGTTTTGAACATAAATTTATGTTCAAAACAATGAATTCTCTTCAAGTTTTGAACATATTAATACTATCAGTGCCGTGTGTACAGTTTGCAAAAGGATTACCATTTGCAAGTGATGATACAGTTCTAAATTTTGATGAAGTGAGTAAACAATTATTCATTTTTTAGCTGTAAACACATTGAATTCAATTCTAGCCATAGTGTTATACGTACACTCCCGTTCATAAAAGTTGTACCAGTTGAAACATTCTAGGTGTTATTGTGTATGTAATATTATACATATATTTAGTAATAAATACTCTTAGAATTACTGGTTCAATTTTTATGAATGGGAGTGATTGTACGTATTGTTCTAAATACTTGTTCATGTTCTAAATACTTTGACCTTTGGACAATGCTTTTGTGAGTTCACTGGCATGGGTAAAATACTACGTGTGTTTCAACGGGTTGCAGCTTGTTATACCCGGTATATGTAAACATACAAGGTATATTAAGTTTAGTCCCGACTTTGTAACGCTTGAAAATATTGATCGCAAATATAAATGTTTTGCATAGGTATAAATATTAGTATTAATATAAATATAAATATTAGGGTAACAGAAAAAATGATAAGAAACAAAATTACAGTAAAACTTGGTGCCTACAACTTTACTTCTTATAAATTTTACGATTTTTCGAATATTCAGGAAGATATGTTAAATTTTGTGTTTCACCCTCCCTCTAAACCCCCCTTTCCCCTTATCCGATTTTACCCATTAACGAACTTGACCTTTTGAATACCAAAAGGGCCTCATATGTGTTCATAAAATGGCCTAAGTCGGCCGTTTCCGCATGTCAACAAACATCTGTGCTTACAGAAGCATATAACACTCATATTTTAAACATAAATGTGCGTGTAAAAATTTGTAAACCAAGAATTTCTGACTTTTATATATAGGGAAAATAATATATACTTGGTATAAGAAAATAAGTATCTTGTCATCTATAGTTTTAACTTGAGAAAATTATCTTAACTAAAGATAAACTTTAAGCAAATAACTCTGTTAGTTGTTATATTTTTACATGTTTTTTCTTTGTAAAAGTTTACAGTTTTGATTTTCATTTCAGATTCCAAAACAATCTTCAAGTGACAGACCCATTTTATTTGAAGATAGTTATTACACATATCACAGAGATCCACAAATATGGTCAAAAGCACGACAAATCTGCGATGCAGAAGGAGGCTATTTAGCCATAATCAATTCAGAGGATGAAGCTTCCTTCTTACTCGGTATGATGAATAAATATCCGAATGATGTTTTACAAGATGTCATACATAAAGATTATATTTTACTGGGATTCCATGGTTATTTCAAGGCCGGAGATTATGCGACAATTGATGGTACGAATGGGAATATCGAAATCTATGGAATATCTTGAAAGTATTGAAACTTACTTAAATTGTTTTTTATTTATAGGTAAATCAATAGAAAGTTCTGGATATGTTCATTGGGCACAAGGTCAACCCGACGGTCCTGGCAAAGAGAATTGTGGATCATTATTTCGTCAAGGTGGTTTAAATGATTTTTCATGTGATATTCCTGCACCGTTCATTTGTGAAATTTCCCAACCACAAACATGCAGTAAGTATTTGAATAGGAAGTGTCTATTCACACGCTAATGATACATTCAAAAATTATTTCCATATTAAAGTTGTTGTCTGATATTAATGACACGTAGATTTTGTTCTGTCTTTGGGCTCCATGATGTTAGCACCCCATCCATGGAATTTCGATAAACCAATTACACCATCTAATTGTTCACTAATTGGTCATAAATGGTTTTAAATCTTTTCAAGTTCATCCCACGAAATCGATTTTTCCCAGGAAATAGGTCTGACCAATTATTTATTTAACTGACCAATTATCAGTGGATTATTCTCAATCGATTAGTGCCTTTATTTTTTCTCTTTATGGAATATGGGGTGCTAAAATTTGTTTTGACCTTGAAAAAAATTTAAAACATCGATAAAAAGTTTTCTATCACTGACCAAATAATGGGACTACTTGACCATTTATGACCAATTAGTGACCAAGTAGATGGTACAATTGGTTTTTTGAAATTCCATGGTTGGGATGCTAAAAGTTTTCTATGACCTTGAAAAAATTAAAAGATCAATGAAAAGTTTTCTATCCCTACCAAATAATGGGACTACCTGACCATTTATGACCAATTAGTGACCAATTAGATGGTATAATTTTTTTTCTTCGAAATTTCATGGATGGGGTGCTAGAATCTTGGAGCCTGTATTTGGTATATACACGCTTGCGTCTAGTGGTCCCGTATTGCGAATGGACCAAGCCAATACAAAAAGCATTTTCACGCTAGTTATAATCAGTATGAATTAGATAATCGTAAATATTTGCGGAACATGGAATCGAAGATATGTTACTCGTTGCTATTTTGATTCCATATCCTGGAGATAGTTGCCATTAGCTAATTCATTCTAATGATGAATACTTTGTAATCGAAATATGTAGTTATAAAATACAAATGATTGGATCTAAGATTTGGAGCACATTTTGAAATTTAACTGAAGACTGTGGAATGTTATACGGCCCTTAAGTTCAGTCGTCACTGTATAATAGCCTGCGGAGATTTGCTGAATTGTGACAGGCTGCTGTCCGTAGCTAGTTGTAAAAAATGCCTCCTGAAAAACTAGCTTACAAATTTTTTAAACCAATTCGGATGCTAGAGTTTTAATAAGCACGACGTCCATTTCTGTATTTATGTAAATTTAATTGATTATATTCATTGTTTGAATTTATTTACAGATTTGAGGACTCAACCTCAAGAAGACGATGTTGAGTTGCCGCCAAATCGATGTAAAACTAACAATAAGGATGAATCGAAAGACGATGACTGTGTACCACCAGAAGACGATGTTGAATCACCGGCAAAAGGACGAACAACCATTAACACTGATGAAACTCAGGCCGATAATCAGGATATACATCATGACCATCATGACGAAGCCATGATGAAAATATCCATTCCTCAAAATGATTATGAGCCACCATTTTATCCGTATGATAATAATCATAAGGGTGTATCTGACGACACGGATGAACCGCAACCATATCCAAATAATGATAATAAACCTGTGAATATTAATAAGGATGGACCGGAAGATGATGACGATGATGACGATGATGTCGATGATGATGACGATGATGACGATGAGCATGATGATGACGATGATGAATTTGAAGACGATGACGAGCCACCATCATATTGGTCTACAAAGGATTATGATGTACGATCATTTTATCGAAAGAAAGGAAAGGATGGACCTGAACAACGGAAAAGTAAACCTGTAGATGAAGGCCTTCCGGCTCCAAATCCGAGTAAAAATAACCATGAGAATGGACATGAAGACGATGATCTACCACCACCAAATCCGTATAAAAATAACCATAAGAATGAAC
Source organism: Nineta flava (assembly GCA_963920215.1). Lineage (NCBI taxonomy): Eukaryota > Metazoa > Arthropoda > Insecta > Neuroptera > Chrysopidae > Nineta > Nineta flava. The sequence goes on from OY986044.1 coordinate 80,853,031, forward strand.
ATGAAGATGATGATCTACCACCGCCAAATCCGTATAAAAATAACCATATGAATGTACGTGAAGACGATAATCTACCACCACCACCAAATCCGTATAAAAATAACCATAAGAATGGACATGAAGGCGATGATCTACCACCGCCAAATGATCTACCACCACCAAATCTGTATAAAAATAACCATAAGAAAGGACCACCGCCAAATGATCTACCACCACCAAATCTGTATAAAAATAACCATAAGAAAGGACCACCGCCAAATGATCTACCACCACCAAATCTGTATAAAAATAACCAAGAGAAAGGACCACCGCCAAATCATCTACCACCACCAAATCTGAATAAAAATAACCATACGAATGGACCACCGCCAAATCATCTACCACCACCAAATCTGTATAAAAATAACCATACGAATGGACCACCGCCAAATCATCTACCACCACCAAATCTGTATAAAAATTACCATACGAATGGACCACCGCCAAATCATCTACCACCACCAAATATGTATAAAAATAACCATACGAATGGACCACCGCCAAATCATCTACCACCACCAAATCCGTATAAAAATAACCAAAAGAATGAACAAGAAGACGATGATCTACCACCACCAAATGATCTACCACCACCAAATCCGTATAAAAATAACCATAAGAATGAACAAGAAGACGATGATCTACCACCACCAAATGATCTACCACCACCATATCCGTATAAAAATAACCATAAGAATGGACATGAAGGCGATGATCTACCCCCGCCAAATGATCTACCACCACCAAATCCGTATAAAAATAACCATAAGAATGAACAAGAAGACGATGATCTACCACCACCAAATCCGTATAAAAATAACCATAAGAATGAACAAGAAGACGATGATCTACCACCACCAAATGATCTACCACCACCAAATCCGTATAAAAATAACCATAAGAATGAACAAGAAGACGATGATCTACCACCACCAAATGACATACCACCACCAAATCCGTATAAAAATAACCATAAGAATGGACATGAAGACGATGATCTACCACCACCAAATGACATACCACCACCAAATCCGTATAAAAATAACCATAAGAATGAACAAGAAGACGATGATCTACCACCACCAAATGATCTACCACCACCAAATGATCTACCACCACCAAATCCGTTTAAAAATAACCATAAGAATGAACAAGAAGACGATGATCTACCACCACCAATTGATCTACCACCACCAAATCCGTTAGTAAAAAATAACCATAAGAATGAACAAGAAGACGATGATCTACCACCACCAAATCCGTTAGTAAAAAATATCCGTAACAAAACCATAAGAGATTATTACTTATTTTGATGAGTGACTATTTATATATTTTAATTGTTTTTGTAAAGTGAACATCTACTCATCTCTTATGGTTGCATTACGGTTATGTTATACTAACGGATGCCATTTGCGATTACTCGGATGACAAATTAAGTAAACGCTAATTTCCTACGCAAGTATAACATAATAGATACACTAGACATTGTTTCGAGATTGGGTGTATTTTAAAATACCGGCTGTAGAGTAAGCTATCTAATATACTATTTTACATAAATCTAAATCTTAGATCTAATACATCTTGTCTATTCAGTCTGTTCAAACTTTTACTATTGTCTAAAGGATTTATCAGTTCAGTCTTTGGATGCCGTTCAAGGCAAGTCATGTATGTGTTACTGAATCGCGAAATTTCTTCGCGCACTTTGGGCACTTCGAGATTACGATGGATGTCATCATTACGCATAACTAGCAGATATGATATGTCGAAAGATCATGTTTTTGTACTATTTCAAAAATAAACAAGTAATATAACAACTAACTGAGTTAATTGTTTGAATACCCAGTATATTATACTCAGTTGTATATCAGTGATTAAATTGTTAACAAATCAGCGTATTCGAATGGTTAACAATTCGCTTTTCGGGGACCATTTAATGAAAAATATATTGAGTAAATGAAAAAAAATTTCAAACAAAAGTTGTTTATTTTAAAGAGAAGAAGATTTTTTGTTAACAAATTTTTATTCTATCTCTTACGGTTTCATTAACGAACTTGACCTTACTTTTTTGCACTAGAACACACAAAAAAAAAATTTGAGCTCGTTATCTTTTTTCATTTTTGAGTTATCGGCTTCACGGACAGACGGACGGACATGCAGAAATGGCCGAATTAGGCCATTTTATGAATACCGTTGTGAAGCATTTTTGTCAAGGAATAAGCGTTACAATGTCGGGACTTAACTTAATATAGCTTGTATATTTACATATACAGGGTATTAAAACTATTCATATCTTCGGTGGAATCAACATGTGAATCCCTGGCATTTAGAGTTACAGAGTACTCTACCAACTAAGACAAGAGACTCTTCATAGAATGAGTAGTACGTACTATTTTGCCGTAAATTCTGTAAACTGAATTTCAAATATAATTTATGGAATGTTTTTTGGCAACCGTTTTCATTCTTCTTTTATACATTTAAAACTCAATCGTCTATATATATATATATATATATATATATATATATATATTTATATATATATATATATATATATATATATATATATATATATATATATAAATATATTGTATTCATAAGTTTGATAAATATAACGATATCAGGAAAATTGGTGGATTTTCTTGTCTATATGAAAACCTAAGTATAAGAATAACAAAAAAAAAAAAAAACATTGAAGATGAGATGTTTATATTGCATAAATCTATCAATGTGTGCTGCTTCTTCGCAGTGTTTGCATTTTCAATTTTGTCTTTATTATTTATTGTAATTTATGTCAGATTTTATAAAATACGTGACAATATTTCAATCAAAGACGTACCCCTACGAAAATACACGGTGAGTTTATTCTACGGCTGAGATAATTCTCTATTATGATTGGATCGTGAAATATAATTTTTTTTTAAATCAGAAGTATTGTTAAACATATACAGAGTATTGAGCCTGTAATATTGTTTTACAAATTAAACGGAAACAACACTGCCAAATTTCAAAGGAAATGTAATAACTATAATCGCCATGTATCTCAAAAACTAATAAAAATGTATGTTTCTATCAAAAATCTGAATTCTTTGATGCAAATTTAATGGATTTATATGAACTAAAACAGAATAAAAAAGCAAAATATTTTTAAATAGAATAGAAAAAAAAGAGATTGACAACAAACTTAATTTTAATGTAAATAAAAGCATGGGGTGCTCTCTACTTTCGTCTTCATAATGGCTCTACTCATACAAGAGTAAGTAAAGAGCACCCAATGCGTTTTTGTACATTAAAGTTGATTTTATTGTCAATCTTTGGCATTTTTTAGTTCATTTTCCACTTAAACGCTTCTTTTTTTAAAAAGTTTTTTTAAACTCTAATATTTATTTTTGGTTTTTAGTCTTTAAGCAAAATTATTTTTTGTGTTGTGGTTTCATTTTTCATTATTATTCCCTCGACTTATGGAATGAATACAATTCTTACTAAAGCAAGTATACCGTGTGTTTTTTAAACTACACCCATTCTGGAAACAATGTATGTTCTACTCACAGCTACTCACAGCCATTTGTAAAATGCAGAATGTAGAATATGTATTCATTGAAATATTGTATACAGAGGGTGATATGTACATCACCTGACTGCATTCTGACTGTGCACAGTGAGCGATGATGTGGACAGCTTTGTTCCACCGAAACTGCACTCTACAAGTGTCTGTGAATTTTGGAGGTGAGGGAGTGCTGTGTATCGTGGTATGCTGCATGTGGACAGTGATAGATACACTACACAATATTCCTATTGGGTCTATGTTAATAGACATATTGTACTCGGATATAGCATAGGAAATTTATGTCAATTAATTTTTTCTTCTTCTAAATTTTAACAGTTGGAAATGTCATTTTTTTATTAAGATTTTATACAATATATTTTTGTCATTATAGATATGTCCTACATTATAGATATATTACAGATATATCCTACCTCGCACATGTTAAACCCCATTTTTTGAAAACTAATCCCTAAGAAGTTGGACGACAGATCTCGACATCAGTTCTTTTGCTTAAAGCTCCATATGAAGATTTTAAGTTTAATGTAGGTATAAAATGAACTCTCATAATTTGCAACGGTTTTTTTTTGTAATGGAACTTAATTTGTAATAGGGAATATGCATACAAATTTTTTTTCACATTTATTTTCAGAATATGAAAATACTGTTAATACTGTAATAATATTTAAAAACGAAATAAAAATCCGACAAATATCAAGGAAGCTATTAGCTTTTAAAGATTATTATCTGTCTCTTTCTTGCAAAAGTACTAAAAACGGATTTTTACGTGTATTTTTAATGGTGAAAGTGTAATATGACGTCACATAACATATCAAGAGGGCTATCACCCTCTTTGTCTAATCGGAAATTTCAATCATTCATATCTCGCTTATTTTTAAAGTTATTTAAAAAGTAATTTTACCTTGATATTTGTGAAGTAAACATGCTTCAATTCAAGTGAAAAAAAATTTTCATGCATATTCCCTATTATGTAATTCATCTGCGAATACTAAGGATATCATAGTAAAATCCAATAAACAAATAGAAAATTTCTCCGTGTACGATATAGAAAAATAAAGTTTTCGTTCATAAATTCGTTTTTCTTTACATAAAATTTTCTTAATTTAAAAATTCGATTGAGATGGTCTTATCATATCGAATGTGATTTCTTTTAATATATAGAAATCGTTCTGTTTGGATAAGAATATCATCCACAATATTATGTATAATAGAGAAAGTACAATGAATGCATTGTAGTTGCGTCCCATACAAGTGATTATGTTAGTGCCTATAACATTGAGATAAACTATTAGTAATCCGATTTGAATGAAAGGACCCCACACAAACCTTACTGGAAAACACTTACGGTTGATTCGAAATTCCAACCTCGGTCAATCGAAACAGGGTGTCAATTTTGCACTTTGATCCCTGTTTTGTGAACGAAAAACGAGGTCCCGAACCAACGGGACCATTGAGACGTTTTATCTCCATCTTATAAGCAATCGATTTACCGGGGGTGGATTTTAATCCACCGAAAGTGTTTTCCCATAAGAGTAGTGTAAGGTCGTTGGGTGTACGATGTACGTTTGGTATATAAAACGCCAAGTTTGTTCATTAAATCAATCCACGCAGCAACTATCTTAAAAAGGAAGGCCAGTTATGAAGTAGTCATAAAATGACTACCATCATTTCTTTTTAATTAAACGAATCTAGTACAGTGATGTACCAGCATTCTTTGATTTGCTGGATGGGAATCGAACCTACAGCCTCTGGCTTTCTAGACAAGTGCTTTTCCTTTTAGCCACTAGATGATATATTGTTGGAATGCATGTAATTTGTCACTATCTTGATATCAATGTATTATTTCATATAGTTTTTTGACTATTTACATATTTAGTTGTTCTTTTTGTAAACTTGAAGGAATTTTAGTCACAACTTATGATAACCGAATGTACATATTTTATTTATAAACCAAAAATATATTTATTATTATAACCAGCCAGGTAGCCACGCTTGTTAAGGCGTTTTGTCTACTTGGAACTGGGAGATTATGGGTTCGAATCCCGATACCGGCAGTTTGTCAATTAAAAACTAATGGGGCGGTTGATTGACTAAACTGTCGGCGCATGGACAAGAACGAAGTAACCGGCTATGTTTGTGAAGGTTTTTTGCAGTTTCCCTTCACGAAAGTTGGCTGCAGCCGCACATCCTACCAATTCCTAGTTTGCATTTCTGATCCTCCATTCACATCATAAAAATGTAAAGTAATAATTAATAAAGGTTGAAAAATTATGATGTGGGTGGGATCTGTTATAGACCGTCGTATCTTAAAAACGGAGGTTAAACCCCATTACTATTATTTATTATTATAAATAGCTATTTAAGATATTGTGTTGCTATATAAACAAAGGGCATTCTTATATTTTTACTGATCCATCTAAGCAAAGATATAAACGACATACATATTTTATTATAATGCGTATTTTAAAATCTCTTTTGTTTCCTTTCTTCTAAAGGAAAAAAAGAAAGCAGCAGCGTAGAGCGTAAGTAAATACGTACTTACACAATGTGACGTGTGATAGGTTTTGGTATATACAGGATGTCTCCTCCCTCCTCATTCAAAACAATGCACCTGAATACTCCTTTAAAGAAGCGTTTTTAGTACAAAGATGGTATGAATAAAGGTGGTATGTTCAGAGATGAACATTTTACGGTAACTATACCTTTGAGCTTGATTCTCCCCTAACCGTTTTATAAATGCCCATAAAAAAATTTATCAAGAATACATATTTTGGGTCGATGAATAGGAATTAATCATTTTTTAATGGTTTTTTTTTGAATATAAATAACAACTGAGTTAACGGCTCAGATTTCATACTGTTTTAAAGATGGATAATTTCCCACTTGGCGGGGGGAAGCACGGTTCGATTTCCATTCATGAATTTGAAGTTACTTTTTAGCTCTAAAACACACAAAATTTCATGCTGTTATCTCTTTTCGTTCTTGAGTTATTGTCCCCACGGACGGATAGTCGGCCGTGCGGAATTGGACTAACTAGGTCATTTTATGAACACCTATACCAACAATTTTAAGCAACGATCGATTTTTTTGAACCGTTACAAAGTCGGGACTAAACCGTACATACTCTTCTATCTATTATATACAGTAAACAAAAATCAAATTTTATGACTCTGCTGAGTGTTTTCAATAAACGTTTACACACTCTGTACCGGGTATAACAAATAGTTACACATTAAGGTAGTTAATACAAGTTTGAAATCACTTTTCTACAGTTTTTGCTTTTTTTTTTTTACACAGCCTAAAAATAACGTTTTCAAATAAATCCCGTAGTTGCAGAATTTTTGACTGTTTAGAACGCGTGAAAATTAATAGCAAAGTTCGCAATTTTAACGGTCACCTCTCATTAGAAGCATATAAAACTTCATGCCCGCCTAACTATTATCGTTGTATTGAGAAAAAAAACTTTGAAAAAACCTTATTAAATAAATTTTTTTTAAAATCGCGTTTTACCGTTTTGTTTTCGAAATATAATAATTTAAAATTTTTTTTCTTTCAAAATTACAATAATGTGTATATAAATATATGTATATATGTGTATTTGTATTTGTCCTATAATAAAAGTAAACCGGTGTTTTATCCTGATTATACAAATCAATGCTGGAGCAATAGGGAATATGCATGAAAATTTGTTTTCACTTGAATTGAAGCCTGTTTACTTGACAAATATCAAGGTAAAATTACTTTTTAAATAACTTTAAAAATAAGCGAGATATGAATGATTGAAATTCCCGATTAGACAAAGAGGGTGATAGCCCTCTTGATATGTTATGTGACGTCATATTACACTTAAAATACACGTAAAACTCCGTTTTTAGTATTTTTGCAAGAAAGAGACAGATAATAATCTTTAAAAGCTTATACCTTACTTGATATTTGTCGGATTTTAATTTCGTTTTTAAATATTATTACAGTATTACCAGTATTTTCATATTCTGAAAATAAATGTGAAAAACAATTTTCATGCATGTTCCCTATTATACCCTTCTTATATTCCCTATTTGTTCCCTATTTTATATTCCGTGCAACATCAAGGCTACCAAACTATGTTAACCTCATCAGAACAAAATAAATTTTAGACGAGTCAGTTTTTTCAAAAACGCTGCTTTGAATATTTCATATGTATCATTTAAAATGAGAGAGAGAGAGAGAGAGAGAGAGAGTGACACCCAGTACATGTCTTAAATAAGATATCATTTCTATTATTGCATATCATTTTGCTTTGAAGATGTTTTATGTTATATCATTCTTATGATTATTATCTGAAAAAGCTTGATAAATTTAAATGCGTTTTCAAAAAAAAATGACATGTGATTTAAATAAATTTGGATAAAAGCATCTACCTACCTACCTACCTATCTATCTACCATTCATATATATATATATGGTTTTATATGGTTTGTTACGAGCATAATATAATATACCTACCATATATAAAACAAAATATTCAGATCAAGTTGAAAACTTTTTATATACAGGTGATTTAACCAAAATCAAACGCATTATTCAACATGCTTATGGGCCACAACATAAGTAGCGCTCATTTTTCAAAAGTTTCTAGTTGGAAAAATGCATCTGAATAAAAGTTGTCAGTAAACGTATAATGAACAACTGTTATTCAAAGAATTTTTTTCGAAAATCAAATGAATAAAGCATAATCGGCCGCTCTATAGGCCGCAATTTTAGGAAAATCAGAATGAAATTTGGTATGAAAGGCCAAGTTCGTTAATATGCGGGTCAAGTACAAGGGGAGCTTTCAAGGAGGGGAAAACATAAAATATTGAATTTCACTCTTAAAATTAAAGTAAAAAACAAAAATTTATAAAAAGTAAAGTTGTAGTAAATAAATTTTACTACAATTCATTACCTGACCAAATTTTCTGTAACTCTAATATTTTCAGAAATATTTGCAATTTATATATAATACCCACAATTTTATATATTTCAAATCTGTCACCATGGTAACTGGATTTGATAACCGTTAAAAATGATCAGGCAATTAATTATTGTAGTAAAATTCATTTTCTACAACTTTACTATACTTTTTTTTAAATAATATTAGGAAAGATATTTGATATTTTCTTTTTTTTCCGAGCCGTCTTTTCTCCTTGATCGATTCTACTCCTGAACGAAGTTGCCCTTTTAAAAACCAAAAGAAAATCAGGTACGAATTTCATTTTAATCGGACTAAAATTGTGTCGGCTAGTCACAGGTTCCCATAAACATTAATACGATTAAATGTTTAAGTGGTTTTTATAAACTTTTGGTGTCAACCTAACCATTGTTAGTATAGTTGCCTTTTGGTTATGTTATACTTACGGAGGTGATTAGCATTTACTAAATATGTTATATAAGTAATGTGTCTGAACATTTGTCACATTCGTTTAAAGTTAATTAAGATCTATTTCCAGAAGAATTCGCTAAGTTGACGCAGCTCCTACATAACGATATTTTTTTTCAAAAATATGAATCAGTTTATTGAATATTTTTTCAATTTTTTTATGCATCTTTGGTCTTTTAATGTTAACAATTATTTTCAAATCGTTACCAAAAAACAGTTTGAGCTTCAAAACTAGTAACTCGATTTAATAAGAAAATTTGTTACTGTGTTGATATAAAGCGCTGGTATTATATATGCACACACATTTCAAATGATATGGCATTATAAAATGTTTAATATTCGTAAATATTATGAACGTATGCAGTAAAACATTTATTTATACTTTAAGGGCATCAATAAAATCTTTTGAGTATATTTTGATATATAAAAGTTTTTAACGATTTAAAACATTAATAATATATGGATGATATATATTTTAATGATTTTCATACAATAATAATAATTTAAGTTTTATTTCGGGTTTTAAAAGGTCTTTCTTCATTGCACTCTTTAGTTGAATTAAAATCATTAATTCAAAAAAAAAATTTTAACTGATATTCTATGATACAACGATGTTCAAAAATCTACGTTGTATATCATATCTATTGCAAATTATATTAATGTTTTTGAGTCTGAATATTGAAGTCAATTGTAATACAATTAAACAGTGCAATTAGAAACAAAGGAAAATAACAACTAACTGAGTTAAAAAAGTTTCAAACAAAAGTTGTTTATTTTAAAAAAAGGAACATTTTTTGTCTTTAAATTATTGTTCTTTCTCTTGCGGTCTCAAAGATAAACAGTTTTGCCCATTTTGCCCAAACATAGTCCGATTTTGCCCGTTCACAAACTTGACCTTACTTTTTAGCTCTAGAACTCACATATGAAATTTCAGCTCGCTATCTCTTTTCTTTTGGAGTAATCGTGTTTACAGACGGATAAATTTGCAGAAATAGACTAATTAGGTCATTTTATGAACATCTGTACCAATTTTTTTTTCTGCGATCAATATTTTCAACCGTTACAAAGGCGCGGCAAACCTTAATATAACCCGGTATATAATATATACCGGGTATCACAGTGGGATATTCATTATTTAGATTTATTAATTAATGTTATGCATTAAAAATATGAAGATAGAGCAACCATTACGATTCGAACCATAACCCTTCGTGATGACCACTTGACCATATTTTCTGTACTTCAAATCATCATTTTTGACCCTAAAACCCAGCCTGAATGTTGAACTTCTTTAAAAGTATTGTCTCAAGACTCTTGCCTGTTACACATTCCCCTCGAGTGTTTTCAGTTGATGATTTGCGCAAGTCTGACAACTTGATCGAGCCATCTGATTTTTGGTCTACCACACATTATAAGGGATTGTTGCGCGTTAGCTTTTGGAAGATGCCTTCTGCGTTTTACCGAGCCACATGACCAGCCTATTTTAACATTGACATCCTTCAGATATTTGCCTTAATACCTTTTTTTCTAAGATTCTTGGAACATTTTCAACTTTAATATTGACAGAAGTATTTGCAATTTAAATATAATACTCATAATAATGAAAGTAGAGTACTCATAGTAATGAAAGAGTCAAGTCACTCCTGGCACTTATCAATTGACTCCTTCCAATTAAATCTCGCGCCAATACGATCGCAGCGCCCCCCACTAATACCATCCTCCTAACTTAGCCAAGATCAGAACCTTTCAGAGCAAAGTTCCGAACCACAATCACAGATCGCAGCGCCACTAATGTCTCTGGTAAACAAATTTGGAAGCTTGTGCCAGGAGTGACTTGACTCTTCTACTAAAGAATATTGCAACTTTATCACCATGGTTAGTAATAGGAACTGTTTTCTATTATGATTTCTTCCTCTAAGGAAATTCTCTTCTTAGAGAAAAAGTTTACTTCTAAGTGAAATTTTATTTTAATAAATAAAACCTTACGTAAAATACATCATTACATAATGCATAGATTTTCGAACAACACAATACTCTAACAGAAAAATATGTTATTACTGTTGTAAAACAATGTTTTCATTTCGCATTTTAAATGCATCCATAGGCAACAACTAGCTCTTTGGATAATGTTACCGGAGATGGTTTGAGAGCATAGTAAAACTGTCGGATTATTTATGTGTCCATACTATAATAGGGCGGTAACTAATTTTCAAATAGACACTTTATATTATCATAATGAAATGGTTCTGAAATGTTCGTGGTAACCCTTATTTTATTTACGTTTCAAACCTAACATACACACATTTTATTCGAGGTGCATATAAATTTTATTACAAAGCTTGTAAAAAAATTACAACTTGTTTGTGTTTGTGTGTGCTTTTCTATAGATTTTTATTTGTGTTTTATGTGAGGATGCACATTTGGTTACTGATACGTTCAGTACAGCTTTTTAATACCGGATAATAAATACGATTAAAGTGATTGTTTTTAGAAAGACTACACTTGTAGACAAACAAAAATTCATAAGATTTCAACAATTTTGATTTTATTCACACGATTTTATCTAAGTTAGCTTAAACCCGCTTAGCTTAATCCTATGTAGTTTTTGTCAAAATCCGATTCCAAAAATTTTGGTCAAACTTTTGCGATTCCCTAGAAAAAATGCGAACAAAATGTTATTATCGATTTGAATGCAAAATAAATTTTTAAGGTAGTTTTGTTACAAAAAGTACGAAAATCAGGTTCATTTTGACGTCCAACCGACACAGTTCAAAATTTTCGCTTCTCAATTCATGCAGTTTGGAATTTTTGCACTATGGGTCTGATATCATGAAAACCATTAATCGTATCGTATTTTAATCAACGCCATCGTTTTCGCAAGGTCCAAATTAGCTTATAAAAAAGTTTTTATCAAAATCGGGGATGTAAAATTTTCCTCAAATTTTAGCGATTTTTTAAGGGGTACCCCTTGGAAAAAATGCGAAAAAAGTGAAGAAAATTTTTGTTCTCGATTTTAATAATAATCGATTTTTAAGGTGATTTTGACCCAAAAAGTACGAAAATCAGGTTCATTTTAACGACCGACCAACAGATTTCTAAATTTTCGCTTCTCAATTCATACAGTTTGGAATTTTAGCACTATGGGTCTGATACCTTAATAAACCGTTAATCGTATCGTATTTTAACCAACGCCATCGTTTTCGCTAGGTCCAAATTAGCTTAAAATGAAGTTTTTATCAAAATCGATGACGTAAAATTTTCCTCCAATTTTAGTGATTTTATTAAGGGGTACCCCTTGGAAAAAATGCGATAAAAGTTAAGAAAATTTTTGTTCTAGATTTTAATAATAATCATTTTTTAAGGTGATTTTGTCACAAAAAGTACGAAAATCATGTTTATTTAAACTTCTGACCAACAGATTTCTAAATTTTCGCTTCTCAATTCATATAGTTTGGAATTTTAGCACTATGGGTTTGATACCTTGAAAGCCGTTAGTCGTATCGTATTTTAACTAACGCCATCGTTTTCGCTAGGTCCAAATTAGCTTAAAATGAAGTTGTTGAATCAAAATCGGGGACATTAACATTTCCTCCATTTTCAAGATTTATTTAAGGATGTTTGGGATTTATTTAAGAATTTAAGGGAACTTTTGTTTGAAACTTGTTTTCATAAACTCAGTATATACCGGGTATTTAAGCAATTAACTCAGTTAATTGTTTTTTTCACTTGTTTATTATTAAATAGACAAATATTTGAAATTTTCGTAAAATCACTTTATTTGACTAGTTTTGGAACAAAGTTCCTTCTTCAGAAATAAAAACGAAAATGTAAATTTTTTTATTTACTGCTTTTATATTTTCGATGAGTATTTGACAATTTTATAGATTCGATTTCGTTGTCTCCGAGTGTATTTTATCGGAATATATAGAAAATATTTATTAACCATTTTTGTAAATACTTACATTTATTGATTGTGTCCATTTTTATGACGTTGTCGTATACCTGAAACAAAACAGAAATTGATTCAATAATAATTGAAAATTTAACTAGGAAACTAGGAAAACTGGGGCCTTCTGATTTTTTACGTGTTAGCTGTTGGATTATAAGATACAGTGCATTCGTTTTGGGTGCCTACATGATTATAAATAGCTATTCGAAGCGTCAGTTGACGTCAATATTCAATATGGCGGATGAAAACAGTCTAGCTGTTTTTGGACAAACAGCTAGACTTGTTATATTGAACAAACCGAATTTTTTTCGAAAACCGAATGAGCAAGGCAAAAATCAATTATATAATTTTGATATGATATCTCGACTTTTGATTATGTTAGATAGATAGATAGATTACAGAGGCTGCCCTGGACGGGCTACACTTCGACCATACGGTCCATTGTGATGCCTAAGGATGTGAGGATGTTAGTGGATTGGAAGGAATTTTTGTGTATGAACTAGGGAGTTGGTAGGATATGCGGTTGCAGCCGACTATGATAGGAACTATGCCGATATTCATCTGAAGTTCGTGAAGAAAACTGCAGAAAACCTTCTCAAGCATAGCCGGTTACTTCGTTCTAGTCCATACGCCGACAGTTTAGTCAATCAACCGCCCCTTTTTTTTCCAAATAATTGACAAACTGCCGATGTCGGGATTCGAACCCATAACCTCCCAGTTTCAAAGTAGGCATACTGCGCAGACATAACGCCTTAGACCGATCGGCCACTTGGACTGTTGTTTATTATGTTAGAATATTTATTATACAATGTGTATTGTTTAAAACCATAGTGGCATATACAATAGTGGCTCTTAGTAGTCTATGTAGCTCCTACGTGGTGATTTTTTTCTGTATTGTCCTGTTAATTTTCCGTGAAAGTGACTGTTACAGTACAGTACAGTACACACCCTGTACAGTGTACGTTGTAGATAAATTGATTTAAAATACAATCTGTATATTTCTACGTATGTATATATTGTATACACACGTGTACTAATTATTAGTAACTAATTAATTATGTAAATAAATCCGATATAGATAGATTTTCATTTGTATATGATGAAAATCATTAATGGCTGATGGTGGCTGATGGCTGTATTAATAATAACACAAATAAACATAATGGAGAATAATTTTTTTTAATACTCCACTGTATAAAAATTTATTATTGATATTTTTTCATATTTTTATTATTCAAAGAATTTATATAATTATTGCCTTATGCTAGTTGAGAATTTGCATAGTTTCAACAGGCATTTGCTTAGATTAGAAATGACTTGCGTATATACAAGCTTACTTTAATATTTCAGCACATATTTAAAATCAGTTTGAATTAATACTTCTTTCAGTTAGTTACAGAAGGTACTTCGCTCAGTCTAATTACCAAAAGTATTTCTCTCAGTAGAGTCACACAAAAAATAGTTACAAAAATTAGTTGATTCACATCAATTAATTAGATGGTATTTAAAAATTTTATTTCTTCAATTTACAAGTTGAATATTTTTTTATGGATTGTGCTGAAATATCGAATGGGCGAATTAATGGTTTCTATCTGATTGTATCTAAGTATATTTTTTTTTGTATAATTTATTTAATTCACTATTCAAAAACTTGTGGTCTCTCAAGCTTGTAACAATTCAATACACACTCTATACACACTTTTGGTGTACAATTTATATTTTATGTGAATATGCATTGACGTTTTCAATTGATAACTATATTGTTTGTATACGCTTGGTTTTTTTTTGGCCGTGTATTTTTTCTTTACAGAAGCGTAATGTCTCTATATATATACAAGTATGTATCTGAATTAAATTTGTAATCCATATTTATATTTTGCAAATCAGACATATTTGAAAATATTTTTTTTTTACTGTAGTTTTCTTTTACTATAATTCTATTTAGCACATATTCACGTAATCTTTGTTTTAATAACTTGTACAACCAATGTTAGTGTTCTAAGGATAGTTGTACTATCAGTATATTACATTAGAAATTATTTATTTCAAATATATATTTTATTTTAAAATATATTTGTTTTGTTCCCGTTTTTGTACCTTTTATTTTTTTTTCAGATTCGAATCACTTGTCGATAACTAAGACACTTACTGGATAGTAAAGATCTTACTACCTCTATATTATCTTTTTAAATGGGCCCAGCTTTTATTGAAAGACTTTCGGTTCAACGTGTTATCTTTTTTTATATTTACGTGTATGGCGTTAGGACCGATCGTTTTCTAATTTTCATAATTCCACATACAATACTCTGCTTTGGATTTTTTTTCTAAAGTACCGTATATTTAGTTTTCATTATTTTTTTTAAAAATACATCATAATAACTTTTTTAATTAAAATTACTATATTAATTTAATTCCAATATTTATGAAAATAATTGATAATTCAATTATTTTCTATAAAGTGTTTAGTTTCTTTTTAAAAACTAAACACCGAATTTTTTTTAAACTATAATCAAAATTTTTTTTACATACACAATAATATTAAATTTAAATTTTCATTGAATTTCTACCACCAGCTAAACTAACTCAATCAGAATAACAACACATCATATATTCAGATTATGTTTACCGGATGTTTCAAAATATTTTGTCTACAGACGTGCAACCATAATTGGCAACTAAAATTATTACCTTATTACTTTATCTTAATAAAAATTCAATCACATGTCATCTTGTCTCTATCTATCTCATTTCATTTGTAGGTTATTTATCTACTAGTAAACTAGTTTATTTGTATGTATCTCTAGTTGTTGTATGTATTTTGTAAAAAATTTTTTACAAAAATATATTATAATCAATACAAAAAATAAAGTATAAAAATAATAAAGTATATAAAGTAACCAATTTAGGTATTAAAATATAAAAAAATATTAGGAAAACATAAAATATGTTGCAAATTTCGCTACACACGAGAAACATGGACAGCAACATTAAACTCCTCCCACAAAATATGAAATAATTTTGATTTTTACAGCAACCAGTTCAAGGATATGCAATTTGTTCTGCAACAACTATATAGACTAGCAACCTACTACCGAACATTCATTTGTTCTTAAAATGTTCCTGTAGGAGTGTAGCCCCTATTAAAGGGGAGCCCGGTTCCATTTCTAAATCCCCCTTCTTCCAAATTTATATTAAAACTTCTTGTATATATTTTCCGTATACTCATGTTTAATTTACAATTATTGTTATTACCTTCAATATTACATATTATTGAAATCTTCACATGTGGAGCTGATTACTATCTTGAGTACATATTTACTACTCATATGTAGTCAAGTAAATATAGTAAATGATAATATATATATATATATATATATATATATATATATATATATATATATATATAAACAAACAACACTTATGTAAACTTAGAACTTATGTATATGTGTATATATATGTATATATCTTATTTGGTTTTTGGTAAAAGCTTTGATGTTGTGTATTGCATGAATTTAGAAACATGAACATGTTTACATTTCCAAGTGAATAGTGATCATAGTCACTAAATAATAAACACACTTAGCGTGGAAATTTGTAATGTTTTACATCAAGTATTACACAACATCATTATCACTATCATCATCATCATCATCGTCATCATCATATGTGAAAACTAACTATATGTTTTATGGTAAGATGAGAATGGTGTAGAGAAGGGCTTGTAGGTACTTGATTTTCTGATATATTTGTTTATCAGAAAATAAAACATTATTATATTACTTGACATTGAGAAAATTTAATTTACAGGTTCAAGACTACAAAATAATACATTATAATTAAATATTGAACTGAAAAAATTAACTCGCTAATCAAGAATCGAACCTCGGATCTATGGATTTCGGGCTCAGCATACTTACCGCTACACCAAAGATGATTTGACTCAACTTCCGAGTTATTTTTTACATATTATTGACCGTATTTACATATAAATCATATGTATGAGTTAACTCCTACGTCAGATGATCCTTGGTGTAAGGTCAGAGGTCCTTGGTTCGATTTTTAATTGATGAGTTAATTTTTTCATATCAATATTTAATTAAAAATCCAATGGCATATTTTTCTATATAGTATACGCCAGTCCTTTCATACTATGTCTTAAGTAATGGAATTTGTCCTAAGTATGGTATTGTGATGCTTAAGTATACACAAATAAGAATAATATGGTAATACATATTATTTTTTTGCTTCAAAGTCATTAAAATTCTAACTGCACACTTTCAATTGTACTATGGATCACAAAAACTTATGGGAAAAATCGGAAAAATTTAATTTTCCCGAAGAAACTCCCCAGAAAATGGGAAAACCCAAAAAATTACCTTGTTTACTTCTATTCATGCTAGAAGAGTGCGGTTTCTGGCATTATCTCAAGGTCGCGAAACCAAGGCCGAAGGACACCCCGGGGGTTAAGAGATAGTACAGCGAGTATATTATATATACCGGGTATAAAAATATTTTCTAAAAACATCTGTATAAAATAGCTAATAGTTCCTGTCTATCACTAAATGCATTTTACGAAATAGAAAATAAGAAAACGATAATTTGAAATGTAGATAAATGGCTGTGATTAAGTACACATTTACTGATTGCGTCATTTATATTCTATCTTACGTTTTGTGTTGTTGTTTTTTTTTTTGTACACTTGTTTTGCTATAACGATGAGCTTGCACGAGCTTTCACTGAGTGGTGTAGTGACAGAAGACGATGTTTGTGGATATGTTTTCATTAAAAAGTCTATCTGTGTGTGTGTGTAATATACATAGAGAAAAAAAATGCATTAACAAATTGAGATCAAACTTATACTGATGACGGACGACTAGTTTCGTATTATTTATTTTTATCCAATTTTTTATATTAAATGAAAAATTGTTTGTGATATTTTTTTATTAAATTGTTTTTTTTATTTCCGTACAAGAAAAATGTTTTACTTCATCATCGTCAATATTTACTTATAGATCAAATACATTTATTTTTAGTGGGAAGTAGGAAATTTCTTTTATTAATACACACACACATCTATATATACATATATATATATATATATATATATATTATATATATATATATATAGTCTGTTTTGGAAAGCTTTACTAATAGAGAATCAATGTTAAATATTATTTACTATAGTAACTACACAATGCTTCATGAAGAATTAAAAATAGTGGGGGTACTCTGTAGTCTGTAGTGTGTGTGTAAATTAAGTGGGCATCACTAAATCCCCACTCTTAAATGAAATCAATCAAACATCATACAACAAGCAACCAGATGTTTGTAAGTATGTGTATGTATGTATGGTTTTATAGTAAATATTTTATTTATTTATTTAACATTGATTCCCTATTAGAAATGCTTTTGAAAACAGACTATATATATATATATATATATATATATATATATATATATATAGTCAATGCGTGTATTTTGATTAGAGGGTTTTCAAGGTCATTAACTTTATACCACAATAATGCATGATATAAATAATTGTCTAAAAATTATAAAATGGTTATTTAAGGTGGTTGTCGTACTAATGGGCATAATCATAGAATGTTTAAAATTTTCCCACTCTTATTAAGGGTATTATTATACACTCACACTTAAAATTTCAAATCTCAAACTCGAGAAATACTTAATTGAAGTTTGAATAATTATTATGGGGAACAATGGAGACACTTAAGAATCTTTTAAAAAAATAGATACAAATTATTGGATTTGATTTGCGTATTTAAAACAAAATATAATTATTGACCGTCTCATTGTTTAGTTATAACAACGCAAACTGAAGCATTTTATAAATAAATATACGTGTCGGCATGCTGAACAGATACAACTAGACAACACTGTACTGTTACTATTCGTTGTACAGTTCGAGTACATGTATATAAACAAACAGTATATCAACTGGCGGAATACAAACGATGTTGCTGGATTGCAACTTATAAAAATGTTAGGTAGTATTTGTATATACGTATAGCCACGTATCGTATGTGTAACGTATCTACCGGCACAGTCTTGGACAAAAATTATGGCTTATTATACTATACTTAAATCACTCTTACTATACGAATTACATCAATTTTTTCATTTTACTAATATAAAACAGTGAAAGTAAAGTTTTTATGATCACTACGAGGTCCTTTTATATTTATGTCTTCGTAACTGTACTAGATATTAACATAGGTATAGTATTGTAACGTTTTCAGTCACAATTCTTTCCAGTGTCAGTTTTTTTTAATGCTTTTTAACCGACTTCAAATAGGAGGATGGTTCTCAATTCGTCTGTATTTTTTTATTATCACATCAGCTTTAGGATATGATTATATGATGAAGGCTCTATAGAAATGTGATTGTATTGCGAAAACGATATCCTATATTTTATGTTCTTAATAAAATGTGTCGTTAATTAACACGGCATTATCGACTTATAATATTCCAACGGTATTACATTACACAAAAGCTCGCATTTGTTCACGGAAAAAAAGTGCGTATATTAAAACCATGTTAAAACAAATATACGTAATTTGTGTATTTAAATAGCACAACAGCGGAGGGTGCAGCATATATGATTAATATATTCATTTAAAATAAATATATTATTGGACATTATTTCATATATATAAAATGGAACACATTAAATCACACGATTGTTAGGAAAAAAAATTGTATTTCATTTATTATCAAAGAAACTCGCAAATTGAATAATTAAATTTATATATTCATTTATATAATTAAATCGATGTCTTGTCCTTGTTTAACTAATCTATTCATTAATATGTAATGTACATAGGAGAGATGGTGTTACTCCTGTAAAATCATTAATTTTTGAAAATAATTAATATCGATAAAATTTACTAATAAAAGAAATCAAATTTTTTTTTACATACAAAAGAGAAAATGTACGAAGTGTTTGGAGAAACCTAGATAAATAGATAGAGATAGATTGTACACTTCGACCATAATGTTCATTGTGATGCCTAAGGATGTAGCCGCCTATGATAGGTACTATGCCGATATTCATCTGGAGATCGTGAAGGAAACTGCAGAAAACCATCTCAAGCATAGTCGGTTCCTTCGTTCTTGTCCATTCGCCGACAGTTTAGTCAATTAACCGCTCCTTTTTTTTTCTTAATAATTGACAAACTGCCGATGTTGGGATTCGAACCCATAACCTTCCAGTTTCCATGTAGGTATACTGTGGAGAAACCTATAGGAGATAGCGAAATAATGAACCTTTAATATAAAATTATGTCGTATATAATTTAGAACATCCTAAGTAAGGGTTTGGTGTGAATTTTCCAGCATTTGTAAATGAAAAAAATTGAAATTTTGAATAGTTTTGACATGGTAAATTTCCTGGTTAGTTTGATCCAACTATTTTCCTTTCCACCCTGTATACGGTGATCAAATATTAATGAACTTAATTTATCAAAGTACACATTTATGTATATATTAAATTGACTTGACCTCATCAGGTATATATTTATTAATGATATTAATAAATATTATATTAATATACAAATCACTGCGCCTTTAAAAGGGGTTGATTTATGGGTGGGGGGGAAGGTGGTAATGCATAAATTGGTATTAACTGATTTTATGTGTGATGATTAAATTATTATTCGAGTACTGATTTTATACAATTATTAACTACTAATATATACATATACGTATACGTATTTTATTATAAATCATTTTACATAGATGGTCACGCATGACGTCATATTTCATAATGGCGCAGCTTTAGTCAGGCTACATTTAATAAATTTTTCATTAAAAAATTGATTTTCATTTACAAAATAATACTCTTTTGTTTATTTAACGTTATTTGTAACTATCACAGTTGAGCCTGACTATACTGTTTCTAATTATTGTCATCAGATGTCATAGTCGTATTATTAAATATTATGTGAACGTTTTTTTTGTAAATTGACAAAATTCAAGATCTTAATTCTACTATGAAAAACAGAGATAATAATAGACATTCTGAGATACCACGGTCTATAACAGAGGCCGCCCAAATCATTATTTTACAATCTTTATGAATTTTTAACTTAATTGGTAGGTTGTGTGACTGCAACCGGCTTTGATATGAACTATGCCGATATTAATCTGGAATTCGTGAAGGGAAACTGCAAAAATACTTCACAAGCATAGCCGGTTACTTCGTTCTTGTCCACACGCCGACAGTTTAGTCTGCCAACCGCCCAAGTTTTTAAATTGACAAACTGCCGATGTTGGGATGCGAATCCATACCCGCCCAGTTCCAAGTAGAGCGCCTTAACATGAAAAGCTTATCGAAATACCTCCTTCAATCTACTCCTTATTATATTTATTCCATAAATGTTCCGTTTATTGAAGTACAGAACCATGAAAAAAACAATGTGCGTGTACCAAATTGAACACTAAATATTCTCCATTGCACTCTATTCATAACAAATTAAATTACCCTTCAAAATTGTTGTTTCCAAATAATGGAAAAATTGTAAATATTTTTATTAATAATAAACTTTTCAATAATGTCATCAATATATTGCAATTTTCCAGAACAATATTTGATTGGAAATTCGGGAGAGGGGAGAATAAAAAATCATACATTCTACAATATGTGTACATATATACTTTTTAAATGTATGGAAATCTGATAGAAGTGAGAATATGAGAACATGACTGTAGGTGAAAACATTGTCACAAGCTGTTACGAACTGGTGTGACACAACTATGCACTGCATATGAATATATATATATATATATATATATAAATATATATATATATATGTTGTGAAAATTCATACACATCAATTACGTATTCATTGTTGGAAAATATTTTTCTACATAATTTCTCATTTCTTGATAATGCATGGAATTGTACTCATTGTTTAAGAAAACTTGAACCTACTTGAAAGACAAAATAAAAGTGGAACAGAATTAATAGCATGATCGATGTATGTACAAGGGTATATTTAGGTTAGTTCCGACTTTGTAACCGTAGGATTTGTACTGATTTCAGTAGTTTTCTAAATCCCATAGAATTAGATGCATACGAAAGTATCTCCATGTACAAATTGAGAAAACAGATAATGAATTTAGACAATGGCCCAATTTCAAATTCTGATTTAATAAAATTAAAAAATTTTCAACTTTCAACATATCAAGGTCATCTTCGATACCCTCACTCTAGTGACAAAAACAACGCCGCATAGTCACACAAAAGGATACCGACAATAAATAGGTGGGGCTGTTCACACACCTAATCTGTTAGTCAGTTAACTCAAATAAACCACAGGTCAGATCATACCCTCAGTCAAATCGTATAAATGATAGAACTTTTTTAATATCATTGTGAGACACGCACCAAATTAGAACAAGCTACGTATCGCGGAATCCATATCCCAGAGATAGTTACGTTTAGCTAATCCATACTGATGATGACTACATTGTAGTCGAAATACGTATTTATAAAAATACAAATCAATGTTCTAGGAATTGGGGCAAAACTTGAAATTTAATTTTAAAAACCTAGAGTTCTCATTGATTATTTTAATAATCTTTATTCGCTCACTTATGTGACAGACTTACTTGCTGTATATTTCGCTGATATGTATATATAAAATTAGTCTTTCTACTGTATGACAGTAATTTTTTTATTAAATGTCTTCCAATCACTGTGCAATACACCAGGATAGAAAACTATGTAGAATCCATCAAATGAGTGCTACATCATTCGAGTGTTATATCAGCGATTCGTTCAATGCTGAAAATATACTCTGGTTTGTCACAACGCGCCAAAAGAAGTAGTTCAAAATGTTTTAATGACAACCAATTTTAAGTCCAGAGATTCGTGTTATTCGATATCACTGTACAAATTTAAATACCACATTTTATTAATGAAATTGTCTAAGTATTTATAATTTATATAAAACAATAACAAACAACAACAAACATATTATACAAATACACCCATCGATTCAACATAAAAAAGTTTCCAGGAGCACGCACTGGAAAAAAAGTAATTAAAAAAAAAAAACAAGAATAAAGAACGAATTGAAAACATAGATAGGAACAACTGGATAATGATGAAACCTTTATTCTCTATTTTTTTTATACATTCAAACAGGATTTTTTTTTTGATTGAGATTTCGTTATAACATTATTTGTTTGAAATTGTAAACCAACACAAATATATTTATTATTTGATACATGATAAATATTTTAGTACTTAAGTTTAACAAGAAACGAATGCAAACTAGAAATGTAGCAACTAAGGTTGCAACATTTCTGTTGTCGCCTAAGTATTGTCACCTAACAGGGATCGGCTTCTAATACAGGGTAGTTATGAAACGTTGTTATTCTAGTTGTTGCAATAATTCGAAATATCCAACATATAAGCAGAATCATTCAAAATTTTGAAATGTGTCGGTCGGACGTTAAAATCAACCTGTTTATCGTAGTTTTTGGGTCAAAATTACACCAGATAATGATTGTTATTAAAATCGAGAACAAAAATTTTCTTTACTTTTTCCAACGGGTCCCTTAAAAAAATCGCTAAAATTGGAGTAAAATTTTATGTTCCCGATTTTGATAAAAACTTCGTTTTAAGCTAATTTGGACCTTACGAAAACGATGGCGTTGGTTAAAATACGATACGGTTAACGGTTTTCAAGGTATCAGATCCATAGTGCTTAAATTCCAAACTGTATGAATTGAGAACCGAAAATTTTGAAATCTGTTGGTCGGACGTTAAAATGAACCTGATTTTCGTAGTTTTTGGGTTAAAATTACCCTAGAAAATGATTATTAATAAAATCGAGAACTAAAATTTTCTTAACTTTTTTCGCATTTTTTCCAAGGGGTACCCCTTAGAAAAATCGCTAAAATTGGAGTAAAATTTTATGTCCCCGATTTTGATAAAAACTTCGTTTTAAGCTAATTTGGACCTATCGAAAACGATGGCGTTGGTTAAAACACGATACGATTAACGATTTTCAAGATATCAGACCCATAGTGCTTAAACTCCAAACTGTATGAATTGAGAACCGAAAATTTTGAAATCTGTTGGTCGGTCGTTAAAATGAACTTGATTTTCGTACTTTTTGGATCAAAATTACCCTAAAAAATGATTATTATTAAAATCGAAAACAAAAATTTTTTTCACATTTTTTCAAAGGGGTACCCCTTAAAAAAATCGCAAAAATTGTCTAATCCAGCGTGGATATCTAGTCCAGCGTGCTACCGCTACATCAAAGACGACTCTGACGTAAAAGCCAACTTTTTCATACTTTTTATTATTAGTACTCGTACTTTTTATTATTAGGGAACTATATTGATAAATTTGATTTGGCGTTTGATTTGACAAAGTTTTTTCATGGGCAAGATCCGGTTTCTAATAAGACACACAATCGAGGTTTTTGAAACTATCATTTTTTCATGGAAACATACTAAATTGTGATGTTTTTTTCTCAAACATCGAGTGCATAAATAATCAATGTTTACTAAATTTCTATTTATTGTTGTTTATTACGCAATTTCACGTTTGTATAGTGTTTTTGCAAAAAGTAGGCTCAAATTATAGGAACATCAGTACTTGTACCAGTATGTTCTAAAAATTATTTATACATCCGTGAGCTAGTTTAATAATTTATCACTAGTGGCGTACATATCGCTCACTGACTTCTTGTATATTTGCAACGACATTCTTCACTGGTGGAACAGTGTTTTATTTTTCTATAATACATAAAAAAAAGTCATCATTTCGATTGCGTTTACATGACGTGTGCAATAGAATCTACATCTATCTCGTTCTCGGAGCCGTTCGTCCTGTAAACACATCTGTGTGTGCGTGTATGTGTTTAATTTCAATTAATTTAAAATGAATGGTTCACTGAAGTGGTTTTGAGTGTTTTTTTCTTTTTTTAAACATCAGAAGGGTATTTAAATTTTTTAATATATTTGTAGTAACTAAGTCAATATGACACATTTTTGAGAGAGGAGCAAAACCATAAAAAGAGTAGAAAATCTAATAAGATAATCACTTTAATGAAATAATATATATATATTTATATCCAGTATATATACAGGCTGTAATCGTGAAGACTCGTCATTGGCATACAAAATTTGCAACTGTGTTTAAATGCGTATAAGAGAGACAACATTTATTTGTAAAGAAAATCAGAAACAGACACATATATGCATTGTTACTATTTTCTAAGAATCATAAATCATTTATTATATGACCGTTTCAAAGCCGCGACCCAGATATATACCCAGATATCGCTATTTATAGTTTTAAAATTTTAGTAATGTGTGTGTATAACAATGTATTTATGTACGATATACGTAAGATATATTTATGTCAAATGATTGATGTATAATTTCGTTCTTTAGGAGTAAACTCCAAGTGCGTCGAAGCTGACACACACACTTTTTTTTTTTGGTGGGAAACTCTGTATACATTCTAACTGAAAAATATAATTTTTATAATAAATATATATTATTTAATAAATTGTTTTGTTCACTTTTATAAAAAATAAATGTTGGATTTTATTTTTTTTAAATTTTCATTTAAGAATAACTATATACCTACATGATTGATTGACACTTTTTATTTAAATGCGCTTACTAAACGCCCACAAAATACGTAAATTCACAACGATTTGTGTGCGTGCGTGTGTGTGTGTGTTGTTCAATTTAGAAAAGTGCTTTTAACAAATAAATATGCAAGCATATACACATCAATTATGAAAATAATTCGATTTTTCATGTATCCATTGTTATTAGATTTGTATCGAATATATCAATGTATTTTTCATAGAAGAAAAGAAATTGATTTGAAAATTTATTAAATTTACACCCTCAATTTAAGACATTTTTCTGTAGCCTGTAATATTTTACTTCTTTTTTTTTTTTATTCTAGCCTATGCGAAAATTAACGTAAAAATTTTTATTTTATTTTAAGGTAGTTGCCGTGATATAATATTGTCAAAAAGTTGTGGAACGTATGCGTGTAGTAAGAGTGAAGGAGACTTTAGCATACTTAGCCATAATTTTTGTTCAAGACTGTACCAGTAGGTACGTTACACATACGATACATTTCTACAAGTATATATAAATACTATCTAACGTTTTTTATAAGTTGCTATCCGGCAACGTCGCTTATATTCCGCCAGTTGATATACTGTTTGTTTACATACATGTACTCGAAAAGTACAACGTAGAGTGGCGTACAGTGTTGTCAAGTTGTACTTTGCGTTGTGATAACTAAACAATGAGACGGTGAATAATTCTCGTTTTCTTTTTAAACACGGAGAACAAATCAAATAATTTGTAGCTATTTTTTTAAAAGAATTTTAACTGTCGTTTTTTTTTTTATTAAAAATAATAAACTGGTAGAAATCCTGTTTAAAATGGGTCGTCTCCATTGGTCCCCATATTAATTGTTCGAACTTCAATTAAGTTTTTCTCGAGTTTGAGATTCGATTTCCAATTTTAAGCATGAGTGTATAATAATACTCTTAATAAGTGTGTGAAAATTCCTTACGGTCAAAGCAAAAAGTATAAAATACAATATGATTAATTTACTTATTACAACTATGCCAATTGGATGTATCTAGTACAACATATATAGTGTTTTAACATGTATGATACATACTATACTATGTTGTACTAGTGTAAGAAAAGTTTAGACAGTGATTATTCAATATTTTTTGAGTCGCATTAGCAAATTAATACCATTAAACATCCATGGAATTTTAAATTATCCACAATATATGATTTTTTCAATTAGTTTCGTTAGTTCAACATTATAAGATATTTGTTTTTGAAAGAAATATATACACAATTTTCCCAGTTTTATGAATAAAATGGAGTGTGCGCGAACTATTTACGGATTGCCATGCAAGTTAAAAATTCCAATATAAAGATTATTAAAATAATCCAAGAGAACTTTAGGTTTTATTACGACGTATTTCGACAACATGGTAGTCATCATCAGTATGAATTGTAACTATCGTAACTATCGTAATCGCTAATCGAAACTATCTCTGAGATATGGTAAGACACGCACCAAATTAGCAACGAGCAACATATCTCTGACTCCATATCCCAGAAATAGTTACGATTAGCTAATTCATACGGATGATGACTACTTTGTAGGCGAAATATGTATTTATAAAATACAAATAATTCTTCTAGGAATTGGGGCAAAATTTGAAATTTATAGTTCCAACTTTAATTACAAATATCTCGCTGGACAATCAGTCCAACGAAAAATATTTTAATAAATGCAAAACATTAATATCTTATTTTAATTTCACCCAAATTCTTGTGAGAAAAGTGTGTTTACAAGTGAACTACCCAAAAAATTTAACAAAAAGAAAACTCAAAGTTTTTAATCAGTATTGTATTTATTCGAAAATGACATTCTACATAGAATTTTCGATAAAATACCAACACTATTTTGTACTACACACAAACTGGTAACTGGAATGAATGGCGAATGAATATATGTATAACATAAACATAATAACTAGGGTTAAAATATCCTGAGGCCCCCCAACAGTGACACGTCATTAGGGCACGCGGTGATATTATGATTGGAGTCCTTCATTTATAAAATATACTGAAAACCCAACAAAGGCCTCATTCACTTATATATATATACATATTGGTTTTATGTTTAAAAACAGGAATACAGGAATATACATGTTACTATGTTATGTTTTTTAGGGATAATAATACATATATATTATTTTTAACTTTTTGTTGAATGATATAAAAAATAAATATTTATGTATAATCCTTAATAATGTTCGAACAAATTTTGATGTTTTAAATCGGATTAGTGTTGAAATTTACATATTAAAAAAAAAAAATTTAATATAGTATGCAAAAATTGTGAGGATTCCATCTGGTCTACATACTGGCCTAGTATTTCATCGAGGCTACAAGGTAATCTCACTGCACCTCGGTTACAAGGCACGAGGCGTGGCGAACCGAGGTTCAAAATATAATTCCTCGTTACTAACCGAGGCATGGCAAGATGAGGTATATCGTCCCAAAAACCTCACCTCGGCAAATTTGCAAATTTGCAAAAAGTAAATTATTTTAAATAAAATAATATATACTTAAATCGTTTTAACGAGGCCAGCTATGTGTGCGGATTGCGTACGAGTAAAGTAAGACTTATTATTATGTATGTGCTAAGTACCATGTGCTTGATCATTGCAAGTCGTGGTTCATTCGTGTGCAGTTTGTTGCATGGCTGGCCTCGTTAAAACGATTAAACTATAGTAACATTATTTTTACAATAAACATGAAGCAATAGAAAGATGCATTTTAAAGGAAAAAGAAATTTTATGCCATGATTACTTTTTATAATAATAATCATAAATTTGTTCATCGCCGGTTTGCAAATTTTATTGAGAAAAGTAAATGTATTATTTTTATTTTTTGATCGACTGCATATTCTTATTTTAGATAAAACAATTGTGCGGCATCCTGGTCATTAACGAAGTTC
The DNA here is from genome assembly GCA_963920215.1 of Nineta flava. NCBI lineage: Eukaryota > Metazoa > Arthropoda > Insecta > Neuroptera > Chrysopidae > Nineta > Nineta flava. Next base: position 80,881,541 of record OY986044.1, read on the forward strand.
TTGACATTATTTATTCAACTCTATACGTGATTTAATATGCAGATTTCTATTGATTATATTAGTGTATTTTTGTCACGCCAAAAAGCGCAGCCCTCTTTTATTCAACTCTCTCTCTCTCCCTCTCTCTCTCGAATTTGTATATTTCATTTTATTTTAGCGAATTTTCGGAAAGGTATCTTTTGGTTTGGTACCAAAGTCAAAATTATGCAATAGAGATGATGATTTTCGACATCTACTAGGTAGGATCTTTATTAACTTTCTATTAACTCTGAGAAATTTGCTAAATTGACGCAGCAGCTCCGGCGTCATGAATTTTTTTCAATCTTAATTCGGAAATATTTTCGTAAATATCAGAGTAACGGAAAAAAATGACTATAACAACTCTAACGGGATTCAGGACGCCATGGATAATAATAAGATAAAAACTAATTAAGATTAATTTCCGCTCAATCCACTCATTATGCTCGGTACGCAGCTCCTGTGTAACGAATTTTATTTTTTCAAATTTAAATTAAATAATTCTTAATTGTAATCAATGGTCGAGATACCCTTTTTAATAAGTAAAACTATATTTATCTATATATATCTATATATTGTCGAAAATATCAATAAATATAATTAACCCCTTGCCCTGTTTGTTATAAAATGGATGGAAACTGAGTTAGTAGTTTTATCCTTTTATAGGCCTCTTAAAAATATACCACTTTACTGGTATGTATGTACAGAGTGGTGCAAAAGTATCTTCACTATTTTGAATTTAAAAAAAATATATGGAAAGTTAAGTAAATTTATATTTTGAAACGCATAATATACAGTGTGTTATTTACGAAAAATGATGTTTAATAAATAATCACCCTGTAGCGGTACGCTCCTAAAATAAATTGTGCTTTCTTTTAGAAACCATTGCTCCTCAATTATATCCTCCTCCAGTTACCACGGTAATTGTTATTGTAAATTACCTTGGTAATTATCAACAAACATAACTGACATTCATTTAATATTTTCAATAAAGACATTATATATCTTTTAACTTGTCTTCATATTTATTTATGATTCAAATATAATCATTTATCATCTTATATTTATGGCGGGGAATCGAACCCCGGTCTCCCGCGTGACAGGTGGGTATACTGACCATTATACTATATGAAGTTATTTCCCTATGGACAAGCATGCTTAAAGCATGTTTAATACTTTTTTGAGGTTTTTCTTTGTTATATGGTGGGGAGAGATATGTAGCGGTACGCTCCTAAAATCAATTATGCTTTCTTTTAGAAACCATTGCTCCTCAAATCTATCCTCCTCAAGTTACCACGGTAATTGTTATTGTAAATTACCTTGGTAATTATCAACAAACATAACATGGCATTCATTTAATATTTTCAATAAAGACAATATAATATATTTCTTTGAACTTGTCTTCAAATTTATTAATGATTCAAATATAATCATTAATTATCTTACAACCCACAAATATGAGCTCTTTTAAGACAAGATCTTCCATGGCCTTTCCAAAAGTTTCTTGAGATATCCCAAAAAAGTTGCACACCATACTGTAACCTTTTCATGAATAGGCCTTTGGTGAATTTATTGTAGATTATGTTTACCCCGATGCGAATTTTGCTTGTTTACAAAGCCACATACATCCACAATTTGTTTACAAAACCTTCCTCTATGTCTGCAAGATATAATATGGCTCGGCTATATTCTAGAGGCGTATTAACGTCTTGTGGACTCATTCGTTGCACCAGCTGGTTTTTTTACGGATGCATATGGAGATCTTGTTTCAAAATGCGCTGTAGTGATCGTCGTTTGATCCATAGCTGCAAAGAACATCTTCGTGTTGAAGTTGTTGGTGCTTCATGAATACTTTCCAGCACGCGTTGAATATTTTTAACGGAATGCTGTTCGCGGTTTCTTGTCCTTTGTTCTCCTTGCGTCTCCTACTGATCCTGTCTCTTCAAATTTGGCTACAAATTGCAGTATCGTATGGTTAGAAGGAGCATATCTGACATTAAAATATCGTAAAAATTTCTCTGAGTTGAAATAATCCTTCTTCCGTTTTCCAAATAAATAGTTGTGATCTTTATCCTTTTTGCAGGTGTGTATCGCTCCATATCGAAACTAACAAGTATTTACTTTAATCTGAACAAGTAATGTAACAACTAACTGAGTAATTGTTTGAATACCCAGTATATACGGAGTTATATAACAATGTGTGAATTGTGAACAATTTTTGAATTGTCCCACAATTTTTCAAAAATTTCTTGTGGCTTTAAAGATGGGCATATTTTTCGTTTTCCGAGGAACTTTTGAGCACAAACTATGAGAAAACTATTGAGTTTATGGGAAAATTTTTCAAACGAAAGTTGTTTATTTTCGGTTTCTCTTACGGTTTCAAAGATAGACAGTTTTTAACGAAAAATTTCAGCTCGTTATCTGTTTTCGTTCTTGAGTTATTGTGTCCACAGACGGGCGGACAGATAGACGGAAGGACATTTGGAAATGCTCGAATTATGCCATTTTATGTACACATATGCCAAACATTCGTTACAAAGTCGAGAACAAACTTAATATACCTTGTATAGTTACATATACTGTACGGTATCCAAAAAGAAACTCCAACAATATTAATTCCATAATTATTGAAATTAAAAATCGTGAACGTACTTTTGTGACACTCTGTATATATTATATAAACTACTGCGTCGATTTTATACATTAGGGTAAAAATTGTGTGAATCATCGTATAATAGGCGTCAGATGTTGATGTTAGTTTTTAAAATTTTATAATTGATTTTTACGCCTCGTTTATTCGATTTTCGAAAAAATGTTTCGGCTAAAAGTTGTCCATTAGAAATAAAGTAAGAACTTTTATTCGAAATTGTTTTTTCGAAAACCAAATGAATAAGGCGCAAATCAATCATACAATTTAAAAAAAAAAAAGACATTAACTTTTGATGCCTATTATACATAATCTATTTATTACCTAAACAGAGCCTCACAGTTTTCCACGTTTGTAACATCTAGATATTGGGCGTGGATGAGATATTTTATATCGTTTATTTTCAACATTATAAAATGAGCTCGAGACCGCGGTACTAGAAATTCAGATTGGTACAGCATTGTGATGTTTAAGTATACACAAATAATTTGTTATTCTCAGGGATGGATTAAAATATTTCGACGCCCTAGGTAGCCGCGAAATTCCACCTCTTCGTTTTAATGTACATTGTCATAGATAGATAGCTAGATACATCTTGGGGTCTAAAAAGTATTTCACTTCGACCTTATGGTCCATTGTGCTCCCCCTTCTGTTTCAGTCCGACGAGATTCGCTTCTCCCATATGTTGGCCATAGCCAGGAGCTTGCATATCAGGTCTTCCTGAAGGTTCATATATTCGGGGTGAGATGCACCGAATATCTTGTATCTGCTGTAACCTAGAGGTTCGCAGTCAAAGATTATGTAGAGGTAGATAGTAAAGGCTGCCCTGGACGGGCTACACTTCGACCATAAGGTCCATTGTGATGCCTTAGGATGTGAGGATGTGAGTGGAGTGGAAGGAATTTGTGAGTAGACTAGGAATTGGTAGGATATGCGGCTGCAGCCGACTATGATAGGAACTATGCCGATATTCACCTGGAGTTCGTGAAGGAAACTGCAGAAAACCTTCTCAAGCATAGCCGGTAACTTCGTTCTTGTCCATACGCCGACAGTTTAGTCAATCAACCGCCCCTTTTTTTTTATAATTGACAAACTGCCGGTGTCGGGATTCGAACCCATAACCTCCCAGTTTTCTAGTACTGCATACTGCGCAGACATGACGCCTTAGACCGCACGGCTACTTGGCTGGTAAAGATAATGTAGCTGAATGTATCTTCCTCCTCGCAACACAATTTGCACACAATGTACCCGTTATGGAGTCCCATTGTGTACAGATGCTTCCGCAGGGGATAATGTCCGGTAATAAATCCGGTAACCCTTCGCTGTTGCATCCTGTTCAGCTTCAGTGCATCGAGAGATAGCCCCTCTTGGTTGCACTCTGAAGCTGTATTTTCCTGAGCTCCTGCCGCGGTACTTTTTCCTACATTGTCATTGTCTTGCAATTTTGAAATGTGGCTCGTGATATGTGCCATTTGATTAGTTTTGACACCATCGTCGAAAACGCTAAAAGATGGAATAAACCAAATCTGTTGCTTGACGCCAATCGTTATTAACTAGAATTGATTTATTGTAAATTTCGGATATGATAAATTATATTTTCGATCACCCAAGTAGCGTTGAACATTTACCGCCGTAGACAGCTGCCTACCTTGGCTGCCCGGTAAATCCGCCACTGGTTGTCGCCCGATCAAATAAGCATTCAACCTCAGAATAAGACGTAATAAGCTGAAAATTTGCCTTCTCTTTTGACATTTGAATCAAATGTCTCATAGAATCCCGTGTGCACCGTCTTAAGATATTCAAGTAGAAAAAATTACGAAAATTGTTCTTTTGCAAATATCTCGTTTCCAATGCGTCAAATCGTGTTTTTCACCGATCACTGACTGTTTTTGAGATATCGTGGTGTAATAATCTATGCTTTTTGCGGAGCTTTTGCGGAGCGTTTGCCTTGAGTAATCTATTTTATAAGTGAATCAGCAATGCCACCACCGACGCAAAGTGTGTTCTAGTCTTATTTTAAACTAGATGAGCATTTCTGAGATAAATCTCATTGTAACATATGCAATAAAACATACTGTCGCTAGGGTCGTACGACCACGTCTTTGAGAAACCACCTAAAATCGATGCACCCGGAGCTGTTTAGACTGTTATGTGCGGGATTAATCTATGAACCTCTACGAAACAGGACGTAAAGTAAGTATCTCTTTAAAAAAAATTGTCGTATAAATCCGAATCCGCATCCGAGTTCACGAATGTGAGCCTTAAAATATTCACATCTGCTTTGGCGGATGTAAACATTGCGCATGCGCACATCCTGGTTAAGATAGTAAAAAAATTAAAAAGAGATTTAATTTATATTTATTTTAAAAAAAATTAAATACAATTTATCATGAACATCCTATTCCAAACATATTCGATGTTTTATCGACTTTTTTAATACTTGTAACATTTATTCCTTTTTCTTTTGCGGATATTATATCCTGTACCAATTCCACACATGTTTGAGCATTTTCACCTAAACTAATTGTTTTACCTTTACAGTTATCTTTCGTACAAACAATACTTGTAATAATTCCATATACATTGTTGTATGCAGTAAAATACATTTGATTACCATCTAGAATTAATATATTTATCGAATTTAAATCATTCAAGATAGTATTCGATTCATAGTAAGAAATGACATTATATGACACATTTAACATATTTAATTCAATTAAATTTAATAGTTTGGTTGTTTGTAGATCGATTAATTGATTATATGATAAATCTAAGTTTTGTAAACGTTCTAAACCGTTAAAACTTCCATATAGAAATGTTTTCAATTTATTGTGTGACAAAATTAACGTTTTTAAACTCGATAAACTATTAAATATACCAATGGGTATCGTTTCTAAATTATTATTTGATAAATCCAGTATATTTAACTCCTGTAATCCATCAAAACATTTCCAAACTAAGGTTACAATAGAATTATATGATAGATTTAATGTTTTTAAGTCTGTTAAATTATTGAAACTAAATGGTTCAATTATATTTAAATTATTATTTGTTAATAATAATGTTTGTAAATAATTTAATCCATTAAATGCACCATGTGGTATGGAATCAAAATTTTGATTACTTAAATCTAATTTGTCTAACCTAGATAAACCATTGAAACTTCCAGATACTAATCTATTTAATGAATTACTCGCTAAAGATAAATTATTTAATTCATTTAAACCGACAAATGATCCATACGGTATAAAATCCAAATGATTATTTAATAAATCTAAAGTATATAAAGAATTTAAATCAATAAAACTTCCATTTTCGATTGATTTTAAACTATTATTTGATAATAATAATGTTTTTAAATTATTTAATCCTTTGAAGCTCTCCGATGATATGACGTTTAAATTTTGATTTGTTAAATCTAATTTGGTTAAACTTGATAAACCATTAAAACTTCCAGATACTAAATCACTTATGGAATTATTAGTTAAATACAGATTTTCTAATCGATTTAAACCGATAAATGAACCATTCGGAAGAAAATCTAATGAATTATTTGTTAAATCTAATGTATATAAGGTTTTTAAAAAACTAAAACTTCTAAGTTGAATTGATTTCAATCCATTATTTGATAATATTAAATTGTTTAAACTAGTTAATCCTTTAAATGTTGCTATTGGTATTTCACTTAACTTCTGGTTTGTTAAATCTAATTTGGTTAAACTAGATAAACCAATAAAACTTCCAAATACTAATTTACTTAATAAATTATTAGTTAAAATTAAATTTTCTAAGCTATTTAAACCGATAAATGATCCATACGGTAGAAAATCTAAATTATTATTTGATAAATCTAAAGTATTTAAATAGTTTAAACCAGTAAAACTTCCATTTTCGATTGATTTTAAACTATTATTTGATAATAATAATGTTTTTAAATTATTTAATCCTTTGAATGTCTCCGATGATAAGACGTTTAAATTTTGATTTGTTAAATCTAATTTGGTTAAACTTGATAAACCATTAAAACTTCCAGATACTAAATCACTTATTGAATTATTAGTTAAATATAGATTTTTTAATCGATTTAAATCGATAAATGATCCATTCGGAAGAAAATCCAAATGATTATTTGATAAATCTAAAGTATCTAAATAACTTAAACCAATAAAACTGTTTTTATCAATTGATTTTAAACTATTATTTGATAATAATAATGTTTCTAAATCATTCAATCCATTAAATGTCTTCGATGGTATGGCATTTAAGTTTTGATTTGTTAAATCTAATTGGGTTAAACTGGATAAACCAATAAAACTTCTAGATACTAAATCACTTATTGAATTATTAGTTAAATACAGATTTTCTAATCGATTTAAACCGATAAATGTTCCATTCGGAAGAGAATCTAAATTATTATCTGATAAATTTAAAGTATTTAAATAATTTAAACCAACAAAACTTCCATTTTCAATTGATTGCAAACTATTATTTGACAATAATAATGTTTTTAAATCATCCAATCCATTAAATGTCTTCGATGATATGAAAGATAAATTTTGATTTGTTAAATCTAATTTGGTTAAACCAGATAAACCATTAAAACTTCCAGATACTAAAGTTTTCAACTGTGTATTTTTTATGATCAAATTCGTTAAATATTTTAATTCATAAAATGTATTACTTGGTAAAATTTCTAATCTATTTATGGATAAATCTAAGTATTTTAAATTTGTCAAACCCAAAAACGTTTCTTGTGTGATAGAACTCAACTGATTATTGTTTAGCAGTAAAGTATTTAAATAATCTAATTTATGAAATGTTCCGTTTGGTATAATTTCGAAATAATTATGTGATAAATCCAAGTAATCTAAATTTGGAAACTTTACATATTGCAAATCATGTAAAGAATTAAACGATAAATCTAAAATTTGTAACTTATCGAAATTTGTAAGATTATATTCACAAATTTCATTATATGATACATTTAATTTTCTTAGATTGTATAAGTTTATTAAATGACTATCATTTAATGTTTTTAGATGGTTATTTGAAAGATTTAATTCAAAAAGAAGAGCACTATTATTAATAAATATTGAAGTTAGCTCATTAAATGTTAAATTTAAATAAGTTACTGTTTTATCTTCAACCAATGAAATAGTATTTAAATAATTATATGATAAATCGATATTTTCAGCATTTATTGATGTTAGATTAATTGAATTTATATTATTTTTGCTAAGATTTAAGTATTTTAAATTTTCGAAATTTTGATATAAGCTATCAGTTGATGTAATATGGTTATTACTTAAATCTAAGTAAGTTAAACGATCAAATGATTCAAATGCATTCATTTCTAAATGTGATATTTCATTATTACTCAATATTAAATAATATAAACAACTATTAATATAAATGAATGCAAATGAATCAATAATTTGTAATTGACCATTAGATATATCTAGATAATTGATTTCACTCTGTGAATATCGTGTAAGAATCGTTGATGATAATTCAATTGTATTATCGGAAAGAATATGGACAGCTTTTGAATCTGATAATTGAAAGTATGAATATGCCTCGTATTGAAGTATCCTTAAATATTCGTTTATATCATATTTATAATTACAGCATTCATAAAAATTGGTTAAACTCAAAAATAGAATTATGAGTGTTATCTGTAATCAAAAATAAATATTTGTTATATAAGTTTACCTACTTCAGAGTAAATGTGGCCCTACAAAGTCTAGGTTAAATCCAATAATTATAAACTTTGAAAAAAATGAAGGTTCCGTGACAAAACGTATTAATAATGGTCAGTAGGTACATAGCATGATTTGCGAACTTTATTAAATTAAATTGTTTATGACAATTGACACCCAAATTGTTGTTTTTATTTGACAGCCCATTCAATAATCTTGATAAATATTTTTTATACCCTATATATATTTTAATATACCGTGTGTGTTGGAAAGCTTTTCCAATAGAGTATCAATGTTAAATATTATTTATTATTGGCTGGTCGTATGGTTACAGTGTGAAGTCAGTCAGTGCACATGTAATGAGAGTGGGTAAAATACGTTCATTGAATTCTTAACTTTAGTATGTGCATCACTAAATTCCCACTCTTAAATGACAAGCAAACAACCATACGCATACAGTATACCTATACACTATCCAGATGTTTGTATGTATGTGTATTGTATAGGTGTACTGTATAGGGTTTTATAGTTAATATTTTATTTATTCATTAAACATTGATTCTCTATTAGAAATGCTTTTGAAAACGGCCTGTATACCAGGGAATATTAAGTTTAGTGCCGACTTTGTAACGGTTGAAAATATTGATCGCAGAAAAAAATTGTTGGTATAAGTGTTCATAAAATGACTTAATTAGTTTATTTCCGCAAAGTTGTACGTCCGTACGTCCGTCCGTAAACATGATAACTCAAAAACGAAAAGAGATAGCGAGTTGAATTTTCGTATGTGTGGTTTAGGGCTCAAAAGTATGCTAACAAGTGCGTGAATGGGCAAACTTAGGATCATTTTTTTTCTTTGAAACCGTAAAAGAGAGAATTCCTGAAATTTATGACAAAAAAAGTTGGTTTTTTAAAAATAAACAACATTTCTTTCAAACTTTTTTTCATAAATTATGTATTATAATACCGGGTATTCAAGCATTTAACGCAGTTCGTTGTTATTTTCCCTTGTTTTATACCCGTTTCAACCTCTTCACTGAAAATTCGTAATTTTGATAAAATTTACCATCAATCTATATTAACTCTCTTTATTCGTGATTTTACTCAAATTTTTGTCAGCGGTAATCTTGAAGATACGCTGGGAGAAAGAATTTTCAGTACTTTTTTTCAGATAGAAGTTAAAACCTTTTAATGGACACTCCACATAATAGTTTTGACAGGCAAACCGCGTGATCATTCTACGAGTATTCGGTTTTACCAATTTTGACACGGAATTTTTATCACCAAAAACATCGTTTAGAAAAATTGGAAAAAATCATAAACACTTAACGAATTGTGTAACTATATAGCTTGTATTTGACCAATTTTTGATTTTCGGCTAATTTAATAAAATAATTTCTTACAAACAACACGTACCTTCTTCATATTTGGAGATTAAAGTTATATCAGTTTCCACAGGACACATTCACCTACAATACGGATTTAAAATATGAATTTTTGTAATTCAAAATATAATTTTAGATGTACAACTCGTTAGAATATTTAAATTTAAATTGATAAATATTTATGGAACACAATAATAATGTTTGATATTATGAAGTTGGCTATAATCTGACTGTTTAAGACATTTATTCCTTCCTATTAGAGAGTTTATATTTATAGTTTTGTCTAAAACTGATAATATTTTAAACAAACGATAACAAAATGTATGGTTGTATCAACGTCATACAACCTCTATGCACAGGAGGAAGTAGTATATTCTGTAATTTTTGTACAGAATTAGCGAGTTGTTGATAGATGTTGTTCCGATGGTTAAATTTTCCAAAAAAAGTGTCCATCGAGCCTACCTAATAGATGTATTTATACAGATGAGTTATTTTAATTCATCCAGTTAAATATTTCGAAAACTGAGCAAAGTCAAAACAGTGGGATGCATGAATATATATATATATATATATATATATATATATAAATATTTATATATACAATTTGGCCTTTCAAATACTGAAAGCATATCAGACTCGAAAATTTTTTGATGGGTCCAAAATTATGACCGCTAGAGAGTACACAAATACATAGTATATAAATATACATAAATAGTATATAACTAAATAAAAATTAAAAAAACTGCAATCTCTACGAAAGTTTACGCACCTACGTCAAAAGTCTCATAACCAGTTACACAACAAAGCTAGAGTAGATGTAATTATTTCGATGTAATTAAAAAGTTTTTCTGAAACAACTATAGATGATATATGTATACTGTACAATATTATCGTTTAGCTCGGGCATATAGTTGTGTATAATGAATTTTTGAAACTTATTTTTTAATTAATATTTTTTTTGTCCCGTTTTTTGTCCGGGCTTAATGTCCCAAATTTTTTACTTATTTCCAAGAAAACTGGAAAATTCTACTAACAATGTGTCATTCTTGATTAGTTAATCACGTTCACAGAGATTAATGGTCAATAATGTTGTTTTTTTTAGTACCCCAAAACGTTTGGTAAAGATTTAATATCGATATTGGAAATGGTTTTCAAATATATACCTGATTTATAACAAATTACATACTCGTCTGTATATGGAGGTAAAAAAAATGCATTCGATTAATAAAAATGTACAGTTGAATTCAAAAGTGGCAGATTATTTTGAAAACATTTTTGCTCTTTTAAAAATAATACAGTTACCTTCAAATAGTGGACCCCACATTCATTTAAAAACAGTGTGCATATTTTCAAAATTGTATAGATTTGTGGCGAATCCATTTAGATTTTTTTTTAAATGTCCTAGAGCAGGGGTGGCCAAATTTTTTGTGTATAAGATCCTTATATTTTTTTAATGCGTCGCCATCGATTTGTAGTATTTGCTCGTAGGAACACTCCCATTAAATATATTTGAACCAGCAAGTCAAATTCTAAGCGTATATATATATATATATATATATATATATATATATATATATATATATAACTGAATATATATACTGTTGTAATGAAAATTAGTGAAATAATTTTTGAGGCCTCAACGCACAATTCTAATTACAAAAAAAAAATAATAATGAAAATAGTTATTAAATGAAATAATTTGGAAAATAAATTACATCTCAATTTAAAATTATTTAAAGACTTTTAAAGATCTAAAAGTATTTGATTTCAAAACAAAATAAGATATAATTTGGTTTATATCAAAAATATTATTTTGTCAAAAATAACATGATAATTTGTGTAAATGACTATTTCGATTTATGAACCAAGAAGGCAAGTTAAATCACACAGACAAGTTAAAAAAACAAATATTATGTTATACAATATACAATATTGGAATGGTAAGATATTAATAGTATTATATTAATAAAAGTAAGTCCTATAGAGATATAATACTTTTTTATGTTTTGAAAAAAAAAAATATTTTTTTGTTAATTTAATTTATTCAATTCACATATTAATTTTGACAGTATGTAAAGGTACAATTCTACCAATCCAAAAAGGTAGAAATAAACAATGATAGTTTAAAACTACCATTGTTAAGTTAAAATAGTCGGTTGTGAATAAAAATTAGTATTGTTCGAATATAATAACTAAGTGATAAATAAAAAAATTGTTGAAGAAAGTTAAATATTTTGTTTTTGTTTTTTTGTTTCGAGTATCGGGATCTCTACTAGATTCCACAGCGCTTGTTTTTGAAGGTTAAAAAGAGAGCCAAGATACCGCGACAGTACAATATTATTATATACAGTCACACATAATATAATTTAGTTTTTTGCTAATCTATCAATACCTCGAGGGAGTGCACCTCGTACTGAAACACTCTGTATATCCATCTACGTAAAATACAACATTATTATTTAACGGGTCAAAATTAATTCAAATTAGCTACAGATAAAGACAGATTTAGAATTTATTTGATTGCCTTAACATGAATGGGAAGACTGAGTTTGCATGTATCGAATCAAGGAATCGTAATTAGGTGTATATCCTGACAAAGATAATAATATCAGTCTTCAGTATGAGAATTAGTCAGGACAGAACGTTGTTTAGTCTTCATTAACTTATAAGTATGACAAGGCCGATTCACATAGGTATCAAGATCCGGAACGGGAATAAATATATAATATTTTTCTCGGTTGAACTTTTGGCCTATTCTGGCTTTGCCACAATAAAGTGACGGCGAAAGGGCCGAATTATTTAGTTTTTTGAACAAAAAAATCCAATCAAAAGTGTTAGTCATAAAAATACAAACAACTTTTGTTCTAAACATTTATTCGAAAATCAAATGGATTCGACATAAAATTTAGAAAAAAGTAACCCAACTTTTGGAGTTCATTGTACCCGTCTAGATAAAATTTGTAATTGAATACTATTAAAATGCTAAGTGGATTTCTAAGAAATAAAACGTTACAAATCCCTTACACAAGCGTTTTTGATTATATTCACGTGTCAAGAATTGTTTTTACACGTTTTTCATCGTTTTAAAAACATTAAAACGAGTCGCCAGAAAAATCATATAAATTCTAAACTTAAAGTTTCTATTTTCTTCGAAAATTCGCCAAAAACCTTGAGTTCTCTTTGTTTACCTTTCACAAATACTATAGCATGACAACAATGAACAAATACTAAAACGCAAACCAATTTTTGCCGATTTCTCCTAGACTATATAAAGAGATTACGTATATTAGGTTTTTGTGAACGAGACAAAAGTACAATCGATTTCTGAATGTAATTTAAAACTGATGAGATCAAATAACCTGACGCTCAAATCAAACATCACACATTCTTCACGAATTTTTTTTTTAAATTCATTTGCGTAGATATTCAAAAAGGGTGCGTTGCATTCTCCGGCGGTAACAAAAATATTTTGATTGATTTTTTAAATTCAGTTGTATGCAGAATAGAAAAAGTAAAATTGAAAAATACGGGAGACAATAAATAGAATTATAAACGTAAGCAGATTTTATTTAGTACGCATAATGAATAGAAGAAGAAAATATAGTCGTTTCTGAAATCACACTGAAGTATGTTTTTAAAGTGAAAAACTTGGGGCAACTAGTTCAAAACTATTTTTATACATAGTTAGGGTAGTTTAATTCAACAAGCATGAAATCAATTTTCGACAGATTTTTGACCGTTTAGACAGCGAGATAATTAATAACAAAGTAAACATTCTCTCTTGTAAAACTTCATGACTGCCCAACTACAAATTAATGTAATTTTGAAAGAAAAAAATTTTAAGCTAATATATTTCGAAAACGAAACGGTAAAACGAGATTCTCAAACTTCAGGATTTATTAGAAAACGTTATTTTTTGCTTGTGAAAAGAAAGAGGTAAATCTGCCGAAAAGTGATTTCATGCTGGGGAACTATCTTTACGAAATATTTTGTTGGTATTTCTGGAAAGCCTATATACCGGACGAATGACGCAATACATTGTATACCAATAAAGTCAGCTATACACACTCACTGATTCATCAACATCTGTGTATATCCGATTCTGATTTTATTATTTGAATACAATTTTTTTTCGTGAATGTTTTTTGTAAAGAAATTAATGAATTTTAATTGTGTACTACTATTATCGATATATATATATATTGTGTGCGTATATTGAAATTGTAGCTATCCGGTATGCGGTAAACAGAGATTTTCCTACCAGTGAAGTTTTTTTTTTTTTTAATTATAACTTTTGTATTTCATTAAATATATTTGGTAAGCAATGACATCAGGTATGGTATTTGATGATAAGGGCGTTTTCTATTGTTCATTAAAAATTGTTAAAAATAAAATAAAATCAATAGGAATATTTATACAATTAAATGGCAGTAGCATAATTGGATGGAATTATTTTTGGGCTAAGAGATGAAGATGATTTCGAAAATTATTATTAATTTTATTATTATAAACTTTATTTTTAGCATGTATGTATACAGAACGTAAGCGAAATATTATGCCAAACTTCGTAGGGTTATCGTTTAAAAGACATTTGGGTTCAAGGATTTCAACAAAAAAATACTTGAATCTCAAAAATGGTCCGAAACACACTTGTTTGATGTAAACACTCATTATTTTTAAAAACAGAACTTAATAATTCATTATTAACTCCATAGATGGCATGACAGGCTAGTATAATCGGACAAAATTCACGAAAAACAATAATCACAAAACACAAACATGACCAATTGATTTATATAAAACTATCAAATAATAATGAGTTTAAGGAAACTACTCTTGAAATCCACATATTTTTGGCAAATCAAAATTGTATTTCTTGGGTAGAATTTAATGAATTTAAAAAAAAAAATTTCACCAAAATCGTATCGAATATGCCTTGGGTCTAGCAAACTTTTGTGGATTTAGGTAACCACAACAGATTCAAAAATCATCAATTTTTATCATTAGAGTTTTAATTGAAATTTTGAATAACAGAGTTTTACAATATTTCTAATATATATATTGTACAATATTTTAACTATAGATAAAAAAATGGCATAAAAGCATGTAAAGTTGCCTAACATATCGTATTACATTTTCTGCAAATTTACAATCTACTCGTAACAAATACTTCTGACCAGTCCCAGTGGCCAAGCGGTCTAAGGCGTTATGTCTGGGCAGTATGCCAACATAGAAACCGGGAGGTTATGGGTTCGAATCCTGACATCGGCAGTTTGTCTATCATTAAGAAAAAAAGGGGCGGTTAATTGATTAAACTGTCGGCGTATGGACAAGAACGAGGTAACTTGAGAAACGAAGTAACCGGCTATGCTTGAGAGATGTGCGGACCAATTCCTTGACCTTATGGTCGAAGTGTAGCCCATCCAGGGCAGCCTCTAAAATCTAAAATAACTATCATTCCAGTAAATCTTTGAATAACTTATTATTTTGAATTTATCCTTCTATGATATACAATTATGTGCAAAAGAGTCCCTGATGCTTACATTATTTTTAAGGAGTGCAAAGAAGGAATCATTTATTTTTATGTAATTTCCGTTATTATCTACTTCAGATTTTTCTAAATAGTTTGTTGTAAATGTTTCCTTGTCGTACATAATCGTCGATTATCACATGTCAATTTGAAAATAAAAACATTAAATTTAATATTATGACCTTATAAAAATATCTATTAACAGTCGAAACCAGATATAGCGACATTGAAGGGACCAGATAACTTGGAGGCTGTTATAAATTATCCGATACTATGCGATAGTTGTTATACAGTCGAAACCGGGTATAACGACATGGAGGGAACCATATAACTAAGGACGCTATATCCATTGATACATTAATTTATGACGAATTTTTTGTAACCAAGAAAACGGTTTAGTTATTCTAGGAATTCCAAAGACTGCATGTAAACAGGTGATCAACGAGGGCAGCAAAAGCTCGGCAAAATACTGCTTTGGAGTGCATCAAAGGACTTTCTCTCGATGCACTGAGCCTGAACAGGAACAGTTGCGGAAGGTTACCAGATTCATCACCGGGCATTGTCCCCTGCGGAAGCATCTGTACAAAATAGGTCTCCATAACGGGTTCATTATGTGCAGAATGTGTGGCGAAGAGGCACATTATCTCTAGATTACAGCAGATACAACGCGAAGATATGAATCTTCAGGAAGACCTGAACAGCAAGTTCCTGGCTATTGCCAAGATATGGTAGAAGCGTGAATCTCGGTTTTTGGGAAAAATAGTTTCGAATATAATGAACTTCGAAACATTTTTTTTCGAAATCCGAATGAATTAAGGCTCAAGCCAATTATAAAATATTGAAAAATGTACGCTTGTCGCCATGTGTACACTGACAAACCAACCGGCCATTGACAAACCACTTGTATAATGCAATCGTTTATATCTTATCACAATCTAAAAAGCTAAGAAATTTTGCTACCCCACGACATCAAATTATAAATCTCTATTTGCGTTCCGACTTAATAGAATCCATTTACGCGTACTAATAATAACAATTAAAATAAATTGGACTATTATTTAGATAAATTTGAATAAGATGCCATGAAAACACAAATTAAGTTTTACGAGAGGCGCTGTTTAAATTGAAATCAGTATTTGAATATATTGAATTTTCGAGTAACATGAAATAGAAAAAATATTTGTCTACGCATAAAATTAATATAAAATAAAAATGCATTGAACACATTATCATAGTATGTTTAAATAATGTCGTTGAATATCCGTTGTTCATTCCGAAGTCTGCTTTTTGTTCGATTATATTGTTTATCCGATATTCAATATTATATATTTGCATATATTTTCTCGAAGACTCCAATGAAAATATATGCATGGTGGTAGATTAATAATAATCATTTTCTAGGGTAATTTAGACCCAAACATTACGGAAATCAAGTTCAGTATAACGTCCGACCAACACATTTAAAAATTTCCCCTTCTCAATTCATACAGTTTTGAATTTTAGTACTATATGCTTGATATCTTGAAAACCGTCAATCATATCGTTTTTTAACCAACAGCATCGTTTTCGCTAAGTCCAAGTTAGCTTAAAACAATGTTTTTATCAAAATCGGAGACATAAAATTTTCTTCCAATTTTTGCGATGTTTTAAATGTGAAAAAATTTTTGTTCTCGATTTAAATAATAATCGTTTTCTTGGGTAATTTTGATCCAAACAGTACGGAAATCAGATTCATTTTAACGTCCAAGCGACACATTTCAAAATTTTTCCTTCTCAATTCATTTAGTTTGGAATTTTAGAACTTTGGGTTCAAATTAGCTTAAAACGAATTTTATATAAAATTGGGGAAAACAAATTTTTCAACAATTTTGTTCTCTATTTCTGATCGATTTGTAACGACTTACAATCGTGATCAATGATAATAAATAGTATATTCTAGAGTTAAAAAGTAGGGTCAAGTTCTTGAATGAGCTCGCAAAATCGGACCATTTTTTGGCAAAATGGGCCAAACTAACCATCTTTGAAACCGTAAGAGATAGAGAAAAAATTAAAAGGCATAAAATGTGCGTTTTTTTTAAATACAGAACTTTTGTTTGAAACTTCTTTTTATAAACTTAGAATATACCGGGTATTTTAGCAATAAGTTAGTTTTTATTTTCACTTATTTTATAATTCAATATTACATTCTTGTTTTACAATATTTGACGCTTTCATTTAATTATTTGTAGATTTTATTATGTACCATTTTTTTAAAGATTTAATAATTTTTATAATTACAGTAATCAGCCAACATATGACGAGACCGAATAAATAGTTTTGAAGTCACGCACGAGACCGAAGAATATTGCGTATATTCAAGTATAGTAATAGTTTTCATCTATTGAGAAAATGCCATTTTTCTACGGGTAATGGTAACTTGTTACAATTGTATCGCGATTAAATGAATAGAACAAAGAATAACAAAACACTTGAACCGATAAAAATTCCATTTGTTCAATTTATTTTGTTAATAAAAACAATTTTCAGAAGAAGAAAAAAAACATTATTAGAAACTATGATGTTTATCAGAAGAAGAATATTCATAATTAAACAATAAATCTATTTTTTTTCTATCTGTATCCAAAAGTGCTCATTTTAGGCTTAGGGGGGGGGGGTATATGCCACATAGTTTGAACCACATATTAAAACATTGGTAGATTATAAACTATGATTAACAATATGCCAAATTTCTTCCTTTTTACTTTTACCTTCAATTATTTCCAGATTTCCTATCTCAAAGTTGTGCATCATAACAATACGAATAAATTTTATTCAGTGCATTTTTTCGAAAGCCGAATGGATTTGGTATAATCCAACTATGAAGAAGAGGTAGAGGTAGATTGTAAAGGCTGCCCTGGACGGGCTACACTTCGACCATAAGGTCCATTGTGATGCCTTAGAATGTGAGAATGTGAGTGGAGTGGAAGGAATTTGCGAGTAGACTAGGAATTGGTAGGATATGCGGCTGCAGCCGACTATGATAGGAACTATGCCGATATTCATCTGGAGTTCGTGAAGGAAACTGCAGAAAACCTTCTCAAGCATAGCCGGCTACTTCGTTCTTGTCCATACGCCGACAGTTTGTCAATCAACCGCCCTTTTTTTTTCTTTTTTTTATAATTGACAACTGCCGATGTCGGGATTCGAACCCATAACCTCTCAGTTTCCAAGTACTGCATACTGCGCAGACATGACGCCTTAGACCGCTCGGCTACTTAACTGGTAACTATGAAGAAAGTAGAACACTATTTACTAACACCTTCCTCAAATTTAAGGAAAATCTGATGTCTGTATCTGATTCTGATTTACAGCCGGGATTATTTCGATTAGAAAAACAAATATTCATTTTATGATGATTTCACTGAATAGTTCAGTTAAAATTCATCTTATGTGAAATAGACAATTTGTTTTTTCGCCATTGAATAATATGAAATCTAACATAACCATTTTTATAAAGTGTAAAATTGCCGATTTATCGTACAAATTGTTGTACAGATTTTTGTAGAAATGCAAATCGATGTCGAACAAATAAGTAGCAAAAAAAACATGATACAAATTTTACAATCATTCTTATGTTAAGTTCAGTACGGTATTAACAATAATATGTTATGAAAGCAGAGACGTATCTATTGGATGGAGGATATTCTTAGGCATATTAACTCTCTTTAGCTTAAGAAAGTAAATAGAGGCTGTAGATTAGATTTGTCTAACATTTCCAATCACGACTCATATGGTCCAAACTAGTTTAAACTAATTTTTCCCAAATCTTTTCGTGGTCGAGCGATCTAAGGCGTTATGTCTGCGCAATATGCCTATTTGGAAACTGGGAGGTTATGGGTTTGAATCCCGACATCGGCAGTTTGTCAATTATTAAGAAAAAAATATGGGCGGTTAATTCACTAAACTGTCGGCGTATGGACAAGAACGAAGTAACCGGCTCTGCTTGAGAAGATTTTCTGCAGTTTCCTACACGAACTCCAGATGAATATCGGCATAGTTCCTATCATAGTCGGCTGCAGCCGCATATCCTACCAGTTCCTAGTCTATACACAAAAATTCCTTCCACTCCACTCACATCCTCACATCTTTAGGCATCACAATGGCCCATATGGTCGAATTGTAGCCCGTCCAGAGCAATCTGCATCTCTACACATAATTTAGCAAGACGTTATCCGAAAACGAAAGACACTTTCCCAATGTTGGTGCTGATAAAAGATGCATTAATCCAGCTCTCCTCCAAGAGATCAAGTCACTGGTTTGTAAGTACGCCCTTGGCCACAAAACGGATACAATTTTCCGCCCAATACTCATAAAAATAAAATACATACATACATACATACATAGTCAAAATGTACATTTGTAATCGATTTTAGTAGACGAAACATATATTTTCACAATATAAAGTGATTTTTATACATTTTTTTCCCCTCTATTCTATATATCCTTTCCTATCCGTTCCATTCTTGCTCTATACTATTCCCTAAATATACAAATAGAATTTTATGTTTTTTTCCTGCATGGCTGGGCTGCTATATACTCTCTGTACCTCTTTATTCCGATAGAGCCTCTATGTAGTACCAATGTTGAAGTGTATCAATTTGTACGATATTGACGATTTACTAACTTATTTTTTATTGAAAAAGGAACACATACACACACACACACACACATATATATATATATATATATATATACTAGTCAACTTATATGACATGTTTGTTGTTATATAGTACACATAAAGGATATCAAAAACATTTATGAATCCTTTTAGAATCCTTACACTACATATATAAAAAAACATTTCACATTTTATAAGACACTTTAGAGAGATAGAGATACTAAACGTATTTAAATGTATTTGCTAACAGAGTTTATATGTGTGATATAAAATTTTACCCTTTTTAGTGAAGATAAAATTTGAAGTATTTTTCTGAAATATTGTATCGAAATAATCGAATAAATACGCAGTTCAAACTATTTAACAGTATACGACCCATCAAATCTACAGTCTGAAACGGTCGACGAATTCACACGTGAAGGAACCGCACTCCCCTGACAGGGACCAGAACCATATCTATGAATACCTAGAAGACAGACTACCTCTGCCCTGAACGATTATTGGGTGGATAAGTCTATGAACAGGAAATGGAAAGATACAGTAATGCGGCGAGGTCAGTCTGGCTTATTGGCAAAAACTCAAGAGGCATCTATCTCTCATAAGGTTAGAGGACAGTGCGCTATGTTCGGTCTGAAACGGGGCGGCTGATACGACCTTCCACCGTCTGGCAGAATGACCTTACAGAGTCAGAATGAAGTATCTAGCTTTTGGCTCAGCCGAGTATGGGGAATCTGAGGTAAAATAACTAAAGTAGAGATCTGTCATGTCATTGGTGAAGAAAACAGGAGGGTTCGACAACGAACATAGAGCTAGAGGAAACGGACGAAATGTGTGGTGGAGGATAGCAGAGGTTGAGGGGATGAGTTCCTTAGGAGTCTTCCCTCTACTTCTACTACTATGTATGGTAACTAAATCGGGTCCATTATGTGCAGATTGTGTGGCAAGGAGGTAGAAACATTCAGCCACATAATCTTTGACTGCGAACCTCTAGGTTACAGCGGATATTCGATGCATCTCACCCCGAATATATGAATCTTCGGGAGCACCTGATAAGAAAGCTCCAGGCTATTGCCAACATATGTGAGAAGCGAATCTCGTCAGATTGAAGTAAAGGGGGGAGCACAATGGACCATAAGGTCGAAGTGCAGTAGTTTTTACCCCGATATTAACCAATCAATCAATCAATGGTAAGTAAATCACAAAGATACAATGTGGAATGTGTATAATTTTTTTTCTTAATCTAGGTTCATTTCTCTGCAATAAACTTGTGTTTGAGGAATTTTTATCTTGAACAATATGAAAACAGGTTCGTTTGAACGATGGACTTACATTTTTCAAAATATAAAATCATTTTTGTGTATCGAATAGCCTTAACTGACGTGATAAAGTAAGATTGTTATTATTAAAAAAATATGATAGATAATTCATTTACTCTATGAATTAGTATTTATTTCTTTTGTATTCTGTACTGATAATCCGTGTTCGATGTTACGAAAGATTCGTTTACAAACATGTCGCATACAACAGGAAATCTTATTCAACTCAAGATAAAAATCTATTTCCCAATGTATATTTTCAAAGCTTTCATATGCAGTTGATATATTCTAAAGCATCTTTTCCGATGAATATTGTTAAAGAGTCAATATTGTCGAACAAGTCCTAAATACATTTATGGTACTATGGACCACAAAAGTTGATGTCTCTTTTGAAAATTTTGTAATTGATTTGTGCCTTATTAATTCGGTTTTCGCAAAAAAAGGCTTCGAAAATCGAATGAATAAGGCACAAATCAACTTTTGTGGTCACGTGTACTATCATCCCTAAAAATGGCGTTCCTTAAAAAAATTTTCGAATAATATGTAGTTCTTGAAGTTGTACCAATGAAAAGGTTTTTTTTACAGTAATTTGAGTTGAAATTTGGCGCTAAATAGTTTCAGTTTGTTTTTAGAAAAGAACCTTTTATGTATCTCTTTGTTTTTCTTCTATATCTTATGGTTATAGAAACAAAATATGAAGTCACAAAATTTCTGCTCGCTTTCGTTTTTAGCTTTTTAACTAATCGTGTCTACGACATACAGATGGACAGACGGGCATGTGGAAATGAACTAATTAGGCCATTTTATGAACACGTATACCAAAAATTTGTTTCTGCCATCAATATTTTCAACTATTACAAAGTCGAGACTAATAATAAATACCTTAATATATATATTCTATAAAAATAGGATATTAAAATGCAAACCTACGAGTTTTGCGTACTCTATTTCTTAACTGGGACACTCTGTATTTTTACTTGTTGTATGCATTTTGTTTGTGAGTCTGCTCAATACATGGAAAAAAATTGATTATTTTATGAAATTGCATAATGTCTAGACTAATTATTTGTTAACAGTGTTGTTCCATGTTTTAAAAATTTAATAAAACTTTCAAAACTTTAATAATTTTGTTCGAATTGAAAATACTATTTTAATTCTTAAGTATCTTATAATTCTTATTTTGCCAAATTTTTGTCAATGCCATAAAATAATAAAAAAACTATTTGTTTTCAAACATTTCATAGAATTTACATTTAAATAATGATGACTGCTGGTATTATTCCGCTCACAAAATGTGATTTCATGGAGATAAACAGATAAAAATTGAATTTAGAGTTTGTTACTCCACAAACTACAAAAAAAAAAAAAAATTTACGTCATTGCATAAATTAGAAATTTTTGTTGAAATAGTTTTAATAGCAAAGTTAGTTTTATTTGAGAACTACCTGCCCACTTTATTAGCGAACTGGGCTCCCACTGAAATTGTGCCCAAACTATTATTTTTGTATGCAAAAATCTTTCATACAAAAGTTGTCTACATATATTAGATAAACATTTTTTTATATTTAAAGATTTTCTCGAAATCGGCAAAGTTGGTCCATGTATTCTCCCGCTAAGAGGAAAACTGTCTACCTGGAAAACCATAAGAGATAGAAGAAAACTTGAATCAAAAAAAGTTTTACCACAATTTGCAGTAAAATATTTGTAACTACTTTTGGTAAGGTTACTCATGACGTCATATTCCAAAATGGCGGCTTTATTCAGGCTACATTTCAACAATTAGTTCTACTTTTCATTCATAAAGATGAGTTTTATTAATAAAATAGTAATAATTTGTTTATTTTACTAAAGTAACCCTTGTATTGTGTGAGTAACTATCACAGTTGAGCCTGACTACACTGTTTCTAATTATTGCCACCAGATATCACAGCCCTAAGGAACAAACACCCATGGAATAAACAAGCATATACAAAGGTGCTATTTGTATATATAACTCAATAAGCATATACAAGGTATTAAACCAATTAAAATTAGTTGTTACATTTTTATTTGCTAGAGAAAATAGAAATAAATTCCCAATATTTATTCGCAAAAGTTAAAATGCCAGAAGCAAAATAACAACAGAAAATATTGAATCAAAAATATTTATCGAAAACAAACTTCCCAAAAATAAAAATCTACTAACATAGTGGGAATATTTCCATTTTATTTAAAAGACAAAAAAATTGGAAAGCCCAATCATCTTTGAACCATACAGTAATATTTAGAATATAATTGTTCGTCCGATGTACGTGTGCGACATCCTTTTCAAAGATCTAAGAAATTGGAATTTTGTAATATGATATACAGCTTGAATTTTAAAATAGACCCGATCTGGAAACAATGTATCTATCGCTGTCTATATGCAGTTTACTATGATATGGTGTACTTTGTCACAGACATTTGTAGAGTACAATTTGGGTGTAACAAATTTCGTTATATCATGGTATACTGTGCATACACAGTGGTGTACATATGCTTGTATTTTAAAATAGACCCTATCTAGAAGAATGTGATTTCATCTATCACTGTCTGTGCACAGTATACCATAATATAATGTACTTTGTTACACCCAAACTGCACTCTACAAATTTCTGTGACAAAGTACACCATATCATACTATATTGCACATAGACAGCGATCTATACACTATACATTGTTTTCAGATTGGGTCTATTTTAAAATACAAACTATAACATGATAAAAAACAAAGATTCATCACGTAGGAGCTACGTTAGATAAGCGAACATATCATTTTGTTTATTTGATTGATTCCTATTCGTTGAAAGAATAGGAATCAATGATCAAAAATGAAAACTTGATAATTTTTTTCTAAGAACCATTCTCAAAAACTGCAATCTTACATTTTAAAATCCATAGAGGATGTACACTTTAGTCCCTTTTGTTTCTCAGCGGCATAAAATTTGTATTATTTGTTACCATTTCAAAGATGGATATTTTCCCTCCTAGCGGTTCCGATTTTGCCAGTTCGCAAACTTACTTTTTAGAACACACATACAAAATTTCAGCTTGTTATCTCTTTTCGTTTTTGAGTTATTCAGATGACGAATAGACGGACAGACGTACATTCAGAAATGGTACTAATTCGTTTGTTCATTTTATGAACACCTTTTAATTTCTAATTATCCAAATTACGGTAAAAAATGTGTGAAGTCAATTACACAAATTGATTTCAAACACAAAATCTCTGAACAAATTTATTCACACATGTAGGGATACGCAAAGCTATAATGAGCCTGACACCAAAAACTCAATTTTAAACTCATTCTGGGTTTCCCTACAACAACAAAAATGGCATTCTAGAGGCTATTCTATAAAAACGCATACCGTGTTTTTGATACTTTTTTTTAACCAAATCCCATACCTGTGTAATAGCTTGGAGACATTTCATTCATCCCAAAATTGGGGTTCGTTTTACCTCGATAGCGAAAGCGACTGTGAGCTTGGTGTTTACGGTGGAAGTCAACCATTAGCACACAGGATTAATGTCAATATTAACACTAAAAACAACGCTTGATGGTCCTGAAAGCGTGAAATTAAATAAATACACTCATCATAATAGTATACACGACTCATTAAAAATGCTACGTAGTTATAGATATTCAAAATGGATACCATACACTTTTCAACGGGTTTTCTCGTCACATTCAAATAAATGGACTCACAATTTTGTTAATGTGTTAACAATTATAATAATAATAACACAAGATAATCTATTAAATATTTCCTGGCTAACTTCATTACAGAGTGGACTCTAACGGCTAACAGCAAGCATTGCCAAGGCAGTCTGGTGGTGGTACTTACACTGTGTTTAGTTCAGTTTCAATGTTATTTGACTCAGTATATTGTGAGTGTGGTGAATCAGTTTTGTTGATAATTAATTTCATTTTATTCATCAGGGTCAAAACCGTACAATTTATTTAAAAGAAAAGAAGGAAAAAAATAATCACGACACGATTTAATCACACAAATATTAATTATTAATATAATTAACAAGATGTCGTGTAGAAATAATTTTTCTATTTTCAAGAATTTTCTATTAGTTTGCGTGTTGTTTCATTATTGTGGTGTTAATTCACGTAAGTAATTTAACTAATTGAGTTGTAATTATTTTCTTCTTTTTTTATTTTCCACAAAAAAAAAAATCGTTGCAGTATCCATGCAATTTTTATTTAAAAAAAAGGTTGCATATAAAAGTTGTTCTGTTAAAAAAATATCAATGACTTTTGTACTTAAACCGAATGATTATTCAACAATAAAACGTCTGTGAAAATTTAAAACATTTAATATAGACCACAATAGATGCAATCATTTTTCAAAATTTTATTAATAACGCCTTATTCATGCGCCTTTCAAAAAAACGCTTCCGATAAAACTATAAAACTTATTCACTATTAATATACTAACAACTTTTATATGAAAACTTTTTTCGAAAACCGAATGAATAAGGCACAAATCATTTTAAAAACCTATTGTTCTTTTGAATCAATAAGTGGCTTTCTTTTTTCAATACTATATACAGTTGATTTGTGTCGAATTCAGTCGATTTTCGAAAAAAATGTTCAGCACAAAATTTAATGGTAATTTTATAACGAACAATTTTTATTCAAACCATTTTTTCGAAAACTTAATGAGTCCCTGATAAATCGACTTTGTAAATTGGAAAAACGAGCAAGACACTTTTTGAATCGGTAGGAGTACATGAGAGGAATATTTTAATTAAAATTCTATTGCGTTTTATTTAACAAATATTCAGTGAATTGATATATCCGGTAAATAAAATATAAAATCGAATTAATTAAGTTTAGTCCCGACTTTGTATCGGTTGAAAATATTGACCGAAGAAAAATTTTTTTTGATATGAGTATATTCATAAAATAACCAAATTAGTCCATTTCCGAATATCCGTCTATCTGTCAACACGATAACTCAAAAACGAAAAGAATGGGCGAAATCGGACTGTGTTTCCTACGTCAAGGCTCGAAAATAATCATCTTTGAAACCGTAAGAAAAATATTTTAAAACAAAAAATGTTCCTTATAAACAACTTTTGTTCGATACTCAGTATATACCGACTATTTAAACAATTAACTCAGGTAGATGTTATTTCCGATGGTTTATGGTGATCGTGAAAATGGTAGCCATGGCGAATAGTTACTACTATTTTAGATAGTTTAGCGAATGGTTTAAATTACTGAATATTTTCAGCAAGAGTTGCATTTTGTCGGAATGCAGTTATTTATTTGTGCTGGAAATAAAATCGAGTGTATGACGAACACTCCTTGAGGCGAATTACCAGTGCCAAGGAGGAAAACTTTATTTAAAAAAAAAACAAATCAACTTCTGTCTGATTTTTAAATATTTCTTGAAACTATTTAAAAAGCCCGAAGATTATTATAATTTATTATCTTGCCTCTTAAAGGGTAAGGCTAGCTAAAAGAGTGAATTCAAAATTACCGTCTCCTCTCCTGTATGGAGGACTAGGAAGCCTGCAGGGTGTCATGTATAGAATGTTTGGGTCTGAAACCTTGGACCCATCAATCCTGTGAGCAATCCCGGCGGAAAAGTTGTGGGCCTTTTGTGTGGCGTCTGGCCTCGACAGGATCCTATAGCTTCATCTGCTTAAAATAGCACCTCTCACCCGGAGAAGTCTCGCCTTCGGCTGACAGGTTGTTTCAAGGAGGGCACAGAGGACCCGTCGGTCCTCTGTGATGGGACCCGTAGGGACCCATTTGCGGTACCCTTCTTTCTAATTATTAATAATGCGTTTACAACGATTGAACCAACAGCAGGTAAATTACGTCTATACGTATCTGTCGCGCTGTATTTGTATTGCTTGTAACGTCATCGTTCCAATGTAGACACATGCGCCTAAATGGTTACAAATTAGCTTTGTGTAACGTTATAAATTCTGTCATTGTAGAGAGCTGGCAAAGCACTATGAGAAGGTAAAGTGCGACAGTAAAAATATATTGGTATTAATTTGAAAATTACAAAAAAATTAAAGATTTTCGTTTATCTCGTCAATATGCTCGAAATTATAGAAAATGAATATCAAAAGAAAGCTCGCGTCGAAAGAAATCCAACGAGCCTAAAAACCTACCGCCGAACGAATGCGAGAGCTGCGACAGCGTCAAAATGGTAGTGAAAACACGACTCAAAGCGATCACGTTGTCGGATAAACAGCGGTCAGCGACAAAATCCAAACGTCTACAAATCATGTTCTAGACTTTTTGTACGAAACGTCTACGGCGCGGACCCGAATTGCGCCTTCTATATTTTTCTGTTTTACTCACAACACCTGCGTATATTAGTCCAAACTATTGGGTGCCTGAAACTAGTATTTCAAACAATTTAAAACGGTTCAGACGTATTAACGTGATGCGAGAATCGAGAACTTGCGAGGACTATGCGTATATAGAGGTCGCGTGATGTCAACTTCAAAGTTTTAAAGTTCTCTAATGAGAAATTATTGGAGAAAATAAATTCATTAATTAGTGGTTTTCAAGAAACGATAGAGAACTCATTTTTCTGTTTATTAAATACCAAAACAAAATTGTAATTACGTACAATAATTAAAAATTATCAGTTTGACCTTAACCGCACAAGTTGTTGATAATGAACTGTTTCTGGTTATTTAACTAAAAGTGTTTGTTTATTTGGTAAACTCATAGAATTCAGTGAATAGTCAATAGATGATCTTGACTATATTGTTTGTAAAGTTTGAACATCTGGCAAACCTTTGTCATTTCTTGTTCCAAGTAAGAACGATCTTTGCAGAAGATCTTTTAAACAAGTAAAATGTAACAACTAACTGAGTTAATTGTTTGAATACTCCGTATATAGACCGATAGATTGTAGAGGCTGCCCTGGACGGGCTACACTTCGGCCATAAGGTCCATTGTGATGTCTAAGGATGTGAGGATGTGTGTGGAGTGGAAGGAATTTTTGTGTATAGACTAGGAATTGGTAGGATATGCGGCTGCAGCCGACTATGATAGGGACTATACCGATATTCATCTGGAGTTCGTGAAGGAAACTGCAGAAAACGTTCTCAAGCATAGCCGGTTAGTTCGTTCTTGTCCATACGCCGACAGTTTAGTCAATTAACCGCCCCTTTTTTATTTCTTAATAATTGACAAACTGCCGATGTCAGGATTCGAACGCTGAGGAAAAATGAGCTATTCAAACTGAATAATTAAGTCTACTTTGGTTAATAATTAACCATTTTACAGCTATTTTTAAAATTATTAAATAATGATTTTGTCCATCATATTGAAAGCTATTGTTAGGGTAAAATCAAAATCACCATAAGATGCCCCCCTCCGAAAAACACAATTTTTTTCGGGTAATTTTTTTCCAAAATCGTCCCCATAAAGTAATATTCAAGTGTATTGTTTAAAATGAAACCCATCCTGTATAGTTGACATCATTCTGGACCTATTTCGACCAATGCTTTTTTGTTGGGAATTTATAGAATTCCCGATGTTAGCTCCTGACTAAGTCTATCTAAAAAATTTCCAGAAAAAGTAATAAAAACTATTTTTGTTTTTAGAATTCGTCCAACGTCAATGCAAAACACCAAACAACGAAGATGGTGACTGTGTCAAAATACAAGATTGTCCAATACTATACAATAAATTAGCCATTCGAAATAAATCGCCGGGCACCGTGCAATTCTTACAACAATCCCAATGCGGTGTTGTCAATGAAACACCATTAGTATGCTGCGGTACACAAAGTGAATTTGTCACGACATCCAGAACTAACAGCAATCAATTCGATGATAGTGAATTCTCTTCGAATGGCAACAATAACAATCAAGATCGTCCAAAAAATCGAAATCAACAATTACAATTATTACCATCGCGTAGAGAATGTGGAGTACAATCATCGACGTCACGTATATTCGGCGGAGAAACTACAGATATTGATGAATTTCCATGGATGGCATTATTGGAATATGAACAAAATGGACGTAGTACAGGATTCTCGTGTGGTGGTGCATTAATTAGTAAACGATATGTCCTAACAGCTGCCCATTGTGTTACGGGTGCCATTACCCGAAATAAAGGAAAATTGTAAGTATCATAAGTAAATGGGAAGGGTTGACCAAACTATTATTATAATTGTATAGGCCTACATAACCTATTAAATATTTCCTGGCTACTAATGTTTTTCTAATTATATAGGCCTAATGTTTTTATATGCGGCCCTGGACTTTCTGATGTACTATACCAGAAACTATAGCTGAAGTATTTAGCTTTGCCCAATTAGGAAAAGCAGATGGTTTTTTTTTCTCTTCTTTATTTTAAAAAGCTCTTTTAAAAGCATATCCCCCAGGGCTCCAGAGGATACAATTATTTCATCCTTTGATATTTATTGACGCCTTCTTTAATTATAGTTATATCGATCTAAAAAGTATCTTTTCTGTTGACCCAAGGTATAAGCTACCACTATAGAAAGTATCATCAAAATCGGTGCGGTGGGTTTTGATTGATGCATGTAAAACCAAGACTAATGTGCCTCAATCCTTTTTTGCAAATATTTTCAAATATTTTCACGAACACGACTTTTCTACAATTTTATTCATTAGATGGGAATTTTCTAGGTTTTCTTATCTCTGAATGAGGAATACGGAATAATTGTAGAGCTTTCATTAGAATGGGAACTGATTTATGGCATTGTATGACAATAAATAGCCATATTTATTGCTTTGTGGGTTACCTTTAATCGGAAAGAAAGTAAATACTACACCATATATTAAATTCAGAGAAATCGACTTGGGTCACTTTTCCATAATATTTGATGGACGTCTTAATGGTCACAACGGTAATGTAATGCCTATATTTTTTCTTTTTTTAGGTATAATGTAAGATTAGGCGAATATAACACTGATACCGATGTGGATTGTGTTCCAAATAGTGGCTGTAACGAACCGCCAGTGAATGTGCGCGTTGAGAAGGTTATAGCTCACGATAATTATGATGACAGAATACGAGGAAAATATAACGATATCGCATTAGTTCGGCTAGAGCGTGATGTCAATTTTTCATGTAAGTACTTTGAAATATTTTGATCCGGAGGTTTTTTTGAGTTCTAGTAAAATTGAAACTCAGTGAATAATTTTGGGAGAATTTCTTAAGTGAACTCAATTTATAAAATGTATTTTCCAGATTTTATAAAACCAATTTGCTTACCATTGGATACCCAAAATGATTATGTACAACCTGGAGATAAATTATTTGTTGCTGGATGGGGATTAACCGAATTGAGTAAGTAAATTTTGAAATAATAATCTTATCATATTGGTCAGTCCGTGCTGTAAAAGAAGCTCTGCTTGAAATTGGGTGGTTGCGATTTCGATTCCCAACGTGGTGATATTTTGTCAATTAAAATTAATGGGGCCGTTAAGTGAGTAAAACTGTTGGCGTTTGGACAAGAACGCAGTAGCCGGCTATGCTTATAAAAGGTTTTCTGTAGTTTCCCTTCACAAACTCCAGGTGATTATCGGCTTAGTCCCTATCAAAGTTTGCTACCCAATCTACTATTTACTAATTTGTAGTCTGCATACAAACTCTTATCCATCCACTCAGTTCATTTATGTATGGTTAAAAAATAATAACGATTAAACAGAATAATGACGTGGGTGGCCTCTGTTAAACAAACCGTAGAGTCTTATTAACAAATTTACTAATTTGTAGTCTGCATACAAACTCTTATCCATCCACTCAATTCATTTATGTATGGTTAAAAAATAACGATTAAACAGAATAATGACGTGGATGGCCTCTGTTAAACAATCCGTAGAGTCTTATTAACGAAATTAAACCCATTTATATGTTTACTGGCGTCTACATACGCCAAGATCGAAGAACGATTAGAATGTACTTTGAAAAGCAAGAAAATAAATTATACATGTAATATTTGAATTACAATTATTTGAAATATGGCCCCACCTTACTGAGCGTTCATTGGCTGATGCTCGATTTTGGAATGTAAATATATATTCGTACAAGATGAAATAGTTTATTAATAGTATAAAATAATTTATTGTAGATATTTATAGTCCTGTCAAATTGAAATTACGTGTACCGTTTGTCGGTAACGACCAATGCCGTAAAACATTTAAATCGGCAAGAGTGACGCTACGATCAAATCAAATATGTGCCGGTGGTGAAAAGGCCAAAGACTCATGTAAAGGTGATAGCGGTGGACCGTTGATGAGTGTATCGAAAAATGATGCTGATAAATGGTATGCAGAAGGTATTGTATCCTTTGGTACCGAATGTGGAACACCTGGTTGGCCTGGTATATATACCAAAGTATCTGAATTTCTTGATTGGATTGTTAATAATATTGAATAAATCTTTTAAACATATTTGTTTTTGTCGTATTATTTTTCCTATCATATTAATGTAGTACACTCCTGTTCATAAAAATTGAACGTGTAAGTCACATTCTTAGTGTATATATTTACTAAATATATTTATAATATTACTTACACTTCCGTTCAATAAAATTGAACCGAATCAGTCACTCACAATTTTGATTATTCTTGTACTAAATGTTTTTTTACTATACTTCCATTTCTTTTTTCACACCTAAAATATATACTTCTTATCTTTGTTTATAAATGAATGAGTATACAGAGAGTTACAAAAGTGAGAAGTTTTATGAAATGTAAGAAAATTAATATTTCAGGTCTGTTTAATTTTATTGAACAGGAGTGTACATACAGTAACACTTCAAATGTTTCAACTTTTATGAACAGTATTGTACTTCGAAAAACAGAACTTTTACAAAATCAACTCGGTGTGAGACCTCTTTCTCGGACACTATTTCACGTAAGGTTGAAAAAAGATTGAAGCAAAATTTTTTTTCCCGCGATTTTCATCAAACGGTCCAGAATTTAGATGAAAGTAACATATGCTATAAAAAAACTTTTGGTTTCATGCATCCGTGCCCGTGAGATATAATCTATCTTTTGAACGGTGCAAGATTGGGAAAATCTTAAACTACACAAAATATTTGTTTCAAAAAAAACCAAACATCTTTTATGGGAAACTTTTTGTCATATTTCATTTCATTTATTTTATATTTGGCTAACTTTTGTTTTACAAATTTAATCGTCTTACTTTTCTATTACTGTTGCCCAGCTTGTTTCGCCTAAGACATTCATACGAAAAAGGCTCAATTGAATGATGCTTTTCTAATTCTAAGACTATTACAGATTGATGTCTGTCAAAAACTTTATCGAGGGTATTGTCTTGTCCATGGTTCACCTCTTGCCTCCGTGATAGTTTTAGGAAAATGTTTGGCCGTCGGTTGAATTGGTTCGTTTGGAAATGGTGCAGGTCGTTTGTGAGCTTGATACATTGGCATTTGTGAAGGATGTGGAAAATGTGGATTTACCAGTTTCGGTAAAGCTTGTGGAAATGGTGTTCTTTTTTCGCCAACACGACATTCCTCATTCGCAGCAATACTTTCTCGCGCAGATGGTGGTTTACCATCTCCCGCTTCACCTCCATGATTAGCGTAGCCTAAAATTTATATTTAAAAAATTATATTTTCGAATTGCCGCGAAAATATATTACCTTTGAACAAAACTGTCAGTATTTGTGGTCGGGTTATTTTTCTTAATGTAAAATATTTATATATTTCTGTTTGGATTGACATTGTGAATTTATTTTACTAAACAATTTTTTATTGAATCCTTTTACGTATGAATGTCAATTCTTCCAAAAAATATTAAACAAAATCTATTGTTATGTATTTTAAAAAAAAAAACAATTTATCTAATTTCTCAAGGCTTTCTTGTTCCAAAATTTCCTTATTCTAAACTATTGACTAAAATAGTAAAAAAATTTAGAGTTTAAAAAAACTATAAAAAAAACATGTTTTTATTGGAATATGAACTAAAAAATGCAAAATAATTTAAAATTGAATAAAGAGATTGACAATAAAATTAACTTTAACGTAAACAAAAACATGGGGTGGGCTCTATCAGACCAATAATGCTAAAATTCAAAACTGTATGAATTGAGAAGCGAAAATTTTGAAATGTACTGATCGGACGCTAAAATGAACCGGATTTTCGAACTTTTCGGGTCAAAATTAGTCTAGAAAATGATTATTATTAAAATCGAGAACAAAAAATTTCTTAACTTTTCTCGCATTTTTTCTAAGGGGTACCCCTTAAAAAAATCGCGAAAATTGGAGGAAAATTTTATGTCTCCGATTTTGATAAAAACTTCGTTTTAAGCTAATTTGGACCTAGCGAAAACGATGGCGTTGGTTAAAATACGATACGATTAACGGTTTTCAAGGTATCAGACCAATAATGCTAAAATTCAAAACTGTATGAATTGAGATGCGAAAATTTTGAAATGTACTGGTCGGACGTTAAAATGAACCTGATTTTCGAACTTTTCGGGTCAAAATTAGTCTAGAAAATGATTATTATTAAAATCGAGAACAAAAAATTTCTTAACATTTCTCGCATTTTTTCCAAGGGGTTCATTTGAAATGGTCGTTCAGAAGGTCTTGGTTGATGTTTTTTGAAGCTTGAAAATTCTGTATAGGTGACACAATCCATGTTAGATATAACCAAAAGCGTTGTCGGTCGGGACTAAACTTAATATACCTTGTATATTTTCGTACACCGGGTATAAAAAGAAGTATAACTTATTTCTTGCGTACATAGGTACACTCGAGTAAGTTTAAAAATCAGGATTTGAACACAAATGCTGAAAAGATAAATTTATCGAGCATGTCAAATTTGGATTTATCGACCACTAAAATATATAGAATAATCTATGAAATTTTTTTAGTTTTAATTTTGGTCAGCTATAATCATATTCCAAACCGCTGTATGGTGGTTTTTTTTTCCTGATAAAATTACAGAAGATGTAAAACATTCAAGTTTTAATTAGTATATAAACTAATTATTTATCGAATTGATTGTCAAACTAAAATGAATCGTCTGTTTCTTGTGTTATTTGGGTGCGTTTTTGTTGCTGTTCTAGCACGTAAGTAGCGATTTTACATTTTAAATTTAATGCAAAAATTAATTATTAAATAAAACAAATATTTGAAATTTTCGAAAAATCACTTTTTTTGACTAGTTTCGGAACACAGTTCCTTTTTCAGAAAAAAAAAACAATTTTTTATTCTCAAATAAAACTGATTTTTTCTCAAATCTCTATTTGTTTATTTTAATAAATATATGAATAATAACTTCGACAGAAGTAATACTGTCAAAATAAAAATAAGAATGATATGAAAGAGTTGGCTGTTACGTCAGAGTCGTTTTTGGTGTAGCGGTAAGCACGCTGGACTAGATATCCAGAGGCCCGAGGTTCGATTCCTAGTTGACGAGTTGATTTTTTCATATCAGTATTTAAATATATTAATCCTTGTATGTAGTAGTCCTGAATCCACCGCATGCCGAAGAAAGATTAGACTGATTTTAATGTATAATCTATTTACACTCTTCTTTATTTCAGAAAATTATTGTACAGGAAATACAAAATGTACTTTGAAAAAAAGTTGCACAGAATATCTTAAAGAATTAAAACGACCCCGTCGCGGAGCGAAACCTCGAACAGCACGACCTGGTAGAAAAGAATATCCGGTTATAAAAAAACCTCCCGAAAAAAAAACATTTCAACTTTGTGGGAAAGTGGGTAAAGTCCGAAAAGTTTGTTGTAATGACAGCAATTCAGTTACACAACTTCGGCAAACATATTGGCAAACACCAAACATCGCTCCTGTAAGAGATCGTTTACTACGTGAATTGAATAAGGATCAAGAAAATATGTTACTAACATCTCCGATTTTACCAAAGTGGGATGAATGTGGTATACAAAGTGAGGATGGAATGCGTATTCTGGTTGGAAATATAACTTTGCCATATGAATTTCCATGGATGGTTTTAATACAATCTCAACGAGGAGATGGGAAGAAAGTGTTTAACTGTGGTGGATCATTAATTAGTAAACGATATGTTTTAACGGCAGCGCATTGTGTTGTTGGTAAAAATATGTAAGCAAAAAATTGATTAAAAGAAAAATTCGTTACGGAGGAGCTGTGTCAACTTAGCGAATTTCTTTAGAATACATAAAGAACTCTCTAGCGATCACAATTTTAGTCTGATTAAAATGAAATGTCGTATCTGATATGATTTTGGTATTTACAATGTCAATGTTGTTAATAATTGGCATAGGTCAAGCGGAACGGAGGAGGGGGGCATAGAGAAAGAAGCAAACACAATCTATAAAATATCTCTCTATGTATTAGCACAATCGAAAAATGTTTGACGAGTAAACTTGTAGAAAGTCGTGTTTGTTCAAATTCATTACCTAATAATTTTTTCAAACTGTATTGTGTAACTTTCAATCTTAAATCATTCTGTAAATATTGGGGTAACAGAAAAATTGATAAGATACAAAATTATAGTAAAAATTATTTTCTACAACTTTACTACTTATGTCAAATTTTGTGTTTCCCTTTCCCATTTTTCTCCTTGTCCGATTTTACCCATTAACAAACTTGACCTTTCAAATACCAAAAGCGCCTCAAATACCAAATTTCATTTGAATCGGATTAGAACTATGACCTCTAGAGAGTTGAATAAATAAACCAAAAGAAAGAGTCTCTAAAATATTTATTTTTTAGAATATCCGTACGGGTTGGTGAATACAATATTACGGACGACGGCAGTAATGATTGTCCTCCAAATCACAAATGTCCCAAACCACAAGATATTCTTATCGAAAAAATTATTCCACACGAAAAATATAAGCAAGTATATTATGACTACGATATTGCATTAATTCGATTACAACAAGACGCTATATTTAATGGTAAGTGAAACCAAATAGCTTCCATATTTACTTTTAAGTCGTTAATTAATGCAATTGACTTAATTTTAGGTCGTACGGTCCAACCGATCTGTTTACTAAATATGCGTAAGAAACTTGTTAATTCGGACAGGCGAATATGGGTAAGTGGATGGGGTCTCACCGAACATGGTAAGCATTTTGATCGTATTTAAGCAAAAAACTAGACAGAAGATTGCGGACAAAAGTGGTGTACATTTTATCCAATTATAAATTTGGCATCAATTTGACAAAGTTGGGATATGGACAAAAAAGTTTTTCTTTCGGAGCCATTACGTGGGCTACTGCTTGATGAAAACATATTGAACCACAAAATCGACAAAACTTATGCTGTCGTATGAAATTTATTAATTTAAACATCTTTCGAAGAAAATGCTTACAAACGTAGCTCCTGCATAGCGAATTTCTTTTAGTACACATTTCTTAGGCATTACATTTTTTTTAAAGTGTTTTTCCGTTTTAACTTCGAGTGAATCTTTCACTTTCAGTTTTAACCTAAATAAATTCGGTTTTTGGACTTTTCCTACACATAATTTATTCTTAGTCTTAAAACAGTTTTTCTCCATGAAATGTCCCCAACAATCCAAACACCATACTGTTAAAATCTATTGAATAGTTTTTGTCATGCGTATCGTATTTTTAGCCAATTTCTTCCTTAGGAAATAGAATTTTATGTTTTCTTCATTCTCTATGGTCTCCTTTCTCCTTGATCTGTGTCATTTATTCATAAAATAGGCCTTGCAAGTATAAAAATCATATCATTTTATTTTGATTAGACTAAAATTTTCTGCCGCTAGAAAGTGCTTTATGCATTCTACGGAAATTCGTTAAGTTGAAGCTGCTCCTGCGTAACGAATTTTTGTTTGTTTTTTGGTATGCAAATGCTCTCTGAATAATTGAAATTTATTATGAATTTTTAGGTGCCAGAAGTGATGTAAAATTAAAGATAAGTGTACCATATCAACCCATGTCCATGTGCCAGCAAATATTTCAAATTGGTTTGAATAATGCTCGGCAATTTTGTGCTGGAGGTGAGGACAACAAAGATGCATGTTATAGTGACCGTGGTGGTCCAGTTATGGTACCTTACGTCCGAAATCAAACTACAAAATGGTTTCAAATTGGTATTCTGTCATTTGATACGATCAATTGTGGTCAAAATGGTTATCCAGCAGTTTACACAAATCTGAATGGATTTACTGATTGGATTACAAATACAATATATTAATTAATTGTTATTACAATTTTTAGTTGTATAATAAAATACATAATAATAACAAGAAATGTAACAACCAATTGAGTTAATTGTTTAAATATACTGTACATATTGAGTTCTTTATTCTTTTAAATTTACCTCTGCACACGCACATTGTATTTGTACGGGAAGATAGATAGATAGATTGTCCTGAAAAATTTTCATCACACATCAAAAAATGGCTATTTTAAACAGAGCGTGTAACCAAAAAATGTCATTTTCTCGTCAAAATTGCTCGGAAAAAATATTAATCATTTCACGCAAACAATTTTGATCATTTCACTATCGTGGGAGTTTTCAGGGCCGCTGATCACGAATCTAAGGCCAGATTTGTCAAAATTCAAGATGGCGGACGTAATTTTCGAAAAACCAATATATGAATGCCATCTTTGGTTAAAGGATGTTTTTGTATCTTCTGCGATTAAAGTTCCCGAGAAGATTACTCCTGAGAAGAGTGTTGCTCTCTTAGCGCCTTCTTCCTTACTAGTCGGGAAACTTTAGTTTTCCCAACGCAACCCCCCCCCCTTCGAGATTGGGAAAATCTCCAAAAATACTTTATTTACTTCTATAAATGCTAAAAGCGATAATGAAACCATTAGTCGGGACGGCTCGAACCAATGACGTCCGGTGTGCCGGGACGTGGTGCTAACCATTACACTTCAAGTGCTTAGTGATAACATTACAT
The DNA here is from genome assembly GCA_963920215.1 of Nineta flava. NCBI lineage: Eukaryota > Metazoa > Arthropoda > Insecta > Neuroptera > Chrysopidae > Nineta > Nineta flava. Next base: position 80,919,693 of record OY986044.1, read on the forward strand.
TTCTTATTCACATTTTGACGTGTAATATACAACTGTGAATCCCAATAATAATTCGAGTAAGAAAACTAAAACACACTTTAATTGCAATGTGTATTAAAAAATGGAAATATTTTTCAATAATGTGCAATAAATTGTATTGTCATCGGTCGGTCCTTAATACGTCTGTGATGTTTCAGATTGAATAAAATAGTCCGGAAGTGGGTGAAAATTGAATGACAACATTCGATTAAAAGTATGTTAAATATGTTAAAAATAGAGTTGATGTTCTATTATTAAATTCCCAACATATACGGACTTGCGGTTTACCCATATTTTAACGCTGAATATCTTGGGTATTTTTCGTCGAAATACATGAACACGGTACAAAAATAGTTTTGGATATATCATATTAAAATGGTATTCGAAGATGGATAACTCTTACTCACATCGATATGTAAATGAATGATCGATGACAAAATTTATGAGTTTTGGTTTATTCTAGATCAATATCATATTTTGTACGTGAGTTCTCGTTTAGGTATAAGTATTCCTCGAATGTGTATACGCACAAATATTAAAAATAGATCTCAACACATTTACCAAACCTGAAAATATTGACGGTAACCACAAACAATTTTAACATCAAATATTAATACGTCTTACAATGTATTTGTAGCGTAGCATAATTGTGGTTTGGAATAGAATAATCAAAATTATACACCCGCGTGTTTGTTTGGCTTACTTTCCGATATAGACACACGTTACCACAATGATGCCAATGCGTCTGGAAGTGATTTTTCTCAACGTATGTGTGGTAAAACTCAAAACAATGTTGAAACACTAATGACGGTAGGCTAGATGGGTTGGCTAAGAGGTAGATTATATCTGATGAAAGTAGTTTGATAGATTTCTATGCACTACTACAAATTTACGGAAATAATTGGAAAACTTTAGTTTTCCCAAAGCAACCAACCCCCCCTCCCCCAACGAGATGGGGGGGAAAACCTCCAAAAATACCATATTTACTTCTATAGATGCCACTTATAGACTTCTATAAGTGATAATGCAACCATTAGTTGGGACGGCTCGAACCAAAGATCTCAAAAACCCAGGAAGGTTCCTCCAGAGTGTGTATCTTTTAGCATCTTCTTCCATAATAATCGGAAAACTGTATTTTTCCCAACGGAGCCCCCACTCCCCGAGATTGGGAAAACCTCCAAGAATACCTTATTTACTTGTATACATGCTAGAAGCGATAATGTAACCATTAGTTGGGACGGCTCGAACCAAAGATCCACGGTGTGCCGGGACATGGTGCTAACCATTACACAAGTGCTAAGTGATAACATTACATTCATTATTTATATTTTGACGTGTAATATATAATTAGGAATCTCAATAATAATTAGAATAAGAAAACTAAAACACACTTTAATTGCAATATTTTGAAATAATCTGCAATAAATTGTATTGTCATCGGTTCTTAATACGTCTGTGATGTTTCAGATTGAATAAAATAGTCCGGAAGTGGGTGAAAACTTAATTACAACATGCCATTAAAAGTTTGTTAAATATGTTAAAAATAGAGTTGATGTTCTATTATTAAATTCCCAACATACGGACTTGCGGTTTACTCATATTTTATTGCTGAATATCTTGGGCATTCCAACTAAGTAGATCTCTTAGTAAGATCTCTGTAAATATAAGAGTTGCATAAAATCTATTTTCTAAAAACAGCGTAAACCGATTGATATAGACCCATTAAATTTTGCACAAGATGCCCTTATATAACGTAGATGAGCACTATATTTTTGAAAATAAATTCATCCCCTAAGGAGGTTAAATAGAAGATGAAAATTTGTATGGAAGATCGTCGTTTCTGAAGTTTGAAATAGGAAAATTGGTGTTTAGGCTTCTGTTGACAAATAATGTCTGAGTTATATCAGCGTTTTTGAAAATGTCATCTGCTAAGGGGGTAAAATACGAAACGAAAGTTTGTATGGGAAGTGCATCGTTTTTAAAGTTAGAAACGTGGAAGTTGGTGTTTAGCCTTTTTACATTTGAGGAAAGTCGGATGATTCCTGAGATGTTGCCGATGGGAAATCTCAACGGGCACACATCTAGTATGGTACAAAAATATATTTACTATACCGTTCCTCATGTCCAACTTTTTCCTTTTTGATATACGAACAGAGAGATTTGGCCGATTAACGAAGTTAATCTTTAACAAAAGCTCGTCGCTTACCAAATTCAATTTCGATTGGGCTAAAATTGTAACCTGCGGAGTGCGTAGACCCACATAGACAGGCATAGACATACTTCAGTGATAAGTGTCTTAACATTGTTTTTTTGTGTCTTAACAAATGCGTTGTGACACTTCCAGACGCGTTGGCGTAATTGTAGTAGTAACGTGTGTCTAAATCGGAGAGGAAACCAAGAAACATGCGGGTGTATAGCTGTGGTTATTCTGTTCAAAACCACAATTATGCTATATGCTACAAATTAATTGTAAGACGTGTGTTGTAATTATTGATAAAATTGATTGTGGTTAGCGATAATATTTTCGGGTTAGGTAGGAGTGTATACATCCTCGAGGAATTATTCATGAGTGAGAACTCACAAATAAAATATGATGTCGATCTAGAATAAACGTTAATCGTTGCCCACAAACAATAATATGGCTTGAAAGAAATATTATTCAAATCAACACTGGCCTTTCAGTGTGATTCTTACTATAGCGTTAATCTTGTTTCGCTTTCAACTTATTTCTAGGTTCTAGATTGTATGAAAATAAGAAAATGAAAAAGAAAATTTTTTTCTAATGCAGGTACTTGACTCATTCTAAACAAAAAAAGAACCCATTTCGTAAAACCCATAGTTTTCTCGAAAATAATATTTTTATGTCAAAACATTTCATTTTCGAATTTGTTTATAAACATTGTTTTTCATTAATTTATCTCCCCACAGCAAGCACGTTCGAAAATCGAGTTCAGCAGATCAAAATATATAGACAAACATTTTGTTGCAACCTTTGACCTCAAACGGCTACGAAAAGAGGCCAGGCCCTCCGAGTATGGTCATATGTTTTTGTCGAATGTAGATCGGTAAGTATACGCAAGTGTGAATCAAATCTTATTATCAGTCTCAAGTGGGAGAGTTGTCAAACTTACTCTGCTTTGGGCAGGAAAGCGATGGGCTCGAATCCTGATGGTCACAGTTTGCCAATTGTAATTAATAGAGCGGTTAATTGGCTAAACTATCGCCGTATGAACATTGACGAAGTAACTAGCTATGTAGTAGTACTAGCGGAAGGGAGTCTTCTTTACTGACCCCTAAGGACAAGGAATTTGTATGTAGACTAAGAATTGGTAGGTTGTGCAGCCGATTGTTGTTTTGATAAAAACTATGCCGATATTTATCTGGAGTTTATGAATGGAAACTGCAGAAAACCTTCACACGCATAGCCAGTTCCTTTCGTCCTTGTCTAAACACCGACAGTTTAGTCAATTAACCATCTCATTAATATTACTGCCGTTGGAAATTGAGCCGGCAACTTCCCACTTCCGAGCAGAGTGAGTACCTTTAACAACTCGACCACTCGACCGGCAAGCTTTACTTTTCGAGAAAGCAGTTCTGCAGTTTTCCTTCACGAACACGAACAATGTCCGCAAACCATAATCATTAACGTGGGTGAACTAAGATAGTGATGTGGGTGGACTCACTGTTTATATAAAAAACGGAAGGATAAAAAGATTATTTTATAAAATTGTATTCGTTTGACCGGATATGGTTAAATAATTTTATCAAAAATTGGTTGTGTGTCTCTCATTATTTCATAACCTTAACGTCATCATAAATTCGTAGTAATTTCCAAATTGTAAAATTTATTTTAGTATTTATATTCAGTAAATAGTAATTAAAATGCATCAGTTTTGTAGTACTGTTTAGCCAGATCGTACACTAACAATGGTCGTCACGACAAGTGTGTTTATTTTGTTCAGTTTAAGTTTTGTGATTTTTATTGTAACGGCAGGTAAGATCATATAATATTTTCTTTATTAACGCATTTCATATTTGGAAATTATCGTAAAACTATGTAAGGAATGTTGCCATTTTGATTTATCTATCGAAACTACTTTGATTTATGTGAAAATAGGTTTCGAATACACGTTTTTCGCTATAAAAATACTAACAACCATTTTTTTCGAACATCGAATGGATTTGGCATAAATTCATTGGAAAATTTTGAAAAATGAACGCTTGTTTTGAAACTGATAGTACATAGCATGACCTACAAAAGTAAACGTTCTTTATTATAATGATTAAACGTTCTTATAATTATATCCGGTATATGTAAATACATTACTATATATATTTAAGTTTAGTCCCGACTTTGTATATGTTTGGCAAAGGGGCCAAACATTTATGTCTAGGTCTATCCGTCTGTCAGTGAACACGATAGCTCGAACAAAAGAAGACAGCGAGCTAAAATTTGGTATGTGTGTTCTTGAGCTAAAAAGTAAGGTCTAGTTCGCGAATGGGCAAAATTAGGCCATGTTTGGGCAAAACTGCCTACCTTTAAAACAGTAAGAGATAGAACAAAAATATAAGAACAAAAAATGTTCCTTTTTTAAAAATAAACAACTTTTATCTGAAACTTTTTTTCATAAATTCAGTATAAACCGGGTATTTAAGCAATTAACTTAGTTAGTTGTGATTTTCATTTGTTTCAGTAGCTAGCTTATTTGAAGAGATTAGTACATCTAATTAGTACATCTAATCAGTCTAATTTGGTTTATACAGATCTCCATATAACCTTTAGAACTACGATTCAATTTAATTTCAAAGTATTTTTAATTCAAACTTCTTATCAAAGAAATAAACAAACTGGGAAAAACATACTCAAATAATATTGATAATTCAAAACTAATTGATTATTTATTGGCTGCATAGTATGAAATGTATTCTTTCTTGAGGACGTTTGGCTTCTACACTTCTCAACGATGCTCAACGAAGTGTAGAAGTCAAAAATATTTTAACAAAACGTTTATTCTAATTTTAGATATATATATATATATATATATATATATATATATATACTATATATATAAGATAAAAACTGTGACTTGAAAACTAAAACTAATTATATATTTCAGATCGAATCTCTATTGGAAAAAAATGCAATGAAGCCAATTGTGTTTTATTATCGGATTGTCCATCACTGCAACACTTACAGATTCCAAAATATAGGAAAAAATTATTAAGTTTACAATGTGATTTCGTACGGAAGCCAGCGAAAGGAAGTTATTTGCCAAAAGTTTGTTGTCACGATTTAACACCTGGACACAGATCGAAATTGTTACCCAAGTTCAATGAATGTGGCGTGCAGTCATTAGAATTCCACAATAGAATTTATGGTGGTGAAATTACGAGTTTAAGAGAGTTTCCATGGATGGCAATGCTCATTTATCAGCGTCGTAATCCTAACAACTTAAGTCCATCATGCGCCGGTGTATTGCTCAGTAAACGATATGTTTTAACTGCAGCTCACTGCATCCATCATGAAGATAAAACATTGTAAGTGGGAAAATTATCCCTTTAACAATACAAATAACTAATTAGATCCATTTAACTAAAATTACATTTGAAAAATACTCCGTTAATTGAACGTTCAGAGAATCGACGGTCTACTATATATATATATATTTAGGGATTGGTAAAGTAATTCCTTTAATGATTTAGGATAAAAGTACGGTTTGGTGAACATAACATTAAGCAAGAAATAGATTCGATGCCAAACCAAGGAAAGAATAACCCTCCCGTTGATATTGACGTCGAAAGTACGACCATTCATCCTGAATACAGGGCAATTGTACGAAATCAAATAAGTCAAAATGATATTGCATTGATTCGATTAGCGAAAGAAGTTGAGTTTAACGGTAAGTTTCAGCAATTTTTTTAGCTATCATAGTTTAAAAAAAAAAACCGTTGAAAGAATATCGCAACGAGATTGTATAATATATGCTAATACGAAATTTATTTCTAGAATTTATCAATCCAATTTGTTTACCAAATACTGGCCAAGAAATTAGAACAACAAATAAGCAATTAGCACCGATGTGGGTTGCTGGGTGGGGTCTCATCGAATCCGGTTCGTACTTTTTACAAATGTTTATTGAACTAACTCAAAATATTCAAATTACTTCTTTTAATGCGATGGAGAAAAAAAGAAAAAACAATGACTGTTGAATAGAGTATATTGTTTTCAGTAATAGATGGCACTATCATGCAAAATAAAATAGTTTATATTTTCAGTAATAGATGGGACTACAGTTTATTTTCAGTAATGATTATGTTTCAAATTATATTAAATATCTGAATGACAACAAAAATATTTTAATTATATTTAAAATGCCGAAAAATTAATTACACTATTCAATTTTTATCTTATATCTTCCTTTGATCATTTTTACGTTTTTCCGTAAAAATACGGAATATTTTAAACAAAATTTTTGTTTGGTCACACCTTAGAAGTATAGCCTTTACAGCGTGTATATAAGCTCACAAACCCACTTCTTTGTTTTAGGTTTGGTAAAACCAAATTTATGTAATATTTGAAAAAAAAATACCCTTTTTAGCAAATTATTAAACACTTTTACCAAGTTAACATAGATTAATCAGTACCGGAAATTGAAACCAATGCACATAAACTGAATACTATCTAGATTTGAATTATTTAGCTTCACATAAAATTATTAATTGGAATTACTCTTTAAATTTTAGGTCCATACAGCAATGTGAAACGAAAATTGCAATTAAAGTATCAATCGGACGGTATATGTCGCAGGTTGTACAACATTTCTGCCCGTCTACAATTTTGTGCCGGGGGCGAAAAAGGTAAAGATACTTGTAATCGCGACAGCGGAGCACCGGTTATGCGAGCAAATATAATTGGTCATACTACTAAATGGTACGCAACTGGGATTGTTTCTTATGGTCCATTAACCTGCGGTCAAGAGGGTAAACCCGCTGTTTATACAAGAGTCAATGCTTATACAGATTGGATATTAAACAATTTAAAAGAATAAATGAGCTATATAGTAGGGCTTAATTTATCTTTTTACAAAATAATCGACGACAAAATTTCATGAACTTTTTAGACCAGGGTGTGTACTTTCGTTTGCGTGCTCATACCAACACTAGCAAAATAGAGGGGTTTGTAAAAATCGAACCTGCAATTTACATGTCTTCATCCGAAGTTATCATATGAACCGTATAGGCTATATTTCAGACACATTTATATAAGTGATGCTGTTATATTAGTGAAACGAGAGTAGCAAGTCTCTTGTATTGTTTTGACAAGTAAAAGTTTTCTATTGTCTCGTATCGTCTCATTTTTACAGTTGAATATTTTTATGAAAAAATACAATTTAAAAAAAATCAGTTTTTGTAAAAATAATAATAATGACTAATCTAGAGCACGGTAGTGCGCAAGGTCGAGTTAAAATAATAATCAATAATTTATTGAAATTTTTTTATAATCAACTATGTATGAATTCTTTCGTCTCAATGTTCATTATTGTACAAATCAAAAGACATATCAGAGTCACCGAACTCGTAAGAATGTATAACAAAAAAATGACGTCTCAAATTCCAATATTCATATAGTTAAGGTAGTTCCAGCATTGACCCATATAATCAGGACAAAAAACCGGTTTGCTTTGAATATAGAACAAATACATGTACACATATATACTCACATAGATGTATTTATATACAAATTAATGTAATTTTGAAAGAGAAAACAATTTTAAACTATTATATTTCAAAAACAAAAACAAAAGAAATATTTATCTTTACTGTCCTAGTTTTTTTTTTTTAATTATGTCGTGTATTATTACAACAGATTCCAGTTGGACGGGCATGAAGTTTTACATGCTTCTTAGGAGAGAGAATGAGAGAGAATGATTACTTTGTTATTAATTATCTAGCGTTCTAAACGGTCAAAATTTCTGAAACTTCGGCATTCATTAGAAAACGTTATTTGTAGCCTATGAAACAAAATGAACAAAATCTGTCGAAAATCTAATATTAAATGTTTATATTTGCTACTGTTGTTTTTTTTTTTTTAATTTTAATTTCGATATGATAACGATTACTTTACACATTTAAATAGACCATAGAGTCACGGAAACGGAGGTAAAACCCCATTATTATAATTTATTATTATTATTCTATTCATATACAAAGTACATATACTTCGAATTTGTTTAATTTTTTATATTTTAATTAAATCAATAAACATTATATAGATGAAATTAAATCATTACCCACCCAAAATGATTTACTGCTTTATGATTATTAGCACATTTTTACAGATTAAAAGTCTATTGAGAGTAAAGAGAGTCCCTCGAATATCTATCGAAAATCAGGATTCTAATTTTCGTCTCGTCTCTCGCTGACTTATTCAGGTTTCGCCCGTTGCAGCATTACTAATATATAAATAAATAAATATATAGTTCCCATGTATGTTGTACACTCTCAAGTGGTCACAATTTTGAAAGGCCAAGTATTCAATAATAAGTAGAATCGATCAAGGGGAAATGAGATGTTTAGAGAAAGAAGAAAATCCTAGATATCAAATATCTCTCTTAATATTAGAAAAATTTAAAAATTTGTCAGAATGACACTTGTGAAGACATTTAGGATTTTAAATTGTAAATATTTGAGTAACAGAAAAAATGATAAGAAACCAAATTGTAGTCAAATTAATTTTTTACTTTTTTCCCTTGTCCAGATTTTTACCCATTAAAGAACTTGGCCTTTCAAATACCAAAAGCACGCCACATTTCATTTTGAGTGGTACATATTTTACAGAGTAGATTTTTTTTTCGGTTATTTTGTAAAGAGATTTTTTTTTGGATCGATTTTACTTTAGTGATATTTTAAGAGATTATTGGATTCGATGTTTTTATTTATTTGTTAAAGTTGTTATTTAAATTTATTTATTTGTTAATTGTTGTTATTTATTTGTAATATATAATTTGATAAAATCAATAAAAAGAAAATTGTTTATATAATACATAAAAATTCCTTCCACTCCACTCACATCCTTAGGCATCACAATGGACCTTATGGTCGAAGTGTAGCCAGTCTAGGTCAGCCTATACAATCTATCTAGCTAAGTACACAAAGTGAGAAATAGAGATAGTGAGAAATCATATGCATTCCACTACTTCAACATCTGGTAGCTCAGAGACAGAGTGTTGAGAATGCCAGAGGTCGTGAATTCGATTCGCATCCTAGATGTGTATGATTTTTCATATCAAGTATTTGATATCAAATTAAGTAAATGCTAGTCAGTTCCATTGGTATAATATAACCGATATAATATTTTGAAGAAATGACATGAAATTTATGGCCCAAAATACCCTCAATAGCTTAGTGCAAAATGGATCTTATAATAAATACTTAAATTCCGTTTGCTAATAATGACCTCAAAGGAAATTATACAAAATTATCATAAATAAATTTATCAAAATCTGTACAGGAAGTTCAAAATCATGGTAAACCAACATTAATGTAATTAATTAATTGTATGAATAGTTTATATAGTTTATCAAAATGGTAGGATTCCCTGTTTGAAAAGAACATATTTTTGTGCGTGCTATCGATGCCAAAAGTGGGATTCAACGTAATTGATAAAAATAGACAAAATTGTCCCTAAGGTAGAATAGTTGTTCAAATTGTTTTAATAAAAATCCTTAGGCAAGTGTTCGAAATTTTATTTTTGTCTCGTAAGACTCGAAAGATAGACAGAAAGTTCTAGAGAGAGAAAAATTGTATTTTTAATTACTCAAACTAAAAATAATATAAAACTTAGAAAAAATCAGTGGCGTACCGAATTTTTTCTTTGAGTATGCCACTACGTACTGCGAATAGTTAGTTACGATTCCCTAACGCCTCCCCTGGAATAATTAAATTAAATTTTAGTAAATCAAATCAAGCCACTTACTCATTACTTGAAACTAAGAGCAATTGAAATCAGGCAAGTAGTTTTTGAGACTTTTAAAAAAAAAACTTTTTATAACTGTAAAAACCTGTAACTCGAAAAACATGCTTGAAAACATAGATCATATGAACTATTCTTCTTTTGGGAAATCTATCGCCTATTCAATTTTCCGGATTAAAATCAGAGACAGCATATATATATATATATATATATATATATATATATATATATATATATATATATATATATATATATATTATTATTATTATCTGGAAATCCTAATACTAATAAAAATAGCCATGATTGATGGTCTCTATTTAATTCCTAACATATGGGGACTTTCGGTTTATCCGTTAGATTAGATAATCTTTTCTTATCATTTGCATTGCATACTAGCAATAAACCTTTCTTTCAAGTTGAAGTTCACAAAATTTGTTTACTGATTTTAATTGAAAAAAAAAAAGTTTGAAAATATATGTTTATTGCCAGTAAAAAAACCGAACCTCAAACATTGTGACAAAAAAACATTCTTTCGGCAACATGAACAAAACATTGGTTAATCATTAAAAACAGTTTTTGTGTCACTACAAGTGGAAAAAACTTCAGTTTTGGTAAAGGTTTTATGCGGTTACGAAAACGAGAAAAATGTAGTTATTTATTGTGCTTTAAATTGGAATAAGCCGCAAGCCTAATATTAATATATTAATCTTTTTAGGGTTCTGTACCAAAACAGAAAAAAAGTAGTCTCCTATGTTGTGACTTCCTCCCGTCGGTCCGGCTGTTCTTCGGTCACAGGTCCATGACATGTTTGTCTATACAGTATACGCTAGTTCTTTCATACTGTGTCTTATGCAACCTTAATGGTAATTGATATTAGTATTGTATTGTGATGCCTGAAACATACACAAATAATACTAAGTAGATTTATATGACATAGTTTTTAATTTATGGTGAAATATGTACAAAAAGTGACTATCCCCTCTCTTATTTTCGTAGTTTGCTAGCCGAAAAATTTTTTAATAATTCAGATTGATAGATAACCATAATTGATGATTGATAGATAACTATATTTTACAGAAGAAAGAAAATTATGTTTTCAAATGAAATTGAATTTGAGGAGTTTAAAAAAATTATTGATAGGTCAAAGTACGGAACCCTCGGTGTGTGTAAGTCTGACTCGCACTTAACCGATCTTGTTTGTATTAACAATTTATTCTAAGAAAAAGAAAACCACTTAATGGCCGCACGTGAATCCTCGTTGTATGGGTGACAACTTAAAAGAGATCATTGAAGAATAAATATTGTTGTAAAATTTCCCAGAAATTTATCACTTACAAGTCTTTTTAAGGTGAAATTTGAAAACAAAATGAAATGCCAAAAAATGTCCTTTTATTATCTTTCAATCAATGGGAATCCCATTAAATATTCACCAATTTATGAAAAATGACGTAATTGTCTTTAACTGTTTAATTAATTGTCACTGCTGATTAATTACGAACTTGTTTTAGCATATAATTAATTTAAAATAATTGTTTCATGCTCTGTTGTTTTTTTCCGTTAAGGTAGTTCACTCGTGAACCGACTGTTCTATTAAAGAATTTGATGAAATTTGCAAGATGATATTAATCAAAATATTTTGCATTTATTAAAAAACATAATTGGACCTCACATCCGTGAGTGGAGTGGAATTTTGTGTATAGACTAAGAATTTGTAGGTTATGCGGCAGCAGCCGACTATGGTAGGAACTATGCCGATATTCATCTGGAGTTCGTGAAGGAAACTGCAGAAAACCTTCTCAAGCATAGCCGGTTACTTCGTTTTGTCCATACGCCGACAGTTAAGTCAATTAACCGCCCCTTTTTTCTTTTCTTTTTAATAATTCAGAAACTGCCGATGTCGGGATTCGAACCCATAACCTCACAGTTTTCAAGTAGACATACTGCGTAGTATTATAATACTTAATATTATTGAAAGTTTTAGAACATTAAAATTGAAAATATTTCTGTAAACATAGCAGTTGCAGAAAATAATATCAAAAGGAAAATTATAGTAAAATGTATTTTCTACAACTTTACTTATGATCACTTTTACTATACTGTACGCAATCTATTGGTCACCATATTATAATCCGATCAAATGACAAAGGACAAGTATGTAAAGGTGCAAATTCGGTCTAAGTGAAAGGGGGGCTTAGACGAAGAGAAAAACGAAATAGGTAGTAGAAATTTTTATCATGTTTTTTCGATATATTCTTTCTATATTTCTATATAGAAAACTCATCTCTGTAACTCTTTTAGTTCAATAGTTTGGCCTAATATTTCCTGTAGTAATAGTCCCTTTATGTACACATAGCCACGCCCCATTAAACTTGGCTATATGCACAGCCGTGCTAGAGGCGATGACATCACGTATATTCGAAACGAAACAAAAATTTGAAATTTCTTTGAAAATTCGCAAAAAAAAAATGAATGATTTACAACATTGCAGAATTTATTCAAATTAAAAACACACTTACTTGGAATTAGTAATGAACTTTCGGAACAGGTTTTTGAATATTATCAACAACCTACCAATAATTTGCAATAATTTATTGCGAAATTTCTGTTAATGTGAAACATTACATTTTGCAAAGCAAAAACTGGTCCGAAGAAACAAAAAATAACTTTTATAAAATCTGGAAAAGTTCTTGGAATATTACAAATCGTTTTATGGGGAATTTTCATCAAGGCTACATTCTGATCTTGCTTGAACTGTGCTTTTATTCTCCATATTTTTGGAGTCCCGCATACGTAAATTTTGGATTTTTTATAACTTTTGGTGTAACTTTTGTTTATGGACAACCTTAGGCTTTTTAATTATTGCGTACAATAAGAATCACTGCTGTAAGATGTCTAGCAACTTATTCGATATGTGTCATTTTACTATTTTGACCCGGAGACAATTTTTAGCATATTTAGTTGAAGTGCATATTGTTGGATATTGTGACCCCTCTGTAATATTTCACCACATAAAGTTATCTAAATTAACATATCAACTTGATCTTTAACACTGCAGATATCATTTTTACAAAATTTTAGGGGAAAATTTATTGTTTTTAATCATTTGTGTGGATTTGTAATATTTTAATGAAGAATAAAAATTCGGAGAGTGAGTTGTTTAGCTGTTGCATTAAAGGTTCCGCACTATATTTAAAATATATAATATTTTAATAATGCTAGTGATAATAAATAAATACAATTTTTCATGGTATGTAATATTAATTACTATAGGGACAGATGTGTATCGTTCAAATGTTGCTTGTTTGTAGTATGGGACGAAAAACTCCAGAATGCAGCTACATTTTGTCGAGTTTCCATAACACCATATAAGTTGCCTACTTTTCAAAAAGATTCACTCCATTTTCTTTTATTATTCAAAACACAAACTCTCTGATTGTGAAAACTCTCGGGAAAACTAGTTTTCTCGGATATTTAACCTAACTAGATTGACTCTTTGGCTCCCAAAAACCCCTTTTCTGGAAATTTTATCGAAATCGTTAGAGTTCCAAACAAATATATGAATACTAGCCGTGTGCCTGATGGTATTTCCCATCCGCAACATCTCAGGTACCATCCGACTTTTCTCAAATATTAAAAGCTTTATAGCAACTTCCACGATGGCTTAAAAAATAACGCACTTCCCATACAACTTTTCGTCCATTATTTTAACCAGCAAGGGGATGTATTTTCCAAAGTCGCTGATACAATTGTCTTTAATTTATAAACATAAGTCTAAACACCAATTTCCACGTTTCTAACTTCAAAAATGATGCACTTCCCATTCCTTATTTTACCTAGGGGATGAATTTCAAAAACGCTAATATGACTGACTTCTCTTTATAAACCTAAATTCCAGTTCCCACATATCTAACTTGACAAAAAATGACGTACTTCCATACAAACTTCCAAGTGCTCTCCAACTTTATATAAGGAATTCCTGTGAAAAATTGTATGCTTCTAGACCAGAGGTGGGCACAGACAGCTCGTCTGAGGCTTACGGGCTCTCCATAAGCTGGGTGAGAGTAAGTAAAGAAGGTATGTTTTGAAGCAAGACGGAACGATGTTTCAATACAGGTTGTCCTACCGATTATTGCCCAATAATTATATAGTATAGTCTATAGTATAGTCAATATTTTATTTTTTTTGAAAAACAAATTATGCGAAAAATAATTTCCACTACTACAAAAAGTACTTTTCACTTTTTCAATTCAAAGTAGACTAACTCGAAAAACTCAAATTCCCACTTTATGTAAAATTTAACTTAATTCATCAAATTCCCATGACACTATACTGAGCATACTCCATACGAAGAAAAAATAATTAAATAAGGTAAATAATTCTTTATTAGTTCTCGGACATGAATAGTAAAATATTTAGACAAATTTTTTGGAATTTCCAAAACTATATTTCTATTTAAATTATCCTTTGCAAAAATTTCCCTCTTTTATTACAATGGTCCAGCGGTAAACTTAAAGGTTCAAAAGATTTATATATATTTTTTATATATTTTTATTTTATTCATACACAAATATGATATATACTAAAAAGGTACATTTTATGACCCAAATTACCAGCCCAAAATTCCAGAGTATGTATTGAATGATTGTATGTATTATTTACTTTGTATAATAGTGACCATAAAAAAGATTTGGTATTATTATATTTTTTTCAGAAAATGTTTTAATTAAAAAAAGAAAATATTAATAATTGGTAGGTTACCCTGTATTAACTCTATCTCTCTTCCCTACCTCTCACTCAGAGCTTGGCCGAGTCAACTCTTGCCCACCTCTGTTCTAGACTCACCTGTTTAGGCTGTGCGCTGTCTGTTAATGAGTTTGCAGATTTTTATTAAAAGTAAATCGCTTGTTTAATATTTTGGATACAAAAAAGTGATCCTATGGTAAATTGTTATCTCTGTTTAAGATGTCTGTTTACGGTACGGAACCCTACAAAGGAACTTAACAGGAAAATTGATATTCAAATAAAAAAAGTCTGTTTTTACCTTCTCAATAAATTGTGATAATAATTATAAAATGCACATAAATTTGTTTGATGCTTGTTATTACTTAGCCAACCATCAAGCCGCTAAGTCAACTCTCTGCTTAAGTCAGAGTGTGTAGAGTCATCGTCGTTTTATTTGTGTATAGTTTAGAGTACATTCAATACTTCAGTTTAGTCATTAAGTCAATGTCATCATCTCATTAAGAATAATACAGAATTATGCCTATAAAATAAATAATTATACATATACATATACACACACACATATATATATATATATTAATAAATATATTATGATATTGTAAACCAGTCTTTAATGGTAGTTCGCATGTAAGGTGAACCGGTCTTGGCAGTTTTTGTTGTGTTGTTATTGTTTGTGTTCGTGAAATTTCGAAAATCAAAATTATACAACATCAATCGAACTATTCAATATTCAATTAGTAACAATGACATCAACATCATTGTTTCTATTGTTGTTGGTTGTAATTGTTGGATTATGTTCCAGTGTTACAGCACGTAAGTTGCAAAAATTTATATATATATATATTTAGGTGGTTGGAGCCATTGAATGGATCGTGCCATTAAATGGAGCCAATGAATTGATGAAAATCTATTACTATAATAATAAAATTTAAAAAAAAAATATTTGAGATGTTTGTAAAAATATTTTTATTTTGACTATAGTTTCGCCATTATAGTTGTGCCTTCTTCAGAAACTGTTTAATAATGTTATTTATTAATGTAAAGTGGTTGGAGCCATTCTAACAATGTAGGTATGGATAGACGTTTTACAAAAACAATTAAAATATGTAAAAATGATCGTTAATTGATGAAAATCTATTACTAAAATAATAAAATTTTTAAAAAAATATTTGAGATTTTTGTAAAAATATTTTTATTTTGACTATAGTTTCGCCATTATAGTTGTGCCTTCTTCAGAAACTGTTTAATAATGTTATTTATTAATGTTAAGTGGTTGGAGCCATTCTAACAATGTATGGATAGACGTTTTACAAAAACAATTAAAATATGTAAAAATGTAAAATTCTGTAAAAAAGACCTTGAAAAATTATTGATTTTGCTATTCATTCCTATGAATTTATAATGTAAACTGCCTCCAGAGATAGGACAAAAGTCATCAACAGCGAAGAAAGTACCGCTAATTTTATAAAATTCTACAATTGATTTGTGCCTTATTCATTCGGTTTTCGAAAAAATGTTTCGGCTAAAAGTTGTTTCATATAAGTATACCAACAACATCTATTCGAAACATTTTCCCAAAAATCGAATGAATAAGGTATAATCAACTATTGAACGCAACTTTCATGATATGAAAGTTTAAAAAAAAATGTCTGATTTTACATGATTTATTATCTTTTTTCATGGGAATCCCAACAAATATTTTGCTATAACACTTACTTTAAAAGAAGCATTCTTTTAAATTTATTTCCATTGTTAGTATGGTTGCCTTTTGGTTATATTATACCAATGGAACTGACTAGCATTTACTTACTTTGACATTTAAGTAATATATCTGAACATTGATACCATTTTTTGACATCAACTACTTGATATGAAAAATCATACACATCTAGGGATACAATGAACTATCCCGATCCGTAGATGTGTATGATTTTTCATATCAAGCATTTGATCAAAAAAATGGAATCATTCTTTTTCTGTATTCTGTAACCTTAGGACTCGGAACGTTTATTGGAAGCATTTTGAAAGAAAATCGTATAACTTTTACGGCCAAATGTACAATTCTACAAGTCATAAGTTTCAATGATAATACCTATGGGAATGGACCCGGGATCAGAAATTGATTCAACTTTCTAATTCAATTCAAATTTTCAATGAAACTTATTTACATAAAGAAGTCTTTTGAACTTTGTAACGTTTTATTTCTTCTGCAGAATTTCTATTTGAATTATTTATATGAAGCGAATAAAAGCAAAATATTTCAATTCATAAAAATGAAATAACGTCATGTTATTATGGTTTTTTTATTTATTTATTAAAACGCTATTGCACAAGCCAATAAGAAATATTTTGAATTAATTATGAATTATATTGGGAAATTCTTCTATTTAATTGACAACTTTTTCCTTATTGTATTACTTGTAAACACTTTTATATTTCTTGTCTTTTAAGGGTTCCGTAAATGGAAAAAACCGGAACATTTCTACGCTTGTCTTCATCCGTCTCTCTGTCGAAGACAGTATGTTGCATTGTGAAATTTATGATTTTTTTTTAAAATTTGTAATGGGAATAAGTCGGGCTACTTCAAAAAAAAAGTATTATTTTTTGTATCGTAAGCAGGACTACATTACAGATTATGCCTAGAAAGACTAATTAACTAGAAAAGGGTGATCAATAACATATTTGTTGATATTTAATTTACAAATGTCATCGTTAAGGCGTGAAATTTGAAAGGCCTAAGTCTAAAACTTTCGGTTGATCCGGCCCTGATCGTACGATGTACTGTTTGGAAGAGAGCTTCTTTAAAGGAATTCAAAAACATTATTTTGTAAATGGTTAATGAAAAACAGTGTCACTTCCTCCTGATCTCGATAGGCGCTAAAATTTGGAAACTATCAGAGTTAATCTGATTTCTATGAAATCATGGATAACAGAAAGAAATTGCCGCCAGTTTCATAGTTACTAAAAAATTAGATTTTTAAAAATCAACTACTAAACCATCCCTTACAAAATCAGTTTTGCGGCCGTCTATTTCAACTCAACCTCAATTGAACGAGTCACATTCTCGCTGTTGACCGATTTCTGTTGAACTACGTAAAACCAGGGAAAACTGCAAGGAATCTTTATATAAAATATACGTACAGGCAATTTTAATGAGCTCTTATCACTTCCGTTTTGTTATATTCGCGATAAAACACCGCATCGATTTTTTTGGCAATATTCCATCATGCCAAATAACAAAACAAATGTTTTAAGAAAATTAAATATTGTGTCTAAACTTTCTCCTTATATATTAGAAAATTCTTAACGATTCAATCTCAACTATTATTTCGATTACATAATTTTTAATTTATTTTATTTTTTTGTAGAAAATCAATGTAGCACAGCTACTGGGCGAGCTGGGCAATGTATATTACTCCAATATTGCCCGTCACTGTATGCAATATCACGAAAATCATCATTAACAGCCGCCGATCGGAATATTTTATTGAACGCTCAGTGTGGCAGTGAAGGAACCGCAGCCAAAGTATGTTGTGAAGATTCAGTACGTCCAATGGTGTCACAGGGTGTCACCACAGGTGGTGGATGTACCACACCGAGCAGACTAAATGGCAGATGTATCGAATTAAAAACATGCGATTCATTGTATCAACTGCTAATACGACCACCATTGAGCGACGCAACTCGTCAATTGTTGCGACAATCCCAATGTGGTGTGATTGGACGGCAACCATTAGTATGTTGTCCGTTAACTGTGGCAACCACCACAACAACTGAACTACCCGTACCAAAAGTCAATACTGGCAATGAAATTACACCAAGGTCTAATTTATTACCTGCTTATAAGGATTGTGGATCTACGTCAAATGACGATAAAATATTGGGTGGTGAACCCACAACCATTATAGAGTTTCCATGGATGACATTGTTGCAGTATGATAGTGGTGGTTCCCTACGATTTGGTTGTGGTGGAGCTTTGATTAGTAAGCGATATGTGCTTACTGCGGCGCATTGTGTTAAGGGGGCTGTGGTACGGCAAGTGGGAACATTGTAAGTATCAAATATAAAATTGCAATTCTTAGAACCTACGGAAACTTACGGTACGGATCTCGGTTATGACAAACATCACATAACCTTTTGGATAAAATCTCTATATCAAAAGTGTCACTTTACTTTAGTTCTTAAAAAAAGTATTGGATACGTATCTATGTGTAGTTTTGCAAAGCTTATTTTAGAAGCAAGGGGCGATTTTGGACGAATCAAGCACCACGCTTATGAAAAAAATCTTATACAATTGTAATAAGTGGACGTTTTTATACCAAAGGTCTATAATTTAAAAAAAGTCTTGTATGAATCCGCACATAGGTACCGGAAACTATTCTGCCAAAATTAGGTTTTTTTTTTGGCAGCCAATTTTCTAACGGAAGGCTCCCAAGAATTTTTCGGGGCCTCTAAGAACGTTGGGATGCTCCTGGTTACGCGTAAAATCAAATATACCCCCTGGCATATATTTCTTGATTTAGCACACTTTGAAGACCGTTTAAATGGGTCACAAAAGTAGCGCTCAATTCAACATTAATGAATACTTCAGACTTAGCTCGTTATGTCCTACTATTTCTTTACTCCTAATATTTCATACATCTAAAGGCTTTGGTTTGTTTGTTTTAGGAGACGTGTTCGATTGGGAGAATATGATGTAAATAATGCAACAGATTGTCAAGAAACACAAGGCTGTAGCGATCCACCACAAGATATCGAAATTGAAGAAATAATTGCCCATGCTGGCTGGCAAGAAAGAAATCCAAGTCAACATAATGATATTGCACTACTTCGATTAAACCGTGACGTTACTTTCTCACGTAAGTATTATTATTGAAGTGCTTAGTCTTCCCAAATTGACTGGAACATCTAAACAAATACATGCAAGCACTTGCGTTCCGGACGAGGAAGTATTCTGCTTTGGACCAATTGATGCTAATATATAACATTAATTTCATAAATTTTCACATCCCATTGACCAGGATGCAGAATTTCTTCTAACAGACTGGTTTTATCATATACAACACTACCTCTATTTTCCATTCCTACTATAAATATTCGTCAATGCTAATCTTTCCAATGTATAATGAGAAATCGAGCCTAAATTTGAATAACAAAAGCAAATAACAAGCTGAAAGCTTTCTTGATCATAAGGTAACTTCCATTATTAGTTCGATATTAAACCGTAAACGATAGAAGGATTTTTATAGTGCAAACAGAAAAAATGTGCCTTCTGTCATTCCCTCTTAGTTTAGCTCAAACATCTGTCTGTAGTATTTTATACATTGCAAAAGCATGTATAGACTTAAAATTTTCGGTATGTTATTATAAAAAAATGCGTGCTATCTTCGTCTATGTGCGTGTAGATGTAAAATAAACATATATCAGTGATAAAGAACTCACTTAGTTATATAATATTTAAACAATTAATTCAGTTTGTAGTTGCATTTTTTGTTGATTTTGATTGGTTCAGAATCTCATACCATCAAAACTAGTTCGGAGGTTCTTTCATATCTATACCTATATTAACAAGAGGACATAGATAATTTTATAGCCTAGTACCGCGATGACAAACGTGCCATGGATGGCGCGTGTCAAAATAATTCGGGCACGAGATTGATTAAAGAATTTAGATAACTGATCGAAACAATTTAAACATCGATAACTGATCGAAACATTCTGAACGAGGCTACCAGTGCCTGAACAGCAGCAGATTGCGCGGCAAAGATATGTAGATATCGCGCGTGTTTCTGACCCAATGGGTGGGAGTGAGCCACTGAGTGACGAAGTGTAAGCGACTCGGCAGAGACGTGCTTCACTTATTTTTTTGTTATCGTCGTCGAATGCAATTACTGTCTCTCTTATATTTTCGTTCTCTTATCTTGAATCCCCACCATTTCTCACAAAAAGGTAGTAGAGGCGTTCGTCTACCGCCGTGTATTCTATTATTTTGTTTGAGTTATATTTAAATTTATTAACCTACGTCACTTCAAAAGTACTAGGGTTAGCCAATCTTTATTGATCAACGTGTCATTTATTCTAAAAAAAAAGTTTAATCACTAAATCTTGACTTAGTGATAAATGGGGAAAAAAATTTAACTAAATGCCATCAACTGAAGTTCTTTGTTACACTTATCATGTGCACTTTTAGTTTTTTTTTTTGTTAAACTTCTATCCAGCATCGCTAGTTTGACAAAAAAAAAAATTCGTTACGCAGGAGCTGCTTCAACTTAGCGAATTTCCTTAAAATACATAAATCACTTTCTAGCGGTCACAATTTTAGTCTGATCAAAATGAAATGTTGTATATGATGTTAGTATTTGCAAAGGCCAATTTTATTAATAAATGGCATACGTCAAGGGAAAAGGGGGGCATAAAGAAAGAAGAAAACACAAAATACAAAATATCTCTCTTAATATTAGAACAATCAAAAAATGCGTAAGGAATAAAGTTGTAGAAAATCATGTTTGCTACAATTCATCATCTTATCATTTTTGCTCAAACTCTAATATGTACAGAGATAGTGAGGAATTTAGTTTTCAATCTTAAACCGTCAATATTTCTGTAAATATTAGGGTAACAGAAAAAATGATAAGAAACAAAACTACAGTAAAATTTAATACCTAAAACTTTACTTCTTATAAATTTTTCGATTTTTCGAATATTAAGGGAGATATGTCAAATTTTGTGTTTCCCCCTCCCTCTAAACCCCCCTTTCCCCTCGTCCGATTTTACCCATTAACGAACTTGACCTTTTGAATACCAAAAGCGCCTCAAATACCAAATTTCATTCCGATAAAATGAAAACTGTGACCGCTAGAGTGATTACAGACACATATATATATATATATATATATATGTATATATATATATATATATATATATATATATATATGTCCATAGATATATATATATAAATTTTGCAGATGGTGATTTTTGACATCTACTAGGTAGGATCGATGGACATTTGAAGAAATTTTTGCGAAATTTTGACTTCGGTACGGGACCAATAGCTCTATTTCCTTTCAGGAAATTCGCTAAAAAACTACAAGTGCGCAAGATGAGTGAAACAAAGAACTTCAGTTGATGACATTTAGTTAAATTTTTTTCCCCATTAATCACTAAGTCAAGATTTAGTGATTAAACTTTTTTTTAGAATAAATGGCACGTTGATCAATAAAGATTGGCTAACCCTAGTACTTTTGAAGTGACGTAGGCTATAAAAAGTTTTCATTTCATGCATCAGTGTTCGCGTGGCAGCTAGGCTAAAAATCAAACTTTAAATGGTGCGAGATTAGAAAATATTCTTAAATATATAAACTGTTTATCTCTAATAAATCCAAACAACATTTTTTCATACAAATTAATAGTTTAGACCCAATTTCAGTGCGAATTCTGTGCGAATATTAATTTTTATGGCATAATCTTAATAAATGTTTTTTGTATTTTTTAGCTTTTGTCAGACCAATATGCTTACCAAATACAGGAAGAGAAATAGTTTTACCTGATGAAGAACAACAATCTACGGGACAATCATTATGGGTTGCTGGTTGGGGACTTACTGAAAGGGGTAATATTTGTTATTTTCTGCTTCATAATTTTATTTAATTGTTTTTATTATTATTTTGATTTAACAATGCAAATTATATGAAGGCATGTTATGGCTTTTAATTTTTCTTTCATAACCTTCATGGTGAATAAACATCTGATGTTTGTATTTCTAAGATATATTTAAGTAAATCGTCTGCTTACATTTACATATTCGTAATCAGAGCTGGGCACTACTTACAGTAACCTTACTGAAACTTACGGATAATACTTAAAATACATTTAATACAAGTACTTAGTAAAAGTACCCACCGTTGTTCATCAAGGCGAACATAGAACTGGTATAAATTAATTTCAAGTTGAAGTTCGATTATCTAAGTATTATATTTAGTTCATTCTTATGGGATGGTCTTGTGGATTGAAAAGAAGCCTTTGGCTTCCCACCAGAATTTGGAACGAAGAGCTGTGAGGGAGAATAGAAGTCAACTATGGCCACATGCAAATATCATAAAAGGCAGTCAGAGAAATTCTTCTCTCATGCTTAATACAAGTGGCCGACTGAGACTTTAGACTTCTATCCTGGTTAGAGAAAAGTGGACGGAAGAGATAATGAGCTTCCCGTAAGGGTCAATCGGTGGCTGAAGTATACGTGCAAAACAGAGACGTTCGAGCCAGCTTTGCACTTGGACAATACGCTACTGTTTTTCAAAAAGAGGTTTATGCCATACTGTGGCAAATATGGAGAAAGTGGTGGATTGCACACGGCAGCGGATTTATATTTGCTCGAATAGCCAAGCCACACTCAAAGCAATCTGCTCTGCTAAAATATCATCTCCTCTGGTTTACGAATGCGTAGAATCGTTGGACGAAAGAAGTGACATTGATGTGGGTACCATGGAACTGCGGAGTTGAGGGCAACGGAACGGTCCACGAATTCACCCATAAAGAAGCCGCAGTCCCATGACTGACACTGGAACAATATATCTAGGAATAACAAGGAGTAAAAGGAAAAGTACATCGTACTCATTACTTAAAATATTGTTCAATTACTTGAGTGCTGTTTTCCGGTACTTTGCTCAGCTCTGAATGTAACCATAACATACACAATGGGTTATCCCATAATTTAATTAAAAATTTGCCTGTTTTAAACTTTGTTCAATTTTGTAAAATTGATAGAATTATATTATTATCGCGTTGACCACAATTATTTGTTGATCATTTATGAATAAAAAGAGTCGAATTATTACCAAAAAGATTAAATCTATGTTTTAATGTAATTACAAAGCAATAAAATTATTCTGTTTGGCCTCGAAAACAGTACAAACGATAATAATCAAACTACGACGCTAAATTTTTCTAGTAATCAAGGTTTTATTTCAAGTTTTTTCCCACACAGAGCTCACAGTTTTTTTATTGATTCTTGGAGTATGTTAAAGATATAATATCAAAAATTGTCGTTTTTAAGTGGCTATAGAAATACTGAAAAGCTACTAGGTCAATCGATATAGGCCACTAGGCCAAGCATCTAATATATCTAAAAGCAAATTAGTTTGAAATAACAAACCTGAGCTGGCCCAGCTCAAGGTTTTGAGATGGATCTGTCAGATCAAAACTAAAACAAAATAAAACAAAATTGAAGTTCTGGTTTAGATATAAATCGAGAACATCGATATCACCCATAATTAGTATTAGTAGTAGTAATGGAGGGAAGATCGAACACTGGCAAGTAGGCCTTTCTAGGCCTTTTTTACCGACCCTTAAGGACATGGAATTTGTGTGTAGACTAGGAATTGGTAGGCTGTCCGACTTTGTTAGGAACTATGCCGATATTCATCGGGAGTTTGTGGAAAAACACTGCAGAAAATCTTCACAAGTTTAGCTGGTTACCTTCGTGTTCGTCCATATGCCGGCAGCTTAGTCAAATAACCGCACCATTATTTTCTAAATTGATAAACTGCCACCGTTGGGAATCGAACCAGCATCATAATCCAGACTTTTCTATCAAAATTACAATTCTCTAAAGTTAATTTTATTTCAAATTTTCGAAACTAATTATCGTTTTCTGTGTTCTAGGTGTTTCCAGTAATGTCAAATTGAAGTTAAACATTCCCGTTAAACAAATTTCGGTATGCCAAAATCGGTACCAAGAAGTCTCCAAAACTGGTGATATTGATCTAAAAGAACGAACACAATTTTGTGCTGGTGGTGAAGTTAACAAAGACACGTGTAAAGGGGATAGTGGTGGCCCAGCAATGGGTTTATATGTGGACGAGAATACGGCACGAGTTGTATGGTTTGGTACGGGTATTGTCTCATTTGGACCATTCCCATGCGGGCAACCGGGTATACCGGGTGTATACACACGAACAAATCAATTTATTGATTGGATATTAACAAATATGCGACCTTAAGTTCCAAAGTTCCAAAATGGGCTCCCGGCATTTACGTTACTAAATATTGTGTTTAATCTTTCGAAAGTGTGCTATGTGTACTGTAAAGACGATTTTGATTTAGAAATTTAAAATCTAAAAGATTTAGAATCTAAAATCCTATTGGTTTCAAGAGTGGTGTATTTGTTTCAAAATTTTTCTATTCGGGTTTCCAAATAATAATGTTAGTATTTTGATAAAGAACAATTTTTATTGGAAACTTTTTTTTCGAAATGAAAATGTATGCAGCATTAATCAACTGCAAAAATTTTGAAAAGTACCGATATTTGGCCGAATCAATCGTACTATAGACCAGAAAAGTAGCGATCATTTTTCAAAATTTTATAATTAACTTGCCCCATGGGATTTCCCATCAGCAACATATCTGAAACCATCCCTTACAAACTTTCGTCCCTTATTGTACCTTCTAAAGGGGTAAATTTTTTCCTAAAACACTGATACAACTGATTTTTATGTCTAAACACCAACTTCCATATTTCTGGCCTAAAAAATGACGCACTTTTATACAAACGTTCATCCCCTATTTAACCTTCTTAGGAGATGAGCCTTTCAAAAAGCCTTTCTTAGCACTCACCTACGTCATATATGGAACTTCTGTGCAAAATTTCAAGCTTCTAGACCCACCGCCTTAAGCCGTGAGTTTGTAGATTTCTATTAAGAAGGATTTATGCCTTATTCATTCGGTTTTTAGAAAAGGTTTTAGATTGAAGGTTGTTATTAGAATAGTTAACCTGAATTACTTTTACCCGAAGCATTTTTATGGAAAACCGAATAAATAAGACCAAAATTATAAAATTTTGAATAGAAGAACGCTTCTTTTGTGGTCATGATGGGCGTAACTTTGAAGAGACTTACAGTGGTGTAACTTTCCTAAAAGGAATAATGTGTAAATTTCAAGTAATTATATGCTGCAATCTTTAGTGAGATTATTAGACGAATCCAATCCACCCTAGTCCCCCCACTGACATTATTTCTAGGTACGCGCATGTTGAACTTATTTAACAAACTGATAATTCGAAATAAAACTATTTTTTTACGTACTATGAGTTATTTATATTTATTAATAATTAATATAATTTTTTTTATGTATATCTATGGTGTAATTTTTTCTGTATATCCGTTGTCCTCAGTCCTCTGTCCTCATAAATATCTCAAGAGATCCAAATAGTTTAGTGTACGATGCTTAGCCAAAAATATTATAGAAAATAATCAACAAAATTTTGGGAATTTCCAAAATATCTATGCAAAAAAGTAAAGGTTCTACATTAAGGTAGTTGTCTAGCCTATATCGTGTTAAAAAATTTCAGTTCAGAACCTACATCAATTATATGAATAGACTGAAATTATATACTATACTTTTTTGACTTGAATGTATCTCGTATACAGTCAAGAATCGTATTATTGGGTAGGTCAAAAATTCAACTGAAAATCTGCCGCACTTTTGATCACTGTCTGTACATCAAATAGTGAAAAACTATATACATTCCACGTAGCATCTCGTAGCTTCGTTGGTATGACACTGACCAGGAATATCAGAGGTTGTGAGGTCGCCACCAAAATTTGTATCAGACTATTCTCATCAAGTATTGCTATAAAAAAGTTACCTATGTTCAGACATATAACTTACATGTCAAATTAAGTAAATGTTAGTCACTCCCGTTAGTATGACATAACCGTAATAGCAATCATACAAACAATAGATGGATAGACACTCAGTTTAGAAAAACAATTAATTTATATTTTTAGACTGTTTAGATTTTTTTCAACAATTGAATCTTTTAAACGATTGCCATTGTTACTGCAAACAGGTCAAAAGAAGTGAATTCGTTTTTTTATGATCTCGGATACTCTGGCAGAAAAAACAAGATTTATAGAAAAAATAGAAGTTATTAAATAAAAATAAAGAAGAAATTTTATTTATTTATGATTTGCATGTGTTGAAGAAAAAAAATTCATTTCAAGGCTACCAATGTTTACGTCAATTATTCGTGGCAACCTTGTAAAACCTGATTCATTAATTCTAGTGGGTACATATGAACACAAGAGGCAAAAATTCTTGGAAGTTAAAGAAGTGATTCCGTTCAATTAGACCATACGTCAGACCCATGCTATTGAGGAGTGTTTAAAGCGTTTTTTCCAATGTCACAAACATTAATAAAATTGCATTTTGATTAATAAATTTGGTACTTTTTTTTTATGGGGGTCGACCATTGCAAGGATAAGATAGGGAAAAAATTTTTGTTTTTAAATAAAAAAGATATCAGCTTCAAAATTTTCAGGCACATTTTGCAATTAGATGTTGATTACAATTGATTAATGAATACTTTAATAAATACCCTCTCTGAAGGTATTCGTCCAATTTTCGAAATAAATTGTAGAGGTTACACTTGCGGTAATAGGCATTAACCAATTGGAGTTTAGCACAAAGGTTTTCTAAATCTATAGTTTAGCACAAAGATTTCCCTTCTCGATATCTGTGAAATCAATTGAAATATATCCTAATTTCTGTGAAATGTGTCGAAATTAATCTCTCTATTTCAACGTAAACGTCATAACAATGATTTAGATAAACATCTTAGTTTTCGAGATATTTGGAAAAAAGATTTATTTCGGGCATCTTCGTATACTTGAAGATTGTCCTTTAAATTTAGTAGAGGTTAAAGATGCTATAAAATAAATCTAATTTTTTTCAAAACATCCAAGAGAATTTTTTTCAAAACATCAGGACACTTTTCAAGACAACTCCAATTTCTGAATCCACTAATTCAAAAACTAGTAGTTTTCAACATAATTGAGGAAATTGGTTTTACCTCGGACCCCATTTAAAAATTCTAGGTATGCAAGTTCATGTTAAAAGTCGCCTTCCTTTGTGCTAATTAATGGAAAGTTCAGATAATTTTATTTCCGAATTTCCTCCCATCATACAGTTAAGTTAAGTAGGATGTTAGCTGAATTAATTAAATTTTCATTGATTACTATAAGATCCAATGTATATTTTAGAACTGTGCAGCTTACAAGAGTAAAGTGCACAGGTCGTTGAGTGTTGCATGTTTTAACATATTCAATTGGTAACAATGAATTCAACATCATTGTTCTTACAGTTGTTGGTGCTAATTGTTGGTATATTTTCTGCAAGTGTTATTGCACGTAAGTACACTCTAATTTGTAATTAACAACAATCGTCAATTGACCCTCAAAGTTATACAAAAATTAACTAAGTTATAGAACTTGAACCCAACAGAAGTTTATATAAATCCTAGTTGAAAAAAAAGGCGTTGCTCGGGCTTAAAAAATTCTTATAGGGAGTGCAGAGGAAATTACTGTCAAATAGTTATTCTTTTCTCAATTTTGATAAGCCAAATCGTCAATTTTATTATATTTTAAATTTATTGACAAATAATTTATTTCCAAAGTTTTGTTAATGCAAGTATTTCAATAGAATCTAGCCGTTAGAAAACGATAAAGCTATCAGAAAACGACTATAACTTGAGGACAGGTTTGAATTTTGAATTTCTGATTTCGAAAAATTTACCTAGGTTCTTCTTTCATCATTGTTTCGATATCTCCTACAGTTTCGTCCAAACAATTTGGGCAAACACACACACATACATACACACACAAAATATTTGCCTTTTATATAAATATAATAATAATAATAATATTTTCTTTATTGTTGAGCCAAAAAAAAAAAAAAATAGGATACAATACGTCAAAAAAAAGTAAATAAACAAATAAATAAAATACATTTGAAAAAAGGTTTTAGAAACACAATTTGAAAAAATAAATAATAAATCACAAAAACAATATGTTTAATCAGTTCTAAAATAAATCCTAAATACTATTCGGCGCTCCGTAATACTATAGGGATATGTTAGAAAATACTTCTTTTTTGATGGTTGAGTCCCAAGAAATGATAGCAAAAATACCTTTTTCGCTAATAATAGGCACTTTCGTTAATAATGTCACCAGCATCAAAATACTTTTAAAAGTGATCTCTGTTTTCAAAAACGGCATAATGTGTTTCTAAGAAAACTAGCGAATTCCAATTAGTTGTTAAACGGGTCCTTGAGATAACATGACATGGGTGGATGTTATCTCAAGTATTTATAAGTAAGGATAATTGTCAAATTCAAAATTTCCAAATGAATGTCACTGGGAAATTGTTTATATTTTTAATTGAATAATTTCCTTGTTGCAATGGATAAGAGGATTAATCATTTACACAATTTTTGCATATACATATATATATATATATATATATATATATATATATATATATATATATATATATATATATATATATATATATATATATATATATATATATATGTATATAAAATTTGAATACATTAAAATATTATTACATATATTTTGGGTTTCCCAATTATACTGGAATCAAAAAGCTATATAGTATTATTAAAAATTCTTGATAAAAAATGCATACATTGGCTGGAAGTCGAACTCCCGACTTCTCGCTTTCTAGACTTCAGTACTCCAACTAAGGCACTAAGATTTTACGTAAGCTGTATGCACATAATTCTTCAGTATCTTAAAGCCGATGTTTTCATTTGTATGTAAACAGTCTCAAGAAGTAATAATATATCAAAACCAAGATAGTGAAGCGGCTATAACTTTAGAACGGCTTGGAATTCTGGACCTTTTGAACTAACCTACCTAGAACAAACCTATTTTGACAAGATTGACCAAATCGTCAGTAAAATAAATTATTAAGTAATTCAGATACTTAATAATTTATTTTGTTACATTATGGTATTGGGGGGGGGGGTCTGAAATTGTTATCTAGTATTCGGTGAGGGCGTGTTAAAAATCATAGAAAACAGCGTTACGTATTATATGGATGAGTCGTTATCATAGTTTTTTTTTTTTTGCAGAAAATCAATGTAAAATAGTCAATGGAAAACTTGCACAATGTGTATTAATTCAATACTGTCCATCGCTCTACTCATTGGCAAAAAAACCCTCATTGACAGCAAACGATCGGGCCATTTTATTAAAATCTGAATGCGGATGTGATGGAACTGCACCAAAAGTATGTTGTGAAGATTTCGTACATCCAATAGGCTCACAGGCTAGCAACTATGGCAGTGAATGTAACACACCGAATAATATTAATGGTCAATGTATTGAATTAAAAGCATGCAACCCACTAAATCAATTGATAAAACAACGGCCATTATCTGCTGAAAATCGTCAATTTCTAGCACAATCTCAATGTGGTGTGATTGGACGTCAACCACTGGTTTGTTGTCCGTTAATAGCTGCAACAATTGGGCCAACAAACACAACCACATGTTCGTCACTTGGCATGATAGGTGAGGAAATAACAATGATTATTATCCATGGATATTAAGAGTTACGAATTATTCGGCAGCTCAATCCGATTAAAATATTTTTCTTTCATGTCAAATAATAATAATTTTTATTAATTTTGACACCTCGAAATGTTAATTATTTTATATTTCCAATTTATTGACAGATAATTTATTTCCAAAATTTTGTTAATACAGGTATTTCTATAGAAAGCTTTGTTAGAGAGCTCGGTCGACTATAACTATTATTGCACACTAAAACTGGTTTCTTTCTTGGCCACTGTTGCTTCAAAAAGCTTGTTTCGAAATGGTGCTTTATAAAGCTTATAATTGATATTCCACACAATAATCTTGAGAATAATTATTTATTTTCCCGTTTCAACCTCCCCAAAACTAACGTCTTAACTAAAAATTCCTATGCTTAAATGTGGGTAACTACATATTACAGCTATGCTAAAAATAGAATCCAAACTTATCAGTATTCAAATGATTCCTAAGAAATGACTCGTCATAATCATAGATTTTTAAACATTTTTTTAGAAAACCAATGTAGAGCAATTAGTGGAAATGTTGGACAATGTATATTACTCCAATACTGCCCTAAATTATACGCAATATCTCGTAAATCAAAATTAACAGTAGAAGATCGTAACCTTTTATTAGGATCCCAATGTGATAGTGAAGGAACCGAACCCAAAGTATGCTGTGAAGATTCAATGCGTCCTACGGTCTCGCAGGCTGTTACTGCGGGTGGACGATGTACTGCACCAGATAATATAAGCGGCAGATGTATCGAACTAAAAGCATGCGATACATTAGGACAAAAGACGCGATCTGAAATATTACAACGGTACCAATGTGGTACAATCGGAGTAGTACCATTAATCTGTTGTCCAAGGACTGTTGCAACAACCACAACAACTGAACTACCCGTACCAATTATTGAAACTGGTGATGGAGTTTCACCAACATCAAGTTTGTTACCTGCCTATGCGGAATGCGGATCATCGTCAAATGATGCAAAAATCGTGGGTGGGGATAAAACAACGATTACAGAATATCCATGGATGACATTATTGAAATATGCACGAAATAGTGACAACAAGTTTTCCTGCGGTGGAGCTTTGATTAGCAAACGATATGTGCTAACTGCGGCACATTGTGCTAAAGGTGAAATTCTCAGACAATTTGGAAACTTGTAAGTACAAAATACAAAATATAAATTTTTAAAACTGAGTAGTGTCAGTTTAAGTGCAAAAGTGTTATCAGTTTAGTGCCGACTTTGTAAAGACTGGATAATCCATATATATATATATATATATATATATATATATATATATATATATATATATATATATATATATATTTCTACAAATTCCGTTCGTCTGTCGTTCAACACAATAACTCAAAAGCGAAAAGATGGCTGAAAAAAGTGGCTTCAAGTTAGTTCATGGATATATGAGAATCCCACACTGACGGGAAAAATCTACCTTTAAAACAGTATACGATAGAAGAAAAGTTTAAAGTTTAGTTCTCTCATTTAGATCATCAAAACTGTCAACCTAACTTATCAATAGAAGCAAGGTCTTCCCGATTGTTTTGAGTACTAGTCAAAACAATTTTTATGATTTTTATTTATTTAAGGGTACGCGTGCGATTGGGTGAATATGATATATTGAATAAAACAGATTGTCAAGTAAATTTTGGATGTAGTGATCCCCCGCAAGATATTGAAGTTGAAGAAATAATTCCACATGCTGGGTGGATAGAAAGTAATCCAAGCCAACATAACGATATTGCATTAATTCGATTAAAACGTGATGTTAATTTTTCAAGTAAGTATTCTTCAATAAGTGTTTATTCTAGATCTAAAAAGCAGCGAGATCAAGTTCATGATTGGACTAAATTGGTGTAGACGTTCTTTCGCCAGTGGGAGAAATCTTGAAGACCGTAGGAGATGTTTTTTCATAAATTGACTTGATTTGCCACATGCTTGAGCACAAAATATTCTCTCTCTCTCTCTTTAACAAATCATACGACACTTAAACAAAGACAAATTAAAATGTATTCTATTTGTTTTAGTACAGGACTGCCTGCCAATGTATTTTTTTAAATATTGTTTTGATTATTCTTTTTGACTCAATATTTTGTATGATCCAAAGTAGTGGATGATAATTTCTATCACGTGCTCCAATAATATTTAGTCATATTCTTACCTCAGTGTTTTTTTTTCTTCAGATTTCATCAAACCTATATGCTTACCAAACAAAGGAAAACATATAGCATTAGCTGATGAAGAAACAGGTGAAGAAATTTTAATAGTTGCTGGTTGGGGTGTAACTGAATTAGGTAATTTCCTTTTTTTCTATTCATAATAATAAACATCATAGATTTTATCAGTTATTTAAACAAGACTACAAATATCTATAAAATAAATATAATTTGTAAAATAAAAATGTAAGGCTATTCAAACTTGTTACGTGCTTTTTTCCGTAGTCGGGTTATAGTTTTTTAAACTTTTATTTTATTTAAAACATTTCCGTTTTAACCTTTTATTAAATATTGTACTTTATTTATATTGTATTAGATAAACAGTTTTGGCATTTAAACTACGTTATACTACGCGGACATGGATGCCTGGAACAATAATATAATTATTTCGTTATGTTTCCCCCCTCTAAACTGGGCAACTTTTGCTTGAAACATTTTTTCCTAAAATACATAATTTAAAAAAAAAATGTTAGTGATAACTTTTCAAATGGCCACACGGTATTATAAGCTTAGATTATTATAAAATTGAAAAAAAGAATTAACTAAAAAATTTGACTTTGACTTATTAGTTCCGAATCCGATCGAACGATCCTAGTACTTTTGCCGTTACAAGAATATAAAAAACATTGTTTTTTTTCCAGATAAGCCCAGTAATGTTAAATTGCAGCTAAAAATTCCCCTGAAACCATTATCACTATGTCAAAGAGAATACCAGCGAGTTTCAAAAGCTGGTGTCATTGATCTAAAAGAACGAACACAATTTTGTGCGGGTGGTGAACCCAAAAAGGATGCGTGTGGAGGTGATAGTGGTGGTCCGGCTATGGGTTTACATATAGATGAGTTGGGACGATTTGTATGGTTTAATACGGGCATTGTATCATTTGGACCAAAGCCATGTGGACAACCGGGTATACCTGGTACATACACACGAACAAATCAGTATATTGATTGGATATTATCAAATATGCGACCTTAATTATTTAGTTCCCAAAAGACTTTCAAGTTACCTTTCTACTATCGCAATCGATTTCTGCCGAATCTAATTGATTTACGACAAAAAATGTTCAGGGCTAGCATATTTTTGCTGAGCATATTTTTCGAAAGCCGGATGAGTTTGGTACAGACGGAGTGTAAACATTTGAACAAGATTGGATTGCGATATATAAAAAGGCTTTTAGATGGTTTTGAGTCTAATATTGTACACGCGAATGTCATAAAAATGAACCAATAACTGACATTTACGTGCATGGTTTGTTGCAAAATAGTGTTCCAAAACTTTATGAAGTGATAGAATTCATTAAAAATGAGAACAAAAGTTCATTTGAAGATTGGTCCAGAAATATTTTCGTTGTCAAATTATATGCTCCGGATATACCTTGTTTTCCTCTTAAATAAAAGTGAATTGAGTGTCCACGATCGAGTAAATCCATCTTCAGTTTTGTTTGTGAGATATGAGATATTTAAAAGGAACATATCTTAGCTGCAGATCGAACCCAAAACCTCGCTTTCCTCTACCATTTGAGCAGTTACCCAGATGCTATGGTATGATACTTATGATATCTCACTGTTTGATGTATATGTGAATATCTGAGTAGCTCGGTTGGAAGAGGAAAGCGAGGTTTTGGGTGCAATCTCCAATCAAGATGGGTATGTTTTTTTATATCAAAATGTTGATGTCAAAATAATCTTCAGGTACGTTAGTTAAATGCCATAGTAACAAAACGCCAGTCATCTCCGTTGGTATCATATAGTCGATAGGCAATCATACAAACAATGGATGGATAGACACACAGTTCACAAAAAAAAATCAATTAAATAATGTTATTAAAAAGAAGATGTATTTCACACGTGTTGGATCCTAGTTGATCAGATGCCCTTGTTTCATATTTTGATAAATTTGTTTCCCGTGAACTTTTGTCAAATTTTCAGCTCTTTTAAAAAGTCTCGGAAACAATTGTTATTGGTTCATTGTTATTGTAGTCGAGTGTATTGTAGAAACGTGTTATAATGTAATTTCTTGTAAATAATTTAAATTGGTCACAGTATCTTTATGACAATAGTACTTGAAGGGGTAAGGCTCCTACATGAGGGGAGATTCTCTGAAATACTACTATCAGTAGATCCTAATGTAACAATTTCAAATTCAAAAGATTCTAGTCCAGCTTCAGAACTGCGTAGTAAATTTAATAAACTTTGTATTTTTAACTTCATGTGTTTTTTTTTTTTTTAGATTAGTAAACAAATTTTGTTACAATTTTTTTAAATATAAAAATTAAATAAATGTTTTGAAAAAATTACAAAAATTCATAATAGTGAGTATTTTTTTTATCCTTTGTTGAAGATTTTTCCGCTCTTTTCTTTTTACGAACAAACAATCCCTACAAATAAAACCCTCTCTGATAAGTGCGTTAACAAATTTCGATAGAAATTTTTTTAATGCGAGATGTGAATTCTATATTTAAATAAATATAAAATCAGCGATTTTTCCGCTTTTTTTCAGTACCCAGAAAAATAGTTCGGACTCTTAAATTGACAATTGAAATCTTAAATTGACAAGGTCATTACCAAATGTCGTGTTATATCGTTGCAAATCGGGATATAATTAATTAAATCAATGATAATTGAAATGAGATTTAATTTTAAATAAATTGCGTGTTTTAAATAAAATCGAATCCCGATATCGGCTGTTTATCAATGATTAAAAAAAAAAGGGGCGGTTAATTGACTAAACTGACGGCATTTGGACAACAACGAAGTAACTGACTATGCTTGAGAAGGTTTTCTGCAGTTTCCTTCACGAACTCCAGATGAATATCGGCATAGTTCCTATCGGAGTCGGTTGCAGCCGCATATCCTACCAATTCCTAGTCTATACACAAACAATTCCTTCCACTTCACTCACATCTTTACATCCTTAGGCATCACAATGGACCTTACGGTCGAAGTGTAGCCCGTCCAGGGCAGCCTCTACATTCTATAGGTCAAGGGGAAAGAGGAGCATAAAGAAAGAAGAAAACACAAAATATAAAATATCTCTCTTACTATTTGAACAATCGAAAATTGTATAAGGAGTAAAGTTGTAGAAAACCATGTTTGCTACAATTCACTCATGTTTCTCAAACTGTAATGTGTAAAGAGATATTTAGGATTTTAACTTTCTGCTACATTACCTACCCCAAATATTCGCTTCGGCGTCGGTTCCACATCTAAATCCACTTACTTTAAATGTCGTAGTTTATGACGATATTTTAGAAAAACGATTTTACTTCGAATCCCAATTAAAATTTCTTGGAAATATGTCTATGAAGAAGAATCAGAGTATATGTCACCTATGGAATTCTTAGTCATGTTAAAACCCACAATCCCATGCACTAAGTAATGGAAAGTTTAGATGATTTTATTTCCAAATTTCCTCCCATTATAATACAGTTAGGTGGATGGCAGCTGAATTAATTAAATTTATTTGATTACTACAAGTTCCAGTCTTTATTTTAAAATTGTACAGCTCACATAGCAAGGTGAACCGGTCGTTGAGTGTTACATGTTTAAATATATTTAATTTAGTAACAATGACTTCAACATCATTGTTCTTACAGTTGTTGGTGCTAATTGTTGGTGTATTTTCTGCCCGTGTTATTGCACGTAAGTACACTCTAATTTATAATTAACAATAATTTTCAATAGGCCCTCAAAGTTATAAAAAAAAAATTAACTAGGTTATTGAACTTTTCAACAGAAATTTATATAAATACTAGCTGAAAAAGCTGGCGTTGCTTGGGTTTCAAAAATTTTCGCAGAGAGTGCATAGGAAATTGTGTCAAATAATTATTCTTTTCTAAATTTTGACAGTTCAAAACGTCAATTTTTATTTATCTTAAATTTATTGACATATAATTTATTTACAAAGTTTTGTTAATGCAGGTTCTTCGATAGAAACTATATACTGTATTCGAAATCAATGTTAAAGCCATCAGAAAACGACTATAACATGGGGACAGTTTGCAATTTAAAATTTCTGATTTCGGAAAATTTACCTAGGGTCTTCTTTCATCATTGTTTCGATATCTCCTATAGCTTCGTCCAAACATTTTGGACAAACACACATACACATACACACAAAATATTTCCCTATTATATGGATGCAAAGATGTGTTAGAAAAAAGTTTTTTTTTGGTTATTTAGTCCCAAAAAAATTATAGCAAAAATATCGTTTTTCGTAAATAATAGGCACTTTAATATCTCCAACATCAAAATACTTTTAAAATAAAACATCCTTTTCAAAAACGGCATGATATCTTTCTAAGAAAGCTCTAGCCAATTCCAATTCGTTGAAAATTAAACGGGCCCTTGTACGGGCATGGATGGGTGTTTATCGCCAGTATCTATAATAGTGTCTTTTCAAAATTTCCAAATGAATGTAGTATTTTCTGGTGGTTTTTACAAGTATGCGCACCACAAGTCAATGGGAAATTGTTTATGCAGGGAATGTTTATATTTTTAATTGAATGTTTTCCTTATTTGAATTGATAACAGGTTTAATTACGTATACTATTTTTGTATATATATATAGAGGGTGGCTCGTATGTCACGGCGGACACAACTGAAGGTATGGATAGAAAATTGAATTCTGAGACGAAAAATCCCTTAACCATTTAATCAGACGCATAGGTAATTAATTATTAGTTAAAATACTGGGTTGCGACAGACACACCTACATGCATTTTCCACTAACATACTTACAATCACTCACTCACACACGCTACTGTGCGCCTCTGATTGGTTACTTATTTTAATTAACAACTAACTACCTGCACGTCTGATTAAAAAATGGAAAAGGACCTTTCGTCACAGAATTCAATTTTCTATCAATACCTTTAGTTGTGTCCGTGACTTAAGAGCCATCCTGTATATATACAAATAATGATTTTTTTATATTGTGATGGCGCTCTTTGTAAATAAAACATTTACAAACATGTTATTTCCAAAATTAGAAACTATAAATTATATTATAGATCAAGTCATTAGAAAACTGCTCTAACTAACGGTTTGGAATTTAGGACTTTTGATAGTTTTTCTGGTGTCTAAAGGAATATTTACCTAGAGTCTTCTCTCATTATTTCGCTGTCTCTTATAATTTTCTTCCAACAATTCGGACAAACACACACACACACACTGCATATTTCCCTTTTATATCTATAGAGATATTTTCGTAGGAAAGTTTTTTGGTGAAAAAAATTTGGTGAGAAAAACAGT
Source organism: Nineta flava (assembly GCA_963920215.1). Classification (NCBI taxonomy): domain Eukaryota; kingdom Metazoa; phylum Arthropoda; class Insecta; order Neuroptera; family Chrysopidae; genus Nineta; species Nineta flava. The sequence goes on from OY986044.1 coordinate 80,957,318, forward strand.
CAAATAATTCTCACGGAACTAATCTTTATTATCATCGTTTTGTATTTTTGTATTTTTTTTTAATAGAAAATCAATGTAATGGATTCAATGGAAAACTTGCACAATGTGTATTTATTCAATACTGCCCATCACTCTACCCATTGACAAAAAAACTGTCATTGACAGCAAACGATCGTGCCATTTTATTAAAATCTTTATGCGGAGGTGATGGAACTGCACCAAAAGTATGTTGTGAAGATTTTGTACATCCAATAGCCTCACAGGCTAGCAACTATGGCCGTCAATGTAACACACCGAATAATATTAATGGTCAATGTATTGAATTAAAAGCATGTAACCCACTAAATCAATTAATAAAACAACGGCCATTATCTGCTGAAAATCGTCAATTTCTAGCACAATCTCAATGTGGTGTGATTGGACGTCAACCACTGGTTTGTTGCCCGTTAACAACTGCAACAATTGGGCCAACAACCCCAACAACTGAGCGAACGGTACTTGGAAAGAACGATACTAATAATGGCATTGCACCAAGTGAAGATTTTGGATCATCGTCAATCGAGGATACAATTCAAGGTGAGGAATTAACACTGATTACAATCCATGGATAGTAGATCAATCCGATTAGTTTAACATAGTGATCGATTTTTCTCATCTGCATTAAATAATTGATATGAAAAAAAAGACTCGGTCAAGTCCAAACTTAAACTTGCTGAAGTACTGAGAACTGACCTGAGGGGCTTAAATAACATAGCTGAACAAATATTTTTTTATGTCACATAAATATTTTTTGGTCATAAAGTCCATAACAAAATCGGGCGAGTAAAAAAATTTATCGATGCTCAAAGACCCGGAAATAACTTTTTTTTCTTCAAATATCTCGTAAACTTTACATTAACAGAGCTTTTTATTAAATTTATTTCTTAGATAATTCTACACAGAAAAGGTCAGAAACAAAATTCACTTAGGACCGACAGCTATTGAGATATACAATTTAATCCCACAAAACCAATTTTTAAAATATTTGTATGAAACTGCATATTAAAATTATGCCAAATTTTAATCCTTTACGTGGAATAGTCCCTGATTAAAACGTCTGTGACAAACACCGCGATGATTTCATAAGTGTTTAGTTTTTCGAAGAACGGAATTTTAGACAAAAATAGAATCAAAACTTATTGAAATGATTCCTCAGAAATTAACCGTCTTAATCATCGATTTTTTAAATTTTTTTTAGAATACCAGTGTAGGGCAATTAGTGGAAAAGTTGGACAATGCATATTACTCCAATACTGTCCTAAATTGTATGCAATATCCCGCAAATCAAAATTAACAGTAGAAGATCGTAACCTTTTATTAGGATCCCAATGTGATAGTGAAGGAACCGCACCCAAAGTATGTTGTGAAGATGCAGTGCGTCCTATTATCTCGCGGACTGTTACTGCGGGTGGACGATGTACTGCACCAGATAATATAAGCGGCAGATGTATCGAGCTAAAAACATGCGAATCACTAGGGCAACGACCGCAATCTGTAATATTGCAACGTTACCAATGTGGCAGAATCGGAGAGGAACCATTAGTCTGTTGTCCAAGGACTGTAGCAACAACCACAACAACTGAACTACCCGTACCAATTATTGACACTGGTGATGAAGTTTCACCAACATCAAGTTTGTTACCTGCCTATGCGGAGTGCGGATCATCATCAAATGATGCAAAAATTGTGGGTGGGGATAAAACAACGATTACAGAATATCCATGGATGACATTATTGAAATATGAGCGAAATTTTGAGAACGAATTTTCTTGCGGTGGAACTTTGATTAGCAAACGATATGTGCTAACGGCGGCACATTGTGTTAAAGGTGCTGTTCTCAAGGAAATTGGAAACTTGTAAGTATATAATACAAAATTTAAAGTCTTAAAAATGAGTAATGTTTGCCTATCCGTCTGTCCTTCAACATGATAACTCAAAAGCATAAAAGATGGCCGAAAAAAGTGGCTTCAATTGGTAATGAACTCCGTATATACAGTGTACTTAACAATTAGCTCAGTTAGAAGGTACATTTTTAATTGTTTCAAGAACCCCGTGCATTTCTTATGGGAAGGAGCGCCCCGGAAAGTCGCTATTTCGGTATTTTTCACTAAGAGTATAGAGCTATGGTCCATTCAAAGCGTCTCCTTTAGTTTTCGACTTGGATTTTTCGGGTCACTGATTTCGAACAAAATGTCGGAAGTAGCATTTGACAGTGGCCAGGTGTCAATAGCACTATCAAGGAGTTTTTTGGGATCGCTTATTTCAATTACCGTATCAGAACTGGCATTTGACGGTTGAAAACTGCCATTAGCCCTATTGCCCTACCTTATTCTATTACCATAGCTCCATAATCTTAGTGACAAAGTTTTTTGTTTGTTGTTGTAAGAAATAAAACGAACTCTTTATTATCAAAATTGCAACCTAAGTTATCAATACAAGCCAAGGTCTTCCCGATAGTTTTGAGAACTAGTTAAAACGATTTTTATGATTTTTATTTATTTAAGGGTACGCGTGCGATTGGGTGAATATGATATATTGAATAAAACAGATTGTCAAGTAAATTTTGGATGTAGTGATCCCCCGCAAGATATTGAAGTTGAAGAAATAATTCCACATGCTGGGTGGATAGAAAGTAATCCAAGTCATCATAACGATATTGCATTAATTCGATTAAAACGTGATGTTAATTTTTCAAGTAAGTATTCATAAATAAGTGTTTATTCTAGAACTAAACAGCAGCAAGATCAAGTTCATGATTGCAAAAAATTGGTGCATACGTTCTCCCGCCAGTGGGATAAATCTTGAAGATCGTAGGCGATAGAAGAAAAGTTTTAAAAAAATAAATGTTTATTTTTAAATAAACAACTTTTAATTGAATGAAATTTTTCATAAACTGAATTGATTTGCCACACGCTTGAGCTCAAATCACTCTCTCTCTCTCTCTCTTTTTAACAAATCATACGACAATTAAACAAAGACAAATTACAATTTATTCTAAATGTTTTAGTACAGGACTGCTTGCCAATGTGTTTTTTTTTTAATGTTGTTTTGATTATTCTTTTTGACTCAATATCTTGTATGATCCAAAGTAGCGGATGATAATTTATATCACGTGCTCCAATAATATTTAGTCATATTCTTACCTCAGTTTTTTTTTCAGATTTCATCAAACCTATATGCTTACCAAACAAAGGAATACATATAGCATTGGCTGATGAAGAAACAGGTGAAGAAATTTTAACGGTTGCTGGTTGGGGTATCACTGAATCAAGTAATTTTCCTTTTTCTATTCTATTTGCAATTATAATAAAGACATGTATGACGCAAAATATTAAGGGCTCCTGATATATAGATGTCGGGCAGATTAAAAATAAAGGTCTTATTTGAATAACATTCTTCAAAAAGATTTTACAAGAGAGACAAAAAATCTTGCGTATAGCAAATAGCTATAAAATAAATCTAATTTTTTTCTAATCATAAAAGAGATAAACAAATTGTATTAGGAGGAGGTAAGCAACATAGCTGCTAGTACCATCCTTATGTTGTTTTTCCTATTCAAGTCCCTCTCAGGTGCTGGACTAATTTGTTGGTAGGCATTAGTTTACTGCTGAAGAATCCATTTCATTTATAGCCCCTGGTACGAAAATTTGATAGTAAAATCGAGCGTTCACCAAAAGCGTTATGTTTTTATAAATGAATTAATGTTAGCGCCATCTAAGCAGAATATTTCAAAATCAAATAAATTTTCGTAACATAGCTGACATACACTCCCGTTCAAAAAAAATAAACAGACCTAAATAGTTAATTTTCTTACATTTTATAAAACTCCCCACTTTTGTGACTCTCTGTATATTATTTATTTATGTATATAAATAAATTTTTTTTTGAAGGGGAATGTACGTACCTGACAATAGATGGCAGCAAATTTATTATTTTGTTATCGCCATCGCCATTGTATATTCAATGGCAATCGCATTTAAAGAGTAAATCCATCGCGCGTTGGAGCTGACATGCACAATTTTTTTAAACTGGCAACCACCCGGCTTGCTTTTTGCAAATATTTTAGAATACGTTCATAATAGTATATGGTTCTCTGTCGGTTCCATTTCTGAATCCATTCAGCCTCAAATACTATCTTTTGTATATTCAATGGCAATCGCACTAACGTTAAATCCAGCGCGCGTCGGAGCTATCACACACAACTATCCCAATAAAATAATATTTATAAAACTGTTTTTTTTTTCTAGATAAAACCAGTAATGTTAAATTGCAGTTAAGAATTCCCTTGAAACCATTGTCACTATGTCAAAATGAATACCAGCGAATTTCAATAAATGGTGATATTGATCTAAAAGAACGAACACAATTTTGTGCGGGTGGTGAACGCAAGAAGGATGCGTGTGGAGGTGATAGTGGTGGCCCGGCAATGGGATTATATATAGATGAGTTGGGACGATTTGTATGGTTTAATACGGGCATTGTATCATTTGGACCGAAGCCATGTGGCCAATCGGGTATACCTGCTGTCTATACACGAACAAATGAATATATTGATTGGATTTTATATAATATGCGACCTTAAGTTCTAAACAGACATTACAATGTGATTTATACTCTCGCGTCTATTCGATTTTCGAAACAAAAAAATGTTCAGTGTTGTTGGTAGTTTTATAAGGAACAATTTTTGTTGAGCTTATTCTTTTCGAAAACCAGATGATTTTGGTACAGACAAAATGTAAACATTTCAGGTTGTTTTCAGCCTACTATAGTACACACGTATGCAATAAACATGAACCAATTAATAATCACAGTTACGTGTATAGTTTATTATAAAATAATGTTCCATAAGTGATAGAATTCATTAATAATAATGTAAGAAGTTCCTTTGAAGGTTGATCCAGGAATATTTTCGATTATATATGCTCAGAAAAGAAGTGCAAAAAAGTGGATTGAGTATCCACGATCAACTATATTCATCTTCAGTTTTGTTTGTGAAATATGAGATATTTAAATGGAACACATCTTAGCTGGGGATCGAAACCAAGGCTTTCCGTAGCAGCGCTTTACCAACTGAGCTACCTCGATGATATGGAAATATTTTTATAATTTCTCACTATTTGATGTACATGTGCATATCTGGGTAGTTCAGTTGGTAGAGGAAAGCGAGGTTTTGGGTGCAATCCCCGGCCAAGATGAGTATGCTATTTATATCAAAAAGTAACTAAACGCCAGTCACCTCTGTTAGCATCATATAGTCGAGAGACAATAGAGAGACTGTATTTCACACAGGTTGGATTCTAGTAATTAATATGCACTTGTTTCATATTTTGATAAAAACTTTTCCCGTGAACTTTAGTCTGATTTTCAGTTCATTTAAAAAGTCTAGGTAACAATTGTTATTGGTTCATTGTTATTGTAGTCGAGTGTATTGCAGAAACGTTTTGTACCAAAATGTGTTATAATGAAATTTCTAGTATATAATTTAATTTGGTTACAGTACCTTTATGACAATAGTACTTGAAAGGGTGAGACCTCTTCTTGAGGGAAGATGTTTCGCAGCACCCTAAATTGTTTTGCCAGTAGAGCCTGTTGAGGATAAGAGAAGATACCAATTAGTTCTGAGAAATCCAAGTGAATCTAAGTTGATTTTAAGTAGATATAAAATCTGGCAAGTATACTACAAGCATATTCCAATTATTTCAACTTCAAAAGCGTCTAGTCCAGCTTCAGAAGAGCTTTTTTTTTTTAGATTAGTATAAAAATAGTAGTAGAGATTAATAGATTAGTATTTTATATAGATTAGTAACTTTTCCGTACTGAAATGTGTCATATTTACGTATTAGGTAATAATTAATTATAAGTAGTAATTTTAATGAAAATAAAAGATATGCTTTGAATAATTTTTACAAAAATTTATTACAGTTGTTTTTATTTCTTAAGAATATCCTTTGTTGCAAATTTTTCCCCTCTTTTTCATTTACGGATAAATAACCCTCGCCATACAAAGCCCTCTCTGATAAGTACTTCAACAAATTTCGATAGTTTCATTAAAAATAAATTTTTAACAATAAGGTAAACATATTTAGGTACTTGAATGAATGAAAACAAACAAATCCGGGTAAAACCTAAAAAAATAATAATAATAATAATTCATTATACAATAATAATAATTATTGTCTTTTTCATAAAGTCAATATAACAATAAAATAATAACAGCCCACCTGTTGGGCAAAGGCCTCCCTCAGAGAAGTCCACTCGTTCGTATATTGTGCTTTCGTAGACCATCAACTATCAACATAGTTAACCAGTTCATAACACATACATCTGATAGCCTGACTTTCTCTTTTCCTGAGCGCATCGTATGGCTTCCAGACTGTAGCTTGATATGTTGGACAAAGTCCAAATATACGGGGTATTTAATCAGTTAACTCAGTTGTTATTTTTACTACATTTTATTTATTAATCTACTTATTTTTACATATAAAAGATTTCAAATCTTAATTATAAATATCGTACTTTAATTAATTTTATTGAATTGTATTAAATAGTACAAAGACATATATATAAAAAATTTAATTAAACTACATAAGAATAGATTCGCTTAATATAATGGCTAAACCCTCTCTCAAAATACAAATCTTAACAAAGCAGCTATTTTGCAATCCACCTGTATTTAATTGTTGTGACTAAATAGAATACAATCGTTTTCCTGAATATATTCTTTGATATAGAAGAACTTTCATCACGAAGACACGGGCACAGATTATTTCAATCAAATAAAATCCATTTCAATAGACAAATTCCAATGATATTAAATTATATTCAAATAAAATTATTATTAGTAAAAATATTATTTACAGGCGAATGACCATGCGTCCTTAAACATATGTAAATGGGGCACTGATATTGTAATCTTACCTAAAACAAATACAAGTTTAATAATTTTTTGTGTGCACGGTCCTATTATGCTTATTCATGAATTTAAAATAATATTGAAATTTTAATTTGTTTTCTCTTTTCAATTTTGAGTTATTGTATTTACGGACAGACAGGCAGGCATGCGCAAAGGGACTAATTAGGTCATTTTATGAACACCTTATACTAAAAATTTTTTTTTACTATCACAATTTTTAACCGTTATGAAATCAGGATTAAACTTAATATACCCTTGTATACAAGGGTATAAAAAGGATTGACAGAAAATATTAGAAAATCACAATTTTTGAAATAGTAAATAAATCAGTAAAACATATTGAAAACAGTGGAAGTCTTTGCTAAATTTTCAGTCACGTGATCCGACCATCTCATTGGCAATTTGGTAGATGTTCATTTTTGATTTAAACTTCCCATGGCAGAAGCCGTTTTTGAAACAAACCTTCAACTATGAAGCTAAAAATAACATGCTGAAGTCCGTTTTTGGGAGAAATCAGTATCACCGTCTTATGGACAATTTAGAATTTGAATAAGATGACGGATATGTTGATCAAGGCCTGGAAAGCAAGATAAAGGCTTGCTGCGAAGATTAACGGCTTCATGGGAAATATACTGGACCCTTAAAATGTTTTAAAGTCTCACCTACTTCAAACTATTAAAATCAATGTTTTTGACCCCTGCATTACTCAGGTTCTAACATATGGATACCAAACGCTGGCTTTGAACAAGAAACACATCCAAAAGACGGCAACTTGCCAGCATAAAATGGAACACCATATGCTTAGTCTTAACTTAAAGATAGAGTCAGCAATCAGAACATACGAAAAGAAACATCAGTTAGAGACGTTAAGTAGCTATCAAAAAGACTCAAATGAGTATGGGCTGGTCACATGATCTGGACTGTAGATGACAGGTGGTCCAATTTAACAAAAATGGTCGTCTCTCGATGGAAAAAGACGTCGTGATAGACAACATACTACATGGGCAGTTCACTTAGGAGATACACCGGGTGCTCTTAGATGAGACTGGCCCAAGACCAACTCATCAATTAAATTATACTCCGGATAATTTAATCTGGGGCGGCCATATACCTTTTACAAGAGATAGCTAGCTTATCAAAGATAGCTTTGTTGGCTTTTATTATTATTTGTAGTATCAAAGTTGAAAAGAGCGTGAAAAATCCTTTAAGAATCAACTGCTTTCTCAATTTCAATGTTAGTGACAGATACCCATCTTTTTTTTTGGTTTTCAACATTTGAGGCCCCTTTTACATGTACTCGTATATCCGATTTCTTAAGGTTTTGTATACACAAAAAAAGTCTTTGTGTACAAAAACATTTTATTACGATGTATCTCGAAAAAAAAAAGCGTTTTTTTTTTTTTATTTGTCAAACAACCAGATCACATAAATAACAATGAATTCAAATAGTGTAAATAAATATATATTTCTAGCAAAAAAATATGTTCACGCTCTTTAGAAGAGAAGAACACAACACAACACACACAGATACATCATTTGTTCACCCTAAAAGCATATTTTTGTGTGTTTGTAATCGGATAAGTTTGACCGATCATGTATGTAATAGTGACGTATGTTTTTTACGGTTTTTTTGTTATCATGTATATTCATAATAATATGGAAGGTATTTTAATATTCGTTGAAAAGGTATGTGGTGTATTTTAGGAGGGTGGGGGTTTGAACAACTTCAATGACCTGTTAAGATAGAATATGAATACTTTCCTGGTGGTGTCACACCTATCCACCTGATGGTTGAGAGAGCCGTGAAAGAGACGCTGTTTAGAATGGGAAAAGAGGGTTTGGAAAAAGGAAAAGGTGTCCGAAACAGAGAATACATGATTATGGTCTTCTTCTGGATCAACCGAAAGATGGAATAGTAAAGAAATGTACCTTCGTGAAGTAATTTATCACGTAGTTAACGAATAAGAGTGAGTGAAGCAGCGAATCCATGGTGTACTGACTCAAAGGGCATAGCATAAAATGATATACTGATGGGTTAAAAACTCTCGAAGGAACCGGGAGAGGTGTGTATGAACCAAGAAAGTTAAACACTCAAACCTATGGGCATATTCTCCAACATACTGGCTATTGAACGATGCTCTAAGTTTAACCTAGATAGGAATTATCGGAATCGCGATATAGCGTCCCTCTCCGGCAATCAATCGGTCATCAAAGCGCTGGATAATCTGCTTTACAATCTGGGTGAGAATAACATAGTGTGTCTTCTCTGGGTCACATGACATGTGTAAATAGAGGGCCTGGTGAGAATGGGATCATTGACATCTCTTACAAGGCTGGAATTATTCTGTGAACTGGGTGATCAGTTCTATCGAGAGGAGATCAGAAAGGAAGAACAAACTAAGAGAGCTACATTCAGGAGGAACCTTCCGGGACTCAGGCAGGCCAAAAATCTTCTCGTGAAATTTTACCGCAAAAGATACAAAATCTGCACTGGCCTGAGCAAAAATAGACTGTAGATACTGGCGAGGTTTCTTACGGCGGAATTGTAGATTCAAGGGACACCTTAGGCAGCTAGGCTCGGTAAATGAGAGCCACTGCAGTTTTTGTGGAGAAATGGAGGAAATACAGAAACACCTCCTTATAGACTGCAAAGCCCTCATTTGCAAAATAATAAAGTTTCTGGGTGTCTACCAGATACGTTCAAGGGAGCTACTATACCTAGACAAGATCCAACTCAATCCAGATCCTCTACTTCCTGAATATTGTGGTCTAACAACCCGATGGATTTGAATACGGGAAGAAACTCACATTCATTTCGTCTTGCGTGTGGTAACTACAGTTTAGCCATAAAAGTTGAAAGAGAAACATTGCAAAAATGATTCAACCTATTTTCATTGAAAATAATTATTAGATCTTCCATCTGGTACCGGATGGGGAATGGTCTTATCTAAAAGCACCTCATTCTGCCCTGTCTCTGGCTGAAGTTACCCCACGCAAGGCAAAAATTATGCGAGTTTCTTTCCGAATATAAACCCATCAGGTTGTTAGATCACAAAATATTCTATATGTTATTTTATTATTTACTCTTGTGTTAAAGATCATTCATAAATAAGGCGGGTTATAAAAAGATATTTGAATAATAGGAAAACAAACTCTCGCTTTAGAAATGTAAAAAAATAACAAGCAAGCCAATTTATAACATAACAATATCTCACAAATTTAAATACCACAATCGTACAATGGAAAGTTCAGATCTCAAATTTAATTAGTTTAAAGTTTGAATAGAGCAACAGCGAAAAAAAAAACGCATTTATTATTATTTTTTAAACCGATTTCAAATAGAGGAGATTAATTCTCAATTCTATTTACCATATTCATCACATAGCACGATGGTGCGTCTGATCAAATTGAACCAGAGATTTGTTCTGACCTACTATGTTTACAGGAAGGATTAGTGACGATTTTTAAGCGTCTGTATCTCAGGAATCAAGAAGCCATGAAGCTCAAATATAAAACGTAGCGTGAGACCCACCATCTGATGGTGCGAACCGAATCAACTTTACAGCTTCAACATATTGGTGAGTAAGCTGAATGAAACGAAAAATGTTCGCTTTCAAAAGTACTAAAATCTATGGAAAAGATGGTCCTGGAAAAAGTTTTGAATTTTGGCACTATGAGTTTAATACCTTGAAAACCGTTAAACGTATCGTATTTTAACTAACGCCATTGTTTTCGCTAGGTCAATAGTAGCTTAAAACGAATTTTTTATTAAAATCGGGGTCATAAAATTTTTCTCCAATTTTAGCGATTTTTTAAGGGGTACCCCTTCGAAAAAATGCGAAAAAAGTTAAGAAAATTTTTGTTCTTGATTTTAATAACAATCATTTTCTAGGCTAATTTTGGCTCAAAAACTACGAAAATCAGGTTCATTTCAACGTCCGACCAATACATTTCAAAATTTTCGCTTCTTAATTCATACAGTTTTGAATTTTAGCACTATGGGTCTGATATCTTGTAAACCGTTAATTGTATCTTATTTTAACCAACGCCATCGTTTTTGCTAGGCCCAAATTAGCTTAAAACGAAGTTTTTATCAAAATCGGGGCCATAAAATTTTTCTTCAAATTTAGCGATTTTTTTAAGGGGTACCCCTTCGAAAAAATGCGAAAAAAGTGATGAAAATATTTGTACTCGATTTTAATAATAATCATTTTCTAGGCTAATTTTGGCCCAAAAACTACGAAAATCAGGTTCATTTCAACGTCCGACCAATACATTTCAAAATTTTCGCTTCTTAATTCATGCAGTTTTGAATTTTAGCACTATGGGTCTGATATCTTGTAAACCGTTAATTGTATCATATTTTTACGAACGCCATCGTTTTTGCTAGGCCCAAATTAGCTTAAAACGATGTTTTTATCAAAATCGGGGCCATAAAATTTTTCTTCAATTTTCGCGATTTTATTAAGGGGTACCCCTTGGAAAAAACGCGAAAAAAGTTAAGAAAATATTTGTTCTAGATTTTAATAATATTCATTTTCTAGGCTAATTTTGGCCCAAAAAGAATGAAAATTACGTTCATTTGAACGTCCGACAAACACATTTCAAAATTTTGCCTTCTCAATTCATACAGTTTTGAATTTTATCACTATGGGTCTGATACTTTGAAAACCGTTAATCGTAACGTATTTTAACCAATGCTATCGGTTTTGCTAGGTCAAAATTAGCATAAACGAAGGGGACATAAAATAATTCTAATCTATCTATCGAGTGAGTTTATATTCGATAGCCCTTTCGAATCGGTTAAATTTTTTTTGCTTAAAAAGTTTTTACTTTTATTTTATATTGATAACTGAAAAATACATAACATTTTCCATGCGTTAGTGGTATTTCACAACGTATAGTACCTCACAACGTATTATTGTAGAAAGCTTTATCAAACATTATACAAAAAGCTTCTTTTTTTTTTTTAATAACAACTAACAATTCTGTGTGTAATATAATATTTTTTTTTACATATATAATATAAATAATATTGTATTCAATACTCTAATTAACTGCGCGCGTATATCATCTCTCTGTGTTAAAAGAGAACAAAATTATATGATCCAGAAATTATATATATATATATATATATATATATATATATATATATATATATATATATATATATATACATATATATATATATATATATATATATATATATATATATATCTTCATACCATTTTTTATTTCTGTGTATATCATCCTGGCTAGAGTAACCCTAGTTTTATCCATTTTATATATTAAATAGAAAAGTATATTAAGTATGAGCGTAATTGATATGATTCTGAGTTCAGTGCACAAGAGTTTGCATGATCTAGCAAACTTAATTCTCATAGTGTATATTATGTCGTAATTAAAATAATCATCAGTCACTAGAAGAATGAATGACATGAGTATTCAAAGTATTAGTCATTTGTCTTAATGACTGAAACGCTTTCTGAACCATTTTAGTCAGTAACAAAATGATATCAAAATTTTACATTTGTCCGTCAATAGACCAGGTGGTATCTAATGTATCAAAGAATTGTCGATAATTAGCCTTTTTCCTCTGAAGATTTTTCCATGAAAAATCCACCAGAGGCAGCACTAGTGGGGGGGTACACAAGTTTTGATTTTCTCATTAACAGCAACGTTAAGCAACGTCATAACTTGGCAAAAAATTAATTTTTTTAACTTGTACAAAAAGCATCTTTTTTGGCTTGCTTTGGGCTTTATTTCTGTGGATTATTAGACATTTTTATAAAAAAACTCGAATTTTAGAAGTAAATACCATAAATCGCTATTTTCGACGATTTTTCCAATTTTTCTCAAAAAGTACTGATCCAATTTCAATTCAAGATATGTCAATCGATAGGTTTTTTTGATACCTATAACTATTTTATTTAACTTTCCCTGATTGGAGTTCAAGTTTTTTTTTATTCGCAAAAAAACATTTTTTCAATATATTCTGGTTTTGGTATATGCCAACAACTGGTTCTGATCCAAAAATTACTCACGAGGGTGGTGATCCCCTCCAGTGTTTATTTTAATTTAACATCTGATTTAGTTGATCGTATCTTTGTGGATATATCCTAAGTGGCCATTTTAAATTATATCTAAAACTGTTTTTGGCAGTCGCTATTTTGTGAAACTATTTTTTTAAATTAATATAAATACTGGACGGGGGGCTGCCCCTGGTGAATTTTTTTTAAATCTTCAGAGGATAAGGGCTAATTGCCCTGGCTGCCACATGCGATCTTATCAGGCGATCTTAACAAAAAACGTGACATTTTATAATCTGAAATTTTATATAAAATCTTTTATAGTTTTGCTATAGATGCTTTTACATCAAAAGGTTCATAATTTTTATCTACAGAGCCATAATAAATATGTTTAAAAAGCTTATATATATTTATATATACAATTTCAACATTGAGTGGTTAGTATATATACTAACTACTCACCGCTACCTATGTGGATGATACATTTCTCTTTGTGTTATAAAATGATTGAAATGATATACATGTACAGAGTGGAACCACCCAAAAATCAAACGGATAAAATCATGGAACAGAATCGATCAAAATATACGAATCATTTTCGATGATGGTGAATCACTATACAGTTTTACAGTTGACTTATGCCGAATCTGTTTGATTTTTGAAGTACAAACGTTGTAGGTATTATTTATCCGGAACAATGAGATTCGCCACAAAGGAACTGCAGAGTGACGTGCCAAACAACGCCAAAAATAGAACACAATTGTATTCGTTTAATTTTTAGGTAGGTACACTCTGTATATATTTATACAAGAAGTATTACATAAAATATGTTTGTTATAACGAGTGAGTAAATTAACTGATGCTTTATAGTTTTTTTTTTTAATACTAAAAGGGAAGTTCATTTTGTTAATGAGTATATGGATACATACCTTGTTATAAATACCACAAATATGGTTTTAAATTAACTTTTTTTTGAACGATATATTACAAATTATTATCACGGTTGATTTAAGGATGTTCCAGCACTGTGTTATATAATCAGGACAAATAACCGGTTTGATTTTATTATAGAACAAATACATAAACACACATATGCAACACAAACGGCAAATCCACTGTTCATATATACAAAATGATGTTCTTTTGAAAAAAAAAAAATTTTAAACTTTTATATTTCGAAAACAAAACGGTAAATTCGAAATTTTAAAAAAAATTTATTTAACAAATATTTATCTTTACTATTCTACCTAGTATTTTTTAAAATTCTGTCGAGTATTGTTTTTAATACAACACAAAATAGTTGGGCGGGCATGAAGTTTTACATGCTTCTAATGAGAGAGGGTCAAAAATTCTGAATCTTTATTAGATTAGATTTATTAGATTTATTGAATTAAATTTTTAGCAGAAGTCGGATTGATGGGGACTTTTGTCATTTTATTAGTAATGGTGTACTTAACATATAACAATTTCCAGCTGTATGCGAATTTTTGTAGAATAACTCGGTTTTATGGCTTATTTTGGCGGGGGTATTATGTATTTTAGAAATTTTATGATGTATATTCGATTTTTCAGACAAAATTCTAGGTATATATCAAATGTTTTTTTTTTTCGGTAATGTCTTCATTCTTTATGAAATATGATGCGTAATTTTAGAAAAAAATGTGTCTATTTATTGACCAACAATAAAACGCTACAAATGATTTACACAATGGTTTATTATAGTGTGTGTGTATGTGTTTTATAGCAAAGTTTTCAATTTTAATAAAAAAAATCATTTTCTAGGGTAATTTTGACCCAAAAAGTGCAAAAATCTGGTTCATTTTAACATCAGACAAACACATTTCAAAATTTTCGCTTCTCAATTCGTACAGTTTTGAATTTAAACACTATAGGTCTGACACCTTGAAAACCGATAATCGTATCGCATTTTAACGAACAGCATCGTTTTCGCTAGGTTTATATTAGCCTAGAACAAAGTTATATCAAAATCGGGGACAAGAAATTTTTCTCCAATTTGTGCAATTTTTGGTAAGGGGTCAATGTCAAATTTTTAAGGAGCTTGGTAAAATTTATTTTCCAATTTGATTACAATAGTTTATTAAATTAATATTTTTATAATAAACCAAAAGCGAATATTGCTGATGAATAACTGAGAAAATATTTGTATACAAAATATAATAAATATGAAGCATATTTACGATATATTTTACCATCATAGATAGTAGCCAACACCTTACTGATCCTGAAATATGGTTATTTATATGGGATACAGAGAAATGATAGAAACACGTGCTTGTAATTTAATATTTTCCCGCAATACTTATTATGGACCGGACCAATCGATCATCCATACATTCTCATATTTGATTTGAACATAGATGAATAAATTTTATTTATTATTTTGAATGAAATGATGTTAACAACTAAATAAAACAAAAAAAAACAAAAAAATACAGACAAATTGAGAACCATCCTCCTTTTTGAAGTCTGGTTAAAAATACCAGTTGATTGGTCTCAAAATTACACGGCGCTTCCTAAACTATTCAATTAAATATTGCATGATTTATTCATAAGAATTAATTACATAGCAAGGTAGTGCGTCAGGAAAAGTTTCAGCATAGACGCCTATCTACTGTGAAGGATTAAAGACGAATTTTAGGCTTCTGAATCTCTGGAACCAAAAAAGCTCTGAAGCTCAAATTTAAAACCCATTATCTGATGGAACGTACTAAATAGCAACATTGCAGCTTTAATAGTTTTCAAGATATTTAACCCTAAAAATCGACACTTTGGGCATTGACTCACGCACTCATCATTAATATTCTAGAGCACTTAGAATACATAGGTCTAGAAAACCATCCAGAAAAGTATAAAAATTTACCTTCCCACATTTTCTTCAGACCTTATTTTTCTCAAAAAATGTATGTTTTCTTAAAGAGTTCGTTTCTTAAAATAGCTTTAAAATCGGTTAATTGTTAACCAAAATAGACTTTATTACCCAATTTAAATATTTTCGTCAGTTCTCAGATTCTATTAAAAAACCATGAGTTGAAAAACGCAGATTCATCTTCAAACAACCTTGAAGGCCATGATTGACGTGAAAATCAAGATCACCGTAACATGTCCCCTTTCGAGTCAACTTTTATTCGGAAAATTTTTTCCAAAAACCAAGAAATATTCCAGTACAAAACAAGATATCCTGTGTATGGAAATTGGCAAAACAATTATTATAGGCTCTAATAACTTACGATAAATAATCGATCAACTTAAGACATAAAGTACTGTCCAAGTAGCCGAGCTGTCTAAAGCGTTATGTCTACATGGAACAGGAAGGTTAAGGGTTCGAATCCCGACATTGGCAGTTTGTCAATTAGTAAGAAAAAAAAGGACGGTTAATTGACTAAACTGTCGGCGTATGGACAAGAACGAAGTAACCGGCTATGCTTGTGAAGGTTTGCTGCCGTTTCCTTTACGAACTCCAGATGAATTTCGGCATAGTTCCTATCACAGTCGGCTGCAGCCGCACATACTTCCAATTCCTAGTCTACACACAAAAATTCCTTCTACTCCACATCCTCACAAACAGGGTCGAAGTGTAGCCCGTCCAGGGCAGCCTCTATAATCTATCTATCTATCTATCTATCTATCTTGTAATTTATTGAAGAGAGCTTTACTTGGTGAAGTTTCATTATGATGCCTGAAGAAATAAAATACTTCAAGAGTTATTTTGCACAAGATCCACTATTTTATTAAATAAGTAATATATAATAAAACTGGCCATTCTTAAACTGGTCAGTTTGAGAATGGCCATACAGATCGGAACATGTCATTGGTATTATAAAATAATGGATCTTGTGGAAATTAACACATGAAGTATTTTATTTCTTCTGTTATCACATAAAGTTGTCTACACAAATGTCATAGATTCGTAATAAGGCTTCAGGAACCTCTTTCCAGGTAAGTGCGTTGCCCAACACATACTTGAGCGGGTTTGTTTTTTTGGAAAATAATAAATAAATAAAAATATTAACAAAATTAATTAATCTTTCTTATGTTTGCGTTGGGCAAATCGTTTTTTAACAAATTGAACAAGTTTTTTAACAATAAAATAAATAATTGTAAATATCAAGAATACTGTAAAGAAAATAAAACCGATAACATCCAACAACAAATACTGATACAATGGTATATCTGCTCCAGCTGATCGCAGATGTGCAGCACCTTTATGTCTTATCACATACTCAACCCAATAAACTGCTTTGTCCAATGGATGAACAATATTATCATTTAATAATACTGATAATTTTTTAGCCTCCTTCGCATACCTAGAATAATAAAATAGTATTTTTTATAGTCAGATAGTTTGATTGAAAGTCAAGGTTGAAACAAGCACACTATGGGGCTTCGGGTAACGGGTCCATTATGTGCAGATTGAGTGGCGAGGAGCAAGAAACATCCAGCCACATAATCTTTGACTGCAAACCTCTGGATTACAGCAGATACAGGATATTCCGTGCATCTCACCCCGAATGTATGAACCTTCAGAAGGACCTGATAAGCAAGCTCCAGGTTTTTACCCCGATATAAATCAATCAACCAATCAAGGTTGAAACAAATCCAAGTGGCTGTGCTGTCAAAGACGTTCTACTTGGAACTGGAAGGTTGCGAGATTGATTCCTAACGGAGGCAGATTGTCAATGAACAGTCAATGAACAATCTACAGTCTCTTTTCACAAACTTCGAATATCGCCATAGTTCCTAACAGAGTCGGCTGCAGTCGCACAACCTATCAAATTCCTAGCCTGCATTCAGATTCCTTGTCCTATATGGGTCGGTCAAAAAGGCCTACTTGTAGCTAGAATAATCCGACTTTATGGTATCACCATTACATACTTTGGATTTGAAAGAGCTTCATCTAACGCCCAAGATAAAGATTGTATCGTAATATTTGCATATTCTAGGGTAATAGCAAAGCCCTTTGTTTCAGCTATTTTCATATTTCGTTGCTGATCACCATATAATGGTATTCCAATACATGGAACGCCTCGCACCAGAGTCTCCGTTGTACTTAGCAATCCACCATGTGTAATAAAAAGCTGTACATTCGCATGAGCTGTAACAAAAAAGAAATTCAAATTATGTACTGGGTTTTCATTTAATATAACGATTGTGTAATACCTAATAAATCACTCTGTGGGTACCATTTACTAAGATGAACATTTTTCGATAATCCTGGTATGGATGGTTCATCCCATTTCCATAATACTTTTTGCTTTAATTTCGAAAATACTTCAACAAAACAATCACGAGTTTCATTTGACACATCCACAGAGCGAATGTTCGAACCCAAACTAAAATAAATTATTCCTTCGGTTGCATTATCCATAAATTCTTGTAAATCCGTTGGCAGTTTATTCGGTTTTGAAACTTGTAAGCCTCCAACTTCTATTATATTCGGTACTAACGGTCGTGGACTGTCTAAACTCCGGTGAGAATTTGTCAATAGAAGTGCCACTAATTTTTGCAATTCTTCAAGGCTGGGTGCATTTGGGAAATACTTTCGCAAAACTGTTTCTTGTGTGGAACGATGTTGAAAATATTGAAATGCATTAAACATTACTTGCACTAGAGTGTTTATGACGCGTTGGAAGAATGTCATACGATCTGAGAATGGTAAAAATACTTCGGGAACATATGCATATGGGCTTGGATTTCCAACAAGATGGTTGGTAAAGACTGATGGACCCATCGTTGAAAATACAATTACCGGTGCTTTGAAGTAATCGCCAATTGCATAAAGTGCATCGTTAAACATAGCGGATATAATAACTACATCAAATTTATGATCGCCGTTCAAAATTTTTTGAAAATTCTCTTCTTTTATGCTTATTTCTGTTATTTTTGCCATATTTTCGAATAGTTTGAGGAATAATGTATAATTTTGACCCATTTGTGTTCGACTTCCACCAATGTTCATTATTACTAGAATATGTAAAAAACACATGATAATAAAAAATACTATGGGATAATTAAAAAAAAAAGTGTGTGTGTACTTATATACGCACGTAACAAGTTATACTTCTATTAAAATTATTTTAAAAGTAATATTAAATAATGTCAACACTACTATTAAGACACAAAAGTTTAATAAAATGAAATCGTAGAGAAAATCAGAAATAGAAAAATTATATATTATATCTAAAACCAATGATTCTACATTTTATCCTGGTAGAACCGAACCAGCGTCACTTATTCCATTCAAATTAGAGTTTGAAAGACTGGTTTTAAATCCGTTATTTACATTAGAATCATAGTTCGTGAAATTAATCAAAACCAGGCCAGGTTTTATCAATATATTCATTTCATATTCAAAGTTTACGAGCCCATAAAAATGATATGTGGCTCGTAATTCTTCTTTTCTCAGAAACATGAAGAAATAAATAAAGAAATTAAATAAATGGTGAAGACACTTTTGCACCTAATTTCAACTGTAGAGTCAAATTTAAATGTTCTAATGTAAGAGCCAGCGGTGTAGCTATTTACCAAAATATTAACAATCATTAATCTTTCGTTCTATAATGTATAATATTGTGGGCTTACTTATGTGACAGACTTGCTTATTGTCTGTTTCACCAAGCATCTAATTTATGTACACCTGAAATGTAGACCTGACCAATTTATGTAGACCTGAAATGTTTAATTTTCATACATTTCATAAAACTCCTCACTTTTGTAACTCTCTGTATAATGATTTATTTATAAACAAAGATAAGTAGTATATTGTTTAAATGTGTAAAAAGCAATGGAAGTATAGTAAACAACATGTACTACAAGAATAACGGGAGTGTATATATGAATTTAGTATTTCTACTGTATGACACATATATTTTACTAAATGTCTCCCAAGCACTGTACAAATCAGTCGAGTGTTATACATGCTGAAAATACACTCTGATCGGATTCTCAAAACGCGCCAAAACACGTTATAACTTCAAAAAAAAAGAACACAAAATGCATATTTAGCATTTGAATTAAACGCAGTTATTCTTATTGCTTAAATACTGTGTGCCCGTTAAGTAAATGCCCGGTTAAATTTAGTTAACAAAAACGAATGATGCAGGTTTTGAACGTTAATTTTAACCATTCTTTTAACTGACCGTTACATTTGAACAAAGCAAAAAAAATTAACATACCATTAAACTGATCAATCACTGTTGTTAAGTTCAAATCATGATAATTTGGTGTTTGTTTATGTTGAGGGAATGGACTAAGCATTGTCACATTATGTCCCTTCTTAACTAAACCATGTCCCAATGCATGTCCAAGTATTGTATGACTTTGACTTGGTGTTGAAAATAGCATTAACACATTTGAACTGTCACACAACACAAACAAAAAACTTGTAAATATTATAAACAAATTTAGAAAATTCATTTTTGGTATTTTGTAAAAAATAAATCAAAGTTTATTTGCATCCATTTAAAAGTTATAAATGCTATGAATTCAATGTCTATAAAATAGTTAATTTGATTGATTAATTTAAATCATTCGTCAAAACTAGCCTTTTAATCTTTTTTATCTAATCAGTCTCTAATATAGAAACAATTGAATCTACTTAATCACTGAATACAATGACTAGTCATAAATATTAACTGGGATTCCGTAGATTACGTAGATGAAAATGGTGGATACCGAAGAGCATACATTTTTCTGAGGTATATGAGGAAGAAAAAGTGAGGTTGGAATTCGAACTTCAAAAAATTTCTGCACACTACCTGAATTATTAACGAAAAGGTTCAGTTTTTGAATATAAATATTCTATCAATTTTTATGTTTGAATATATTCAAAGGCCTTTTTTACACGTGTAAGTTTTGATAAAAGTTTTTAATCGCATTAAAAACAATTGATACTAAAAACTACATTCCCTTCTTGTTTAATATTTCTTTCTTTGTCAACCACGTCAGTCACATGATCAAAGTATACCAATCACAAGAAAGGAGTTATCATGCATACGCAAAAATATCGTCAAAAACAAAGTAGGTAACAATCTAAAAAACAAATGTAATGATTGGGAGTGCGCTTACAAAGTGCGTGAAGGTTGCTACACCAGGTTACATGTAGCAACCTTCAAGAAACTTCTAGATAGATAGATAGATTGTAGAGACTGCCCTAGATGGGCTACACTTTGACCATAAGGTCCATTGTGATGTGAGTGGAGTGGTAGGAATATTGTGTGAAGATTAGGAATTGATAGGATATGCGGCTGCAGCCGACTATGATAGAAACTTTGCCGAAATTGATCTAGAGTTCGTGAAGGAAACTGCAGAAAACTTTCTCATGCATAGCCGGTTACTTCGCTCTAGTCCATACGCCGACAGTTGAGTCAATTAACCGCTCCTTTTTTTTCTTAATAATTGACAACCTGCCGATGTCGGGATTTGAACCCATAACCTTCCAGCTTCCAAGTAGGCATACTGCGCAAACATAACGCCTTAGACCGCGCAGCCACGTGGACTGGTAAGAAACTTCTATATTTATTATTAAATATTCAGGCTAAAAATAAACTGTAGTTTAAAGTCTTTTACAAATTGTTGTTTTATATAGTTTTGAGTCCACTTTAAGAATTTAATCATTTCAGTCATATCTTATTATAAGTGAGTGACTGACTCACTGTTATTTTAAAAATAGTTCTGACAAATAGATTATTTTGTAATATTTAAAAACATTTGTAAATTCACTATTTATATTTGACATTAGCGATAACATAAGCCAATTTTCTAAGGATGACCATCATTCCCATTTATATCTTCCAAGATAGTTGTACCAAATCTTTCAGGATAGAGCCTCCTTAAAACATGTGACGAAATTGGGCGCAATGAACTTAACTGAACAAAACTGAATAACTTTTCGAAATGAAGGTAAAGGTGAAGCTAAATGAAAGGGTTGCATAGAGTAGGCTGGAAAAAATAGTTACTGGGATTACCAGGTGGAAACACCGCATAGGGCCAAAATAAAGTGACAAAATAGCAGTCTTGTGCCTAGCAGATCAAATGCGCCCGACTGAAGGTTACGTTTTTATCCTGTCTACAAAGAATTGTAGACAGCCTCTTGGAACTGTATTTTCCCAGGTTTTTTAAATGTGGTTAAGTACTTGTAGCGGTGTCACTTCTTCATTAAATTATTATTATAATCTTGTTCATCATTTTTATTTGTTGCATAACAACTATAACTTCCCTCTATTATCACGGTTGCTTTGAATGTTTACAACCATGGTAATTTACATATAAATATTATATGTAACTATAACTTCCCTCTATTATCACGGTTGCTTTGAATGTTTACAACCATGGTAATTTACATATAAATATTATATATATATTTATATGTAAATTACCATGGTTGTAAACATTCAAAGCAACCGTGATAATAGAGGGAAGTTATAGATGTTATGCAACAAATAAAAATGATGAACAAAATTATAATAATAATTTAATGAAGAAGTGACACCGCTACAAGTACTTAACCACATTTAAAAAACCTGGGAAAATACTACCTTTACATACTAAATCTACTTGTTTGTTTCGTATAGTGTGAAGAATTGGAGGGCTAAATTCACACACACCTTTGTATATTTATACCTACTATTAGTTAATTTCACAAGACAATTAAATAAAAGGGATTTTATTTATATCTGAGGTTTGAGAGGGTTCAGAAAACAATATGTGCAAATGTATTTGTGTACTTAGATGAAAATATTGTCGACAATTTTTGGTTTTAATTGTCTTCTCTTATTTTATCTGGTAATGTTTTTCGTTGCTGTTGAGAGTCGTTATAAATTTGTTTTGGTTAATTTAATCCAAAAAACATTTTTAAAACCCAAGAAAGAGGTTCTTTTTTTCTTTTAGATAAATTATTATAAAATAAACTTAATGGTTTTTTTTTGTAATTATAATTACGGGAATAAATGTCTCGTAAATATGAAATTTTTTTTTTTTTGGAGATAGCAATTTTCTAGTGAGTGAATATTAAGTAAAAGAAAAAAGGATTGTAATGACTTTAGCTTTGGGTATGACTGGTTGTGGTTGTTGGGAAATGGTGATCGATGCTTGAAAAGTTATTTACGCATTCTTCATTTAAATGTTACGACCTTCGTTATGAACGCGCTGAAGAATCTATCTACCTGTTTTTTTTGTGAATTAGGATAGCGACAAATGAGAGGTTTCTGGATGCAATTCTTCATGGAACAACGCGTAAACATTGTCCTTATACTTCCTACTCTTTATTCGGAGATTAAATGAAAATTTATAAAATTTAAAAAATAACCCGACACCATAAACTGATTATGGTGGGATTAAAATGGGAACCGTTGATAAGGAGTTTTAACACTTCTCGGCTCTTCGCCAAAGATATCTTTATCAACTAGAAAAAGCGCTGGTGATCTTTAAACGGTTGAACAAATTTACATAGTTGAAAACCATACCGATTAAAGCAGCATTCAAATACAAAGAGCTGCTTTCAAATCGGTCCATCCGTTTAGAAACTACGATGCCACGGATAGACACACAGGCAAATACAAAGACAAGGACTTAAAACTTCATGTTGCGTGGAAGGGGGACCAAAAAATTAGTCAAAAACAAAAATTGGGCAAATTAAATTCGATTCGTTTTTCAAAACCTCCACGCACTTTTAGAATTTTTTACTTTATAGTTTTTCGTTTTTGTTCTTGATAGTTTTTGACACAGAAATTTGAGTTTATTTCGGGGGGAAAAAAAACAATACACAAAATTACAAAAATGAATTCCCAAAACTTGTATGTTTTTAATGATAATTAAAGAAATTTTAATCGACAATACGTGTAGGTATGTGTAGGTACAATCCATGTGGTTTTGTTTTTAGAATACTTGAAAACATTTATTCGTTGTTGTATTTTGCCATGATGTGCTTTTTCTAAGTACAATATGTAACAAGAACATCGGTACACTATTTTAATAACCATGTTGAAACTTATTTACTATATTATTGCTTTCTAATTCTAAATTTTCAATTTTCGTGAAAATTTCGGATAAAGTACCATAGGCAACAAAAGTACCTTGCTTTTATTCGAAGTACTTTTTCGAAAATCGAATGAATAAGCCAGAAATCCAGTATGGAATTTTGAAAAATAAGCAATACGGGGCGGTTAATTGACGAAACTGTCGGCGCATGGACAAGAATGCAGTAACCGGCTATGCTTGAGAAGATTTTTTGCAGTTTCCTTCACGAACTCCAGATGAATATCGGCATAGTTCCTGTCATAGTCGGCTGCAACCGCATATCCTACCAATTCTTAGTCTATACACAAAAAATTCCTTCCACTCACATCCTCACATCCTTAGGCATCACAATGGACCGACTTATGGTCGAAGCAGGGCAGCCTCTACAACCTACCCATCTAACTACCCCAACAAAGATACAATTTAAAATAAATTAAAATTGTTTTTGACATCCTGTATAATCATTCCTCGGTATCCATTAACCAGCGTACAATGTACAATGTTCCTGTTATTCCCATGAGAAACTATATACTGACCATTTTAATAGTAAACATTGTATACGGTAACTTGTACATCATGAAATAATATGTCCATCTTTTTTTAACATATTATCCTGTACGTTAAATTTAAAGACTGTCATTTTTCTTGTCGGTTTCAAATAATTCTCCCTTTTCCTATATTTTATTGGAATGTGTTGTTGCTCATGTTGTTGTTGGTACCTATATTTAAATGAAAGGATAAAATTGATGTTGGTTACCTCTTTTTTAAATGAATTGGTTTTTTTTGGGATACATGTGTATGAATGAATATAAATTTTGTACTATATGGACTCGATTCGATTAGGTTTTCGAAAACGACATGATCTATCTGTTATGGGGACTCAAACTATGGAGGTTAGTGGGGCTCAACCATTGGAATCAATCCATATAAGTAGTTGAATTATATGATAATTGGTTGTTTTTACTTGTTTTTTTTTTACACGTTATAGTTATTATACAATGTTTGCCGTATTTTTAAATATCTATGTGAAATAGTGTTGCCGAAATTAGAACACTTAGTCTGTATCATTGACTTTTTATGCTGCTATACAGGCAATTTTAAACACAATCGGAATATACAGTTCCAAAGGGCCAACAAATGATAACTCTTCGTATTAACGAACTATAATTTGTCTCCAAAAAAAAAAAAAATGCAAATAAACTGTAAATATTCAAATTAGTATCTAATTTAAAAGTAACAATGATTATTTATTGTTAATTATATAAAAGTAAGAAACAGTCGTTTTTAACAATATTATTATTCCAGACAAAATGAAGAAAATGAAAGGAAAATTTTTGTGTTTTCATCCAATGAAACATATGTACATATAAATGAAAAATCAGTAATTTACTTTTTGTACAAATAAGAAGTATAAATAGTACACTCGTTGTCAAACAAAATTTTAAAGAAACACAAAAGTAGCAAATTTATACGTTTTTTTACGCAAAAGAAATTTATACGTTCTTTTTTTTTTTAATGTGTTTTGTAAACTCACGCCTGTTTATATCGATTGTTAGTATGGTTGCCATGGAAACGGAAAAGCAGATACCTTAGCAAAGAAGGGAGTCGGAATACGCTAAAAAGAAATCAAGCCTTAATCTTTTTGAAACTCCAGTGCTCGTACATCCTTAATCAATAACTGAAAATTTATATTATTAAAATATCGAATAAATATTATATTGACGAGAAGTTGAAGAGTATAAAATTATTCATAAAACACTCCCGGAACCAGTTTCGATTCGTCAATTTGTTTTATCGAGTATTTTTCTAGAAAACTAACAATTGGAGTAATTTCTTGGCATATTTTTTTAAAACCCACTATCTTAGATTTCTTGATTCCTTGAGAGCTTGGGATCATATTCTATTGCAAACTATTGAATTTAACTCCCTAAACATTCCATCAAAATGTTGAAATAATTGAATAATTCAATCAAATTTTATCTTTGTGGATAAAATCGTTCGAATTTTACCTACTTTTTTTTGTCTCCTACGTATAAACGTATTAGAAAATCTTAATTACTTGATTGTTTTGCCGGCGAGTGTATAGAAGAAAATCCAAAACTCATTAATCTTATTTAAAAAAGTTTTCCCATTTCATGTTATTAATGTTTTTATTTATTTTCTGTATATTTTCTATATTTTCTTTTGCTCTCTCTCTCTCTCTCTCTCGCGTCGCTACTAACATCTTTTTAATTTATACACAAATTGAAAATGTCCTTGATGCTAGTATAAAGTTACAAAGAATACAATTTATTAAAATATATTTGTCTGGATGAAAAATCAATCACCTTATATAGGAAAAACAACTGATTTTTTTTCTTCCTTTTTTTTGTGATATTAAATTTGATGTTTTTATAATATTTTTTGTAGTATATCGCCCTGAACTTGTTATGATCCGTGGGACATATACCCAAATCACGCCTATGGAAATTTGGAAGCGTGTGAAAAAGGTTACGGTGGATCCGAATATTACCCTTGGTTGATGTATGTAAAAAAATAATATATCCTGCTCTTGTGGTTGGCTCCTGCCCTAAGCTCTTTGGACAATCCAATGACTAATACATCTCCCAGTGTAATAACATAGTAGTGACATCTATTGGTCATTAGGAGCGTACTAAAATATCTGACAGCTGAATTGTGTTAATTAATATGAGTTATCGATTTCTGGATCTGGACAGAACCACGCTGATAATCTATTCAAAGAGAATCCCGGACAATATTGGTTATGAAGATGGAAATCTCGATGGAATTAGATATAAAGAATTTTAATTATAAACGTAAGTAAATCTTGTATTATCAATTTGAATAAATAATTTTAATAAAAGAAAAATATAAGAAAAAACAAACAAAATGTTGCAACATTACAAAACATATTTGAACAAGTTTATCGAATGTAATCGTAAAATATATAAAACCAAAATGAACACAACAAAAAAAACAAATTACTCTGATTAATTCTTTTAAATTAATTCGCATAAAACCCCAAAACTAACGTAGTGATATCCACAAATCCGTGGTGTGAAATTATATTGAAGAATTTCACGACTTGACTTTTCCACGTGTTGTGTGTGTTTTCGACAAGTCGTGAAAATCTTGTAAGACGTCTTTCACAACCGTGCACCCGGACAATTTGACGCCGTAATCAATGGCGGTCTAAAGTGGATGTGGATTAACTTGATCCTTGGTTGTGAAATATATTTACTGATATTCAACACCACTGATTTGTTTTCTTTGTTGCATGCATGTACCTTTGGATCTGTTATATATTTAAAAAAAAAATGTATTTCCAGCTGTTCGTAAAATAAATAAAAAATGATGTTAGCCAACTCACGATTGAGAAAACGGAGATTAGTTTTACGTATGCAGCTTCAATCGGGGACAGTTCAAGAAACTGTGAGGTTTATGGGGGAAAACAACGATAACTCAATATCGTCACCGGGGACAAGAGCACCACGTATAGTATATGATTTTTCAATCATTAAAAAAAATATATATATATATATTAATAATATATTATACATATATATTATTATTATTTTCTTTTTTTAATTAAAACATTTTCTAAAATGAATAAAATATAAATGTTTCATAAATTATAAAATATTAATCTTTTCATCTTTTACATTTACCGCTTGTAAATTTTTTGATGATTTAGCTTTAGTTTAGATTTTAGAATTAGATTTTAGGAAATTCTGAATAATTTGCCTAAACTATTCATATCGGAGAACTAATAAACAATTATTTACCTGATTTAATTATTTTTTCTTAGTAGATGGTATAGTGTCATGGGAATTTTATGACACTGGATACAAAAAAGATGCTAATGATAAAGCTGGGTTCGGGGGGAGGGTTGGTAATTTGTTACTAATTTCTAAATGGTTAAATTTTACATAAAGTGAGAATACATATAGTTGTTGTTGTTGTTGTTGTTGTCGTTGTAATTATTGTTATTGCTATCATCATTATTGTTGTTATTATTATTATGTTTTTTGGTGTATCTCTCCATATTGTAAACGATATTTCTTAAACAATACATATTTTATAAAACTAATTCTAAATTGATTGAATAAATTATTGGGCAATAATCGGTAGGCCAACCTGTATTGAAACATCGTTCCGTCTTATTTCAAAACATACCTTTTTTACTGACTTTCACCCAGCTTATGGAGAGTCCGTTCGACTCCGGCGAGCCGTCTGCGCCCACCTCTGTTCTAAACTAAGGTGGTTCCTGTGTGGATTATATATATATATATTTTTTTTTTTATCTTTTATATTATTCCCTTTTTATTTTTTTTTAAATTTTACTTTCAACACTTTTATAAAATAACTTTATTTCTGTCCCTTTTTTTATATTAATTGTCTGTATAGCGTAACACGTAATATTCACTTTTTTTTGTTATTATTTTATTTTATATTATCTTTTTAATATACACCACTTCATGTTAGTATGTTTTTTTTGTATATACATTATACATAAAATTATTATTATTATTTATTTTTTTGAAATTCGTTTGCCATCTATTTTATCTATTCTGATAAGTGTGATGAAATCATCACATTGGTGCAAAGTAGAGAAGTTTCTTTTTGAAACAGAGCCAAACCAAACATCTTCCCAGATACTCCAAACGACAAAGCATGATGGTAGCCTGAACAGCTATACACGGATTTCGTCTCGGCGCGGAGACAGCTATCAGATGACTGGATGCCTGTGAAATGTCTGTAGAGAGCACCAATATTGTTTTTGACTCAGTATATACCAGGTATTTAAGCAATTAACTCAATTAGGGGTTATCTTCACTTGTTTTAAGTAATTTTATCTCCTAAATAATAATATAAATCAAATACGTGTTTCGGTTATAAACATTGCCGTCAAAAATGTCTTCAATACGATTGCCTATACCATTAAATACCATTGATTACTTAAGTCAGTAATTTAAGTGCAACAGAACTAAATTTACCATGACATAATGGATAAAGAAATCACTCTAATAATAATAATAATAATACCTTCAAAGAAAAATATGATTGTAATTAATTGTGATAAAATATAATCCTTATATACTTTCTTCTCAAACTCATTCGTAAATATATAGAATGTCATAAGTATATTAGATATAAATGTATGTATATATGTATATATGTATGTATGTATGTATGTATGTATGTATGTATGTATGTATGTATGTATGTAAGCTTAAATAATAATAATAAATATAAAAACTTAAGACCGCATAAATAATCAATTATTTACGCATTTCAAGAAAAATAATACCGAAAATAAAAATACTTAAGAAGAAATGAGAGAAAAAGTAACATCATTAAATCAAAAAAAATAAAATATAAAATAAAACTCGAAACAAACGAAAAACCATTTAATTACCTCCATTACGAAATAATTTCATTCGCTCCGTAACTAATGAACACTGCACAGAATCTAATAATCCAAAAATAATGTTGATCTCTTCAAAGTACAGTTCAATCGAAAATAGTATAGAATCATGTCTACGTGAATAAGACGTGCATTCTTCTTTTCGACATTAAAATCGTATCTATTGTTTATAGATAGATAGATAGATTGTAGAAGTTACCCTGGACGGGCTACACTTCGACCATAAGGACCATTGTGATGCCTAAGGATGTGAGAATGTGAGTGGAGTGGAAGGAATTTTTGTATATAGACTAGGAATTGGTAGAATATGCGGCTGCAGCCGACTATGATAGGAACTATGCCGATATGCATCTGGAGTTCGTGAAGGAAACTGCAGAAAACCTTCTCAAGCATAGCCGGTTACTTCGTTCTAATCCATACGCCGACAATTTAGTCAATTAACCGCCCTTTATTTCCTAATAATTGACAAACTGCCGATGTCGGGATTCGAATCCATAATCTCCCAGTTTCCAAGTTGGCATACTGCGCAGACTTAAAGCCTTTGACCTCTCGGCCACTTGGACTATTGTTTGTAACTGTGCAAATAGTTATAATAGTTAATTGAATTTTTGAGGTTCAAAAAGACAAAGTGTTCAACCAAATTTATACCCAAGAGACGAGTAATCTCAATGACGTCATTCACTAATTCGGTAATGACGTTAAACAAATTATGCAAATATATAAAAGTGAATCTTAAACTTGATAATTTTGGTGACATACTGTAGCGATAACAGTTTAATGGGAAAAAATCAGCTTTAATAAAAATATATATTTATTATTATTTTGTAGAAAAGATAGGCGTAGAATGGCAGACAGTTTGTCGTTATGATTTTTAGTTTATTATATAATTATAAAAATAAACTTTTGTAATCGATAGTCTTAAAAAAAAATTAGTCTCAACATCTGAAGTTTGTTTTAAAAGAATATTTGTCCGTCATGTTTACCGAAAACTTTACATAAATTTACTGAAATTTCTAATTACCAGCGATTTTTCTATCAGTGCCATTTGATCAGTTTGTTTTTCTAAAGTCTAGATGATCCAATTTTCTTGCACCCTTTTATAATAGAATTAAATCGCCAAGAAATTTGAATCATCTACGCCTCAACCTTTAGCTGTCAACCACTTTTATTTATCAGTTTCCAGAAAGACAATGTACACTTGGCCACAAAAGTTGAGGTCATTTTTCCAAATTTTATAGTTGATTTGAGCCACATGCATGCGTTTTTCGAAAAAAACATTTCGAATAAAAGTTATTATATTTATAATGAACAACTTTAATCTGAAGCATTTTTTCAAAAACCCAATAAGTCACTAATTAACTATAAAACTTAAAAAAATGACATGAGGTTCTGTGGTCCATAGTACAAGACATTATTTGCTATTGAATACAATAGGGAATATGCATGAAAATTTTTTTTCACTTGAATTGACGCATGTTTACTTGACAAATATCAAGGTAAAATTACTTTTTAAATAACTTTAAAAATAAACGAGATATGAATGATTGAAATTCCCGATTAGACAAAGAGAGTGATAGCCCAAAGAGAGTGACAAAGAGAGAGTTTGATATGTTATGTGACGTCATATTACACTTTCACCATTTAAAAACACGTAAAACTCCGTTTTAATATTTTTGCAAGAAAGAGACAGATAATAATCTTTAATAGCTTTTAGCTTCCTTGATATTTGTCAGATTTTAATTTCGTTTTTAAATATTATTACAGTATTAACAGTATTTTCATATTCTGAAAATAAATGTGGAAAAAAATTTTCATGCATATTCCCTATTGTAACAGGACCAAGAATACTGGTCTTGTTGTTTGCTATGGTCCATCTGGTATGAATCCGATTTTAATGAAAACTTATAGGCAGCTTAACGTTAGACTCTATTTGATTCGTTTCAATTATTTTAAAATGATGGAAAAGGAGCGCAAACTATTTTTCAGCTAGTTTGAAGTATTTGGGTGCGTAATATAATAATAAACTCTTGTATATGATAAGTTTTTTTCGTTTTCTTTATAATAATAAACTTGTGTATATACGAATAATATATAATCTTTGGGATGGAATTATATTCCTTTTCTCGTTGCTACGTAGTAATTCTTACAGATTGCAAGCATATATATATATATATATATATATATATATATATATATATATATATATATATATATATATATATATATATATATATATAAAGGAAAAATATTAAATATCAATCAAAAAAATCTAACGACAGTTAGTCAAGAAAAATAAATAGCAGGGGTTGTAATACATTACTTGTTGGTTAGTAGATATTTAAGCTAAGGAGGGATGCAACCAAAAGACATTCGACTTTTTGATGTGGTTATGTGCACGGTGCTTCAAAAGTTTTGTTTCATGTCCTGTTTAAAAGGAAAACTTTAAAAATATCAATATACAATAAATTTAATAAAATAATTTAAAAAAAGTTTTATCGCATATTATAGGTACTTTGATTTCTTCAGTAGAGTTATTGAATCCGCTGCAGAAATAGTTATAAAACGCGAACAAAATCGACAAAGCACAAAAACACTTATAAAAATATAAATTTCGAACGTTCAAATTGGTTGAATAATATTATTAAGTTCACCATCTATGTTCATCATTTAACCGAAAATTTATCCGAGGCCGGACTAACTTAAATGGTAACATTTATTCGTTTCGCGAGTTACTTGTTAGCTCAAGAAAATAGCGCATTGGCTGGATATATTACAAATATACAGGTAAATGTGATATTAATAGGAAAAAAACTGTTAAAATAATATTCATATAATGTTGTATACAATAACCATATAAATTTGACAAATTTTTTAAATACATGGTGTATTAACAGAAAATATAATTCTAGACATATTTAGAATAGATCAAATCAAATTCTGTTCGTTTACATTTGACCTATAAGTAATCGAATATGTTGGATTTAAATGGCTTCCGCAGTCAAACTAATAATTATCAATCGAATACCAATATTTAACAGTTATTTGACAATGTATTTACTTTCTCATTATTCGACCGAAAAAATTCCATGGTTGACAGGTCTTGTACTGTCTTAAGTTAGGACTGAATAATTTTAGTCACTGAGTCCTCGATATTAGAGCTTATTATTTACAACAATCAAGCAGCAATAAATTTAACTATAGTTAACACTACCAATTCTATTCTTAATAATTCTATTATAAGAATATAACCAACATTGTATTCTTTATTAACCAAAATAACATGATCATAAATACATTTATATATATATATATATATATATATATATATATATATATATATATATATATATATTCTCATTCCAACTGCTGTATATAGTCACTTTATACTTTTATGATCCTCTGGGACTTACTTTGAAATGTTCTATTTC
The DNA here is from genome assembly GCA_963920215.1 of Nineta flava. Taxonomy (NCBI): domain Eukaryota; kingdom Metazoa; phylum Arthropoda; class Insecta; order Neuroptera; family Chrysopidae; genus Nineta; species Nineta flava. The sequence goes on from OY986044.1 coordinate 80,990,189, forward strand.
ACTCAACTGGAACATTGTAACATGAAATATGTCATATGGAAACTGAAATTATGATATACAATTTTATTTCATATATATTTATATATATATATATATTTTTTTTTGCCATAGTAAATGGTTTTTCTTTAAACTTTGCATGAAACGTTTTATATAACAAATAAGTATGATTATTGGTAAATTTTATTACTTCCGATATAGTATAATGTTATATTTTTTAAATCTTTAATAAGTTTTGACAAATGTCGGAAAAAAATAGGGAATAACAGTTTTTGGTTGAAAATGTGGATAGTCTTTTTTGTATACATAATCATCCGAAATAATGTATTTATTAAAATTTCAAAGGCAATGAAAAGTGGACAATTTTCTAAATCTTAATACTATTATGAAAGAAATTTGAAAAGGTCGTTATCATTTGTTTAAGTGTTAAAGCCTATGCGGCAGTACAATGAATTATCAAATGTTGTATGAAATATGGGGGGATTATGATTTTTACTTTGCTGGGTTTAACAACAAATCGTTTAATAAAGTTTGACCATATATTTATAAAAAATTAAAATAGTAATTAAATCGATTATTCCTATTATTTGAATTTCAATTATTTGAAATATGACCATACCTTGTTGAGCGCTCATTGGATGTCACCACCAATCAAACTCAAAATCATAGTCCACCATACTTCATGCAACTTTTTATAACTGATTATATTTAGCGTAAAATAGACCCATTCATGAGTGGGTCCCCGTAACTGAATTGATTTGAAACATCAATATTGACACGTCTTATTTTCTAACTGGTATCTATTAAATATGGAAATAATTAAAGCCATAAAAACGAACCCAATAACTTTTAGCTATTTTTTCGTTATTGTAACGTGGAACTTGCAATATCTTTAACACCGTCAGGATATTTTTCCATGCTCAGAACAACGACATCTAAAAAAGTGAAGCCATCTCTTTAAACCAAACATGTTTCCACGTTTGTATCAATCAAAACTGTACAAACAAATTTTCTTTTACTTGATAGGTGAATAATTATAATCAGATTTTTACCATTTATACGTTAAAACATTTCTTGCAACATTTAAAGTATGCCTCGAATAGGGAATATGCATGAAAATTTTTTATCACTTGAATTGAAGCATGTTTACTTGACAAATATCAAGGTAAAATTACTTTTTAAATAACTTTAAAAATAAGCGAGATATGAATGATTGAAATTCCCGATTAGACAAAGAGGGTGATAGCTCTCTTGATATGTTATGTGACGTCATATTACACTTTCACCGTTTAAAATACACGTAAAACTCCGTTTTTAGTATTTTTGCAAGAAAGAGACAGAAAATAATCTTTAAAAGCTTATAGCTTACTTGATATTTGTCAGATTTTAATTTCGTTTTTAAATATTATTACAGTATTAACAGTATTTTCATATTCTGAAAATAAATGTGAAAAAAAATTTTCATGCATATTCCCTATTGTATTAAACGACTAATACATTATATTTGAAGTAAAAACAATTTGTTTAATAATATTATTAAGATTGTTTTGATCAAACAATACAGCGAGATAACCATCTGCAACAATAGCTTGTCAAATATCATTGAAGATGTTATTAATGATATAAATGTTTCATGACTGTTTTTGTAATTAAAAGGTTAATGATTGTGTTACGCAACAGACCTTGAAACAATAAGCCAAGTGAAAGCGTTTAATCAAATTGAATGAAATGATCAGTATTTGTCAAATTGATTTTTCCCCTAAAAACTTGAAAATTGTAACAAATTCTTAAAAATATAACATGGATTAATAATTTTAAAAATATCAAAATTCTTAACACTGTTGATAAGTTTAGGAAATTTCCGTTTAGTTTTTACAAACTTTTATTTAACTTGCAATGTATGTATGTATGAATGTATGTTCGGGTCAAATCTTGCAAGCTGAACTAGAATCATTTCCTTTTATCCTACGGAGTTGAATTTTTACACGTTGGTTCAGTTTTTATGGTAAGCTTGACAAGAATCGACAAGGCTAAACTCCCCTGGTTTAGCGGGAGGGGGAAACACAAAATTTGGTATATCTCTCTTAATATTGAAATAAATCGAAAAACACATAAGAAGTAAAGTTGTAGAAAATTAGTTTTACTATAAAAAGCTTGTTTTTAAAAATGTATTTTTAATAGAAGCTTTATTTTGTCTGAAAATTAGTATTATTCTGACTGTGTAAGACACTGTGTTTTCGAAACTAATTAATATAAATATATATATTTTAACAAAAATCTTAAATATTTAAAATTTTTCGCAAACAACGATCCTCATTGAATACAAAATCTTTGCATTGGGCTAAGGCATCCTAAAACGTGTTATTATAATGAGCTTTAGGGAAATAATTGACATACATATCACTTTTTTTCAAATAAATTGGCATATTTTTATTTTCTTTTGTATTTTATGCGTAAGCATTTTATTTTTTTCGTTATTTAAATAAATTGACTTTTTGACAGTATTTTAATAATTCTATATTTTCATAAAAAAAAAAAAAAAAAAACATTAAAAATGATAGTTTCCCGATGAATATTCAAAAATCCTTATCGTTTTTCAAACACACAATTTTCGTTTTGATTGAAAGCTTATAAAAATCAAAGGACTGTATATAATCTGGAGAAGGAAACTTTATATTACCGCTGCTATATAGACAGTATATAAGAGGAAATTATAAGTTTATTCCCGACTTTGTAACGATTAAAAATATTGATCACAAACAAAAAATGGTATTCATAAAATGACCTAATTAATCAATTTTCACGTGTGAAATTGCTTCGAGTACGGGAAAATTTGCTCTAGGAAGATATACATATCTTTGAATCCGTGAAAGATAGTTGAAAAAATTTAAAGACAAAAAATTTCCCTATACAGTCGGGCCTCGGTAATCCGGACTCCCGCTTGTTCGGTGATCGCTGTAATCCGGCCGGGTAATGGGGTTCGCCGGGTAGGCGGGCGGGTGTAGGTTCGGGCTGGCATGAGCCAAATCGTCGTCAGTCTATTGTTTATCGCCTTTCGTGCAGTACGTATAGTGTCAATTTACCGCGCTCGCTAACATCATGGCGCCGCCACGTAAACATTCAACATTAACATTAAAAGATATATTGCGGATTATAGAAATGTTAGATAAAAGTGACAGCTACCCTGTCATTGCTCGTAAGTTTGGTATAGGCAGGTCAACTGTAGGCGACATAAAGAAGAACAAAGACAAAATCTAAGATTAAACATCTGTTTTATTACCATTAAATATGGCATACTATAATTCGGACGCCTCGATAATTCGGAAAGGGTCTTGTTTTTGCCTCTCCGTTTTTGTCTGTTTCTTTTTAAAATTATTGTAGTTTGAACGGCTGTACTTTGAACAGCTGTGGTATATATGTACAGCCAATAATATACACATAGTTTGATATTACAATAAGTAAATGAGTCCGGTGTCCATTAAAAAAAGCTTCAGGTTGCTTAATATTTTTTTGTCGTTGGATAGCAAGAAACGTCTGGTAACAACATTCGGTTACACAAAAACACAAAAGTATTATACACTACTTTGTATTTTTATACGTCTATGCGTGTATCAAAAGTAACATAAACATTTTACGCATTGATAATGAAGTCAGTATATTCTAATAAATTGAAAGTTCATGCAAAAGATATAGAATTTTTTTTTAAATTTTAATGTAGGAATATTTAACTAGACAGACAGACAAACAGACTTTGTTGTTAAAGCTTAAAATAAACCACTACATCTATATCCGACGAGTACAAATATGTGGCTGGTTGACTGATAAAGGTATAATAGAAGATAATCTGATACCTACACCCTTAAAATATAATATTTTAAAATATAATATTTTAATATATATATATATATATATATATATATATATATATATATATATATATATATATATATATATAAACTAATTCATTCAACAGCTTGCTAGTTTCATATTTCATAATAATCTTTGTTAATATAATCACCATGACGATAGTTAATTAGCTAATAAATAAAATTGTTATGTATTATGTAAATATACAGCAGGATCACTTTAATGGCAGCAGGATGGCTTTTAAAGGGATAAAGGATATATATAGAGGAAGTTGCAAATATTTTTTTTAAATCGTTAATCAATCGATTATTAAATTGTATCAAAATAGTGGCAATTTTATTCGGAGTCATATTACTACGGCAACTTATATTACTACATATTACTACGGAATCGGAGTCAAGAGTCATATTTTTCCGTAGTTGTCTTGCAGTAATCGTTTATATACCGTCTGTTTTGGAAAGCTTTGCTAATCGAGAATCAATGTTAAATATTATTTACTATAATAATTGCACAATGCTTCATAAAGAAATAAAAATAGTGAGGGTACTCTGTAGTCAGTAGTGTGTGTGTGCATACGTAATGAATAATATTACAAATTAAGTGGGCATCACTAAATCCCCACTCTTAAATGGCATCAAACAAACATCAATTTTCATCATACCACAAGCAGGCAGATGTTTGTAAGTAAGTGTATGTAAGTATGGTTTTATAGTAAATATTTTATTTATTTATTTAACATTGATTCCATAGTAGAAATGCTTTTGAAAACAGACTGTATATAATTCATGTGTGTTATGAGTTGAAACTTTTTAACACGATTACCGGAAGACACAACTATCCAATAATACGACTCTTGACTGTATACGAGGTACATTCAAGTCAAATCAGTATAGTATACAATCTCAGTCTATTGGATTACTGCAAGACAACTACCCTTAAATTAGAAATATTTAAGATGACTTGATCGGTATATACTTTTAGATTAGAAATATTTACAATGATTTGACTGTACATAAACAAAAAATAATTGTATATTCAAAAAAATTATATACATTTAAATATGATCCTCGTGACTGAGACTCACTGTCATCAACATCAAGCGGCGTTGTTGTGTTGTTGTTAGATCCTTAAACATTTAGAGTGAATCACTAAACGATAGAATAATTTTTCATAGGTTGGCAACAGCCGTCAAGGTATTGTATTTATGCAAAAGAAAATCATCGTTACCTCTCCTTGCATACCGAAATATGTTCAAAAAGATGATTTTTGTCGATGAGATAACGTTGGTGAGATATGTTGTCATCGTACTATCAACTCCCATACCTTCATCATTCTACGAGTCTTTGTACCCCGTTGCATTCGACATTAATTCAAGTGGTTATGTCTGAAGAGTTTACTAGTTTAGTACTCTTCTTTTTTATTTTGTATATTATTATTATTTTATTGTTATTTTTTTTGGCAGACGAATTAGAAAATTTTCATTTTATTATTCAAATTAGAGCATTTTTTTTCGAATGCAAATTGTAATTTTTTGTTTTTCTGTGAAAGTTAATTTGAAAAATTATCAAAAAAATTGTGTTCTCGTTATTTCGTCTAAAATATTCTGTAGTCCAAAAAACTAAAATATACTAAAGTGAATATATCATTGTTTTTTGGATCGGTATCTCCGCATTTCATTTGAAAAATACAGTCAAATATTTCAGTAAGAACTTTGAACTTTTAATAATAAAAATAAAATTTTTTTTTTACCAAGCTTTTATTAAAATCGACTGAAAGGTAGAAAATAAATTTTTCCTCGAATCACTAATATGTGAATATTTACAAAAGATTGGGATGCACAGCTTTTAAATTTTGCTCCACTTTTAAGAGAAATTTCGAAGCTGTAGGTCATTTAGAACTAGTCAAGCTAAATAACAGCCTCTAAAAAATTTTAAAACGTGTAGAAAGATTGTTGAAATTGAAAGTTCATGCGCCTGGATTATCATAATATGTGAATATTTACAAAAGCTTGGGATGCGCAGCTTTTAAATTTTACTCCACCTTTAAGAGAAAATTTCGAAGCTGTAGGTGGTCATTTAGAACTAGTCAAGCTAAATAACAGCCTCTAAAAAATTATAAAACGTTTAGAAAGCTTGTTGAAATGGAGAGTTCATGTTCTTGGATTATCAAATTATACGTGATCGTGTGGAGAATCCATACCAGCAAAAAATGATGGTATCTCCGTAAAATTTTGCAAAGTGGATAAAGGTCATGCCCAGTTGATTGTTCCACAATTAGACTATACAATGTTTTATAATGAACATGTACCGATCAAAAGTGTCTAACAATCTGATTGGAGAGTTCGAATAATAATTAGTGTCATCAAATGCCTAACAGCTAAATCATGCTTCGTCACATCTTGGTTTCGTTGAAAATGTCTGAGGATCCGACCGATTATGTACTATGCTCGATGTGAACACATGAAGGTAGCGTTTCCTTTGAAATTATTGCAAAACCAATGTGACACAAAATATGAAAAGTAATAAGAAAATTGCATGATCAGAAATGATAGCCGATTTGAACTACTAGGCTAGGGAATTAAAACCAGTTGGATACGCCCGATTGGTGATAGAGTGTAGGACACACCTTCGCTCATAATGCTACAATATCAAAATAAGATCCCGATAAGATACGCGACGCGTGAATTTCGAGTTTTTAAACACTCACCAAAGTAAGATCGTAGGAGATTTGTAAATAAAGCAAACTTTCCAAGAGGAAACATAATCAATATCTCAAGTCATCATGACGGTATTTGTAATATTTACTATTAAAAGTATTTAAAATAATTCAATCATAGTGCGGAAAGTAAAATTTCCGCACGCAAATAAATATATTCAATACATCTAAGTAGTCTGGTAATAATTGAATAGCCGAACAGACATTAAACGCCCGAAAGAACGGGTGCTAAAATAGAACTATTCCCGCATTAGTCAAAAAAAGAGTATCTACAACTCGTGCGGTGTTGTCGATTACCCTCTCGAGCAAAAGAGTGGACAATATCGCTTTCCCTCGTGGGCAATCGACAACTTACCACACTTGTTGCACAAGATACTATTCTTCACCTTCACTTATTAACCATTTTTTCATTTTACAAATACAATGAGAGATATTCCAAATTTTGTGTTTCACCTCTCATTGATTCTGTTGTTTTTCATCACTGATTTGACCATTAACGAATCTGTCCTTTTAAATAACTGCGAAAGTACACTTTTAAAAGAATACTCGATTAAGAAATGGGTAAATTCATCCATCGAGCATAAGACTATGATTATCACTAATTCCACCTAGACAAACCCACTACTTTAGGTTGAAAAGTGTTCCCCTTGTGTGTCTTTGCATATGATTATTTAAATATTTATGATAAATTGATATACAAGTAAAACATATTTTAAAATTTTTATATTCATTTTTTTTGTTTTTTGTAGTCAAAACCATTGTTTATGTAGATTGTTTTTGTATATCTTATTATTATTATTATATTTTGTTGTGTTATACAGTTTGTTTAATCATTTTGACTTTGAAATTAGTTTTCATATTTTTAAATATATATGTATAAAGTAATTCAAATAAAGTTTTATCATTAAGGTTGTACGAGTACTGATGTATAATCCATTTATAAAAGTCGTAAAAATCTTAGATAGTACATTCATAAAACTGTGCACAATACAGTTTATTCTTTTTTGTCGTAAGTTATAATTAAAATTTAATTTAGGTCTGTCATACCGGACCTATCAAAAAAGATATTTAAGAAAAAAACCATGAGATTTCGAGTAATTAAGCTACCGCCGATAGAAAACGAAATTTACCCGAAATCTCAATTGTTTTATCAAATATCTTGTTTTTTTTTTTAGGCGCGTTACACCGAAATTTTATTGGATCAATCTCTATTAATATTTCTATTTTCTATTGCGCAGTTTTTTTTTATTCGTCTTATTTGATTCTGTAGAGGTAGAAGATAGTTAAATAATTATTATTTAAATAAATAATAAATATGAATGAAAGATATAATTGATCTTTATTGATTTGATTTATAAAATATTATATATTAATATGTAAATTATCAAGGTTGTTAACATTCAAAGCAACCGTGATAATAGGAGGAAGTTATAGTTGTTATGCAACAACTAAAAATGATAAACAAAATTATAATAATAATTTAATAAAGAAGCGATACCGCTACAATTCCAAGTGAAAATTATCAAAATATGTCAAATTATGTGTAAAAATATGGGTTTCTCCATAATAGCAATGCAACTCAAAATCTAACATTAAATAATTAATTCAAGACCCCCGTAACCCCGCCCTGAAACTTTTATAATTGATTTATATGCACTTCAACTACATGTAAATAATAAACCCTATTTTGTCAAAATGGAAACCCGACTTCAAAAATAAAATATTCTATAACAAAAAATGCACTAAAAAGTAAAAAAAATAATTGCATATTCTTGTGCCAATTTTAGTTCACCTAAGCAAACATTTTTAAATATATATGTACAATTATTGTTATTTTTGGAGGCAGTGTCCAAAAGTTATGTGAATTTCTCTATGCAGACACCGACTTCAAAAATAACAATAATTGTTATCCCAAATCTTAAAAACGTAATCCCTAATCTTTTTGAATCTTCAGTGCTCGAACATTCTTAATAATATATTTAGTCAATACATTACTTCTAATCTATTTATTTATAAAAGTTGAATTTAAAAAGTTTTAAAATTATTATAAATTTATAAAATAACATCTTCTTAAATATTTAATAGAACTTAACCAAAATAAAAACTGACAAAAGCAAACTATGAAGTTCGGCTATGAGTAATATCAAAGTTACAAATGTCTAATCATGTTTTTTTTCACAATAAAGATTATCGATGATGCCATTATACTTGGGGCCACAAAAGTAGGGTTCATTGTTCAAAGTTTTATAGTTGGATATTTTATTAACTTGTAACCGACATCTTTGATTCCGATATCTTTAGTTTGCAGCCGATATCTTTGAGGAAAGAAATCTAGAGAGTTGTTTATACTTCAAAGCACTCTTATTCTTGGTGATATTCATCGAAATGATTATCGTACGATAAATTTGACAGGGTCAAAGTAAAAGAAAACAGATAGATTGTAGAGGCTGCCCTGGGCGGGCTATACGTCGATTATAAGGTCCATGTGATGCCTATGGATGTGAGTGGAGTGGATGGAATTTTTTGTGTATAGACTAGGAATTGGTAGGATATGCCGCTATATCCGACTATGACAGGAACTATGCCGATATTCATCTGGAGTTCGTGAAGGAAACTGCAGAAAACCTTCTCAAGCATAGCCAGTTACTTCGTTCTTGTCTTGTGTAAGAAAATAGTATTGTACTAACTATTTGGGAAGACACTTCGTATTTTATTAATTTGTAACCGACATCTTTGATTCCGATTTCTATAGTTTGTAGCCGATATCTTTGAAGAATGGAATCGAGAGTTGTTTATAATTCAAAACACTGTTATTCTAGGTGATATGAACACGTTTTGAATTTGTTGAGTCGTCATGGGTACAGACGATGTTGGGCGGCGAACGATAATATAAAATCTCTCTCTTGAAAATTTTACTCGAAAGATATGTTGATGAAAATTTATTTACATCGAATTATTACCAGAATAATAAAAATTTATAAAAAAAAAAAACCACCCAACAATAAATAGTACAATACAACAATATGAATCTATGAATTATGTAGATTTTTTGTATTGTTTCTATTTCTAGTCTAAGAGATAGAAGCAGGCAAACGATATTTAAGTAGATAGATAGATATATCTTGGGGTCTAAATAGTATTGCACTTCGACCTAATTCCCCCTTCTACTGCAGTCTGACGAGATTCGCTTCTCCCATATTTTGACAATGGCTAGGAGCTTGCTTAAACCGAGATACACCAAATATCTTGTATCTGCTGTAACCTAGAGGTTCGCAGTTAACGATAAGGTGGCTGGATGTTTCTTCCTCCTCGCCACACAATCTGCACATAATGGACCCGTTATGGAATCCCATTGTGTGTAGATGCTTCCGCGGGGGAAAATGCCCGGTAATGAATCCGGTAACCTCCCGTAATTGTATCCAGTTTTTGGTTGCATTCCGAAGCAGTATTTTCCCGAGGTTTTGCTGCGGTACTTTTTCCCAGTGATCACGGTGTTAAGCATTTGACCACTCGTTGATCACCTGTTTACATGCAGTCTTTGGAATTCCTAAAATAGACTCTAGGCCTTTGAGGGATATTCTGACTCCGTTCTTTGCTAAGGTATCTACTTTTTCGTTTCCTTCGAAACCACTGTGACTCGGCACCCAGATCAATTAACATGTTTCATTTTTTCAGCTCCAGCAGTTCCTCCAGATAATCCTTGGCTAACTCTGTGGTGATCTCAGTTCCAGGCATGGCTTTTATAGCAGCTTGACTGTCGGAGAGAATACATACGTTCTGGTTTATGTAGCGTCTACGTAGGTTCTCACGGACGCAAGTAATATTTAAGTAAAGATCGTATTGAGTTCAGTTCTTTCATTTGTCTCACATGGAACTGGGATTGCGAATCTTGATGATTTCCTTCCTAAAAAAATTCCTGATTCGCAATCGCCATTTGAGGCAAATAAAAGAACTGAACTCAACACGAGCTGATATTATAGCCAAACTATTTATCATAAAATAAATTTTCAATTTAAAATCGTTATTTGATAGAATAGTTTTATAGTGTACATTTATTGATTTTAAACGGTACCACAACCAAGATTAGGAATCCCCACGCAATGTCAGCCAAGTGGAATAGAATAATCACAATTCGACATGACAATCTTAAATGGCTAAAATATGTCTCGCTTTTTATTTCTGGGCTTCTCGACTAATACAGTTGTTATATATTTTATATTATTTATACCACTAATATAATAAATCTCACATAGAATATTTTAAATAACTGCACCTGAACATTATTATAGCAACAAACTACAAACTACAGTATGTTCTAAGAATATGATATGCCACATAGTTGAATCGACTCAGAATTCTCTTCAACAAATCCGTTTCGCTAAAATGTAATTTTAATTTCAATCTACTTGTGTACGTTATTTATTGTTTACAAAATATTGCGAAAAAAAACAACCTGTTCTTAATTTTTTCATGCCCCGTTTGCCACTGCCATATTTGCAAAATTTGGGGGGAATTTAGTTTTCCTTTGATAACACGTTTTGAAAAATTGTTGTTCGATAAATTTTAATTTACATGTACTTTGAACCATAAAAGTTGATGTCATTTATTTAAATTTTAAAATTGATTTGATTTTCGAAAAAATGCTTCGGATAAAAGATGTTCATTAGAAATATCGAGAAAAATTGTATGTCCCTGATTTTGCTAAAAACTTAGTTTTAAGCTAATTTGGACCTAGCGAAAACGATGGCGTTGGTTAAAATACGATACGATTAACGGTTTTCAAGGTATCCGACCCATAGTGCTAAAATTCAAAACTGTATGAGTTGAGAAACGAAAATTTTGAAATGTGTGGGTCGGACGTTAAAATGAACCTGATTTTCGTACTTTTTAGGTCAATATTAGCCTAGAAAAGGATTAGTTTTAAAATCGAGAACAAACATTTTCTTCACTTTTTTCGCATTTTTTCCAAGGAGTACCCCTTAAAAAAATCTCTAAATTTGGAGAAAAATTTTATGTCTCCGATTTTGATAAAAACATCATTTTAGGCTAATTTGGACCTAGCGAAAACGATGGCGTTGGTTAAAATGCGTTACGATTAACGGTTTTCAAGGTATCCGACCCATAGTGCTAAAATTCAAAACTGTAGTGAGTTGAGAAACGAAAATTTTGAAATGTGTTAGTCGGACGTTAAAATGAACCTGATTTTCGTACTTTTTGGGTCAACATTAGCCTAGAAAAAGATTAGTTTTAAAATCGAGAACAAACATTTTCTTCAATTTTTTCGCATTTTTTCCAAGGGGTACCCCTTAAAAAAATTGCTAAATTTGGAGAAAAATTTTATGTCCCCGATTTTGTTAAAAACATTGTTTTAAGCTAATTTGGACCTAGCGAAAACGATGCTGTTGATTAAAATTCGATACGATTAACGGTTTTCAAGATATCAGACCCTCAATGCTGAAATTCAAAACTGTATGAATAGAGAAGGGAAAATTTTAAAATGTGTTGGTCGGACGTTAAAATGAACCTGATTTTCTTACTTTTTGGGTCAAAATCATCCTAGAAAATGATTATTATTTATATCGAGAACAAAACTTTTTTCGTATTCTTTCCAAGGTAAATACCACAAAAACTGGAGTACCAAAAGTTGTCTATCCAAGAAATTCTTTACATTTATGTTCTATCTCGTACGGTTTCAAAGATGCGCAGTTTTTCCTATTTTGTCCAAACATGGTCCGATATTGCCCATTCACTTCTGTTTTCGTTTTTGAATTATCACGTCCACAGACTTGTGGAAATGGCCGAAATAGGCCACTATGAACATTTTTTCCAAAAAATTACGTCTGCAATTAATATTTTCAAGCGTTACAAAGTCGAGACTAAACTTAATATTACTCGAGTATATTATATATACCGGGTATAAAAATTAAGTGGCCAAAGTGGAGTTTTATATATCATTTTAGCATATTAAAAATTAAAAAAAATACAGACGAATTGAGAACCATCCTCCTTTTTGAAGTCGGGTTAAAAATACTAATTATTGTGGTTGAAATTTGTGATTAAATATCACTAGTACTCACGTCATATTTTATACAGTGTGTTTGAAAAATCACATGCCGTAATGAAATCAAATAATGATTTTTCTTCATTTTCTTGATAAATTGATGGACAATATTTTTCTTAAAGAAATTCCATTTATTTTCCTAAAAATATTTTTATTTGAAACAACAACGGATACATAAGACAAGGCAAAAAAAAAAAGAATAAATATACAATTTATATATATAGTTCATTCGTTGAATTTAAATAGGTAGATAGATACTTTCTTCTACAATTCTTCTTTCTTTGGAGAAAGTTCTTAAATAAATATGGAGAGAGAGAGAGTATATAAGTAACAAACAACATATACACACAAAAATGTATCATTTTTCATAAAACAAATCTCTTTAAATAAACTTATATTTTACGTTTTTATTATTATATATAATATATATATATATAGATTCAAAACAAAAACCAACAACATATTTACTTAAAATGTGCATATTATATTATATTTTGTATTTTTATTATACACAAAAAAAAAACACCGTTTGTAATAATACGGTAAATATTTTATCCGACCAAGTACCTTAAATGTGAGACGGGGGGGGCCAAGTTTTCGCATACAAAGAGTAGTGATATACCAGCAAAAACAGTTGATTTTGGCTGCAAAGTATAAATACTTGCAATAATATGAAAAGATTGATTTATTCGTCAGAGTCATCTTAAATGTAAGAGGGGGGGGCCAAGTTTTCGCATACAAAAAGTAGTGATATCTCAGCAAAGTTGGTGTTAGCTGCGTAGTAATACTTGTAATGATATGAAAAGATTGTTTTATTTGTCACAGTCATCTTTATATAGAATCCAAACGTCCGTGGTTCGATTCGTCGTGAATGAGTTTTTCCATATAAATATATACGCCAGTTCTTTTATATTATATCTTACGTTACCTTAATGGAAATTGACATAAGAATTGTATTGTGACGCTTAATTATACACAATTTGCCTTAGAAAGCAATGAAATCTATGTAAGGACCAAGATTTTTAACAAAAATGAGATAATGATTGGTATATATTTATTGGGTAAGTTTCTCAAGTGCAAGGTATTTCATATTTTACTTGGCAGTGGTTAGATCTTATAACACTTAATATACAAGGAAAAAACTTGCCAAGTAAAATATGAAATACTCTGCACCTAAGAGAACGTACCATCAGATGGCGTGTTTTTTCGTTCCTGAGATACAAAGGCCTAAAAACCATCTCGAATCCTTCCTGTAAAACATAGTACGGTTGGCGTCTATATGCTTAAACTTGACCGGACGCACTACCGTGCTATGCGAAATAAATGTATATTTTCATTTTTATTACCTCTAATGTTTTTGGATATGTTTTCATCAAATTCGTATGGAAATGGTTGTCGTTGAGAAAATAAATCAATTTATTTTCATTTAATGTTTTGTATATGTTTAAAATTTCAAAATAAACTCACTGACTTTATGTTTTGGAGCTTAAATGTTCGTGGACGTTTAACTTTTTCAATAAACCGTCTGGATGGGGTGCTTAGCGGTCATTGCAGGCTCAAGCAGCATCAATCTCAGCATGAGATTAAAGGAAAGTGCGGTTTGTCCAGACTATAACGGGGCAGATGATTCGCCCTGTCACGTTCTGCCAGAAAGTCATTATAGAGTCAGAATAAAGTATCTAGCCAAAATAGGCTAAACCAAATAGGAGACTTTTTAAAGTAGCTCCGCTGTTCTTTGAGATTGTTGATAGTCATATCAGTAATGAAGGATGTACAAGCACTGAAGTATAGTCCATTTATAAAATTCTTTAAAATTTTATATAGTACATTCATAAAAATCCACAATAATGTTTATTATTATAGTCCACAATAAAGTTAAAATTAAAATTTAATCTAGGCCTGTCATACCGGGTCTAACAAAAAAGATATTTAAGAAAAACACCTGAGATTTCGGGTAATTAAGCTACCGCCGACAGAAATAAAATTTACCCGAAATCTCTGTTGTTTTCTTAAATATTTTTTTTTTAGGCTCGGCATACCGGAATTTTCTTGGATCAATCTCTTTATTAATATTTCTATTTTCTATTGCGTAGTTTTTTTTTTTTGATTCGTCTTATTTTATTTCAAGTGAAAATTATCCAAATATGTGTGAAAATATGGGTTTCTCTATAAGAGCAATGCATTAAAACTCGAACTTTAACATTATATAATTAATTCAAAACCTCCGAAACTTTTATAATTGATTCATATGCACTTCAACTTCATGTAAACAAAAAATCAATCCTTAATTTTTTTGAAGCTTCAATGCTCGTACATCCTTAATTAAAACATCATAAAATAAACATTTTTTGTAATGTAAAACACCTGAAAAAAATAGTTTGATAATATGAATCTACAATAAATTTGATTTCATTGCATTTTGTTTTGATTTTATAGACTTTTAAAGTCGCTCAAACAATCATTGTTTTCCTTGAAAAATACCTAAACGGTTTTTATCCGCTTTGGTTATTGATCTCAACTTACGCTTTTACCTACTTATAATGCCAAAACGAACGGTATTTTCAGTTCATTAGCCAAAAATTGTGCGTTTAAAAGCGTGTTAGCGTCCAAAACGTATACACCCTAAGACACAAACTTTCCATTATTGGCCATAGTAGCATTATTTATCGTAATCTGTATTCGATTTAAAAAAGTGAAAATGAAGTTGTAACCTCAAAGTTTTAAACCGCATCGATATTCTGATTTCAATTGAAAATATCTTATCTAAAAAATCACATGTTAATTTTTTACATTTAGCAAAATTACCATCGAGATTAGTAAATTTATTGTAATGCTTGTGGTTAGCTTTAAAAAGGGATAAAAAAAGAGGCATACTTATGGGATACACCTTAAATGTATACATTTAACCGCACACATTGTAATATTTGTTAAGACAACAAAATATAATAAAAAGAAATATAAATAACGGAATAGGCATTTGTGTGTCCTTTTTTTAGTAGTAGTAATTAAGAGTATAAAAACCCTTCTCTAAATAATATATTTAATCTACTTATATCAGTATAAAATTCACCGTTTCTAGTCTGGAGCCTTCTCTCTTCGCTACTATATATTATTATAAAAGTTTTTCCAAGCTCTTCTGTATTTTTTCTCTTTTTGGGTATGAATCTGAAAATTTATATCCCAACAATAATTATAATAATAATGATTATAATAGGGTGTAATAGTAGAGCTCTAACTAAGTAAATGAACGAATGTAAAATAGAATCTATTACCAGGACATACCAACTAAGTACAAACAGTTTTATTAATATAGTTCATGCCAACAGTTTAACATGGTATGAAGTCAGAAATCAAAGTAATATCGTCTTCTAAAGTGATGTTTCTTTTACAATTGATTGTTGTCGAATTCATTTTGTTTTGGGACAAATGTCGAATAAAAGTTGATCGAAATACTAACTTTTGTTCGAAGCATTTGTTTCGAAAACCGAATCACATCCCACTTTTGACCGAATGATACTAGCTTTTGTATTACATGTTACATTTGAGTCAGTTGGCTATGGTTCACAATATTTAATAATAATTACCTCCGTATACGTAGAATATAGAGGTGTTGTTTCGATCTGATACCAAAAAACTATTTTTCCGACTATGTACACCCCCGTTTAAAAAAATGAATAGATCTGAATCGAATCAGTCTCTCAAAATTTTGATTCTTGTAGTAACAGATACAACATTTTATTTAATTTTTAAACGTAAGAGTAAGATATAACACTTAACATGTGTGTTAACATTATATATATTTATTAAATTCTAACTCTGTACCTGACACCGTATATACAAATAAAAAATATAAATTCAGTTTATACTTCCATTTCTTTTTTACACACTTAAAAAATATACTACTTATCTTTGTTTATAAATAAATAAAATTATACATTATACAGAGAGTTACAAAAGTGAGGAGTTTTATGAATGAACATTTCAGGTCTGTTCAATTTTATTGAACGGGAGTGTATGTTTGCTTGGAAATCTGTCAGTGAACAAGATATCTCAAGAACGGAGATATCGAAGAGTATGAAACATTAAACTTCGGTTTAATATTGTCGTCTGGCGCAACTGCAATGTTTTGGTGGAAATAGCTTAATCGGAAATGATCCTTTATTGTCAATGTTTTCGAGTTTTTCGATATTTTCTCGAACACGATTGCGACTATTTTTGAAACTTTATACCATGTTTGCACTTTTTAAGACATAAGATTTGGACTTAAGACTGATGAGCTGGTAAGCGAAGTAAAAAACTTTTTGAGCTAGAACTACAAAATTTTAAATGTTATATCATTAGAGGATGCAAAATCCATGTGTTGATTGAAATCCACAAATAAATGACAGTCTACTCTTAGCGTTTAATTGGTTTTTGGACATTTTCTCAAAAACAGTACGACATAGAGCAAACATTTAATTAAAAGAGCATAAAAACTAAATTATTCCTGACAAAAAATGTGAACAGTTTTCTATAAAACATTCATACAGGAAATAAATTAAGAGCAATTTCAGCTCAACTATTAACTTTCGTTCAAATTCAATTTTGTTAATAAATAAATAGCATTATGTGTCTACATATTCTACTTCAATATTGAAAACAATGACACATGTTACAACTATTTATTAAATTATGTGCATAGAGGTCGTGTGAGTGTTTCACATGATTTTTGTAATCTAGTTGGTAATAGAATTTCCAAGCTTTTTTGACATATTGACTAGTTTTATAACGACATCCCATAGTAAATGCCGTAGACTTTCACAATACTCATGTGTTTAGAAAGAGGATTAAAGCTATGGCATGAACTATATTAAACGCATAATATATAACAACATGCAAGTTCACGTATAATCTTTTTAAAAGTAAAATTTATATTTCAGTGGTTTTACACTTTTAATTCTTCTTAGTCATTAATGTCATTTTATTTCTCAAAATCTCATACCACTTCAATATACACATAGATACATACATACATACATACATACATACATACATACATACATACATACAAAATGTATATAATGTACACTCTAATAATTCTTTCTTTATTTTTATTTTCGTGTAGATGATATTAATGTTCGAGTTACGTACGTTGTACATAGCCTAGCCTTTATATGTTCTAAGTTTGTCTATAAAAGAAGTATGAGGTACTTACTAGCCATAGCACATGATATAATATATATATATATAATAGTCAGTGAACCAGTAAAAAATGCTTTTTCTTCTTCGTCATCATCATCAACAACATTGTGTAGCAATTTTTGGTAGGAAGTAAATTCCGCAGTTTTAATCTGCAATAAAAGTTGTGTCTGATGAAATTCCGCATTTATTGAAATGAGCAGTTATTGACATTAGTACTCTTTTAGCACTTACTTTCAAGTAGTGTGAAAAGCGTTGTGAACACTATCTTTATTGTATAGAGTGGCGCATAAGTAACGTTATGATTTAATTAGTTAATAAAGTTTTTAATTAGGTTTTTTTTTCAGAATTAACTTTGAAAAACTTGATGGAAAGACTCAGCATAGGACAAAGAACCAAAGTTGTTCAATTTTATTTTGAAAGTCAGCATTTGATTATTCAGACACAAAGATCATATCGAAATTTTTTTCATCTTCCGACAATTTACAGATTGGTTCACCGTTTTCGGCAACATGCCTGTGATCTTCCGCGTACTGGAAGACCTCGTGCAGTTCGAAATGATGTGAACATTGCTCGGGTGTAAGTAAGTGTTGAGGAAAACCCCGAAAATTCCACCAGGAGACGTTCTCAGCAGTTGGCGATGTCTAGGTGGTCTTTGCAAAGAATTTTACATATGTTACACCTTTTACCATGTACAATTCAATCGGTTCACGAGTTAAAACCAAATGATGCACACATACGCATTCATTAAATAAATCATAACGTTACTTATGGGCCATCCTATACATACAACAAAGATGAATCTGTTCAAAATATCTGTTGAAAATAACAGACAAATAATAATGGCTACAAAAATCATGTGTATTGATTTTTTTTCAACGAATTTAAATTGAATTTGCAGTCCCTTAAGGTTTGCCGAGCACTGCGGCATATCCACGTCAAAATATCCTGCAATTCAATATTTTGGACGTTTATTGATGTACGCCCGTTAAAAAATACTTCTTTTTCGTGTCTTCCGTATTGTTATCAGACATTTATGTATCCATCTGCTAGGAAAACGTTAAACTATTAAATTAATTTTGTATATAACTGAGACATAGTATGCTATCTATTAGTGCTCTCTAAATGCTATCTATTAGTGAAAATATCAACCAATATTTTTAAACTGATATACTTTTCTATTCGCTAGAAAAATGATGAATTACAAAATTTAGCTGCTTATAGTACGGCGATTCGCTTAAACGTACAATAGGTCACAGAATATACAAGTGGCCACAGATAATTTGTACCTTATTCTATCGGTTCTTGGGAAAATGTTTCGAATAAAAGTTGTTAGTACATTTATAATCGGCAACTTTTATCCGAGGTATTTTTTCGAAAACCGAATGAATAAGGCACAAATCAGGAATGAAATTTAGAAAATGAAGGCTGCTCTTGCGCCCATATGTATACTCCCGTTCAATAAAATTGAACAGATCTGAACCAAATCAGTTTCTCACAATATTGATTATTCTTGTAGTAAATGTTTTTACTATACTTCCATTTCTTTTTCCACCCTTAAAATATATACTACTTATCTTTGTTTATAAATAAATAATTATACAGAGAGTCACGGACGTGAGGAGTTTTATGAAATGTAAGAAAGTTAACATTTCAGGTCTGTTCAATTTTATTGAACGGGAGTGTACATAGAGATTAATATGGGATACCGTCAATGCATAAGCGATAACTTTATCATTTCATGATAATTCTATTAAATCTTTTGCTTGTATTTTTTTATATGACATAAAAAGTGCGTAATTTTCCAACGCCTGTTGTTGGATAGAAGTAATAAGTTTATTTTTTTCTTCTAAATGTTGTGAAGTAAAGTATGTAAGATGGTGGCGCATAGAGAATCGTACAACGTTAGAGCGTTGTTACGCTAGGTGATTAAAAAGTATTAAATTAATTACTTAAGTTTTTAGTCTTTTAAATTATGACTATACACCGACTTTTTATTACGTATGAATTATTTACTGTTATGCTTTCGAAAATAATTCGTTGTACTGTTAACAATATTAAGTACTCATTAATTTTTAACATTATATAGATAGGCCTTAGTATATCTATCTAAGTCCTATAAGATGATTATGTAGAGAAAAAAAAGTTTATTTTGTATAGCTCTGATCAAAATAATTCATTAAATCGAAAAGAATAACTGGGATGAGAAAAGAATATTTAGCGAGAGGATATGTTCATTTGAAAAGTTTCCATTTAAATATTTTTCAAAATATCCATTTTAGAAAAAAACTATCAAACAAAGTTGTTTGATGTTTTTATGAGTCTGTTAGGTAAATATTTGTTATATTAAATAATTATTATTTAAATAAATAATAAATATATATATATAAAAAATATAATTGATCTTTATTAAAATTGATCTTTTTAATTTGATTTATGAAATTTTATTATTTTTATATGTAAATTACCAAGGTTGTTAACATTCACAGCAACCGTGATAATAGAGGGAAGTTATAGTTGAAATGCAACATATAAAAAAATGAAGAACAAAATTATAATAATAATTTAATGATGAAGCGACACCGCTACACGTCCTTGAGTTTGAAAATTTTTTTAAAATTATTGTTAGAAAATATAATTATTGCATTACGTTTCCCCTATTCACACTCAGAAACTTTTGTTTGAAAATTTTTTTCTAAAATTTATATTTAAAAGAATATTTAGACACCTCGAAATAGCCACTTCAGCGATCACAGTTGAATCTGACCGGATATGTAAATCGATGGGACCATTAGAAAGATTGAAAAGTAAGCTGGTATATTTTCTTAGACGGTTGCTACAGGTCAAGCTCATAAAAGCGTATTTAATGAACCCAAACTTGATCATTGGAATAGTAATAATTCGACCATAGAACTCTCCAGAAGCTATGTAATTTCATGTTGGGTTTGAAAATAATTTCAAAATAATGAACTCATCAATTAGAAATAGCCATAGAAACTTTTCTATTGATAACACTGATCACTTTGGTAAGGACGTTTGGTGGCCATAACCCTCAACCAGTTTTAGTATAAGTTATAGCCGACCAAGGTCTCTAATATAGTTTCTATAAATATACCTGTATTAACAAAATTTGGTAAACAAATTATCTATCAATATATTTCAAATAATAAAAAATTGACATTTCAAACTGTCAAAATTTGGAAAAATAATTATTGGATAGAAAAAAATAGATTATTCTGTCGTTGTACACAAAAGTGTGTCCTGTTTTTTAACCCCAGCTCTTGGGTCAGTTAAAAATATCTGATTAGTTGAAGATATTTTTAACTAATTGGAACTGACCTAATAGCTGGTGTTTGAAATGTCAATTTTTTTTAAATTTGAAATTGACAGATAATTTATTTCAAAAATTTTACTAATGCAGGTATTTCTATAGAAATTATATTAGAGCCCTGGATACAACATATTAAAATTTTCCAATCAGATCGTACATCAATTTGTATACATAAATTTTGGATAAATAAATTATGATTCAAAAATAATTTATGATTTTATTTCGGTATATAAATGGTAATTTCCGATTATTATAACAATATATGAACATACGGAAATGTGTCTATCCACAATCCAATCTGTGAAAAGGGTCACACTCTATTTGTCTATGGATTGCCGAATGAACCAATTTACAAAAATATAGTCATAAATAATGCACATATGAGATAGATAATTTGTACTACCTAGATAAAATACTCGCACACACATATGTTTGAAACCTTTATACTACCCAGTGTTTTGTCACATAATAAGTATACAGAAGAAAAAAAAATAGTATCGTAAACCTTTTACGGGTAGTACAATGTCGTATGTGGTTTACCATATATACTTGTTACCCCGAAATACAATCCCCGATAGGTTTAACTATCCCGGGTGTGTATTTTAGATAACGTTAAATTTTTTATTGCTAAAGTTTAAAATTTATCTGGGAAAAAACCATTCCTTTTTTTTTTTTATTTATTATTAGATAATTACTACAGACAACACAGATCATGTATGTTGGGATAAGGGGGAGGAGAGTTGTGGGGGGGAAGAAAGGACATTTTATTTACATTGTAGATTTAACAGAAAATTACAATAGTAATTAACATTTAATGATTGTTGTATTTGAACTTTTTTATAAATGGTGACATTATTCAATATGAAAGCTGATTTTACTTACTGACTAAAGGATTCGTCGCGTTTTTAATCACATATTTTTTCTACTTCTTTTAGCTCAGAAGCCCTTTACAAATTTTCTTGGACACTTTCTGATCGGATTTAGTGATGCAGCTTTTAGTATTGATTTGTAAAAGTTTTCTATCGTCTCGTCTCGTTTTTACAGTTGAAAGTTTTCTAAAAAAAAATCATTTTTTATGCTTAAAAATTAATATTTTTACTAATTTTCCTTCCAAAATTTTCCTGCAATCAATAATTGATAATTACTTAATATCTAAATTCATTCAAGACCATACAGCAAACGGACTTAAGGGCTATCACCTGTCTCTCGAATATTTATCGAAAATCAGGTATCTAATTTTCGCTACCACTGCTCGAATTGGATACAATTTTGTACGGTTTCATCTAGCTGATTCCTGGAGTGTGGATCCCATTATTTTGACATACTTTGAATCCCCTTAAAATAATTGGAACATCATAAAGAAATTTGAACCATCGTAACGCCTCCCGAAAAACTTACAAAATTACATCTGATTCTGATAGATAATTTTCGGCGGGGAAAATCGTCTTCGCCATACGGAACTGAAGAAAAACTAACGGAATTCTGAAGAAAGTTTGTTTTTGATTCAATTACAAAGGTTTACCTTTAGGTGAATGCAAATAAACTACAACCAATGACTGACAAAAAGTACTAGAAACTATAAATATCAGTTTGTAATTTTTGGTCATAGAAAAACGGTTGAACCGATTTTTAAAGTTTGCATTCAAAGTTTAAGATATTTGATGGAAATCCTGTAAATCGTTAGAAGAAATGAGGACAGAAATCAAAAGTTTATGCCCAAAAATTGTTTTTGCTTAAAAAACTTTCGTTTAAAACAGTTTACCAAACACTTTATACCTTTAACTTGCTACGAGTTAACGAAAGCAAACGCAATAGGGAATATGCATGAAATTTTTTTTTCACATTTATTTTCAGAATATGAAAATACTGTTAATACTGTAATAATATTTAAAAACGAAATAAAAATCCGACAAATATCAAGGAAGCTATAAGCTTTTAAAGATTATTATCGGTCTCTTTCTTGCAAAAATACTAAAAAAGGAGTTTTACGTGTATTTTAAATGGTGAAAGTGTAATATGACGTCACATAACATATCAAGAGGGCAATCACCCTCTTTGTCTAATCGGGAATTTCAATCATTCATATCTCGCTTATTTTTAAAGTAATTTTACCTTGATATTTGTCAAGTAAACATGCTTCAATTCAGGTGGCAAAAAATTTTCATGCATATTCCCTATTGTTTTTACACATTTGAAATTCACGTAAACAAAGCTGCGGGAACTACAGCTAAATATTGAATAAAATAACCCAAATACTTTAAACATCAAATTTTAATCAACAAAAATAGAGCTTTCTCTATAGTGTGTATAAAATAATTGACTTATTTTCTTGTAGATTGGATATTATTTTTAGCCATTAACAATAACATTACCCATATCAGTTGACCCATGTGATGTGCGAGCGAGATATTTTATAATGGACAATAGATTTTCTCTTATATATCCATTGTTATAATATGGTCGATTATCGCTTCGAGGTATTAATGTATATTAAGTATATTAGGTATATTACATATACACGAGTATATATATGTTAGAAGGGTAATATGTTTTGAACTTTCTGCAACCCTTTTAATTTTAGAACTTATATATATATATATGTAATAATTAGTTTATTGGCGTGTCCAGATAATGATCTCGTATGTACAGTCAACTGGAAAAGTGGCCTTCTATTTTTCAAAATAGCACAGGTGATTTATACTGAATCCAGTCTGTTTTCGAAAAGATATATTAATTGACTCTTCAAGTTAATCATCTGTGGTGAAATGATTAGCTCGTTGGGCGCGATATATAGATTAATTTTAAACTAGTTTAAATAAATAGTACGACTCAACTGTTGTATATAAAATCCTTCGTAATCTTTTCACAGTCTGAGAATGGTCATATACACTGAAACATGTCGCTATTACTGATTTAATGCAGTGTAATTTTGCAAAATATCATTTGAAGTTTTTATTTCTGCAGTAATCATAGTGGAACGACTTTTTGAAACACTTTATTTTATTTACCCAAATGGATTCTACATAAATCGACTGAAAAAGTTTTGACAAACAAATATTTAAAAATAATTCACACTTAAAAAAGAAGCTTTTATTAGTAACACTCTAAAAATCAAATGATAATGAAATAACTAAAATTAAAAGCGTGAGATTATTAAATATGCTTACATTAACTTTACCTGTAACATAAAAAAAAGTAAGTTCGTGCAAAAATTTTGGTTCGTATACCAATCAATTTGATAATAGGTAGATGATGTCGAATGATAGTATTAGAAAATATCCCACGAAATAGAAATAAGAAATTTGGCGGAAATTTTATGTAAAATATGGAAACTAAATTCAGTTTTTTTACACCCAGTGTATTTGTAAATTTACAAGGTATATTAAGTTTAGTGCCGACTTTGTAACGCTTGAAAATATTAATCCTTGGCAAAAATGCTTCACAATAAGGTATTCAGAAAATGGCCTAATTCCGTCGCATGTCCGTCTGTCTGTCTGTCCGTGAAGGCGATAACTCAAAAACGAAAAAAGATAACGAGCTGAAAATTTTTTTGTGTGTCTAGAGGAAAAAAGTATAGCCAAGTTCATTAATGGGCAAAATAGGAACGTATTTCCCCCGCTAGGACGGGTGGAAATATGCGTCTTTGAAACCGTAAGAGATAGAATAAAAATTTGTTAACAAAAAATCTTCTTCGCTTTAAAATAAACAACTTTTGTTGGAAATTTTTTTTTCATAAACTCAATAGTTTTCTCATAATTTATGGGTTAAATGTTCCTCAGAATGCGAATTGTTAACAATTCGAATACGCAGAATTGTTAACAATTCAATCACTGATATACAACTCAGTTTATACTGGGTATTCAAACAATTAACTCAGTTAGTTGTTACTTTACGTTTTAGTCTAAAAGCAAGTTTATACTTTAAAAAAAAACTAAAGACACGATTTTGTTCAAATAACGGCAAATACTGGTTGACTGGAAAAGCATGAAACGCTGTATGTTTCAAATAAAACCATCATAACATCTTCTTACAAGAAACAGAAAGCTTCTAAGCTTTAAAGATTCTACAATTAACTATTTATTGTTTTTAGGCCTAATACTACTGATATAAAAAGCTGGTATTTTAAATTTTTCTGAAATAATAAATTTTATTTTAATAATAAACTATTTAAATATTATTTTTGATAACATTTTCTTTAAAAATGATATTAATTTTTCATAAACACTTTTTCTTCAAATATGATTATAAAAAAATAATACTAAACAAACGTGATGTTTAAAAAGGAAAATTTTTTTGGAAAATGATTATACATCTATATCAAAAAAGAATAATAGCTTCTAAATTATTTATATAACAATTTTGTAATAATCTTTTGGGGATTTTCCACTAAAAAAATCTTGACAATAGTTGATGGTTTTTTTTTTTTAAATAATAAAATGTATTGAATACGATTTTCTTAAGTTTCATAATAATAGGAAATGTTTTGTTTTTTTTTTTTCGTTTTTTTTTTCTCTTTGCCAAGGAAAAACGTCCGCGTGTGTTTAATAATAATAAATATTCATAAGATATATGAGATTTATAGTTGATCTCAGAAAAAGTGTTTTTTTTATTTTATGTCCCCGATTTTTATAAAAACTTTGTTTTAAGCTAATTTGGACCTAGCGAAAACGATGGCGTCAGTTAAAATACGATACGATTAACGGTTTTCAAGATATCAGACCCATAGTGCTAAAATTCAAAACTGTATGAATTGAGAAACGAAAATTTTGAAATGTGTTGGTCGGACGTTAAAATGAACCTGATTTTCGTATTTTTTGGGTCAAAATTAGGCTAGAAAATGATTATTTTTAAAATCGGAGACAAAAATTTTCTTAACTTTTTTCCTATTTTTTCCAAAGGGTACCCCTTAAAAAAATCGCCAAATTTTGAGGAAAATTTTATGTCCCCGATTTGGATAAAAACTTCGTTTTCAACTAATTTGGACCTAGCGAAAACGATGGTGTAGTTTAAAATACGATACGATTAACGGTTTTCAAGATATCAGACCCAGAGTGCGAAAATTAAAAACTGTATGAATTGAGAAAGGAAAATTTTGAAATCTGTTGGTCCGAAGTTAACATGAACCCGATTTTCGTACTTTTTGGGTCAACATTACCCTAGAAAATGATTATTATTAAAATCGAGAACAAAAATTTTCTTCACTTTTTTCGCATTTTTTCCAAGGGGTACCCCTTAAAAAAATCGTTAAAATTGGAGGAAAATTTTATGTCCCCGATTTTGATAAAAACTTCGTTTTAAGCTAATTTGGACCTAGCGAAAACGATGGCGTTGTTTAACATACGATACGATTAACGGTTTTCAAGATATCAGACCCAAAGTGCAAAAATTCAAAACTGTATGAATTGAGAAGCGAAAATTTTGAAATTTGGTGGTCCGAAGTTAAAATGAACCCGATTTTCGTACTTTTTGGGTCAAAACTACCCTAGAAAATGATTATTATTAAAATCAAGAACAAACATTTTCTTAAAAAAATCGCGAAAATTGGAGGAAAATTTTATGTCCCCGATTTTGATAAAAACTTCGTTTTAAGCTAACTTGGTCCTAACAAAAACAACTATTTGGTACTGTTGGGTCCACTATTTTATTTTTTACAGTGAGAATTAACATGAATGTAGGCCAACGAATAGCCTACAAAATTTCACGACATCTTTTCTGAAATCAACTAGAATTCTTGATTCTATTTGCACAGTATACGTATTTCACAATTGATTTGGCAATACAATACAATACTACTACAATACCAACACACAAAAAATAAAAAATAAACTATAGCCATAGAGTACAAAAGATTAACAACAACAACTAGGAACACAGCTAGCGAAGAAAAGAAAAATGAAAAACGACAAAAATTTTTTTAAAAAGAATAGAAAAAAATATATAAATATTTAGAGGTATTAAATATCTTGAAGCTAAATTGTATATTATTATACTCTTTAATTCTGAAATAATCTGTAGATTTGACGGGTGGTGGTGATGTGCAAAGTATATGATGCTGCCTTAGTGACGATGGATGGATGGATGCATGCCTTCAAGCATATCGGTCAATGTGTATTATAAAAGGGAGTACGTATTCATCAACATCAACATCATCATCATCAACGTACCTACGATATGATTCTTAATAGGCTTTTCAGCTTTTCATAATAAAACATGTCCATAGTAACGCACTTCATTTGTTTGTGAATGTCATCAATAATTCAAAGGTATTTGCATTCAGAAGATTTAATCTTCAATTATGCGTCGTCATACATTTAATTAACCCCTTGTGCATTAATCACGAGCCTGATTCGTGTAAAATTATTTTTACTTTGTAAAACAATCACGAGTCTTATTCGTGTAGACTTATTTTTACTTTGTGAAATAATCACAAGTGAGACTCGTGTAAACCTAAATTTACTTTGAGAAACAAAGTAAAATCTTAAAACTTAAACAATGTAAGTCTTATTGCAATGTTCCTGTGTGCTTCGGAAAGTGTCCTTCTTGCTTCGAAAATCTTGATTAGATGTTAAAAATAATCACTATCGCTAAAATTTATATATATTTATATATATATATATATATATATATATATATATATATATATATATATATATATATATATATATATATATATATATATATATATATATATATATATATATATATGTACTTTTATGTGTCTGTGGACTCTAGCGGTCACAGTTTTATTCCGATTGGAATGAAATTTGGTATTTGAGGCGCTTTTGGTATTTTAAAGGTCAAGTTCGTTAATGGGTAAAATCTGACAAGGGGAAAGGTGGGTTAGAGGGAAGGGGAAACACAAAATTTGGTAAATATCCCTTAATATTTGAAAAAATTTATGAGGAGTTAAGTTGCAGGTACAAAGTTTTACTGTATTTTTGTTTCATATCATTTTTCTGTTACACTAATATTTATAGAAATGTTTACAATTAAAGACAGAAAGTTAAAATTCTAAATATCTCTGTTTACGTTAGAGTTTGAGAAAAATGATCAAGAATTGAATTGTAGCAAACTTAATTTTCTACAACTTTACTCCTTATACATTTTTCGATTATTCTAACATTAAGAGAGATATTTTATATTTTGTGTTTTATTCTATCTTCATGCCCTCCTTTCCCCTTGACGCATGCCATTTATTAATAAAATTGGCCTTGAAAATACTAAAATGATATCAGATACAACATTTCCTTTTGATCAGATTTAAATTGTGACTAGAGATATTGATAAAAAAACTTCGATTTCAGCTAATTTGGACCTAGCGAAAACGATGGCGATGGTTAAAATACGATACGATTAACGGTTTTCAAGATATCAGATCCAAAGTGCAAAAATTCAAAACTGTATGAATTGAGAAGCGAAAATTTTGAAATATGTTTGTCGGACGTTAAAATGAACCCGGTTTTCGTACTTTTTGGGTCAAAATTACCCTGGAAAATGATTTAAATTGTGACTAGAGATATTTATGTATTCTAAAGAAATTCGCTAAGTTGGCGCAGCTTCTGTGTAACGAATTTTTGTGTTTAAAAATGACGCCTTCCTGATGATTATTCGAAATTTCTTCTTTTCGTGAAAATTATCTGCTATCAAAGCAGTTAATCTTTGATCATTTTTAATTATCTGCTATTCCGAAGAATCTAAATCATATGAAATACAGACAGTCTTCCTTGATATTGACCGTAATAATGAATATTACAAATATATAGAGACGTCAAATAACATTCTCGAAAATTTTCTATCTAAATAATTATTAAAATCTTTGTTATATATAGGTAGGTATATACATATTATATATATATATATTCTATATCCAATTGTGTGAACGGAATATTCGAATATATTTCAGAGCTTAAATTGTGAAATCTTATTAATAGGGAGCGACGAGGAGGGGGAGGGATATCTTTACTGCGTATAATATTTCCTTGTTTCTGAATTCAGGTTTTTTTTGTATTAGGAATAATAAATAATTTAACAATAAATATTATATACGTTGTTAAAATCTCCGTAAATGATTTTAATTAGGTTAGAAGAAAAAAATTGAATGGATAACTTTTTCATAGGAGGGAAACTGGACGTACAGTCATGATTAAAACTTAATTAATTTGATTACAATATGAATTCTCTATGCTTAGAGGTTATTCGATTTTTGAGATTCAATAAGAGCAGAATGACAGAAAATGGAGATTACCAATAAAGTTTTGGTTCTGCTTTGAAATGGCCTTACAGAATGTTCTGACCAGTGCTGGTACTAGTAGTAATAGTAGAAGGGAAGTCGAAGCCTGGAAAGTAGACCTGTATAAGCCATTTTTACCGACCCTTTAAGAACCAATCCCATCAGCCTCTTCTATTCTCTACCCGTATTCTTTGCAAAGACCCGTTTTCTTTAGTTGTTATACCTCTATTCCTGTTTTACCGCAGATTTCCCCATTTCGATTGAGCCGAAAGCTGGGTATCTCATTATGGCTCTGTAAGGACATTCTGCCAAAATATGGAAGGGCGTATCATTCAACCCGTTACAGTACGACAGATCAGTGACCAGTCAGCACCCCAAACAGATGGTTAATCTTTTTCCGATTCTTCCCAATTGATTTTTGCCTGTCGATTTTCGAAAAAATGCTTCGGATAAAAGTTGTTCATTAATATCAATATACTTATGTTCGAAATTTTTTCCCAAAAACCGAATGAAGAAGGCACAAATCAACTATAAAATTTTGAAAGAAAAACACTACTTTTGTGGTCTCTTTGTCTTAACGCTTTTGTTATATCCATAAAACCTTTAACCAAAAAAGTTACCCGTCGTAAGAATGCTGAAAGTACCAAAAAATGCGAAACGAAATTTCATTAGCTTTTAAGGTAGTAGATAGTTTCACTGGCGTTACTGAATTTCATGATACCTTTCAGATTTCCCATGGATGACAGAGTTTTTGACCGTAAATAAATAAAAACTTCTCTGCAAAACTGTTAAACTGATTTTGTTTTACATTTATTAGATAGATGGGTCAATTTTTTCCAATTAATTGACTACATCAGATCCAGAAATTTTGGCATAATTTCTCATAGTTTGTTTCTAATAATGATCGTACATTTCTATTTCAATTTTTGATTTTCTCTGCATGTTTATATTCATAAACTGTCAGTTGGAAAACTTGTATTACATGAAAAATACTTTGTATTATAAATTCGTTTTTCTCTTCTTTTTTTTTTTGTATAGAGTTTGAAAAGAAAAATATGCATATGTTTATGAATACAATTTATTATTATACAGATGGATTTCCCTATGAATGTATTTAGTATGTACAGAAAGTTTCAAAATTATTCAAGGTGGAAGCAGCAAATCAATTCATTTAAAGAGTATAGCATGGAGACTTGGTAGTTGGCTATTACCGTGCACTAAGATCAGTTGAATGTTGAATACACGTTTCTTTTGATTTCATCGAGGGACACTCAATTGGATGTTTTCCAAAGCAGTATTTTCCCGAGTTTTTGTTGCGGTACATTTTCCAAATGATTACGGTGCTTACAGTCTTTTCCACTCGTTGATAACTTGTTTTCATGGTGGTTTTGGAATTCATAAAATAGGGTCTGGACTCATGAAAGGTAATCCGTCGCGCCTATTTGCTAAGGTACCTGCTTTTGCTTTCAAAATCACGATCACCTCTTATCCAGATAAATTGAAGTCGATGGATTCTTTACCATTCTATTTGAAATTTCTTTTAGATTAATGAAACTGTCACCAAATTAGCAACGAATAACATATCCTGAGACAATATAAGAGTAACTTTAATAAGAGTGATGTTAACAAGAGTAAATGAAGCAATTTTAACAAAAATAATTTCAATAAAAATTATTATATTTTAATTTATTTTGTTTAATTTTTATTTATTTTTATTTTTGTCTATTGATCTCTATTTTCTATCTATTTCGAATTGTCAAAGAGTAAATTACGACTAGCTAATTTATACTGATAACGACTACTTTGTAGTCGAAATACGTATTTATAATACAAAAATTGATCAAGGTATTGGCGCGAATTTGAAATTTTATTTTAATTTCATTAAGGTTCAAAATGGTTTTAGCCAGTACTCTACCTACACACTGTTTTGAATTCGCTGTATCAATGTGTATATACTTTAGTTGCTATGCAATTTATTATGCATTCGTGTAATAATAAATGCATAAGATATACACCACATCCATATATACAGTTTGTTGTTGGGTAACTACAGAAAACAACAAAAAGTTCAAGAAACCAAGGGTGGTCTTATGGTTCGGTTATCGTTAGTTGATGTACAATTGGCTGCAAAAGTTGATGTTAGTTTTTTAAATTTTATATTTGATTTGTGGCTTTATTGATTCGATTTTCGAAAAAAATACTTCGGATAAAAGTTGTTCATTATAAAAGAAAGATAGTTAAAACTTTTATTCGAATTTTTTTTTTTCGAAAACTGATTGAATCAACTATAAAATTGAAAAGATAACATCAAGTTTTGCAGCCACTTGTACAACAACATAATAAGGTCGATACAATATTGTATTATTATTCAGTATCTGTAATATATTGGCTACAAGTACACTCACTTACTCAAGGTATTACAAGTAGGTATTGTACTGGCAGCGAAGGTAATTTATGTTATTTAGTAAAATGTATAGCGTGAATTGTATATAATATTATAATGGTGAATTGTTTTCAAAACTGAATTTATTTTTAAGATAAAATATTTATATGAGCAAAACAAAATAAACAAAACGAAAAAAGGACAAAATTAATTTTCTATTTTAACAATTTCATTCATTTATAACTGTGAAATTTATTTTATAAAAGATTTGATGTAAATAGTGTTAGATATATATATATATATATATATATATATATATATATATATATATATATATATATATATATATATGTAGTGTTGCCACTTCAAAATTTAGGAAAGTCTGGAGATCATCGCAAATCATCTGGAGAT
The DNA here is from genome assembly GCA_963920215.1 of Nineta flava. Taxonomy (NCBI): domain Eukaryota; kingdom Metazoa; phylum Arthropoda; class Insecta; order Neuroptera; family Chrysopidae; genus Nineta; species Nineta flava. Next base: position 81,022,362 of record OY986044.1, read on the forward strand.
ATCAGAAAGTTAATTATTTAATAATTCATTAGTGAAGTTGATACTTCTTTTGTCGCGTTATAAGAATCCGATTAGAGTGTATTTTAAGCTTGTAACGAATCGCTGATTTAATACAGGATGGATGAAGCACTCGCTCAATCGATGTAAAACTGAATTCTATCCTACTCTATTGCACCGTGTTTGAGAGACATTCAATAAAAAGTATCGTACAGTTTATTTATACATGTTAATAAAATTTATTTATACATGTTATTTGAATAAGCAAAACAGACAGAAGTCTGCCTGTCACATAAGCAGTGTGTCTACTCTCTGTAGTCGACAATAATTTTGTTTGTGTGTGATATGATTTTTGAATATTTAAAGACAAGACAATATTATATCTTATAGAAAGATCAATGATTATTTTGGCAAACAGCAACATTGCAAGCTCTTACATTAGAACATTTAAATTTGACTATACAGTTGAAATTAGGTACAGGAATGTCTTCATAATTATTACTTCATGTTTATGATAAAAGAAGAATATTAGAAATACTAGCCACATTATTAATGATATCATTTTTATGATGGGCTCGTAAACTTTGTATATTAATTAAATATATACATTGATAAACAGCTGGTCTAGTCTTGATACATTTCACTAATGGATTCTAATGGAAATAGATTTAATACCAGTCTGATAAAATGTAGAATCATTGCTTTTAGATATAACTTTTTATGAACGTAGTTTTCACTGCTATATCATTTTATTAAACTTTGTACTATAGTAACCGAAAAAGTATTGCCAATTTTTATTGTGATATTCGATCTAAGTTCGTAAGAATTTGAATTTCAGATTGAAAGATTGTTTACTAAAAAATTATGTTGTATAACATTTTAGAAAAGTTGAAAAATATATTCTCAATATATTCAAAAAAATCAATGCACGCAAGTTTTATTTTAATTGCTCTCAGGGAATACCAAACATTAATAAATAATGTATATTATGTTAATGCAAAACAAAATTTATAGCCATTAAAATTATAAAAACAAATTTTTATTATGAAATAATTTTAAAAAAAAATCATCAAATAACTAAAACCCTCTAAATGCTTCGAATAAACGTTGTTCATTAACATTTCTATAATTAATTGTTGTTTACCTTAAACAGCGCACAGTTGTGTCATATCAATAGATATCGTGATCTCCTTAAGCATTTCCATAAAAACTCCATTATCTGCACGATATCTCAAAAACGGTTAGTGATTAAAAAAACTCACCAGGACATAAATTATAGAGAATTTTATGCACTACAAGGTTTATAATTTAAACATGATAATTGCGACTTTTTTCCTGAATATCTTAAATACGCGGACACGTGAATATGGGAGATTTTTAAGCCAGTGTTTAGAATGTCCAAAGATGCTAATTTTCAGATAATTACCTTTCATTCAGAGGTCTTTTTCGATTGGGTTATAATAGTATTTTGATTTTGGTATATCAATATCGCTTATATTACTTGAAGTAACTAGTGCTTCTTTTTAATGAACCTTATCCTTGAATATTTTTGGAAATTTATTCTCTACCCAGAAAAACATTTTTGTTTCGTATGATTCCATTTTTTTCTATTTTACTTTAACTGTTTAAAATAATTACAGTATTTCCAAAATGTACCCAAAATTGGAAAACTTACAGAATGAAAATCATTTAAATAATAATAAATAGATCTATTTATTAAATATAATTATTTACATAGTAAGTTTTTAATTAAGTAATTGAAAATTTTTGCTTTAGACAAGGATAACAATACATACATAGTGACGTCATAATATAAATCAAAATAAATTGAGAAACATAAATTACTTAATAAACCAAAATAATTGTTTGGATTTCCCGAAAAAAAATCTAAGAAATCTTGAGACACAATCAACTACCTAATTAACAATACTGATTTCCAATTTAGCTAAGAAATTTTTGTCTACAAATATTTGCCAAGAATATCCGTTAGATAAACAGTTTTTTTTTTTTTTAATTTTGTGCAATTTCCACCAATTTTTCATATTTTTTGTTGTTTTTGTAATATACGCTTGTTTACAATTGTTTCGGTATTTTTAAAACCCTGAAAATATCGAAACAATCGTAAACAAACATCTTATTAGAAAAATGATTGAAATTGTTTAAAACTTTTTGATATCTGTTTACAAGCAATAGAACTATGTCCAAAAAAAAGAAAAATTAATGACACAATCCACTGAAATTAACACTTTTCTTCAAACCATATTTCTGGCAACCAGTAGCCGGTGCTCCAGTTAAATAAATTGGTTGACTAATATCATTACCACGTGGTGCATAATTACAATACAAATAAACGGTATAAAATGGATCTTCCAAAGCATAGACACGTGCACAACCAATACGATTTGTTTCAGCCCACACTAATTGTGTATAATGATTGGTAAATGTTGGATTATTCCATGGTCGAGATTCAATGTACTCATTTGGTAAATCAACATATTCATTGAACCAATCATCGATTAAACCTTTCAAACTTTCTTGCAGGGTTTGTGATTGTAAAGTTGAACCATGGTAAACGATATTTTGTCCGGCCGGTTGGGTTTGCGTATCACGGCATTCATCATGATCGAATTTACATTGATTCGCCCAGCATTGTGAAATATATTCCAACTCGAAATCCCATTCAATTTCTTGCATATTACTGGCTGATGGTTGGTTATCGACTAAACCACGTGCTACTTTATTCCGTAATTCGTTATGGTATTTAACGATTAATTGTTTTTCCTGTGAACTTAATGGGATTTGTTTCACGCGTGTACAATTCCCGGCTACTTCACAAGTTGGGAATTTGCAGACGGTATGTGTCCCGGGAGTATCACAGAGTTGACAATAATCGAATGATCTTTCCACTATTTCTGTGGTTCCATCAATTTCTTCAGTTGTTGTCGAATAATTTTCGATTTCTGTTGTAGTAATTGATTCTGTAGTTGAGGTTATTTCTTCGGATGAATCGAATTCGTATTGTTTCGAACCATCATTATCAAAACTTGCAAGTATTTCATTAATTGAACGAAATTTCTGGTGCTCGTATAACGGATCACTGACGGCGAATGCAAACAAACAACATGTGACTACCACAAATGTTTTGGAAAACATTTTTGAAAATTCACAAGTTCACAATTATAACTAAATAATTTTGTTCGCCAACATTGGATATTTATAAGAGATTTGAGTTGTATTTTGATTTAATTTTATGCGATTATGACCGTATGGTTCGTATTGTTTGTCTCACGTATTGTTTATTGTAAATATCACATAATTCATTTTGGAAAATCATTTATGTTTTTGTTGTTAGACGTAGTAAGATATTTTTCAGTGGAAATTTCCCGAATCCCCCCCCCCCCCCCATAGAGCTGTGTACAAAGTGTGCCTTAAAAATGTGCAGTATAATAAATAATTTTAATTTTTTCTATTCAATGGATCGTTACTTGACGAAAATCCATTATCATTATTAAATAAAATAAATATTTGAGATTTAAGGAACAAAAATATTATTTTGACTAGTTTTGGAACACAGTTACTTCATCAAATTTGTAGAAACAGTCAAAAATATTTAGGTACTTAATAAATAACTGTATGGTAAAATAATAAATTAATGAAAATAAAGAAATATTGGTAAAACCTGAATAAATATAAAATATATTTTGACACGTGCATTTAGAGAACGTAATTGTAATCAAGTCGTGAAAATAGGCTTTAAGGACGGTTACATGGTTTATGCTGACTTAAACATGATTGATACATCAGTTAAATGCGCTACAGAATTATAGATCGTAAAAAGCCCTACAAAAAAGTCCGCCGCGAGTGTATATGTAGAAGTATATTAATTTGTAAAGAAGCCTCGAATATCGTCACAGTTTGAGTGGATCAGTCTATTTTCCAAATGACGGGGAGGAAACATATATTTAATACTAAGTATTAAATATATGATTTAAATATGGTTTAAATAAGTTGCCCTTCTACTTTTAAATATGTTCCCCTTACGCGCATATAATAGTCAAATAAAAAACTCAACTCTACATACAAATTCTTTATCATTACTAACTTTCAAAGTGGCTTCGAAAATAATGAGTTATTAGCGAATTTGCGTCTTTTTACCGATATAGCATTGATCCTTATACAATTAAATATGTTTGTTACCATAGGTATTTAATGTATATCATATACTCGTATTGAAAATATTATTTCAAGAAATATCTTAGAATATCTCACAGATTTAATAATTACATATAGTCAAGATTTTGATATTTTAAATAGAGGATTTACAGCGTCTGGGTGAAATCTATTTTAGAAGACAACAGAATAAGTAGAATAAGACGGAAACATTATTCAAACCACTCTGTGAAAATAGAAAATGTTGTTAAATTAAGTATAAAAAAAAAATTGGTATGAAATTATAATGAACAAACAACGTATGTATACAATATTTAATTATTTACCTGATACCACTGATGAGTTTTTATTTTCGCCGAGTCTAGCTACTCTCACGATAGCTACTGAAAATAATTGTAAAATAATCCTGGAGCTATTATTACTGATTTCTTAATTCAATTTTTTTTTTGTAAAAATGTTTCATACAAAATTTGTTAATGACTTTATGACGCATAACTTTGTTACTTTTATTCTACATTGCTGGCCAATAGATCAAATCTTTCATTTCATCGTTGAAATTCATTGTTGGGGATAAAATGTGGTATTATCAGCGTTGCTAGATTATGATTTTTACGTTATCGATTGGCGGTTAAGTTTTTCTCATTGCTACAGCTAGCCGATTTCTACGAGCCAATGTCTTATGTCTCTTATAAATGTTAACTCTTATGAATGGTTCTGTTTTTCGAAAATTTAAATGATTGGCTTGAGGGTATATGGATTAGACAGGACCAGTCCGGTGGCTGTACGTGTTCTACTTAGAACTGTAAGGTTGCGGGTTTGATTTATAACTGGTTTGTCAATTAAAATGAATGTTGCTGTTAATTAATAGAAACTGTCGACGTATGAAGAAGAACTAAGTAACCGGATATGCTTGAGAAGGTTTTATGCAGTTATCCGTCACAAAATCCAGATGATTATGAGCATAATTCCTATCAAAGTGGGCTGCATACAACTCTAGCCTGCATACAATAGGGAATATGCATGAAAATTTTTTTTCTCTTGAATTGAAGCATGTTTACTTGACAAATATCAAGGTAAAATTACTTTTTAAATAACTTTAAAAATAAGCGAGATATGAATGATTGAAATTCCCGATTAGACAAAGAGAGTGATAGCCTTCTTAATATGTTATGTGACGTCATATTACACTTTCACCATTTAAAATACACATAAAACTCCGTTTTTAGTATTTTTGCAAGAAAGAGACAGATAATAATCTTTAAAAGCTTATAGCTTCCTTGATATTAGTCGGATTTTAATTTCGTTTTTAAATATTATTACAGTATTAACAGTATTTTCATATTTTGAAAATAAATGTGAAAAAAAATTGTCATGCGTATTCCCTATTGACAAAACCCTATTGTCATATGGATAAGATAGGACTTGTATTATAAATCAGCACAAATTTTCTGTATTTGCAACGTCTTATTGACTATTTATCAACTTCTTCAGGGTCGATAACATAAATAACATGAAACCCGAATGATCCCATCATTAACGTGAGTTCGTATACAACGCTAGCGTGTGCCTTGACTTAAATTATAATATAAATAGGTATTTCTTCTATTTCATATAAATTCAATGCCATTCCATATTCTTTTTTTATTTTTTAGCCAATTATGGAACAGCATCTCAAAACAAAACAGAATATGATGTTTACTGTTCTTTTATAATTTTACTAATATTAATTATTATATTACTCTTTATTCTCGTATTTCTTTTTATTATAGTTTTTGCGTTTCTTTATTTTATTTTGTTTTATATTGCATAGGTAGATACTTTGCAAAAATACCATGTGATCAAAATTGATTAAAACGAAAACTATTAAATTTTTTCTAGGTAATAACGAAATTCAAATATTGATTATATACAATTATATATCTGGACCTTTTTCTCAGAGGTTATTATTTTCCAATTTGGTTTTTATACCCAGTATATTTGTAAATATACAAGGTATATTAAGTTTAGTCCCGACTTTGTAACACTTGAAAATATCATCACTTGACAAAAATGCTTCACAAAGGTATTTATAAAATGGCCTAATTCGGCCATTTCCGCATGTCCGTTCGTCTGTCTGTGAATCTGATCACTCAAAAACGAAAAGAGATAACCAGCTGAAATTTTTTCTAGAGCAAAATAGTAAGGTCAAGTTCGTTAATGGGCAAAATCGGTACGTGTTTCCCCCCGGCAGGGGGAAAATTTATATCTTTGAAATCGTAAGAGATAGAAAAATTTTTTGTTATCAAAAAATCTTCTTCTCTTGAATATAAACAACTTTTGTTTGAAAATATAAATATATGTATAGGGCACGCATGAACGTCCTTAAGATTTTCTCAAAAATATTTCAAATCGTCGTCAGACCCACTCAGTAAATAAATTTGATGGAGTTTCAAAAAACTAATTTATCTCTTTGTCAAATTGTATTGTTTAAGTTTTGAAAAGTGTTCAATTGTTTTGAAATTACAATGAAAATAAGATCGGTCATGTGAGAATCAGACTGCGCAATGAAGGTTCTCTACTTTGACTTGCCAAAATTTCAATAAGCTTTTTTTAATTTTTAATTGATTTTATTTTTCAAGTAAAATATAAATAATTAGCTATAAGTCAGAATTTTTTCAGTTTTATTCGCCCCGCAAACTTTGGTTATAAGAGACGGAATGGTCTATAAGTGGTGTTTGTACATTTGATGGCCATAAATAAAAAACTATGCTACGTAAAATAATATTTTTGTAACGTGCAAATAAAACATTTCCAGTTGATACTTGCTATAGTAACCTCACCTATAGAATAACCTTTAGTAACCTTTCCTATGGAATTATTTTCATATTTTTTAAATTTAGATAGATTCGAGCAAGCAATTTCCACAAAGGTTTCATGTTTCAAGTCGATAGCTTTAGTAGTTGCTGAAATAAGCAACTGAATGACGGACAGACGGATGGACAATGTACGGAACCCTAATGATTTCGTAATTACGTATATTTGTTTTCATAATATACTTAAAAACGATACCGATTTAATTGTAATCAAAACTAATTACACAAGGTTCAAAAAACAAATAATGCGTAATTGATTTTATATAACTAAATTAAAAACAAAAAAAGATTTAAAAAATTAAATACAAAAAAAAAAATATAAACAGCAGGGATACGTCTGTTGTAGTGCTTTTGAAACAATTTTTTTTAAACATCTAATTCAATTTTAATTACATTTAAATTAAAATAAAAAGCAATTAGATAATCATTAATTATGCAATTGCAAAATAACAAAAAATATTTATCGGCATTGAATTATATTTATATTTACATAAAAACTAAAATAGAACTTACAAAAAGTTGTGTTGCAAATTTCACGGAGAAGACTGATGATGGTCAATTTTCAACAGAAAGCACCACTTGCTTTGAAATTTATATATTTTTTGCTTTTTAGTGCATTATTTACAAATAAAATCGTTTATTGTAGTTATTTTTTGAAAAAATGTATTTTTCAAAGACTATATTTTTATTTTGGTTTTCCTTTATTGTCAACGCTTACATTAAATTTCTAATTATTATTTTATGGTCATATTTTCGAATTACATCGTGAGCGAATTACTAATACCTATATGCGTGGAAACAGAACATAATATTTTTGTTTTTCTTGAAATATACCAGTCAATCTGTATTAAACAAACACTTTTTTAAAGAATAAACAACTTCTGTTTGAAGCGTTTTTCTATAAACTAAATAGTTTTGCCACAACCAACGATTCAAACCAACGAATATTTTCCTTCGTTGGGGGTATCCCTTTGAAACTCGACGTACAAGAATTCCGACATCGTTTGGAACATGACTAAATGCCAATGCTTGACTCTCGCCATTGGACGTCCGTAAGTTTGAACAACGCCAACACGATGTGAAAAACCATCAATTGCGTCCAACGTTGGAAGATGTTAATAGCATCGCGTAGTGCCGGCTTTAATATTGGTAAAAATATTATCTTCATTTGTAATGATCAGAAATTGCTCCATGTAATATAATTCCTGCATATATATTTATTACACAAATTAAATAAAGTAAAACCCCTCAATTAGTACAGTAAGACTTAACGGAGGAATTATATGGTATTATCTAACAAAACAACATATTTTAATTCAATAATAATAAAAGTTGACGCTTTGGGAATTATAACAGATTGACCTGACGATGATGATGTGATAGGGCTTAATGAAATATTATTTATTATATATTATAATATTATAGCAAAAGGAATATATATATATATATATATATATATATATATATATATATATATATATTGTATAAACATTTATATGGAATCATTTTTAATCAGATCATTTTTCGGAAATTGATTGGATGTTATCAACCATAGAGTTTTAATTAAAAAATATGATATTTTTACTGTATAGAAAACAGAGTTACATTAAACCGTTTACCAGGTAAGACAATTGTAAAAAATATTCAAAAACGAGCTGGAGAAAAAGATTATGGATGTTAGAATGAAATTCATTTGTATTGGACTTTATATGCGCGTTAGGGGAACTTATTTAAAAGTAGAAGGGCAACTTATTTAAACCATATTTTAATCATATATTTAATACTTAGTATTAAATATATGTTTCCTCCCCTACATTTTGAAAATAGACTGATCCACTCAAACTGTGACGATATTCGAGGGTTCTTTACAAATGCACTTAACTCTATGTTCCGTCTTAACAGTTTGAGGTTAAGACGTAAGAGGTTGAGACGTAACGTAGACGAGGTCTAGGTTATAACTGTTGGAGGTCATACAAACTGGATAGTTATACTCTAAACAGCACTAGCTTATGATAATTTTACGATTATTATAATATAACAAGTAATGTAACAAAAAAGTTATGGATTCGTAGAAGTTCTTTTTATCAGATTTTAGATGATTGAACTGAGGCGGGTGATTAACCCGCTAATACCGTTTCCAGAAGCTGAAAAAAACATTCGTATTATTGATTTAATGTACCGTATTTAGAAGTATAAAAAAATAATTCAACGAATTATTCTTGCTTTGAATTATTCAATGCAAATAATTATCTTTAAATTATGTATTTTAGCATTGAAAATTTAACAATTTGGCTTGTTTTTATTTTTATTTTTAACGTGAAACTCAATAAAAATTAAATGTAGAATAAGATCTACAAGTAATGAATGAACATTACAAAAAATTAATTTTTAATTTTGAGAATTAATTTAGCCTTGATGGTAAAACGTGTGCGCATTCGATAATTGAACTATGACGCAATACTTTTAATGAACTTTTAATACTATATTAAATATGAAAATAGGGAAACCTGTTAATTTATTGAAAGTATTAAAACATGTGTTCAATCGGGAAACTTGTTGGAAGTTCGCTTAATTTTCGAAGCTTCTTCGTAACTCCTTTTATTAGTTGTAAATTTACCTTAAGTAAATATTGATTAAAAAAAATATTAACTTATCTACCAGGAACCTCGGATCCCTGAATTTTCAGCCCACTGTGCTCACCGTTACACCAGAGATGATTCTGACGAATGAATCAATCTTCTCATATCATTGACAGTAATACTTTGTGTCAACATCAACTTATTATTCACAAATTATTATTTTTATATACTTCACGTCACAATACTAATGTAAATTGCCATTAAGGTTACGTAAGACATAGTATGAAAGAACCAGCGTATACTTCATAGACAAACATGTCCTTGAAATTTAATTAAATATTGATATGAACAAATTAACCTCATCCACCAGGAATTGAACCTCGAACCACTGGACCATTACACCAAAGATGATTCTGACGAATGAATCAATCTTTTCATATCATGGACAATATTACTTTGCCTTAGTTAGATGAACGAATTTGTGGAGAAATAACTTTTTTAACGAGCAAATTTGACGACTATTTATTGCGGACAGTCCTAGTAAGCATTTCCATATGTTCGGACCTTAATCATTTCAGTGATCAAAAATGTCACACTCTGTCTGGGTGATGACAGTATTCATAAACTATATGATATTGCATAAATATGGCTTCTATCAGAATTATATTTTATTAATAATATTATTTACAATATTATTATTTTTCTACAAAATGGAAAAATATCTGTTAACACCTCAACGAATACTCAAATGTTAAACATAGAAGGAATAAAAAAGTATTGCAATTGTAAGAATATTCGAATTCGAGCTTTTAATAAAACAAAAGTCTACACGAAAATAAATATTATTGTTTGTCCGAATATCGAACACAAGCTTTTACCTCTTACAAAACAAGCGGCGAGTCCTGTATATCTTATAGGCCAGGTTTAATGGATAAATGTTCATTTTGCTGCATTCTCCAGTATGAATAGATTGAAGTTCTGATTGAACCATTCCCAAATTTGTTTCAAATCTTCGTTGAAATTGCACTCGTTGAAATGATAAAATTTATATCCGTTTTACAAATTGTTTATGGCTCTATGTATATTCTACCCAGAAATATAAATTACTAGTTTGTAAAAAACTTTTGCAAATATTTACATGTATCACGATAACAAGAATAAAAAAGTTTATTTAATTTACAAATACCGCCCACTAGTTTGTTTAATAATATAGCAATAGCACAAACATATTAAGTAAGGTTAATTCATTGAATTATTGATGTCCATTAAGCTAGCAGAGCAACCTGAGCGAACACAATTATAATTGTCTCATAATTAGACGCTAATTAAATGCTAACTTAATGCTCGAATTAAAAATTAACTCCTCTTTGTTGTATCGTGTAACCGCATTTCACGATAGCAGAGCATGCGGTTACAAGATACAACAAAGAGCTGCTAATATTTAATTAAAGCATTTAATTAACATTTAATTAGCTTAATAATTTGACATTAAATACAATATAATTAAATAATTTTTTAAATATTGCTCTGCTAGCTGAACATTAAGCTAGCAGAGCATTCGGTAACACAATACAACAAAGAGCATTTAATTTTTAATTAGTGCATTTAATTAGCGTCTAATTATGAGACAATTATAATTGTGTTATGCTCAGGTTGTTCTGTTAGCTTGATGGACATGAATTATTGTACTTGATAAGATAAATCACAATTATCTATTTATTTCCCACTATAAAATAAAAAAAATTGTTTTTTTTAAATAAAAAAGAATTTTTTTAACATGTAATAACATTTGATTACATCTAGTTATAAATTATATGTTACTTAATTTCAATATTATTGATGCCTGCTTACATCTTATTCATATACAATGATGTTCATAATATTTATGTATTATATCATATTAAATAATATTAAATCTAGTTAATAAAAATCTACATACTGACTAACACACAACCTAGAAGCATAGAATTTTGCACATAGTAGATGATTTTGGGAAATTCATCTCCTAAAGGGGCTAAATAGGGGATGAAAGCTTTTTTTTTTTTTTTGAAGTAATATGGAAATTGGTGTTTAGGCTTATGTTTATAAATGAAAGTTGTATCAGCGTTTTTGGAAATTCATCGTTTGTGAGTTGTGGTGTTGACAGACAGACAGGTGGACTGACAGATAGATAGACTGAAATGGATTAACTAGGTTATTTTATACAGGTATCGAACCCTTGACCTCTGTATTCCATACCCAGTGTGAAATTCTTTTTTTCATACCAATGAAGTTTTTTTTTCATACCAATAATATTCAATAATAAAAATTCAATGGCATGTCTGTCTATATAGTCTACTCTAGTTCTTGCATACTATGTCTTTGTAATCTTAATAGAAATTGACATCAGTAGAGTATTGTGACGCTTAAGTATCTAAACAAATAATAATATCTATTATATTTGATAAAATTATGTAACAGTGTTATATTCGAACATCACTGTACATTATAAAATTGATGAGAATAAAAATGATATTATATTATGATTTTTTCAGATTAAAACAATTCATTATATTATGTTTGTAAATGTAGACGAATTGTTTTTATATCAATTAACATTTTTATATGAATTCAAGGTGAGCATCATGTTGTTTAGCGCAGAAAAACGTGAGATTGATTATATTGGCCATGTTTGGGATATTCATTTCCTGACTTTACTTTTATTAATTTTTTATTATCATTGATTTAAATCAGTGTATGTTTATTTCTTCTTTTTTTTTTGTTTAATAATATCAAAATATTTTGATATTCTCAATATATTTGGCTGATATCAATTGTTTGTAAACCTGTAGCAGAATTTTTATTATAAAAATACGTCTTAAAAAGCTTATAATAGATAGATAGATTTGAAAGGATGCCTGGACGGGCTACACTTTGACCATAAGGTCTATTGTGAGGCCTAAGGATGTGAGGATGGGAGTGGAGTAGAAGGAATTTTTGTGTATAGACTAGGAATTGGTAGCATATGCCGCTGCAGTCGACTATGATAGGAACTATGCGGATATTCATCTGGAGTTCGTGAAGGAAACTGCAGAAAACCTTCTCAAGCATAGCCGGTTACTTCGTTCTTGTCCATACGTCGACAGTTTAGTGAATTAACCACCCCCTGTTTTTTTCCCTAATAATTGACAAACTGTCGGTGTCGGGATTCGAACACTTAACCTCCCAATTTCCAAATAGGCATATTGCGCAAACATAACGCCTTAGACCGCAAGCTTATAATAAATTGACATTGACTTCTGAAGATAAAAGAAATATCTTTGTTTTTGTGATATATTTTCTAAAAAGAACAATCCCGAACAAAAATTAATCTTCCCCCTCACATGTGTGTGTGTTGGTGTGTGTGAGTAAAGACATGTGTAATTGAAAATCTTTTACAAAACTAATTCTTTAAGCTTCATATATGACGACGCCATACACGTGTGTAGATTTTCTATCTTCTTTATTATTTTCTATTTTTTTATTACGTGAAGATTATTATAATCCGATTTTCATCATGATACAAAAAAAAAACACAAAATGTGAAAACTTTTATAATCAGGTGTTGATATTATTTTTACACGTTTTAGATACAAAAGAAATTATTGTTATATCTTACCTCTATGTACAAAAATATGTATATGTAAGACTGAAAACCTCTTACATTCAATCTAGGTTCGGTGAAAGCAATCCTTCATCTATATTTAAAAGAGGAACATATTTTCCAATTTCGTGTTGATTTGACTTTTCCCCAATTAATGAATTATTGTAAGCATTTGTTACGAGAATAGATACATATACAAGATGCATCTAAATTATATGGATACTGTGTAACACAGTATTTTACCAGTCCAAGTAGCCGAGCGGTCTAAGGCGTTATGTCTGCGTAGTATGCATACATGAAAACTGGGAGGTTATGGGTTCGAATCCCGGCATCGGTAGTTTGTCAATTATTTAAAAAAAGGGGGAGTAGTTAATTTACTAACCTGTCGGCGTATGGTCAAGAGGTAACCGGCTATGCTAGAGAAGGTCTTCTGCTGTTTCCTACACGAAATCCAGAAGAATATCGGCTTAGTTCCTATCAGAGTCGGCTACAGCTGCATATCCTGCCAATTCCTAGTCTACTTACAAATTCCTTCCACTCCACTCACATCCTCAAATCCTTAAGGTCGAAGCATGCACCTTATGGTCGAAGAGTAGCCCATCCAGGGCAGCCTGTACAATCTATCTATCTATGGTATTTATAAAACCGACTTTTTTTGCAGCACCTGGAAAAAGGAGTTAAATGAAGTACTTTCGTAATCGAGATATGGAAAGAAAATATGATAGGCAAACATGTCACACAGCTTCACTGCATAGAGGATATGTAAAATGTTCGCACCAAAGTTTTTTATTGCGATTTTGATGAAATAATAATAAAATAATATCATTTTGTTTAACCAAAAAATTGAAAAAGGTATTAACTTTAGATTCGTAGGTTTAACTTTCAATTCAGTTCACTTCCCGGCTAGGTGAATGTAATCGTTCCTAATACGTACCTACACATTATTAAACTGTCTTATCCATAGTTATTATTTTATCCTAAAATCATATTATTACAAAGGAACATGTCGCAGACGAGAACATACATAATATTAACTACGTTGCATAGTTGGTTCAGCAAAAATAGTTCCATTACTTCAATTTTTAGGTATTAAGCTTACGTGTGAATTATTTATTTATCGGAAGTATCGGCCAAATATCTGGTGTTCATGGGTCTACTATATTATTTTTTGCAGTGTTTTATAGTATTTTTTACATTTAAAAACAATCTTTTATAACCATGTTAGGGAATCAATAAGGTTTTTTATGGACACTAGATCTGTAGGACCAGCTGTTTAATATCTTTGTTTAGATAGATAGATAGATTGTAGAGGCTTTTCTTAATAATTGACAAACTGCCGATATCGGGATTCGAACCCATAACCTCCCAATTTCTAAGTAGGCAACCTGCGCAGGCATAACGCCTTAGAACGTTCGGCCACTTGGATTGGTAAGTAAACCATAAGTATAATATGAAGAAAAATGTTGGAATATGTTTCAAATATTGTGCTGTCTTCAAATGTTCTAAAGTATATATATATATATATATATAAATATATATATAAATGTATATATATGTATATATATATATATATATATATATATATATATTCTTAAAGTATATTGGAAAAATCGGAGAAAGGTCATGACGTGTGTATATATGAAAATTAGATATGTATATGTGCTTACCAAAGAAGTGATTTTAGTTGAACGAGTGCTTTGGGAGATCATCAAGAAGAATTGACCAACAAATATTTACTTGCCAAACTTGATAGGTGAATCTGAATTGGGATAGGTATACGATTATATATATATATTATATATAGTGGATTGTACAAAATATATTTCTAGCAGTCGGATTCTTTAAATTTTCTAGTAATATACTTTTGGTTATTATATTTCGATAACATTCTTATTAAAATCTCAAATAAGTAAAGGCTCCCTATTAGTTTCATGGAATTTTCCGTGAAAACGTTTCGTTGGTGGTGGGTCAAACATTTTTATGTTGCTAAATACCCTCAGATTTCAATCGCTAATAACTACGAAACTTACAATGGTTGATCCCATAACAGATAAATTATGTCTTTAAGTGTGTGTCACGCTGTATTTGTATTGCCTATGACGTCGTCGTAGTAGTGTAGGCACATGCGTATGAATGGTTACGAACAACACATAGACAAATACACTGTTTACATATACAAAATAATGTTAATTTGAAGAAAAATAATAATTTAAAACTATAATATTTCGAAAACAAAAGGGTAACACACGATTTATTTTTTTTAAATTTATATAATAAATATTTATCTTTACTCTCCTAGTTTTTTTTTTTAAATTCTGTCGAGTATTTTTTCTAATATAAATTGGCGGGCATCAAGTTTGACACGCTTCTAATGAGAGAGAATGATAACTTTGCTATGAATTATCTCGCGTTCTAAATGGTCAAAAATTCTGAAACGGGATAAAATGAGCAAAATCTATCGAAAAGTGGTACTATGCTGGAACATTCTTGATATATTTATAAATATATTTCATTGCACAGACAAAAACAACAATTTATCGTTAGCGAATGGTGTAAACAGTTATGACACACAGAGAAACAACATAGAAAGACACATAAATTAATTAGCTCTCAGGGTTTTTTACTTTTAAATTATACTACCAAGTCTAAACAAACCATTTTTCTAGACAAATAAAAAATTATTAAATTACATAAAAACATGAAACTAATTAAAATTTTATAGAATTAATATTAAAAAAAAAGAAAAACAAAGTGAATAAAACAAATATTTTTTTACAATTTGTTTTTTCTCAAATATTTATCCGTTTTTCATGATGAGAATCCTTCCCACATACACACACACACAGCTTCTAGTCAGTCTCTCTATACAAGTAGTAGAGTGTGCTCCAATCCATATATAAAAATGCAAAAAAAAAAAAAATACAAAAATAAAGCCGGGGCAGCATCAAATAGAGATGAACAAAATGGTATATGTCTACCTATATACATATTGTAAAAGATATAGTTAAAACATGTATTTACTACTAAACAATGCGAGTTATGTAAAAAAAAAGCACATGCTATAAAGGTTATACACAAGTGTTTGTTAGCGAAGCTTTTAGTACCGATGACGACATTTTGGAAAAAATTCTTTAATAGGGAATATGCATGAAAATTTTTTTTTACATTTATTTGTAGAATATGAAAATACTGTTAATAATGTAATAATATTTAAAAACAAAATTAAAATCCGACAAATATCAAGGAAGCTATAAGCTTTTAAAGATTATTATCTGTCTTTTTCTTGCAAAAATACTAAAAACGGAGTTTTACGTGTATTTTAAATGGTAAAAGTGTAATATGACGTCACATAACATATCTAGAGGGCTATCACCCTCTTTGTCTAATCGGGAATTTCAATCATTCATATCTCGCTTATTTTTAAAGTTATTTAAAAAGTAATTCTATCTTGATATTTGTCAAGTAAACATGCTTCAATTCAAGTGAAAAAAAAATGTCATGCATATTCCCTATTATTCATCGAACATAATATATCTACTAGTGATTTTCAATCTTTTTTTTTGTCGCGGCACACTTTTATTGTTTTCAAAATTTGACGGCACACAACGAAAAATATAAGTTTAAAAGTTGTTTACTTTACCTATATAATACACTGTGTAAAAAAGTTTATGATAATAATTTTGAATGTAAAATTAAATAATATGTACTACAAAAACAACAGTACGTTTATTAAGGGATTTATTACAAGTTATATATATAAGAATACTTTTAATGAGAAATTTGAGCTTGATGTTTTTTGATAATTTCATTTATATTTGGTCGTAAAAATGACAATGCTACTCTCATATCGTCTTCTACATTTAACAGTCTCGATCTTTTTTTCGTTTTCACTTTAAGAATTTAAGAATTACACCGTTCCGTACGAGGAACGTACAGCGCGGATTTATTATTTTCGGAATGAACGCGTATTGAAACAAAGGAATTTTGAGTAAAGTTTTAGTTTTGTTTTCTAACTCGGTTACAATATTTAATTAAATTAAATACTGATATGAAAAAATTAACTCGTCAACCAGGAATCGAACCTCGGGCCTCTGGATAACTAGTCCAGTATGCTTCCGCTACACCAAAGACGATTGTGACGTAGTAGCCAAGTTTTTCATATTATTCTAATTTTTTATTTATTTAGACAGTATTACTTCTGTTGAAGTGATCTATTTATTTAATATTTGTTTATTTGTGTATACTTTCGCGTCAACATGACGATGTTTGTCCAAATTCCTTTCGGTTACGAATTTGGACAAACATCGTTATGTTGACGCGAAAGTATACACAAATAAACAAATATTAAATCGGTTACAATAGTTTATTACCATATTGAATATATAACAAAATAAACCAGAAAAAAAAATGATAGAAACTTTGAAATGGCTGGTAGAGTAGGTAAAGCTCTCCAGAGGATTTGAATTGAGCAGCAGTCAGATATTCATCCATTCAGTCATTTATTCCCGTTCTATGTATATGTATATATGTACATATATACATGTATATCTATCTATCTGTGTATGTATATGATATTTATTGTAAATTTTGCAGCTGGGATCTTTGTCTGTCGTTGGCATCTGCCCATCTCGTATCTATATTGGTCGTATTATTATGTCCATCTATCTATCTATATCTATATACGGGTATAACGTCTCTAATAAACGATATTACTGATGATGTTCCAATTTATTTGAGTTTGCTTTTCTTTTCTTTTTTTTTTAATTTCGATTCAATCATAATCAAAAATAAGAAATTTTTATTTTATTATTTTTTATCAATTTGTAAACGAAATTTGATTTGTTTTCTATGTATAGGATATTTTACATGCGTCGATTCAACGATCAAATAAGAAAGAGAAAGATAACATTCGAAATTAGACTGACTTATACGATTCCAAAGAGCTTACGGATCTTAACGGTACTTAATCCTCTGTTTCTTGTCTCCAAAAAATATTTTTCCAGGCAAATTTTTATGAACATTTTATTTTGAAAGTTTTTTATCGAAATATGAAAGGCGGTGAAGAAATTCGATCCAAATATTCATTTGTTCATCCAACAAAATTAAGTTAAGACTTGAGAATTTTAAAATTACTTAATGATTTTGGATTTTCAAATCTCGCACATGTGGTTCTAGTCCATACGCCAGACAGTTTAATCAATTAGCCTCCCCATTTATTTTTATTTAAATTAATTTAATTGACAAACTGACATCGTTCGAACCGAACTAACAACCTCCCAGTTCTGAGTACACATGAACTGGTTTACAATGAACAACCCATACAGGAAAAGACGACGGGGCCAGACATGAGCCACGCTTGGCGCAATGCTGTCAAACTCTGGCCCATGCTTGTAAACCCGTTTTGGCCCAGCCTTGGTAGAAATCTGGAATGATAACAGGGTGCCAGGCTTGGTTGTTATCATTGGCCCACGCAACATTGTCAAGGCTGGCCCATGCTTGGTGGCCAGAACTGGGCAATGCTTGCTAACCAAGACTGGCCCTTGCTTAATTGTCAGAACTGGGCCGTGTTCAATTACCATAACTGTCCCATGCTTGTAAACCCGTTTTGGCCCAGCCTTGGTAGAAATCTGGAATGATAACAGCGTGCCAGGCTTGGTTGTTATCATTGGCCCACGCAACATTCTCAAGGTGGCCCATGCTTGGTGGCCAGAAATGGACAATGCTTGCTAACAAAGACTGGCCCTTGCTCAATTGCCAGAACTGGGCCGTGTTCAGTTACCATAACTGGGCCATGCTTGCTAACCAAGACTGACCCATGCTTAATGGCCAAAACTGGGCCATGTTTGGCTGTCACAAGTAGGCCTTGCTTAGTGCTTAGTTCCCAAAACTAGACCATGCTTGGTTGTCACTATTGGCCCACGCATTATTGCCACGACTGGCCCATTGTTATTTGCTGAAACTGGGATATGCATGGATATCAGGAATGGTCCAAACTTAAATTCCAATTCTGGCCCATGTTTGATTGCCGAGAGTAATCCTTGCAATAATAATAATACTGAAAATATAATTAATCGAATAATAATTAGGTTATTGAATAAACAGTCATACGTGTATAATTAGGTTTATTTTTTTAATCATCCATATAATTAATTTATTAATATAATGTAAAAAAGGAGTAACTTTATAAATACTTAAGTTTTATTCGAAGCATTTTTTTGTAAACCGACTCAATAAGATACAAAACAATTTTTAGGTTGATATTTTCAAAAATTCGAAGATTAGCATCTCTATATTGAGATCATCGTCATGGCTTTGCAAATATGCCTAGCCGTAGCTCACAGGTACCCAACGAGAAAACGATAGTAAAATAGAGCATCAAACTTGTTCAATTCTTCATGCATGGCTTAAATCCAAATCGATACAAGCTTCATTCATCTAGGACGATAGGATTGAACTGATATTCACCCCAAATATTTTAAACATCACTTTCTGAAAAAAACATGACATTCTCTTATGATGCCTGATTGGTTTTCGTCTTGACCATTGAAGAGGAACGAACAATTGAAATTTATGATGATTTTAATTACATACAAAAGTAGTATCTTTCAGAAAATATACCTTTCGTAAACCAGAGATCACACATAACGGTCATTATAATATGTTATTTTAACATACATAAAACATGTTCATGATGACGAAGGGATTGAATTATTATTGTTATTCGATTTGATTTACTTTTGACATCATACAGTTTCTGTATATTTACATTTAGAAGGAAGTGGGGGTATATCAACGTCATTATAAAACTGGACTTTACACAACAGGACTACAGGACTCCTTCTTCACTTTAACTAACCCTTTATTATTTTGTTTGATATTTTAACTACCACTATTAAATGTAAAACATAAGAAGAACATGGGTTTAAGATTAGTATACCGAAAGGAATTGAAAATGAAACAGTAAAATCAGAAATTCAGTTATATTGTTATTATTTTGTTGAAGAGCTCGAATATAGGTCGAAAGATATAACCAATTTCTTGGTTCAAGTGAGGAAATACACGAGTTCTTGGTTCAATAGTTTTGATTCGTTTTACATTAATTAAGCTTAAATCATATTCATAATTTATTCCATAATTATACAGATACTTATAGTTGGGCACCAGATGCTTAATGGAGTTATCGTAAAGTATATGTTAAGTATGCTTGAAGGCATAGAACTAAGTTCTATGTGGGCCGAATGCGGCGTACTTTTTACTTTTGCTCAACTTTGTTTAGTATAATTTCGGGAAACACAGTTCCTTCATCAGAAAAAATGTTAACGAACATTAATATAAACATTTTTTTCTGATGAAGGATTTAAGTTACCGAAATTATAGTAAAAAATAAAAATGTTTTTGACAAGAATTTACTTTAATAATTATATTCGATTTTCGTCAAGTAACGACCCATTCTAAGAGCTCCACTACGCTTTATTTTAATAAGATTTTATTGTGATTTAAAGGAAGTGTAATCCTATCCTGCTAGTTGGTTACCACTCAGCTCCGAAACGGCTGAAGAAATTTTCATTAAATTTGGTCACGTGTAATGTATATTTCCTGTGGGATTGTAACAAAACGTAGCGTACTGAAAAGATGCCAACCATAAAATAAAACTTTAATTTAATTTTTAAGTATTTAAAAAACAAACTGGTGTTATAATATCAAATTCAGCCTGCCAAAAATTTTAAGCAGTCAATATCATTGCAACATCGGGATTTGAATAATGTTTCTATTTAAATAAGAAAAGATTTAAAGCAAATATACAAAACTATATATATGTATTCCATTTTCTGTGCTTCTCAGTGTACATAAACTTTCTAGATATGTAAGTTTTATATACAAAATCAACTGTGACCATTACAAATATAATAATAATAATCTTCAACAACATCAGTAGGTTGTACAATGGGAATGATGAAGGCATGATGGTTCCTGGTTCCTGGTTATTCTTAATTAATGTGTCTATCAATAATATGTATTCTTAGCAACAAGAACAATGTGAGACATTTTAAAAGTGAGAGACATGATTGACTGTTTTCCTTGTTAACAGAGAATCGGTAAAGTAGAAATCTTAAATACATGTCATTATTTTAATTATTTATTTTGAATACGATGATATGAAACTACCATACAACCCCTTTTTATTCAAGTAGTTGATACATTTTTGATTTTAATTAATATCCTGTGTTTTAATGTGTTCTAATTATTTTGACAATTGTGTGTCTATAGAAAATGAAAACGTGTTTAATTACTTCCCTTACCAAATTTCTATATATAATCATTTCTTATCAAGTATTTAATTCTTCTTGTAATCGTCAACTAAATTATCAACTAAAATAAAATAAAGTAAAACAAAGAATGATGGTTTAAAATCAAGTCTTTATTTATTTGAAGAAATATAAATTTAAAAATCATTTTTATGGACATTTGGACCCGACTGTAGAGAATTTTTAGTTGTAGAAAATTATATCAGCTTTTTCAAAGTATATTCAATATCGATGTACAGTGAAATGCTTACTTTTTGTGTTATGAAGGGGAAAGTCTCTAAAAATATGTAAGATAAAGCACTGTTTGAATGCCTTTTTATTGAACTATATATGTCAAAAATACAAAAATAGTAGCATCTTTTAAAGGAAGATCCTTTTTTTTTATTTTTATTTTTTTTTTAATTAAATACTGATATGAAAAAATTAACTCGTCAACCAGGAATCGAACCTCGGGCCTCTGGATATCGAAAGGAATTTGGACAAACATCGTAATGTTGACGCTTAAGTATACACAAGTAAACATATATATGAAGATCTCTTTTGTCCAAAACGCGCAATAAAAGTTTATTACTTGTAATATTCCCCTACTTTTTTTGGGTGTGAATTTTCATGGTGAAATTTTATTTTAGAAGTTTTCCGAAAATTGTTTTGATATTAGTAACTGTAAAATATTTAAAAAAAGAACCCACTTTTGGAGCCCATGGAACCTATGTGACAAAAATTTCGCTCTGAACCACCGGTCCCTAATAACCGTGCTGTAACCGTATATTCAGACAATTTTGTTTCTTTGATGGTACACATCAAACATCTTCAAGCTATTAATAATATACATAAGATTTAATAACATTACTATTGTATGACCATGTAGAACCCAAACAATTCGGTTTTCTTTATCAATAGAAAATATATACTTGATTCATTGAGCGGTATCGTCCTTTCTCGCGAAGATGTGCAATAAAACTCGAGAGTGACATGGCAGCTTAGTATCATAGTTATTCCTATTAATTTTTAAATTTCAACACAATAAACATGGACAGATAGATAAATCCTTCGGGTATGAAAAGTGTTGCTCTTCGATATTGTGAACCATAGATAGAAAGATTGTAGAGGCTGCCCTGGACGGGTGACACTTCGACCATAAGGTACATTGTGATGCCTAAGGATGTAAGGATGTGAGTGGAGTGGAACGAATTTTTGTGTATAGACTAGGAATTGGTTAGATATGCGGCTGCAGCCGGCTAAGATAGGAACTATTCCGATATTCATCTGGAGTTCGTGAAGGAAACTGCAGAAAACCTTCTCAAGCATAGCCGGTTACTTCGTTCTTGTCTATACGTCGACAGTTTTGTCAATTAACCGCTCCTTTTTTTCTTAATAATTGACAAACTGCCGATGTCGGGACACGAATCCATAAGTTCCCAGTTTCCAAGTAGGCATACTGCGCAGACATAACGCCTTAGACCGCTCGGCCACTTGGACTGGTTTTTGTAAACCATTGTGCTTCAGTCTAACTGTTCAATTCTCCCAATATCTTGGCAATAACCAGGAACATGCTTAAATGGTTTTCTGGAAGGATCATATATTCGGGGTGAGATGCACCGAATATAATGTATCTGATGTAATCCAGAGATTCGGAGTCAAACATGATGTGGCTGGATGTTTCTTCCTCTATTCTACCCAGTCTGCACATAATCGATCCATTGTAGACACATATTGTGTGTAGGTGCTATCGTAGAGTATGATGTTCGGTGCTATTAATTGACCGGCTATGCTTGTGAAGGTTTTCTGCAGTTTCCTTCACGAACTCCAGATGAATATCTGCATAGTTCCTACCATAGTCGGCTGCAGCCGCATATCCTACCAATTCCTAGTCTATACATAACAATTCCTTCCACTTCACTCACATCCTCACATCCTTAGGCATCACAATGGACCTTATGGTCGAAGTGTAGTCCGCCCAGGGCAGCCTATACTATCTATCTATCTATCTATCTATCTCTTTATGAACGAGGTATATTTGAATAATATAATAATAATAATATTAATAATGTTTGAACTCATAAAACTACCAATTATTAACTAACTAGAACGTTCGAATATTATAATTGACCAGTAACTAACTAACTATTATAAACTTATAACTAATGTGTATCCATTAACCACAGGACAAACAACACAAAGCAAGCAAGCGGCAATCCTTACGTTGTGCTTGCTAGCTTGGTCCTTCCTTCCACGACAAGTTTATCACACACATCATCATCATACTCACTTATAGAATCATGATAATAATAATCGAACAACTAACAAACAAACCTAGTGAACCTTTACATATACTACTTGTAGTCCTTTACATATACTCACCCACAGTCACACTCACAGTCCTTATATTATATCCTTAATAATAATAAGGAAGTTAGTTAATAATATTAAATAAAGGTGAAAGCCATTATTCTAAAGTTTGTTATGTAACACATAAAAGTACAGGTTGGACATTTTATGGCTGTCCTTTGGTATGAACGATTTTTGGGTACAGAAGATATACGTAAAAGTTATTGAATAATAAAAATAAACTGGAAAATTCTATATTCTAGTATAATTTGAGAGACCGTTCTATAAACGAATGTTCGATTATGGTAGTTACAGAAAAAAACTTAACACGGGGATTCCCATCAGTGAAAAGGGAGTTGTCACAATTATTCTGTTGAAATATCGTTACGATAAAAATGATAAAAGGAAAACAAATTCATTTTATCTATAATTTGAAATAATTTGAACAACTACCGACTTCAAAAAAATGTAAAATAAAACTAAAAACGTAATAGTTTTTGGCTGCGATCTCACAAGCTAAATAAGTAAATTATTGATAGTAGTGTTTCACTAGTACAATTTTTTTTTATTTGATGATTATTTTTTTTAAATTGATGGTATTGGAATTGATTTTGCTACTGGATTTCTAATTTTTGGGTATCTTGGGAAATTCTATGGATATTTCATGTAACTGCTCTGGTGGTGAGACCACTTTAGAAATAGATTTTTTCAAATAAAAGTTTACCTGCCTGTTTAGAAGAAAACAGACAGGAAAACACATATATTATGCCTGTTTATGTATAAAATAGACAATTTAAAAAGTGTTTGTATATAAACAAACATAATAACGGTGTTGTATTCTTGTCTCTATCCCTCTTTGAAAATAAACATATGTCGCTGTAAAACCTTATGTTTTTTTTAAAACCTTTTTACATAATGTTGTTTAATAATGTTTTATATTTCAAACTATCGAGTTTTAACGTAAACATTATGTATAAATATTGTTTTCAAAATATTTATTCGGAACTGAGAAACGACAAACAATTGTATTATACTTATAGTTAAAAGTTTTGTATACGTACATATATGTAAAGTACTACACCTCCCCCATTAAACATACATACATACATACATACATACATACAAGGACTTGTAAGGACTAAGAAGGACTCTACATATAACATATAGTTATTATATATAGTTTCGAATGTAATTATAGTTTTAAACTTATTAAAATGTATATGAGAAAGCTATTACTTATTTCATCGTTGTTATAATAATGTTAACAATTTGTATTATGTAAACTTGGGATCAATCAATAAATACAGAGGCCTTTTGTAAACTAGAAATACAGGATGTTTGTTATTGGTGGTTAGTTAACTCAGGAGATGTTAAATAAGAAATTAAACACTGGGTATAAACGGTACATGACTTCTAGATTCAGAATACAATATCATAAGAAGTTGATCAGTTTTAAGATGTATCTGTTTATTTGTTTGTTTGAGCATCACGCAAAAGCTACTGAACCGATTTTGATTAAATTTTTTTTTCTGTTTAAAAGCTTCTGATTCGATTTAAAAATTGGTATGTAAATTTTATATCTCGTTACGAAAGATAGAATTTGAAAATATCCACTGCAATATAAATTTGGTGGAAGTATAGATAACTATTTAAAGTAGTGGGAGCTGTGGGAACGATAAATATTTGAAGTAGTGGAAGCGGTGGGAAATTACATTGAGGCTTTTAGACTTAAAATGATGGGAGCCGGAAATATAACTGTAAGACGTGAATAAAGCCGCGTGTATACGCTAGTAAATTATAATTGCGATGAATTCTATTTACAAATTGTTAATTTAATAAAGAACTTATTAACATTGACGAATATTTGAAGCTAAAAATTAGGGGAAGTGTAAAAATATCACTCGACTGCCTAAACCTCAGAGCCTCAATATATTTATTTTTCAACAAAACTCCGAATCGCGTATTAATTCAAAATATTAATTATTTCAACAATATATTCGAATGTAATTTTCAAATTGGATACTGCGGAACTGAAAATATGAAATTAAAACGCATTATATTTACATATGTAATATATTTTCGATATTACGAGTAATTTTTGTTTTTGTGTTTTTTTTTTTTTTGTATATCCACCATAGATTATGAAAAAAGCACGAAACGGTTATTTGTATTAAAAAAAAAACTAATAAACAATATTTTTATGGTTGAAAACGTGCGTATTGCATAACCAACTCGGATATATCATCATATATGTATTTTATATGGTTATTTTATTAGTTCAAAACATATAAATGCATACATTTTCATATATGTATACAATATGTATAGTTGATTCAAAAATACCAACAGATTTGTGACGGATAATTTGTTAGAGGTATTTTGGCAAATTATTTATTGTATTTGTGTAGTCAATAATTTCGTATGTATGAATCATCCCGTCCGTTTTACATAGTTGGTAAATTAAAAATTTTTCGATGATATTTTGATGTAAAAATTTATTTGAAAAACTTTTATTTTGTATTACAAAATTTTTTTTTGTAAACTTGCGTCAATCCATTGTTAGTATGGTTGCCTTTCGGTTATATTATACCAACGGAAGTGTCTAGTGGTTACTTAATTTGACATTAAAGTAACATGTCTGAACATTGATAGCATTTTTTTATATCAAACCAAAAGCTTGATATGAAAAATCATACACATCAAGGATGGGAATCAAAGCCACGACCTCTGACGTTCTAGCTCAGAGACAGAGAGTTGGACTAGAATGCCAGAGGTCGTGGGTTCGATTCCCATCCTAGATATATATGATTTTGCATATCAAAATTGATGTGATGTCAATGTTCAAGAATTTTATCAGGCATATTACTTAAATGCCCAGTTAAGTAAACGCTAGTCACTTTCGTTGGTGTGATATAACCGAAATGATTCTATGAAAAGATCAGAAGACGCCTGAAGAAGATGATTTAAAAAAAGATAGATTTTTGTGAAGGGTGGTGTGGACCGATTTTGTACATTCACGAATTGGAAGTCACATTTCTGCGCTAGAACCACTTCAGTAAATTTCAGCTGGTGATCTCTTTTCACCAGTTTCTTGAATAATATATACGCAAAGTATAAAAATGTTGATATGTAGCCTGTCTGCATATGTGAATATAAAATCTAACAAACGGCAAAAGTTGATTTGCATTCTTGACTCTGTTGATATTTCTGAATCAACTATACCATATAGACATCAACCAATGAAATACACAGCTACAAGTTTTTTTTTTATAATACATAAATAACGAGAGGAATTTGTTACCAAATAAATATCATAACTTTTAAAATGTCCCTAAAACTTTTTATAATCTAATTTATTTTCACTACTTTGATATAAAAAAAAATATTTGTAATATTTTTATATATATTTTTTCATGTTGAAAGCTTTTAGTAAACGTAATCATAAATTTAATATATACATATGATGATGATGGTGGAGTTTGAGAGATGAATAGATGGATACTAATATTTTTTTTATTTTATTTTAAAAATCAATTATATTAATTGCGAAAAAATAATATTGCAGCAGTACTTACTGTTTGTTTGAACATTCGAAGGACTCAAAAAAGCAAAATTAAAATTAAAAAAAAAACTAAACTAAAATATTAGGTTTTATTAATAGATGGCAAAAAATAATAAAATAGTTTGCTATCATTTGCACCACTATTATTCGCAGGACTATTAATTTCTTTGCAAACGTAACATCTAATTTGATCGAATTTATTTAAAAAACAAGTGAAAATAACAACTGAGTTAATTGCTTAAATACCCGGTATATATTGAATTTATCAACAAAAAAGACTTTAGTTATTATAAAAGAAACTTTTTTTTGTTTTTAAATTTTGGTTCTATCTCTTACTGTTTCATAGATAGGTAGTTTTGCCCATTTTGCCCAAACATGGTCTGGTTTTGCCTATTCACGAACTGGACCCTACTGTTTAGCTCTAGAACACACATACGAAATTTCTTGTCATTTTTTTTTAAGTTATCGGGTTTACGTGAGTTATCGTGGACGGACAACTTTGCGGAAATGGATTAATTATGAATATCAAAATCCAAACTTGCATGAACAATTTGTCTCAGCTATAGTTTGCCGCATAATTAGAAGATGGATTTTAAGTATTGATAAACTATTTATCAAATTATCCCCAATATCATTCATTCATACATTCATGGATAAATTACAGCTGAGATTTAAACCATTTAAATTTTTCCGTCTGATATGTATAAATTTCTTCTGAATTTTACCAAACTGTCGCTAGTCTCGAAAACTATGCACATAACCAATAATCTCCTCATTTAGTTTCCACTGTTGAAGTTTTTTAAGCTACATTAAAAACTACAACAGTCATATTGAACGACTAAAATGTATCAAAATGATGTAAACAAGGACTTTATATTTTATAGTTTCTGGTAAATACAAAAACCATTTAAAATACTTCGCTCCTAACATTTACTCGTATGTGTAATGAAATATTTTATATATTCTCAATAAGCCGTTACATTTATATTACAGTCTAAATCAGAGGTGGGCAGGAGTTGACTCGGCCAAGCTCTGAGTGAGAGGTAGGGAAGAGAGATAGAGTTAATACAGGGTAACCTACCAATTATTAATATTTTCTTTTTTTAATTAAAACATTTTCTGAAAAAAATATAATAATACCAAATCTTTTTTATGGTCACTGTTATACAAAGTAAATAATACATACAATCATTCAATACATACTCTGGGATTTTGGACTGGTAATTTGGGTCATAAAATGTACCTTTTTAGTATATATCATATTTGTGTATGAATAAAATAAAAATATATAAAAAATATATATAAATCTTTTGAACCTTTAAGTTTACCGCTGGACCATTGTAATAAAAGAGGGAAATTTTTGCAAAGGATAATTTAAATAGAATTATAGTTTTGGAAATTCCAAATAATTTGTCTAAATATTTTACTATTCATATCCGAGAACTAATAAAGAATTATTTACCTGATTTAATTATTTTTTCTTCGTATGGAGTATGCTCAGTATAGTGTCATGGGAATTTGATTAATTAAGTTAAATTTTACATAAAGTGGGAATTTGAGTTCTTCGAGTTAGTCTACTTTGAATTGAAAAAGTGAAAAGTACTTTTTGTAGTAGTGGAAATTATTTTTCGCATAATTTGTTTTTCAAAAAAAATAAAATATTGACTATACTATAGACGATACTATATAATTATTGGGCAATAATCGGTAGGACAACCTGTATTGAAACATCGTTCCGTCTTGCTTCAAAACATACCTTCTTTACTTACTCTCACCCAGCTTATGGAGAGCCCGTAAGGCTCAGACAAGCTGTCTGTGCCCACCTCTGGTCTAAATAGTCTTAAATTTTATTACTTCAACATAATATAATACACACCTATATCTTTCCTCGAATAGAATTATATCGTATCTTAAAGGTGTAACTGGTATCTGGTAACTGGTAAGTACAGATATTTTATTAAACTATATATATATATATATATATATATATATATATACATATAATGTAATCAAACTTTAATGAAATCGTATTATATTAGTTTTATATACCTTTTACAAATTTTATGATTCTGAAATAAAATATTCGACGTAAAAATATTGAAAATGTCATGTACCTGTTATCCGTTATATTAATACATTCCATTCCCCATAAATATATAGGTTGCTTTGAAAAATAGTATCAAATATTTCGCTTCGGTCGTAGAACTCTTTAAGCGAAATAGCCGTAAAAATTGAATTTTTTTTTGAAAAAAAAAACAGTACATCAAAATTTACAAAAATTTCTAAATGAATATTGAAATATCTGGTATACTTCACTGCTACCCGCTTCACAATGTAATTGGGCCTAAACTTTTTGC
This sequence comes from Nineta flava, assembly GCA_963920215.1. Taxonomy (NCBI): domain Eukaryota; kingdom Metazoa; phylum Arthropoda; class Insecta; order Neuroptera; family Chrysopidae; genus Nineta; species Nineta flava. The sequence goes on from OY986044.1 coordinate 81,052,135, forward strand.
TGTACGAAAAAATTTATATATTTAAACATTTTCGCTGACTTTTACCGTTTAAAAGTAAGGTTTTTAGTGTAGCCATTTTATAAGCAGTCTTTTGACGTGTAGTTTTGAGTATATTTTGATATAAACAACGATAATCGTCAGTCTATGTTCAATCTCTCTCTTATATGGAATAGATAGTTACATTGTTTTGTTTTCTTTCAATGTCTTTTATGTATCTCGAACAATTCAATTTCCCACCGCTTCCACTAATCTCCCATATTTACCAACACTTGCACCAATATTCTATATAAAGAGATATTTTTAATTTCATCTATATAGAATGATATTAGATAAACTATACTCCATTGGCCACGTAAGAGATCAATTTGAACTCGAAACTCGAAATTTTGATTTTTTTTTTCTTCATAGAAATTTTTCCCTTACAAATAAACAGAAAGTGGAGTTAATTAGCGGATACAAAAAGTTCTGTCACTCACTTACTTAGACAACCAAGCGAGAACATGATCCGATAGCAGAGCAACCTCCCCCCAAATATTTAATTAAATTTTTCAAATTTAGTATCCAACAACTAAATTGTATCAAACTTTTTTCATATCTATTATAGTTTTCCGCTTAGACTATTATTACAGTTTTTATTTTGGCAATAGTTTCGCAATCTCTGTTGCTTCTTTAGAAAATATATAAAAATGAAATCGAATATACATATCATTATTATATATTTTTTGAAGAAGCAACAGCGATTGCGAGACCATAGTCAAAACAAAAATATTGTTACGAAAATTTCAAATATTTGTTTTAATTAATAATTATAATTGATTTTTCTCAAGTAACGACTCCCATTCAATATACAAATTTTTTTTTTTGGGTACATTTTCGACGGATATTGATATTTTAACTTTTTTTTTGTTTCTTTCGATTCGTTTCACTTCAGTGCAAGCAGTTGAATGATTTCCAAACATTATTTAATGTTCATTTTATGCCAATTTTCAATACATTAATCTTTGCAATAAAAAAAAAGAAGTTATATTATACCTCTTATACGCACACAAAAAAATACAATCTTACAATATTCTATCAAACAAATAAGTCATTGACAATGTTTACAAAGCGCATACACTTTTATACATTTTATCAGTTAATATATAATAAAAGAGAGCGTATATATCGTACTTCTGCCATGTAATTCTCTTAATTAGTTTGTTAATTGAAGAAATATACTTTTATCGTAACATTTCTAAATAATAATCATAATAATCATCATAATGATACTATAAAAGAAAAAGTAAATATTCAAACATTTATAATAATTCAAGTGTTTACAATGAACTTAACAAAAACCAGCGAGTGGATCGAGAACTGAGGCCTGACTGACTATATACATACAACTGAAGGTTCCACTCTTACTAAACTGATTCAATGAAAATGAATGGAAAATGGTTTGGTATACGAATCGGTTTTTGATCAAATATTGTTTGGGTTTGATAAGAGTACTATATAGTATGTTTCAAGTACTGATACTATGGTACACACACAGGGTCACAAAAGTAGACGTTCTTTATACAAAATTGTATAACTGATTTGTGTCTTATTTATTTGGTTTTCGTAAATGTCGGATAGTAAATTTTGAATTATAAATAAAATTATTTTATCCGGAATATTTTGTCAAAAACGGCATGAATAAGGCACAAATCAAGTATAAAATTTTGAAAAAGAACATTACTTTTGTGGATCATAGTACTAGAATGTAGTAAAATAAATACAGCAGGTTTCAAAAAATATGAAAGTGGAATAATTTTCTGTGATTATCATGAGTAATTGTACTCAATAGAACTGTACTCTTAGCTTTTGAATAGATGTAATTCATTTTACATTCGTGAAGTCTCTTAAAACTCCTTATAATTCTTTTCATACTTTCGAGATCTTGCCAATAATTAATTTTTAGTTTTAAGGTATTCTCACGTTCAATAAAATTGAACCCACTTTAACCGAATCACTATCTCACAATTTTGCTTATTCTTGCAGTAAATGTTTTTGACAGATACAACATTTTATTTAATTGTTCTACGTAAAAGGAAGATATAAAACTTAACATGTATTTACATTACATATTCTTACTCTATCACTGACTTGTTTACATAAATAAAAAATATAAAACCATTTCTTTTTTCACATTTAAAAAATATACTACTTATCTTTGTTTATAAATAAATAGTATATAGAGAGTTACAAAAGTGAGGAGTTACATGAAATGTCAGAAAATTAACATTATTAGGTTGGTTCGATTTTATTGAACGGGAGTGTATGCTTATTATATTATAAACTTTTGTAAAATAAAGTACGTTTTGAGAAGCTTAGGTAGGCCGTGGAATATCTTTGTGGTTGAAATGGTGAGATAATGGTAAGAGCTACGTGAAGAAGCTTCTTTTTAAAAAAATAGATATATCGTTGTGGAATTCGCAGATTGATTATTATAACCAATTGGGAACTATAAAGCTTAGCTTGATGCTCACACACGACGCTTGTAAAAAGTTTTAAGGATATTCGAAAAATAGGACACATTTTTTTAAACATGCTAGAAATTCACATAAAAAACTCAGCTAAGAATGGTTCAGAATGTTAATAAAAAAAAATATTGTCAATATGATACACAAAACAATGATAATTCCACCTTGAATATTTTTTAAACTTTCCGTATATTATACATAGGAGTATATAGGTGTATTTACAGATTGTAGAGACTACTAGCTAGTAGGACGTAACGTATACCAGTTAAAGCAATCTAATTCTATATCTATATATTAAAATAAAATATACAAAGAGTTTTCATCATTTTGTTTGTTAGTGGTTGGTTGTCAGTCAAACATGATGTAGTGGTTTTTTAGGGTTGAATAAAACTTAGGTACCTACCTATATACGTTGTTGAAATTATTTTCAAATTATAGGTGACCATAGATATCATACAAATAGCAAAATAATAATACCCAATAGATTATCATTCGATGAAATAAATTTCGAATTCGATTTATTTTAAAATCGAATCCGAATATGGTCGAAAAAGAATCCAGAATTGATAAAATGATTTTTGATAAATTGAATTGATATATGTTTATGAATGATTCATGTGATTTTTATCATAATTATTAACTAGACACTACAATAGAAAACTATAAACTCAATGAGTAAGTACTTAGTACATACCGATATTTCGCTTGCTATGTAGTAATCATCAGCAAAATACGTTTCTCCATATGTAACAAACATATTGGTTATTTAAAAAATATTTAATATTAAAAAAAAAACAGTTTTGCTTCGAAAGCATATTTGAAACATTCCCTGGAGAAACGATACGGCAGGCAGCTACAAATTTTCAAATGGAAATCCCTGCTTGCGGTTCGAAATTGCAAAAAAAAGAAATATTATATTTAGAAACTTGGCAGCAGACTTGGTAAAAATAGGAAATTGAGTTAGTTTGGTTGGTCATAAAAACAAATTAATATTTTCAAGATAAAAACTGGTAGGTAACGCACTAAAAGGGATCATTAAATAATTGATAGTATAATTAAATAATGAAAAGTAAAATTAAACAATTGATTGTAAAAGCATGAGGCTCTTGTTTGTGTTGAAGCTTTTGTTGATTAAATGTTTAAGAGCTATGATGATTAAATTTCAACAGAAAGTGCCTTTAGCTTCTACAATTAGTACTTATTTTTAATTTTTATTGCGTTACCTACTAATAAAAGCTTGCATTTTAATTTCTTTGTGTGAGACTTAATATTGAAAAAAAAACTTTTAACCTTGGATATTTGGTAGTGTTTAATCACGTAAGTTTAAGTTTAATCTTAATCCTGAATCCTCCCAGTTACGAGTAGAGTTTCTTAACCAAGTGGACCTTTCGGCCTGGTAAACAACCGTGTTTAGTAAAATAATGAATTTTTATTTTTATTCAATTTATCTAAGCACAATTACGTCCCTACAAGTTTCTTTTTTTTATGTAGATAAGACTCTCAATTTGAATTACAATCTTGTTAGCATTGTTTGATAAATTTAGGAACTAAGAAAGTTTATAAATCGTATCTATAGTATTCAGACCAGTCCAAAATGCCTTCTTGGAAACTGGCAGGTTATGGGTTCGAATCCCGGCATCGGCAGTTTGTCAATTATTAAGAAGAAAAAAAGGGGCGGTTAATTGACTAAACTGTCGGCGTATGGACAAGAACGAAGTAACCGGCTATGCTTGAGAAGGTTTTCTGAAGTTTCCTTCACTAATTCCAGATGAATATCGGCATAGTTCCTATCAATGTCGGCTGCAGCCGCATATCCTACCAATTCCTAGTCTATACACAAAAATTCCTTCCACTCCACTCACATCCTCACATCCTTAGGCATCACAATAGACCTTATGGTCGAAGTGTATCCCGTCCAGGCCAGCCTCTACAATCTATCTATCAATCTATCTATAGTATTCATAAATCTACGACCAAAGAATTCTACAACACAAAAAAAGGAGAAACACGTAACGCTGTTCTTCAATGAATGAAAAGAGTCACCACTTGAATGAGCAGTAGCTAGAACTAACTCTCTGCAATACACAAGTAGATTTTATAGATTGGTTACAAAAATGATTGTGTCAATATAAAACGATAACGTTACACAGTTACACTGTTACACAGTTACAGTACATACGAACTAACATCTACTCACTCATCTACCTATAGTTACACACTCACCCACTTACCAAGGACCCTCTATCTACACAAAAACTCATTGAAGCAAGAAAAGTGATGGACAACATAATATTTAAGTAATTGGTATAAACGAATATAATAATAATAATATTGTATCTATCTATGTATCTATCTATGTATCTATGTTCTATCTATCTAGCTAGAAAGATAAATTACAATGTATCTCAAAAAGTATATTGACCGTTATACGTCATTAAATGTGTCTTCTTGTTCAATGAAAAATTACTGTAGAAGGAACAGAGAGACGACAAAAAATAAAATGAAAATCGTATGAAAGAAAAATGTTAATCAGTTTGATAAAAAATTGCTCTTTCACATTATAAAATTGACGAGAGCTATTAAATCAGATTGTTTTTAGGGTTTTGTAGCCAGGTGGTGAAAAAAGGGGACCCTCCATAATCGTGTAGCCGTTCTAGAGTTTCACGAGGCACGAGGCGAGGCGAGGTTTTGGCATCACCTCGCCTCGCCTCGCTTTTTTAAATATCAACCTTGCCTCGGCCGAGGCAGAATCTTGACTACCCTCGCCTCGCCTCGGTTGGGTTAGCTATCATCATTGGTTGGGTTAGCTATCAACATTGGGTTAGCCGAGGCGAGGCGAGGGAATATTTTTACTAACTTTGACTTATTTTGCATGAATGTACATAATATGGTAAAAAAACTTATATATATGAATATAAATTTTAGAGACGATGACTTGCAAAATAATCATCTATTGCTTCAGTTTTTTTATAAAAATACATGTTTTTTTAAATTAAATAAAATTTACTTTTTGTAAATTTGCCTCGGCCGAGGCGAGGTTTTTGAGACAATATACCTCGCCTCGCCTCGGTTAGTAATGAGGATTAAAATTTTGAACCTCGCCTCGCCTCGCCTCGTAACCGAGGGCCGAGGCGAGACGAGGTTACCTCGTAGCCTCGGTGAAACACTAAGCCGTTCAAATGTCACAGAATTATAACTGAGTCGTTCTACCATGGATTCTAATGAAACTTCTCATGCAAGTTTATCTTAGCAAAATGGCCACAGATATTTGTAGGGAAATTACGAAATAAAACAACTAATTGATTTAGTTGCTCGAATGTCCGGTATATACTAAGGTCAATATCAAAGCGTGAGCTGTTTGTTTTACTTTTTACGGACGCATAAATGTATAAAAATGCAAATCTCTATATATATGCGTAGATGGTTTTGTAATCAAGAATAATTACAGATGTTTGAATTGAAATTGTAGCGAAACTATTCTGTTTATGAAAAAAAGTTTCGAACAAAATTGTTTATTTATTTTAAACAAGGAACATTTTTTGTCTTCTTTCCGGCTTAATCTTTTTCGGTTTCAATGATTTCTCTCCTGGCGGGATGTACGTTACGATTTTTGCTCGTTAACGAACTGATTCTTACTTTATAAAACACAAGAACAAAATTTCACTACGTTATCCATTTGAGTTAACGTGTTAACGGACAGGTTGATGGACAGAGAGACAAACGGGCGGGTATGCTGATATAGATTAATATGGTCATTTTATGAACACCTACACCTAAAATCGTTACAATATCGGGGCTAATCTTAATACACCTTGGTTCTGATGAAATTTTATTCTATGCTACTTCTTTTGTCGAATATCGTTGGACACGTGTTAAAAAGTGGAATTAGAGTTAAATGTCTGAATAGATTGAATTTTTTTAATGCTCTATCTGATAAAACGGATCGTAAAGTGATCCACATTTTCTTTTTTTTGTAGAAGTTTCTTTCTTGCGACAACTATTTTGCGAGTTTATTACAATATGAATTGGTATTCCAAAATATATAAACCAAACCTAACAAACCGTATCCCTGAATAAAAAAATATTGAAGATTACCGAACAAATTTTTTTACTGATTCATTGTTTTTTGAAATAAAATAAAATCACTGTGGAAAATAGTAAAGATATGTAAGTACCTACTTCCTGAAATTCACATTTATCGACTGCCATAGTTAATAAATAAAATTTATTAGGCATTATTAATTTTAATAAAATTACTACAAAAAATAATACATTTTAGAAAAAGATCACCAGTCATTACTACAAACAAAGTATATTTTTTTAATAAATAACAGTAAATGATTTTCTACAAAAACAGATTTATATCCCAAGGGTGCAGGATGAATAATTCTCCTTCTAATACACCCGTACTAAAACCTTAAGATTAAGATGACCATTTCAATTTCAAGGGAATTACAACTACCCATCATCAATATACTTTGCTGTGTCCGCCCTTAAATGTCTTCAATTTAAATTACACTAATTATTTATTAGTTAAACGACGTAATATTATTATTACAGGGAAGGAGAATATGTTTTAATGTTACTTAATCACCTAATAGAATAAGAGGCCACTCAGAATATAGAATATATCTGACTTATTTTCTTTTTTTAAAAGCATTCTCATTTTGTGTACATGGGGTCTCAAAGCTTGGGCATTCCAAGTTTATGGCATACCATGATTTTTGTCCAATTATGGCACAATAAAAGGTCTCATATATTTTCAGTTATGTTTGAAAGGGTAAGGGGCATTTAGTGGGCTAGATTTTGGACTTCAATACCTAGTGCAATACATATATTGCAAGGTTACTATTCGTAATCAACAACAAACTTTGTATTATTATTAGTTAGACAAAATTAAGGATTGGTTTGAAGTCCAATAAATTGTCGATTCATTGAATATCTTTTATCTTCGATTTCAGATCGAATTTAACAGGTTATCTTGACATATTCCTACAGACCCTATCTAAAAGTGTATGCGCCTGGATTGTTCAGTTATTTTTCAAGATTCATTTTTTAATTAAACCGGAATAGGTAGGCTCATCACACCACTTTGTAGAAATCTTTTGAGAATAACGGAAGTAGTTTAGTTAGAACAGTTTACAAACCCAGAGAAATAACTGTAAAATTGGGCTAAACAGTCTGGGTCCTCTATTGTCTCCACTTTAACATTCTCCAATTTAACATTGTTCTGTTTTGCCAGCTTCAAAACTTCATCTGGGCAATCCCTGACTACCCTCCGGTGATTTTAGTTTCAGGCAAGGTTTATGTTTTGCAAATCAAATTGTGAATTAAATCAAATAATCGCTTATTCTTGTTTAATTGCTGTATAGTCTTTTAAAAGCGAATGGAATAGCTTCAGATTTGTAACAAAGCTTAGTTCCCTAGAAGTTTTACGAAACACCAATTACTTACACACACGTATTTGTTTTATTTTATATATCTTTTTGAAACACATTGTACTAATTTTCTATAAAATAAATTTTGTGTTTTATTTATTGTAAAATCTTAACTTTTGGTCTTTATATAAATTTTATAATGATAATATTTCAAATGAAAGTATACCTCTCGTATTCTCTATCTCATTTCAGTAAGTACCATTTAGAAACGAAAAAAAAAATTAAAAGCATTACTACGTATTTAGTTTCAATAGAAGAAGAGAGAGAGAGAGACATTACTTAGGTAGGTAGGTACTCACAACAAACAAACTTTCTTGTACAAATATTTACATTTTCTGTATTTACTCGAATATACCAAAAATTATTGTTCAATAAATGAAATTAAATAAATTTATTTATTATATAAGAAATAATATTTATTTATTTGTGGTCGTGAATTTATTTATTAATGGATTTAAGTTTATTAATTTCTTCTATAAATTTGTTTTTTTTTTTTTTTGGTTTGGTTAATGGTTATAATTTATTTCGACGACTTTCGGGAAAATCGTAAAATATGAAAATTATTATGGCAGTTAAAAATGGCTAGTTATTGATTGATCACCAAAGTTGATGTCAGTTTTTAAAATTTTATAGTTGATTTATGCCTTTTTTATTCGGTTGCCGAAAAAACTTTTCTATTAAAAGTTGTTGCTATATTAATAATGAATAACTTTTACCCGCAGCATTTTATCGAAAACCGAATCAATAAGGCAAAAATAGAGTCTTGCATTTTCAACGATAAGTTATTATCCAGAGACTGATGATAGATCCATAAACCAATACAGCAAGTTTAAAGCATATATAAACGATTTTTGAAGCCGAATACTTTTAAAAATGATTTCGAAACAAATAATAAATTATAACATTTTTTTGTCAAGTCAAGTCAAAATAAAATTAATTATATCAATTTATTTTCCATTCTACAGGAATTAAAATAAATTAATTTGTACGTTTCGAGTACCCATTTTTTTCCCATTTTAAATGGATTTTTTTTGTTTGTTTGGTTTGTTATTTTTATCTCGAATTATATGTAGATATTTGATTTCAAACTTAATTATGTAGACATTAATACTATACGAGTGTAGTACCTTTATATACTACATACATATACATATACATTTATATATAGTGTGAGTTGAAAGTGCAAAGACATTTATCTAGGGACATCAGGTCACTAGGGACACAATGATGGACAGAATAAACAATTACCAATTACAACAACATGGTCACCATATATGAATTGTGAATGTTACTGACCCTAACTATCAAATATAACAACCAGTAACTAAATAATATATATATATATATATATATATATATATATATATATATATATATATGAGGCAATAGTATGAGACTCTGTTTGTATCAAAAATAAAACATTTTCCTTAAAATTACGAATGAATACGGCACATATCAACTACACAATTTTGATAACGCTATTTGTACAGACGCCGTTTCATATCCTTTCAGCAAGAATAAATCAAAGATGACCGATCAACTGAATAGTTGAAATAAAGTTGCTTCTCAAGGATCATATATAGACGATTGATTTCATAAAAGAGCTCGAATCTTGCTCTCCTAGTAGAAGTTCTTGTTCTTGCTCTCCTAGTAGCTTTTATTTAAGATGACTTTAAATTTAGACCCTCATACGGTCTATATGAAATAGCTGCATAAATTTATCTGTTATCAAGGTCCCCTTAGGAAATATTTTACATGAAATAAGCTCTCAAAATATACCAAACGAATTATAATCCAGTTTTCACCTATGGAGAGGCTGGCTCTGTTGCACGTTTTTTCTGATATTTCCTTTTTATATAAGCCGATCTGTTATGGTTGTCTGTCAAAAAGGCAAGGTTACCGCTTGGGAAGATATTCTTTGCGTGCATATTGCATAACCTTAAATTATTTATTACAATGTGTGGCTAGAATGTCAGACTTAAAGAGTTCTACCATCGATTCTGCTATGCCATTTCTTTGCCTGGTTTACCTGGTTTGATTATGTCATCATCCAGATATTCCCTCATCCCAAATATTAAATAAGGATTATGAACTTTTTCCAGGGTGTTATTCGATCATGTAGTTTATGTGATAATACAAAAGTCTAAACACGCGAACTGCCGTACAAAGCCTTTCGAAAGTATTTGTTATAAAGTTTAAATATATATATATATATATATATATATATATATATATATATATATATATATATATATATATATATATATGTTTTAATATTGACACAAACGGTGCCTATAACTTGTATTTTAGTTTAGCACTAGAAATGGAAATAACTTCCAATGACATTAACGTTGGATGTAGTAGCCAACCAATTTAACTTATTCATATATCTACATAGAGATGATGTACAAATGTTGGAATGAATTTGAATGATTTCACTAAAGTTTAATTGTATGCTCACTTTCACATTTTAATTTTCCAATGAAAGTTGAATGAATATATATATATATATATATATATATATATATATATATATATATATATATATATATATATATATATATAGTAGTTAAAGATAAACTCGATTTGTAAACAGTCCTTCCTGCTGCACCGTAGATGACCGTACATTGTTGTATTGTAATGATTGGTATAATTTTCTCATTCACTTCAATTGGATAATAAAAGTTTGCTAAGTAATTTATATTTATAATTAAATACCGGAAAAAATTTGTAATTACGTTTTTTTTCTTCTATTATTTGGTACAATAAATTGAGTTTAATACATGTGAAATGATTGATATGTGATAAAATATTTCTATGTACTATCGACGCCAAAATTGGCGTTCTTTTTTTTTAAATAAAACTGCAGATATTTGAATTATGGAAGACCATTTTTGGAGTCGAAAGTACTATCATTTATCAGATTATTAATGACTAAACATATTGGATTCATTGATGTACAAAAGTTGTTCATTAAAAAAAAGGGACAATTTTTTTCTATCTCTTACGGTTTCAACGGGCCGTAATTAATAATAGTCTGATTCAGCTCTGCATTGGCAGTATATACTATTTCTAAAAGCCAAAGCCATAGGGATCGTTAACCCTTTGACCAGGATCTTGAGTGACCATTGCGGTAGTGTCGAGATACATTTGTTGCTCATAAGCATAGAAATTCTAACCATTTCTAGTCTATGTAAAAGAGGCTCTGGGCGGATTGTTACTTGATGGCAAAACGTCATCATAAAAAAAAAAAAAGCAAAAAAAAAAAAAAATACAGACGAATTGAGAACCATCCTCCTTTTTGAAGTCGGGTTAAAAAGTAAAGAAACCAGTATGCATTTTTACGGTGCTGCTGACAATTGTAGAGCTAGTGAAACAAGTAAATCGGAGAACTATAATAATGTTTGCTGAAAGAAAAATAATCCCTTCGCATCAAGAACGAGAAGTCTTCAATCAGTAGACAAATAAAATGTTGCAATCAAGTGTTAAATTTGGTTAGACTGCGCCATTTGGTCTTTGCATTTGCAACTATATTTATATGAAGAGAGTAGTTTTCGGGACAAGATGAGTTATCCAAAATATCTATCTAAATTTGCCATTTTGAAATAACTCTAGAAACAATTTAGAAATGAAACTCTTGTAAATCGGTCCATTTTATTGATATTCACAATATCTGTAATGATATATAGTTAGAGTTCTATTTTACACGCCCAGAATAAAGCAAGTTTAGAAAACGAAGGTTTCGCGAAAATATTATGAAAATTTCAAATTGTCATAACCCATAAAATTTCAATGATAAATATGTGTCTATGAAATGTATAAAAGCATAAATAAGCAAAAATGCATATTTCCAGAAATCTCAGTGAAAAACCTGGAACACAAAGTTGGGTGCATTAGCTATTTTTACTTTTCCATTTCGAATTTTTAATTTTTCCAAATGACGTTTTTTTAAGTCTTTACTTAAATCAAATTCATAAAGCTTCAAGATAACATATCTATCAAAGCTCCAAATAATATTATGCTTAGAAAATTATATTAATATACATCTAAATAGATTCATTTACATAAATAGTATATTACTATGAATATAGTAAATCTTTTACCTTTAATTTAATATAACTATAAGGATGTGACAACAAACAATAGAACATCGTTTGTCGTTCTATATAAAGGATGGCGCGTAAGTAACGTTCTGGTGTATTTAATGAATGTGTATTTATCCATCATTTGATTTTAACTCGTGAACCAATTGAATCTTATATGGGAAAAGGTGTAACGTATGTAAGATTCTTTGCAAAGACCGCCTAGACATCCGCCTGATGGAAGTTTCAGGGTTTTCCTCAACACTTGCTTGCACCCGAGCAATGTTCACATCATTACGAACTGCACGAGGTCTTCCAGCACGCGGAAGATCACAGACAGCACCATGTTGTCGAAAACGCTGAACCTATCGGTAAATTGTCGGAATATGAAAGAAATTTCGATATGATCTTTGTGTCTAAATAATCGAATACTGACTTTTCAAAATAAAATTGAACAACCTTGGTTCTTTGTTCTGTGCTGAGTCTTTCCATTATAAAGTTCCCAAATTTTTCAAAGTTAATTCTGGAGAAAAAATATATATAAAAAAATACGTAAACAAATAATTTATTCAAATTGTTTTTTTTGTAAACTAGCGTCGATTTATTTCCATTGTTAGTATGGTTGCCTTTCGGTTATGTTATACCAACGGAAGCGACTAGCGTTTACTTACTTTGACATTTAAGTAATATGTCTGAACATTGATAACATTTTTTTGACATCAAATGCTTGGATATGAAAAATCATACACATCTAGGGATGGGGATCGAACCCACGACCTCTGGCATTCTAGACCAATGCTCTACCAACTGAGCTACCTTAGATGTTATGGTAGTACTATGCATATGATCTTTCACTATCATTTTTGATGCCATTGTATTATTAATTTTGTTTATTTACTATTAACACATTTTTCAAATTGTTTTTTTTGTAAATTAGAGTCGATTTATTTCCATTGTTAGTATGGTTGCCTTTCGGTTATGTTATACCAACGGAAGCGAAACAATTACAAAAAAAACAATTTGAAAAATGTGTTAATAGTAAATAAACAAAATTAATAATACAATGGCATCAAAAATGATAGTGAAAGATCATATGCATAGTACTACCATAACATCTAAGGTAGCTCAGTTGGTAGAGCATTGGTCTAGAATGCCAGAGGTCGTGGGTTCGATCCCCATCCCTAGATGTGTATGATTTTTCATATCCAAGTATTTGATGTCAAAAAAATGTTAAAAAATAATTTATTCACTAATTAAATCATAACGTTACTTATGCGCCATCCTATATATACATATATTGTATGTCATCTCAGATCCAATCCTGTTACTCCCTGAATGACTGACTGAATACAATCCTTATAATATTAATAATTATATAAATGATATACACAACAATTCAAAATTTAAATTATATTAAGAGAAAATACGTCTAAGTCAAGCCTTCATTCATTCGTATGAGTGTATGCGAAAGAGTGGATTATTATTATTATTATTATTAGAGAAAACGTTAATATGTTATCATCATCACTTAATATTTTACCATCTCAAAGGAGTAAACCCTATAAATTAGGATTAATTGAAAGCCAACTTTAGTTTAGTATAGTATATGAATGAATGAATGTAGGCTATTTCTTATAATATTGTAGCCACATTCAAGATGACCGACCTTACACGTACATTTTATAATAATAATGTGACAAATAATATGTTTAGGGTATTAGGGATATATTTATGGTATTGAGAGTTTATCAAATATGGAAGATTTGAAAACTATTGCAAATTCTTAAAAAGATTAATTTCGTTTTGGGTAAAGATCTCTGATTGTGCTGATAGTACTGAAACTTTGTGGAAAATTAGTTTAGAAGGTGCTTATCAATAATTTGGGCATGGGTAAGACCTTCAAAAATTAAGGTCATGACCTCCACAGATCAAGCAAGAACTCCCATAATATAACTAGCGTGTCTCCCATGCCTGATATTGCTTAACTTCAGGGTTCGAACGAGAACTGCTGGTTGGAGTATAGCAGGGTCTTTGATAAAAAAAGAAACAAGAAAAATAGTAATAATTGAAAGAATTAATGATAATGGGAGGAATTTGGTGCACTGCGAACTACAAGATCTATTGTAACCGCCCCCCCCCCCCTACCTGGTGCTTGACGAGGAATGTTCTCGCCTTAACGCACCGCATCCAGCCTTGTTTCTTACAGAATACAGGATTTGGATTTAGTCTAGGGATGATAGCTCTTCTGAACGTATCTGGTAGACACCCAGACATTTTAATATTTTCTGTATGAGAGCGTCGCAGTCTATTAGGAGGTGTTCCGCAGTTTTCTCCATTTTTTTACAAAACCTGTAGTTGCTTTTATTTTCTAAGCCTACCTTCCTAAGGTATCCTCTGAATCTGCACTACCCCGAAAGAATCCTCGCCTGTAGCTTCAGTCTAGTTTTGCTCAGACCAATGCAGGTTTTGTATTTTAAAGTGTGGTTTAAGTTCCTGAGAAGATTCTTGGCCTGTATGATGGTTCCTCCAGAGTGTGGTTCTCATGATGCCTTCTTTCTTTCTGATGTCCTTTCGATAGAAGTGATCACAGAATAGCTACGTCCGTGTAAGGGATGTCGATGCTCCCGTCCTCGCCACACCATGCACTACGACTCACATGCCCTGGGACCTAGTAGAGAGTGACTTTGTTATTCTTGCCCCGATCTTAATGATTTAAGATGTGAGATTAAAACGTAATTCCACACTCGAAAGATATCAATAATTTCCAAACTACCTATACATATGGTAATGTTTTTGTCCACGAAGTATAAGAAATAAATGTCTTCTAATAAATATTCTACAATCCTTATATTACCCTTTTGTTTTCTGTATCTTGAGAATTCATACACAAACCATTTTAATTGTGAAAATGTATTAATTTGTCTTATTTAATTCTCAGTGGGATACCATTACGACATTCGTATCGTCGTAGCTGTGAACAACACACATATATATATGTATATATGCTTTTACGAAAACCACACGGTTATATCTATACGGGAAGAAAGGAAGAAGGAATATATTATTATGTAATTGTTAAGGTTTGGTATAAACTAATACCTTTATCAGTTAGTAGGCCGTTAGAACCGTCTTACCCCGGTTACGTGTTGAAGAAATAAATAAAGTTTTTTGTAAATTTTGGTATGTAATTTATTTAAGTGCATTTTGTGTACTTAAAATACAGCCGCCTACATAAATTACTAAACTAAGTAATTATGATAAGAGTGTTTTTAATCGTTATTTTATGGTTATCTAGATTTATTGGTTCGAAAAATTTGGTGTAATCATCATCAAATGATATTATGGTCGATATAAATAATAAATATTTTCCTAAAATATTAGTTTCCTTAAATAACATTTGTTTGTATTTTATAAATACGTATTTCGACTACAATGTAATCATCATCAGTATGAATAAACTAGTCGTAACTATCTCTGGGATATGGATTCAGAGATATGTCGCTTGTTGCTAATTTGGTGCGTGTCTCGCAATGCTATTAAAAAAGTTCTGTCTTTTATACGATTTGACGGAGAGTATAATCTGACCTGATGATTATTTGAGTTGACTGACTAACGGATTAGGTGTGTGAATAGCACCACCTATATATTGGCGGTATTCCTTTGTGACCATGCGGCGCTGTTTTTGTCACTTCAGTGAGGGTATCGATCCTGACCTTGATATTCAGGTATTAAATTTTTTGAAAATGGTTTAATTTTATTAAATCAGAATTTGAAATTGGGCCATTGTCTAAATTCATTATCTGTTTTTTCAATTTGTATATGTAGATACTTTCGTATGCATCTAATTCTGAATTCCGATTTCAGTGGTTTTAGATTCGATTTGTCAATTTTGTGGTTGCTTTCAATAACATGCGCAGTTATACACGATTTTTCGGTTCTCCCAAATTTCACATGAGCCATATGTTTTTAATTCGAATTCCGATTAGGCGACGACTTTGACCAACATACATTTTCGAATAGTTTTGACAACTGACACCATAAATGCCCGATTGTTTTTCATTACTAATTTTATCCTTAGGGTTGCCCAATAACTGTTTGATTTTATTTTTACTAACCAACGCTTTTGTGTCCACTATTTTATTTTTGACAGTGTTATGCATGTCAAAAAGCTTGTATATTATAGATTATTGAACAACGTTAAAACAAGTTCTTTGAAAGTCTACTTGATCTATTTTCTATCTTGAACCATTCCCAAATGGTCCAAGATTTAAAGTCTATTAAAGCCATGAATGAATCAAAACAAAAAATAAAAATAAAATAAAAGAGATGAGTTGATTGAGAGAGGGAAGTAAAATCAAAAAAAAAAGAAAGAAATCTAAAACTAAGTTAAAATAAAACGCAAAAAACCTAAATCTAAATTTAAAAAAAAATAAAAAAAATTAAATTAGGTGTTAACCGATTGTTAAAACCTAACCAATGTGTATTAAATAAAAATAAAAAAAAAGATAAAATAAAATAAAAAAAAAAATAAAGTTAACACACAAAAAGATACACGCGAAATGCATTGTCCGACGGAACCGTGTGAACAGCCAGTCCGGTAGCGATAATTACACGGAATATTTACTATTCTAATAAAACTCGCAAACAACGGGATGATGTGCAAAAATTTGTTATTGACGGATGAAATAAAAAAAAACATGGCTCTTATATCACTGGATTCCAGACGAGTCAGATCGGAGTCAGGATTTGAATTTTTTGGAAGATAGAAAAGTTAAATTAAAAAAGAATCGCGATTATATTAAAATAACATATAGTATACGTTTACGATCGAATGATAAAGACGTGGATCATTAAAACTACCTACCGAGAATAGATCCACGATACAGAAGTTCTGAGTCTGGATATTTGGAAAGTTTATCCACCTGGTTCACACAATATCATCACGTGGACAAATCGTTACACATCATTCCGGAATTACAAAACATATTACCATCGGATTGTGGTGGTTATTCGCCTGGCAGCATCAGTTACATTTGGTGGCCCCATTACAAGGTGCGTACATTATTGACTTAGTCACTCTCTCTCTCTCTTTCCCATATCTTCTGGTTGGAGGTTTACCTTAAAATTTAAAAAGGATATATATATAAATTGGATTTACAATAAACAATATACGAGGGTTGGGTGCTTCGATTTTCGTCACACGCCGGATACTCGGAGGAAGTCACACTCGCAGTAGTTCACGGGACATTCCTAGGCGCTGGGTTTGGACTGCCCTTCATAGGACGTCAACACCCCCAGTGTTGCCACGTGAAGCGACTCCCCTTTATCCACATTACGCGCGTCTTCGACGGGCGTTTGATACCCCGTCTAGCGCACGCGCCAAGTGGGTCGTCATAAGTGACTCCCGTATTCGACAACCGTCGTCCGAAAATCTAATCACCCATCACCCCAATTAATAAAAATTATACTACCTATAGCAAATTTATCGACGATCATTTCAATATTGGATTGCGAAATTTCAATCGTTTAGCGACCATTTACTTGAACCAATTTTTACTGCAAAAAATTCTTACGATACAATTTAGTGTCTGATAGTAATCGTGTTTACGACATTTGATCGTTCAAAAATTTTCTGTCCATAATTTTATTTATTTGTTTGTTTTATAAAACTATTAGTGTTAATTAATTTCGTTATAAAACCATTCGTATTAATAAATGATATATCATTATCAATGAATACAGTTTTTTTTTAAAATTAATTTAAGCAATAAAAATTAATACTTACGTTTGACAGTAGCATCCATTTGTTTTGCTCACGTCCAAGCACTGTGACATAAAATTAGTAGGCTTGCTCCACAGTGTATGCATCATACAGCTGAAGCTTATATAGTTGGCGTACGGCTAACCACAGCTAGTGGGCGCTGTACGGACGTAGTTTGTCAAGTTGGGTATTGTGTTTATTGGAGTAGATCCTTCATACTGTCCATTCATTCGCTTCCACAAATAAAATCAGCGCACTCCATAGATGGCCTGAGACCTTTTCTCAATAAATAAATACAGCAAAGGTCTACATGTCACAGTTGGTAGCTAGAGCGTGAGATGGAGGATCTATTCTAGTAAACAAAAAAAAAAGAAATATTAAACAAAAGAAACAGCATAATGGTTCTATATTTTATTGTACCATTACCAATTCCTTAGTATTAAGTGTATACACCTTTCTAATTCTTACCTTTCTGTCTGTGCGAGTGCAACCACTTGAAAGCTGGAGCTGCCAGAAGATGCCAACCACACGATCCGGTAAAAATGTTCCGTCGACAACAACAGATGATGGTACTCACAACGCAAACGACGAAGTCACCTCTCCTGGGTTTGTCACGCCTCCAATGGCACCAGCAGCTTACCTCACCACGACAACGGCACCATCCGTACCAACAACCATGGGCAAAATCCCTACGACGCTACTATCTGGAAGTCACACATATGCACCACCTCCACATTTTAGTACGACATCAGCTCTTCAACACGACGAATACAATTTGATGCCCCCAACTCATACTGGTCATGCGCCTACATCAGGATACTCCAACAGTGTTCTGGCGCCTACATCACAACTTGGTCCATCATCACCTCCACACCATGCACAAGCGCCATATGCAACCACCAGTCACAACATCGAGCCAGCTCCCACGACAGCAACTTCTGAAGAAGACGTCACACCATCTAGAGTCATCCAATTTATGAGATCACAAACTAGTCTCAACTCGTCACACCAGCGAGACATACACGAGGTAAACCTCCAACTCCAGTACCTGTGTGAATCAATTAGTAAAATATCAGTTAATCAATCTTGTATTCCAAACAATAATAAAACAGAAATTCCATCAATCAGACCCGGGGATGGCCAATACCAAATAAAATACCAGGTGAACATAGGGGATTTTTTTAAAAATTTTACCAGGTGTGACGGTTCCAGTAAACCCAATATTATTAAGTTCCTGGAGGAAGTCCAAAAACTTGCTGAACTACGTATCCTGCAGGAAAAACCACTCCTCACGCACCTATTACAGTTTTGCGATGGGAATCTGCAAAGATGGTGGGCCGCCAACATCCAAGTATACCCCACTTGGGACGCACTCCGCACCAGGATACTGGATGTATTTTTCGGTCCAGCAGACAGATCGCTGCTCATCTCCGAACACTTGTATAGGTGGCAGCGATCCGATGAATTGTTCACGTCCTTCATCGACGACATAAAGTTGAAGGCAAAAATCATCGGGGCAACCTTCAGTGAACGGGATATTATCACCATACTTTGGGCTCGTATGAACAGAGACACATACGAGATATGTAAATTCAAGATGCTGCCCGATACGTTTGAGGCCTTAGACCTCGTTGCACAAGAGGTACGCCAAATAACGGACAGGCACGCGATGTACGCAGCCATGGAACAAACGTCCGGGAGGCCCAAGCCTCCAAAAAACTAGATTCAACCTCCAACCGACCAACAACCATTCAAACACTGTCTCGTCCCCCTCACCGCTCTCTTACTGGTCGTCGAAAGCTTCTCTCTACTCGTGCTCACAGCTCTAGTCTTCCTACAATACCCGTGACCATAGGCCCATGCACGTATGATTGCCTCCTGGACTCAGGGGCCAGTCATAGCTTCTGTGCGAAGAAGGTAGCGACCGCCGTGGTCAAGCTGGGCTTAGGCAAGATCGCTCCGATATCGTTCCAAACTGTTTTGGCGGATGGAACGTTGAGTAATATCCAACAGTTACTCACCTGTTCCATCAAGATCGACCGATACACATGGCCCGTATCCCTGTACATTGTACCAAACCTAACGTACAGCTTGATCATGGGGGTAAACCTCCTGAAGCACATGAAGGCCGCGCTGAACTTCACTAAAAACACAGTGACTTTCATGTTTGACCCCGAACGACCCATCCCCATGTTTCCAGGGGCAACCAATGCGATTAATAACATCGTCTCCTCACCCTTATTGAGGAAATCCCAATCAGCTGACGTGGAATCGTTAATCACACGATTCAGGGACATCCTCACCGATAGGATTGGCTGCGCCCGCGATTACTCGTACACCATTCGTCTGAGGGACAACATACCTGTACGCAGCCCACCGTACCCACTATCACCCCCGAAAGCGGAAGAAATGGACCTCCACATAGACGACCTCCTGGAGCGAGGCATTATTGAACCCTGCTACAGCGAGTATTCCGCGCCTGCGTTCTTAATAAAGAAGAAGGACGGCTCGAACAGGCTCTGTATCGACTACAGACGGCTCAACGCGAAGGTGATCTTCGACGCATTCCCTTCCCCTAACATGGAGAACGTATTTCAGAGTTTGTGCGGGTCTTGCTTCTTCTCCTCAATAGATCTCACCAGCGCGTTCTACCAAATAATGCTCTCTCCAGGGTGCCGGAAATACACAGCATTTTCCACGCCCACGGGACAATATTCGTTTAGGACCGTTCCGTTTGGTTTGAGTGTTAGCCCCCAAGCACTGAATCGATTGATTTTCGGGTTATTCGCAGACCTACGATATAAATGCGTAATACCCTACTTCGATGACATACTCGTCTATAGCCCCACATTCGATGAACACATCAAACACCTGGAGATTGTGTTCACCCGGCTCCGGAACACTGGCTTAACCATACGCCCAGACAAAATACAGCTATGTCTGCCGAGCATTAAATTTCTGGGCCACGTAATCTCGGCATCGGGTGTGGCTTTAGACAGATCGAAAGTGGAAGCCGTATTGGACCTGCGAATACCCCGAAATATTAAACAACTGCGATCTTTTTTGGGAATGACCTCATTCTTTTCGCGTTTCATTCCCCGGTATGCGGAGATAGTCGCCCCATTAAACGCACTTAGGAAAAAAGACGTGGTGTACCACTTCGGTGATGAACAGGTAGCAGCATTCAACACCGTCAAACAAGCACTAACGATGGCCCCAGTATTATCCTTCCCAAACTTTAAACGACGTTTCATCGTCCAAACAGATGCATCGGGAGTCGCCATCGCAGCGGTATTGCTCCAGGACCTAGATGGTGGCCATAGAGCCATACAATACGCAAGCAGGAAGCTAACCCCTGCAGAAGCTAAATATTCGGCACATGAGCTTGAATGTCTCGCAGTCATCTGGGCCCTGGAGAAGTTCAAACAGTATCTGCTGGGCAATCGTTTCCTCCTCCACACCGATTCATCGGCCTTAGTATGGATGGCAAACCACCCCAAACAGCTCGGGAGAGTGGGTCGTTGGCTCCTCAAGTTGTCGCGATTTGAGTTTGACGTGGAACACATTAAGGGCCCCACCAACGTCGTGGCTGACGCACTATCAAGGCTGTTCACGGTACAAGCAACAGACCCCGAAACATTTTCATTAAATGACCCCCAAATTAATATGACTGACAGACCGACTAGTAAGTTAACAGTTTTGGACGAGGTTCCTCAAACTTTTACCTCCCTACAACGTCAGCAGGAAGACGACCCGGAACTAAGGCTCATCCTCGAGCGCCTTCGAGCAGGAGACGATGTGATAGGCTATGAGTTACGAGACACTCTTCTCATCAAAATTGTAGGGAAAAATAAGCTACGACGAATTCCAGTCCCCAAATCCATGAGAGAAATGCTGCTGTATTACCACCATGACGGAATCGCTTCAAACCACCCCGGCATTACCAAGTGCTATCGCACCATAGCTCGCCGCTTCTGGTGGCCAAATCTGTTCAAGGAGGTTCAAAAGTATGTTAGATCCTGCCCGGAATGTCAGCGGTGTAAACCATATAATCGCGCAATCGGGGCCCCTTTAGCATCAAAAAAACCCGAGCGCCCGTGGGATAAAGTGTATATCGACCACATAGGACCACTAGTCATGACCAAGAACGGGTTCAGATATATTCTCACGATTCTAGATGGATTCAGCAAGTGGTTGGAGGCCATCCCAGTCAAAAGAATCACGGCCGCTAACACCGTTGACAAACTGAACAGGGTTTGGTTGCACTTTGGACCACCTCGAAACATTGTTACAGACAACCATGCGGCATTCACCGGCGAAAAATTTAGGTTCATGTGTCTTCGGTGGGGCATAAAACATATCCTGTGCTCTCCTTATCACCCCTCATCAAATTCCGTGGAGAGGGTCCACAGAGATTTGAAGAGTGGAATGACCATTATGCTAAAACAATACGCAAACTCCCATAGGGAATGGGACCAATTCATCCCATACTTCCAGCGCGCGCATAATGATCAGTTCCACGAATCGATCCAAAGTTCCCCCTCAACAGTTTTTTTGGGTCGCACAGTTCTCACCCCTCTAGACCTACGGTGGAAGCTCCCCGAGATAGTGGGTGATGACCCCCCACCAGACCTTGACAAGGTCCGTACGTCACTATCGAAGGCACATGACAGAATGAAACGATTCCACAACGCCAAACGCCCACCAGAACACCCATTCCAAGAAGGACAACTTGTACTTCAACGGATCCATGGAGGCCCCCAATTTAATGAGGCTAGCAAATTTATACCCCGGTGGTCGACCCCAAGAAGGATCCTCCGATTTACCACCCCGGTGTCATGTGATCTCGAAGACACAGAAACTAGGGTACGTTACAAGGCACACATCGAAGATCTTAAACCGTACAACGACAGGGGGGAGGGGGGTTAAAATAACAGGCGAATCACCTGGTATTTCTTTTGGAGCGGGGGAGAATGAACCATTCCCAAATGGTCCAAGATTTAAAGTCTATTAAAGCCATGAATGAATCAAAACAAAAAATAAAAATAAAATAAAAGAGATGAGTTGATTGAGAGAGGGAAGTAAAATCAAAAAAAAAAAGAAAGAAATCTAAAACTAAGTTAAAATAAAACGCAAAAAACCTAAATCTAAATTTAAAAAAAAATAAAAAAAAATTAAATTAGGTGTTAATCGATTGTTAAAACCTAACCAATGTGTATTAAATAAAAATAAAAAAAAAGATAAAATAAAATAAAAAAAAAAATAAAGTTAACACACAAAAAGATACACGCGAAATGCATTGTCCGACGGAACCGTGTGAACAGCCAGTCCGGTAGCGATAATTACACGGAATATTTACTATTCTAATAAAACTCGCAAACAACGGGATGATGTGCAAAAATTTGTTATTGACGGATGAAATAAAAAAAAAACATGTCTCTTATATCACTGGATTCCAGACGAGTCAGATCGGAGTCAGGATTTGAATTTTTTGGAAGATAGAAAAGTTAAATTAAAAAAGAATCGCGATTATATTAAAATAACATATAGTATACGTTTACGATCGAATGATAAAGACGTGGATCATTAAAACTACCTACCGAGAATAGATCCACGATACAGAAGTTCTGAGTCTGGATATTTGGAAAGTTTATCCACCTGGTTCACACAATATCATCACGTGGACAAATCGTTACACATCATTCCGGAATTACAAAACATATTACCGTCGGATTGCGGTGGTTATTCGCCTGGCAGCATCAGTTACATTTGGTGGCCCCATTACAAGGTGCGTACATTATTGACTTAGTCACTCTCTCTCTCTCTTTCCCATATCTTCTGGTTGGAGGTTTACCTTAAAATTTAAAAAGGATATATATATAAATTGGATTTACAATAAACAATATACGAGGGTTGGGTGCTTCGATTTTCGTCACACGCCGGATACTCGGAGGAAGTCACACTCGCAGTAGTTCACGGGACATTCCTAGGCGCTGGGTTTGGACTGCCCTTCATAGGACGTCAACACCCCCAGTGTTGCCACGTGAAGCGACTCCCCTTTATCCACATTACGCGCGTCTTCGACGGGCGTTTGATACCCCGTCTAGCGCACGCGCCAAGTGGGTCGTCATAAGTGACTCCCGTATTCGACAACCGTCGTCCGAAAATCTAATCACCCATCACCCCAATTAATAAAAATTATACTACCTATAGCAAATTTATCGACGATCATTTCAATATTGGATTGCGAAATTTCAATCGTTTAGCGACCATTTACTTGAACCAATTTTTACTGCAAAAAATTCTTACGATACAATTTAGTGTCTGATAGTAATCGTGTTTACGACATTTGATCGTTCAAAAATTTTCTGTCCATAATTTTATTTATTTGTTTGTTTTATAAAACTATTAGTGTTAATTAATTTCGTTATAAAACCATTCGTATTAATAAATGATATATCATTATCAATGAATACAGTTTTTTTTAAAATTAATTTAAGCAATAAAAATTAATACTTACGTTTGACAGTAGCATCCATTTGTTTTGTTCACGTCCAAGCACTGTGACATAAAATTAGTAGGCTTGCTCCACAGTGTATGCATCATACAGCTGAAGCTTATATAGTTGGCGTACGGCTAACCACAGCTAGTGGGCGCTGTACGGACGTAGTTTGTCAAGTTGGGTATTGTGTTTATTGGAGTAGATCCTTCATACTGTCCATTCATTCGCTTCCACAAATAAAATCAGCGCACTCCATAGATGGCCTGAGACCTTTTCTCAATAAATAAATACAGCAAAGGTCTACATGTCACAATCTAAAAGCTCGATAGTGTTTAAATATGTACCATTAACAAGAGTTTGAATAATTAACGTGAATATGTTACACATAAAAGATTGTTTTAAAATCAATTACGTGGAAAAGGGAAAGAAATCTTGTATTTTGTTTTTTTTTTGTTCCTGAAAGAACAGTTTGAAGGGACGGACATCATCGCATGATCGTCATCGAGAGAACGAGAGATGTTGTTTGTTGAGTGTTGAGTATAATAATGATATTGTAAAAGTTTCAAAAACAAAATTTATTTGTTAGAATGTAATTCACAGCAGGTAACAAGTTGATTATCGGACGAGAAACAGAACAAAACTAAAATTGAAAAGGGAGTTGTTAAGTAGTACATCTGAAAATCAAACCTTTTTCACCAATCAAAGTACTCTTTAATCGGTATAAAGTACTCACACTCTGGACGGGTGACGGAAGATATGTTCTATATGGACTGAACTGGACAGACATGACTGTGTGTTTGTTAGAACAAAGTGGACAAAAAGGGACACATTTAAAGTGTGTAAATGTATGGTACTATATTGTTCAAAAAAACTGAATGACGTACTGTATACGCCAATGGAAAAGTTCAAGAACAATTTCATTGAGGTAACAGTACTATGAGCCACAATTATAGTCATTTTGGGACTTTTTCATCCGGTTTTTAGGAAAATGTTTGGAATAAAAGTGGCTAATATATTTATATTGAACAACTTTTATTCGAAACATTTTCTAAAAAACCGAATGGATAAGGCTCAAAATGACTATACAACTTTTGTGGCCAATTTCTTGAACTGATTTCTTGAGAAAAAAAAATTGAATTGTATAGTGGGGATTTTAATAATGGGGGTTTCACCTCCGTTTTTAAGACAATCTATACGAGATCGTTCCCACATCACTATCATTTTTAACCTTTTCAATTATATTCATGATGTTAGTGGAGGACACGGAAATGTATACAAACTAGGAATTGGTATGTTTTGCCACTGCAGCCGACTTTAATAGGAGCTATGCCGATATAAGTTTGGAAATTCGTGACGAGAAACTGCAGAAAAGTTACACAATCATAGCCGGTTACTCCATTCTCATAAATACGCTGACTATTTACTTTTGACTTCTAAGCAGAGTCATGGGGATCGATGGGAGTCAAGTGATGGGGATCGAACCCACGACCTCTGGCATTCTAGACCAATGCTCTACCTTGAGATCGTAGGTTCGATCCCCATCCCTAGATGTGTATGATTTTTCATATTAAGCATTTGATGTCAAAAAAATGGTGATTCAATTTATTTGAATTTGTGAGTATGTCCAATGTATCTACTAGGGTGGACATGTGTCTTTGGTGATTACCAAATCCCTTGTTACATTGCTACGTCTTCTAATGTTCTTGACGGACAAAACATTATCTACACACAACTAACTATTGTCACTACAATTCTCCTGCTTGTTGTATACACACAATTTCCGCTTTTCATTTTCATTTTCACTACATGAACATACATACATACATACAAACATACGTACTTCATCAGTACTTCTTAATGTTTTGTTCCCATAATAATAATAATAATCATTCTCTCTCCTATACTCTCGTTTGGTCGGTTGTTCTGGACATTGAAAGGGGATCATCGATCCGCCTACGTAATTTTAACTTTAACTACAAAACATTATACACAAATTATATACATTAAAATTTTGTTTTGTTCGATGTCATTAAATCATACTAAAATGTATATATATATATATATATATATATATATATATATATATATATATATATATATATATATATATATGTATATATATGTCTCTCTCATACGTAATTATTTCAATCATATAAGGAATTGAATTCAAAAGTGTGATTATTTTATTGTGATTTATCCTTAAGGATGAGAGAATGAGATTTCTATACTTTAGAAATTCATTTGTTGGCAATCTTAAGTTCAAGTATTTTTTAAGGATCAAGGTTAAAATCGACTGCAAATATATGAAATAAAAATTAAATAGAGCAAAATTACAATTTTCTACTAGCTCAATTGTTGGATGATTATTTTCCTAAATTTTTCAACATTTAAACATTTTGTGGGTATCAGTTCACCGGACTTATCGTGATTTTAGGAGGTTTACGCTGGGAAAAATATTGTGTATAGTTTGCATTTAACAACTAGCTTGAAAATTTCGAACTCTATATCTCTTTTTTTATAAAATAAATCGTTTTGAAATTTTTTTAAAATACAAATTTTTGTAAAATGTATTAAAATGAACTTATTCAAAATTTGGAATTCTTTGTTATTTGTTTTAGGACCCTCTGGCAGAATGGCTTTTCAGAGACAGAATGGGGTGTATCGCCTTCAGCTGAACCGAAATGGAGAAATCTGAGGTAAAACAACTAAAGTGAAGCTCCGTCCTACAAACACTGGGCTAAAGGAAATGGGTGAGCAGATGGGCTTCTAAAAGGTCGGTAAAAATGTCTTAGAAAGGACTACTTGCAAGTCTTTGGCCTACCCTCTACTACTTCTACTCCTAATAGGGAATATGCATGAAAATTTTTTTTCACATTTATTTTCAGAATATGAAAATATTGTTAATAATGTAATAATATTTAAAAACGAAATTAAAATCCGACAAATATCAAGGAAGCTATAAGCTTTTAAAGATTAGTATCTGTCTCTTTCTTGCAAAAATACTAAAAACGGAGTTTTACGTGTACTTTAAATGGTGAAAGTGTAATATGACGTCACATAACATATCAAGAGGGCTATCACCCTCTTTGTCTAATCGGGAATTTCAATCATTCATATTTCGCTTATTTTTAAAGTTATTTAAAAAGTGATTTTACCTTGATATTTATCAAATAAGCATGCTCCAATTCAAGTGAAAAAAAAATTTCATGCATATTCCCTATTGGAGAAATCTGAGGTAAAACAACTAAAGTGAAGCTCCGTTCTACAAACACTGGGCTATAGGAAATGGTGAGCAGATGGGCTTCTAAAAATATCTTAGAAAGGACTACTTGCAAGTCTTTGGCCTACCCTGTACTATATTTAGAATATAATACATATTACGTCACACAGTCCTACCAAAGCAATTTTATTTCAGTTTGATCTAATTACAATCTTAATTATATATCTGTCTATTATCTCCAAGGTGTCAGTACTTGATTTTTAGAAGTAGTTTAAAGAGAAAGTTAAGTATAGACTTAAATTATATGCTTATGAAGACAAAGGCAATAAATAAACATTTCGGTTGAAATTTATTATAATAGATGGCAACGTAAAAGTTTTCTAATACTCCGTTTAAAAAAAGTTCGTTTAAACTGATATATGACAATCAATTTTCAAAGAGCTTTCCTACAAACCAATAACGGTCTTGAAATTGACATAGTTAAATCAATAATAAATTGCCTAGAAACGTTATTGATTTCGATGTGTTCCAGTGTGTCATTACCGTAATCAACTTTATCCACTTTCATTAACATTTCTAAACAATGGACCAACCCTTTATTTTTCAATATCAATTATATTTCGAACTTTACGTTATATAAATTTATATATTTCGATAGATATTTTCTGGGTTGAAAATCGATATACAAATTCTACAAACTAATAATAAAATACAAACACTATTATTATTATTATTATTATAAACATCAAACTAATTTCTCCACCTATTTCTAGACCTATTCATAGATAATAGAATATAGTCTCAGTCTCGTAATATCATTTAAAATATTAAATTAATAGTAAATAAAAGAGGATGAGTGGTGGAATAACACTGCTACACTGCTATGCAGTGAGCGTTGATTGAATTATTTTAGAAAATGAGCTATTATTGTTTTGTTTGATGTGTATCTACTCGAAAATTCGATTATAATTTATTGTGTATGTGTGTATATATATAGAAAACAATTAAATAACAAAATTCTATAATACGTGATGGACATCGGCAAACAACATCGCATACAAGTAGTGTACATGGTATCGTTAAGTTGTTCAATTCTATATAGGTACCTTTCCCATTTTATCAACAAATCGATGTCTCCTTGAAAGTACAATCAAATTGATTAGAATTGATACCAATGTGTATTAAGGGTGTCTATTAACCAGTCCAAGTGGTCGAGCGGTCTACGGCGTTATGTCTGCGCAGTATTCCTACTTGGAAAGTGAGAGGTTATGGGTTCAAATTCCGACATCGGCAGTTTGTCAATTATTCAGAAAAAAAGGGGGCGGTTGATTGACTAAACTGTTGGCGTATGGACAAGAACGAAGTAAGAAAGAAACTAGAAAAACCTTTCTATAATTTTTGTTTGAATTAAAAATTTTTGTCGAGATTGAAGTTAACCTTTGAAGTAATCCACAATAATAATATTAATTATCGATATCAATACCAATAATAAAACAAAACTTTAAAATAAAAATGATGCTCCCTATCCGTATCACTACAGTAAAATTGATATAATATATATATTCATCATTTGTATATGCTGTACAGTATATATTATACATATGTATATATATATATATATATATATATATATATATATATATATATATATATATATATATATATATATATATATATATATATATATATATATCATACGGGTATATACACATATATACTTACATGCATCAGCTGCCTCGCAACATACCCTGTGTACGTCGGCAGCACACAAGTATCTAATATATTATGCAGCTAGACGTGAAGCTGACTGACTGTTATACACACACATTTCTAAAAAGTGCGCAAGATAGGTTGCACACAAAAAACGTAATGAGGTAATTCAAACAGTTAATTTTACTCTTCATATTTTTTTCATACCGAACGGCCTTATATGAAATTCGATTCTTAAGAAGTAAACTCCAAAAAATTACTTTTGCAATAGAAGCACTTTCTGTATTTTTGATTCGTAGCGTATATTATATTCAGTACATTTACTAATGAATAGCTCCTAGTAAATGTATTTTGTAATTCACAATAAAATGATGTATAATCATGTCGTCGTCTTCAAGTAGGTAGTTCATTCATTGATTGAGAGCTTTACGATTAATTTACTTTATATTTTGGTATAAAACTTCGTGACCTTAAACAAAGATGGTATTCAATACGATTTTTCGATTATCATCTATTATAGAAATATATTGATTTAAGAATAAAAAATATAAAATCTAACGCGCTTAATGTTAGAAAATCGAAATATACAGAGAAATTTAGGATTTTAATTTTAAATTTTAAATCATGAATATTCCTACAAAGTAACGGAACTGTAGTAAAATGAATTTTCTATAACTATTTTTCTTATAAATTTTTCCATTTTTCCAATGAGTTATTGTCATGTTCGAAAACTTATGTTGATCAAAGTCGTCGCCTAATCAGAATTCGAATCGAAGAACATCTGGCTCATGTGAAATTTGGGAGAACCGAAAAATTGTGTATACAGCGGCGCACGTTATTGAGAACAACCACAAAATTGACAAATCGAATCTAAAACTACTGAAATCGGTACAAAACCCCACAGAATTAGATGCATACGAAAGTATCTACATATACAAATTGAGAAAACAGATAATGAATTTAGACAATGGTCCAATTCCAAATTCTGATTTAATAAAATTAAACCATTTTCAAAAAGTAAAATCTAATACCTGTATATCAAGGTCACCTTCGATACCCTCACTTTAGTGACAAAAAAACGCGGCACAATCATAAAAAGAAACCGACAACAAATAGGTGGGGCTCTTCAAACACCTAATCCGTTAATCACTCATCTCAAATAAACTTCAGGTCAGATCATACCCTCCGTCAAATTGTATAAAATACAAAACTTTTTTAATATCATTGTGAGACACGCACCAAATTAGCAACAAGCAACATATCTCTGAATCCATATCCCAGATATAGTTACGATTAGCTAATTCATACTGATGATGACTACTTTGTAGTCGAAATACGTATTTATAATAATACAAACAAATGTTCTAGGAATTAGGACAAAAACCTAGAGTTCTCTTTGATTATTTTAATAATCTTTACCAATCTATTTCCTTGCAGATTGGATATTCTCTAAAAAATATGTAACTCATAAAATAATATGAGAACCTTCAGAAAAAGAACTATTATCTTGTCTAAAGGCCCAAATAGACGCAGAACATGGTTACAGCAACATTGAACAGCAACTAGCTTGTTGCTCTGTGTGTGGGGTGGTTGCAGCAACAAAAAACAACCCTTTTGTTGCTGCAACCACTCCACACACAGAGCAACAAGCTAGTTGCTGTTCAATGTTGCTGTAACCATGTTCTGCGTCTATTTGGGCCATAACACGTATAGGACTATCCTTAAAGTTTAGTTAGTGTGTGATTCATATCCTACAATCAAGTCTTCTGTATTCAACCATTAACTATACCAGTCTCTATATCAGACGCGGGCGCAGACAGCTCGTCTGAGCCTTACGGGCTCTCCATAAGCTGGGTGAGAGTAAGTAAAGAAGGTATGTTTTGAAGCAAGACGGAACGATGTTTCAATACAGGTTGTCCTACCGATTATTGCCCAATAATTTATTCAATCAATTTAGAAATAGTTTTATAAAATATTTATTGTTTAAATAATATCTTTTACAGTATGGAGAGATACACGAAAAAACATAATAATAATAATAATAACAATTATAATAATAATAATAATAATAATAACATAATAACTAATAAATAATAACAAAATAATTGATGGATTCCCACTTTATGTAAAATTTAACTTCATTCATCAAATTCCCATGACACTATACTGAGCATACTCCATACGAAGAAAAAATAATTAAATCAGGTAAATAATTCTTTATTAGTTCTCGGATATGAATAGTAAAATATTTAAACAAATTATTTGGAATTTCCAAAAATTATAATTCTATTTAAATTATCCTTTGCAAAAATTTCCCTCTTTTATTACAATGGTCCAGCGGTAAACTTAAAGGTTCCAAAGATTTATATATATTTTTTATATTTTTTTATTTTATTCATACACAAATATGATATATACTAAAAAGGTACATTTTATGACCCAAATTACCAGCCCAAAATTCCAGAGTATGTATTGAATGATTGTATGTTTTATTTACTTTGTATAATAGTGACCATAAAAAAGATTTGGTATTATTATATTTTTTTCAGAAAATGTTTTAATTAAAAAAAGAAAATATTAATAATTGGTAGGTTACCCTGTATTAACTCTATCTCTCTTCCCTACCTCTCACTCAGAGCTTGGCCGAGTCAACTCCTGCCCACCTCTGCTCTATATGTGTCCTGTTTGTGTCAACCAAATTATATACAACTTCAACAATACGTAATCTTTTTGATTGAACTATATTGATCATCCATCTCTTGAATAGAACGAAACAGAACTACGTCTTACGAAAGGTATAGTTATTGAGTTGTTTGTAAGGTATATACATAAGGTAGTCGGTATATCTACCAAGTATAATAGAAAACGATTAAATTCTAGTTTAGAAAATGTTAGTTTAAGGTTTAATTTAAGGTTGATAATTGGATTAACGAAATGTTATTTAATAAAGATTACAACCTTATTATGTATTCTAGAATAAAATTCAATATTGTTTCTTACATATGAATAATCTGTTACAAATCTTATTATCAAATTTTCAAAATAAATATTTACACTTAAAAATTTAGATAAGTTAAAAATAAGAGAGGCGAAATTATAAGGGCATGAGAGATAGACCTGTTTCATGGTCTATATGTATATCAAATTACATGCATTGGTCACGCATATGGGTCAAAGATTATCTTCTTATTGATTTTTTTCTTAAAATGTTATTAGTTACACTACAAATAAATCATTGTATATTGGTGAAGTCGAAAATAATCATCGTTAAAAATTATATAATGAGAGTAAAACTATTTATATAAAGCAGAGGTGGGCGCAGACGGCTCGCCGGAGTCGAACGGACTCTCCATAAGGTGAGAGTAATAAAGGTATGTTTTGAAGTAAGACGGAACGATGTTTCAATACAGGTTGCTTACCGATTATTACCAAATAATTCATTCAATCAAATTAGAATTAGTTTTATAAAATATTTATTGTTTAAAAAATATCTTTTACAATATGGAGAGATTCACCAAAAAACATAATAATAATAATAACAGTAATAATAACAATAATAACAACAATAATGATGATAGCAATAACAAAAATTACAACAACAACAACTATATGTATTCCCACTTTATGTAAAATTTAACCATTTAGAAATTAGTTACAAATTACCAACCCTTCCCCCCATCCAGCTTTATCATTGGCATTTTTTTGTATCCAGTGTCATCAAATTCCCATGACACTATACCCTCTACTAAGAAAAAATAATTAAATCAAGTAAATAATTGTTTATTAGTTCTCCGATATGAATAGTTTAGGCAAATTATTCGGAATTTCCTAAAATCTAATTTTAAAATTTAAACTAAAGCTAAAAATCATCAAAAAATTTACAAGCGGTAAATGTAAAAGATCAAAAGATTTATATTTTATATAACGTTTATATTTTATTCATATCCAAATATATTAAAAAGATATATTTTATGCCCCAAATTACCAGCCCAAAATTCCAAAGTATGTATTCAATGTATTGTATATATTGTATACTTTGAATAATAGTGACCATAAACAATAGTTGGTATTATTATATTTTTTTCAGAAAATGTTTTAATTAAAAAAAGAAAATAATATTAATTGGTAGGTACCCTATATTTACTCTATCTCTCTTCCTACCTCTCACTCAGAGCTAAGTGCAATCAAGGTCTGCCCACCTATGTTAAATTATATACATAGAAGTGTCTATTCACCAAAACAGACAAAAGCCTGACAGACTAATGTATCCAGTTGATGTACAACTCACACACTTTGTTCCTAACAAGACTACTTGCTTCGTGATATTAATATATGTATATATATAGGCATTCTGAAAAACTGACAATAGTCAGTTTTGCAATTAACACGCTACTATGCTACTAATATTGTACCACAATTTCGTCTAGTTTTAAATCCAACAAATATATAACATGATTATTTTAATATCGTTATAATGCAAATTTTCTATTTTATAAAAAAAAGTTTTAATTTTACAATGTTAATAATCCCTTCAATAGGATTTTAAACAAAAAAAACAGTATGTCTCTTTTATAACAGAAAATATTTACCTTAAAATAAGAAAATTTTCAGAAAATATAAAAAGAAATACTATAAAATAATATTTTGGGAGTGGACTGACATATTTTCTTAAAGTAAATAATTTATAAAAGTAAGAATTCTATGGTTAATAACGTCTCTATTGATGGAAACATTTATTTATTTATTTAGAAATTACCCATTTATTTACATAAAATTAAATAAAATTAATGGAAAATTTTAGGGAAAACGTTTTTATTAAATAAATGTAAACAAAATACATATACAACAGTAGGAATAACTTAATTAATAATGATTGACAAATTGATGCAGAAAACCTGTAATTAATATTTTATCCCATTTATACAAATAATATTTTCTTTAAATAAATATTAATTCATAAATTGCTATATTTAGGATGATTAAAAGAAAAGAAAATGTCTAAATAAACATTGAGAAATATTTATTGAAGTATAACAAAAACACTCGATTCGTCTTTTTATATCAAATATATATATATATCCAGGATATTAGGTATTTTATGCCAGAAAGAAAATGTAATTTATTCATTAAGTGTAATTGATGGGTTTAGTTTTTTGTTTTTTTTTTTTTTTAAATCTTGTGTATAATATAAATGAAGTTATTTCTTATACAATCATATAATTTAATATTATAAAATTAATATATTTATTAAAATAAAATGAAATGAAATTATTATTATTCATATTTTTATTTTATATATAAAGTCGACTTTAGACTCAAACCAATTTATATATTTAGAAAAAACTACATAGGTAACTGTAATAGCGTGAAACACTTCTGGAAAATTTGCTCAAGAATATTAGTTTCAAAAGTAAGATTATCACGTTAATTATTTAATTATTAATTAAATCAAAAGTAAGATTATGAAAATTAATTATTTAATTATGTCTTGTTTTGATACCCGATGTATGTAAATATATAGCAGGGTATATTTAGTTTAGTCTCGACTTTGTAACGCTTGAAAATATTCATCGCAGATATAAAAGTTTGGAATAGGTGTTCATAAAATGGTCTAATTCGGCCATTTTCATATGCCCGTCCGTCTGTGAACACGATTACTTATAAACGAAAAGAGGGTACAGAAAATTTTCCTCCAATTTTAGCGATTTGTTAAGGGATATCCCTTTGAAAAAATGCGAAAAAAGTGAAGAAAATTTTTGTTCTCGATTTTAATAATAATCATTTTCTAGGCTTATTTTGACCCATAAAGTACGAAAATCAGGTTCATTTTAACGTCCGACCAACAGATTTCAAAATTTTCGCTTCTCAATTCATATACTTTTGAATTTTAGCACTTTGGGTCTGATATCTTGAAAACCGTTAATCGTATCGCATTTTAACCAACGCCATCGTTTTCGCTAGGTCCAAATTAGCTCGAAACGAAGTTTTTATCAAAATCGGGGATGTGAAATTTTCCTCCAATTTTCACGATTTGTTTAAGGGGTACCCCTTGGAAAAAATGCGAAAAAAGTGAAAAAAATTTTTGTTCTCGATTTTAATAATAATCATTTTCTATGCTAATTTTGACCCAAAAAGTACGAAAATCAGGTTCATTTTAACGTCCGACCAACAGATTTCAAAATTTTCGCTTCTCAATTCATACACTTTTGAATTTTAGCACTGCGGGTCTGATATCATCAAAACCGCTAATCGTATCGAATTTTAACCAACGCCATTGTTCTCGCTAGGTCCAAATTAGCTTAGAACGAAGTTTTTATCAAAATCGGGGATGTAAAATTTTCCTCCAATTTTAGCGATTTTATTAAGGGGTACCCCTTAGAAAAATCATCCGTAGACATCCATTACAACCATATACATATGATTAAATTTGAAGTTGACTTACGCGATAATAAAGAGTTTAATTCACAAATATTATTTAATAGATGTAATAAAATATGCATTGAAAATCATTTATGGCAAATATGGGTGTACATAAATTATCAACCAAACTATCCATTTTCTTTCTGCAATACCTTCTGCATGTATATACGAGAATATCGGTAGGTGTAGGTATATATGCAATTACATGGACCAATGACTTTCTACCAAGAGACGAAGAAATATGCTCAATTTTATAATATTTACAATACGTACAAGATTTTACATTATAGATAGATTTACAGAGTTGATCTTTTGTTATATCCACGCAAATCTGCATAAATAAAACTTCGTCACGCAGGAGCTGCGTCCACATAGCGAATTTTCTCAGAATGAATACATCACTTCTAGATATAGATTTTCGTTTAACTTTTATCTTTTTAATGTTCATGGCGACCCATGACCGCTCGAATGGCTTCCGACACATAAATAAATAAATATGTTTTCGTGACTGAAATGCTTCTGGTATTTCAGGGGCCAAGTTCGTTAATGAATAGAATCGCTCAAGGGTAAAGGGCGTTTGGAGAAAGAAGATAGCACAAAATATGGCATATCCCTCTTAGCATTAGTGAAATTCATTTGAATACATTAAAAATATCAAGTAACCATGGCGGTACATTTGTAATATTCATTATTATGGGTATTATTTTCAAATTGCAAATATTCCTATAAATATTAGAGTATGGTCAGGCAATGAATTGTAGTAAAACTGATTCACTACAATTTTACTCATTATAAATTTTTTCATTTTCCTAATATTAAGAGAAAAATTGAAAGATTTTAGGTATTTTGTTTAAAGTGCAAATATTTCTGTAAATGCAGAAAATATGTTCAGAAAATCAATTGTAGTAATGTTTATTTACTACAACTTTACTCCTTATCAATTTTTTCATTTTACTAATATTAAGAGAGGAACTGCCTTTCTCATTGTCCGATTTGGCCCGTTAACGAACTGAGCATACAAAACCAACAGCTACATTTTCAAAAAGCACTGTTCAAAACTCACTTAAAAGCACTGTTCGTATGTGTGAGCCCCATGAGGTCAAAAACTATTCGAGCGATTTCGAAACTGAATTTCAAAACTGACTGTACTTTGCTGTTGAATTCATCATATAACCAATAAACTAATTTTTTTTCAGTGGGTTGAAAGTATTTAATGATAGCTCATCGCCAGATCAATTAAGGTTTATAATTGAAATAGTTACGTCAAGGTTTTTAATGAAAAGATTAATGATGAATTTGATTCATTAAAAAAGACAGGAAATTAGTGATTCAAACTTTTATTTTTCATTTAAAAACTTAAATAATTTTTTTGATCGATTGTCTTTTCTTTTGTCGCCTGTCTCCGTAGTATCTCTCTGAAGGCATCAACAAAAGGTCTGCAAGTATGGCTGATTACCATCCATCCTGATAAAGCCTGACAAGATAGCTTAGATAATTATAACTTCGGTAAAATAACAGTAAATGTGACACCCTGTATATTTATAGGCAGATATATGTAATCGTTATTTAATACACATAATATGGAATAGATGAAAAATTTATAATATGCAAATATTTACTGTATGTCTATATGAAAATATTTTCAGTTTATATTTTAGCAAAATTCCAATTTTTTTAATATTAATGTACCAAATCCATGCATTATAGTATACAGTTAAAATTTATAACAATGTATAGGATGGCGCATAAGTAACGTTATTATTTAAGTAGTGAATAAATTTTTTGTTTACGTATTTTTTTTATATATTTTTTTTTTCAGAATTAAGTTTGAAAAACTTGGGAAATTTATGATGGAAAGAACTCAGGCTCGCACAATTAAGGTTCCGTATCAATTTTACAGTGAGCAGTCAATACACCAAATTAAACTTTTTTAATTAATGATTATTTATTGACAAGTGAAAAATGAATGAGTTGACTCAATATCTACTAACTTTATTAAAATCTTAGTTTGACTTTAGAAAGCTAGAAGATCGGGGAAGAAACGGTCATTCAGCTAATTTTGAGCTATATCACTATGGCAGATGGACAAACGGACACGAGACTGATATTCTAAGGGTTCCATTTTTCCTTTCAAGGTACACGGAGGACTAAAAATAACATTTTTTTTTAAAACAAACAAAACTTTAGTTTGAAACTTTATTCCATAAACTTAAATAAACTTAAATAATTTTGTCCCCATTTCAACTCCTGCGTTTGTAATTACTATAGATTACAGTAAAATAAGCAGTTCACGCACTAATGGTTAATGGGGGATATTTAAAAAATAAACTCTGGTTTGATTATTTTTGTTTAAAAAAATTCACTCCTTCTAACTTCTTCTCACGCTTCAGCCTGAAGATAGAAAATAAATTAATAACTATGTCCTTTATTTTTTGTGTCTTATATGTTTAAATGATGTAAATTTATCCTATATTAAGTATATTTTAACTAGGTGTACATACATACATATATACATTCATAAAACCAAAATTTATCATACATATAATATTAAATAAACGTGAAAATCATTGAAGCATACAATATGTCTTTAAATATGAGCATTAATTGAATTATAAGCGAGTATAAATACACACACACACACACACATATATATATATATATATAGTAGTTATTAAGTAATTAATATCCTTTTATAATATATAAAATGATAGGAAGAAATGTGATTCTGGAAGGGATGGAGGTGATGGTGATAATGGTGGCTTATGTTAGAAACATTGTGCCTCCTATCATGGTATCCTCCTATCCTACATATATAATATATTTTATGATTACGTTTATAATATTATTATATTCTATGCAATTTATTTATACAGAGATTTATTACCATTAAAATGGTTCACTGCATATTATAAATATCATGTTAATTCATTATATACAGAGTGTGCATTAAGTCTAGAAGCGGTAGACTGCCTTGAGAAATAGTCATAAACTCAACATATGTCTACAACCCACACAAGTTGAAATCAGTTTAAAAAAATAAATACTTGATCTGCGCCTTATTGTTGCGGTTTTCGAATGAAAGTTGTTAAGTTGTTCGGCTTCGTATGAAAGTTGTTCATTTGAAATATAGTAACAACTTTTATTCGAAATTTTTTTTTCAAAAGCCGAATGAATAAAGCACACTATAAAATTTTAAAAAATGACATCAACTTTTGTGACCAAGTGTACACTACTTGTCGAAGTCAGGGATAAATTATGAAATTTGAACCCTATTTTTTTTACTAATGTATTTTTGTTGATTCCGAGTCGAGATATATGAGTTGTTCAAATAATACACGTTATTCGACTCTCGCCATTTTAAGACTGAAAACATCAATGTAATTTCCCACCACTTCTACTACTTTAAATACTTATCGACACTACCACCAAATTTTTATTACAGTGAATTTTTTCAAATTATATCTCTTGTAAACATACTAGTTATTAAGTAGGATATTATGAGGTAGATTGTAAAGGCTGCCCTGGACGGGATACACTTCGATCATAAGGTCCATTGTGATGCCTTAGGATGTGAGGATGTGAGTAGAGTGAAAGGAATTTGTGAGCAGACTAGGAATCCGTAGGATAGGCGGCTGATGTGACGGCATTGTGATGCCTTAGGATACGGATATTCATGTGGAGCTTGTGAAGGAAACTGCAGAAAACCTTCTCAAGCATAGCCGGTTACTTCGTTCTTGTCCATACGCCGACAGTTTAGTCAATTAACCGCCCATTTTTTTTATTTTTATAATTGACAAACTGCCGATGACGGGATTCGAACCCATAATCTCCCAGTTTCCAAGTACTGCATACTGCGCAGATATGACGCATTAGACAGCTCGGCTACTCGGCTGGTAAGTAGGATTTTATCCTAAAATAATGATTTTAATTAATTGAGTATGTATAGATTTAAAGGAATATTTTACAAATGTTGATAACAATGTTAACATCATTTTATTCGACACATCGAAAATCTTTTATTCGATACAAGTAACTCTTATTTATATACAGGAAAACTTGAAATCTGAATATTTCAAATAAAGAAAGTCTCAAGTATTAGCGTTGTAGGAAAATATTAGAAAAATATTTTATTATTATTCACAATATCTCGTCATCAGCTTTTCAATATCTGAGAGAATATGGTGTACGGTTGTACCCTTCTATAATAGTGAGATGCTGGTGTGTTAGAAATTAAATAATGATATGAAGCAAAACATTATCGAAACAGAGGCTTGTCAAATGTAAGTGTATTATATATATTGTACAAGTTTTTTAGCTGATGTTAGCAAATTATTTTATCATAAGTGTCTCTAATAATATACTGTATATTATATTAGAAAATACAATATGCGTTTTAGTAGTCGTATAGTTCATGAGTTTTAATACAATTTTACAAAATGACTATACCGTACGTTTAGTTTACATCTTCGTATAGTAGATCTCCCACGAGTATGAGAGAGTACATATGTATACATTAAGCAATGTGTATGAGAAGCAGGTCTTATAGGTTTGTTTTCTTACTTAAAGTTAAACTGTTGTGTGCAGAACAACAAAAGAACAAATCATAACAACTGATCTGTTCACTTAAAAAAACCCCACTCTCCAAGCGTCATCTAACTGAATGCGTATCGTACGATACATATCACACACAACAGTTTAACTTTAAGTAAGTTTCATTAAAATTTCAGCTCAATATGATAATAAATTTTTTTCCTGAGCCCAATAATAAATGATTAAAAAAATGGAACAATTTTTGTTGCATGGCGAAAATCGTACAAATAATTCATTTTTTAGATAATTTTTAACTTTGACCGGGCCGTGACCGTTTAACCGTGATCGGAATATCTTAAAAAAGTAAATAACATGAACAACTATATTTATTGTGCTTGTTTCAATCATTTATTTCTGATCTGTCCGTATCAATGCATATATTTAGGTGTATATATTTATATTTATTTGTTCAAATAAATATTGATAAATGACTCAAAAACGCACAAAATATAAATATATTGAAAGCACTCATCATAGATGGCTGCTATAATAAAAATATATATATATATATATATATATATATATATATATATATATATATATATATATATATTTGTGCTATAATATGTGTATAACACTTATGTTTTCAATTGCTATATTGCAATAAGTATATATTTTCTCCAAACTTTTCTATTTTTTTTCTTTTTTATTGATGTGAATTTTCACACTGTTTGAAAATGATATTAAATGAAATGTGTTGCATTGCATATGCATGTATGTATCGTATTCATATTCACACCCAAAATATTTGTGACACAAACCTCCATATGTATGCTCGGCTGATTGTCTAAATGCGACTAGAAACGTAGAAATTCTACGTGAATATCTACGTTTTGTAGCATATTATAAATAGTGTCAATGCTTAAAGAAATATATTATTGAATTTAAAATTAAATAAGAAATTAAATTGTTTTTATAAACTAGTGTCTATTTATGTCCATTGTTAGTATGGTTGCCACCAGCCAAGTAGTCGCGCTTATAAAAGCGTTGTGTGTACTTGAAACTGAGGTGACCAACGGAAGTGCCTAACGTTTACTTCATTTGACATTTAAGTAATATATCTGAACGTTGATAACATTCTTTGACATCGAATGCGTGCTAAGCAAAATCATACACATCTAGAATGAGGATCAAACCTACGACCTCTGGCATTCTTGACCAATGCTCTACCAATTGAGCTACCTAAGATGTTATGGTAGCGCAATGTATATGATAATTCACTATTTTTGATGCCATTGTATTATTAATTTTTGAAGTAAAAGATCAAATGTATTGCATCTCAGGTAGCTCATTTGGTAGACCATTTGTCTAGAATGGCAGAAGTTGTGGGTTCGATCCCCCACCTCGATGTGTATGATATTTCATATCAAGCATTGATGTCAAAAAATGTTAAAATAAGAATCTCTAGCAGTAATTCAATAACAATTTACAATTAATATGAGAAAATTTTAACTTACTTCTGGAAGAGAATGCACCATTAATTTAAATCAAAAAAAACAGATATCCTAATTTTTGACAAAGGCAGACTTTTGTAAATTTTTTTCTCAACAACCGTTTAGTGAATGTTAATAAAATTGTGCAAAATCGTTTCTTTAGAGTTATATTGAAACTGTTAGTGTGCAAGCATAGGTTGCTGTTGACCTATTTTCATTGCTTTTATCATAAAGAGCCGTCGTCCATGTATATAGAGGTCAGTAATTTTTGATGATACACAACAATTCCTTCCACACATAGACAGACTATTATTACGAACAATCATTCATTTTTTATGTTTGTAATAAACTCAACAGAAAACTACTTATATGAAATATATTATATATTTATATATTTATATTCAGCAATTTTGAATACGCGCAATTGAATTTTATATCTTCATTATGAAGAAACATGAAACATGTTTCATATATATATATATATATATATATATATATATATATATATATATATATATTTATTTTATTTTTTATATAAAAATGTTTCACTTTTTTATTTAAACATTTTGGCAACATGTTCTTCTTGCGACGCGTTTATATACAAAAAAAAAATGGCGCAGTATAGTATAGATTTTCGAAAACAGTATAGAATATTATCTTATATTTAACAAAATTTAGAATTTCTCGCATAATATTAATAGAAAGTTGCAGATAATAATTTTGAAACTGAGACGAAATATTTACGATGATTTTTTCATCTGCAGGAAAGTTCACTTAGTCTGTGTAGCTCCTACGTTTTACTATCGGTAAATGAAGAATTTTTCTAGCTTTAAATCAACTACCTTAATGTATGTATATATTTTCTTGAATATCCTCACCTATGTATCTTCTGTCCGATGTACTGTATTATTTTGTTCTGTCAAAAATGTAAAAATTTTGCATTAAGATGGGTCGTATCTCATACGATATTTTTTAACATGACGTATCTCATAGATACAGATTGGTTCATTAAACAATGTACCTGAATATTTCTTGAA
The DNA here is from genome assembly GCA_963920215.1 of Nineta flava. Taxonomy (NCBI): domain Eukaryota; kingdom Metazoa; phylum Arthropoda; class Insecta; order Neuroptera; family Chrysopidae; genus Nineta; species Nineta flava. The sequence continues at coordinate 81,094,832 of OY986044.1, forward strand.
GGAAACGTCTTTAGAAAAAATGGTCCAAGTTCTTTTGTTCGGAGGGTGGCATTTTATGTCAACCATGATTTTCATCCATTCTCCGGCGTTGCCGTATTTGGAGTCGATAAAGTCTATTGAATTATTATCTTATCTTAATTTTTAATTTTTCCCGGCACTAGAGGCTTTCTAACAAACGCGTCAAAGATTAGATATAAAGACTCGTCCTGGCCCCTTGACTCCCGGGGTGGCCTTTGCCTTGGCTCCGCATCCTAGACATAACGCAAAAAAACGCACCCTTCTAGCATGAATAGATGTAAAACTGGTAATTTTTGGGGGTTTATTCCCTTTTTCGGGGAAGTTGCGTTGGGGAAATTAAAGTTTTCTGATTGTTCCCGCAAGTTTGAAGTTATTCCGCGTCGAATGCCAAAAACCAATCCTTCTAGCATGTCTAGAAGTTGGTTAGAATTTGTATACGTGAGTGAGTATATACCCATAGAGCTGTATATATTATAGGATGTATTTTTTGGGTTTATAGAAAAAGTTTGGGTTACTCTAACTATTTTTCGTTTGCTGTTTAGAAGACTGTTTCACAAAGTTTAGTAGTTTCCATCTTTTTTAAAAATATGTTTAAATCACAGTTTTAGTATCTGATACTTATTGCAAATCCTTCAATCTATTCCCTTATTTAATATTTATTTGTAATACCTCGAATACGTATGGTTTATATTATACTTATTACAAACAAACTACCTACATAGGTAGCTCTTGATTCTAGATACATACACCTTAGGTAGGTTGTAGGTACATATGTAAATTTGATTTGATGCTTATAATATTAAGTTAAATCATTCATGAAATTTCAACAACGTTAAAATACGGTTCTATTATTACATAATAATAATAATAGTAATACTTCAACATATGTAAGTATAATGTATATTATATTATATATTATACCTGTTTGTATACAGCATACATAAAAATATTATGATTACTTCGAAGAAAATGTATGTGGCGCAGTTATTTCAGCTAATTTCTTCTACAAGAACATAGAACTATTGATGTTAGGTTGGGTTGGGCAACTCTAACGGTCACTGTTTTAATCCAATCGAAATGAAATTTGATTTGAGACCTGTTCTTTTGATATTAAAAAGGTAAAGTTTGTTCATGGATAAGGGAAAAGATAGTTATAACAAATATCAAGAAATATATAATAAGTTAATTTATAGAAAAGTAATTTACCTATAGTTTGGTTTCTTATCGTTTTTTTCTGTTACTCTAATTTCTACAGAACCGATTCACGATTTTAGATTAAAAATCCTAAATATCTTGGTCAAATTGTTGAAAAGTCGATTTTCTCCAACTTTACTACGAATATTTTTTTAGATTTTTAGAACATTAACAGAGATATTCTATATTTTATGTTTGGTATTTCTCCATTTCAAGGACGTTATAAGGCTTAGTTTGAAACTCAATTTATTTTTTTAGTAAGTTTAAGTTTAATGTAGAATAATATTTTTATGCGTGCTGTATACATTTAAAGAAGGGTAGATAACCTTATATATACATATTTAGGTGGTAGTAAGTATTATTGTGGGTAATATATATTGTTGTCAAATTTCTAGTGTTGATTACTCAAAACTAACCAAGCATGAGTTGAAGGTAATATTACTTACAATGATTAACGTTACACGCAAACAATGAAATGTGCCATTTTCTCAAAATCCTATAGACTTTTAAAAAAAACAAGTTACCTTGGAGATACCAGTCCAAATGGCCTAGTGGTTTAAGGCGTTATGTCTTTACCTTTTTTTCCTGACGTACAGGTAATTAAATATTAATTAAAATAAGTAACCAATCAGAGGGCATGGGGTTATGGTAGACACGTACATGCATTCCTCACTAACATACTTACAAACACTCACTCACACATGCTATTGGGGGCCCTCCGATTGGTTACCTATATTAATTACCTACTCGTCTGATAAAAAATGGTAAAGTACTTTTCATCTCAGAATTCAATTTTCTATCCATAAATTTAGTTGTGTCCATAACTTACGGGACATCCTGTATACAGATATATTAATCGTAAATATTTCTGGAAATATAATAGTAACTGAACTAAATTAGAATATTGTCCAGTACTAACGAACTTTTGGAGTAATTTAACAGTTATTATAATGATTGACGGATTTCAATTATCGGGTATGCATATAATATTATGTACATACTTGATATCTTCATACTCATACGAGATCTTATTAATATGACAAATATGTAAATGCGATTTATGGATTGTTTGATGTGAATTGCGTACAAAGAGTGATGACGTTTAATCAAAGACAAGTTAGATGAAAATAGTTCAAATTACTTAATATTAGTTACTATTCGTCATAACATGCTCCTACAAATACGACAAGTTCTTCTAAATACATATATTTATATATATAGTTGTGTCACTTTCTACTCTTGTGCCACTTTGTGCTCTCTACTGACGTCATTATGATGGCTCTATTTTGATAAGAGTAAGTAGAGAGCACCCCATTATTTTGATTACATTAAGATTAATTTTATTAATTAAATTTAAAATTTTGCCCCAATTCTTAGAACAATTATATGTAAAAGCACCTTTTACAATTCGACCATCCGGATTGGTACTAAAAGGACTGCCAAAAAACGTGTGCCAAAAATAATTTTATTTTGTGATGAGAAACTTTTTTAAACGTTCTTAGAAAATCGACAATTAATGTATCCGATTTTTTATTTTCAACAATGTTCATACCTTGTTAAGTTTCCGAAGACAATTTTATTACTAGAAGTTATTTATTGTAACAAGATTTTCCTCTCACAATCACCAATATTTGTTTGTTGGTACACTCTGTAGAATAAAACTTATGTACATACTTATATACATACATAATTATTTATACAATTACCATACTACCATCTGTTTTTTTTTCGATAGAAAAATAAAACTTTATTTTTCTTTCATTTAAAATTATTTTCTTCTTTTTTTTTTCTATTTAATTCTATTTGCATCGTCTCCTTGTGTGCCTTTTTCCTTATGATGGTATGCCTTCACATATAAAGTACAAAACATTTTCTTTATTTATTTTACTTTTTTTTTTGTATACTTTATTTACTTTTTACATATTATGTATAGAGTAGTCTTCTCAATGGTCGCCTGTTTGTACATAATGCCTTAATGCTAGCTAATACGAGAGATATATATATTATGTATATGAATATAATATACATATATATATATATATACAAACCTCTCATGCCTTTTAAGTTCGTCAGTCAGTAATGATGGGTTGGTAGGTACTTATATATACATACATACATATATCTGTATAGTGTTAGAAATTAATTGGCTCTCTAGAGTTTTACAACAACTTTACTTTGGATAAAACACCCCTAATTTATAGAAATATCTTATTTAGAAGGTATAAAACGTATTGGATGTCCTTTGTCCTTTTTCATTTCGAATATGCACGTAAAGTTGTTGTTAGGTTTCGTTTGCGTTTTATACAAGTCTACAATTTTATGCCAAGCTTGATGAAATATTGCCTTCTAGAACTTCAAAACAAGAGGAACAGTAACCATCCTCTTATCAGTCCCAGTAGCCGAGCGGTCTAAGGCGTTATATCTGCGCAGTATGCAGTACTTGGAAACTGGGAGGTTATGGGTTCAAATCCCGACATCGGCAGTTTGTCAATTATTAAGAAGAAAAAAAGAGGATGCTTTTTCTACAGATTCCTTCACGAACTTCAGATGAATATCGGCATATCCTATCAATTCCTAGTCTATACACAAAAATTCTTTCCACTCACATCCTCACATCCTTAGGCATCACAATAGACCTTATGGTCGAAGTGTAGCCCGTTCAGGGTAGCCGCTACAATCTATCTATCTTCGCTACATGCTAAAAATACAACACATAACCAAAAAAAAAAAGAAGGTAGTGCACCCTGTACAGAAAAAGATACCAAATACATTGCACCACCACCTTTTTAACGAATGAGTAATATATGTGTAGTAATATTGTAAAGTTCATGCGGCATTTTCAATTTATATGTGTTAATAATTTGCTACTTAGCGAATGTTGTTGGGGCTCTGACGTTGCACAGTCTTTTATAAATTTATTTTTTTTGTTTATTTCGTTTTACCTTTAATGATTGATGATAAAAAGTGTAAATAAGAGAGTCTTTGATCATTTGTGTTGTGTTGTGTGCTTGTGGAAAAAGAAAAGTTTTTAATTTTTGTTTCTTGCAAGAAAGACGAAATAATTAGTTATATTTTATTTATTTCAATTTTTATTTTTTTATTTGAAGAATTGAAAAAGGTACCATTCAATGCCAAATTGAATACATAAGTCACAAACTTATTTTTTTCAACATTAATTTATTTTGTAATTAATTAGTATTTTTTTATTTATTTATAGCAGCACCTTTCTGGTTTTTTCTTTGCAAGGGATTAATCAAATAAAAAAACTTTAAGAGATTAGCTGTTGAAAGATTATTATTTTGATACCAGTGATCGAGTTTTAATGTTCTGTGTCCAAAATTGGCAAAATGGATGGACTCACTTCGCTAATTTTTTTCTTAGGGGTAAATTTAAAATGTAATTACACCATTCGTGTAAATCAAATTGTTATAGAACTTAATATTACAGAACTTTTAAGAGCTTTACCTCTAAACGTTTTTAAGTAAAAAAAACCTCCAACAAACATACATTTATTTACATGGAGAACAATTCGATCATTTTTGAGACGTTGTTATTGGAGCAATAAATAATGTTAAATAAAATGTCAAGTATTTAACTCCGACAATAATTCGTGTTTTTTTTTTTGTTACACCTCGCCTACAAACACATATATACATTTTTTTTCCCTTAACAATATAAGCAGCAAATAATATATTGAAAAATATAATAAATTATATATTTTTTTTGTAGTCGGGAGAAAAAAAAATAGTTGCTCGAATATATCTCTGATGTTCAAATCGAAGAGACCCTTTTTCATAAATTAAATTCGTACAGTATTTTTTTTTAAAGAATCACTATAATGTATGCATTCACATACATATAAAAAAAGGCTTTAATTTACAGGGTGTACTACCAAAGTCTCATAGCCAGGATATTATACTAAACGAATTTGGATGTTTCTTTGTTTTCGTTACATATCCTTCAATTAATATTAAAAAGTTGCGTCTAAAATCTGGTTGGACATGCAAGAATCGTGGGAACATCAATCATATCACACCCCGGTTTTGAAATGAGTACAGATATAGAAGGAGAACCACCCTATCTCAAGAAAGAAATCGTTTGGTATATAGACGGCAGTAATGAGAATCCGATCAGAGTGTATTTTCAGCACTTATCGAATCACTGATATATCAGTGGAGCGATGTATAGTAGGATTTCTATCCTATTGTGTGCCATATAGTATATAGACAAAATTTATGTATATATACACTTATATGCTTAAGCGAAACAGACAGATGTCTGTCTGTCATATCAGCAGTTTGACTATACTCTGCAGTGGAGACAGTAATTTTGTTTGTTTGTGATATAATTTTTGGATATGGAAAGACAATATTATCCATTATGGACAGACAAATGATCGTTATTATTTTGGTAAATAGCTACACCCTTAGCTCTGACATCAGAACTTTTAAGTTTGACTATACAGTTGAAATTAGGTACAGGAATGTCTTCATCATTATTACATCATGTTTCTGATAAAAGAAGATTATTCGAATTGCGGGCAACATTATCAATCATTTTTATAGGCTCGTAAACTTTGTATATTAAATGCATATATTGATACATCTGGCCTGGTCTTGATAAATTTCACTAACTCTGATTCTAATGTAAATAATGGATTTATTGCCAGTCATTCAAACATTAATTTTAACATAAGAGGTGACGCTGGTTCTGTTCTACCATGATACAATGTAGAATCATTGGTTTTAGATACAATATATAATTTGTATACCCAGTATATTTGTATATATACAAGGTATATTAAGTTTAGTTCCGACTTTGTAACGGTTGAAAATATTGATTGCAGAAAAAAAATGCATATCTTATCTTTGAACTTGAAGAATTATTCAAACATTAATATACAAACTCACTATATACTGGGTATTCAAACAATTAACGCAGTTAATTGTTACATTACTTGTTCTATTGTAGTTTTTCACTACCAATATCATTCTATTAAACTTCTGTTGATATGGATTTTTTTTTATTTAACTACCTTTCTCTTGTAAATTTTGTGAAATTATGCTTGGTCTTGGTCTTGAATGATTCTATCCGTTCGATTTTCGGTGGACCATTCTGTATTTTATATTTATGTATGTAAAAATTCACTTATCATTCGAGATATTATTTATTGCATATTTGTCATAAATCTAATAACGATTAAAATATTGAATTGGAAAAAAAAAATTCACTGGCTGTCATTTTCACATACGCAGAAAATTTTATTCGATTGTTGAAAATGAATTATTATTATATGCCGAGTAATATCGTGTCGAATATTTTTAATACCATCTTTTTTTATTTTATTAAATTAAAACGGTACGGTATGTAGAAAACTCAAAAAAAACTTGACTACATGTAAAAACTATAGCGTACGAAATATATGTAATGCATCTATAAATTTCGATGCAAACCCCACGAACAGTCTAATATGTAATCGTATAGGCACATATTTACAGTTTGGTAATATGTAGCTAAAGGCTTCGAATTTGAGCATAACACAATTATTCAACTGCGATGCGATTAATACTACTGTGAAAAATAATTTTCACTAGCACGAATAGTACTTTTCACTTTTTTAATTCAAAGTAGACTAACTCGAAGAAACTCAGTCAAGTTGAGTAAGCTAACATAAAATTCCCACTTTATGTAAAATTTAACCATTGAGAAATCAGTAACAAATTACCCCCCCCCCCCTCCAGATTTTTCATTGGCATGTTTATTGTATCCAGGGTCATCAAAATCCCATGACAATATACCCCCTACGAAGAAAAAATAATTAAAACAGGTAAATAATTGTTTATTAGTTCTCTGATATGAATAGTTTAGGTAAATTATTCGGAATTTCCAAAAATCTAAACCATCAAAAATAAAATAATAAAAAATTTCTCAAAAGTAAAAAAATTACCTCTTTTACTATAACGATCAATCGGTAAAGGATCAAAAGATGTATTTTTATTTAAAATTTATATTTTATTCATACACAAATATATTAGAAAGGTACATTATATGCGTCAAATTATCAGCTCAAAATTCCAGAGTATGTATTCAATGTATTGCATGTATTGTATACTTTGTACAATAGTGACCATAAAAAAGAGTTGGTATTATTATATTTTCTTCAGAAAATATTTTAATTAAAAAAAGAAAATAATAATAATTGGTAGGAGCATACCCTGTATTTATTCTATCTCTCTTCCTACCTCTCACTCAGAGCTGAGTGAAGTCAATTTGGCGCTTAATTAATTCAAACTGTAGGTCGTGGATTTATGGTACTTTTTATGGTATTTTTTTTATGGTATTTGAAGATTTCAAATCGTAACTATGTGAAACCTGCAACTTGGTCGTAGTTTGGTTTTAAATTGGTTTAAAAAAAAAAAACAACTCATGAATAAAATTTATTTCTTTGTCTCAATGAGTGCAACCTCCATTTTAATTGAATTTCTTTGAATTTGATTTCATCTTTTGCGTGGTGTAATTCGTACTTGATGTCCTCCAATTAGTTTTAATGTTATTTCCATTTCGAACCTTAGTGCATTCATATCTAAATCGGTATGAAATTCATATCTAGATAATAATGTGGCTAATGTTGTTTTCATGAGGATCCACGCATATCGGTAACCTTAGCAATAACCAAATAATTATCAACCTTAGTAGTAGCAACTGATGCAACAATAGGCTTACTTACCAATACAATTTCTAGGACCACCACCGAAAGGTATATATGCGTAAGGATGACGTTTCTTTATATTTTCATCTGTAAAACGTTCTGGATCAAACTCCAAAGGATTCTCCCAGTAATCGGCATTTCGATGTAAGCCAAATACAGAAATAGCAACATCGACTCCTTTTGGAATTGTGTAATTGTCTAAAATTTTTAATAATTTCTGAGCAAGTGGAAATTTTTTTAAAACAACGCAACAATATTACCAAAATGGATATCTTGAGTTACTTCTCTTCCAAACATCGATACTGTTGAGTGCAATCTCATTGACTCTTTCATAACCATTTCCATATACTTTAATTTAGTTAGGTCGTCAAAATCTATCTGTTTTCGATTTAAGTCACCAAGAACTTGAAACAATTCTTCACAAACTTTATTTTGAATATTTTTGTTTGCCGCCAAATTTAGTAAGACAAAGCTTAAAGCTTTTGCTGATGTATCATAAGCCTACAAAACAATTATATTTACAATCTCACGCGGATTCACACTTACCCCACGCTAGACAATTTTAAGTTGCCTTAAAATTGAGTAAATATACTCGTTACACATAATTAAATGAATCAGCTACCATCTGCATTAACTACCAGAATAATTGAAAGTGAACGTAATACTCACTGCCAGTTATTATCAAATATCAACAAATGAGCACCATAGGCAATTGTTTCATGGTGTAATTTTGTAAACTACTCATAATAAAGACAACCGTAAAAGTTATCGAAACCATTTGAGATAGCACGATGAAACAAAATCTAAATTGATTCCAGGCGTATTATCTATTGCCTGCGCTAAGGTAAGGTATTTGTGAACTTTCAGGTATGGAAGTCGAATTGACGTTCTACTTTAAATATTTTATACTTAGAAATTTGGATAAACTTACTCCCATAATCAAAAGATTAATTTCAGTTTCCATTTGTTTTTCTGTAAAACTTGGATTATTTTTTGTGAAATCGATCAAATAATCTAGTAACGGCTTTCGATGTTCATTTTTGTTACGATTATTATAAACCATTAAATTATCGTTTTTAGTTTGAACTTTATCATTTTTGATGATCTTCTCAGTTATGATCTAAAATTGAGTAAATAAGATCTGAAATATACATTTTTGACTACCATATAGACATATATTCTACCCTCACCGGAAGAAAAGACCCAATCACCCATTAAGATAATTTGTTACTTTAACGATGTCGTTGCTTAAACGTTACCGTATTCAGAACGTAATTCGAATGTAGATATTAACCTATTTAAGCCGGCGTAGTATGTATAAAAAATATGGAAAACGTTGCCATACATCCAAACATCCATACAATCATTCGTGGAGAAATTTTTACTCGTTCTTGAACATTAGCCAAAAACGTTCTGAAATACATTTTTTTGGTTTGGTATCCAAAATTGCACATTTTGTCGAAAGCTTCTACTGTTAACAATTTTAACGAAACCTATATTCAGCAATTGTAAGCGTTTAATATTCTCAATTGTTCCGCTTTAAATTAAGGAAAAATTGTTACTTAAGTAGTGGGTTGTTGGATATTTTTTCCGCGGTGACAATATAAAGCGTGGTCATTCTACTAAAGGCCACAAAAGTGAACTTTGGGAAAGTGTCGGTGAATACAAAGAATGATTCATGGCAACCGCCAAAGTTTATTTATCATTCCTCTTATTTCCTGAATCAAAACAGGCCTAAACTAAATGATTACGATAGTGAAATGTGTTTTAGACAATAATGATAAATAATATAAAATGCATTTCTACGGGTCCGCAGTTTCTGCTAAGTTTTCAACCCATAGAAACTTTAATTCCAAAATTATTGTTTTCTATTGAATGGGTCGTTACATGACGAAAATCTATTATATATTAATAAATAAAACCAAATATTTGAAATTTTCCTAAAACCACTTTATTTGATTAGTTTCGGAACGCAGTTCCTTCTTCAGAAATAAAAAATGATAAATATTATAATATTTCATTCACAATAGATTATTTCAAGCACCTAAAAATGTTTACCTTGTTGCTACAGTAAAAAATGTTCATTTCTTTTTATATTTCTGAAGAAGGAACTGTGTTCCGAAATTAGTCAAATAAAGTGGTTTTAGGAAAATTTGATTTGATTTCATTATTTTTATTTCCACTTGTAAACTTGCATTATTTCAGTATTGCTTGAATCGTTGTAGGCAATAAGTTGATATCATAATTATTGTTCTAAATAATCGTCGTTCTAATGCCTCTTGATTGAACGGTCATTAACTCAATAAAACTTGTTACTCTTATTGACTACAAAACTCAATGGCTGAGATCATTTTTGGGTAAAAACATTAAATTATGAGTGTGGTATACAAACTTTAGTACTCAAGCCCCAAATAATACTTTTATCTTTATTTAATTGCTTATAATCTTTGGTCATTCGGTAAAATATTTCTGGATAAAACAAAGGATTGAAAACTCTTTTCGTAAGAAGACGCCACGAACTAAAATATATAAATTTTATTAATTATTCACTAACTTATAATAATGTCGTCTTATTCTAAAATATAATTCTTACCTTTCCATAGCTTTGAAGTAAGAGGAATCGTCTTCATGTGCGTTAACATTTACACCCATTGTTGATCCTTAAATTAAATAAAGTGTTTTTAAGATTATTGAATATATTTAAATTTTAATAGAGTTTTCTTAATCAGTTACCACACGCTGCATCTAGAGTTGTTTTTGATAAATAGTCAAATATGTTAAAAGGTTGTTCGTTGTTTAGTTCCATTTCCAATTGTTTTGTTAACAAATTAACCTTTTCCACAAATACTTTAAAATATGCTTTTATATTATTCGGACTAAAACCTCTGATCACAATACCTCGATTATGTTTCCATTTAGGAACTAAAATTGTCTTAGATGTTAAAGTTTTGCTATTATCGACAGCAAAGAGTTATGGTTTTTTGTTAATACAGATGGTTTAAAAAAAAACACCACTTTTTGCTGTCAAGTATACCTTAATAATGAAGTTACATTAACTACCTTCAGAAATTATAATTGAATCTCCTAACATAAATTTACCAACTAATTTCATTAAGCGTGGTTTTTCTAAATATTTATGATTTGACAAAAGTTCTTCAACAAGATTTGGGTCTATTGTTGATAATACTGGTACAGGACCCAACCATACTCGAACGAGAGGTGAATATGTTTTTGTTAAATACTCTATATTGTTAGTTATTTCTGAAATGAAATATTTAGTTTTAGTCAATTATATTACATATCATTTTCTTCCTTCTCGAACGGACCCGCATTTCTAATATTAATACGAAAATAAATGAGTCGATGAAGGAATTGCTTATTTCTAAATAACCTCTGAGAAATTGGCGCAAGAGTGAAAATTATACAGCCAAAATATTTTTACGTAATTCTCTTCGATGTCTAGTACTGATTATCAGAATTCATCAGGTAAATTGGTCATAGCTCAAAAAACATCAAACTCGTAATTTTTGGAAAATTAAACAATTCATATCTTTGAAAATATTGATTTTGTTGAAAAATTAGCCATTTAATTCTCAAATTAGGTCAAAAAATTTCGTTTAATAACAGTATGATACCAAGTTAGCCAAAGGCAACAATTTTAATACAGTATTGAAAAGAATTATTACATAATACAAAATAGGCCAAATAGTTTCGATACTCGCCAAACAGTAGCGATAATTCTTCGTAGACAAGAAAAATGTTCCAGTGAACCGTGTTATTTTAAAATAGCGATAAAACAAAAAAAATCCATAGTTTAATTCATTTTAGTAGCAAAAAATCAGCGTATTTATACAGGTAAAAATAGTCAATTAAAAATGCATACAGCTTGAAAGAATAGAAAATAAAATTAGTTTTTTACCTTCCAAAGATCCGCTAAACATGTTTGCATTTCCAATAATTGGATGAGCGTATGGTCCAGGTAATTTCGACACATAATAGCACATTCGAATATAATTTGATAGATGAATACATGATAGAACTATAATTAAAATCAATAACGTAAAAAATAACCAACAATGATTTTCTATGCTCTTCAGTAGTATTGTCCAAAACATTTTGGTGAATAAAATACTTAACTTGTTAATAACTGAATATTCAAAAATATCATAAAACTTTGATTTATATTAGACCTAGGTTTATATTAGATATCATCACAATTTTAATAACCAAAAAATATCTTAAAATATTTTATTTGCATTATGTATAAATTAAAACTAATTAAAAAGCTGGTTTTAGAACTCAACAGGTCCGTAAGCTGACTATCATAAAATTTTCTAGTATATTTTGTCTTGAGGATCAAATTGAAGTGAACAGTTAGATAAAACAAAACTTTTTTGAGGGCGACAAAATGTTTTGTCTATAGACGTTTTGCTTGATCAGATTGAGTTTGTAGCGGTATCGCATTTTCATTAAATTATTATTATAATTTTATTTATCAATTTTATCTGTTGCTTAACAACTATAACTTCTCTCTTTTATCAAGAGATTTCCTAAATTTTTTGTTATTGATATCAATAACAAACCTACCTCTATTTCGATTGACAGGCTAAAACCTGCATACTTTTTTCAATGTTAATCTTTTCTTAATTTACTTTGTATTTAATTTTAAGATGTACATCAACTATTAAAGTTTTTTCCGAGTGAACAAGGTTGTTTTATGTTACAACCTTTTTCTAGTCGTTTTTCTTTATTAGTTGATGGGGGGAAGTATGTAGCGGTATCGCATTTTCATTGAATTATTATTATAATTTTATTTATCAATTTTATCTGTTGCTTAACAACTATAACTTCTCTCTTTTATCACGGTTGCTTTGGATGTTAACAACTTTGATAATTTACATATAAATATATAATATGTCATAATTCAATCTAATAAAGATCAATTATATCTTTAACACTTATTTATTATTTATTTAAATAATAATTATTTATCATATCAATCAATCACTTCAACAAGTTCAGCCTTAGAAATTATTAAAAGAAACTTCAAAGAGTTCATAATATAATTTTAATTGATAGCCATTGTATTTTTTGTCCACTTAACTATGAGGGGCAGGCGTTAGTCCTGCTCTGAGGCTGATTTCCAAGCCACGATGATTTTTTTTTTGATCATGTGTTTAAAAGTGTGATTACAATTTCTGTAATATAAACGAGATGATTTTCTTGACGATATTAATTAACCCAAATAACTTATTTTAATCGAATGCGTTATTATGTGTCGAAACAATGTGGATAACGCTCTTATCCAATTAATCGAAATGCAACACTGTATATGGGATTTTGTGACGAAAAAAATGAATTATATTTTCTATTCATTCAAGCTGTGTAAATTTTTAATTGGTTATTTTAACGTTCATGCCCAGATCATAATCAAATATGTCATATTAACTGATCTTTTTTCGAGATATTTGAGCTTAGATCACTAAATGGTTTCGAATCCTTATTCGTTTTGTTGTTATTTTTAGGGAACATGTGGGAATTGAAGTCCAGAGCCCAATGAAATAGTTCGGGTTTATGACAACCCGTACGATTACATTACAATGCTAGTTAAAAGCATTGTTACGCCTAACTTTTCTCAGCCCTGTATCTCGAGAGCTATTGCATTAAATAAATTTTAATGAATTTGCAATGAATTAAACAGAACAAATTATATAAACCACCTCTGTTATAACCTTGAATAATCAAAAAATTATTTAATTATGTGTGATACAAATTTTCAACGCGAAATATACCTTTGACTGTTATTGGGCATTAATTAATTAATGTGCGTGACAAGCAGTTGTTTATGATCTTAACAACAATTTTTTGTGTTGTAATCTAAGTTCCGGTATTAGAAATATATACCCTTCTTTGTTATTTGACATTGAAAACACGCAAATGGGTTGCGCAGCTAAAATGCGTGCCGATGTTGTTAAATATTATAAATTCTAATTAACTTTTTTGGATCAAATTCCCCGATTTAGCTGAGAGAATATGAGACAAGAAATTGAAAAATATAAGTTTCCTACATTCCCCTCAGCACAATTATGAATTTTCCAGGTATAAACAGGTGAGCAAGCGTTATTAATATACCTTCATCAGTTATTTATTCGAATTTTTTATGAAATGAAAGATTTTTTTATTCCCTACCCAGCAGTATTAGGTTGCACTAATCCAAATGTTATCACATCCATGATTGCCTCGATTTATATATACATACATTTATATGCTTAAGCGAAACAGACGGACGTTTGTGTGTCATATAAGCAGTTTGACTATACTCTGCAGTGGACAGTAATAGGGAATATGCATGAAAAATGTTTTTCACATTTATTTTCAGAATATGAAAATACTGTTAATACTGTAATAATATTTAAAAACGAAATTAAAATCCGACAAATATCAAGGAAGCTATAAGCTTTTAAAGATTATTCTCTGTCTCTTTCTTGCAAAAATACTAAAAACGGAGTTTTATGTGTATTTTAAATGGTGAAAGTGTAATATGACGTCACATAACATATCAAGGGGGCTATCACCCTCTTTGTCTAATCGGGAATTTCAATCATTCATATCTCGCTTATTTTTAAAGTTATTTAAAAAGTAATTTTACGTTGATATTTGTCAAGTAAACATGCTTCAATTCAGGTGAAAAAAAATTTTCATGCATATTCCCTATTTTGTTTGTTTGTGATATAATTTTTGGATATTGAGAGACAATATTATCCATTATGGAAAGACGAATGATCGTTATTATTTTGGTAAATGGCTACACCCCTAGCTCTGACATTAGTACTTTTTAGTTTGACTATACAGTTGAAATTAGGTACAGGAATGTCTTCGTCATTATTACTTCATGTTTCTGATAAAAGAAGTAGGAAAATTCCGTATAACAACATTGTAGAAATAAAATTAAGCTTTGCAAAAAAAAAACAAAATTTTAAACAATTCCAACTGAACTTTTATTACATACAAAGAATAATTCATTTAGTTGGATTTCGAACTAAAGTGTCACCATTATTTGACCCCAAATTATATGTAACGTAGGTTATATGTAACGTAGGAAATAAATGAAAGGTTTGTTGTTGAAAGATTTAATTGTTGAAAGGGTTATTATTTTACACATCATTTCAAAAATTACACATACACAATCGTTGAAACTGGCATGCTGACAGGAACAACAGGTACTAAATACGGCTGCAGCGGTTGTATCTTCCTAGGTCGTATTCTTCCAACATTAGCACCTTCCAAAAACCAACGAAATTGTAAGAAAATGTTTTATATGTAATCGAATATCAACTTACATGATGTACCGGCCGTAACCTCACACACGAATACTGAAGGAATCGAACACGGGAAATCGTTCAATAAACCTCTTCGACTAAGTGATCCACAATTCTGGTCATAGAGACCATTTGGTTGTTCCGCTTCCCATAAATTATATCCGGAAGTTTCTAAATCGCTACCTGTAAAATGTTTGAAATTTAAACAAATGATCTATAATCATTGTGATTTTATTCTGACGAATAAAATCGCCCATTTTTGAAAATTTCCTTTTTTGAAAAATCAATTTCCGAAGGCATGAAGAGAAGTTACCCAAAAAGAAGTTAAATTATAATTTTCACAATAGATGCTGATATGAATTCATCAAATTTGCAGTCATGGAAATGGATGCAGCTAAAATAAACGAGTGAGACTGATCATGGACTCCCACATCGAGGGTTCTGTATTTATGACTGAAAATTTTAATTTGAATTTTAAAAGTTTCTTTGAAAGCTGTTGCATTTGAAGACTTTATTTTTCCTGTAAAATATAGATGATTAACAGTATGACCAATTTCAGATTTTTGTTGCTTGTAAACTGCGGTGGTTAATAAGGTGGGGGAGGGGTTGAATGAACATTATTTGTTCATTTTTGGCCATAAATCAAAAATTTTGTCACAGTGAATATTTTTGGAAAGAAACAAACAAAGAACTTTCATGTGACACTTACCGTATTACCCCCCCCTCTTTCAAATTTCGACCCCCCATTTTATACCCCATTTTCAGTAACTGTATAATTATAGATGATAGATGGTACAGGTTATACAATTGTACCTAAGTCGATAATATTTGTATTTGCTAATTTAAGCAACAGTGATCATATTGGGACGGAACCCTAAAAATTGGAAATAACCCATAAGAAATATATACTTGCCATCAAGTGATACATATTCTCCTTCACGGAAAAAATCATGGAAACCAATTAACAATGAATCTTTGTACGTCACATCCCACAATATATTTGCAGGATATGGGTTGAACAGACTAACCAGAAAGTTAGCTTCAGATGGTGAGTTAACTATTGCCAAATGAGCACCTTCTGTGTCACAAATTGATCGTGCTGTCGCCCACTTTTGTGGATTACGATGAAACTTATATAATCCACCGTCAAATTGAACGTAACCATTGTTTGTATATTGTTGATCACACTGTAAAAAAAGCTGCATAATTAATGATGCCAGGATATATTAAGTTTAGTTCCGACTTTGTAACGGCTGTAAGAGATAGCAAGCTGAAATTTCGTAAGTGTATTCTAAAGCTAAAAAGTATGATCCGATTCGATTTTTGAATGGGCAAAATCGGACCACGTTTGGGCAAAATGGGCAAAATCATTAGAGATAGAACAAAAATTTAAAGACAAAAAAGTTTCTTTTTTAAAACTAAACAACTATTGCTTGGAATTTTTTTTCATAAATTCAGTATATACCAGGTATTTAAGAAATTAACTTTTATAGTTTCTTTTTTACATTATGTATACAGAGAATTTCCAAAAAAGTGATGATGGAATCACTCACACATATTCATAAAAGTTTGTTGTAGGTACTTACATTATTAAAATTCTCGATTTTTGAGTTGTAGGATCCTAAATTAACGGCTTCTGAATTCGAATTGGATCCAGATTTGTAGGGATTATAAGGACTATGATATAAACCACCCTTTCCAACATCAAAACAAAAAATGACAGAAATAATAATAAGTTTTAAGAACATCTTTGTTCTCAATGCGATGAAACTATGTCGTAGAATCAAATCTTGGAGCTCTAATTTATAATTAATGAGTAAAAATTAAATATTATCATTACCTCCATGTACATAGTACAACATTTTTTGTGGAGGTAATATTAAAATATAATGTCTGGCCGCCATTGATGATATTGTCTGGATCATTTTTCGATTTCTTTCCGGAATTTCTTCTATAAAAAACCATTAATAGTTTTCTCAAATTATGCTCATTTTACAATAATTTTAGCCTAGACAAAATTGATAATCTGGGCAAGAATGACGAAGTCACTCTTCACTCACTGGGTCCAAGGACATGTGGGAATAGAGAGCAATGGGATAGCGGAAGGTCTGGTAAGGAAAGAGAGGAGATATCGAGCGATCAGAAGAAAGGAGATATAAAAACTGTTGCGAAGAATCTGCTATGTAACTAAGTATAATTGTATATAGAGGTTATTTGGCTGTAAACCTCACTTTTGTGGTTGTTTGTTTATATGATTTGCAAACGCATGTATTCAATTTGAATTGGACAATTTATTATTCAAAACGATTATTTACACAATTAAATGATATATATACCAGCCAGAATTGGTCTACAAAATTGGGCTACACGGTCGGACACGGGTAAGAACATGCTTGAATGTCGACTGAGAACAGGATATACACAAAGGACCCATCATTACCTTTTGAAAAGAGAACAGCCTCCAATATGATCTATTTGTAATTGCCAGCTATTGATGATACTTCTAGACTGTCCGTTATACTTAGTGTCCAGAACCAACAATTTTATAATGTCAACACATTGGAAAAATTATTTTCAAAAAATGTACAAAAAATAATGAGCACCCTTAAATTTATCGAAGCATGTAAACTGCCAAAAAAATTATAACTAATGAAATCATATTGTAGTCGCAAATGACCCAAAAATCGGGTGACCTACAATAAAATATATTGCACTAAACTGTTTTTTTCGTAACAATATCCTAGGGATCCTTGTTTCCTGAAGAAGTTGTAATTAGGCTTCAAGTAGAAAATAATTCAATTTTTGAATATAAAAAAATTTGCATATGTAAATATCAAAAGTTATATCGGGGTCAAATATCATCTAAAAGAACGATAAGTTATATCACGGTAACACAGACAAAAAACCCTTAAACTCGGCCTGCGCACTACTGTGCTTTAAATGTTATGGGGGAGGGAGGACATCGAAATATTAGAAAGACTTATGCGGGCTTGGTAAAAACAAGGTTGGGAAACACTTCTAAAGACATTTGACGATTAATTTCCCACATTCTATTAAGGTTTCCATCAAATTTCGAATTTGTATTTTTCTATTTAACAAAATGTCAGTACTGAATCCACACAAAATTGAATAATCTAGAATGATAGTTTTAAAATAGTTTTGAACTATTACCCTTTTTGTTTCGATTAAGAAAAAGTTAAAGGTTAACTCAAATTTTTGTTGACTAATAGTTTTTTTTTTCAATTTTAAAACGTTATCAACTTATTAATGTTTAAAAACAAATTTCTGTATCAGCGTACAGACTTTCTCATTTTTAATAAAAAAAGCAGCAACATAGAATTTAACAGATGATTACAAAAATAATCAAAACCTTTTTAACTGATCGTAATTTTTCGAAATTTAAAAATACAAAAAATGTATATATTTTCTAGAAAATGGTTTTAGAAATCTAGTACATTTAAATTTTAATATACTGTTTTGTAAGATCATATTTTCTTATAGGGAACTATCTTGTCCTTATTGTACTACAGGATCACATACTGCGTAAAAAGCTTACTGTGATTTTTCTATGTATATAAAACATAAAGTTAGTTCATAAAAACAATTATACCAAAACTGTCTAGGTCAAGGCCTTTTTGTACACCTTTTTATTGAACTAACAACACTGTTTGCCATGGTCGACAAGTCTGTATGACAAAGATAGCAATACATACAGTACAAAGATAGTAGACTGTCTTTTTGTACCTTAGTCTTAAATAAATTTATTTATTTGTTAAATTTTTGTGTAGTTTTGATTTTTGTATCAAGGCCATTCATTAGTCACGCTTATGAAGATTCATTAAAAAAAACATACTGTATATAATATAAATGTATAATTTTGTTTGTGTGTCTCATTCTTATTTTATACTCATACTGTCATCATCCCCAGGGAAATAAACCCTGTTTTCAGCCAACATATTTGTGTATGATATATGAATTGAATTGACGAATGTAAATTTATATATATATGTTTATATATATATACATAAATGGGGGTTAAAATGAGAAGAACAAGAAGGTAGGGGGTCGTTTTATTAATTTGTTTCTTGTTGTTTCATCATAAAGTTATCATATTTAGCTTTTAATCAAACCGATTGATTTGTTTTCTCTTTCATTCCCCCAAAAATTCCGAACATCTTGAAGAATAGTAGGAAATTAGGTCAGATATAAATAGAAAAGTCGGAAACACTTTTGTTTGTTCAGTTTATATTTAGTTAATAATTTGTTTTAGTAATTGAAATCATTCGGTTTTCGAAAAAAATGTTTCGGATAAAAGCTGTTCATTAATAAATATACTAATAACTTTTATTCGAAACATTTTCCCGAAAATCGAATAAATAAGGCTCAAATCAATTATAAAATCTTAAATCGATTGAATATATGTTATTACTGTCGATTACAGAAGCATGTGAATATATACAAATTCCTATGTGTATAGTACCTGGGCAAAAACAATACAAGTCCATGTATTCAACATATAAGCAGAGACATCAATAGAAAAAAATGCAACAACAATTCAACTCAAGTTCTTTGGGACTATCTTAAATTTTGGGACTATTATATATATATATATATATATATATATATATATATATATATATATATATATATATAGTAACAAATAAGCATTTAATTATGGTACTATGCAAATCCATTTTGCAGATAAAATTTATAATGCATGTCATAAACATGTTCAAATCATCAGTAAACACAAAGCATTGATTTTCATTCATATAATTTATAACTGATATTGATAACACATTTCTCGATTAGAAACAACTGGTGTTAAGGATGTACGAGCACTAGATATAGCCCATTTATAAAATTCATCAAAATCTTATCTAGACATACATAAAAGTCCACAATAGTTTATTATTTTTTGTCGTAAGTTAAAATTAAAATTTAATCTAACCCTAACCGTCATATTGGGCCAAAAAAAAAGATATTTAAGAAAAAAATCTGAGATTTCGGGTAATTAAGCAACTGTCGACCGAAATTAAATTTACCCGAAATCTCAGTTTTTTTCTTAAATATATTTTTTTCTAGGCCCGTTATACCGGAATTTTATTGGATCAATCTCTTTATTAATATTTCCATTATCTATTGCGTAGTTTTTTTAGTGTAGTGAAAATTATCAAAATATGTCATAATATGTCGACACTCACAGGTTCCTCCTGACAGAAGGAAGATCTTGAATAATCTTCCTTCGAATAATATCTTGACTGTGAAGTTCAATGCCAAAGCATCTTATACCTATTTTTGTTGTTTTTTGAAGGATACAAAAACTAATTACTAATTATCATCTGATTTGACCTTTACATAGCCTCTCAATGACCTGTGTAGGTAATTTTGACCCATAACATGAATTTCTATTACTGTTATAATCTGGTCACAAGTCGCCAATGTCTGGATCGGTAGGTAATGATATCGGTAGGAAAGATACCAACTTATCTTGATAAGTTTAAAAAAACAAAGTGGTTAAAATGGCTAAAAGTTCCTGGCTTGTGAATTAAAGTTTGGCTGTAAATTGGTACAAAAGAAAAAAAGACAACTCATGAATAAAATTTATTTCTTTGTCTCAATGAGTGCAACCGCCATTTTAATTGAATTTCTTTGAATTTGATTTCATCTTTTGCGTGGTGTAATTCGTACTTGATGTCCTCCAATTAATTTTAAAGTTATTTCCATTTCGAACCTTAGTGCATTCATATTTAAATCGGTATGAAATTCATATCTAGATAATAATGTGGCTAATGTTGTTTTCATGAGGATCCACGCATATCGATAACCTGAGCAATAACCAAATAATGATCAACCTTAGTAGTAGGAACTGATGCAGCAATAGGCTAACTTACCAATACAATTTCTAGGACCTCCACTGAAAGGTATATATGCGTAAGGATGACGTTTCTTTATATTTTCATCTGTAAAACGTTCTGGATCAAACTTCAAAGGATTCTCCCAGTAATCGGCATTTCGATGTAAGCCAAATACAGAAATAGCCACATCGACTCCTTTTGGAATTGTGTAATTGTCTAAAATTTTTAATGATTATTGAGCAAGTGGAAAATTTTTTTAAAACAACCCAACAATATTACCAATATGGATATCTTGAGTTACTTCTCTTCCAACCACCGATATCGTTGAGTGCAATCTCAATGACTCTTTAATAACCATTTCCATATACTTTAACTTAGGTAGGTCCTCAAAATCTATCTGTTTTTGATTTAAGTCATCAAGAACTTGAAACAATTCTTCACAAACTTTGTTTTGAATATTTTTGTTTGCCGCCAAATTTAGTAAGACAAAGCTTAAAGCTTTTGCTGATGTATCATAAGCCTACAAAACAATTTTATTTACAATCTCACGCGGATTCATCCTTACCCCACGCTAGACAATTTTAAGTTGCCTTAAAATTGAGTAAATATACTCATTACACATAATTAAATGAATCAGCTGCCATCTGCATTAATTACCAGAACAATTGGAAGTGAACATAATTCTCGCTGCCATTTATTATCAAATATCATAACAAATGAGCACCATAGGCAATTGTTCCATGGTGTAATTTTGTAAACTACTCATAATAAAGAAAACAGTAAAATTTATCGGAACCATTTGAAATATCATAATAAACAAAATCTAAATTGATTCCAGGCGTATTTTCTATTGACGGCGTTTAGGTAAGGTTTTTTCGAACTTTCAGGTATGGTTGCCGAATTGACATTCTACTTTATATATTTTATACCTTGAAATTTGAATAAACTTACGGCCATAATCACTATATTAATTTCAGATTCCAATTGTTTTTCTGTAAAACTTGGATTATCTTTTGTGAAATCGATCAAATAATCTAGTAACGGCTTTCGATGTTCATTTTTGTTACGATTATTATAAACCATTAAATTATCGTTTTTAGTTTGAACTTTATCTTTTTTTATCTTCTCAGTTATGATCTAAAATTGAGTAAATAAGATCTGAAATATATATTTTTGACTACCATATAGACATATATTCTACCCTCACCAGAAGAAAAGACAGCGAATGTAGATATTAACCTATTTAAACCAGTGTAGTATGTATAAAAAATATGGAAAACGATTTCATGCATCCAAACATCCATACAATCATTCATTCGTGGAGAAAGTTTTACTCGTTCTTGAGCATTAGCCAAAAAACGTTCTGAAATACATTTTTATGGTTTGGTATCCAAAATTGCACATTTTGTTGAAAACTTCTAATATTAATAATTTTAACGAAACCTAATTCAGCAAATGTAAGCGTTTAATATTCTCAATTGTTCCGCGTTAAATTAATGAAAAGTCGTGGATGGTTGGATATTTTTTCCGCGGTGAGCATTACGGCGTGATTATTCTACATAGGCGACAAAAGTCGTGTCCTTTTTTCAACATTTTATTGTCATTTTGTGCCGTATTCCTTCGGTTTTTGGGAAAATGTCGATCAATACAAAGAATTATTCATGGCAACCGCCAAAGTTTATTTATCATTCCTCTTAGTTCCTGAATCAATGCAGGCCTTAACTAAATGATTACGATAATGAAATGTGTTTTAGACAATAATGAATTAATATAAAATGCATTTCTATGGGCCCGTAGTTTCTGCTAAGTTTTCAACCCATAGAAACTTTAATTCCAAAATTATTGTTTTCTATTGAATGGGTTGTTACATGACGAAAATCCATTATAACTATTAAATAAAACCAAATATTTGAAATTTTCCTAAAACCACTTTATATGATTAGTTTCGGAACGCAGTTCCTTCTTCAGAAATAAAAAATGATAAATATTATTATATTTCATTCACAATAGATTATTATAAGTACCTGAAAATGTTTACCTTGTTTCTACAGCATGTACAAATTGTTAATTTCATTTTTTATTTCTGAAGAAGGTGAGAACTGTGTTCCCGAAACTAGTCAAATAAAGTGATTTAACGAACATTTCAAATAATTGGTTTTATTTCATTATTTTTATTTCGACTTGTAAATAATCGTCGTTCTATTGCCTCTTGATTCAACCGTCATTAACTCAATAAAATTTGTTACACTTATTGACTACAAAACTCAACGACCGAGGTCAGTGAGTGATATTTTTGGGTAAAAACATTAAATTATGAGTGTGGTATACAAACTTTAGTACTCAAACCCCAAATAATACTTTTATCTTTATTTAATTGCTTATAATCTTTGGTCATTCGGTAAAATATATCTGGATAAAACAAGG
Organism: Nineta flava; assembly: GCA_963920215.1. Lineage (NCBI taxonomy): Eukaryota > Metazoa > Arthropoda > Insecta > Neuroptera > Chrysopidae > Nineta > Nineta flava. The sequence goes on from OY986044.1 coordinate 81,118,354, forward strand.
GATTGAAAACTCTTTTCGTAAGAAGACGCCACGAACTAAAATATATAAATTTTATTAATTATTCACTAACTTATAATAATGTCGTCTTATTTTAAAATATAATTCTTACCTTTCCATGGCTTTGAAGTAAGAGGAATCGTCTTCATGTGCGTTAACATTTACACCCATTGTTGATCCTTAAATTAAATAAAGTGTTTTTATGATTATTGAATGTATTTAAAATTTAATAGTGTTTTCTTAATCAGTTACCACACGCTGCATCTAGAGTTGTTTTTGATAAATAGTCAAATATGTCGAAAGCTTGTACATTATTTAGTTCCATTTCCAATTGTTTTGTTAACAAATTAACCTTTTCCACAAATACTTTAAAATATGCTTTTAAATTATTCGGACTAAAACCTCTGATCACAATACCTCGATTATGTTTCCATTTAGGAACTAAAATTGTCTTAGATATTAAAGTTTTGTTATTATCGACAGCAAAGAGTTATGGTTTTTGTTAATACAGATGCTTTAAAAAAAACACCACTTTTTGCTGTCGAGAATACCTTAATAATGAAGGTACATTAACCACCTTTAGAAATTATAATTGAATCTTCTAATATAAATTTACCAACTAATTTCATTAAGCGTGGTTTTTCTAAATTTTTATGATTCGACAAAAGTTCTTCAACAAGATTTGGGTCAATTGTTAATAATACTGGTACAGGACCCATCCATACTCGAACCAGAGGTGAATATGATTTTGTTAAATACTCTATATTGTTAGTTATTTCTGAAATGAAATATTTAATTTTAGTCAATTATATTACATATCGTTTTCTTCCTTCTCGAATGTGCCCGCAATTCTAGCTAATATTTATACGAAAATAAATGAGTCGATGAATGTATTGCTCATTTCTATAACCTCTGAGAAATTGGCGCAGGAGTGAAAATTATACAGCCAAAATATTTTTACGTAATTCTCTTCGATGTCTAGTACTGATTATCATAATTCATCGGGTAAATTGGTCATAGCTCAAAAAACCATCAAACTCGTAATTTTTGAAAACTTAAACAATTCATATCGTGGAACATCTTGATTTTGTTGCAAAAAGCTAGACATTTAATACTCAAATTAAGTCAAAATATACGAAAAAATTTCATTGTTGTTAGCCAATGGCAACAATTTTAAATCAGTATTGAAAAGAGTTATTACACAATACAAATTTGGCCAAATAGTTTTCGATACTCTAGCGAGAACTCCTCGTACACAAGAAAAAAGTTCCAGTGAATAGTGTTATTTAAAAATAGCGATAAAAAAAATGCATAGTTTAGTTCATTTTACTGACAAAAAATCAGCCTTCGGTTGAATTCATCAAATCAGTAGGATTTACCTTAAATATAAGTAAATTTATACAGGTAAAAATAGTCAATTAAAAATGCATACAGCTTGAAAGAATAGAAAATAAAATTAGTTTTTTACCTTCCAAAGATCCGCAAAACATGTTTGCATTTCCAATAAGTGGATGAGCGTGTGGTCCAGGTAATTTCGACACGTAATAGCACATTCGAATATAATTTGATAGATGAATACATGATAGAACTATAACTGAAATCAATAACGCAAAAAATAACCAATAATGATTTTCTATGCTCTTCAGTAGTATTGTCGAAAACATTTTGGTGAATAAAATAATTAACTTGTTAATAACTGAAGGGGAATATTCAAAAATATCATAAAATTTTGATTTATATTAGAAATTTTAACCCCAAAAAAATATCTTAAAAAATTTAATTGCATTATTTTTAAATTAAAACTAATTAAAAAGCTTGTTTTTGAACTCAACAGGCCCGTAAGCTGACTATCGTAAAATTTTCTAGTATATTTTGTCTTGAGAAAATTTTGTCATGAATTTTTTTTTTCCGAGTGTATGGAGTCGTCGATATTTTGTCTGAGGATCAAGATGAAGTGAACAGTTAGATAAAACAAAACTTTTTTGAGGGCGACAAAACGTTTTGTCGAAAGACGTTTAGCTTGATCAATTTGAGTTCAGTCTTAGAAATTATTAAAAGAAACTTCAAATAGTTCATAATATAATTTTATTTGATAGCCATTGTGTTTTTTGTCCACTTAACGATGAGAGGCAGGCGTTAGTCCTGCTCTGGGGCTATTTTCCAAGTCACAATGATTTTTTTTTTGATCATGTGTTTAAAAGTATGATTATAATTTATGTAATATAAACGAGATGATTTTCTTGACGATATTAATTAACCCAAAAAACTTATTTTAATCAGCATATTTCATTAATTTGATAATTTATAAAACTATACTCAAATGCGTTATTATGTGTCGAAACAACGTCGATAACGCTCTTATCCAATTAATCGGAATGCAACACTGTTAATGGGATTTTGTGACGATAAAAATGAGTTATATTTTCTATATTTATATTTTCTTTAAACCTTATTATTATTATTATTCATTCAAGCTGTGTAAATTTTTAATTGATTATTTTAACGTTCATGTTCAGGTCATAATCAAGTATGTCATATTCACTGATCTCTTTTCGAGATATTTGAGCTTAAATATCTAAATAATTGGTTTCGAATCCCTATAATTTTCGTTGTTATTTTTATGATACATAGTATGGTATTTTTATGGTACAATTGAAGTCCAGATCTCAGTGAAATAGTACAATACATTCGGGTTTATGACAACCCGTACGATTAAATTACAATGCTAGTTAAATGCATTGTTACGCCTAACTTTTCTCAGGCCTGTATCTCGAGAGCTATTGCATTAAATAAATTTTAATGAATTTAAAATGAATTAAACAGAACAAATTATATAAACCACCTCTGTTATAACCTTGAATAATCAATAAACTATTTGATTATATGTGAGGCTCTTATTTACCAAATTAGCAACGAGTAACATATCTTTGACTGCAAGTATTGGGCATTAATTAATTAATGTACTTTGCAACCAGTTGTTGTTGACCTTAACAACAAATTTTTTGTTTTGCAGTCAAAGTTCCGGTTTTAGAAATATATACCTTCCTTTGTTATTTGACGACATTGATAGAGCGCAAATGGATTATGTAGCTAAATCGCTTGCACGATGCTGTTAAATAATATAAATTCTAATTAACTTTTTCGGATAAAATTCCCCGATTTGTTATTCATAAAAATCGAACATTAGCTGAGAGAATATGAGACACGGAATTGGAAAAATATAAGTTGCCTACATTCCCCTCATCACAACTGGATTCAAGCTCGTTACGCAGGAGCCTTAAAATACATAAATCACTTTCTAGCGGTCACAATTTTAGTCTGATAAAAGTGAAATGTCGTATGATTTTTGTATTTGCAAGGCCAATTTTATTAATAAATGACAGACGTCAAAAGGATAGGAGGGCATAGAGAACGAAGAAAACACAAAATATAAAATATCTCTCTTAATATTAGAACAATCGAAAAATGTGTAAGGAATAAAGTAGTAGAAAATCATATTTGCTACAATTCATCACCTTACCATTTTTGCTCAAACTCTAATGTGTACAGAGATATTAAGGAATTTAGTTTTCAATCTCAAGATAAGAAATAAAATTACAGTGAAATTTAGTACCTACAAGTTTACTTCTTATAAATTTTTCGAATATTAAGAGAGGTATGTCAAATTTAGTTTCCCCCTCACTCTAAACCCCCCTTTCCCCTTGTTCGATTTTACCCATTAACGAACTTGGTCTCATCAACATGTCATCGGTACAACCGCAAAAGCTGCATTTTATTCGAAAATTCGCTAAAATACATGCTTAATCCAATTCATTAAAAAAAAAACAAAAAAAAACCTTCAAATAAAATAAATAAACACACAAACTGCATCATCAAAATATGATATTTGCATAAAAGATTAATAACAAATATTCATAAAAATATGCATAAAAAAAAAACATATTAATGATTCAGTGGAAAATATAAATTTTTACATGCATTGCAAGAAATGAAAGATAATAAAAACAAATTAACTTTTTTTATGATCCATATTGACCAACCACGATCAAACATGGAGGCATTCGTTCGTACATAAAAAATAAACATTACAAAAAATAATTGTTTATTTATCAATTGACTTGATTGACTACGAGAACGTTTAACAGAAACAAATACAACGAAACGAACGGCTTCATTTAAAAAAAGATGTTTATTAATCAAAAATATTTATTCATTACGCTAATTATAATTATTGGGTGTATCATCAATATGAATCAAGTTCGATGTGATTTTGGAGCAGATTTAGCTGCTCTGATTAAGGTAATACGAATTTTCGAATTTAACACTATTTTTGTTTTGTTTTTAGCGAATTTCCTCCAAAAGAAATGCAGCTATTGTTTTTGTATCACTGTTGGAATTTCGTAAAAATTTCTTCAAATGTCCATGGATCCTACCTACTAGATGTTAATAATCACTATCGCTAAAATTTGTATATATATATATGTACTTTTTAAAGTGTCTCTGAACTCTCTAGCGGTCACAGTTTTATTCCGATTAGAATGAAATTTGGTATTTGAGGCGCTTTTGATATTCTAAAGGTCAAGTTCGTTAATGGGTAATATCGGTTTAGAGGGAAACACAAAATTTCGTATATCTCCCTTAATATTTGACAAATCGAAAAATTTATCAGGTGTTAAGTTGTAGGTACAAAGTTTTACTGCAATTTTGTTTCTTATCATTTTTCTGTTACACTAATATTTACAGAAATATTGACGGTTTAAGATTGAAAATTAAATTCGTTAATATCTCTGTACACATTAGAGTTCGAGCAAAAATGATAAGGTGATGAATTGCAGCATACTTGATTTTCTACAACTTTATCCCTGACGCATTTTTCGATTGTTCTAAAATTATGAACGTTATTTTATATTTTGTGTTTTCTTCGTTCTCTATGCCCTCCTTTTCCGTTGATCTAACCATTTAGTGATAAAATTGGCTTTGAAAATACTTAAATCATATCAGATACGACATTTCATTTTGATTAAACTATAATTGTGGCTACTAGAGGGTAATTTATGTATTCTAAGGAAATTCGCTAAGTTGACGCAGCTCCTGCGTAACATCTTTTTTTTTTATGTGAATGTGTCCTTTATTTATAATATTGAAACTGTAAGTAGTGATGTCGCGAGAGAAGCGAGACGAGATGAGATAAAAATTAGAATTATGATTTTCGAAAAATATTCGAGTGACAGACGATAATACTCTCTTTAAATCTGTACAGATTTTGAATCTGTAAAAATGAACTAATCTCAAAAAGGGTTCAAATCATTTTGGATGTGGGAATGATTTATTTTTTTCTATACCCTTTATTGTAAATATAAAAATTCTAATCAAGTAGAAAATCGAATATGAGGCGAATTATTAAATATATTGATTGCAGGAAAATTTTAGGGAAGACTCTTAGTAATAATTATAATTTTTAAAGTTTATTTTTTAGTACAGAAAATGACTTTTTTTTTTTTTTGTTAATTGTATTTTCAAGAAAATCTTCAACTGTAAAAACGAACCGAGACAAGCGGATAACGGACTTTTGCAAGTCAATGCAATACAGGTATGCTACTCTCTCGTCTCATCTCGTCTTGCGGCATCGCAAGGTGTTTGTTGTATAAGAACTGCCTAAATCTAGAAAATAAAAATCATTTTCAATGTGGATTATTTGTCAAAATATCTGTTAAAGCTAACCAAAAACTAAAACTTTTCTGTCTGCTTTTATTTGTGTTAACCCTGGTGAGGGATAGAAATCTCGAAGACTGTAAGAGATAGAGAAAAAACTGTTTAAGGTAGGTCCAGCATTGACTTGCCGGTATGCGTTTATTATAGAACAAATACACAGAAATATCCACATTTTTTAATTATTTTATTTCGAAAACAAAACGGTAAAACGCGACTTTTTAAAAAAAATTTATTTAAGAAATATTTATCTTTACTCTCCTAGTTTTTTAAAAAATTCTGTCGAGTTTTTTTCAATACAACAGATAATCGTTGGACGGGCATGAAGTTTTACATGCTTCTAATGAGAGATGATCGTCAAAATTGTGAACTTTGGCATTAATTATCTCGCGTTCTAAACGGTCTAAAATTCGTCAGGATTTATTAGAAAACGTTACTTTTAGCCTGTAAAAAAATGAGCAAAATCTGTCGAAAAGTGATTTATTTCAAGCTGGAACTATCTTAAAAAAATTTTTTTCGTCTGTAAAAACATATTTTGAATTCGGTTTTTGAAAATATCTTTTAAAAGTGCTAAATATTTTTATACGAAATATTAATGAAAAATCGATTGATATTTAGTTTTTGATTTTCTTTAATGTTGTGATATATTGCAAAACCATTTGAGAATGGCGAAAGTTTTTAGACATGCGGTCCTTAGACTTAACATAAATTCATAATAATTTCCGGATAATTTTGTTTTTTTTCAAAATTTTATAGTCGATTTGTGCAAAATCCAAGTGTTTCGAACAAAGATTGTCAATATTTATGTAACAAACAAGTATTTTTTCGAACACAAATCGATTGCCCAAATTTGAAAAAGAAACGGCATTCAAGACACCAATAAAATTAGCAAAAACAATAAATTTTAGACAAATTTGTTCCTACAAAAATTTACGTTTTAGACAAATGCTGAAGAAATTGGAGGATTGTTTCGTTTTTGTCTGTTTCAATCTATTTATCAACATTTATTTCGAACTTCTAATGAGAGTTCGAAACTTTTTGTTTAATATATTTCATTACGAAAAATCTCGTCTAGTTTAAAAATTTTAAATACATTTTGTTTATCAAATTTTGTTTCAGAAACAAAATGAAGATATTCTGAAACGAAATTTGGCATTAGCATTCAACCCCTCTAGCGATGGGGTGAGTGCATTTTCATCAGATAATGGAAATTTTGTTACAACGACTCAAGATGGAAAAAGTATGAAAATCATTTTAAAAAAATAAACACTAATATTGATAATAAAATACTTATTTTTTAGAAACAACTGTGGGGTCTCTTGGACCCGTTGCTGGAGCATTTGGTAATGCAGTGGCCGTGGCAAGTGATAAATCTGGAACAGTTATTGCGACAGGACATTGATTATGTTTTTTTTTTGTGTTTAATTCAAAATAAATTTAATTAATTTCATTTAATTTATATATTTTTATAAATGATTCCTGTTTATTTTATTTAAAATTATTTTTTTAATATTTATAATTTTACTTCAGTATTTAACATAACAATAAAATAAAAAATAAGTAATTTATAGGAAAATGTATGATTAAATATTTTAAGTTTTGGAAGAAACAATAAAATTTTCTTATTATAAAATGTTTTTTTTTTACACCTGAAACAGTCCAGAAATATTTCCAATAAAAAAAAAAAAACAGTGTGTGTGTGTGTACTTATATACGCACGTAAGAAGTTATACTTTTTTTAAAATAATTTATTAAAGTATTATTGAATAAGGTCAACTCTACTATTAAGATACAAAAGTTTAATAAAATGATTTAGCAGTGAAAAACTATAATAATTTATATATTGTATCTAAAACCAATGATTCTACATTTTATCATGGTAGAACAGAACCAGCGTCACTTCTTCCGTTCAAATTAGAGTTTGAAAGACTGGCTTTAAATCCATTATTTACATTAGAACCAGAGTTAGTGAAATTTATCAAAATCGCAGGCCTGTTTTATCAATATATACATTTAATATATAAAGTTTATGAGCTTGTAGCGGTATCGCTTCTTCATTATTAAATTATTATAATAATATTGTTTATCATTTTTATCTGTTGCTTAACAACTATAACTTCCTTCTATTATCACGGTTGCTTTGAATGTTAACAACTTTCAAATATTAAATTATTAAATTATCTCATTAAATATTAAATTATTATAATAATATTGTTTATCATTTTTATCTGTTGCTTAACAACTATAACTTCCTTCTATTATCACGGTTGCTTTGAATGTTAACAACTTTGATAATTTACATATAAATATAAATAATATGTCATAAATCAATTTAATAAAGATCAATTATATCTTTAACATATATTTATTATTTATTTAAATAATAATTATTCATTATATCAATCAATTACTTCTACAAACTCATAAAATTATCATTGATAATGTGGCTCGTAATTCTAAAATTATTGTTTTATCAGAAATATGGAGTAATAATGATGAAGACATTCCTGTACCCTTTTCTCCTGCGTTGTACAGACTTATTGATATTGTGTCCTTCATAAATAATATTATCAAAATAACATATTGGTCGTAAATTTATTATCAAATCACAGTAGTTACCACAAAAGCCAAAGACAAAGTATTTGTTACGTCAATTTTCTTGCAAAACTATATCTCGTAGCGTCGTAGGCACTTTGGTACCTCTGGCGTAATGTATTTCTAATAATGCTCTATTTATACGAAAAAGGAATATACGAAGAAGAATGCTACTTGACTGATGACACATTGAAAAATCTCAGCGGGCTGTTCGTAGACGTGGCAACCAATCTTATCCTATAACAGAAACTATTCGCTTCTAAATTTTTCAAAAACTAAGAACACTGTGTCTATCCATCAGAAGACTGGTAAGCCCTGATCTGCATTTTTGTAATATTCTCCTGTTATTAGAAGTTTGTTTAAGGGGCCCTAGAAGTTTCCTTCACGAACTCCAGTTGAATATTGGAATATTGGCAGAGTTCCTATCAGAGTTGGCTGCAGCCGCATATCCTACCAATTCCTAGTTTACTCACAAATATCTTCCTCTCCTCTCACATCGTCACATCCTTAGGCATCACAATGGACCTTATGCCTCAACAATCTATGGCCTATTATTTTGCTGACAAAACATTAGCTGAAAGCACTATGACTAAGAAATGCAAAAAGTTTCTGGCTCGCTAGCGATAGTTTTTCCAATCTACTTTTGCTAATAAATAGCAGGAATGTGTTGTCCATCAGCTGCAATGCAATTAGGCTATTCCCTTTCATATAAGAGGGAATAATGATAATAGTTTTTGATTGGGAAAGACATTTCAAGATTTGTTTTCTGTTCAAACAAATTTGCTCAGAATGAATTGGTTCGAAATTAATAAAAGTCAAAAGTTTTTGGTTATATTTTTCGAGAATTTTATCTTGCCTTAAATGTTGGTAAATTTCTGTCCTAAATTGTGGTGGAACGATGAAAGATAAAAAGATTAAACCTTTGTATGGTGATTTGTAGCGTTTTTTTTTTAATAATTATAATTCTACTTTTTTCGTATTTCATTATCTGGCCCAAGTAATAATTGCTGGCACGTGTAAATTAAATCAAAAAGATAATAAACAATATTCATAGCTTATGCTGCATGAATTTCGTGCTAAAATTGATAAAAACTTTATAATGCTTTTAGCCACGACTGCCACGGACTAACTGATTTGCATCCTATAAATAAAAGTTTAAGTGATCTTTTGTTTTATAAAATAGCTGACAGTTTCAGCGGATCCATCAATAGTCATTTAAAAATGGCACGATTTAAACAAACAATTTTTATTCTATTTGGAGTATTATTGTTAGTAAATCAAATATGTCTATCGATAGCGACTCAAGTAAGTAAAAGAAACGCGATACTAAAGACCGCAGACGGTTAGGTGTGCTATTTTCTCTATGTTTCGAACATAGATGGCAGCATATTCTATAAATTATCGATACTTTACAGTCATCATCCGCAAACTTTTAGGGGTAGATCATGCTCCAACGCTTAGATACCGTGATTGGTGAGAATTTTGCAAAAACAGTACGAAAATGTCACATACAAAATTCTCACTATTCTCGAGCGGTGAAACGCTCTATGATTTCACTACAAAACTAGAGACAAGTACTAAGTCTACTTTCTAGAGATTAGTGTCTTGTGTTCAAGACGTCCCAAAAATCATTTTGGGACGTCTTTTTTATTTCAAAAGGCCTCGATTTCAAATAATCGCTAATTATTTGGTGCTAGAAAAAAGGTCCACATATTACCGTCTTTAGTTTCTCGTATATAGCTCAGAATAATTTTTTTTTTTTAAACCTGTGTTACTTTTTGAAGGAGTCATGTGACGAAGACAAAGAGGACAGTTCTGGAGGATCATCTGGGTCTGCCAGCGGTGGTTCAGCTGGTGCTTCCAGTGGAGGATCAACTGCTGCGGCTACCAAAGGCTCAGCTGGAGCCTCTAGTGGAGGTTCTACTGCTGGGGCTGCCGGTGGCGCTGCTGGTGCTTCTAGTGGTGGATCAGCTGCTACTGCCACCAAAGGGTCAGCTGGTGCTTCCAGTGGAGGATCAACCGCTTCAGCTACCAAAGGCTCAGCTGGTGCTTCCAGTGGAGGATCATCTGCTTCGGCTACCAAAGGCTCAGCTGGTGCTTCTAGTGGAGGATCTTCTGCTTCGGCTACCAAAGGCTCAGCTGGTGCTTCTAGTGGAGGATCAACTGCTGCGGCTACCAAAGACTCTGCTGGTGCTTCTAGTGGAGGATCAAGTGCTACTGCTTCCAAAGGCTCAGCTGGTGCTTCCAGTGGAGGATCATCTGCTTCGGCTACCAAAGGATCAGCTGGTGCTTCTAGTGGAGGATCTTCTGCTTCGGCTACCAAAGGCTCAGCTGGTGCTTCTAGTGGAGGATCAACTGCTGCGGCTACCAAAGACTCTGCTGGTGCTTCTAGTGGAGGATCAAGTGCTACTGCTTCCAAAGGCTCAGCTGGTGCTTCTAGTGGAGGTAGTACAGCAGCTGCTAGTAAAGGAAGTGCATCAGCAGCTTCTCAAGGAAGCTCCGCTACTGCAAGCAAAGGAAGCGCTTCAGCTGCAACAAATGGTGGGTCTGCTAGTTCAAGTGGAGGAGGAGCTTCAGCTGCTAGTGGTGGAGGTTCAGCGGCAGCATTTGGTGGTGGTGCCGCAGCGTCTAGTGCAGGAGGTTCAGCAGCTGCCAGTGGAGGAGGTGTTGCAGTTTCTGGTGGAGGAGGTTCAGCAGCTGCCAGTGGAGGAAGTGCCGCAGCATCCGGTGGTGGTGCAGCTGCATCTGGCCCGGGAGGATCTGCAGCTGCAAGTGGAGGTAATGCCGCAGCATCCGGTAGTGGAGCAGCAGCTTCTGTTGCAGGTGGTTCTGGTGCTGCAAGTGGTGGATCAGCAGTCTCCAGTGCCACTAGCGGTGGAGTTGCTACTGCTGCTGCAAGTGCTGGTAGTGGTATTGACCTTTCCAATTCTACTACCAAACTAGCATCAACTAAAACATCGTCTACTTCAAATGAATTGGTTGCAAGTGGTGCTGGAGCCCAAGATTCATTATTATCTTTAGCCGATGATGGAGCATTATCGAAGTTATTAGGAGTCGATGATTCACGTAATGATATGAAAGATGTTATGAAAACTGCCTTGAATTTCGCATCAGATCTAATGGATTCGAAAACGAAACAGCTAGCGCAAGGTGCTCCACCTGGCTATGCTGGTACACAATTCCAAAATTCATATGGTGGATATCAACCAGCATATGGACCACCACTCCAATCTCCATACTATGGACCTCCTCAATCCCCACCCGGTTATTGTGGTTTCCCAGCGTGACTAACCGGTGGATCAACTACAATAAACGCTGAATTAAGCGCTCGTAAATGTGATGATTAGACATTAAGTTCTACTTGTAGAACTTATATGCTAGCTAAACTGGTTTTTATAAATATTTATTGATATATTTCCAGTTATTCCCGATAAACTTATCTATACTCTTAGTAAATTATTCTAGAACCATTTAGAGTTTATGAATTATAATACTTCTTAGTCTCCTATAGATCTTATAAAATGTAAACTATTGTTTTTGTCATTAATGTAGCTAATAAAGATTTAATTTATTTGTATTTTTGGTATTTTTAATTAATAGTGTATTCAAAAATCTATTTTGGGAAAGTTTTGGAAATTTTATTTCAAATATCTCTCATCAGAGTTCTCAAAGATTATCGCCGAATAAATCTTATGTTATAACCGAATTCAGGGTTACATAAGCAATTTTTCAATTTTAAGCATCTGTCAACCGAAAATTATTTACTTAAGATATAGATCTTCAGTTTTAATCTATTATTAGGCATAAAATTTAGGTGTTACAGTTAAGCGCATGCATATTTATCCGTATGACCGTCCAAATAGCCGAGTGGTTTAAGGCGTTATGTCTGAGGCGTTATGTCTACTTTGAACTGGGAGGTTATGGATTCGAATCCCGACATCGGCAGTTTGTCATTTATGAAGAAAAAAAAAGAGGGCGGTTAATTGACTAAACTGTCGGCGTATGGACAAGAACGAATTAACCGGCTATGCTTGTGAAGGTTTTCTGCATTTTTCTAAACGAACTCCAAATGAATATCTGCATTTATAACTACATTTTTTTTTCGAAAATTCACAAAAATGATATCAAAAATACTATGTGCGAAAATTACTATGCATGATAAAAAAGGCATTTACCACTAAAGCTTGCAAAAATAAGCTTGCAAACGTTTCCGCCCTCTTTTATATAATATTATTAAAGTTTTTGTACAATGTTTGAATGTAAAAATTGTTTTGCAGAGGTTTTATTTTGTATTTATTACCTGTTTTGTATTTATTATCGCATAATTGCGATAATAGCTAACTCTTATTGAATTTTAATTATTTAGGTTTTACCCATATTTCTTTGTTTTCATTCATACAATCTTGTATTATGCAGTTTATATAAGTATTTAAATATGTTGGCTTTTTGTTAATATTTGTAAATTTTTGTCATTATCATATATTTTTGGATGAACTAACTGTGTTTCGTAACTATAGTAAAAATAAAATTAGTATTACGTAAATGGCAAATATTTGTTTTATTTAATAGTTTTCAAGGATTTTCGTCAAGTAACGACCCATTTAATACTAAAAAAAAGTGTGTGTGTCAGCTCCGACTCACGGTTGTAGTTTACTCCTTAAGAACAATTGTCTTTAAGAACAACAGGCACAGAAAAAAAGACTTACTAGACTAAAAAAAAGACCGATATCATATTGGAGCTAGAAAAACCTATCTTTCTATAAATTTGTTCGAGATTAAAGTGTAAACCTTTGAAGTAATCCACGATAATAATATTAATTATCGATATCAATAATAAAACAAAACTTTAAAATAAAATAAAAATGATGCTCACTATCCGTATCACTACGGTTAAACTGATATACTATATACATATATATATTCATCATTTGTAGATGCTGTACAGTATATATTATATATATATATATATATATATATATATATATATATATATATATATTATATATATATATATATATATATATATATATATATATATATATATATATTATATATATATATATATATATATATAATGTATATATATATATATATATATATAGCATATAGGTATATACACATATATACTTACATACGTCAGATGCCTCGCAGCATAACCTGTGCACGTCGGCAGCACACAAGTATCTAATATACTATACAGCTAGACATGAAGCTGACTGACTGACCGACTGAAGTATACAAGTTGTACACACACATTACTAAAAAGTGCGCACAAGAAACGTAACGAGGTCATTCGATCACTAAATTTTACTCTTCATATTTTTTTCATACCGCCTGATATGAATATCGATTCTTAAGGAGTAAACTCCAAAAATTATGATAATTTGTAACTATACCTGACATCTACCCTAGCAAAATTATTTCAATTTATCTTAGGCAACGCTAGTTCTTTGTTATTAGATCATATTGGGCACAAATTGGTATCTCCAACATGAATAAAAATATTGGAGAAAATAATTTTTTATCTCTAGTGTCCTGAATCTCCGGTACAAAGCGATATTCGAAAAAAAAACTACATAAGGTAGATAATCTTCATAAAATCACTCCTTGAATTTTCTTCACTCTCTCTTTAACTTACACTCTGTATATATTTATGTGTCGCAATTATAAAATGAGTCACTCAATGAGTCATAAAACAAAAACAGCGAAAAGATAACGATAAACAAAATCACGATTTTCCAATTGGTATTGACACGACGAATCGCTTATATAAAGTATTCTCACAGTCGATGCGCGTAATATTTTGAACAGACAAAATGAAGCTACACGATTTGACAATTTTGTGCCTTGGAATATTTGTTATTTTTATTCAATTCTATACCATTATCTCACTGCCAATAAATGATGATAAATTATTATCGAATGCAAGTGCTAACGCAACCGTAAATTCTACGGCGAACTCTACTTCTGACAGCTTAAAATCAGGTAACATTATTATTTTTAGAAAATTTCATAGTATATACATTTTGTTATTTTTTTCGAAAATATTTAGCATCAAATGCAACAAAATTAAATTCAACGAATCCAACTAACGCAACTAATTTGGAAAATAAATCGAATCCAAAACCAAATACTGGTAAGTGAGATCTTTCTCATTCGAGTCCTTATTTTTGGTATAGTTGTTTATAAAATATTCTGATTATTCCATTTCCGTATGTTCGTTTGTCTGTCCGTCCGTGTTCTAGAGCTAAGAAGAGAATGGTAAATTAGTAAATGGCTTCCGAATGGGCCAAATTGGGCCAGTAGTCACTATCTATGGATATTTAAAACCGTTAGAGATGGCAGAAAAAGTGTAATATAAAAATGTTCCGTTTTAGCGAATTTCCTGAAAGGAAATAGAGCTATTGGTCCCGTACCGAAGTCAAAATTTCGCAAAAATTTCTTCAAATGTCCATCGATTCTACCTTGTAGATGTCAAAAATCACCATCTGTAAAATTTATATATATATATATATCTATGGACATATATATATATATATATATATATATATATATATATATATATATATATATATATGTGTGTCTGTCATCACTCTAGCGGTCACAGTTTTCATTTTATCGGAATGAGATTTGGTATTTGAAGCGCTTTTGGTATTCAAAAGGTCAAGTTCGTTAATGGATAAAATCTGACCAGGGGAAAGGGGGGTTTAAAGGGAGGGGGAAACACAAAATTTGACATATCTCCCTTAATATTCGAAAAATCGAAAATTTTATAAGAAGTAAAGTTGTAGGTATTAAGTTTTACTGTAATTTTGTTTCTTATCATTTTTTCTGTAACCCTAATATTTACAAAAATATTGACGGTTTAAGATTGAAAATTAAATTCCTCAATATCTCTGTACGCATTAGAGTTTGAGCAAAAATGATAAGGTGATGAATTGTATCAAACATGATTTTCTACAACTTTGTTTCTTACGCATTTTTCGATTGTTCTAATATTAAGAGAGATATTTTATATTTTGTGTTTTCTTCTATCATTATGCCCTCCTTTCCCCTTGACGTATGTTATTTATTAATAAAATTGGCCATGCAAATACTAAAATTAGATACGACATTTCATTTTGATCATACTAACATTGTGACCGCTAGAGAGTAATTTATTTATTCCAAGGAAATTCGCAGCTCCTGTTGAAGCAGCTCCTGCGTAACGAATTTTTCTTTTGCTAACAACTTTCGCTGAAAACTTTGTTCCATACACTAAACAGTTTTGCTTCACTTTCAACACATAGTTACTGTAGTTCTTACAAAAGCATGTGTTTACTACATATATGTATATTACCTTGGTCTATACATTGGTCATACATACTGAACTTAGTATATGCAGGCTGTTTAAACAGATAACTAACTCAGTTGAATTAAGTATCCTGTATATACTGAGTTCTATATCAGTGTCTGTACAATTGT
The DNA here is from genome assembly GCA_963920215.1 of Nineta flava. NCBI lineage: Eukaryota > Metazoa > Arthropoda > Insecta > Neuroptera > Chrysopidae > Nineta > Nineta flava. Next base: position 81,134,119 of record OY986044.1, read on the forward strand.
ATTTATTATTTTTAGGTACTGGAGCTTCGAAACTTGTTAGTCTTTATGATCTTTATGGTGCACAAATTCCTTCTGCTGTTATAATTGGACCGGGAAATACTGATGGGTATGCCGTAACAACTGGACAGGGTGGATCAAATTTTGCGACAATACGTCCAAATAATGCACCAGCTCCAAATATTATTGTTTCGGATGGTGGTTGGTTTAATACATGGCCATTTTCTGCATGTTCTTGGCCCGAAATCTTTTCATTTTGTAAGTGAATTCGTCTCAAAAGAGAAAATTATGAAATATTTCCGATTTTTGTTTGTTTTAGGGTAATAATTTTCGTCAAACGTATTAATGTAAAAATAAGATTTTCTTTCTTTTTTTTTTGGATACGGTAATTGGACTTTTGACCAATAAAATATTGGAATAATAAATAATAAGGTTTTTTTCTTTTTTAAATAAAATATTTTTTAAATTACTCAATGCTTTTTTTAAGCCTTGCTCTTCAACATATTTCCTTTTTAATGAGATTTATATTTTCTATTCCGAAACAATTTGTTTAGCAAATAAAATAAGTCAAACGTTTGTAACACATTAAATACAACTGTTTAAAAAAAATATGTATCATACAGTGTCTAATTTACTAATATAGTTGTTACAAGTTTAAATACAAAAACTTTCCTCTTAATGCGCTTAAATTAAAAATTTGATTTTTAATTGGTTTATAATTTTTGAGGAAACCAGAAATACATGATTAAACTTGCAAAATATCAAAGATTAAATTTTTTTATCGTAAAAATCTCACGACAATTAACTTCCTTAAAATCTTCCAATCAATTCACGCAACACCTACCTTAAACAATACTATAATTCCGAAAAAAATATCTAGGTATAATTAATTTTATTGATATGGTTACAGAATGCGAAACAATACTTTTGTCAATAAATCTTGAAAATTAATTGAGACATTTATTTATTTCAAAATAATCTTACCTCAATCTTTTCACTATAATCTCAATATTATTAATAATATTTATTATACCAATTCGATATTTCAATGAATTTAAAGGTAAAACAACTAATGAAATTGAAATATTATTGGAGATAAAGAAATCGTTTTTTATAGGAAAAAATTATGGCTCGAAAAATGGCAAACAATTTTTTATTTATTATTATTTTAAATGTATTGTTTGAAGCTCAAGCAGAAATGTCTGGTAAGGAATGTTTCATATAACAAAAATTCTATACTTTAGTGAACATCTGATATTAAAATATTTCGCGATTGTTTTTTTGGCGATATTTAATGTAGAATTTATATGAAATAGATTTTATTTACGGGTAAAATTTTTATAAAAATTTCTTACACATTCTTCAATAGTGAAAAAACAAAATTCAATAGTGAATATAATTTGATATGGCTTAGCGGTAGATAGATAGATTGTAGAGGCTGCCCTGGACGGGTACACTTCGACCATTGGGTCCATTGTGATGCATAAGGATGTGAGGATGTGTGTGGAATGGCAGGATTTTTTTTTTTATAGACTAGGAATTGGTAGGATATACCGATATTCATTTGGAGTTCGTGAAGGTTCGTGAAGGAAGCTGAAGAAAACCTTCTCAAGCATAGCCAGTTACTTCGTTCTTGTCCATACGCCGAAAGTTTAGTCAATTAACCGTCCCTTTTTTTTCTTAATAATTGACAAACTGCTGATGTCGGGATTCGAACCCATAACCTCCCAGTTTCCAAGTAGGCATACTGCGCAGACAAAACGCCTTAGACCGCTCGGCCACTTGGACTGGTTTGCTTAGCAGTTGCAGTATTATTAATCTCCGACCAAAAAAAAGAGCCCTTATAAGTTTGAAGGGTGTATCTGTTCATGGATACACCAATTTTAGACCATTGTGATTGTTTTCTTAGGGATGTGTCGTAGCGCGGCTTGGTGAAAATCAGTCCATTGTGTAAGGGTTTTTTTTTAAGTTTTTAATCAAATAAAATTTCGCTATTACCGAATTTTAGGCCATAATGTGCATTTGGTATTTGAAAGATCAATTTCATTAATAGGCAGATTCGTAGGAAGGTAAAGAGGGGTTTAGAGCTAAGGATGAACACAAAATTTGGATGTTCTCTCATAATATTGGTAAAATGAAAAAATGTTACACTAGTAAAGTTGTTGGAAATTAACTTTACCTCCATTTATCTATTACGATATTCGCCAGAGTGTGTCAAAGAAACTTGTAGGTCGAAGAATATATCATGGCGGTCCGGAGGATCTACTTGCCAGGCTTCGGCCTTCACTCTACTACTACTACTACATGTCAGTGGGGTTGGAGCTCTAAACTTCAACCTACTAGCTCCATTCATTTTATAATTTACTTACCAGAGAGCTTATCCAACTGCTAGAGTTCTCAATAGTTTCGGAAACACTGTTTCTCATTGTCCTCGCTTTAATAAATTATAACTCTTTATATTTTATAGTACATGTAGACTCGCCAAATGAAACATTAATAAATTCTTCCAAATTGGCGTCACAAGATACAATAAGACCTCAGGCTTTACAATCAACAATAAATAATGCCACAATGGTGGATACTATAACGGAAGAATTTGAAGCAAAAGATCCAAATCATGTTCAACAAACACAAGACTCCAATTCTGAATCCGATCAAGCAATGATCGTTGATAAAACAAATGCCTTAGCATTAAAAGCCGACAATACTGGTGACAATGAAAATGAACCATTAGATGAAGCAAACCAATCAGAAGATCTAGTTACTGAACTGACAAACGATACGTGGATAATTGAAACTAACGAATCCCCATCAAATGCCCAAACAATTCCAAAGTTGATCAATGATAGTGGACTCGCTGCAAATAAAAGTCTTCGAAGTGCAAACAAATATTCAATCAGACAGGAAGACATGAAATTGAAGACTGCCTTCAAAGGGCATGGGATCAAGATTAATCTAAATGGGATTTTATTTCTGATCTTTGGTTGTTTGTATTTGTTCAGTGTGTTTTAATGGTTTTTTTTTGTATAGAAGATTCCACCCCACTCCCACCCCCAATTTATTCATTTTCACCTAGAATAATATATTTTGCATTTATATTTATTTTTTTTTTAACATGTTTCTTTGGAATGTAAAACAGAAATTTTTTTTTGTATTAAATCTAAAAAATTTGGAATAGTTTCAATTGAGAATTGACCTGAGAGCTTAAAAAACATGACTGAAGTTTGTGTGCAACGAAAGAATAATGAAAACAACGAAAGAATCTCTTTTTTTTTATGTCAAATAATTATTTGTTTCCGAATTTGACAATTTGAATTGTCAATTTTTTATATTTTAAATTTATTAACAAATAATTATTTCGGAAATTTTGTTAATGCAGGTATTTCTATAAATACTATGAGATCTGGACCGGCTGCATACTAAAACTGGTGTGTTTTTTTTGGTGTGTTTTTTTGCCACCAGACGTAACCAAAGTGTGGTCAGTTATCAATACCAACTAGCAGTATACGGACCCTCAGTACCCTGTCGCACAGGGCCTATTTTGCCCCCGTTAAAACAAGTATCCGTAAATTTTAAATATGACTCATGTACTAAAATGCACCCGAAAAGTTATCCGAATAAAAGTTGTTTTGTTGGGAGTGGAACATCTTATGGCGATCTTTATTTTCACCCTGGATATTGCCTTCAAGGTTACTTTATATGTCAACTGGCGTTTGGGTAATAAAGTTTTCTTTGGTCAAAAATATTTTTATTACCTTTTTTAAAAAAAAAACTAGGAGATATCGAAATAATGATAAGTAGGTAAATTTTACTTACGACTTGAGAAAAACTCTCAGAAATTCAAAATTTCAAACCTTTCCAACAAAATTTTGGAAATCAATTTGTCAATAAAAAATATACAAACATTGACGTCTGTCAAAGTTTAGAAAATAATTTGACATAAATTTCCTATGCGCACTCTATGAGAATTTTTTTGAAGTCTTGACAACGCCGGTTTTTTCAGCTAGCCTACAATAATAATAAACCTTTTATTTGCAATTCCCACTTTTATAATCTCATATTTTTCTATTTTCTTCGAAATAAAAACAAAACACAAAATTTTTAATTAAATTTGTTTAAAAAAATTTTTATTTCCAAATTTTACAAAATTATCTTAATATTTCAACTTTCCACATATTTTTCTATAAAAACTTAAGTACAAAATAAATGAACATGTACAGACTAGTACAAAATAAATGAACATGTACAGATTAGTACAAAATAAATGAACATGGTATAAAATAAAATCAGTGCTAACTATCCTTTTGTTTGCCTGCAGATTTAAATGGCGTAATAACATTTGCATAGCCTTGAACAACAGGTAAACCTTTTTCTGCTGCAGCAAATACTCTTTGTCCAGCCCTTTCCTGTAAAGAAATAAACACATAACTAATCGTTACAGAAAATGTATTTGAGGATTTTGTAGACACCTAAACTTTAAATTCATTTGTTTATTCGTTGGTTTAATATTTACGAGAATTACGATACGACAATGGAGACAAGACCTTGCATAGTTTTTCGACGTCAGCAGAGATAAATTGTCAGTTTGCCTAATATAATTTTTAGCCATTAGAATCCTAGTAAGATGAGAAGGATGCTCTTAGACCTGCTGATTTATATGTTAAGGCTTTAGCATTTGCAGAAACAACTCACTGCAAGGCAACAGTTGCTATTTTGGCTCGCCTCGAGTATTTTATTTCCTCGATAACCACAGTATCTGAGAATATGGTGAGTACCGATCCGCTACCTGGGGAGATCGATAGAAGATAAGTAACTCCGAGACCAAGAAGTCGCTCGGTCGCTCTGCTTGTATTTTTGAAGCAACTACCACCAAAAGGCCACCAACCGCATCGATTGCTGTGGAATAGTTAAGTCTGACAAAACCCTCGAACGGACTTTCGAAACCCCCAAAATTTCCGTCAGTCGATCATCGCACTACACTGTTGATGTACGGATACCTCTAAAGAAATATTACTCAATGGATTAAACTATCGACCGATAAAAAGTCGTACATTGTTTGGTGGCCCTAAAGAGTTTACGAAAATGTATGATTGGCAAGATTTTTTCCAGGCATAGGTCGTCTCCCAAACACATGGGATTACTTTTTTTGATAATAAAAATTAAACAATTAAAATTGACACTTACCAATTCTTTCATAAGTTCTTTAAAAGATTTCGCTTCAACATTGTTGAAGGCAAAAACACAAAATAATACAACAATTAATAAAATCTTGAAATTCATTGTCAAAGCTCTAAAAGTTTGTGCTGAGTTTGAAAACAATACTGAATTTATTTTGAAAACTTTTTAGATATTTATAAATCTTAAAAGGTATTTATTTATTCTTTATTTTATTGACGCCATAAATATGGGTAAGTTACAGTTACAATGTAATTTATGGGATGTCCCTTATGTAATTGAGTCATCGGTAAATTATTACATTAATCTCAGATCGATTATAAATATTATTAAAAATGAGTAGAATGGGAAATTTCTTTTTTTATACAAACTATAAATTTTTGGAAACGAAAATATGGAAAAGGGTATAGTAGTTATTAGTTATTAGTTTACTAATAACTAGTTTACTGTAAGTTTTTAATTATGACTAAACTTACAAACTCTACTCTCTTGAAAATACCGTTTGTTTTGGCATTATAAGTACGTGCAAGCATCAGTCTAATCAATATTCAATATGGCGGTTGAAAACCTAGTTTAGCTGTTTTTTAAGCAATACAATGTTTGTTTGAGTGACTTCAAAAGCCCCTAAAATCAAACCAAAACCTCCTAAACTGACAATTGGATAAAGTGTGTCAGTAATGAAGGTTCTTTTCAATAAGGTTTTTTTGGTTTATTGAGAGAAAAAAGATTTTTTTATTGGAAAATTCGTGAAAGAAATCTACCAACTTGTAGCTAAACTAATATTTCTATGAAAAAATGTTTCATGCATAAGTTTTTATATAAGATTTTATTTTAAAGATTTTCTCTATGTGGCACCGTTTAAAAGTTAGGTTTTTTGCGTATCTGCCATGCGGCGCAGATATATGAAATACCAACTTATTCTAGCTCAATACTCATTTTCAATAAATTGGCAATCAGATGCAATAAAATTTTTTCAAATCGAACAAGTAGTTCCTAAGATTAGCGCGTTCAAACATACAAATTCTCCAGCTTTATCACAAATTAAGTATAGATGATTGTGAATAAAGATATTGTGATTTCCTTACCGGAAATCAATCATCATAGGAATTTCAAATTGAATTCCACGAATTAAATAAAGATTTTACTTGGTTACACATAAACAATTAATTGTTGGAATTTTTACAATTATTAAATTAATCTTGTATAATCATGAAACTGTCATTAATCTGCAATTAATCATACTGATTGCATAGAATCAATATAATTTTAAAAAAATCACCTGAAAATTTTGTAAATTTAAAGATATTTTTTGAAATTTATCTTAAAATGTTGATGTGTAAAAAAATATCGGTTTCTATTTTAAAAACCAGCCGTATGGTGGATATGTCTCTTAAGGTGCGTCCACACTGTCATATTTTGACGGGCCGCGCACGCGGCGCACAACGAAGCGTCTCAAGTCGATTTTTTCAACGATCACTTTGAATGTTCGCAGTTCATATTTGGACGGGAACGTGAAAGGTTTGTCGTTTTTAGCGCGCGCATGTGATTATTGTTATTCAAGATATTAATTGAAATGTAGTATTTTAGTTCAACTTGAAAATTTTTCAAGTTGAACTAAAATGTTACATTTTAATTAATATCTTTAGATTACTTTCAGGCTTAAATTACGGGTTTTTGTGATTGCTTTTTTTTTTACCAACATTGACGTTTCTTTTTGTTCAGGTCACTATAAGATGGACCCCTCCAAACAAAACAGTTTTCATTCGGATCATTTTTTCCATAAAACGCTTCCTTGAAGAAATATTCTGATGCATTATTTCAAATGAGTGAGACATCCTGTATATTAATAATTATTATGAATTATAAAGAAAATTAAGTTTAAATTCATTTTGAAGAACTAAAATGCAAAAATTTCTAAAAAACCCCCTGAAATGGTTCATACAAACTACCTATGACCCATAAAAGTAGCGCTCATTTTTCAAAATTTTTCTGTTGATTTGTACCTTATTTATTCGGTTTTTGAGAAAATGTTTCGAATAAAAGTTGTCAGTATATTTACAATGACCAACTTTGATTCGAAGCATTTTTTCAAATACCGAATTAATAAGGCACAAATCAAATATAAAATTTTTATATATGACCGATACTTTGATGGCCACAAAACATAAAGTGATTGTAAATAAACACAGAATGAATAAGATAAATTGCATGTTAATTAGAAAACCGGTTTTCATTGATTATATCCAATCTTCGTGGTATTGTATTCATTTTTACAGATAATAATAACTGTATGGGTTATTGTTATACATTTTTTAAAAAAAGGGACATCCCAAAATCATACACTATTTGTGTACACTAAAAACCAACAAAAATGAAACAGTTTGTCAGAGATATAATATTATTATGATCATTTTTACAGGCTATATACGTGTAGTATATATCCCGTAATTAGCCGAGTTCCATAAGAGGCTAGATAGAGGCTAGGACGATTTTGGAACGAAAAGTCCTGAGACATTTTTCTATTAGACGCACCGTTAATTAATTAAGGAAACTAATTAATTAATTAGAAAAAATTAATTAATTCATACATTCATTAATTTTATCTGTCGCTCGTATCCACAGAAACAGGATTGTAAAATTTAAGGGGTGGGATCTTTGTCTTATGGGGGAGCATGCGATTTTCTAAAAATTGATAGTTCCTAAAATTTAATTGTTACATTATTAAAAAAATTAATCAATATAATAAAAGTGCGTTTTATTAATGCACTTTTGAGAAAACTTTATAATTTAACGAATTTAATTTGTGCATACCCTCTACCAACCGTCTTATGGAACTCGAATACTTACAGGCACCCTGTATTTACCCAAATTGATAATAAGTACAAATTGTATTTTGTCATTGTGTGACTTATTCATTCGGTTTTTGGGATAATGTCTCGAATCAAAGTTGTTCATTATAATTATACTTACAACTTTTATTCGAAACATTTTCCCGAAAACCGAATGAATAAGGTACAAAATGATTATACAATTTTGAAAAGGAAAAACACAACTTCTACAAATAAAATGAACTACCACTAATTCTAAATCAAATTTCCAATAAACAAATAACAATTGTGTTAATAGCTTAAATACCCAGCACATACTGTTAATTTTATTTTTCATCAGAGTTCATTTGCAATGCCTAAACTGTTTAGTTTACTTTTTACATTCGCACGTACAAAATTATTTGGTGCATCTCACCCCGAATATATGAACTTTCGACAGGACCTGATAAGCAAGCTCCAGGCATTTGCCAACATACGGGAGAAGCGAATCTCGTCGGACTGAAGTAGAAGGGGGACTACAATGGACCTTAAGGTCGAAGTGCAATAGTTTTTACCCCGATATTAATCAATCAATCAAAGAAAGCGTTATTTGCGAACTGCATTAATATTTTTACTCATAAATAAAAAGAATAAACAAGAATAGGGAATATGCATGAAAATTTTTTTTCACATTTATTTTCAGAATATGAAAATACTGTTAATAGTGTAATAATATTTAAAAACGAAATTAAAATCCGACAAATATCAAGGAAGCTATAAGCTTTTAAATATTATTATCTGTATCTTTCTTGCAAAAATATTAAAAACGAAATTTTACGTGTATTTTAAATGGTGAAAGTGTAATATGACGTCACATAACATATCAAGAGGGCTATCACCCTCTTTGTCAAATCGGGAAAATCAATCATTCATATCTTGCTTATTTTTAAAGTTATTTAAAAAGTAATTTTACCTTGATATTTGACAAGTACACATGCTTCAATTCAAGTGAAAACAAATTTGCATGCATATTCCCTATTGTTTTTATATATTTTTAATTAAATTTGTTTCTCATTCTCATTACCAATCAGTGTACAATAATAACTTGTTGTTTATAACTGTATAATTAGTGTAATATCTTTTCAATGGATTAAATTGACTAATTAGTTTTGTATTAGCACTGATGTTCTTAAAGTATGATGATTCATTATTATATCAAAAACCCAAACAACAAAAAAGGGACATCCCTTGATTATTTATTACATTTGGTACTTTTCGATTATTCTTAATAATAATTGAAGCAATATTTTTGTATAAATATCTAAATCAACTCAAACTTTATCATCAGATCATTTGCAACTCTCGTTTCAAAAACAAATTGAAATATTCAAAACTACATTCAAAATGAATTTTAAAATTATTTTTATCGTTGCATTAGTTGTGATGGCTGTCTTTGTTAATCACAGTGAAGGCAAATTTAAATTAAAAAAGTTACTTAAGAAAGTGGTAAGTTGAATTTTTATTTATTTAAAATACACTGAAATGAAATGAAAGGCATACTTATTTGGAATATTTATTATCCATCAATGTTTTTTTTGACGTCCGTGACCAAAAATGACATTGTATTTTCAAAATTTTACACTTGATTTTTGCCAAATTTTTTCGGTTATCAAAAAAATTATCAGAACAAATGTACTTTTGTAAAAGTTTAATCAGAACATATTTTCGATAACTAAATGGATTCGACACAATGCATAATCTACATACATTTTTATACCCGGTATATATAATATACACAGGGTATATTAAGTTTAGTTCCGACTTTGTAAATAAATCAAAAACAAAAAGAGATAACTAGCTGAAAGTTTTGTTTATGTGTTCTTGTACAAAAAAGTAAGGTCAAGTCCGTGAATGTCCGTCAAAATCGGACCATGTTTGGGAAAAATGGCCAATACTGTCTATCTTATCTAAGACAAAAAATATTCCTTTTTTAAAAATATACAAGTTTTGTTTGAAACTTTTTTTTTCATAAATTCAGTATATACCGGGAATTTAAACAATTAACTCAGTTAGTTGTTATTTTCATTTGGTTTATCAATTTTTTTTTACAATGATGTAACATTTTGCCCTTCTCATTTCTATTAGTAAAGGTTTTTTTCTTCAAAATATTGAACAAAATTTAAATTATACCTTTTTTTTTGTATGGTTCTTTTCAGGAAGGTGCTGGTAAAAGAGTATTCCATTCAGCTGAAAAAGCTTTACCAGTTGTTCAAGGCTATGCAGGTGTTTTAACTGTGGCGAAAGGAAAATAATCATTATTAGATTATCACACTAATTATTTATGATGTAATTTATAATTTATTCACTAATTGCTTTTTTTTTGTACGTACATTTTTTTTTAAATAAAAACTTGTAAAAATTTATTAATGGCAGTTTGTATCATTTATTATCTCTGAACCAGAACTAAGATAATCTAACCCAAATTTTTTCTGGCCGTTCATTGCAAATATTAACCATCGATCATAACGAACAGTTATATGAGTAAGGTGAAGTTTTAGTTGATAATGCAATTTTTTTTTACCAAACCAAGTGGCCGAGTGGACTAAGGCGTTATATCTGCGGAGTATGCCTACTTGGAAACTGGGAGGTTATAGGTTCGAATCCCGACATCGGCAGTTTGTCAATTATTAGAGAAAAAAAAGGGGCGGTTAATTGACTTAACTGTCGGCGTATGGACAGAAACGAAGTAACCAGCTATACTTGAGAAGGTTTTCTGCAATTACCTTCACGAACTTCAGATGAATATCAGCATAGTTCCTATCATAGTCGGCTGCAGCCGCATATCCTACCAATTCCTAGTCTATACACAAAAATTCCTTCCACCCCACCCCTTATGGTCGAAGTGTAGCCCATCCAGGGTAGCCTCTACAATCTATCTATCTACCTATCTAACGTCAATAACAACTATGAAACGATGAATAACAACTTTAATATGTAGAATTTTTTCCAAAAACGCTTCCATATTCAGGTCGGTGGGAAATTTATGAATACAGATGCACATATTCCTATGAATCTGAATTATAAACAGTATATATAAGATATTTAAACAATTAAAACAGTCAACTGTTACATTTCTTATTCTTAATTAATATGATATGTGTGTTAGTGAACTTGAAAACACTGACTAGGATTATTGAACTACGTCCGACTAATATGAATCACATCTCACATTCATGGCTAAGAAAACTTCGTAAATTTGAATCAAACAAAACAAATTTGTCATTCATTGTTTGTTTTACAAACATTTTTTCTGTATTACGTTTTGAATACGTTTAACTATTTTTTGTTTTGTTGTATAGATGATTCAATATTGTGGAAAAAAAAAAGGACAAATCATAAACAATATTACGAATTGAAAAAGAATATAATTGGATCATGTTTTTGTTGGATCATTGTTTCCTGTAAAGTGCATTACGATATACTTGGATAAACCACAAACACACAAGAAATTTTATTATATAAATAAATTGTTTTATTTTAATTTTAAACGAATTAATAATTATAATTGTTTACGAATTTGTTTGTGTGGAATTGTTGTAAAAAAATGTTGTCCATAAAAATTATCTGTTTTATTTTGATAATATGTTTACTGCAAACTACGGTTATTCGGTGTGCTGTACCAATGGATGCAGATTCTATAGAAGATGCTAGTGATACGTCTGGAATTGGAAACACTGCTACCAAAACATCATGGATTGTAAGTCTACACAAAATCTTTCTTAAATTCTATGGAACACAAAAGTACAGGTCATTTTTTTTAAATTTTATAATTGATTTGTGCCTTATTAATTCGGTTTTCGATTATAAATTTAGAAATAACTTTTATTCGAAACATTTTTCCGAAAAACGAATACATAAATCCCAAAATCACTATTCAATTTTGAAGAAAGGTCACAACTTCTGTGGCCCAAAGTATTATTTGCCACAAAAAAATAGCGTTCTTCTAACCAAATTTAATAGTTGATTTGTGTCATATTCATTGGGTTTTCGGGAAAATATTTCGAATAAAAGTGTTTGGTATGTTTATAATGAACAACTTTCAGCCGAAACACTTTTACAAAAATCAAATGCACCAAGTCACAAATCTATTATAAAATTTTGAAAAGAGAATGTTACTTTTGTGGTCATGTGTAGGTACAACATATTGTTTTGTTAACTAAAACATTATATATGTTATATTAGGTATGTTAAATTAGCATAGCTGTAATAAGTAATTTTACATCTTCTATTTTATCCTTTTTAATTTGACTGTCACGAATGAATACTACGAATGAAGTTTTTCGAAAATTTGTTTTCCAAAATAATTATTTTCTAATTTTGATTCCCATTTAAAACACGAATCCCATTTAAATCACGAATGCCGATGATTGCCGAATGTCACATAGCGGATCGTTACAAAAAAACGCGTGACAGTCTAATCTGAAATTTCATTTCAGATTTAAAATCAAATTTGTATAGTCTCACTACAGATTTTTTCACATCAAAAATGAATATGGATTATTTTAAATTTACCACAATCGCTAAATCAATTATTTTGTAGTCTAATTATATATTTCGACTACAAAATAGTCATCATCAGTAAGATTTACTGATGTCTTACAGATATACTCGTCATAATTTTAAACCACCGAAATGAGGGTCGAATATAGGATATTAGGAAAATTTGAATTTTTCATTTTGTATACCGACAATTGTTGTTGAAGTGATTATCTAGGAAAATATTTTCATATAGACTATTTTATTAGCGAATTTCCTGAAAGGAAATAGAGCTATTGGTCCCGTACCGAAGTCAAAATTTCGCAAAAATTCCTTCAAATGTCCATCGATCCTACCTAGTAGATGTCAAAAATCACCATCTGAAAAATTTATATATATATATCTATGGACATATATATATATATATATATACATATATATATATATATATGTGTCTGTCATCACTCTAGCGGTCACAGTTTTCATTTTATCGGGATGAGATTTGGTATTTGAGGCGCTTTTGATATTCAAAAGGTCAAGTTCGTTAATGGGTAAAATCGGACCAGGGGAAAGGGGGGTTTAAAGGGAGGGGGAAACATAAAATTTGAGATATCTCCCTTAAAATTTGAAAAATCGAAAAATTTATAAGAAGTAAAGTTGTAGGTACTAAGTTTTACTGTAATTTTGTTTCTTATCATTTTTTCTGTAACAATAATATTTACAGAAATATTGACGGTTTAATATTGAAAATTAAATTCCTTAATATCTCTGTACACATTAGAGTTTGAGCAAAAATGATAAGGTGATGAATTGTAGCAAATTTGATTTTATATAACTTTATTTCTTACACATTTTTCGATTGTTCTAATATTAAGAGAGATATTTTATATTTTGTGTTTTCTTCTTTTTTTATACCTCCCCCCATTCGCCTCGACGTCATTTATTGAGAAAATTCGACTTGCAAATGCTAAAATCATATATGACATTTCATTTTGATCAGACTAAAATTGTGATCACTAGAGAGTGATTTATTCTAAGGAAATTCGCTAAGTTGAAGCAGCTCCTGCGTAACGAATTTTTATTTTCCAGAGACGACAACTAGACCGTTTTCGTGGTGTGACTGGTGACGTAGGAAATGCTGTTGGGAGAGCATCAATCGGCGCTGCCGCAACCGCTGAAAAGATTTGTAATTTAGTGAAAAAATTCATACCAATTATGGCAGCAATTTGCCATGTTGGACAATTTAAATTTTGTGCAACAGCTGGTTTAACTCCCGGGGACAGTGCGGTTGATGGCAATGTCGCAGGAATTGATACATCAAAATTAGAAACATTAGATTAGTATAAATTTTTATAACGATTGTATATTTTGCATTAATTAAAAACTATTCTTAAAAATGAAAACTGGTAGAATTTTATTTTTTTTATCAATATAGATTTGCTTCCAGATTGTTGTAATCATTGTACACAAAAATATTGTGATTTCCTTACCGGAAACCACATCAAAAATAAATATCAATAAGTTTTTATATAAAAAATAATTCATTATTAGAACTATTGCAATAGGGAATATGCATGAAAATTTTTTGTCACATTTATTTTCAGAATATGAAAATACTGTTAATACTGTAATAATATTTAAAAACGAAATTAAAATCCGACAAATATCAAGGAAGCTCTATAAGCTTTTAAAGATTATTATCTGTTGCTTTCTTGCAAATATACTAAAAACGGAGTTTTACGTGTATTTTAAATGGTGAAAGTGTAATATGACGTCACATAACATATTAAGAGGGCTGTCACCCTCTTTGTCTAATCGGGGATTTCAATCATTCATATCTCGCTTATTTTTAAAGTTATTTAAAAAGTAATTTTACCTTGATATTTGTCGAGTAAACATTCTTCAAATCAAGCGAAAAAAAATTTTCATGCATATTCCCTATTTTTAAATTTATATTCGAGTAATGAAATAGGTAATTTTTTTTCTGCAGTTTAATAATGATACGCTTGAAAATCTCACAAATCTCATATCATGATTTATCTTTAAAAGATATTTACTGTAATCAGAAAATCTGTTCTGAAAACAAAATTATTTTTTTCAGTGTAGAATCTGTAAAAAAATATCAGTTTCTATTTAAAAAACATGTGAAAACAACAATTAACTGAGTTAATTGCTTAAGTTGCCGGTATATACAAAGTGTACGAAAAAAAAGTTATTTATTTTTATTTTTTAAAAAGAACATTTTTTTATCTTTAAATTTTTTGAATTGACCGTCGGACAGAGGACATGCGAAACGGAACAAATATGGTATTTTATGAACAACTATTATTAAAACTTTTTCAAATTTTTTGCAAACTTGATAAGGTGTTTGTTATACGTCGAAGGAAATTAGTCTAGAGTCGATATAAATATTTCGTCGCGAGAGATGCGAGTTGAAAACATTTTTTACTATTTTAGTACAACAATTAATTAGTTTATCTCAAATTTCTTGCAAACCTTAGTAGGTGTTCTATATGCAATTATGAATCGAATGAAATTCGCCCGGAGTTGATATCATTATTTATCTTTGATATATGCAAGACGAAAATAAGTTCACTAAATTTATGTACACGCGCATCTCTCTGAAAACGATTGATTCAAAATCTAGGGATCTCAAAAGGTAAAGATATGTCGATATATTCATTTATAAAAATCAGACCCATTACAATAACTAGACCCAAATGGAAAGTTAAAAAACAAGTCAATTTATATAATTAAAAAATATAATACTTTCAAGATTGTTGAGACTCTCTGTATAAGAAAATGGTTTTGATAATCACATAAATAAGTATAAATAAAAAAAAAACGATTATATATATATATATATATATATATATATATATACATATATATATATTTATATATATATATATACATATATATATACATATATATGTATATATATATATATAAATATATATGTATATATATATATATATATATATATATATATATATATATATATATATATATATATATATATATATATAGGGTGTCCCGTAGGTATGGACACAACTGAAATTATGGATAGAAAATTGAATTCTGAGATGAAAAGTCCTTTACCATTTTTTGATCAGACGTACAGGTAATTAGTTATTAATTAAAATAATCAACCAATCAGAGGCGCCCAATAGCGTGTGTGAGTGGGTGTTTGTAAGTATGTTAGTGGGGAATGCATGTAGGTGTGTCTGGCGTAACCCAGTGCGCGCCTCTGATTGGTTACTTATTTTAATTAATAACTAATTACCTGTACGTGTGATTAAAAAATGGTAATGGACTTTTCGTCTCAGAATTCTATTTTCTATCCATACCATCAGTTGTGTCGGGACACTCTGTATATATATTGTTCGTTCATATATATTTTCTTCATATATAGTCGGTTCGATATAAGATATATAAAAATTGAATTCTGTGAACTGTATTAAATATTATTATCATAAAACTAGAATCTCTAATTCAATTTTCGTATATATATATTTCATTTTGTTGCTTGACCGTTGTACCACGAACGCAGTACAATAGAATTAAACGTGTGGAAAAATTCCAATGTGAAATTCAATCAATGTCTATTCAATCTATATATTGTCATGGTCACTTCACTAATGATATATTATCTGATCAACTTTAGGTATATGTTATAGACGTAATATGACGATCGTAGTATAGTCAACACCACCTACCGCATTATTGTACAACGGATACGAACTATATTAGAACACAAAAGTAGTGCTCGTTTAGGAGCATGTTATAATTGATTTGTACCTTGTTCATTTGGCCTTTACGAGAAAATGTTACGAATAGAAGTTGTTGAAATATTTTATAATGTGCGACTTATATACGGAAGCATTTTTTTGAAACCGGAATGAATAAGGTGACAAATCAATTATAAAATTATTTAAAAATGAGCGCTACTTTTGTGACTCGTAGTACAAACGAGCGAGCGAGCAAGTGAGCAAACGGTTTATCTCAATATACAGGATGTCTCATTTAAAACAATGTACCTGGAAAATAATCCGAAATAATTTTTTGATTTTTTGTATTGGAAACTTGGAACTATGCTGATCTTGATTTCCAAATTGACTGTGACTTTCAAGCTGATTAAAGGGTCAAATTATGTTTTCCAAATGGGGCTCCCACATTGCTGGAATTGGATAGCTGCAGGTGAAAAAAAACATAGAAACTGAGTAAAAAGTTTATTTTGGTTAATAACTTACCATGATGTAAGCTGTTCAATAAAATTAATTTTCAAAGATACAAGTGCATTTTTCGGAATATAGGGTCCTATTTTTGATAAAAATTTATCAAGTATATAGAAAGTTCTAATTTTTGGTCCAGGAATAGGAATACAATTATTAGTAGATAATTATATTAAAGGAAATCACTTAGAAGATCTTTTGACCAATAACTTATCTAGAATTAGTCGTTTTTTCAGAAATCTAAATTACTAAATTTTTCTCGAAAATGTTGAATTTATCCCTATTTTACAATAAAAGCAATTTTAATTGCACAAAGATACGATTTTTATAAATTTATTTAGGTTTCACAAAATAATTTAGCGAGGCCTTTTAAATTTGCGCCACACATTGCAGAAGAAAAATGGGATACACGTTATAATGTGTTATACGGAATTTACCTAATGACGATTATTGCATTGCAAACGAATTACCTGCATCTAGAGGAAGGCTTTATGTATATTTTTTAATACACAATTTAGTATAGATTATTGAACGATTAAAGAACGTCACGAAATTTGGTGGAGAAAAATTTTTCAGATTATTGTACATTTTTTAGTTTCACCCTATATTTGCCGAACAGTTCGAATACAATACCTATATTGACGGACGCAAACAGATATGCTATAAAGGTTAACAATATATACATATATATATATATATATATATATATATATATATATATATATCAATTTTTGTTGTATTTTGCTATAATGGCAATAAACTATTAAATTATATAAAAAAGTTAAATGCTTTTCATAATTTTATTTATGTGATTTTAATGCTTTATATTCCATGAAAAACGGAAAATTTTTCTAATCTTTGAAATTAATCATTTATTTGTTAGGAATGAAAGCTGTCTTGAAATGAGAAAGTGTATAGGAGTATAATATTATAATCATAAATTTCTAACTGATCGAATCACGTCACGATCAGTATTAGCGGAGTGGGCATCTCGGCCTTCGGGAATCGAAAAACGAAAATATTAAGATACAATTTCAAAAAGATTTTTTAATACTTCTATTTTTTCAAAGTTTGCATTTTAATAAATGGCCGCGATTTGCGACTACTAAACGCCATAAAACGGATTTTTACATTTTCATTATTTTTATTATAGAAAAACAGTTATGCGCGATAAAAAATTTGGGAGTGGTCCACCCACTGTCAGATCAGGTTCACACAGAACAGTTTAGGCCAGTGATTACAGTCACTTTATGTACTATCTTTACTGAAAGTTTCATCGCCTAACTCGATGGGCACCTTATTTCATGGTCGTTACTCCAAGTACAATATTATTTCAAAAATATTACGAGTGATGCCAGCCAATCTTGATTTTGAAATCGAAACATTTAATAGTACTAGTAATAGTAATAGTAATAAATACATATAAATATAGAATCATAGACATAAAATGTACATTATTTATGTAATAATAAGTGTGACTGACGGTGAACACACAGCTGTCTCGATTTGGTTACATGTATTTTCCATTTAGAATTTGACATTGAATATTCTTGTTCAGCTTCTCTCTAAACTAGCTACAGTTGGCCAGGCCAACTATAAAATATCTATAGCTTATACATATAAATACAATTCATATATATATATATATATATGTTACGGTAAAAGTAGATATTGCGGCAAATGTACACATTTTCCGGTAAATGTGCACATTTGCCTCCTCGTTTGGGTAATGTGCATTCAACTAACATTTACAATTTCAAAGAAGGGAAATGTACATTGAATTCACAATGGCCATGTCGTTTTGGTAAATGTGAGCATACAAAATACGAAATCGCAAAATACGAAATAGAGATATCGATATGGGTCGAGTTGGCTTGGGTCTGGTTGGGTTGGGTCGAGTTGGGTTGGGTCTGGTTGGGTTGGGCCGAGTTGGATTGGGTCTAGTTGGGTTGGGTCGAGTTGGGATATTCCTGGTTGGGTTGGGTCTGGTTGGGTTGGGTATATATTTTATCATCTAATTTCACCATGTTTTAGCTCTCTCTGTTGGAATTTTGCATATTTTTATCGTAATCGTGCCAAAATTTTTCAACTTTTCTTAAAACATGAAGGTAAGAGTATACATTTACCAAAACGTGAAGGCAAGAGTACACATTTGCCGGGAAATGTACATTTACATTATATTCAGTTCACATATACCTAACTTTTTGGGAAATGTACACATTTTACGGTAAAAGTGTACATTTCCCAAGAGTGTACATTTACCTTAACATATATATACCGTACGTTTAGTTTACATCTTCGCATAGCAGATCTCCCACGAGTATGAGAGAATATATATGTACACATTAAGCAATGTGTATGAGAAGGAGGTATTATAGGTTTGTTTTGTTACTGTTGTGTGTTGTATGTGCCTGTATAAATTTTAGAGAGTGGGAATTTTTTTTTTGAATACAAATATTATTAATTGTTTTGATAATATGCAATCATTACTATGCGAATGCTTTTGGAAAATACATGTTTGTGTATTTTATTTATTGGTATTATTACAACAATGAGTTATTATTACACAAAAGAAAAAAAAGTGCAAATTGTTAAATGGTACTTTTCCGGGTATTCCGCACATGAATGTGTCAATTGTTTTATTGTGGCATTTGAAGGTAGACAATCACCAACCACTCGAACAGTTATGAATATTGTTCACTGTTTTGAAAAATATGCTTGTTTATCAAACCTATAAGACATTAAGACATCCTTCTCATACACATTGCTTAATGTATACATATGTACTCTCTCATACTCGTGGGAGATCTACTATACGAAGATGTAAACTAAACGTACTGTATATATATACATATATATATATATATATATATATATATATATATATATATATATATATATATATATGGCTCAGATAACTATTCACATGAATTTATTACTCATATATATGTGGAAGTTATTTATACCATCAAAGGCGAACTATAATAATAATTCTAGTAAAATTATAAAAAACAAGCCGTAAGTTGAATCTCGTAAGTTGAAGAGTGTAAAATTTTAAGTACGACCCAACTTTCCAGTATTTGTTGTAAATGTGATTACTGTTCGTGAATTTTTAACGGTTGGGCGTTTCATCAAATTTTTGTGATATCGTTTCACTGAAAATAGTTCTATGTATCTTAAGAAAAAATCGTTAAAAATTTTTTCCATTAAATAGTTATTTTTATTATATTCACGTTTGATACATGCCCCTGAGTAAGGTTTAAGATTTTGCTCCACGAAAATACTTCTGCTAACCCGATTTACCAAATATTCTCACCCATTTTTGACATCAAATGCTGGATATGAAAATTCTACACATCTAGGTATGGGAACCATTGGTCTAGAATGCCAGAGATCGTGGAATCAATGTGCTGACATATTACTTAAATGTCAAATAAAGTAAACGCTAGTCGCTTCCGTTGGTATATTATAACCGAAAGGCAACCATACTAACAATGGAAGTAAATAGACGCTAGTTTTCAAAAATCTATTTAAAAAATATTTGTACCCAGTTTTTAAAGTATTTTGGGTCATTTAAGTCATTTACATCATTCACTTACCATTTTAACAAGATCGTTTCCGAGTTATAAACAATTTAATGTTTGATAAAAAGCATAAATAGCCGTTTTCAAGGCTGACAACCAATATTATATAAAATTTTTTAGTTTACCCAAATTCTTGCAAAATCCCTTAACAAAATCCTGAAAAGTAATTACCGATTAATAATTACAATCTTAATAAACGTTAAATATAAGAGATACGTTTTCGCGTAGTAGCAATGCTTTTGAAATGTGATGTTCAAAAATATCAAAAATATAAATTCAAATATAATATTTTTTTTATATTTGAGCTTTTTATTTTGTTTAATGTTATCTTTATTAATATTCTCGCTAGTTTTCTAATAATAAAGCTGCTTTGATAAATAGCCTACGAAATACATATTTTTCAAATCAAAATTCATTTAATAATAATATGATTGTATAATATCATATTTATGTATGTCACATACAGAAATCAATCTGCTTGAATATTAATAATAAATAATTCATAGATTCATAACAATTGACAAAGGAATGAAAGATGCTTTTGATAACATCTGAGTACATGGTTTTGAGACTTTTCATTTTGGGCACAATTATAAAATAATGCGACTAAATATTGATTTTATGAATCTGGAGGCACAAAAATTGGTTTTTGATCCAGTCAGGCAGGCATATTTGTTTTACGTTTTTTTTCTTCAAATCTGTTAAATTTAGATAGATAGATTGTAGAGGCTGCCCTGGACGGGCTACACTTCGGTCATACGGTCCATTGTGATGCCTAAGGATGTGAGGATGTGCAGCCGACTCTGATAGGAACTATGCCGCTATTCATCTGGAGTTCGTGAAGGAAACTGCAGAAAACCTTCTCAAACATAGCCAGTTACTTCGTTGTTGTCCATGCGCCGACAGTTTAGTCAATTAACCGCTCCTGTTTTTTTTCTCTCAATATTTGACAAATTGCCGATGTCGGGATTCGAACCCATAACCTCCCAGTTTCCAAGTATGCATACTGTGCAGACCGCAAAATTTAAGTCAAGCAATCTAACTTCGATTGTAGTTTTGAAAAAAACTAGTTTTCTCTTTTTGTTTTTAGATAGTCAGTACTAGGGTTGTTGCGGATATTCTCATTCGCATTCACAATCGCGGAACTTCTGCATTAATTTTAGCATTCGCAAAACTCATTGATTATTGCGGATGCGGCTGTTGCTTAAATAATCTATGTGACAAGTGAATCAACAATGCCACCACCGACGCAAAATGTGATTACTTAAGTCTTATTTTTATCTAGATGAGCATGTCCGAGATTAATCGTAATGTAAAATATGCAATAAAACATACTCTCCGAAGGGCCGTACAACCACGTCTTTGATGAATCATCTAAAATCGATTAAAACGGGATCGAACCTGAAGAGGCAACGAGGCGGCATTGCTCTTTATTAAATATAATACACCAAATTTTAAATTTTCATACTAAAAAATTTAATTATAATATAAAGATTATTAGAACCATCTTTTTCCTTTATTTATGTATCTTAGTTAAATATCTCTTTAAAAATTATTGACATATAAATCCGCATTCGTGGATGTGAGTCTGCAACATCTCTGGTCTGTACATGGTTTTAGTATTTCGAAATCGATAAATGTTATACAATTCAATATTGTTCCAAAAAATTTTCATTGAAATCGGTCAAAATTTTGCTGTGCTAGCCAAAATATTGATTATTTGTAACCTTGTGACGTCACCAATATCTACAAAATAGTTAAGGTTCCATCTCAGGCATATTTTATCCGATTTTTATTAAATTTTTCTGTTTAAATATTTTGATTAAATATTGATTAATACAATTTTGAAGGAAAAGCCGAGATATCTCTATTAGTTTTTTCAAAGGTCAATATTACCTGAGTCTTGTATTTTGAAATCGGCAATCGCTTTGTAATTCTATAGCGTAGAACTGGAAAAAGTATATTACATTTGTTTATTGATGATATCATCGTTTGCAACGTTTGTAATTTCGTCTTCAGTTTGTTTATGATAATAATTTCAATAAACATTATTAGTTACATATAATACATATATTTACATTTATATATATATATATGTATATATATATATATATACATATATATATACATATATATATATATATATATATATATATATATATATATATATACATATATATATATATATATATATATATATATATATATATATATATATATATATATATATATATATATGTATATATATATATAAATATATATATATATATACAGGTTGTCCCAGAACAACCTGGAACCCTTCGGTGAAGTTGTTCCTTAGGTCAAGACGAACTCATTTTACCATATAACATAGGTCCGGAAATGATTTGTTTATCCGCTAGCCGCCATTTTGTGTTTTTTGCTTTATAATTTATATCTACACAACGCGTTGTCCGATTGAATTGAAAATTGGGACGATTGTTGCTTTAGCATAGACCAATAATAAAAAAAATTTTTGAATTTTCAAAAATGTATTTTCACAAAATGGCGGCTTTTAGAAAAATTCAAAAAATTCATAAATCTCCTTGTTTTTGACTTACGTAAGTTTGAATTTTTCTGTTTGCTTTTAGAAAAATTCAAAAAATTCATAAATCTGCTTGTTTTTGACTTACGTAAATTTGAATTTTTCTAAAAGCCGCCATTTTGTAAAAATACATTTTTGAAAATTCAAATATTTTTCTATTATTGGTCTATGCTAAAGCAACAATCGTCCCAATTTTCAATTCAATCGGACAACGCGTTGTGTAGATATAAATTATAAAGCAAAAAACACAAAATGGCGGCTAGCGGATAAACAAATCATTTCCGGACCTATGTTATATGGTAAAATGAGTTCGTCTTGACCTAAGGAACAACTTCACCGAGAAGGGTTCCAGGTTGTTCTGGGGACACCCTGTATATATATTGTAACCGATGGTAAATGGTAACAATGTAATGAATGACTACAATTTGAATACGTTGAAGGGTAATTTTCTTACACAAAATTTGAATATATATTAATCTATTTTGATCAATACAAATTATATTTTATATACACATACGATACGAGTGAGTACATGTAACTTGTAATAATGTTTTAGTAAGAGTAGAATATTGTATTGAAAGGTTTATGAATATTATTTTACTGTATCAACATATAGAATAGGGTTCAATATTATTTTATATAAATCACTAAATGTTGAGCTGTTCAAAATGGTTAAATATAACATAGTGAGTGAAGTGAGTGAAGAGTTCACTCACATCCAAGTATTTGTTTAGATTGAACTAAGCGACTCTGTTATTTTATTTTGAACAAATTTTTCGGGATAAGACAGTTTTGTATTTCATTCTAAGAAAAAACTAGAAATAGATTATTATTAAAATCGAGACCAAAAATTTTCTTCATATTTTTCTTTTTTTACCGTTAAAAAAATCGCAAAAATTCGAGAAAGATTTCCTGTCCCCGATTTTGATAAAAACATCGTTTTAAGCTAATTTGGACCTAGCGAAAACGATAGCGTTGGTTAAAATACGATACGATTAACGGTTTTCAAGGTATCAGACCTACAGTGCTAATATTCAAAAGTGTATGAATTGAGAAGCGAATAGTTTGAAATGTGTTGGTCGGACGTTAAAAAGAACCTGATTTTCGTAATGTTTGGGTGAAAATAACCCCAGAAAATGATTATTATTAAAATCAAGTACAAAAATTTTCCTCACTTTTTTCGTATTTTTTCTAAGGGGTACCCCTTAACAATATCGCAAAAATTCGAGAAAAATTTCTTGTCCCCGATTTTGATGAAAACTTCGTTTTAAGCTAATTTGGACCTAGCGAAAACGATGGCGTTGGTTAAAATACGATACGTTTAACGGTTTTCAAAATATCAGACTCATAGTGCTTAAATTCAAAACTGTATGAATTGAGAAGGGAAAGTTTTGAAATCTGTTGATCAGACGTTAAAATAAACCTGATTTTCGTAATGTTTGGGTCAGAATTACCCTAGAAAATGATTATTATTAAAATCAAGTACAAAAATTTTCGTCACTTTTTTCGTATTTTTTCTAAGGGGTACCCCTTAACATAATCGCAAAAATTCGAGAAAAATTTCTTGTCCCCGATTTTGATAAAAACTTCATTTTCAGCCAATTTGGACCTAGCGAAAACGATGGCGTTGGTTAAAATACAATACAATAAACGGTTTTCAAGATATCATACCCGTAGTGTTAGAATTAAAACTGTATGAATACAGTAAAAATATAAGTGGACGCAAATCGACTTTCTAGATTTGCTTATAAACATCCGCATCATCTTATCATAAAATCGTGTTTAAAATCAAAGAAATTACATGCTGAATGTATTTTTAAACCATTTTAAATAGCCCAGTAATGTATTATAAATGATATTGAAAGTTATGATTTTATACTTATATATAAAATTATGACCATGTCACAAAATTCCTTGCTCTCTAAACTAAATTCACTCCGCTCACAATATATATATATTATTTGACAGACATATGTGAGTATATAATGTATATTATTTACATTATACATCTGACGAATTCATTAGCATATAATACGATATTTCTCGGTATTCGGTATATTTGTTGCTGATAGTTCTACAGTCAAATCTTAATTAATAAATTAATATCAATATATATATATATATATATATATATATATATATATATATATATATATATATATATATATATATATATATATATATATATCAGTAAAGAACGAAATACGGATAACGTCAGGGAGGGAATTGTGTTTTATTACGATGAATCTTGATTAGTTTACCTCTTCAAATATTTGTACACGCACCTTGAACGAAACTCCACTAATTTCTCGTATTTCGAACTTTTTTTCCTGTAAATCAGTTCACCTAGTAAAAAAAAATGCCATTTTCATATTGTTTTGTAAATGCTTTGTGTTATTTCCTACAGTTTTAATACATTTTATTTGACAAACTAAAAATCAGTAAAATCAGTTCTTTTGTATGGTTGCCAGACGTGGAAAGTGACAAAAACGATCGCAAATAAATTACAGATATTCACAATCAAATGTCTCAGAACAATCTTCAATATACTCTGGCCAGAAAGAATAACGAACGAGGAAATGATAAGGAGAGCAAGCCAAAGCCCTATCAACGAAACAATAAAAAAAAAAAAGTTTAGGTGGATAGGCTACACCTTAAGAAGGTCATGTAATACCATCAGCAGACAAGCCCTAGACTGGAACCCCCAAGGAAGCAGAAAACGTGGAAGATCCAAGATAACCTGGAAGAGATCAGTCGAGAAAGAGATAGAAGTAAGATTAAGGAAAAACCTGGAGAGAAATAAAAATACAGGAATTAATATATAATTTGACAAACACATTTATTAAACCAATAGTATATATATATATATATATGTGTACAACATTGTATATGTACTAGAAAACATTGTTTATATAATAATATATGTTCTTGAATGACGGAGAAAGGAATTTTACGAATAATAAAGAGGCCAACAGAACCCAACTGGCGCTTTATTACAAAATATTCTCTGCTATGAGGGGATGAATTACGCAGTGTATATTATTTGTGCATTAAATAAAGATAACGTACTATTAAACACTATCTTCAAAAAGTCATTATAGATGTCAACCACTTGAATAATATTATAAACGTTCCTAATACTCCAGGAAAAAATAACATCCGCAGTTTTTCAAAAACGAAGTGGTTAATTGACTAATCTGTCGGCGTATGGACAAGAACGAAATAACCGGCTCTGCTTGAGAAGGTTTTCTGCAGTTTCCTTTACGAATTCCAGATGAATATCGGTATAGTTCCTATCATAGTCGGCTGAACCGCATATCCTACAAATTACCAGTCTATACACAAAAAATCCTTCCATCCTCACATCCTTAGGCATGACAATGGGCCTTATGGTCGAAGTTTAGCCCGTCCATGGTAGCCTCTACAATCTATCTATCTATCTAGTTGTTATTTTCACTTGGTTTTATTTATATTTCAAAGTATGGTAGAACTGACAACTTTTTGAATACATTGTCTCCTTTGCCAGATAATTCGTATAAGGATAAAATAGATAGGATATATCTGCTGATATATGTGTTATGTTAGTACAAACAAAACACTTCATTTGTTTGGTGAACCGTAATGTATACTTTATAAATGTTTATTGTATATGTAATGTACGTACGTACGAGTATATCGAAATACATTTAGAGCTTTAGGTTTATCTATGTATATTTATATAGGTATATGTACAGTGCTTCTTCGCATAACGCTATATGTGAGGGCAGAGCTTCAACATGGTTAAGAATTTTGTTACTTTCTACCACTTATCTCTGTATATCTGGACATATTATCCCATGTTACGCCATTAACTCGAATTGAAGCGCTCCTCAACTAGCTGAGGCACTAACTTTTGATTCAGCGTGACATGTACACTCCCGTTCAAAAAAATGAACAGACCTGAACCGAATCAATCTCTCACAATTTTGATTATTCATGTAGTAACAGATACAACATTTAATTTAATTTTTATACCTAAGAGTAAGATATAAAACTTAAAATGTATTAACACATATATTTTTTAAATTCTCACTCAAATTCAGTTTATACTTCCATTTCTTTTTTAGACACTTAAAAAATATACTACTTATCTTTGTTTATAAATAAATCAAATTATACATTATACAGAGAGTTACAAAAGTGAGGAGTTTTATGAAATGTAAGATAATTAACATTTCAGGTCTGTTCATTTTTTTTTTGAACGGGAGTGTATGTGTGATAAGAATGTGTAGTAATGTATGTAAGGCTGTCACCTTTATTTCCACTACACAAATAAAGTTTCAGAACCTTGGCTAGTTAAGGCGGTTACACAGCGCGGTTAATCACAGAATTGGGTCTGTTATTTCACGATTATACCCATAAGCATGTAGAAGTTAGCGGTTTTAGGTATTAACGAGAATCGAATGTTAAATATTTAGATGGAGTAAGGTTTCTAAATTATTGTGTGACCCGGTCGAAGTACTATTGTTTTCTGTTGAGGCAAAGTCTATTTAATTCTATTTAATTCATTTGTATTGTCCAATCTGGTTCTTCATTCAGATTCAACTCAAATTCTCAGGTTCAATTTTTTTCCAATTAATTGTGTAACACTCTCTTTGCTGTTATAAATTCGCGTTATCAGAGGGTAAACTGTAGATTATATTTTTGGGTATACAACTAGGTATATATTTTATTACAATGAAAACGAAAGATGTCCAAGATATTATGAATTTGTTAATATTAGATGGGTTTTACAAATATTAGTTGTAGTGGTTTTAGATTTACAATTTCATCAATATATACATATATATATATATATATATATATATATATATCTATACATATCTATATATATATATATATATATATATATATATATATATATATATATATATATATATAGATATGTATATATTTATTTATTATATCCCCAATCTTGTGTGTGAGTGCCTGTGTGTAGGCAAGGAAGGATCAAATCAAATATTGGTTTAATTTTCCATTTACAAAATGAACTACATGGCGTTTTAATTTTTTACATGTCCTTTAATAATCATATCCTTACAGGTTCGTATTTATATATGATATATACAATATATACACCCCTTTGAATAACAGGACAAATAATAATATCCTTGCAGATCTGGACTCAAGTAAAATTTAACCTGAGAATTATTCACAGTGATCAATCGGTGAATAAATAATTTAACAAATATCACTAAGTTTCAAATAAATTACTTCGTAATTGATATATTTCACTTTAGCGCTCTGAAAGATTGCCACTCTCTGAAAATTTAATTATAAAAAGGCCTACAATACTACTTATTTATAAAAATTTTTGCCAGACTTCTAAAAACGCTTCTTTTCAACTGATATTTTTTCATTCATACAAAACACAAGGTATTGGGATTTCCACAGATTCCAGACAGAAAAATACTATTCAAAATAGATCCAAAATGATGTAATATATAATCCTAGCAGAAATAGGTGGCGTTGCCCGAAATTCAAAATTATTATAGAGAGTGCATAGAAATTTCTGACAAAAAAATATTTTTATCAAATTTCTGACAGTTAATTTTTTTATTTTAAATTTATGGACAAATAAATTATTTCCAAAAGTTTGTTAGTAATAAAACTGTATTAGAGATCTAGCCGTCGGAAAACGGTTATAATTTTGGAACAGTTCGAAATTTTGAACTGCTGATTTGTTCTTCTGGAGTCATTAAAGAAAATTTACCTATAGTCATGTCTTATCATTATTTTGCTATCTTCTATATATTATATAGAGATATATTCTATAATATTACAAAACTAGAATGGAATTTTTCTATTTACTTCAGCATTATTGCAGCTAATGGGGCACCGTGTTGAATTTTATGGGATGTTACCTATTCTGTGATACTTACCAGTCAAGTAGCTGAGCGGTCTAAGGCGTAATGTCTACTTGGGGACTGGAAGGTTATGGGGTCGAATCCCGACATCGGCAGTTTGTCAATTCTTTAAAAAAAAAGGGGCGGTTATTTGGCTAAACTGGCTGCGTATGGACAAGATCGAAGTAACCGGCTATGCTTGTGAAGGTTTCCTGCAGTTTCCTTCACGAACTCCAGATGATAGAGATTCCTATCAGAGTCGGCTGCAGCCGCAAATCCTACCAATTCCTAGTCTACACACAAAAATTCCTTCCACTCCAATCACATCTTCACATCCTTAGGCATCACAATTGACCTTATGGTCGAACTGAAGCCCGTCCAGGGCAACCGCTACAATCTATCAATCTATTCTGTAAAACTTGGACTGCCACGAAAAAATCTGACGATAATTTTCTGTTAAGATCAGTTTATAAGCTTTGAGTAACGAACATTGCCTACACTGTAGGTAATCATTTAGTAACAAATCTAGATGTTGGATTTTTTTCCACTCGATATTGTCACATTCAATAACAAATTTGGTACACACTGTACCAAAATATTTATTGGTTATATATTTATCTCTTTTATAAGGAGGGATTTATAATTTTATTCAAATTCTCCAAACGCAATATTATATTAATATAACTGTGTTCTACAGTTAGTGTATACAGTTTCACATATGTGGTCTTAATTTATTTGTTATTGGTCAATATTTGTATGAATATATTATTATTATTGGAGTGTATGCATTTGATATGCTCATATTAAGGGGATGACAAGAACATTTCATGTCAACAAATATTAGCTACAACATGTTACATACACTTATTTTGAAGGACACAAAGAAACAACTTCAAATAATAACAATACAACATGTTATTGTGTCCTCTAAACTAAAACGTGCATACATTATCGATCCTCACTTTACATGAAGGCTTATTATTTCTGTTTATCCAGTTTGGAAGGCATACAGAATTATTTATTTATATTTTACCCTAGCTTTGTATTTCTTACCATAACAGTGAAAATTCATATTTTTCGTAATTTATAATATTCCAAAATCCTTACGATTAAAAATACCAAAATACCTACACGGTTTTAACACGGTTTTATTAGTAGGTTTCTGAAAAATATATATAAAATAATTGATCTAAAAAATTTGAAGCAAGAACTATCGACTTCCCCTGCGGAAGTATCTGTACAAGATGGGACTCCATAACGGGTCCATTAAGTGCAGATTGTGTGGCGAGGAGGAAGAAACATCCAGCTACATTATCTTTAACTGCGAGCCTCTAGGTTACAGAAGATACAAGATATTCGGTGCATCTCACCCCAAATATATGAAAACCTTTAGGAAGACTTGATAAGCAAGCTCCTGGCTATTGCCAACATAAGGGAGAAGCAAGTCTCGTCAGACTGAGGTAGAAGGGGAAGCAAAATGGACCATACGGTCGAAGTGCAGTAATTTTTAGACCCCAAGATGTATCTATCTATCTATCTATCCATCGACTTCAAAATTTCCGTTCGTTTTTCAATCAATTTTACAGTTTATTTGTACCCAATCCATACGGTCTTCGAAAAAATTCGTGGAACATAAGTAGGGTAGTCATTTCAAACGATCTTAAAAAGTTACGTTTACGATTAAATGTTTACGATTAATTTAATAGTTTTCGTACATTTTGCGGAAATAATTATTACCACTGTCAGTGCGACTCGAAAGTTCCGTATTTTGACTTTTCCAAAATTTTAATAACCAAGATATTTCAATTGTTCTCAAAAATTGTTAAATTTGTTAAATTTATTTTTCGTGTAAAATATAGATCATAATTTCAGATACATTGTTCGGCTTCATTTCTCGTATTTCTCAGGTAAAAGGTATTCAGGGTGCATCTCACCCCGAGTATATGAAGCAAATCCCCTCAAACTGAAGTAGAAGAGGGAGCATAATGGGCCATAAAGTAGGCTACAAACGCGGAAAATTGAACTCCGTCAACAAAATATTTTGCCTACAGACGTGAAACCCAAATTGGGAACATTATTTATTACTTTATTACTTAAGTATACTCTATCTTAAAAATTCAATCATTTGTCATCTTGTCTATTTCATTTAATTTGTAGTTTATTTATCTACTAGTTTATTAGTATGTATCTCTACAGTTTTTTCAAGTTTGTTGTGTGACATTTTTTTGTTACACATTTTTTGACACTAAAAAAATATTAGGAAAACATAAAATTTTAGATAATATGTTGCAAACATCGCTACACTCGAGGAAGTACAGCAACATTAAACTCCTCCCACAAAATATCAAATAATTTTAAATTTTACAGCAACCAGATCAAGGACATATAATTTTGTTCTGCAACAGCTGTACAAACTAGCAACCTACTACCGAACATTCATTTGTCCTTAAAATGTTCCTGCACAGGTTGCACGCCTGTAGTCCCTATAAGGTCGAAGTGAAATGCTTTTTATATCTCAAGATAATATATATCTATCTATCTGTTCGAAAATATTAAACAACCCATAAATTCTACGATACAAACTGATATACAAACATTTAAATACAATTTTTTTTTTCGTTTTTTTTTTTTAAACTGTTCGTGTAAAATGTCAAACTTTTTAATTACATTTCAAAAAAAAAAAAAAAAAAAAACATTTTTTCAATTTTAATTTTTCATTTAAATTAAAAAATAAAATACATATTTATGAATAAATTTATGAATGAACAATATTTTATTTAAATTTTATATAATACACAAAAATAAAACTATAGAATACTTTTCATTTCATATATACATTAATTTTTGTAATCTAATTGAAAAATAAAGATGAACTTTAAATAACATGCATGATGTATGTATAATGTGTGTATATGAAGATACATGAATAATATGTACTATACACATATGTGTACAATTCAAATAATATAACGTGGATAATATCTGAATACCATGATCAAATGTAGAATCATTGGTTTTTTTTAGATACAATGTATAATTTTTCTATTGTAGTTATTCATTCACTATTTTCTTAAACTTGTATGTCTTAATAGTAGTATTGGCCTTATTGAATATTAACGATTTCATTTCAAAACATCTCAAAAAACATGTCTAATTAGAGTTTAAATATCCAAAAACATATTTCAATTGAAGAATATCCATATCGATAGGAGAATATCCGTATTTTGTTTTATTTGTTAGCTAGATTGTTATCTAGATGGTGATACATAACGAACAAACTGTGAGTGATAACGGATAATTAATCTACTAAAATTATTAAAATAGTAGTTACAAATCTTCTTTAGATTGTTTTTGAAATTTTTGAAGCATTTTATATTTTCTATATGAAAATAAAGTAAATCGATTTACAAAAGCTTTCCTAAACTATTGCGATATTTTTAATGCAATGTTCGATAGGGAAAATGGCTATGACCTTAGGATTTGGATAAATACAATGCATTACATCACTCAGTAAAGCCCTCTGCACACGAGGGCAATAGTGGCGGCCAGTAGTACTAGCAAGCAATGGCCGCTAGTAATTATCCCTTTACTGTCCTCGTGTTCAGGAGTACTACTTCTTTTTAAATAATTGATAAACTGCCGATGTCGGGATTCGAGCCCATAACCTCCCAGTTGCCAAGTAGGCCTACTGCGCAGACATAACGCCTTAGACCGCTCGGCCACTGGACTGGTCACGAGGGCTATACTTTGGTGTTTTATTTCGTACAAAATATTATCTACGCTATATTGTTTAACCATTGACATCATCCTATGAATGTGTTGCATCCATCACATACTCTGGGATGGAATTTTTTCTTTCCCTTGAATTCATTATATTTTTCCTTTTTCACTGTAGTCAGAGTAACATTTATTCATGCACAAAACATACGTACAAGGGTATTGTATGTATATATATATATATACGCTTCTATAAAATTATATCGTAACTTTTAACACAACATCCCTTTGGAAAACGTGCCTAAAGGGCAATATGTGGTGAGAGATGGTCGCTCGTCAACAACAAAGTGACTTCGTTATCCCATGATGCATGTTAGATAATATTTTTTGAATGGCCATTTTACTTTTCTTCCTCTTTTTAAAATATATACATATATACATAAAAAGTATAATTTTCTTTCAATTTTTCCTGCCGCACATGTGACCAACATTCGTAATTATTTTTTAGTAAGTTTTTCATTTCAATAGAAAAATAAATAGAAATTTATTCAAAGAGAATGTAGGGAATTCATTTTCTTTTACAATAATATCATTAAAAAAACCTGTATATTTAGATTAAATACTTCCTGATAAAAATAACAAAATGTTCTTTTTAAAATTTTAGGGATAACTTTTATTATAAAACCTAAAGATAATGGACCTTAACAACCCTAAAGCCTGATGTTGTCTAATCTATTGCTCTTCTGTTGACTCTTTTGAATGGAAATTAACATAGAAGCATAAAGTTAGACCTTAAAGTGGAATTATAGAAGAAGCTTAAAGTGGACCTGTCCAATAATAGGATAGGGTTCGCAAAACAAAATGCTCATTCGAAGTCATTGAATGGAGAGATACCCCTTAATTATTTTCGTTAGTTACTCTACACAATATTGAATGTAGCCTATAATATACGTAAGGACAGACAAAATAATAAAGGCGCCAGTTTTTTTTTTGCACATTTGGCTATAGAACTCCAAAAATAATCATGAAAGATTTCTAGTTATCGAAGAGTGCATTTAATCTCTATACATAATAAGAAAATTTGTTTGTTCGAATTGTTTGGAAAAACTATAGAAGATAGCAAAGTAATGATAAGAGAAGACCCTAAATAAATTTTCTTTACGACTACCAGAAGACCCAAAATTCCAAACCTTTCCAAAATTATTGCCATTTACTGTCGGCTAAGTCTCTAATATAGCGTATAGTTTCTATAGAAATATATGCATTAACAAAATTGTGGAAATAAATTATTTGTCGAAAAATTTTAAATATCAAAAAATGGACGTTTTGAAAATTTAGAAAAAATAACTATTTGACATAAACTTCCTATAAGAATTTTCTGATGCTCGGCCGGCTTTTTCTAATATTCTCTTTTGAATTTTATAGCCCTACAGTACTTTTATTGTATGAAACACGTCACGTAGGAGTTACGACACGTCACGTAGGTAGACTGACCGAATTTTGCAGGTGGATTTACTGATAGTCATTTTCGATATCTACTTGATCGAAATCGAAATTTGAAGAAATGATTGTGAAATCGTGTCATTGATACAATTTTGAAAGAGAATTTGCTAAAAAAAAACTGTTATATATGGAAATTTTTCGAAAAAATACGTACCTACTTGTTTAAAAGAAATGAATTGAAAATCGAATGCATTCACGGTATATATTAAACAATGCACATCCCCCATATGGTATGTACCTTCAGCAATATGTAGGTTTAATAGGTATATAATTTGAATAGGTTGGTTATAGCCAAAGAAACAGAAAATTACACAATAATAGTTTTCAACCATTCAGTTATTGGTTTGATGTGTGGTTTGCTATACAGAAAAAATCCCTTGTTTCACATTTTAACATCATTATGGAGAGAAAAAAGGTTTTTTTTTTCTCGGTGTTTTGTTCTTTTTGATGAATAAAAGCCGTTTTACTTGGTACTGAGAATATCTATATATATATATATATGGTGTGTTTCAAAAATAGTACAACCATCCCCAATGAGGATCAGTGGCAAATCTACAAAACAAGAAAGTTTCCTTAAAAACATCAAATTAGAAATCGTTTCTTAGCAAATAGTTTTGTGACTTCTAATCCCACCCATCTCTTTTTAAAAAGATTCAAAATAATGGAATTACTGGAATATGGAGAAATATGCAAGGAAAATTCATTCAGTATTTTTTTCTAATAGAATCACTCAGGCTCTCTCTAAAAGTATAAATGCGCTTCTGGTAGCTTTTATTTCACTTAGTAGATAAAAATGGACCCGCTTCGATAATATTAATATTGAGAAGGCAATTGGAACTAAAATCGGAGAATGCGTCTATTATCAAGATACTAACTTTAAAAGAATAAAATAGTTTTCTTTTTTCTTATTTTTAATGCCTTCTATCTTGCAAAAACATTCTTCGATTTTCTGATTCGGTTTCATATGAGCCTATTTCATAAATTGATAAAATCTACTGATGGCCAGGATTTCTACTGGATTGGAGTCCAGCTGTGGATTAGGTACATCTTCCGGAAAAGGATTAGGAGTAAGGAATAAATTAAAAAATCTATTTTCTCAACAGATTCGTTTCTCCACAAGTCGAATATATAAGACACAAATCAATTATCCTTTTGACGCCGTATGTACATATCTAGATTCTTTAATTCACTGCAGAGACCACTACTGCCTAAAAATGTTTCTTTGGTTAAGAATTCCCTGATTAGGAACTCA
Organism: Nineta flava; assembly: GCA_963920215.1. Taxonomy (NCBI): domain Eukaryota; kingdom Metazoa; phylum Arthropoda; class Insecta; order Neuroptera; family Chrysopidae; genus Nineta; species Nineta flava. Next base: position 81,169,373 of record OY986044.1, read on the forward strand.
CCTGATAAAAAGAATTCAATGAATGTTTCAGATCGCAAAGGTGGCTTCCGGATCAATGTGCATATGAACTTTTTCTCATTTTCTCATTTTGATTAGACACCTGTTAAAGTTTTGAAACCATAATTTTGAAACATCCTGTATAAATGTGTAACTATACAAAATGAACCCTTGTTACATCTGTAATGACTTTATTCCAGCCTTCTTGTTTTTATAATGGCCTTTTATTTAAATAAATGGACATTCATTTTTATATGAAAAAAAAAGCTGCAATTCAATTTTACCATATACAAAATTGTTGGTCCAAAGTGACATTTTTTTTGTCTCCAACATATTTTCTAATGTGTTTTTCATTTTATTACACACTTTTCATACACATGTCGTACCACCACATTGTACGTTTAAGTTTATACTTGGCTGAATCTAAAAATTTGCTAGAAAAAATTTTCGTTTGATATTTAAATAAGAGGAAAAATCTATTTATATACATTTTGGTCTTTCTGTGTAAATATTTTTTAAGATAAATGTAAATTTTATATTCTATTACAAGTTGGGAAGCAAGTCTGTTGAAGAATACCGACGGTACCGATTGTTTGTGGTCAAACTATTGTCCACTTTCGTTGTAAAAGTAACAACTCTTATTTTTTATGGACTCGTAAGCTTTGTACATTAAATGTATAGATTCGTAAACCTGGTCTGATGTTGATAAATTTCACTAACTCTGATTCTAATGTAAATAATGGATTTAATGTCAGTTCATTTTTTCGAAAAACCGAATATATTCGGTACAAACCAACTACAAAATTTTGAAAAAAGTACATCATTTTTACAGGCTTTTGCAAGTACATCAATCAACCACAAACTTTGAGGATCTCAAAGAAGACACGCATGATACAACTTTGGTGACAATTCTGTGTGTTTAGTTAGGATTCTAGTCAAGAGCTTGGCGTTCTCTCGACTTTTGTCTATGACCTAGGTTGCCATTGTGAAATCAAAATATAGATATTAATAACTATCAAAGGTAGATAGATTGTAGCGGCTGCCTTGGACGGGCTACACTTCGACCATAAGGTCCATTGTGATGTCTAAGGATGTGAGGATGTGAGTGGAGTGGAAGGAAGTTTTGTATGTAAAATAGGAATTGGTAGGATGCTCATAGGAGCTATGCCGATATATATCTGGAGTTCGTGGAGGAAACTGCAGAAAACCTTCACAAGCATAGCCGGTTACTTCGTTCTTGTCCATACACCGACAGTTAAGCCAATTAACAACCCCTTTTTTTCTTTTCTTTTTAATAATTGACAAGCTGCCGATGTCGGGATTCGAACTCATAACCTCCCAGTCCCCAAGTAGACATAACGCCTTAGACCGCTCGGCTACTTGGCTGGTCAAAGGCTGATCAAAGTTCGGAGCAATTTCAAACCTTCTTCTAAAATTACAGCTTTTATGCTGATACCACTTTTTTATGGGAATGAAAAAACAAAAACTTATTTTTTTTTTAATTCACAAATTCTGGATAAACTTATGTTTTGATAAAAATATAAATTCAATTTAAAATTATTTATGTTTGCCTTTTTTTTTTTGAAAGAATAATCCGCATAGACGTGTGAATTAGATTTCGCCTCTTCAGTGTTTCTTCTCTACCGTTTCAACCGTCATTGCGAGAAAATGAAATTGGCCAATTTTCAATTGCATACAACAGGCTTCACTATTTTGTATAATATTTCTTAGGACTATATAAAACAATGTTCGTGAAGCTCAATTTATATAACAAATAAGATGAAACTGAGCACATAAAAATTTCATTTTTCAACTTACTTTTTCCATCCATAAATTTACTTGAGTTTAGTACAAGGTGTTACAGAATCAATATTGCATATTATTTACACAATTTTTATCGAGAAACATAAAAATAGTTTGAAAATAAATTAAAATTTATTTCATACTTTCAACGAAATTATGTGTATCGAGTTCAAATTTTTTATTGGTATCAGAAAGTTTGATCTATTTCCCATAAAAAAACTGTGCGGAATCATTTTATGCTTCTTTTTCGAAATAAATACTAAGAATGGGACTAGAGCAAAGATCGAAAAAAATTATGGCAAACAGATTTTATATTTATTAAATCGATACCATGACTTTGTTAAAATGACCTTATTTTTGTTGACTCTTGTAGTATATTTGTTAAATTTATTTAAATAAATAAAACACTTTTTGAATAATATTTATATAATTTATAAAAAATTATGATAAAAAAATTTGTGTGTTTGTCCTTTTGATATTTTTACCTGAATCATCTTGTAAAATTATTTATTAGCTCTGGTGTATAAATAATAACGTTTGGACGATTGTAATATTTTCACAACATTCAGACATGAAATAACAATGTCATTTACACAAACATTTTACTACAAATCACTTTCTGGGAAAATCTACTTACATCAGAGATTTGAAAAACAGGATAGGTATATAGAAGAAACAGTTTTTGTTAGGACGTTGGTTTATATCCCAACTTATATAAGATTTGTCTTATCTTAAAAAAAGTATTTGGTGTTACTCGCAGCGTGAGCGTCGGCGATTTTCATATAGTTGTCTTGTCAAAATGATGTAAAAATTCGGGAAGGTATATAAATTAAGATTTTATTAGAATTTAGTTTTTATATAAAATCCAACTTTGAACCATAATCACAAATTACAGCAGAGACATAAACCGGTTAAATTTACCCGTCGGATATATAAATCTTCCTCGAATTAATACAGATTTTCGCGATTTTCGTTCGCTTGGGGACTATGGGAAATTAGTAACACAATATTCGCGAGAGAAATGGAAAAATACAAAAATAGAATCTGATTAATTTAAATTATAAAAGTTCAATGCGATCCCAGTAGTCGTCCGGTCTTTCGCAGATACGGAGGATTTTTCTATTCTAGATCTTCACGTTCCAAATATGGATTATTGCCGAAATATTGGTAATTTAATAAGAAAAACATAAAATTTAGGTGTAAAAATAAAATTATTTTCATGAAAAATTAAAATTTGCTACAATCACTTTATTTTTCGTTAATTTTTGACAGTGACAGGAGATTAATCCATTTTCAAAACTGTTTAATATATTAATAAAGACCGCAGTCTTATGTGCTAAAATTTTCGTCAAAAATATATATTTGAAAACAAAATACGTCATTAATCGACACAAATTATGAACAACAAATTAGATAACATGCTTAATAAATAGGTAAAAAACTAGTAAAAATCGGTCAAGTTTAAAATAAAAATATTGATAAAAATTTCTTGAAATTACTGTAAATTAAAAATATTTAGAAACAAAATATTAATATATAAATATTTACAATAATTCAGATGGGTATTTGAAAATATTGACCTTAAATGATTAAGAACAATATCTTCACGCATTACACATCAGAATAACATACTTAAAATATATACAGCAAAAATTATTTCCTGATACTTTTGATAGATTATTGCAACCCGAATTCAAACTGTTTATATTTCTTTTTCTTGGAAAATTATACACTATTTAAGTTGAAGATTGTTAGATCTTATTGAGAGGAAAATATGTAAACATATTACCTTTTGCTGTTTACATGACGTTTGCTACGATATTGTTGATTTCTATGAATTTCTGGTCTTGTAGATTTCACCTATTCGTCTGTCATACCGAGATATATCAAAATAAACAACACTTATACAAAATATCCACTGATTCTGACGCCAAACCATTTTTTCCCACTATTTTTGTTTATTATTATTATTAAGATTCACTTTATTTCACTGGAGTTTGATTAAGTTTTTGACGGAATTCCAAAATTCCGGAGATTTTCCAGGATGAAAATGGAGAATGAATGATAATGTATATTAGACAAGCTGCCATATACTATTTTTTCAACACGACTCTTTTGATGCCGCCGCTAAAACGATTACGATTAAGTGTCTATTTTAAAGATATCCGCGCTGGATTTAAAATTAGCATTTAGTCCTAGCCTGTACTTTCATATCACTCGGCTGAGATTAAGTAAAGAGTTCTAAATAAAAATTTCAAAATTATTTTTTCAATTTCTTTATGAATTTGCAATAAAGGTGAATAAACACTATTTTTTAGAAAGGGTTTAAATACATTTTAATTTTATTTCGTTTTTAGAAAAACTTATGCAACTCGAAAACTATATTTAACACATTTACTCGTAAATTTAACTGCAGAAAAAACCCTCGAAAGAAAATCGTCAACACATATGACAATTATTAACACTATATATGCACTTGAAACGAAGTAAGTTTTTAAAAAATACTTTGGAAGACATTTTTAACCTTATTGTTGGTAAAACATAGTAAAATAAACTAAGTTGTTTAGTCTTGAAAAAATGTAATTGTTAAAAAAAGAATGTTGCCCAAGTTTTTATTACTTAGTAGCGCACTAAAAAGCGACAAATAATCGAATAGTGAATCGTTGGTTTTTGTTGAAGTAGAACCATGATTACTTTTTCTTTATGAAAAGAACCGCTGCTTTTCTAATTAACTATATTTAATTATCTTTTGGTTTTTAGTGCGTTAACGCGTGTTTTGGAAAAAAATAAATTTTTATAACACTGAGTAAGGGCTTCTTAGGTGTAAATTAGTAAGAGCTAAACATTGGTAAGAGTTCACTAATTTGAAGCACTCACAATCTTTTTTATTTATTTTGTAAACGACTTTCAACCAAATTTTGTTGAGTCCCTGCAACAAAATTGAGTATCGAATAGTTTCGAAATTTTCGATCAAAGCAATTTTTAAAAAACGTGCATAATTTTATATTGAATGGATCGTTACTTGACGAAAATTATAAATAAACAAATTATTGAATTAAAATTATTGAGATTTTCGTAAAAGACGAGAGAAAACATTTGAGATTTTCGCAATTACTGTCGCTTCTTCAGAAAATATATAATAAATTATTATTATATATTTTCTGAAGAAGAGATTTTCGTAACAATATTTTTATTGTGACTATAGTTTCGTAATCACAGTTGCTTGTTCAGAAAATATATAATAATAATTTATTATATATTTTCTAGAAGAAGCAACATCACTTGCAAAACCAGTCAAAATAAAAATATTGATATGCAAAATCTCAAATATATGTTTTAATTTAATAATTAAACTCGGTATAGGTTGAAAAAATTTTCCGATCGGGTAATTTGGATCCGAAATAAAGTCAAACGAATATTTTACGTAGAAAACCATTGAATAAATGTATCTGATGTAACCACCTGTTACATTGAAACGAATTCTATACATATCGGCGTATAGAAAAACCCCTCATATGAAACATATTATAATCACATATTTTTATCGAAAAATTTTATCACACTTTAGAAAGCACAACTTTTCAGTTTCATTCACTTAACAACTATTTCAAAACACTATTTTTTTTTACAAAACTATTTTTTTTTTTCATTTTTCTTAAAGTTAAATTATCGATTATTTTGAATTACATCTAATTTTTGTTTAATTATGGTTGAATTTTTTTTTTGGGATGACGGCCCGACGAGCGTTCGGTAGTTAAAATTTTCCTGCATCATATAACAGTAATATAATGCAGTTATGCATCTAAAATGCATTTTCCATTCTACGTAAACACATATAGCCTCATAGTGCTGTGCTGTATATATTGATGCATCATGTTTTCTTCGTTCCGTTGCGTCAGTGCAGTAGGTGACCCAGTTTCGGTGGATAGCTCGATAAATGTATATAGTTTGACTCTATTTATGTATGTATATGTTATATTATAGTTTTGATTATATTTTCTAAAAATTTTATTTAATATCTTTTTTGGATTATTATTTGTATAAGAGGGTTTTCGAAAAAGAACTTTTGTCTTCGAAATTATTTTAAAACAGTACAAAAAATTCTAAATAAAATTTTTTATTTATTTTCTAGATTCAAATAAAACTGATTTAAAATTAAACAAACTCAGATTATTTCGAAAAGATTTTAACTGTTATTGATTTGTATAGTTTGAATATTTGGATGGTTTACTAAATTTTATTCGGGCTTTTCAAACAAACTTATGATCTTTGTCAGAAATTCCTATTCACGAAGATCTGTATTTTTCCATTGGAAAATTATTGTCCTTAAAAAGGGGCATATCTCAAACTCTCGTCCAATTCTTTATAGCGGCCAACTATGCAACTTTATACGGGATAACAACGATGAAATATCTGGAAAAAACCTATCTAATAGCTTTTTTAAAACTATGCAGAATCTCGCAATTTGGGAAATATCAATCTTTTTAAAAGCCAAGTCTTTTTATTTTTTGATCCAATGTTCTTAATATTTCAAAATTGAGTCAATTCTAGCTAGAACGGGTACAATGAAGCTTCCAACATTGAGCTAATTTCTGCATAGAGAAATTAAGGCTGGTTAAACTTTTAGTACCGTTCAAAAAAAATAATGATCCCATATTTTTTATTCGATGATAATTCCATGGGATATACAACGGTTATTAGGCCTTAAGTACACGTTCGTATGTGTAATCTTTGGATCTTTTACGGTTATGTTAATAATCATTTTTTTTTATTAGTTTCAGGTTTTCCTTACGGCAAAATATAAATATAAATTATATAGAAATTGTGGTTATTTAGAATTAAAAATCATTTCATATTATTATTCGTATTTATAATTGTAAACAGGCAACTTGTTAGACATACATGTAATATAATCTACATAAACAAGAGACCCCCAATTTTCTTAATGAAAATATTAATAGCTAATTTAATAAATTATATAATTAGATTAAATATTTTATAAATTTTCGGAAAATTATTTTGTAATATAAAACCTATTCTATTGTTTTCCATTTGAACGGGAGTTTCTATATTAATCTGGGCATCAAATTGCCTGAATATTAATAATATTGGTTCACTGTAAATCATCCATTGGCAAAGTATAAATCACTTGCGCACAAATAAATCGATATTACAAATCTTATTTCAAAGGTCATAATAACAAATTTAGGGAAATAAACCGTAATTATTTTCAAACCGTTTTTATATTCATAAACATCGTGAGACGCTTACAAATCAAAGCTTTGAGGCTTTTTTTTAAATAGTTTAAATTGATTTTCATTTTATTCAAAGATTATACTTAAGGTAGTATGTTCGTGAAAAAAGGTTTCTTGGTTTCAAAAAATTCGTCATAAATTAATGATATCAATAAGTTGTTTTTGAAAAAAATCTACAGAAATGTTTTTAATTTATACACTACCTTAAACAATGTATTAGAAATCCCTTTTTTATTAACAACTAAAAAAAATAGTGCCCAAATAACTTAGACCAAATTGAATTAATACAATTTATACATGTTGTTGTTTAAGAAATGAGAAATGGTTGCTTATTGTTTATGAGGTATATAGATAGATGTTGTAATAATTATTAGTTTTAATTAGCTGGTTATATTTTAATGAATTTTAACACAAGCAATTTGTTAAAAGCGTAGAGGGTTCAGAAAACTCACAGCAAAACAATATATATGTATACGCATATATCTCTATAGTAATAATATTTTTGATGTGGTTTAATTTATATTTGAATCATAAATATTCCTTAGGGATGAAATAATGTGGAACGAAGAGATATAGAACATTGAGTCTTCTTATATGGTTTGTATTATGTAGATATATTTATTGTATAATACTGAGAAGCGAAGAAATTGTTATTTAGCTGATTCCGAATATATTGTATATATTCTATTCGGTAAATTTAATTAATTTATCATCGAAGGGTTAGCTTAGGTATTATTTATTTATTTGTAGTAGTGGTTTTTAATTTCATTTATTATTTGCATTTTTTTTTTTTCGTTTTAAAAATAATGATAAGAATGTTCACACGATATTGTGAAAAACGCTTTTTTTTTATGTTTCACTCACGCGGATAATGCAGATAAATCAATTTAGTTAACTAGGTAAAACAGTATTTTAACAATTTCGGATTCCATTTCAGACCCTGTACAAAAAATTGATTCAATTGAAAATAAACATGCATTATGACACTACGCGTCAGGTACAAATACCGTGAACCGAAGCAAGAATTCTACACTGTAAAAAAAGATTAGATGTTTAGTTTTAAAATTGTTCAACTTCATCAGTCAATTGTTTAATATTTGCTCATTGTATTAAATAATTTCATTGTTTTAGTTTACCTGATGAAGTTATAAAACAATGAATGAAACGTTGCAATGTTAAAACCAAAGATCTAGTTTTTTTATTTTTCCAATAAAAGAAACATAAATATTTACAACAAAAATATCATTTGATATATTAATCAATTATAAAAATTGAATGCGTCTTGTTTCAAATACGCACAAGTCTGCATAGATTACAAATGTAAGCGCCTTTAGCTCTGCCGGAACTTCTCCGAAATATCTCATTCGCGTGTGAGGATCATATAAAATTACTTTCTCGCTAGCGTCTGACTAAAAGAGTATTTAAAAAAATGTATATTGTTTTTTTTTACAACTGTTTAATAAAAGATTTCCGTTTTTTTTTTTAATTTCATTAAAAAAGTTTAAATATGTTCTTTAACATTTTTTTTTTTCATTTTGATTTTGTTTCCTTTGCAATTAGGAATAATAAAATTAATTGAAACTCACTTTGAATACTGATACACCGTAAAAAATCACTTCAAGCTATTTTTTCCTCCCTCGCTAGTAGAAAACAATAATAATACTGTTTTGCTACATCAGAAGTTCAGATATTGCCTCTTCCTTATAGATTCTATTAAAAAAAAGAGATAGACTGCTTAGATGTATCTCAAAAACTTAATTAAAAGAATTATTTACATATATTTAACTCTTTTTTTTAAACTATTTCCATCCATTTATAAAAGTACAATATATGTAAATAGTCAAATAACAAAAGAAATAAAAACACATGTAACATCAAATTGTGAGAAATCATGTACGTTCCACCTTAGCATAGGTAGCTCAGTTGGCGGAGCACTGGTCTAGAATACCAGAGAAATGGGGCTTAATCCCCATTCAAAATGTGTAAGATTTTTCATATCAAAACATTGATGTAAAAATATTGTTACAAACAATTATTGTTAAACTAACCAAAAGGCGTATTGAGCTTCTATTTTAACTCCGGGCGCAAAAAGTCTATCTGTGGCATCGTAGCTCTCAAACGCGTGGATCGACTTAATGGAGTTTTTTATTAGATAACTAGTTTTCTTACGATAGTGCTTAGCTATGTTTGATAAAATTGATTCAGTCGTTTTAAAATAATCAGGTATTTTCCATGATGACCATATTATGAACATTATCATTTTAAATATAAATTTTGATGGAGATAACGAGAAGTATTATTGGGTTGGGGTATAAAAAATAGTATAAAATAGAATAAAAAATATTTGCAATTTTAATGTTCTATTAATTATCATAATTACTATCGTATTGGTAATTTGATGGATATTCATTTTGATTCTTTCTTCTAAGAAAATGGATATTTTTGTTTCATTATCCGCTTTTATATAAATGCTAAAACATTTTGGAAAAATGTTTTTCATTTTGAAAAGCTTGATTTATCTGAATGCACAAATAAACACGAAGAATTATTTGTGCATTCATTTTATTTATAACCAGATATTTTAAAAGATAAAATAATATTTTGCTTGTCTCATTAAATTCAAATGTATTGTTCAAAATTTCTGAATTGTTTCTTTAAATCACCTTCGATAATGGTGTGTTGTTATAAAAGTATTATCTTTAAGATATTCAAAATCATACATATAAATATCATGTCATTATGTAAAATTGGTAAATACTGGATGTATCAGAAAAAGTGGATACCTGAGCAAAGAAGGGACTCGGAATGCCCTTCATAAGCCCAGAGCCTATTTTGGGAATTTCAAGGACTACATGTCAACAGGTGATCAACGAGTGGTCAAATGCTAAACAGCGTGATCACTGGGAAAAAGTTATTTCAAAATATAAAGTTGAACTAATTTAAAAATAAAACACATATAACGTTTTTATTGTGTGTAAATCTATTTAAAACGCTATATATGTTATACTAGATATGTTCAATTGGCATAGTTGTGATAAGTATATTAATCATATTGTATTTTTGTTTTGCAATTGTCAGTGTGCAGTTATTTGTTTTTATAGACCTCGTATTTATTTTGTAAGAGAGATAGTAACTCATAAACTTTAATTATTTGTAAAGAGCATAACTTTTTGCCGAGAAAATCTTCAGTTTACTTTTATTTTAAAAGAAAAGTGACCTATGAGTAAAGTCATTTTATACATCGACGGGTTATTGTACTAGATGTAATAAATACTAAAACGAAAAACACTTGAAACGAAATAAATCTCAAATGTATTCTCAACACTTGATTACCGCGATATTTAAAGTCTCCAATTATATTTTGTATCCATAATTATTTCTGTTTACAAGAACAGTTGAGATTCATTATATTACTGAAAGAAAGGGGTAGGGCAGTTATTCTGAAACTTCTTGTATAACATCTTATTGAGACAACTTTCTGTTCATTAAAATGCATAAATAAACTCACACATTTGTTTCACACACATTATCTTTTGAGGTTTTGAAACAAATCCATATATTTATTCTGTTTGAAATTTTTAACATGATTTTGAGAAAACATAGAAACATTTTGTGTCATTGTTATTATTATATGAATATCTGGTTGTGTATATATATGTTAATAATTTTCCGATTTTGATGAAATGCCAACAATAGAATATTTTTACGTTTATATATTGTTAGGGTTCAGTTGCAACAGAGTCAACAAGAAACCTGTGTGAATTGTGAATAGAAGATGTGCGTAATGATTATAAATTTATTCGATTAAAAATATAAAACAAATCTTAATTTTTAAACTTCGTCAATGGATGCTTTTTTCAGTGGAGAAAACTGAATATTCTTGTCTAACGAAAAATGTAAGACTTCAATCGCTAATAACTTCGAGACTAATAGTGCGTATTCAATGGTTAAGCTCACAACAGATGGATCATGTCTTGTCATGTATCTGTCACGCTGTATTTGTTTTGTCTGTGACATCATCGTTTCTGTGTAGACGCATGCGCGGGTTTGCATACAAATTAGCTTTGTATTAAGTTATAAATTCGTTTAACGTGGAAACGCGTTTAGCTAAGACATTCATTCTTGTCTCATTATGAAGAAATTTCAGAACACCACTAGAAGCCATAGTCAGAAAATAAAAGTATTCGCCAGAATATTAGTAAAAATCGATAATTAAATGAAAATTACAAAAAGTTTGAAGATTTTGTCTCACATAACTCGTTAGTATGCTTGAAATTATAGAAAACGTATATCAGAAGAAATCTAGCTTCAAAAGAAATCCAACGACCCTCTAAAGTCTAATACCGAACTAATGTGAGTGCATGGAAAAGGAAATAAAAAACGGAGGTCGTCTATGGATCATGCAGTGCAGGACTGTTTTACGAAAAATGCAAAAGTGGTTATGCGTTGAAACTATCTTAAAGATAGAATTTCTCAAGTTTACTATGGAACCTCATAATACTCGTATACGTATTTTACAACCCACTTCTGTTGATAAATTTTCTTTATAATGTTGATTGCTTATAGCTACAAATAATATACAATGTCTTTTAAACATATATCTCTTTTGTTCAAATATCTTCTACACAATGGATCATGTAATAATATATGAACGAAGCCTATATTATAAGCCTATATACTACACCTTCAAGACGTAATAATAATGACGCGAACAAATTATAAGCAGGATATGTACGATGGATTAACTCTGTGTAAGGAAAACTTGACTGTTCCGCTTCAAATAATTTTCACAATACGTAGTAATATTTATATATTTTATGGTGTATACATATATTGTTTTGGGAGGTTGGATTCACGCGTGTTCAAAGAAGGGATTGGCCTTGCTTATGTATTGCATTGTCTAAAGAAATTAATATTATTTATCGATATAGAGAAAGAAATATCATAGAAGGGAATGTCGAATTTATGTTGTTTTATAGTTATTTTTTTAAGTTGTCGACAAATAAGATTAAATTTTTTTCCAAGTATTGGAAAATTTCCGGAGAAGTACGTTGCAATATTTTCTATTTAAATAATCCTTATAATAAATGTACACATTATATATACAAGGAGATATTAAGTTTAGTCCCGACTTGGTAACGGATGAATTTATTAATCGCAGAAGAAAATTTTTTATATAGGTGTTCATAAAATGACCTAATTAGTTCAATTCCGCCCGTCTGTCTATAAACACAATAAAAATTGTATGCGTGTGTGCGTTCTAGAGCCAAAAGGAGTGGGGGGGGGAGTATTCATCTTTGAAACTGTAAGAGATAGAAAAAAGATTTTGAGACAAAAAATATTCCTTTTTTAAAAATACATAAACTAAATATAAACTTGAATGCGAAACTTTTCAAAAACTTAATAGTTTTCGCTACAATTACAGCTCAAACATCTGTAATAATACTTGGCTATACAAATTAAAGAACGAATTGATAATGAATTCGGTATGTACCGGCTATTTATGCAATTAACTCAGTTAGTTACATTCACCTATTTTTGTTAATTTGTATTTAAGAAATATTTGATAATCGGTGAACAAAGAAGTGGATTTATTCTATGAGATCTCTATATCATATATCTGTCCGTCTGTCTATGTATTTGATAGCACGGTGGGTCAAAGATAAAAAGAGATAACGAATTGAAATTTTACATGTACGGTTTAAAGCTAAATAATGACTTCTAGTTAGTAAAATAAGGAAAATTTCTACCTTTAAAGCCATAACATATCGTAAAACGGCAATTATACGGAACTCACGCTACGCTTTAAAATTGAGCTTCATAGCTGTTTTGATTCCTGAGATACAGAGGCATAAAAATCTTCTCCAAACCTTCCTGTAAACATAGTCTGAATTGGTCTAAACTATAGGAACCGTGATATGTTCCTGAAAATATACCAACTTTTGTGTGATACTATTTTTCATTCACTAAATTTACCACAATTGGAGCTCGTTTATCTGCAATTACTGTGTATATCACCTTTATTGATACATTACAAGTCATATTTGTATACATCTATATGTATGTTTAGAAGTAAAATGAATAGTTCACTTGTTGAACTATAAAATCATTTCAGGAATTCAATAATATTTTTCTCCATCATAAAAATGTCTCATGTTTATTTGTTGATCACGCTATTAGATTATTTTTTTTAAATATTAAATATTAATTATTAAATATTAATTTTTAATAAAAAAATAATAACAATATTCAAATTTGTTCATATTAATTTATATTACGATCACAAAAGATCGTCATCGTGTGGTTTTTTTTATATTTAAATTTGCATATTCAAATTACATCGTCGTTATATTGAAAAACAATTACAGATTTTTTTTTTCACAAATAATAAATTTTTATCAACACATTCAATTGGTTTGGTGGTGTTTTACACACAGCAGTTTTTTTTTTGTACTAATAAAGAGATGAACACGACACGCGATGGTTTGTAGATGATGTTCGAGGTGGCTGTATATATTCGAAGTAGGTATATTTATATATAGAAAAAAAAAGTTTTATGGAAACAATTTAAATTACTTTTAAATTACGTAGTACCTACAACTTAATTATTTTACAAATCAGTTGGAAATACCGCCCCTATACGTATACATGTATATATATGTGTGTGTGTGTGTTAATAGTAGTTGTTAAACACAAAATAAGGGATGGTTTTACAAGTTTTGTATTTGATACCGTGTGATTTATGTAAACTGTGATTACTAAATGAACTGTTAATTAGAATTTGAATTAAATTAGAAGTGTTTTATTAACTTTAAAAAAAGTGTGTGTCTACGCACGTAAGAAGTTGTACTTCTTTTTAAATTTTTTATGAAAATAATAATAAATAAGGTCAACACTTATTTAGACACAAAATTATAATAAAATGATATGGTAGTGAAGTAGTATCTAAAACCAATGATTCTAAATTTTATCGGGGTAGAACAAAACCAGCGCCACTTTTTCCGTTAAAATTAGGTTTTTAAAGGTTGTCATTGGTGTTGTTTGGTGCTTGTCTCACAAATTAGCTATTAGCAACATATCTCTGAATCCATATCCCAGATACGATTAGCTATGAATTCATACTGATGATGACCACATGGTAGTCGAAATACGTATTTATAAAATACAAACAAATGTTTTAGGAATAGAGGCAAAATTTGAAATGTAATTTCAAAAAACCTAGAGTTCTCTTTGGTTATTTTAAAAATATAGGATGTTAGATTTCTCACAAAAAACTAATTCATATATTGATTATTGATTAATAATATATACGAATTTTATATCTTTGCTAAACCGGCATTAATGTTGAATTTTAGACAAAGTTTTCGTAAACACACCATATAAAAAATACCTAAATACGTATGATAAGACTTATACCATCTTTTACTCATTGCCACCGACAATTGTCTTGTCTCTCTATTATTCACATTTTCATTCTGGTACCCTAATTCGTACAGTATATATATATATATATATATGAGTTAACACCCTATGAAAACTCATTCTTCGGTTGTACAACTAATCCTTAAAAACAGATATCTGTGTAACTCATAGAATCATCACATCATACTTACTAGTCCGTCTATCTATCTATCTATAGTCTATACTTATTATTGAGTAGAACAAAACCGACCCTCAATTCGAGTTTATTGTTAAAAATAAAGTATAGATAATTTTATATAACATAAAGAAATGAATAAATTATCACATGCAATATAATATATAGGAAACTTTAAATAAAATATATAGTTCATTCAGAAATGCCAGTAGTTTCATTTTTATTTTACAGTTGATTAATCAACTAAAAAATTGTGAGCGTTATTTTGGTCACTTTTCCAGATTTTGTTCTAATTTTAATTTTTATCTGTTGTAATATTATAAATATTTGAAATTGAAATTATATAAAAAAGTTAATTGGTCCAAGTAGCCAAGCGGTCTAAGGCGTATATCTGACGCGTTGAGTCTACTTGGAATTTTGAGGTTATGGGTTTGAATCCCGTCATCGGAAGTTTGTCAATTATTAAGAAACAAAAAAAGGGGGCGGTTAATAGACTAAACTGCCGGCGTATGGACAAGAACAAAGTAACCGGCGAAGGTTTTCTACAGTTATCTTCCCGAACTCCAGATTAATATCAACATAGTTCCTTTTAAATCATATCTTCACTTTTAATTACCACTTTAAATCAAAGTGTTATCTTTTTATGGTTTTGAATTAAGGTTGAATTTAATATTGACACACGGTATCTTGAGACATAATATTTGGTTATCCGGTCATCCCGGATATATAAATTTTTGAAAGTAACCCCAACTAAAGTTTTTGAAAGTAATGTGACATGTTTCGGCTAATGGAGCCATTCTCGAACTGTAACCCCCAATTTGTTATGTATAGTTGAAACCATGATCTTTCTACGTGGAAATACTCTGAGCTTAAAATTACCGTTTGATTATTGCTGACTTTAACAATAAGAGGTCGTTAATATTTTTACTAAAGTTTACACATACTTAAATAGGTCAATATACTGGCGGCATTTCTGAATGGGCTATATATAAATACTTATCTGTCTGTTATACCCAATTTCCATGTTAAAATCTAGAAAAAGAATAGAATAGAGAACCTTTTTCGTATAAATAAAAAATGATTGACGGTTTTATTAATTAAGGTTATAAAATTTTGTAACAATATATTATATATTGTAATTTGTCAGACCGTAACATAATTTAATTTTTGAAAACTACGTAGGTAGGTAGGTACTTACTAACTAACTAGGTAAACTATATACGGACTTACCAAAAATATTATTACACCTAAAAACAAACCCATTCCCTTAAATCTCAAATTTCTAGCTCTCATGACTCAAATTGAAGAACTAAAGTTGAATTGTGGTCACGTATTTGACAGAAATAATGAATTATATGTTGGATGTGCCTGTTTTCGAAACAACACTTACTTGTGGTATTATTGACGAACAAATATTTATCTGAAGTATTTATCTAAATTTTGAAAAATTTACTCCACTTGTAAATCTGATAGTACCATAATATTCAAAATTACTTCCGGAGTCCGGAGTTTGTAAATTTGTTGGTATAGGTGTTCATAAAATGACATAATTAGTCCTTTCTGCATGTTCGTCCGTCGACAAGACGATAACTCAAAAACAAAACAGATAACGAGCTGAAATTTTGTGTATGAGCTTAAACGTAACTTCAAATCCGTGAATGGACAAATTCGAACCACGTATCCACCCACTAGGAGAAAAGGAGTGTCTATCTTTGAAGCAGATACCTCAGCAAAGAAGGGAGTCGGAATTGCCTTCACTGGCTCAGAGCCTATCTTAGGAATTCCAAGGACTGCATGTAAACAGGTGATCAGCGAGTGGTCAAATGCTAAACATCGCGACCACTGGGAAAAAGTACCGCGGCAAGACCTCGGGAAGGTACTGCTTCAGAGTGCAGCAAAGAGGCTATCTCTCGATGCACTGAAGCAGAACAAGATGCAGGGTTACCGGATTCATTACCGGACATTATCCCCTGCAAAAGCATCTACACACAATGGGACCCCATAACGAGTTCATTGTGTGCATATTCTGTGGCGAAGAGGAAGAAACATCCAGCCACATTATTTTTGACTGCGAACCTTTTGGTTACAGCAGGTACAGGATATTCGGTGTCTCTCACCCCGAATATAAGAACCTTCAAGAAGACCTGATAAGCAAGCTCCAGGCTATTGCCAACATATGGGAGAAGCGAATCTCGTCGGACTGAAGTAGAAGAGGGAGTACAATGGACCATAAGGTTGAAGTGCAATAGTTTTTAGACCCCAAGATGAATCAATCAATCAATCAATTTATCTTTGAAACCGTAAGAGATAAAACAATTACTTAAATGCTCATTTTTTTTAAATAAACTTTTATTTGAAACTTTTTTTTGTTGATGTTTAAGCAACTGACTTAGTTGGTGGATATTTTCACTCGTTTCTCAATAAAGGTAATCTTTTAAAGTTTAATAATATTTTTTGTATACATGTACTATACTATACTATACTATATATATTAAATTAATTATTAAAAGTATTCCAGTATATAAGTTCGAATAATAAATTTACTAAATGTCCTTTCAAAATATTTAACTCAATTAAAAAATATTTTGTATATATATAGTTTTCTTTATTTATTTCAAAGGACATAAACAGGAGTTATAATGTCTGTTATCTCTCTTTTGCATTGATAAGTCCTTTTATAATAGACGGTGAATTTGATGAGAGGTCAATTTGGAAAATTTTACCTACTTGAATGCTTTACAGCACAATTGTTTTTCATAAAGTTCAAAGCGTTTGTTATTTCTAAAAAGCTCAGGTAGGTATTTCCCTTATACAAATTTTTTATGAAAAACTATATAAATTACCTTTGATCATAATAAGTCATACTTCGGTATCGAAGATGAGAATGAAATTTTTGAATTTATCGAGTGGTTTGCGAGAAATCGTCCTGAGATAATATAAAAGGGTACATAAATTCTTATAAAGAGGGCATATCTCGGAAGCTGTGCGTTAAATCATCAAACCAACTTGATTTTTGTGCTTTTTGGGTCCAAATTACTATATAAACTAATTTTCATTCAAATCGATGACTAAAAAATTTTTGTATTTTTTTCGATTTTTCTTAAGGGGTGTACCTTGAAAAAATAGCAAAAAATCTAAGAATAATTTTTTGTTCCCGATTTGGATGAAATTCACTTTATTAGGTAAGTTGAACCTATAAAACACGAAAATCATGTTCATTAAACGATTTGGTGAGCGGTTTGCGAGATATCGTCTAAGATGATTTAAAATAGTACAAACATTCCAATGAAGAGGGCATATCTCGGAAAATGTCCATCAAATCATCAAACCAACTGGATTTTTGTGCGTTTTGGATCAAAATTACTATATAAACTAATTTTCATTAAATCAATGACTAAAAGGGTTTTCTTGAAAAAATAGCAGAAAATCGATAAATAACATTGTTCCCGATTTGAATCAAATTTAGTTTATTAAGTAAATTGAACCTAAAAAAAACGAAAATCATGTATTTGGTCAGCGATGAGGTGTCGTGTGAGATGGAGTAAGAGTACCTCAAATTTTATAAAGAAATTGTGTTTATATTTGAATAAGGTAAATTGGATGATTTAGGTAAATTGAACCAAAATAACGGGACAATATTGCTAATTTGGCTATACACCCTATAATTGTGCTAATTTGACTATCCACCTAATATAGGGGGGAGCCCACATATCTGGAAAATTGTCCATTTTTCGACCATACGACCATTAGAACTTTTAAACAGGAGCTCAAAAATAATATAGATGAATTACAGCGAATTGCATTGAGGGCGTCTTCCCATAAGAAAAATGTATGGTCCTATGTATAACGATATACATGGACCACCTAGAAAATGACACGTGTTTCTTCATAATCAATCAAAATTGTTGCTTTTAAAAATTTACATGCACAATTAAATTCTAAACAAAACTTTATGGATTATTTTCATATATTCACAAATGTATGTATAATTATTTTTTATAAAATTTCACAACCCTTTCAAATAATAATTAAAGATTTATTGTATAAAGCCACGCATCTTTCTCACTTAAGGAAATTCCCTAATTTTTCCCCAAAATAAAATGCGCTATATATAAAGAAAACGCACATTTATATAATCAACAATATTGACGGAAATTCAGTTTAAAATGAAATGATTTGGGGTTAAATATACGAAATTAGGTTATAGGGTTGGAAGCATTATATATTTATTACAGGAATTCAGGATCTGTAATTATAAATGCTTTTATTGCTTAGGGTGTGTTTTCTATATGCTGCGTAGATATGTATTTATTTTTATTTTTCTTTCGTTTTTGTTTTAATAGGATTTGTGAATCTCTTTGTTTTTAAGGATATAAATATCTTTTTTTCGAGACTGGTTTAAATTTTATTAAATAAATATATTTTAAATTTAATATCCTTTTCCCTGTATAATATTTATTTTATTATTTTTTATATGATAATTTCACCTAATTATTGTATTTATTTAAAGATCCGTAATAAAGAAGATTATTTTTTCTTAATTTAATTTAATTTAATTTTTGATAATCAGTGCGTTTTTTACAATCTAGAGAGTGGATTTGTATGCACGTAGGTACTCTGAAACATTATTGGGGCATATTTCTCAATCACTATATATATATATATATATTTAAGGGAAATATGTTTGATTGTCCGAATTGTTTGGTGAAAACTATTGCAAGATAGCGAAATAATGATGAGAGAAGACAATCCAATGAATATTTTCCTTACGACTCTAGAAAAACTATCAAAAGTTCAAAATTCGAAAGCGTTCCAAAGTTATACCCATTTTCATATGATTATAACGTTTTCTGACGGCTAGATCTCGGCTAACATAGTTTATAGTTTCTATAGAACTTGCATACACAAAATTTTGTGAAAAAATTATTTGTCAATAAATTTAAAATAAATAAAAAGTTTTGAATTGTCAAAATTTGTATAAAAAAATTATTTGTCATAAATTTTCTATGCACTCTTTATAAGAAATTTTTTGAAGGCCGGTCAACGCTGGCAAGAACGTAGCAGCCAGGTTTTTCAAATGATATTCATATTAATGTATTAGCCCGTTTTTACACGTGTACCAGTTTTCAATCACATTAAAAATAGTTGATGTATCAAAAATTACATAGCTGCTCACACGTTGAAATTCACATGAAAGTCATAATTCCCTTCTTGTTTAATATTTTTTTCTTTATCATTCTATATGATAAATTTTGCACAAGTGATAAACAAATAATAATTAAAAATATATATATTGTGAATTTTGTTTATCAGTCATATGGTCAAAGTATACCAACCACAAAAGTGAAGATTTCACACAGACGCAAACAGTGCACTAACTTACATGCAAAATAGTACACGTCTCAATTTTGATATAACTTTAACCGTCCGCCAAAAAGTAACACAGAGCTTGCTCAGTAAAACAATCGATTGATGACTTTCGTCAAAACTTACGCGTGTAAAAAGAGGCTTAGACTTGTACAACATGAAATGAGGATTCTGATTCTCGACCTACGGTTGCTTTAAGAGCTTACAGGTTTAAGATATCTTATAAAACCATAAGTCGGATCCATTATTTTTTATTTAATGAAATGAGTTTTTGGGGACAGTAAATTTTTTGGAATTTTTGAGATTTTTCTAGGTAAATATTGAAAAAATGTAAACAATTTTTTGGTTTCTGATTTTGAACCAATGTTATTTTTAAGTTTTACCTGAATATTATGAAAATCAACTTTGTTGTAACGTCGAATTTGTAATTTTAGTAAAATGTATAAAATTAAATATTTTAAAGAAATTTTCATAATTTATAATTAGGGGTTTATCTATATGAATAAAAGGAACAATAGATATTTGTGATGGTTAATTCTTCTTTCATAGATTATTTGTTGATGATGAGCACCCTGCCCTATATTGTAGGTTAAAGGCACATAAATGCCCATAATTTCATTATTATAAACATAAATGCCTTATTATATGTATGAATACTTTATAAATATATATAAATATAATCGTACCTATATACAGCGTGTTACAGCATTGTCGGTCATAATTATCCACCGATGACATTTATCGTAAAATTTATCGAAAATATTGTAATATCTATTGTTCCAATATCGTAAACATTGTGATATCCTGTTTTAATAGTCTCGATATAAAAATGTTTTCTATAATATGGTACGTTTGGCCTCATAAGTACTGTCTTTTTTTTAAAACTTTTATAGTTTATTTGTATCTTATTTATTCGATTTTCAGGAATTTGTTTCGAATGAAAGTTGTTAAAATTATTTTTTTCGAGATGAAAAAAGTACCCACAAATTAAAACCTTAATCGGATTACGAAAAAATGTTCACAATAAAAGTTTTACTATACCGCTTACCGTAAGAGTTCATTTGAAATGGTTGCGTACTATCGTTGTATTGTCAATAAATTTGTATACTTTTACAAACTTTTAAAGCGATATGACAATTACAACTAAGGAGCCACCAAACCAGTCCAAGTGGCCGAGCGGTCTTAGGCGTTATGTCTACGCTGTATGCCTACTTGGAAACTGGGAGGTTATGGGTTCGAAGCCCGACATCGGCAGTTTGTCAATTATTAAGAAAAGGAAAAGGGGCGGTTAATTGACTAAACTGTCGGCGTATGGACAAGAACGAAGTAACCGGCTATGCTTGAGAAGGTTTTCTACAGTTTTCTTCACGAACTCCAGATGAATATCGCATAGTTCCTATCATAGTCGGCTGCAGCCGCATATCCTGCCAATTCCTAGTACAATAAAATACACAAAACTTCCTTCCACTCCATTCACATCTTTATGCAACACAATGGACCTTATGGTCGAAGTGTAGCCCGTCAAGGGCAGTCTCTACAATCTATCTATCTAACGCCACCAAAAATATTTGGACCTTTTTCTGTTACACCCGATATTAATAATATTTATACCACATATATATATATACTTCTCGTATATACCCTTTTTATATATATTTATATAATGTATGTATGTATTATGTATGTTAAAGATATAATTTAAATATTATATTAAAAATAAGTCTAATGGAAATGATTTTATTACAAAATTAATGCACTCATGCAAAAATTAAGGCACATGGATGATTATATTATTAAATATTTTTGCATAGTTATAATTTAAGTAAATAACACACATTTAAAAAACAAAAAAATTAACAGAAATTTTTTTTTTTTAAATAAGAATATGTGAATATATTACAAAAGTATTTCAGTATAATTATAAAACAATGTATTCAAAAAGCCGTTGTACATCATATTCTCGATATTTATACAATATGCTTAATATATATATATATATATATATATATATATATATATATATATATATATATATATATATATATATATATATATATATATATATATATATATATATACGTTGATGCGTTTGTTAGAAAACTTCTTGACCGATTGAGATCATTTTGACACAATATATTTGTTCTGTCGATACGATGAGTTATGAGTAGCAAACCAACGTTATTGGAAACGCCGGGAAAAATTGAATAATTCAATAGACAAAATAATGTCTCCGAAAGTGGCTTTCCGCTTTCAACGCCGGGTAAAATGAGTAGCTCTCCACGGTCAACGCCGAGGAATTAAGCTACTATATTATAAGATTTTAACGGTTGAAAATATTTAGTGAAAAGAAAATTTAGAACAGTTGTACAAAAAATCTGTTCAATAACAAAACAATGATCTGAAATTTTTTGTGCGAATTCTATAGCTAAAAAGTTATTTCCATCTTCTTTAGGAGACGGCTCATCTAACATTTCTACAAAATCTATTGAGATGAAAGTTAAGATCAAGTATAAAAAATTTACTTAACGGAAAAAATTATGATTGATACATTTATTCATAAATTTATTTGTTTTTTTCCATTTCTGCTCAAATATCGGTAATTACTTATAGATAGAATTTTTGAAACTCTCTGTATTAATCTCGAAATATTTTCTACCTGTAAGTTATCCATCACCTTAATTTTCATGCATTATGCATTTTTCTTTCCATTTTTTTAAATTTGTTTAAATATTTTGTTCTCATGTATAAAATTCAATATAAAATTCAATTTAAATTTTGGAGCTGGACAGTTTTTTCTCATGTTAATAGTCGGCTATAAACGAAATTCCTTGAAAAATGGTCAGCCTCTGCTTTCCCTTTTTATTTAACCTAATTACGTTCAAGTATTTTAATAGCTCTGAATAAAAACAACTAATAGTAATATAAAATTAAAAATCCGATTGCGTAAAAAATAATTATTTTTTTCTAAATTTTGACAGCTCCAAGCGTATGTTCTAAAGTTTTAAAACATTTATTTCCAGAATTTTGCTATTCAGGGATTTTCACAATGTACAATGTTAGAGATCTATTCTAGAAAACGCCATATTGCCGAAAGAAAACAGGTACAATTTTTGAATGGAATGAAATTTTTGACTTCTGATAGTTTTTCTGGAGTCGTAAAGAAAATTTAAGAGTCTTTCATCATTATTTCGCTTCTGTAATTTTCTTCAAACAATTCGGACAAACACACACACGTAACAAATTTCCCTACAGCATATTTATATATATATATATAGAGAAAATTATGTTCATAGTATTCTTGCAGAATTTAAAATATTTATCTATTGATGTATTTTATTTCAACAGACTATTAAAAACTGACTGTTAAAGCTCGTAAGAAACAAAATGAATTGGAAATGACTAAAATTAAAATACGAGTATGTAAAATTATTACGTTAATTTAAAAGTAAAAACATTTCATACATATATATTTTCTAATTTCCGTTATTTATCACTTATTTAATATCTTTTTGTGTATAAAATTGTGTTTTTGTGTTGAAAGTTTGATGATATTTTCTGTAATGATGTATAAAAGTTAACTAACTAGCGATAATATATGTATCAGAGGCAGATCATATAATAAATATATTATATGTTGTATTCAATCATACAAGTAAAATATCTAATAGAGAGATATATTTAAAATTGAAAGTCATTTGAAATTAAAATACATTTTATTTGATGTATCTGCGATAGATAACGATATATTTGTTTTCTATATACTTTTACTACATATGTAATGTGTTCCTATTTGAACTGTGTCGTCTGTCGTAGGTATTTCCCTTCTAATCTTCTTACCTTTCTTCTTTACCATTTCGAATACAAATAAATCAAATAAAATATTTTATACGAATTCATGTAGGTAATATTATAATGAAATTCAATGTATGTGTATATATATATATATATATATATATATATATATATATATATATATATATATAATATATTCAAATAATACTTATATGCGAATTAGTTATGAATTCATATGTGGTTTGAACAGAACCGTATTAAGATTTATTGAAAGAATAATCTATCTCGTAGAAGCTATGTTAATTAGATTAAGCGGTTACTATTGTGTCAGAAGGAAAACGTCTAATATAATTGTCACATAATTTTTTGTCTGCGATGATGCTAGAATGGTGCTACGATGGTGCTAGAATCTGATAGATGGTGCCGTAATCAAGTTATTAAAAATTATACAATTTGGTGGAGGTCCTGGGAAGCAAAATAATATTAGCGGAAACACCGGGAAAAACTAAAAATTAGAATAATTTAGTAGACACTATCGTCTTCAAAAGTGGTTTTCCATTTTCAACGCCGGGGAAAAAGAGTGGTATTCCATGAGAAACGTCGATGAATTCAGCTAATTAACTATAATATATTAGAAAATAAGAACACTTCTATTTTGGTCCTTAGTATGTATACTCCTGTTCATTCAAAATTGAACTAGTTGAAATAGTATAAGTGTTACTCTATGTAATGCTATACATATATTTAGTAATATATACACTTGGACTGTGACGTACTGATCATCAAATATATTGCATTTGAGAGTACATTCAATATAGCTGAGATAAAATGAAAACATCTTATTCTTTTCTGTGGGCTCCCTTAATTAATACATTCCTGACTTCATCTTATTGTTACCAAAAATATGCTTCATGTATTATACCGCCGATAAACCTAATATATTAGGCAGATATATATCAAACATATATATTTATATATGAATGATTTGAATACAAGTTTAAGTAACAACGCTACGAGGTGGTTGGTTTTATTGTACTACCTTTAAACTGATTTGTTCCTCGTGCCCTATGCCTTGTTAACTTAATTGAATTGTTCACATTTCAATATATATATATATATATATATATATTATGAAGACGTTTTAATTAAATATGAGATGTGTTCAATTGTACGTATGAATGCAGTACATATGAAAGTTAATTTCTATACGTCTCTCGATATGAGACTTCTATATATATGTTTACTTCTTTCTTTTATAACTCAAATAACTCTCGTACAAGTACAAAAGGTGTATAACTTTAATATAGTTTTGGTACAACAATACAAGACATTATTATTAATTTGTAAGTAAATTTTTAATAAACTTTTTAGTCTATTTTATTCATTCTGTATACAGGTTGTAAATAAAATTATTGGATATAGAAATTGTATAAACGAATATTTGAAGTAGGAAGTTAGGGAAAGTGCAACAGATATTTATATTTCAGTAGTCGGGTAATAAAAACGATAAGATAAAAAATAAAGATATTCTTTTATTTATTGGTAAATTTTTATTAGTATTTTTTGTTGTCTATTTAAGTATGTATACAGATTGTAAATAAAAACATTGAATATAGAAATTACAAACACTGACGAACACTGACGAATTTTCGAAGTGGGAATGTATTAATTTTGATATAATTTTTATAAACATTTTAGGAAATGTCTTTCGAAAAGTGTTACAAAGAGTTTTTTTGTACAAAACTTTATGTTCGAAAACTATTAATGACTGCATTTTATTCGAAATTCACTATACTTCGAGTTATTTGTCGAAAACGTAGAAATCATTTTCGATTTTGGGATATTAATATATATATAGCGATTTCCCTAAAAAAGACATGCATGCATTCAAAGGGTACTATTTTCCTACAATAACACTTTTCGTCAATTGTTCGAGATTTTATTAATGGTTCTTTATAAACTACCGTCTATTTATATTCATTATTAGTATGGTTACCCTTTTTGTTATATTATACCAACAGAAGTGACTAGCGTTTACTTAATTTGAGATTTTAGTAATATGTCTGATCATTGATAACATTCTTTGACATCAAATGCTTGTTATGAAAAATCTTAAACATCCAGCTAGGATGGAATCGAAGCCACAACCGATAGTGAGAGATCATATGCATTCCACTACCATAACATCTCAAGTATCTCAGAGGCAGAGCGTTGATCTAAAATGAGAGGTCGTGGGTTCGTTTCCCATCCTAGATATGTATGATTTTTCATATCAAGCATTTGATGTTAAAAAATGTTTTATTCGACATATTTTTTGTAAATTTTATTAATAAATTTCTAAAAAATGGTTTTGAACGATACATGACCTCTATATAGATATATTATTCCATGCTTAGATGTTTTGTGTACAGCCTTAACATTTGTTTTTTTCCATCAAACATCGTAACTAATAAAACTTAACTTTAGCTATGAATATCTACATTAAATTGAATGTTATATAAGCCATGTTAAGAGCTACATATACATTAAACTATAAAGAGCTGTAATAATAAGTGTATTGAGTTTCTAGCCTCAAGTCAAATAATTTTACATTTCATACCTCTTCATATAATGCTTAATATGGTGAATAAATAACATATCTACATATACATATATACACATGGTACGACTTCTATATAATAGAGCTCTCGCTACAGAGCTCTATTATAGCTCTGTTGTATTATATTATGACATACATCAATGTTATACAATTTTATTTTAGTACATCATATTATTATATGGTATAGTTTAGATCAAAGGTTATTGTAATCAGGTTATATCAAATATATATGTATATATCAAATATATATATATATATATATATATATATATATATATATATATATATATATATATATATATATATATATATATATATATATATATCTACCAAGGTATTATTTTTATAATATGTATTCATTATATATTGTAGATTACATATCATAATATAACTAAAATTCATTTAGAGATTACGACTTTACCGACCAAACGTATTAGTACATAAAAACCTTTAAATATATCTCAAGAAAACTCTTTAAATATCGGTCGTATGTGAATGCGGTCGTATGAATTCTACTAAAATATATAAACCAAAATTAGAATAGATATATAGATTGTAGCGGCTGCCCTGGGCGGACTATACTTCGACTATAAGGTCCATTGTGATGCCTAAGGATGCGAGTCAACTAGAAGGAAATTTTGTGTGTACAATACTAGGAATGTGTAGGTTGTGCGGCTGCAGCCGACTCTGATAGGATCTATGCCGATATTCATCTGGAGTTCTTGAGGGAACCTGCAGAAAACCTTCACAAGCATAGCCGGTTACATCGTTCTTGTCCATACGCCGACAATTTAGTCACTTAACCGCCTCTTTTTTTTAATAATTGACAAACTGCCGATGTCGGGATTCGAACCCATAATCTCCTAGTCCCCAAGTAGACAAAACGTCTTAGACCGCTCGGCTACTTGGCTGGTGACGATCAGATTAACTTAAAAATCAAATAAAATTTGATAAATATCAAATGCAGTAAATTGTAGTAATATTATCGTATTTGTAAGGTATTAATATAATAAAGACAAGAAAAATGTCAGTTTATTCGATAACAAACAATACCAGTTATAACGTTATTCATTTAATTGATCTGTTATACAGATAAAAGATTTATAATTGGTTCCGGATTCAAAAAAAATAAGAATACAAAAATATATAATAGATATTACATACACTAACCGTTATGAAAAGTGAAACACACATATCACTGCGCAAATACATGTTTATTTATTGTACTTTTCATTGATTTTAACAAATATGCGGAATCATTTTTTCTGTTACCCTAATATTTACAGAAATATTGACGGTTTAAGATTGAAAATTAAATTCCTCAATATCTCTGTACACATTAGAGTTTGAGCAAAAATGATAAGGTGATGAATTGTAGCAAACATGATTTTCTACAACTTTATTCCTTACGCATTTTTCGATTTTTCTAATATTAAGAGAGTTATTTTATATTTTTTGTTTTCTCCTTTCTTTATGTCCCCATTTCCCCTTGATGTATGTCATTTATTAATAAAATTGGTCTCGCAAATGCTAAAATCATATACGACATTTCGATCAGACTAAAATTGTGAGCGATAGAAAGTGATTTATGTATTTTAAGGTAATTCGCTAAGTTGAATAACGAACTCCTGCGTAACGAATTATTTTGTAATTCTTATCCCATTTATCTTTAGTGGTCAGTGTATATTTTTTTTTTATATACAGAAGAAAAAAAATGAACGATATTATTATTGTACCTGCAATGCGTCTCTTTTAATTTTCTAATTTTATTTTTGTCTCATCTCCTGTACTCTCATACATAATAATATTGAATAGACTTTTTGTCCATGATTGAATAAAATTGATGATTCAATATTCGTACAGTGTCGTCCAACCCATCACCAATCCAATCCAATCCTCTACTTCTTCTACTTCTTCTATTTCTTCTGCTCGAACTCGAACTGAAAATGTCTGATAATTATTTTTACCATATAAACCAGAGTGAGTACAGAGCCTCGGATATATACGAAAACGAAATGGTCATACTAATAACTCTATTAAACAATTTCTCTTCATAAGCAATGAACCATATTAGAGGAAAAAAACATCTCTTTTTTTCTTTTTTTTTTGTTTCTTAAATGTAGTACGGTTTATTGTCAAAGTTATGTGATTTAATGAATATTCCGTCATTATTATTAAATAGACTTTTTACCAATAAATTTATTACAGTTTTTTGGTGTAATTTGCACTTTGTTTAAGAATGTTGGGTTACTTCCTCAGAAAAGGAGGAAAATTCTTTAAAATCAATGAAATTTTATTGATCGCTTAAGAAGTTTGTTTTTTTGGAAGAAAATTCCATATTACGGTATCGTCAAATAATACGTGATCTTCATGGAATATCAAATATTTCAGTCATATTTCAGTAAAAAATGATGATATTTCAGTGAAATATCTCAGAAAGGATAAGCCAAAATATGCTCACACAAAATTTATCATCGCTCGATTTCATTATGACCCAAGTAGTATATTTTCCCAGTGAATTGTTCTGGAAGTACCACACACGCTTTTATTAGTTGAGGAGTTAGTTTTGAGGGTTGAAACGGAAAATATAATAAGAAAAGTTTCTTCAAGATTCTTTGGTGGGGTGTCAATTAAAAACTTTTCGAAGTACCATTTCCAAAATTTCAAACTTTTTAAATCAAATTTCTGGAACATTTTTCATAAGATTTTAAAGGGCGAGTGATATAAAATTTCAGATTATATAATGTCACGTTTTTTTTAACGCTCGGCAATCGATGAAACAGCCGTCAATCATCGGTATTGTTAAAATAGATAACCATTCGTGTTTGTCAACCAAACACATTGCTTGACCAATCACATTGCACCCAATAAATATGATATTAACGTTTAGTTTTTCACATCATGCCTGAGTTCTAGATTGAAATCTTTTTGTTTTTTTTGTGGTAGTAAAATCAAATGATAATGATTGTAATCAACAAAAAAACCAACACAATTTTGATATTTATGTTCCAATTATAAAAAGTGATAGCGCTATATATAATGATTTTATTACCTATATATCTTATCTTTACTGTTAAATATATATACTATTAATTTTGTGATTTATTTACTAATATTCTTCTACCACCACTAACAAACAAAGATAACTGCATACACCAACTATATTACAGTATATAGATTTATCTTTATCGTTTGCAAGCCTTTTTGCAACAGTATAGCATCATAAAAATCATATTATTGGTTGATGGAAATGAAGGTGTGAGTAACTTGTAGTCACAGTTCGATTTGAACGTATTTTTCCTCACATGTTTTCATATGATATAACATCATGTCCGATTGTTCCTTTAGGGTTTATATACTACTGTACGTAAAAATAAAGAATTTGATTTGATTATGGTTAATATGGTCAATAAGCATGACATCCTTACTAATATTTTCCTCAATAATACAATATAAAGAAAATATATAGATATACATCCATTTTTTTTCTCGAACCATATAAATTGCATTTTCTAGAAAAATATTCGTTTATACACTAAATTAATACAGCAATTTTCAAAGAGGATATCCTTGAGCAAGTAAAAATGTACCAATTAAATGAGTTAATAGTTTAAATATCCTGTATACGATAATTGATTTATCCATTCGGTTTTCGAAAAAAATGCTACGGGTAAAAACTGTTCATTATTAATATATAATAACGTTTAGTTGAAACGTTTTCCCAAAAACCGATATGAAAACTGGTATGAAAAAAATATGAAGAATAAAATTTAGTGATCGAATGACCTCGTTACGTTTTTTGTGCACAAATAAACAACTTTGGATTGAAACATTTTTTTACACACATTATAGATTCGGCTTAAACCCGAAGAGGTTAAATATATACAGTATAATAACTGTTCGAAATATTCTTCTCATCAAGAACCACACGTTTGACTTATAGCAATTATTCCACATGCAAGCATATGCACAGAAGTTGTTTTTCTAACTTGTTTTATAACTTTCTATTCTAATATAATAAGTTTCGTTCCATCTACTTTAAATTCATCAAAATCATATTCTAATAATGACTGACACAAAAAGCTCTTTTCTTCACATACAGAGAGAGATATCTTAAAATATTACATATAAGATATGTGTGTGATATAATACTAAAGAAAGTCGTATCTCTAATGGAGTTAGATAATTTAAAATTTCTTATGCTCAATTAAATTACGCAATAGCGCGTTTATAAACAGATGATGCTGCTACAACTGAATTCATGCTACACTATGCTTATGCTATACCACATAATATGTTTGTTTGTCTATATACAGACCGTTTGCAAAAGCATTTCTATTAGAGAATCAATATTAAATAAATAAATAAAATATTAACTATAAAACTATACAATACACACACACACATACAAACAACAGGTTTGTGGTGTATGGTGTTTGTTTGATGTAAGAGTGGGGATTTTGTGATGCACATTATAATTGATAATATTATTTATTATTCATTACGTATGTGAATGCATAGAAAATATTTGGTTGTATGTTTTAATGGTATTACCGTATTCCAACAATGGGTTATTACACAATAATCGAAAAAGTGCAAATTATTAAATGGTAGAAAATACTCGGGTTGTTTTCTACAATCGATTCGGATATTGTTTTTTTGTGGGAATTATATTTTTTTTTTCTTTTTGGGGTTTTATTTTTCTTTTAATTTGTGTGGATTGTTGTTTTATGTAATACCGTTAATAGAATACTATCATTTATTTTCAAACATTCCACATACAAGTAGTAAGGAATATTCAAAAAAGAATTTTCAATTGTTAGAAGTAATGGCTAAACTTAAGAAGACAACAATGAACATATTTAACCCACTCTCATTACATGTTAAAGCAGTACTACAAAACAATAATCACACAGCCAGCCAGCATAATGTACACTACACACACACTACAGAATACCTCCACTATTTTTATTTCTTTATGAAGCATTGTGCAGTTATTATAGTAAGTAATATTTAACATTGATTCTCTATTAGCAATGCTTTCCAACACATACGGTATATCTGGGAATAGAATTTATGAAAATATACTCTTAATAGAAAAGTACCAATTTCTTCATATATGTATATATTAAAACTTATACGAGATATGTGTTTATGGTGTTACATAGTGTTTTTGGAACATTTGGAGGTGATAAAGAGCAATTCAGGATTATTTGGACAATTTATTTATAATGGTTTCCAGTAGATCAAGCAACGAAGGACAGAAAACGAAAATATTCCCATATATTTCTCGATAGATAGATAGATAAATATATCTTGGGGTATAAAAAGTATTGTACTTGGCAATAGTCAGGAGCTTGCTTGTCAAGGTTTTCTGAAGGAGATTCCATCTGGGAAGTTCAGCTTTATTCTATATTATACATAGTAGAAGGCCCAAAATTTCTGCCATCTCTTCATAGTAGCAACACGTGTCATTCTTGCTGACCTACTTAAAATTAAGTAACAATATCATCTTAGTCCTCCAAAGCAAGTAATCTCTGCAGAACTTTAGCTTGTCCTGGAGATTTGTTCCAAATGTGGGCCATGTGTTTGGCCATCAAAGACGATAGTACGCCGTTGAAGACGGACTCGGGCACTCCGAAGAAAATACTAGAAATGCGTTACGGCCAAGGCTATATGTGTAATGAAATTGGGTTGCGTTCTTTGGTTTTATTTTGTGAGACTCTTAATCTTAGTGGTCAAAAACTGTAATCTCAAGAATCTCTTCTAAAGTTTTGAGTAAACAGACTGTATATATCCAAAGAAAAGTTGGTAACATTTGCTTAATATTATATACGTAAAAACAATAAATTGAAACATTACGAACATATCTTAAATGTATATACAAAGTATCAGATAAAATTTGTGACTATATATATTTATATACGAGAAGGAGAATAATACGACCGACACGACATACACATATACCATACATACATACATACATCGCTATAATAATATGTTAGCAGATGTGTGGTTTAGGTTTTTATGCAAATTAGATTTTAACTAAAATTGGATTATCTTATTTATATTCAAAAATAAATAAATGCTATTTACGAAATATATTTATTATTATTATTATTATTATTATTTATGAAAATGATATTAAATATAAAAAATTTCAGTCTTTTTTTAAATATGATTTAGAAATATAGCACAAAATATGCGTGAAGACTAATTACTGTGAGATTATAAGAAAATGGCTTACTAACTACGGAGCAGTTTTTTTAATAAGAAAAAAATCCTTTTAGTTTTTCTCAATTCTTCCAAATTAAGAAAATTTACAGATATCTTTTATCAACAATTGTAAGCTATTTCTTTCGATGGTTACATTTTACTCTTAATCGTTTTAAAAGTAAAAATTTCAAGGTAACGTATTTTCAAAGCTAATTTTTTAATATAAAAAAAAGATGTTATTTCAATGCGTTTTGTGCTGATTTTGTGCCGATTTCAATGCGTTTTGAAAGCTTGGTTAATCACAGTGATTCTTACTTATATTTGATGAAAATCTGTTCAGCCGTTTAAAAATCATTCATCTTTTCGTAGTTGGTGAAGAGATCTTTCAAAGGTAGAGGTACTGGTTAGTGTTGAAATATTATAGGGTATAATATCATACAATATAAACATAAAAAATTTTAAAGCTTTGCCTACCTGTCTGTGACATCTAAGCTCCCACAACTTGTCTATTCAGAACGCGATCAAACATTGTGGGACTTCATGGAAAATTTGGATCAATAAAAACCTAAAATTTAAATCAATACAAACAATAATTATTGATATTTAAGATGTTTATTTTTACCTCTTGTTACAATGCATATTAAATTTGAAACTACAGTTTTATGAACGTTGGCCAGAAATAATTAGACATCCCCGGTGGTACATACAAATTATTTTGTACACTCAAGTGCAATATATTTGAAACAGTTACATTCTAAATGTAAATATTACTAAATATTTGTATAATATTTATATTTAGTGTTCAAACTGGTTCAAATTTTTTACAGGGGAGTGTACATTCGTGCATAGTATTTGCTTCATATTCAAAATTTTTTATCGTTATCGAAAAAAATTAGCCACAAATATTTAGACATTCAAAACGATGCTACTTTTGAAAGAGACTTCTTGAATGAGACTTTTGTACAGTACTTCAGTAAAATTCAGTAGCATTTGTCACCAATAGGAATAAAATGGTTGACCAGAAATTTCAATTAACAACGCTACTTGCATTGTTTTGAATCCTTGGACTCTTCAGTATCTTTTGTACATTCATGCATGGCCTTGGCTAGATACTCAACATTTTTTGTCGTAACACCGCTAATAGATATACGTCCATCTTTTGTTAAATACACGCTAAATTCTTTAATTATCCGTTCAACTTGTTCTTTTGTCATTCCTGTATAGCTAAACATACCAATTTGATTGGTTATATGATCCCAATTATGTTTTGAACCAGCCTTTATTAAATTGTCTTTTAATAGTTGACGGGCTGTTTTCATTCGATCAGACATTGTTTTCATATCGCATAACCTACAAAAAATATCAAATGATAAATAAGGACACCGCATATTCTAGAGTACTGTTTTTCCCCCCAAAAACTTAAATTTCCTTTACTAAATTATAGAATCCTTAGTGAAGGTTTGCAGGCATTTTAATTAGAACGAACCTCAAGATCTCACTAGATCATCTATTAATCTGTTTGTTAAAGTGATTTTGTCGAGGAATCCAGGGGTCTCTATGGAAACTGATTCATTTCTATTTGTCTTAGAATAGCTTAAGCCTGAAAAAATTTCCAAAGTTGGAGTAGTTTCACGATACTCTGTAATTCCTCCGCATAAGTTAGCTCAAAGGAGAACATAAAAAAAAACCCGGTATGCTTGTGATATTAGGAAGTTTACCAGCTATTAAACAAGTTTTTATTCGTTAAAATCCTGGTAGCTATTCGTGCCCCATGGATTGGTGGATTTGAATACATAGTTCGGATGATTAAATTCATTTGTGATACAATACGAGCACCTTCCTCAGGACATTCAGCCACAACATTGAATGCTCCAACACGTTCACCATACAAACCCATATTTTTAGAAAAACTTTGAGCAAAAGCTACTTGATGGCCATCTTGTATCATTTGTCGAAGAGCTGCTGCATCCTTATCAGTATCACCGCTGGCGAAACCTTGATAAGCCATATCAAAAAATGGGAATAGTTCATTCTTTTTCACTATTTGTGATATTTCTTTCCATTGTTCAATGCTGGGATCCATACCAGTGGGATTATGGGCACAAGCTTGAAATAGAACTGTGGATCCTTTTGGTATACCACACTGTTGGCAAACAAACGGTGAATGTGGAAATTTTAATTTATTTTTAATTATACAGAAATACTTACCGAAAGATCTTCGCAAAGTCCTTTAAAATCTAACGACTTATTCTGGGCATCATAATATTTATAGTAGTTGACATTTAACCTGTAGCGGTATCCCATTTTCATTAAATTATTATTATAATTTTATTTATCATTTTTATCTGTTGCTTAACAACTATAACTTCTCTCTATTATCACGGTTGCTTTGAATGTTAACAACTTTGATAATTTACATATTATATATATTTATATGTAAATTATCAAAGTTGTTAACATTCAAAGCAACCGTGATAATAGAGAGAAGTTATAGTTGTTAAGCAACAGATAAAAATGATAATAATTTAATAAAAATGCGATACCGCTACAAACCCTACACGCTTCGCCATTGGCATATGATTTGGCCACGTCGGTGTTGGAAGATAAATATTTTTGCATTCAAAAAATTTCGAGATAAATTCCATACCCAGACATACGCCACCCGTACCAGATATACTTTGAAGTGTTGCAACGCGCGCTAATGCATCACTACAATCACCAAGTGCCAATTTCGCTGCAGCTTTATTAAAATCAGCCGAACCAGAAATGGGTGAATATTCTTTATTTAAATCCTCTTCGATAATTTGTTTTTCGGCTAAACGAACCGTCGGTAATACCCACGGTTTACCATTATCATCACGATAGGCACCAGCACCTAAAAGAATTTTATTTGGATTGGCATCTTTATTGAATATAGCGCCAAGTCCTAAAATTGAATCTGGTGGAGCCATTTCTATGTGAGCAAAACGTGATCTAAGCAAAGAGAAATAATTAAGATACTTTAGATAGCGAAATTAAAGATTGCGAAATATTTCAATTTAGATCCTTACTTGAATCGTCGGCAAAAAGTGGTATTGATGTGATTGTTGTTCCATAGTCTTTGCGAAACTCTTGCCAATTTATTTATACCACAAGAAGTCATTTTTAATGTAAAAAAGATTTAGGAACTTTCAAACAATATTTGTTACGGATGGCTTCTACACTTGGAGGTAAATGATCCGAATATTAAAGCAAATATATGCACTAGAAAATTTAGTCGAATATCATTAAATAGCCTGCTAAAAAAGGAATTGGAAGGATACTCATTTTTAGAGATGCAAATTAAAATTAGCCAACATTGACTACCAAAAAAAAATGGTCATGGTTTTTTAGTGACATAAATACTGTTGGAAAACTTGATAATTCACTCAAAAATCATGACTAATTTTTTTGTTGCTAGATCAATGCAGACCAGCTAAAAATTTTGCACCTCATTTTATCTGTATGATTGATTTTCATGCATGATCAATATTAATGAACCAATTTACACAATTTTGTATGGTACCTGAACGGAACAAGCTTATTATCTACTAACAGTACCAGTGTTTTGGTCATAACATGTTCTCTGACACGAAAAAGTCCTTGAAAGCGTATTGATCGTAGTCCGAGGACACGCCATAACTCGATGCATGTAACGGTTTAAAAAATATTGTTCACGAATGCTCGTCAATTATTCTGTTAAGGACATTCATACCTGAAGATATTAAACTGGTAATTTTAATTTTTTGTTGGTCCCATTTTTTTTGTGCCAAAATTTGTTCTAAAAATTTTGTGACGTTTTTTTTTTATATTTATACCGTTATGTCGTTACCAATGGTTACTAAAAATGATACTAGAGCCACCTTTTTTTTTAGTCTAAAATTTAAAGTTGTAGCCACGTTTAGGCATTCCAAGAAAAGTAAGCCTTAAAAATCTTATTGGTAATCTTTTACAAAGCGCTTTTATTAAATACAAGTTTAAATGGTCTCGGTATGAGAATACCGCTAATAAACTATAAATATAAAGTCGACTCTAGTGTATGATAAATAGGGAATATGCATGAAAATTTTTTTCACTTGAATTGAAGCATGTTTACTTGACAAATATCAAGGTAAAATTACGTTTTAAATAACTTTAAAAATAAGCGAGATATGAATGATTGAAACTCCCGATTAGACAAAGAGGGTGTCAGCCCCCTTGATATGTTATGTGACGTCATATTACACTTTCACCATTTAAAATACACGTAAAACTCCGTTTTTAATATTTTTGCAAGAAAGAGACAGTTAATAATCTTTAAAAGCTTAGAGCTTCCTTGATATTTGTCGGATTTTAATTTCGTTTTTAAATATTATTACAGTATTAACAGTATTTTCATATTCTGAAAATAAATGTGAAAAAAAATTTTCATGCATATTCCCTATTGTACCACTTTTTATGTTTTCAGCACTGACCTGCACTATGGAGGTTAGTGGTTTTCAGCTAGAAGGATAGTTATGCCATATATAGACATGGACGTCAATGGTTTCAACAGATTTTTGTATCCAATGACATCACTATGGATTTTATAAATGATGTCTATATAATGTCAAATCTTGACTTATAGGTAATCATAATTTACAAAAAAATTAATTGGTGAAAATATATGCATAAAAAAAATGGATCGGTTTCAGAAAAAAGACAAATATGTCAGTCCTAGCGAAGTGGCTCATATATATGCTGCGTGAGTATTATTCAACTATATAAATCACGTTTGTGGTTAAAAAAAAGTCTAAAGAAATGCTAATTGGTTATTCCTTATAACTATTCTGCTTTTATAGGAATCGAAAAGCACTGTTCATAAATGAAGCGCGCAGTCGAAACGCAAGTCGAGCTTATGATAGTGCCTATCAGGGTGGACATCAACCATGGTATACGCAAATTTCACGAGAAGTAATGTCCTTAAAATCTACCATAAATGAGGTACGTTTTAGAAACATTTTTGTCAATCTTTTACATATGCTTTAGCTACAAGCAACAGTTCAAACGTTTCAAGTTTTTTCGTTGCTAAATCAACGTATTCGTAATGAGAAAAATAAGTAGAACATGATATATTCTTACTAAAATATGTCGAGTTGCCAAAAAAAAAAAAAAAACCGTAAGATTTTTAATAAAACATTTTTTGGAATATCTAGGGCCATAAGAAACTCTTGATTGAAGTCTTGAAAAAAGATGCTGAAGAAGAGAGACAATTACTTAGAGCAATAGGAAGAGATTTCATCCAAACCCAACCGTAATGGGTAAATTTTGTATGTATTATGTCTTCCTAAATATATTTTCTGCTATTTAACTGATTTGAAATTTGGCATATTATTTCTTTTGCACCCTGCCTGCGGTATGCGGTAATCGGCATTATTGGGATCTAACTATATTTTTCTAAACAGAATTTGGAAGAGAGATGGAATTTAAAAATAACTTGAAGAGGGTAAATGCAAATAGACTGCATCAAACGAATTAATTTTTATAGTCATGTCATAAAATGTTTAAGGTATTTAAACAGTTTTTAAATGAATGTCTCAGGTGTTTGTCCCCGACATAAATGAGAATAATCCAGTCAGTCTCTGAACTCCTCGAATCACTCATAAAACACTCTATAAAAACAGTGTGATTTAAAAATAGTTCACAGAATTGTTTTTAAAATATATTTCGTTTGAACATTTATGAAACGATTTTCGTTATGTATCAGCATCTACGAGATATAGTTCGATTAAAAAAAAATGAACCAATCTTAAATCCATTTAGAGATTGTTCATAATTAAGATTCAATATGCTCAATTTTTATTGAACCTACAACAGTTTATACAAATTGTTAAATAAACTGTTATTTAGACTAACGACCTCTAACATTCTGGACCGACGCTCTACCGCTGACCTACCTGAGATGTGATGGTAGTGGAATGCATATAATCTCTCACTATCTTGATGTCAATGTATTATTATATTGTTTATTTACTACTTACATAATTTTTAATTGTTTTTTTGTAAACTAGCGTCTATTTTATGCATTGTTAGGATGGTTGCCTTATATACCAACGGAAGTAACTAGCGTTTACTTAATTTGACATTTAAGTAATTGAATAAATGATTGACTACCTGATATTATAGCATCCACTTATATTCATGTACGAATAAAATATAAACATTTTCATTCTATTTCAAATAGGTTCAACAATTTCGATTCCAAATATCCCAATAGATCTAGTCCTGTTGGATAGTTGGATTGCAGACAATCAATTTATATATTGAAATAGTCGTAAATTTTCATTCACAATCCTTTTTTACTTGATCCAACATTGAATATAACAAATAAAATCTGTAATAAAATTGCCTGTAATAAATTATTAGTTATATACGTTTTTAAAGTATATCCAGTATATAAAAGTGTATCTTTCTAAAAAAGTGTATCTAGATACATTTTCTATGTGTGTATTATTGCAAAATCAGTCTATAAAAATATTTTTATAGAATGAATGAATTGGATGGAACTGTACTAACCATGTCGTCTCAATAATAATAAGTATAGTTATGCAATTCAATTGAGTATGGTATTTTTTTCAGTCCATACACGGAGACATTTAAAATAAAGCTACGTTCATACCATATAACGGATGTATGTATGTATGATATGTACGTGTGTTAGTCGCAACATGCGAACAGTGCTGTTGTCCGAACTTGTAGCTCGTAACGCGTTGATCGTACGCTTAACAAAGTGTTGAGTGTATTCTCAATCAATTGGGGTCAAATAATAAATACAGATAACAAAGTGCGTGTGTGTGTGTGTATTTATTTACGCACGTCAGACGTTATACTTCTCTTTCAATAATTTATTAAAATAATATTAATAAGTTATACTTCTTTTAAAACAATTTATTAAAATGATATTAAATAAGGTCAGCATTACTATTAAGACACAAAAGTTTAATAAATGATATAGCAGTCCAAGTGGCCACGCGGTCTAAGGCGTTATGTCTGCGAAGTATGCCTACTTGGAAACTAGGAGGGTTCGAATCCCAGCATAGGCAGTTTGTCAATTATTAAGAAAAAAAAGGGGCGGTTAATTGACTAAACTGTCGGCGTATGGACAAGAACGAAGTAACCGGCTATGCTTGAGAAGGTTTTCTGCAGTTTCCTTCACGAACTCCAGATGAATATTGACATAGTTTCTATCATAGTCGGCTGCAGCCGCATATCCTACCAATTCCTTGCCGGTACACAAAAATTCCTTCCACTCCACTCACATCCTCACATTCTTAGACATCACAATGGACCTTATGGTTGAAGTGCAGTCCGTCTAGGGCAGCCTCTAAAATCTATCAATCTCTAGAATCAGCGTCACTTCTACCGTTAAAATTCGAGTTTGAAAGACTGACATTAAATCCATTATTTACATTAGAATCAGAGTGATATTTATCAAAAGCAGGGCCCGGCTTATAAATATATACATTTAAGAACAAAGTTTACGAGTCCATAAAAATGAAACCATTGATAATGTGACTCGAAATTTTAATATTCTTGTGTTATCAAAACCTTGTCTATTCTTTTATCAGACTGACCAATTATGTATCATATATTTAATGCTTTATGTGTAAAAATTTAAGCAATTGCGCCGAAATCGTCCATTGCAAATAATATGATATACCAAACTATTTTAATGGTATTGGTCGTAACTCTTATTTAATGTACGATAAGTTTGAAAAACTCTTGAAGTGGAAATTTTAAATTGGAAAACAGTTTTGATTTTTTTTTTTTTGGAGAGTATATAAAAATTCTTTTAAATTTACCAAACAATGGAGTTATTTAGACCTTAGCTTGTTTGCTGACATTAAAATTAAAAAAAAACTTTGATTAAGCATGGTCAATTATAAGGCTCCTAACGTGCATAAATAATGGAATACAATTTTTTTTCCCAAAAATTATTAATTTATTAAACGTTGATCTATCAGTTACAATATAAGTGATGACGATCTTGCTGGATTCGAGTCCACAATGTTTTTCGACTTTCTAGAAAGGTACTAAAAGTATACGCAGGTGCGTAAACGCTTTCCAGTCGATCGATTTCAAACTCATATTCTCTGTTTTTTCAGTTTAAACTTTCCCGATAAATTTGATATTACCTACTAAATTCCATCTCTCTGAAAACTTTAGACTGCTTAGAATTTTAGCAACCACAAATTGGTGTATGATATCTCAGAAAGAGAGTGCAGCCTCTACAATCTATCTATCTAACATGGGGTGCTAAATATCTAAAGGTATAAAAATAGGCCATCATAGACCGTCAAAGGGCCATCAATCGATTGCGAACAAAAATTTGCAATAACTTAACATGGGGTGCTAAATAATAGTGGATATATAAACCATAATAGAATTTTTCTATATACTCAAAAATATGCAACCAGCTCTCTTTCAAAAACAAACAAAAAATACTGAAAATGTTTAAATTTATTTTGTGTTCAAATAAAAAATATTGAAAAATAACATTATTTTGTCTATCGACTTCACACATGAGTGACTTATTTATACACACATATGAACACATATACTTGTTCGATACAACATACATATAGTAAACTCCAGATATATGCTTTTATACTGTAAATAAATCTGTGTGATCAAAATGAATAACCAAATTTTTTTAACACTTACAGAACAATCAATTTTCTTTTGAAAGTAGTACCTACACTCCTAAATTCGTTTTCTTACGAAATTTTTGAAACCTTGACTGATTTATGTTTAGGAAATTTTGAATATAATGGTGAAAAAAAAATGGTGTGTGTACTTATGTACACGCACGTAAGAAGTTATACTTCAATATAAATAATTTATTAAAATAATATAAAATAAGGACAACACTACCATTAAGACACAAAAGTTTAATAAAATGATATTGTAGTGAAAAACTACAATCAACAAATTTTGGAGACCAAAGGGTTTTTTTCAGGATGATGAGCATCAAGCTGGTACTTTGTAAATAACTTCGTTTTGCCTAACTTTTTTAATTATAAAATTTTGGAAAACGGTATCGAAATTTTCTGGAAGCCGTTGAACATCACCAGAAAAAAAACCTTTGGTCTCCCGGACTAAGAAATATTAGTGAAATGATGTTTAATAATAAATAATATTGTTACGATGGTAACCTGATTTGATATTCATTATGATTTTTTTCTCTGAAAAAATTCTCTTGGTATACGTAGCTCCTACGTGATGAATCTTTTGTTTTCTATTCCATAAGCGTATGCAGACAAAAAAAAACATAAAAATCACAGGTAAATCAGAATACAAATTTTTGTGTTGTAACATAGACATATTTTTTCTTCTGTATTCAAGACAGCAACGAATTTGATGGTCTTGCGATAAATTTGATGATTCCCCCTTTTTCTAAATTTCTAGTATATAATATTACATTATATACATGGCTTGTCTATAAACATATATATATATATATATATATATATATATATATATATATATATATGGTATGTAAAAATATAATATAGAGAAATATGAGATGTAGATCAAATTTACTCGAATCTTTTGATATAAAAAGGCAGGAGAAAAAAAAACTGTGCACATACGAACAACAACATATGATCCACAAATCGAATCAGGTATCTTGTTTATTTTTCCTTTTATCAAAAAAAAAATTGTATATAATATAAAAAAAAGAAAATTGACCAAATTTCAGTTGAAAATTTGATTGAGATGTTATTATATATTTTCAGTTTACTAATACTGAAAGTTCGTAATATATTGATGGGAGAATTTATAACTATATGATTTTCTTATTAGTAGTGTTTAAGATCGGATTCTTGTATGATGATGAAATGATAAGACGTAATTGGGATCAAAGAAATGTGCTAATCAGCTAGCATTCAAATTCGCGACGTTTCGCTTTTTATTTTTCAGCTTCATCAGGCTCAAATTATCTTCCTAGAAATGTACCTTGGGGTCTTAAGTGATTAGTAAGGAAAAGTGTGGAAAATACTATTTGTGGAGAATACTTCCAAGAAGCTACCTCTTCGATTGACTCAACCGGAACGAGATACAAATTCAATAGATTCAACACCGGACATTAACACCAACGAAATAGTCTGCACAGGACTCCTTAATGGCTCCATTAGGTGCAGACTGTGTGGTGAGGAGGAAGAAACTCATCTCTTCAGGCTGAAATAGAAGGTGGAGCATAATGGGCAATAAGGTCGAAGTGCAATACTTTTTATACTCCACGATATATCTATCTATCAAGTAAGGGTAATATTCACTTGAACATTTAACTAACTCTCTGTATATGCATATAGTTTATTTTTTCTTTACATGTATTTTCAAATAATAAAATCAAATTTGACAAATAATAAATATATGAAAACATAATATTATTTTCTTCAAATCAAATGTTTAATGGGATGGAAATGTTTTTTATTTATTTATATTTTGGTTATATAATGGACTTGAATACGATATTATTGGATTTAGATTCTCTAATATTTTCTTTAAATTTTATATCAGGTACCTACCTATATTATGAAATAGATTTAAGTCTAATAATAATAATATGCTAACACTAATTTGATATAAATATTGTATAATATAGATTGTAAATAATGGAAATATATTTATAAATACACAGAAGGGTCAATCAATATCCCGGTAAAGAGGGTCAAATGATGATTTCGGACAATCTACAACAGTATTTAAATTTTGACCATTGAAACTATCACAGTTTTTATAGAATTCAAAAATTTGTTTTTGTTTTTGCGTATAATTTCCTAAATTTGATCCGATTTTTATAAACAATTTTTTTCAAACTTACTATTTTTGGTACAAGAGTATCATTTTTTTTATTACGAATACGCTGACTTTTACCGATAGTCAAATGTAGTATCCAAACCATACGGATCTCGAAATGTTTACTAGATAAACGACTTTTATTCTAAAACTTTGAAAAAAGTTCATCGAAATCGGTTTAAATTTGACTGTTAAAGACCAAAAACCAGAAACCGTTGTATATACCGGATATTTAAGCAAATAAATTAGTTGTTATTTTCACTTGTTTTTGAGAATATTTTTCCGGAATGGATTAGCTAGTGCGGATTTTTGCACAATCGGTGGTCTTTAGGGGGTACTACAATCCTGCACAGTCCCTCCTCGAAGTCAATTTCTCGAATTAAACATAATATACAGAATAAAACTTTTTTTTAAATATATTTAATAGAAATAATAAATAAATTTTCATGGAAGCAAATAGCGTATAAATTTCAATTAAACTAACTAATAGTAAATAGTAAAATTAGCATAAAATTGGTAAACAATATCAGAATCAGATATATATACATACATACATGTAGATACGTTATATATACATTTATTTATTTATATAAAATTATTACATTGAATAATAATGTAATAAAATAACAAACATACTTCTTCGTTTCATTTATGTATATATAAATACTTCTTATTTACAGTATATATAGCAATACTTTATTTCAAATAACCATTACTTACTTTCATATACGAGTAGATTACAGAAAGTTTCACATAAATAATTGATTCAAATTGTATTCGAAATGCTCGGTACTGAACCCTCAATTCCACACACAAATCTCTATCGAACCTTTAATTACGATTAACACTTAATTATTTCATGTTCCAATAAAATATATATTTTTAGAAAACCTAAAATAAAAACTTTCTATGTAGTAAATTACCTACGAGAAACAACAAGTTTAATTCTATAGCCGAGAGGTTAACATTCGTAACTTCCAATTTTTGTCAATATTGAGTTAGGTAATATCACTAATTTTTTAGTTAATATCCATTATTATTAATATTTTCTGAAGAAGGAACTGTGTTTTACGAAACTATAGTCAAAATAAAATTAGTCCTACGCTCTGAACATGTCAATGTAAAATTTTCTTTTATAAATTAGAA
Organism: Nineta flava; assembly: GCA_963920215.1. Classification (NCBI taxonomy): domain Eukaryota; kingdom Metazoa; phylum Arthropoda; class Insecta; order Neuroptera; family Chrysopidae; genus Nineta; species Nineta flava. The sequence continues at coordinate 81,213,984 of OY986044.1, forward strand.
AAATGTTTTCTTATTTCAATAACACACAACGTTTCTACATATTGTGGGTCTCATTTCTTCAACCTTTAGTTTGTAGCGGTATCACTTCTTCATTAAAAATTGGTTGTTTTATGTTACAACCTTTTTCTAGTCGTTTTTCTTTATTAATTGATGGGGGGAAGTATGTAACGGTATCACTTCTTCATTATTAAATTATTATTATAATATTATTTATCATTTTTATCTGTTGCTTAACAACTATAACTTCCCCCTATTATCACGGTTGCTTTGAATGTTAACAACCTTGATAATTTACATATTAAAATATATAATATTTCATAAATCAAATCAATAAAGATCAATTATATCATTCATACTTATTTATTATTTATTTAAATAATAATTATTTATTATAACTATCTTTTACCTCTACAAGTTCATCAAAGACTACAAATATTGTTTTTCTCGTGAATACACTTAATCGCGCCAAGTAACGGTTATATAAGTAGCGCCAAGTATTAACTATGTATACCCCGTTATTTGAACATGTTGAGGTGTGGGTCCGATACCGGGAATCTAAACCGAACCTCCCGGGTGAATGGCGCACCAACTGTATTGAAACATTCTGTAATTATAGTTTTATGCATAAATATACAATCAAATACATACTCTCTAATGATATCTTTATCGTTATTCGATGTTAACGGAAAGGTAAACACATTCATGTCTAATGTTTTACCAATGAATGTAAACAATACTTCTAATAGCTGCCTGCTAACATGAAGAATACATACAATATAAAAACATGTTATTGAAATAAATTGTTTGGCGTTACGAAATCAAAATTTTCTAGAAGTAAATCAATCTTCTGGAAATTTCTAAACGTAGAAGCTTTCTTAACGCAAATTTTTGAGTTACTCATGTGAAATTTTTTTTAAATTTTACTAATATTAGGAATGATATTCCAAATTGTTCGATTCCTCTACGCTCTAATTCTGCATTTACTATTGGCCGATTATTCCTTCTAACGAATTTAGCCTTTGAAATACAAAAAGAGCATCGCATACCAAATTCCACTATACTTTTATTTAGGGTCATAATTATTATCTTAAGAAGCTGAAAATTATGTACAGCAACGAGTTATGTTAAGGTTTCATTCTACCAAATTATATGTACAATTTTTAAAAGCGATATCACGAAATGTTCAAAGGAAATTATGGACAAAAAAAAAACTGTATTAAGTAAGAGATACTGAAACGCAAAACCTTTTTCTTTTTTTGTTCACATTGAACTGAAATTATTTATACAACAGATTTGATTATTATGTTAATATAAACTTTTTGTACATCGTCATTACATGTACGTTGGATGCTTTTAAAATAAAGCACAAATATCTATAGCGAAGTCTAAATCGCTTGTACAATGGTTTACTATGCTAATTAATGTATCGCTACTCATTATTAGTTTATGTGTCCCGTAATTGACACACAACCCGGTTGTTCTAGCAAATCAACGGTTGTTCTAACATAAATAATTATTTTTGCGTAGCCACTCTTAATTAGCGTGCGATTAAAAGCGCTCTGATTAGAACAGTGGCCAAAAAAAAATGGTCTGCATATGAAGAAGAACTGTCAACGTATGGATAAAAACAAAAGTAACCGGCTATACTTGTGAAAGTTTTCTGTAGTTTCCTTTACGAATTCCATATGAATATCGGCATAGTTCCTATCAAAGTCAGTTGCAGACGCACAACCTACCACACTCTTAGCCTGCATACAAATACATTGTTCTTTAAGGGTCGGTAAAAAAGGTCTAGACAGGTTTATTTGCCTGGCTTTGACCTCTCCGCCGCTACTACTACTTCTAGTTTTGCGAGCAAGATACAACTTCGAAAGGTTGCTGGATTCATCACTGGACATTATCTCCTACGAAAGTACCTATACACAATAGGACTCCACAATGGGTGCTGTCAGTGCAGCAAGGAGGAAGAAACATCCAGGCACATCATATTTAACTGCGAATCTCTTGATTACAGCAGATAAAAGATATTCGGTACATCTCACCCCGAATATATGAATCCTCAGGAAAACTTGTTAAGCAAGCTCCTGGATATTGGAGATGGGAGAATCGAGCCTCATCTGTCACAAGTTCGAAGTACAATACTTTTCATACCCCAAGATTTATCGATCTGTCTATCTAAGCCTGTAAGTATCCAATAGTTTTAATAAACGTTACGATATGACAACCAGCCAAGTAGCCGAGCGGTCTAAGGCGTCATGTCTGCGCAGTATGCAGTACTTGGAAACTGGGAGGTTATGGGTTCGAATCCCGACATCGGCAGTTTGTCAATTATAAAAATAAAAAAAAGGGGCGGTTTATTGACTAAACTGTCGGCGTATGGACAAGAACGAAGTAACCGGCTATACTTGAGAAGGTTTTCTGCAGTTTCCTTCACGAACTCCAGATGAATATCGGCATAGTTCCTATCATAGTCGGCTGCAGCCGCATATCCTACCAATTACTAGTCTACTCACAAATCCATCCACTCCACTCACATCCTCACATCCTAAGGCATCACAATGGACCTTATGGTCGAAGTGTAGCCCGTCCAGGGCAGCCTTTACAATCTACCTCTCTACCTCTACGATATGACATCTTGACGACACTGGATTAACGATTGACGATTGTAAGCGATTTAGATTTAATTGATTAGATCTCTGAAATAAAGTTTATATACTCATAAGCTTCAAGAAATGTTTTACTATTTATAATATAGATATATTGAATATATACGGAATATCTAATAACATATATATAAGACTCCGACTTCTTGTGAAGTACCCATACAGTTTGTGATTTCCAATTTACATACAATTAGGATCTAGTGATAGGTTTATATACAACACAGTAACAAACTCTCTCTCTCTCTTCCTTCCCAAACCTCTGATCCCTTCACCACCTGCATTCACTTCATTCAGTGTTAGCAACCCAAACGAACGACACGATACCCAATCTATTTTCCATTCAACTTGTATCTATTCTATACGTACCTACTAAAAGTAGGTACATAGATGAAATGCGCGCCGCGCCATCTATATATGTTCAATGTTACATAATGTTATTGTTGTATATTTTACTCTTGTTTTAAGTTATTCCCAAACTCCCCAAGCCTACTCCTATTTCACTTTTTCATTATGAGTCTCTCCTGTATAGATAGATTTGTATAGTGTGTCACTTCACTTCGTAATAATGTAAAGAGTATCATCATCATATACGGTAAGATTTTTTGGTCTTTTTTAGAGTATCATGTTCCTTGGACGATAGTTTGTAGTAGTGGTAGCTAGGGGGAGGTCAAAGACTGGCAAGTAGGCCTTTCTAGGTGTTTTTTACCGACCCTCTAAAGGCCAAGGAATTTGTATGTAAAGTAGGAATTGGTAGGTTGTGTAACTGGAGCCAACTTTGATAGGAACTATGCCGATATTTATCTGGAGTTTGTGCAAGAAAACTGCAAAAAACGTTTGCAAGCATAGTTGGTTACTTTCGTTCATGTCCATACTTCCACAGTTTAGTCAATTTGCCGTTTGTTAATTTTAATTAACAAACTGCAACCGCCTAGATTGAAACTCGCAGGCATAGGTTACGTGTTTTCAGTCTCTTATGGTTTTGTTACTTGGTTGATGGGTATATTACAGTCTAATAATTATTTTGAGTGTGTGTGACACCCTATATATTTATACTTTGTGAATATTATCATTGTATCTTTATCTAACTAAAATAATGTTTCGTATCGTTATATATATATATATATATATATATATATATATATATATATATATATATATATATATATATATATATATATATATATATATATCGTATGTATTATTTATACAAATTGTTCGTTATTTTACGTTTGTAAAAATGAAACAAACAAAAAATCAAACATGAACTTATTTGTGTTTTTTTTGTCAGTTATTTCCATTCATCCAACAATGTTAATCCGAAAGTTATCTGTCTATTATTAGAATTATTGTGACTTGGATATAATAAGTACCGGATGTACTCCCTTCAAAGTTTGCGAATTTTACAATCGTTAAAATTTTCCAAACTAAAATACCATACGAATTCTTTGTCTACTCTCTTTGGGCCTACACTGATCCAGTACCTAACGAGGAGTGTAAATGTCATTTGTAACAAGTAAAAATAACAACTACATGAGTTAATTGCTTAAATACTCGATATATACTGGATTTATGAAAAAAGTTTTAACTAAAAGTTATTTATCTGTAAAAACGGAACATTTTTTGTTAGTAAATTTTTGTTCTATCTCTGACGGTTTCAAAGATAGACAGTTTTTCCCATTTTGCCCAAACATGGTCCGATTTTGCCCATTCAAAAACTTGTCCTTACTTTTTAGCTCAAGAACTTCGCTTCGCCTCAATAGTCTGGAGTTTGATCACAGGTTTTCCTGAAAGGTCGTATTTTTAGAGTGTGATGCACCGAATATGTTGTACCCATTGTCATCGAGAGATTTGCAGTAAAAAATTATATGGCTGGATGTCTCCTAGTTCTCCCGCTCTAGTTTCTAATTTATCCACCAGAGAGCATACCCAAAGACTAGATCCATCAATATCAATCTCTCACAAAATGTTGCGCAATTTTAACACATTATCTCTATTCTAGACAAGTTTGCACATAGCCAATATGATAGAAATACAATGGTAAAAATATTTTTTTTAAATGGATAACAAAATTAAAATATCCATGCCAAAAAAGAAAATGAACTTTATATTTTTCTGTCACATAGAAATTAAACATTATATCTAACACCAATACACCTATCCAATCTCCAAGAACAACTGAAAACAATACAACCTATCGTAGTTTCTCATTTCTTTTTCTCCTCGCCGTTGTCTTAAGAAGATAAAGAGTAAAGAAATACATTATCAAATAGTACAATAGAATATATATATATATATATATAATGAGTAAGGCGGGTCCGGGACCGGGCCCAAGTACACATAGAATAGTATTATTATAGAAACATTATCTATTGTTTTATCTATTTTAAGTTCTTAGCAATCCCAATGGGTTCAACATGCTTGATATCTTAGCACTTTCGATTATAATAATACTATGTGTACAATATATACATAACTACTATATTCTCCCCTTCCACCAATACTACCCACCTATCGTTGGAAGTACTACCTACCTACGAGAGTAACTATATAGTGCCTAGACATCTTCCAAGTATAAGATAGAAATTTAACATGATGTGTTTTATCATTTAGTGTGTGTGAGTGTGTATTACTTTCTATAATCTAATTCGAAATATAAATTCTAGACTATATAATCATAAATAGATGTAGAATTTTACATTCTACTTCGAAATGTTCAGGTTGATATAGGAATAATTTTAAGTAGAATGTAGATATTCCAATTTTTTTTCGATTAAGAATACAATCCATGAATCTGCTGAATCATTGGAAGAAGCCAAACGCAATGGAAAAGTGTAAGCAAGGCTTTATATTTCCGCAAGATTTGTTTGAATCGACGGTGAAACGTGATATGGCTTAGACTGTGTTGTCTATCCGAGGTACTTGACAAATAAGTTTTAGCTCATTTATTGAATTTTATGAACTTTTAAAATTTTGTCTCTCAATGAGCATTTTCTTTTGAGTTTTATTGATAGAGTGAGGCTAAAATTGAAGTTTGAATCAGTTCACATGGCCGTGCTGTTAAAGGCGGTCTGCTTGGAACTGAGAGGTTGCAGTTCTTCTCCCAACGGTGGCAGGTTCCAAATTACTTTTTTTTTTTAAATAAGGCAGTCAATTGAATAAGCTTTCGGCGTATGAACAAGAACATATGAAACTGGCTATGCATAAGAAGATTTTCTGCAGTTTCCTTTCACGAACTTCAGATGAGTATCGACATAGTTGCTATAAAAGTCGGCTGAAGTTGTACAACCTACCAAATTACGAGTCTGCATACAAATTCGTTGCCCTTTTGGGGTCGGTGAAAAAAGTTTTGAGAGACCTTCTTGCCAGGCTTCGACCACTCCGCTACTACTTGAATCGTTAACATTGAGGGTTTGTAACTATTTCTGAACTCGCGTGGTAAGCGAAAATAGATAAAGGTATGCAAAAGTATGAAGGGAGTGTTGCGAAATAATGGAAAAAAAACTGTTTATTCAGATGTAGGTCGTTTTAAATCAACTTCCCATGAATAGAACATATAATGGATATTCCTAAATGCGTTGAAGGTCGATCTTTCTCACATAAATAGATACGATTTGGAATTCAATGAACGAGATGACATTGCCAACTTCTTGTCAACAGAGTAAATTTGGCAAGACCAGAATGCAGTCACAAACTTACGACTCGACAATATCCATCTTTATCCATCTTAACTTGTCTCATTTCGAGGCTATTGAAAGATTATGGTGCTGAATAATACCGTTTTGAAATCGTTTAAACTGAATTTCAGTTTTAAGCGAATGGGTGTTTTTAGTTTGTCAAGTATGGCAAGGAATTTATAACTGCAGTACCCAGTTAAACACACGGTATTTTCTCATGAACTTTATATATATATATATATGTAGAGTGTAATATTATAGAAAATGATTCTCTTGTAACATTTTAATGAAATTATATGCATAAAACATTAAAGTTGAAAATTATGATACCATGAGGTGTTGTTATATCATAAAAATTATGTTCTGTTTTTAAAACATTAAAAACTATATAAATATTTTATATATATAAAAATTGTACTTACATTAGCTGCTATTCTCATATTATTATTATTATTATTATGTTCTTTATCTCCTCAGACTATTCATATTGATTCTGACGGAGAGAGTTTCATGGACTAAATACATGCAGTTTATCTTAATATTCGCAATGAAAAAGAAAGAAAAAAACTCAAAGCTCAAGAGACTGAATTGAATTAGTATTTTCAATAACTTTTATGTAAATTTCAATTTTATCAAATACTAGCCACCCCACCGGCCTGGCATCGCACGGTTAATACATATAAACCTTTCGGGGAAAATTATCTGCATGGTGGTGAAAACCATTTCAAAATCCGTTGCGTGGTTTAGAAGGAGTTACCGGATAAACATACAGACAGACTCGGAAAGCGATTTCCTTTTATACAATGTATAGATTATGAGAGGAAGCAAACTCCTGGCTATTGCCAACATATGGGAGAAGCGAATCTCGTCGGACTGAAGTAGATGGGAGAGCACAGTGGACCATAAGGTCGAAGGGCGATACTTTTTAGACCCCAAGATGTATCTATCTATCTATCTATAGAATATGAGAGCTGGCTGGCGTATTCGTTAGGTGCACAGTTGTCGAGACTTGACAAAATTTTATGTACTTTAATTTGTTTGTTTGGTAAATGCGAAAAGTAGAAGTTCCACAAAAGATGAGCTTCGATGTCTGAAGATTTTTTTGAAATGGTAAAAAAGTCAATTTTTTAGTCAGACATTGTTATGTTCATCTTAATTGTTATGCATTACTTAGAAATTTTAAACAAACGACATTTTTTCTTTTGACCATGCACTTTGAAGAAAAGCAAGTTTTTTCTCCAAATCAAGATTTAACTCGACTATCAACCTTGAACTGAACTGTAAAAATTTTTAAAGTTTTTGAAGTAGATACTTTCTAATATCTACCCTGATTTTTATATATTAACTCTGTCCATTTAATATAAAGAACACACGTCATTCTATCACCCAAGAACCCTAAAAAATAAGAAAAACCGTTTGGTAAAGAAATTGTTCAATAGGTCAAAGGCTTGAATAAAGTGGATCACGATGTTTTCAAAATCCTATAAACAATCATGAAACAAAAAGTCAAATTAAAATCATTCGATCATTGTTTGTAAGGATTGAGAGAAGTCACTTTAACGTAAAACAAATATGTCAATAGGAAATCCTTGAAACTCATTACCACATCATTCAAATTGAAATAAATTACCAAAATTATTTCCATCCCATCTTCGAACATTCTTCTAAAATTAATAATTATTATCACACGCAAGTCACGCAATTATAAATAATTTGAAAATAAATTATATTAAATTCGTATATTTGAAACAATAGTTTTAATTTTGAACAGTGACAATGAGTGTGTTATTGTCGCCAAGGGCATTCTGTTGACTTGCCAAACCATATATACTTATTTCGTGTCTTATGGTGGTTATTTGTTGTATTAAATTGTTGTCAAGGCATTTTACAGTGTCTTCAACAAAAGCCAGCACAAATTATGTATTAAGTATTAAGCTCTTCCGGGTGTCTCAAATTGAATTTAAATAAGGAAATCAAACGCACTTTTTGAACACTAATATTTCGTTTTTTTATTGTAGTATGAAGCATGATTTAGGCATGTCATGTGACTACCGATGTCGTTATGTGTCAATTTCCTCGATACAACTAAGAAAAAATTTATGTCCCCGATTTTGATAAATACTTCGTTTTAAGCTAATTTGAATCTAGCGAAAACGATGGTGTTGGTTAAAATACTATACGATTAACGGTTTTCAAAATATCAGACCCATAGTTCTAAAATTCAAAACTGAATGAATTGAAAAGGGAAAATTTTGAAATGTGTTTGTCAGACGTTAAAATGAATCTGATTTTTGTACTGTTTGGGTCAAAATTACCCTAGAAAATGATTATTGTTAGAATCGAGATCAAATATTTTCTTCACTTTTTTCGTATTTTTTCTAAGGGGTACCCCTTAATAAAATCGCTAAAATTGGAGAAAAAATTCATGTCCCCGATTTTGATAAAAACTTCGTTTTAAGCTAATTTGGACCTAGCGAAAACGATAGCGTTAGTTAAAATACGATACGATTAACGGTTTTCGAAATATCAGACCCCTAGTTCTAAAATTCAAAACTGAATGAATTGAAAAGGGAAAATTTAGAAATGTGTTTGTCGATCGTTAAAATGAGCCTGATTTTCGTACTTTTTGGGTCAAAATCACCCTAGAAAATGATTATTGTTAAAATCGAGATCAAATATTTTCTTCATTTTTTTCGTATTTTTTCTAAGAGGTACCCCTTAATAAAATCGCTGAAATTGGAGAATTCATGTCCCCGATTTTGATAAAAACTTCGTTTTAAGCTAATTTGGACCTAGCGAAAACGATGGCGTTAGTTAAAATACGATACGAAAAACGGTTTTCAAAATATCAGACCCAAACTGCCAAAATTTTTGTTCAATTAATCAAATATACAGTTTTGTCAATTTTTCCAAAGAAACATGGTTTGATTTTGCCCATACGTACTTGACCTTACTTTTTAGCTTTAGAACACACATACGAAATTTCAACTTGATATCTCTTTTCGTTTTTGTATAATCGTGTTCACGAGCAGATGAACTGACGGACGGACAATATTTTCAAGCGTTACAAAGTCGGGACTAAACTTGATATACCTTGTATATTTACATATATCGGGCAAAAAACCTAATAATTAAAATTATATTATTTAAAATATTTTATTTATATTGCTTTCATTAAGTACTACAATAGCGATCATAAAATTGAGATAGAAACAGGTATTTTTCGACACAAACTCAAACTAATATAATTTATACTACCTGCGGCTACAAAATTGATGGAGTTATTAGATAACAACATATTACGTAGTGAATGAAGAAGACCTTCATTTATAAATATTCACACTATAAATAATACACACACACACCACGAAATATTAAGAATAATATTTAAAAAAATTAATAATTAATAGGAAATATGCATGAAAATTTTTTTTCACTTGAATTGAAGCATGTTTACTTGACAAATATCAAGGTAAAATTACTTTTCAAATAACTTTAAAAATAAGCGAGATATGAATGATTGAAATTCCCGATTAGACAAAGAGGGTGATAGCCCTTTTGATATGTTATGTGACGTCATATTACACTTTCACCATTTAAAATACACGTAAAACTCCGTTTTTAGTATTTTTGCAAGAAAGAGACAGCTAATAACCTTTAAAAGCTTATAGCTTCCTTGATATTTGTCGGATTTTAATTTCGTTTTTAAATATTATTACAGTATTAACTATTTTTTCATATTCTGAAAATAAATGTGAAAAAAAATTTTCATGCATATTCCCTATTATACATATTTATATATGGTAAACTGGAAACAAATCGAAAAGTTTCCTGCAAAAACGAAAAATAATACTAACTTCAAAGAGTTCACAAAATTTTAAAATCAACAATTTTATTATTCGTTATAGTTATTATTAGCACGCAAGCGGCCAAATTAATAGGCGGCTAAATCGTTAGAGAAATTATTAGAATATTCTTGTTTTTTGCTTTTGAATAAGATTTACAGATTAAAATTAACAAAGAAAGAAGAAAAAAGAAAACTAGCAGTGAATTGAAGAGACCCCATAAATTTATCGTGATAATAAATTAAATAATTATTTATAAAGAATTAGTATTTTCTTTTCATAAGAATGAAAAAATCCGGAGACATTTTTTTTAAATCTGGAGTCCGGACAGCACTTAATTTTTCCGGAGTCTCCGGTCTAAAACTGAGGGGTTGGTTACCCTACGTGTGATCAGTACAGTGTATTGTTAAAGAAAGGAATAATTAAAATTATTATCATCATTATTAAGATTGAAAATTTTGTTTTCATTATAAATTATTTCGAGAATATATTCAATTTTCAAAATACGATGAAAATTAATTCATTAAATGTTTAACACTTTGATCTTTGTATAGAACCTAATATTTGTTAGTAGTACTAAAATATTATTATAATGTATCTAGTTTTAATTTTAATAGTGTGTGTACTACAAGTACACTACAGTTCAAAGAATTTGAACCTAATTGATTGTTATAATTCATAATTGTATATCCTTTGACAAGACTGTCTATGATGTTTTAATTATTGTTACGCATGAGACCTCACAGTGGGGCATCCAGTACTTTTACGTAGATCAAAATAACCAAAATCGTCACCGGTAGATCAGACTTTTGATTAAGCTTAAAGTGTTGGACAGATATCACTTTAATATCACGTTGGGAATTGGATGATTCCCGATAGATTTTATGGAAGCTGTGGAGAGGTGTATTGATTTATTTAGTCCTAGATAAAAATAAATATAATTAAATTTAATTAAAATTCAATATCATTTGTCTATAAAGTATACGCTAGTCCTCTCGAACCTGTCTTACATAACCGAACTGGAATTTGACAAATGTTGTATTGTTGATGCCAAAGAAGTAATACTGTCAATGACATGAAAAAGTAGGCTCTTACGTCAGAGTCGTCTTTGGTGTAGCGGTAAGCACGCTGGACTAGATATCCAGAGAGCCGATGTTCGATTCCTGATTGACGAGTTAATGTTTTCTTATCAATATTTAAAAATAAATATATATTTTATAAATGTTTAATATATTTGACTAAAAAGTATAAAATAAACGGCATACAATTTTTTATTTAAAAAGAAGCTTTGGATTTGGTTTGGTTTAAAGTTACTATTAGATCGGTTCAACTTTTGGTACACCAACAAGTGCGTAAATATTATTTAGAGGTACAAAATATTCAGTTTCTTCACAAAGTAAGTACTAAAGTAAGTATAAGAGTTATTACTTGAAGTATATTATGTAAAACATATGTAATACATTACACATACGAGAGTATGTATGTATGCATGTATGTATGTTTGTTTGTAATCATAATAATTCATAAGAGTAATAATATGAGAGACATCATATATACATAAAATTTATAAACCAAAGCGCTTATTTTAATAATAAGAACTTATAATATAGTCAGTCATTTGCTTGTGCGGGGTTTGGTATGGTTTGGTTTGGCTGTCTTTTGTGAGTGTACTATATTATTAGGAAAATTTCTAAAATAACAATTATTATATCATTAAATTGTTATAATCATCTAGAATATTCTAGATTTAGTGTTTCGAAACAATAAACAAATAACTCGCATGAAAAACGTTAATCAGAAAATCTGATGATTCAAGTTTTAAATAATTTGTTGGCAAATCAGTGCTGTATGTTTAAATCAAATATAGCCACATAAAAATAATTAAATTTGTTTTTTAAAAAAAGTTTAATAATAAAAGACATGGTAAAATTTGTAAAAAAACTTCATGTAACCAGAAATATTGAACAGAAATGTAAAAACTGTCAATTATTCAACTGAATAAAAAATTTTAAACATAAGAATACATGAGCTTCCAAATTTTAGTTCTTCTAGGTTTTCCGGTCAATCTTATTTTCAGGGTCGCAAATATTGTGCCTTCAAAAAACTTTCGAAATATATTAATTTTTATCTTTTAAAATTTTAAAAGATAAATTTTTGAAAATCATACAAAACCTTCAGCCTGGCAAAACAATTCAACGATTTTAGATATCACGGAATACTTCGTCCTCGCTCAAATCGCCTAACCATCTGATTTGTTATTGAGGTTGATTGTACACAATCAATCGCTATAAGGAATTGTCTCTTACATGAGAGACACGGATAAGCCACGCGTAAAGAAAAGCAGCTTACAGAAAGTTTGTCAACTACCAACTGGCGAAAACGTGACCAACAACCCACGTTTAGCAGAAAGGGCTATTCAATTCTAGAAATAACTTCTTTGTAGGCTATTCGAAAAGTCAAAATACGATCGAATATCTCAATAAAACGGAAAAAACATGTTTCCAATATTCTTCTTCGTTAAGTTCAAATCTACAATTAAAATTGTAAGTTGACTAGAACTTTCTAAATGCTTTGTATTTTAAGCACACAAATATCTCGAAATTTATTTACTAGAAAATTCAATCTAAAATAGTTTTCTTCAGCTCAACGAGCCCAAAACATTTTATATGGAAATTAAAATCCAGTGAAAAATTATTAATGATTACGTTGATTAAAAAGTGACCATGAGATCTTCTCCGATATCTGTTTGTACAAAATTCTTTTTAATGTATTCACTTCTCTCTAATCAAGATATTAATAAGCTTGGGGCATATTGTTTTGGCTTTTATGACCAAAAATTAAATTATCCAGAATAACCTTTCTAGATGTATAATATCAATCTATGATTATTAATTAAAACATAAATATATATATATATATATATATACATGTATGCACTTAGGATTGTGCCCTTAGGTGATAGTGTTATTATATATAGTTAAAGCACACTAGTGTCGACGATAGTTTGTGGAGGGGACTAAGGGAGGGGAATGGGTTAAGAAGAATAACAATGGAATGAGTATCTATAGAAGAATATTAAACAATGAATGAATAAGTAAAGCAACAATCACTTTACATTTATTATTAGCATGGGAAGAAGTGAAAGAAGATGTAGAAAGTAAGTTACCATCCATGGTTTGTCCCTGAGTCCTTAATAGTATCTTGTGGTTGAGTAATTGGTGGTTGTACTGATTCTTCGCACATATTATATGAGTGGAGATATTATGATGTAGGGATTTAATGTGAGCTTTATTAACGTTACAAAATAATGTGTGTTTAGAACTTAATTGGGTGGGTGGTATGAGATTGTTAGTTAATGCAGGACTATGGTGTGTAATGGTTTTACTGGAATACACAAAAGTATGAAAGGGAGACAACGGGAGCCAGCAGCTTAATACATAAATAACATGTTTTCTTAGTGGCCAATTTTTTTTAGCTAGTTGAAATTGCCAAAAATCAAAACAGGAGTACAATATCCTCAATCATGTCATATACCCATATTCACAGAATATTCCCAAACCTCGCAGATGAAAAATGTAGGTTTTACTAGGTACAACATTTTAGAACGCGAGATAATTAATATCAAAGTTATCATTCTCTCTCACTCTCTCTCATTAGAAGCATGTAAATCTTCATGCTCGTCCAGTTATTATCTGTTTTTAAAAAAAAACTAGGATAGTAAAGATAAATATTTATTAAATAGATTTTTTTCTTTTAAATTGCATTTGACCATTTTCTTTTCGAAATATAAAAGTTTAAAATTATTTTTTACTTCAAAATTACACTAGTTTGCATATATGAATAGTGAATATATCTATGTGTTATGTATGTGTGTATATGTATTTGTTCTAGAATAAAAGCAAACCGGTTTTTCGCCCTGATTATATAAGACAGTGCTGGGGAACTATCTTAAATCGCTGATGTATAATAATATTTTGAGTATGACTGTACACATAGTGGAGTCTTAATGATATTTCACATGTCACTTTCCCATTAATTATTTAAAGTTATTATTTCTCAAATGATAATTATTTCTTATTCGTATAATATTATCGTTGAGTTCAAACTATAAACTTTATAAATAATAATTTATATTTTCTTTATAAAGATAATCAAAATTATGTTTTTAATGAAAATACGAACAGAATTAAACTGTTTTCTATTACAATTATAGTAATATTCATAGAGATGCTGCGAAAGAAACGAGATGAGACGAGAATAAGTCAGCAAGAGATGCAACAAAATTGGAATCCTGATTTTCGAGACATTTAGCATTCGAATAGTATCCAGTACGCATTCTGACACGAATCGAAAGTAATTTTGCATTCTGTTCACAATTTTTTTTTGTAATTAATGAATTTTATTATCACAGTTATTAAATGTTGTGGTTTATCTTCAATGCCAAGTTGAACATTCAAAACCTTGACAATCATTATTTTGCTTCCTCCTCAAGAGTTGATTGCATTAAAAAGAAGTTTTAAACAAATAAACAAAATTAGAATATTTTACAAAAAAAAGTGTGTGTAAACTTTGTACGCACGTAAGAAGTTACAGTTCTTTTAAAATAATTTACTAAAATAATATTATATTAAGGTCAACACTACAATATGAAGACACACAAGTGTAATAAAATGATCTGGTAATGAAAAATTACTATCGAAAAATTATATATTGGATCTAAAACCAATGATTCTATAATTTATCATGGTAAAACAGAATCAACGTCACTTCTTCCATTCAAATTAGAGCTTGAAAGACTGGCATTAAATCCGTTATTTACATTAGAATCAGATTTAGTGAAATTTATCAAGACCAGGTCAGGATTATCTATATAAACATTTAATATACAAAGTTTACGATAATGTTGCTCGTCTAATATTCGTCTTTTATCAGAAACATAGAGTAATAATTAAAATAGAGTAGAAAATAGAGTAATAATGATAGCATTCCTGTACCTAATTTCAACTGAATAGTCAAATTTAAATGGCCTAGATGGCGGTATAGCTATTTATCAAAATAATAACGATTATTCATCTTTCGATCTATAAATATTAGATTATCAAATGATAATTAATAAGAACTCTAGGTTTTTCAAATAAAATTTAAAATACACCCCAATGTCTAGATCAGTTTTTGTATAATAAATACGTATTTCGACTACAAAGTAGTCATCATCATTATAAATTTACTGTTAGTCGTAATTTACTGTTTGACAATTAGAAAATTGATAGAAAATCGAAATCAATAGACAAAAAATAAAAAATTAAACAAAATAAACTAAAATATAATAAATTTTATTGAAATTACTCTTGTTAAAATTACCTTCATTCAATTTACTCTTATTAAATTACTCGTATATTGTCTCAGGATATGTTATTCGTTGCTAATTTGGTGACAGTTTCATTTATAATGTTTAATATTGTTGTGTATTTCAATATACAAATATCCTAATACATACAAAATAACTACTGTCCACTGATGAGTGGGCTTTCTTATGTGACAGACTTACTTATTGTCTGTTTCGCTACGCACCTATATTAGTCTTTCTACTGAGTATGACACACATTTTTTATAAAATATCTAAATGTATATATGTGAATAGAGATGCAATTGCAGTTATTTGGTATATAAAATGATTTAAAATACAATCGGTATATTAATTATTGTACGAATTTAAATAATAAATAAAAACGTGTGTATTTTTTAATTACTTACCGACTGTCTATTTGAAATTAATTTATTTACTCATCCTACAAACACATAATACACGTTTTAAACGAAAACCAGTTAAAATACTCAATCAGTAATTAAATTAAAAATAATTTCTTCAACATGCCGTAGGCGGGGTACATCTCTTGCTATTTATTATTGCGATTTCTATAAAATAATTTGTGAACCTTAAGAATAATACTGAAATGAAAAATTAACTCAATTGCCGAGAATCGATAATTCTTGGTTCGACCCTCAAGGTTCGAACTACAGACCTCACGCACACGCGTCAAGCACTTTACCGACTTGACGTGTAATTAGGGTACGGTTGAGGCTTCTTTGTACAGGTGGGAAATATGTTGGAAAATTAGTTTAAAGAGAAATTTGTCCAGATATTCACTCAGCATCATTACCTTTCATTACGCTGATGTCCAATGGATCGTTGGTGCAATAAGGTGCAATATGGTAAGCGTATTTTAGAAAATTTAATGCATTCATACTTCGTTCCCTCTTTCTCTAAGATATGAGACTTTAGACTATGAGGCTGAAAATTTAATTAGGTACTTAAAAAAGACATAAATCTAATGTCAAGAACGTTTAAATTAGACATGTTCAAGTTTTTTTTTGATTTATTTTATAAATGCAATAAATATAAAATAAACCTATGTAAACATTTCAGAAAAATACTCCTACTCAAGATATGAGGATTTTCATTTCAAAGAAAAACGAAAACAAAAAAACAATTCCGTCGGTCTCAAATGCCGTCTAGAGCTCTGCTCATAAACTAGTTTTAAATTCAATTTGGATGAAAGTTGGTGAGAAGCTTAAACCAAGCATGGCACTCCTACTCCTAGGCTTCCTCTTAGACCCCGTCGAATCTGCAAAAGACGTAGAACGAGGACTTGAATTTGATCATGCCCTGAAGAAATTTTTACCATCCAGGCCCTAATATTTGTAAACCGTCTTTTTTACTTATTGAAAACCTTAAGTTATAAATTAGATGGTAAAAATTTCTTGGCGATCTGATCGAAATTTGTTTGAGAGGTCCAAAAGGGTGCCAAAATTTTGACATCGTCTTAAAATAATCGGATTAACACCAATTCCAAACGAGGACTCCGTATTTGGGTTTTGAGGTTGATATACGTAATAAACGCTTGTGTAATGTATTGACAGAGTTTTTGACATTTATTTTATAACAACTTTTATATACAAATCGGAAGCAAGGTTAATGAATTCGTTATATAATAATTCATAACCAAACTGGTTTATGGTTTTGATAGATTTACTACGAACAAAAACGGTAAAGTGTTAAGGGCATTTTAGGTAACCGGGATCCAGTATATACTACGTTTAGGGAATAAAAGAATCTGCGTTGCCTGAAAAAATTTATCAGCAACCTTTTAATAGTACACAATTATGCAAAATTTGAAGAAACTTTCCAGAAAACCGTTTTATGCGTCACCAAAAATGGAAAACCATGACAAAGTGTATATAAAATATTCTCAGGCTCAAACACGCTGTGATGACTTGGCTCTTGATGATATTTATTATTTTTAAGACCAAAAAACCGGCATTCATCTTGACAGAGAATGGATCAGAACTTTTCTAGATTTGTTAATGTGTTCTCTGTGCTAGAAACTACTAGCATTCGAAGCACAAAGAACCCTGGAAGATAAATCCCGTCATATTTTTCATAATGAGAAACTAAAAATATCTGCATTCGAACCAACAATAGCCAGAAATTTGATGGTTCTCCGTGAAATGCTAACAGATCTTTAGACGAGACAAAGTTTGATTTAATTTTTGTAACATCGTATGCCGTGCAATCGAAATATACGAAATAACGTTATTTGGGTCATAACTAAGCATTTAAAAACAATAGGCGTGACTAGACAGTTTTTTACCCCCGTTTCCTGTACACAAAGCCGAGTTAGAGATTGCTTAAGCGTAAGTTGACTCCTGTTATTGGAAGTGAATTAGTTAACTATCCATAATTGTTCAACTTATGCTCGTAAATACTGCAATTGCTGAAAATACGTCCAAGAAAGTATATTTAATTTTTTCGGTGAGGTATCCTAAAATTAGTGCCATGTTCTAACATGACTAACATGATTGATAACCCGCTTTGTTTATTACAAATAAATTTAAAACATGAACATGAAAATGAACACCTGGAAATTAACTAGTTGAAAAACCATCTTCCACAAATTTTGCTAACAGGTTTATTTTTTATGGCAATAAAAAAAACAATAATTTTTAATATATAAAGAAACACAAATTTTGAAACAATGAAGTTGTTACGAATTCGTATAATTATTTTTCCATAATCGGCAGTAGTATTATTTTTGTATTCTTGGACCATACAACACAACACGCTCAACAATGGCCAATTATTTTAAATTATTATCAATGTTTACAATTGTTCTATTTTTCTGCTTATCAAGAGTGTCCAGTAGCCATCAAATGGTCTATCAGGTTTGTTTATTTTAATTATTAGTATAAGATGAGCTATAAATAGATCATTTCATAGAATCATACTTGAATTCTACTTAATATCAACAATGGCTAAATTCTAACAATATATGCAATAGGGAATATGCATACAAAATTTTTTTCACATTTATTTTCAGAATATGAAAATACTGTTAATACTGTAATAATATTTAAAAACGAAATTAAAATCCGAGTAATATCAAGGAAGCTATAAGCTTTTAAAGATTATAATCTGTCTCTTTCTTGCAAAAATACTAAAAACGGAGTTTTACGTGTATTTTAAATGGTGAAAGTGTAATATGACGTCACATAACATATCAAGAGGGCTATCACCCTCTTTGTCTAATCGAGAATTTCAATCATTCATATCTCGCTTATTTTTAAAGTTATTTAAAAAGTAATTTTACCTTGATATTTGTCCTGTAAACATGCATCAATTCAAGTGAAAAAAAATGTTCATGCATATTCCCTATTGTTTCATTTTGCCTATTCATGATTTTGGTAAGAATTAAATATATTTATTTTTTGTGGCTGTTTTTATAACATGTTATTTAGCGCAGTGCGATTTTAACAATTCTAGTTTTATATCATTCAATTTGGAAATATATTTATTCTGGGAATTTTTTCGATAGTTATGTTTCCACGGACTCCCCGTATTTCAAATACTCGGAATCGAGACCTTTAAAAAGATTTTACGACAGTATCTTTCAATATTTCGTGTTTTAACATTAACTATCGCGGTTTTTTAGTTCTACACTTGATTTGTGAATCGATTTGGTCCTCGAAAAAATATTTCTGAAAGTACACGTCTGTACAATAAAATTGAACCGAGCTGAATTCAAAAACTTACAAATGTTTTTTTTTTGTTAGTGTAAATAATAATATCGAAAATTATTTAATATTAATTTTTTTCTTAAAGAGTTAGATAGAACTAAACTTACTTAGTTTTTTTGTATAGTCTTACTCTGTTTATAGTTTATAATATATATATAATTCTAATTTCAACTTTTCATAACTAAAAAATCAGAGATAATTAACTATAATTGACTGTTTGTTTGTTCGAGCATCACGCAAAAACAACTGAACCGATTTTGATGAATCTTTGTATTTTAAAGCTTATGATTAGACTTAAAAAGTCGGATAAATATTATTGGTTCATTTTAAAAATTATTTATTGTGTTTGTAATAATTTTTATATATTGTGTAAATAGAAAGTATTGATATAACAAAAAATTCTTAGAAATATGAAAATGTTCAAATTAAAAAGAGATAAGCATATATTGATTTATATATAATAAAAAGGGAAGGCATCAGTCGTTATTTGAGGGATCAAATCTATTTAGTGCATTTTTAAGACTTTTCTGAATTTCAAATTCAGATGGGTTAAATTTTTTTGCAGGGCACTGTACCCGGAAATTTTACACATTATTTAATTTTACCTATTACAATGTCTTTTATATTACATATTTTATTTTTCTTTATAAAGTTATTGACTTTTGTTTGTTTTTTTAATTTTAGGTACTTCCAGGTTACCAGGGAATTAATACCGCTTCTTTAGGTAGCAGCTACGGAAGTTTAGGTGGAAGCAATTTAGCGTATACCAGTGGTTTAAGTGGGATAGGATTAAGTAGTGCCTCATCAGGCTTAGGTGGGAGCAGTTTTGGATATGGTGCAGGATTAAATGGTTTGAGTGCAGCTGGTTTAAATTCAGGAAGCTTACAAGGTTATAGTAGTTTAAGCTCAGGTGGTTTAACTGGTTACAGCGGTTTAAGCTCAGGAGGTTTAACTGGTTACAGCGGTTTAAGCTCAGGTGGTTTAACTGGTTACAGTGGTTTAAGCTCAGGTGGTTTAACTGGTTACAGCGGTTTAAGCTCAGGTGGTTTAACTGGTTACAGTGGTTTAAGCTCAGGTGGTTTAACTGGTTATAGCGGTTTAAGCTCAGGTGGTTTACCTGGTTACAGTGGTTTGAGCGCTGGAGGTTTAGGTGGTTATGGTGATTACGCTGAATCTAATTTAGGAAGTTATGGTTTGGGATCCGATGCATATAGTAGTGGTTTAGGAGCTTATGGTATTGGTAGTAGTGCAGGCTATAATACTCAGCTAAGTGGGTTCAGTAGCAGTGGACTAAGTGACTTTGGAGGTTCATTAAGCGGTTTGGGAGCACATGGAAGTATAGGCCTTAATTCATATAGTGGTGCAAGTGGTTTATCAGGTTTGTCAGCAGATGCAGGCGGTTGGTAGGGAAGTGCTAGTTGTTTAGTAGGTCGAAGAGTTTTAGCACGAGGAAGTTCCCCATGGTTTAGCAGCAAATTCACATCATTCACACCTGATTTAGTGAAAGATTACCAAATATAATGAAAAAGTATAGTATAGTATATTCTAGTAAAAGTTTAGGATAGTTTACGAACGTTTCCATATGGCATTGTGCTATGCTCCAAAAACATAGCGCTCATTTTTCTAAACCTTATAATTGATTTGTACCTTATTCATTCGGTTTGTTTTGGAAAAAGTGTCGAATAAAAGTTGTTAATATATATTTATGAGACGCATTTTTTCGAAAATCGAATGAATACGAGTGCAAATTATCCATAATATTTTGAATAATGTGCGCTACTTTTATGGTCAAGTGTTACACAAGTACAACAGCAAGTTACAAAAAAAGTGTTTTAGTA
This sequence comes from Nineta flava, assembly GCA_963920215.1. Lineage (NCBI taxonomy): Eukaryota > Metazoa > Arthropoda > Insecta > Neuroptera > Chrysopidae > Nineta > Nineta flava. The sequence goes on from OY986044.1 coordinate 81,235,079, forward strand.
ATTATGAAGTCGAGACTGTGTCGAAAGTGTTGATTGTTGTTTTTGTTTGTTTGTAAAGTTAATAAAAACATTAAAACGTTTCGTTTTAAACAATATTGTTATTTATGTTTGTTTCCTCTAATCTTCCTCCTCCTGATTGGCTTATTTCACAATCAAACAAGTATTGTGAATTTGTATTGTAAAACAAGCCAATAAGGTCATTTAGTTTAATTTTTTTACAAGCCAATCAATGTTGGTTCAAACTTGAAGTTGTGGTCTTCAAATGTTTTATGGTTTTGATGGTTGGTAAGCAAAAAAACAAGCACCATTCGATTTGAAGTCTTTTGAATGGCTATAGTTTATATAGCTGTTCGTTGTCACATTTAGCAATTAGCTAGGACATTGATTCTGGTGTCATCATGAGTAGCATGCGGAGTATCATTGTGAGGTTTTGCCCTACTATGAGGCTAAGTGACACGATAAAAATATTTGCCGGAATATAATGACAATTGAAAATTACAAAAAAATTTCGTCTAATATAAAAACATTTCAAACGAGCCTAAAATAGTGCCGTACGAGTGTGAGGGCTACGGCAGAGTCGGAAGGAAATGAAAAAACCGGCGCAAATCGATTACGTAGCGAACCCATCAAGCATACAGCGGCCAGTGACAGTCCAAACGTTTACGGATCATGTGCAACGCGCTTTCACGAAAAATATACGGCACGGACCCATGGAACTTCGCTTTTTAAATTATTAACCGTTTCTACAAAGTTTCAGTCTATTTCGGTATTACCAAAGATATAAATTATTTTATATCGAAAACAAAATAACGGTTATCTGACTAACAAAGTGACTTCAGATACATACACTCCCGTTCAGAAAAATTGAACCACTTGTTCAGTTTTTATGGTTGCGAGTGTACATGGCCATAAGAGAATATTTCTTTTTGATATATGAAATTCGAAAATAAGTAAATTGATCTGTCAATACAGATTAATATCATCTTTCAATTTTATCAAATTCTCAAGACAAGAAAGTTTACGAATGGACTATAAGTCTTAAAGATATCTACGGACTTGACCTAACCATTTTTATTATACCGAGTAAATAACAACTATATATGTACACAATTATAAAATAATTAAAATAATTGTATACAATAAATTGTAAAACTAAAATTATTTTGAAAATCTCCTATAAATATTGAAGATGTAAAGTTATTAGCATCATTACCTAATTGAAAATATTCAGCTATACGAATAAGAATAATTTAAGCGAAAAAATGAATTCGAAAAAAAATTGTAGTTTTTCGTTGTTAATTGTTTTACTGTCGATAATTGCAGTTAATTGCCAATTTCAACAACAAGTGAGTAATCAGTTATTTAATTTTATTAGCTAATTTCCTGAAAGGAAATATTAGCAAATTTCTAATGTTTGCAAACATATTTACAATTTAAGATGGAAAGTTAAAATTCGAAATATCTCTGTACACATTAAAGTTTGAGAAAACTGATCGGATAGTGACTTGTGGCAAACACGATTTTCTACAACTTTACTTCTTATATATTTTTCGATTGTTCTAATATTAAGAGAGATAATTTATATTTTATGTTTTTTTCTTTCTCTGTGCCCCCTTTCCCCTTGACCTATGCTATTTAATAATAAAAATGACTTGCAAATACTAAAAACATATCAGATACGACATTCCATTTTGATCAGACTAAAATTATGACCGCTAGAGAGTGATTTATTTATTATCAGCTAATTCGCTATGTTGATGCAGCTCCTGCGTAACGAATTATTTTATCATGAGTGCATATAAATGGTATCATATTATTGTTAACATGGCCACAAAATAGCCGTATATTTTTTCAAAATACCATATACTTGATTTCTGCCATATCAATTCAAAAAAATACTTCGGGTAAAAGTTTTTCATTTTTAATCCCATCCTTAAACTACTTTGGAAAATTTTCTTAATTTATCAAATTGTCCACCTTTGGAACTTGGTAGCTATGAGCCCGACTTGACTGAAAATGTATACAAAGTTTGTTTAAATAAAGTGCCACTATATGTTTAAAAACGTATTTATAACTTTTTGATGAAATTTTTAGCCAAACCGATATAATACCCAAGGTGGAGTAGAGCGTGCTGTCGCAGCTGGAATAACGGATGCATTAATCAATCAATATAGAAACAACGATCAACAATTATACAATCGACAAAATGAACAACAATACAACAACCGACAAAATGAACAACAATACAACAACCGACAAAATGAACAACAATACAACAACCGACAAAATGAACCACAATATAACAACCGACAAAATCAACCACAATACAACAACCGACAAAATGAACAACAATACAACAACCGACAAAATGAACCGCAATACAACAACCAACAAAATGATCCATATAATCAAAATAGACAACAACCAATCTACATTGTAAATGATCAACGACCCAGACAATATGGTCGTGGTGAAGCAATACCACTTGTAGAACCTGTAAATAGTCAGAATACACCATATAATGGTTATAATGTTCAACCAGAAAATGGAAATTATCGAATGCTTGGACCATTAATTGTTGCTAATTAAATGTATTTGAAGTTCGCTGAAAATAAGGCAAGGTGACCCCTTTAGTCGCGGTACGCTGTTACCTGTAGTGTAATTTTAAAAAGATTAAATATAATGATATGAGACTTAATATAAAATATTCTAACACACATAAAACGACCCCATTTTGAATATACAGCTTGTATTTTACAATAGATCCAATCTGGATACAATATATAGTGTATGTATCATTGTCTATATATGCAGTGTACCATGATATGGTGTACTTTGTTACACTTAAAAAAAAGTACATTATACCATGCTATACAGTGCATAGACAGTGATAGACACATTGTTTCTAGATTGAGTCTATTTTAAAATACAAGCTGTATATAAAATATCATAAACATGTAGAATTTAATATTATAAAATAAATTGTAATTTAAATTAATAATATATTTTTAATAGAAACAACTCTATAAATTAGTTTTCTTGACACTTTTTTTTTTTAATGTATACCAGGGTATATTATGTTTAGTCCCGACTTCGTACCAGTTGAAAATATTTATCGCAGAAAAATTAATTTCCGGTAACTAGATTATTTCCAGAAATTCCTCTGTCTGCCAGCCCGTCTGTAAACACGATAATTTAAATACGAAAATAGATAGCAAGTTGAAATTTCGTATGTGTGTTCGGGCAAAATCGGACCATGTTTGGGCAAACTTGAGAAAACTCTTTACCTTTGAAACCGTAAGAAATAGGAGAAAAATTTAAAAACAAAAAAGGATTCTTTTTAAAAAATAAAGAACTTTTGTTCATAAATTCAATATATACTGGGTATTTTAGAAATTTACTCAGCTAGTTGTTATTTTCACTTGTTTTTATTTAAAATTTTGTCGACAGCATTTTCGAATATACTTTAAAATGTCTGGACAGGATTGGGCCTGAAAATTTCCACCTCTGTTATTATGAATAGAGAGTCAAACGTTATTTTGTGGAATTCCATTTTACCTCTGTTATTATTTATCTCAGATTTCTAAAAGTTCATTTTATTAATATTAATGACGTGAACAGACGTATAGCTACTATAGTTATTCGGGCAGCATTTTAAAGAGGTTGTGAAGCACAACTAGGAGGCCAAGTGAGACAATACTGATATTCGCTGAAATATAAGTGAAAATCGGTAGTTAATTGATTGAAAATTACAAAATAAGTGAAGATTTTGTCGCATATGGCACGAAAATATGCTTGGAATTGTAGAAAACGCATATCAGAGAAAAGTTCACGTCGAAAAAAATCCGACGGGCCTAAACAATCAGGTGCCAAATGAATGCGATAGGCACAGCAGCGTCTTAAGTGAAATAGAAAAACGGCGCAAGCTGATTACGTAGCTGGCGCATCAGGCATACAGCGGCCAGCGATAGTCCAATCGTCTACGGATTATGTGCAGAAACGAGACGAATTTTCGTACAATGACGCAATAACTTATTATTTACCAACTGCAAGTCTATTCAAAAAACTCCACCCTTATATAATTGCTTGCAGAACTTTCAGATGTACAACTTGGTATTTATTAATTAAAAGTCTACACAAGAGGAAAGCCTACAGACAGACGAATAATTAATCAGAAAGTCTTTAAAGAATAATATTTTTGTAAACTAATTAATTATGCATCGTCTAAGGAAACAATAAACTAAACTTAGAGTAATTAAAAATGTATAAAATATTTTCTCAAAATAAGAATTAAGACTACGCGTAAATTTCTAAAACAATGGGAATTTTTGTATAATTTAATAATTTAAGTGTCATGGAAAAGAATTAACAATTAGTTAATGAAATTCAGGAATTTATCTTAGAGAAGAAAAAAAACCTATTTAAAAATAGAACAAAATCTATTGCATAATAAAATGTTGCAGATTATTATTTTTCTATTACTAAACAATTTTTAGCATTCCGTATTCCAAACATAGTTTTCTGGCTTACATCCAAGAGGTTTAGGTGTGATTCCTGGTATCGGATTCAAATCGTAGTATATTTAATCTGAAACTTAAACTAAAGAAAAAAATAAGTAATACGAAAAAAGGCGCAGTTGATATATATTTCTCGTATACTTACATTCCAGCAAATATCTTTCACGTCTTGCCCGCATTGTAGTGCTCCGCAAGTTCTACACAATGAAACCTGAATCAATGTCCTAGCTTAACGCGTTTCCACGTTGATCTGATTTATATCTTTACACAAAGCTAGTTCGTAGCCATTGAAGCGCACGCATCTACATTGGTACGATGTCGTCAACAGGCGAAACAAATATAGTGCGACAGATATGTAAAGATATGATCTATTAGTTGTGTGCTCAGCCATTGTAAACGATAGATAGATAGATAGATAGATTGTAGAGGCTGTCCTGGACGGGCTACACTTCGACCATAAGGTCCATTTTGATGCCTAAGGATGTGAGGATGTGAGTGGAGTGGAAGGAATTTTTTGTGTATAGACTAGGAATTGGTAGGATGTGTGGCTGCAGCCAAGTTTGATAAGAACTATGCCGATATTCATCTGGGGTTCGTGATGGAAACTGCAGAAAACCTTCTGAAGCATAGCCGGTTTCTTTGTTCTTGTCCATAGACCGTCAATTAACCGTCCTTTTTTCTTAATAATTGGCAAACTGCCGTTGTCGGGATTCGAACCCATAACCTCCCAGTTTACAAGTAGGCATACTGCGCAGACATAAGGCCTTAGACCGCTCGGCCACTTGGACTGGTATTAGCGATTAACGATTTAAATCCTACAGCATTTTGTCACCCAACAATGTTCGAGCAGCCACCAGTGTAACGAGCGAATAACCGTTTTCACGTCAAATCGGTGTCCATTTAAGCAGAAGATGGAACTTTCAGAAAATATAGTACATAATTCAATGATTTCAATTACGTGGCTAGGCAACCATATGAGAACCTGATTCCACAGTGGGGCAACCAACCTCAAATCTTTTATCGCGGCAAACTGGTTTTCTATATCAATACTTTGTTTTATAAATTATTTATTTTCAACAACTTTTGTATGAAAGTTTTTTCATATCTACTATAGTTTTCCATATCGATTATAATTTTTAGCTAATAATTGATAATAGTAATTATATTGATTAAAAATATATAAACAAAAAAATTTATATACAAAAAAAAGTGAGATTATCTTCAATAAAGGGTCCAGGGCAATATCTAAATACAATGTATTTTTTTATTGAATATAATATAATAATAGGCTTGTAGTAAATCATGAATCTAAATCGTCTTACGATTGAAATAAAAATACCTATGGTATTATCAATGTTTAAATAACCATAGATGTTTATGCTAATGTTAGATCGCTAACAAAAATTGTATTGTTTCCCGTCAACCAGGAATCGAACCCTGGCCCTCTGGACATATAGTCCCGCGTGCTTACCGCTACACCAAAGACGATTCTGACGTAAGAACCATCTTTTTCATATCATTGACGGTATTAATGTTGATATTTAACAACAAAAGAAATACTGCCAATGATATGAAAAAGTTGGCACTTACGTCAGAGTCGTCTTTGGTCTCGCAGTAAGCACGCTGGACTAGATATCCAGAGGGCCGAGGTTCAATTCCTGGTTCACGAGATAATTTTTTCTAATCAGTATTTAATTAACACTTGTATTAGATTATTAAACATTGAGGCTAAAAATAAACATAGATTTGAAGTTCAGAGATTTGTGCAATGTTTGCAAAGTTACATTGAAAGTATGCATAGGAAATGGAACTTTACAAACAATAAGATTTATGACAATTTGAAGATAGTTAAGGATATCAAGGTTATTTTTCTAGCAAAAGTTATTCCTTCTAAAAATATCAATAAGTTTTGTTTGTATTTTGAATTTGTAAATTAGCTCAATCTCTTTGTTGGTATTGACTTAGCCATCTAGGTTTAGTATAAACATTTGTGTTATTATTAATAAACAATCAACTTTTTTTGAAATAATTATTTCTACATAAATTACGATTAACTAAAAATTTATGGAATACTCGTAATGGAGAACAAATCAAAAGTTTTCCATTTTATAAAAAAACAAACAAACTATATGAGTACAATCTACAGACATCTTTTAATCTTTTAAGAGCAGTTGTTGTCCAATTAAGACCAAATAATCGCCAGATTCATCTTTTAAGACTCACTTCACCAGTGGATACAGTATTAAGAAGCGTTTCAAATAATCATAATCGGTCTGTGATACTGCTTCCTTTTGTGAGATGGTTCTTATTGTGACTTCCGGTTACCAAAATTTCTTGTTTCACATGCGCTCACATGTGCTCTTTGAAACAAATTTTGGATTCCTAGCCAGAGAGAAACGGCTTTTGAAAAGTTGTATGACTAAGTAGTTATTAATGACCAAAAAAGCCCATTTAGAAACAGGTTTTTTTTTTTAATTCCACAAATATCATTATCACGAATAATGTAAAAGATCTTTTTGTTTGTAAATATCATTAAGGATGTACGAGCACTAGATATAGTTCATTTATAAAATTCTTCAAAAGCTTATCTAATCCACAATAAAGTTTATTATTTTTTGTCGTAAGTTAAAAAAGATCGGTCCAATATCAAAACACTTGAGATTTCGGGTAATTAAGCTACCACCGACAGAATTTAAATTTACCCGAAATCTCAGTTTTTTTCTTGTTTTTGGGCCCATCATACCGGAACTTTATTGGATCAATCTCTTTCTATTATTAATATTTCTATTTTCTAATGCGTAGTTTTTTTTTTATTTGTCTTATTTTATTCCAAGTCAAAATGATCAAAATACGTCAACGCTCACGGGTTTCTCCATAAGTGCAATGCATTAAAACTCGAACTTTTTCATTAAATAATTAATAACCCTCATAACCCCCCCCCCCCTATGAAACCCCTGAAACTTTTATAATTGATTTATATGCACTTCAACTACATGTAAAGAAAAACAAGCCTTAATAATTTTGAAGCTCCAGTGCTCGTACATCCTTAAAAGAATGTAAAAGATAGGATCGATTATAAATCAATAATTCTTAATGAATATTAACAAAACGACTTAAGTAATTATTTCAGTACTAACTTAAGGGCCTTCCTTGATAAGTAACAATGAAGTTGAACTGTTTTATTTTAATTGTTGTGGTAGCTATTGTTGAATGTAAACAGGTAAAACACAATAATTGTTACAAAAAGTGTTGCAAAATTGCGTGTTTCATAATTTTAGGAGGTGATGTACCGCTATCTGAAGAAATTCGTCCAGAAATGCAGTATTTATGAAATAGACGGTCGAGATATCGTGACGAAAAACTACCGGGAATAAACGTTTATAGATCGATATTTTTCATCGAAACTTTGATGCAGCAATCGTTTTACTTTTGAGATTTAGGGTTCTCAACGACATTACAGATTTCTGTTTTGATGAATACTTTCGATTCTAGACTTTTCTGCTCCTAGTACCCTGGTCTATTTTTCGGGAAAATGTGAAACATAATTTTGCACACTATATATTTTTAACAACCTCAGACAATTTAAGAAATCTAAACAGTTTTTTTGGGATTAGCGATTCCGGCGTGATAGTGTCTTTGATGGAAATTTCCATCTTATTCATAGTGATGGAACTGATGGTAGTTACGAATTACATATCGATAATTTGGGAGGTAGCACGCCTAGCGATAGCGGTTTAAGACAGATTGATATTCAAAGAAGTAGCAGTGAAGAAAAACCAAATCATTTCGGAAATCATCCTTTTTTACAAGATCAAACTGGTTTTGTAGGTAATGATGGAAGCAGTGGAATATCTGGAATACATCAAGATGGTGATGGTAGTAGCTTTAAACGAAGTCCAGGTGGTTATGGATCATATCAGCCTGGTTATGATGAAATTCGTGATCCAATACGTGAAAATCAAGGTACTTTTCAGAATGATTTCTTTGATGGTCAAACTGGTCTTGGTGGAAATCGTGATCCATTAAACGGCAATCAGGGTAGTTTTGGAGTGAATCAAAATGGTTTTGGTAATAACCAAGGTGATCTTGGAGGAAATCGTGGGCCATTTAACGGCAACCAGGGTAGTTTTGGTTTGAATCAAAATGGTTTTGGTAACAATCAAGGAGGTCTAGGTGGTAATCGTGGACCATTTAACGGAAATCAGGGAAGTTTTGGTTTGAATCAAAATGGTAATCAAGGGGGTGTTGGAGGAAATCGAGGACCATTTAACGGCAATCAGGGTAGCTTTGGTTTGAATCAAAATGGTTTTGGTGGTAATCAAGGTGGTTTTGGCGGAATTCCAAATGGTCCAGTAAATGGAAATCAAGGCTCTTTTGGAATAAACCAAGCGAGTGTACCGAATGGTTTCGGAGGAAATCCAAGCCAACAAGGTAGTTTTGGAATAAATCAAGGTGGTGTACAAAATGGTTTTGGTGGAAATCGGGGCCAACAAGGTTTAAACCAAGGCAGTTTTATAGGTAATAAAAAACCAACCAGGATGAAACCCTGGTCAAAATAATAGAAATTTCAGCAAATTTTGGATTCTAATGAAAACACTTTTGCAGGACGTCCCGGAGAAAGTAATTTTGGTGTAAATCAAGCAGATCAATTTCCAATCAATCGACCAATAGCAAATCAGAATGGAAACCCAAATCGTTTTCATACTGTCAGTGGTTTCTCTCCACAAAATTTTAAATAGAATTATATAATCTGGATATAGAATGCTGCCATTTTAGGAAAAATGACACCATTTTTTCAGAAATCTTTGTCAAATTGTTGATTTTTCATTAAATAAAATATTATTTGCGATTAAATCTCTAACACACCCCCTTCTCCGAACAAATATTTGGTAGTTCTTGGATACAGTCTTTATTCCAAACCTTTATTTCCCAAAACTAATCAAAATAAAAAAATCGATTATAAAATTTTGTAGTTTTAGTTTTTTATATAAAAACCATAAAAGTAATTGTTTGTACTAAAATTTCCATTGATAAAACCAACCAAAAAGAGGAAATTTTTTGAGAGAAGTTGGTTTCTGTTAAATTTTCTATGCATGCACTAAATGGAAAGTGAAAATCCATCTTTTCCAGGTTTTTTGTATTATGTCAACGAAGCGGAGCCTAGGCCGGAGGCCGGCCTGGGAGTCAAGGAAGCGGGACCTCCTTGCGAGTAGAGCGAGTATATTATATACCAAACATAAAAATTAAACCACCCAAAATGATCTGCTGTTTTATGATTTGTACAATTTTACAGATTAAAAATCTATAGAGATTGAAAGCGAGTACTGTGTCTGAATATCCGGATTCTAATTTTCGTCTCATCTCTCGCTGACTTACTCTCGTCTCGTCTCGCTTCTTGCGACACCACTAAGAACTACAAATTTTTAAAACTCGACAAACAAACCCTCGACATCAGTTTTAAATAACTTCATAGACAGCGAAGTCTGAATCTTACATTTGTTAGCTTACATTGAAAATATTTCCAGAGTTAAACAAAAAAAAACCTACTCCGATAAAACCTGTATGTATATGATCACATCATAATCTTCCATCCAGACTTGATAAAAACCTTAATTATTCTAAAAATACAAAACAATTGTAAAAAAAAAACGGTTTGAATAAAAAAAAAAAAACATGAATATTAAAATTGTTAATTTGTATGTAAAAATTTTTGTATATAAACAACCAAAAATTATTTTATTGTTTATAGTTTTCAGTTAGTAAACAATCTCAATTATTTAGATAAACCAACAACAACAACAACAACAACAATGAATTTTAAAGTATTTGTATTTGTGTTTGTCGCATTATTTGCGTTAGCAGCAGCTCAAGTAAGTGGAATTTAATTATATTAAATAAAATTCGATAATTATTAAATAATACAAATGTTTGAAATTTCCATAAAATCACTTTACTTTGACTTGTTTCGGAACACAGATCCTTCGTCAGCAATAAAAGTGAAATGAACGACCTTCCGTTGGGCAACAATGGCCAATTTTCAAAGACGCCTTTTTTTTTCTCGAAAAATCGATATATCTCAAAAACGAAAACATATTTTTCAATTCTGCAAAAACGTTCTTATTCTGTTTCTTGAGATCTACCTTTGTGGTAAATTGCAAAAAAAAATACTCAAATTTGAAAAAGTTATGATAAAAAACAAGAAATGGTATTTTTCGACGGTTTTTTCGAGATATCTCGAAAAATTATACATCGATTCGAACTCAAAAAATTTTAATCGAAAGCTCTTTTTATTACCTACAACTTTACAAATTTACTTTTTTTCGATTGGAGTTGAAGTTTTTTTTTAATTTACAAAAAACCTGTTTTTTCGGACTTTGCGAATTTTTTAGGTTAACTTCGCCATTTCGGATCGAGTAACATAGCAACTTTTTTTAGAATTTTTTTTCCTACACGATAGTATTTTTTATTTTTGGGTAGTAATTTTAGGGTAGCTGCTTATATTATATTAATTGGACTAATATGGTTTACTTTGTTGCTACATTCTGTAAAAATTGTTCATTTCATTATTATTTCTGAAGAAGGAACTGTGATCCGAAAATAGTCAAAGTAAAGTGATTTTACGAAAATTTCAAATATTTGTTTTATTTAATAATTATATAATGGATTTTCGTCAAGCAACCACCCATTCAATTCAAAATTCGGTATAACGAAATTGCACATTTGAAATTTTCAATGTTATAAAATTATATATCTCATGGCAACTGGATATCCTTTTTAGGGTTGCGTAGTCAAACTTAGTTATGTCTGACTATTATTGCAATGAAGCTATAATTCGGTATGGTGATTATGATCCTCCAATCTACAAATAACTGTATACAGACCGTTTTCAAAAGCTGTTTAATAAATATGTTTAATAAATATATAAAATATTAACTATAAAACTAAACAGTACACCTATACAATACACATACATACAAACATTTGGATAGTGTATAGGTATACTGTATGCGTATGGTTGTTTGTTTGTCATTTAAGAGTGGGGATTTTGTGATGCAAATACAAAAGTTAAGAATTCAATGAAAATATTTAACCCGCTCGCATTACATGTGTACTGACTGACTTCACACAGTAACCACACGGCCAGCCAGTAATAAATAATATTTAACATTGATTCTCTATTGGAAAAGATTCTCTATGAAAATCCGGTTCAATAAAAAAGTTTTTTTATTTTAAAATTTAAAATTTAAAAAGAAAATTGATTTCTATCTATCTGGCCATGCATTTCTCTATCTTCTATCGTCTGATTTTTGGGGAAAAGTTTATGGCCAGATTTTGCCGATTCATTAGATCTAGAGCACGATAGTGCGAGAGGCCGAGCTATTATGTTAACAGCTAAATAGAGTAACGGATATCTAGAAATGTAAGTGCCTTGTTATTAATTTGGAGCTAAGCCGTTATTCATTTGGAGGTAAACAATTTTTAAATGGTTAATTTCCAGTATGGTGGTCAAGGTGGTAACTATGGAGGTGGTCAAGGTAGAGGTAACCAAGGTTTAGGCGGTGGTAGAGGTAATCAAGGTTTAGGTGGTGGTAGAGGTAGCCAAGGTTTAGGCGGTGGTCGAGGAGGGGTAAGTGGAATTTTATCATCTCTCTATATATATAATAGACAAATAAAAATTAAATGATGTCCGTTGGTAACCGCATTCCTTGAGAATGGTTGGACCGATTTGGCTAATTTCTTTAAAAATGTTCTTTATAGTCGAAAACCTTATATGGGACTTTTGTATGGTTTTTTATATTCACTTCTTTAAAATAAAGAACTTGCAAAGTCGATAATTGTCCCTTACACACCCACGCCCTACAGAGGGTGTGAAAATATCTAACTTTACCCGAATTTATCCGAAATTTCTTGTAAAAATATTAAAATAAATATTAAATATGTTTTTGCACTAAGATTCATCATCTAGGATCACCATCTAGGTTCCCAGGATCCCAGAATTGATTCTAAACCAAATAATTTTTGTAAGACTTCGGTAATAATTTTTAAATGATTAATTTCTAGTATGGTAATCAAGGTAGTGGCGGTCAATTAGGAGGAAGTTTAGGTCAACAAGGGGTAGGTGGAACTTTATTATATTAAATAAAATTCGTTAAATTGCATGTTTCAAACTTTGATCTGCTCATCTATACATATAAAATGCTTTGTCCTGACTGACTAACTGACGGATCAACGCACAGCCTAAACCGCTGATCGTCGAGACCTGAAACTTGGAGGGTGTGTTCTTTGTATGACGTAGGCATCCGATAAGAAAGGATTTTACGAAATTCTACCCCTAAGGTGATAATATAATGATAATAAGGTGGTAATATAAGGTCTGTAAAATTGCAAGGTCTGTAAAGTGCTAGTTTTCTCTATAAATACCATATTAACAAAATTATTTGAAATATTAATGCTTCTAAGGAATATTGGAACATGGAACATTGGCCATAGATCATAGCAACTGGATATCCTTCTTAAGTGCCGTAGTCAAATATTAGGACTATTAGATTTCTCTCCGAAAGAGACACAATAATCAAAGCGCTATGTTTTTGTACTAAGAATCATATAGGATCACGATCTAGACTTAAGATCCCAGAGTTGATTCAAGACCCAATAGTTTTAGTAAAACTTCGGTACTAATTTTTAAATGGTTAATTTCCAGTATGGAGGTGGTAGTCAAGGTGGATATGGTCGCTAACAAGGAGATGGACGCCGTTATTAAATCGAAATTATGTTTAGATCACAATATTGAGAAAGTTGTTTTTGTAGAGAGTTATATTTTTGTTAAAAAAAACAATTGTTAAATTCTATTTTCGATTTTAATTTGTTCAAAATGTTTTTATTTTCGTAGAAATACAAGAAATCTCACAAGTTGTAAGCATTAAAAATTATATTTCACCAGCAAATCTGTAATTTTTCTTTTTTCACCTTATCAAAATGCCATATCACACCAGACATCCACATGAAGACCTTCCCAGCCAAATAAAAACTTGTTTAACTGTCGAAATTTCATGAAATTTAAAAAAATTATGTATGGGCGATATTATGCATCGTTTGGTAGTGAAAAAATAAATCGTTCTTCGCGAGATTACAAAAATGTTTGTGGGTAGGACCCCAAAGTAGGGCTCATTTTTTAAAATTTTATAATTGATTTGTTCATTATAAGTGTACTTACAGTTTATATCCAAAAGATATTCCCAAAAACAGACAACTAAAACAACTCCTTTTGTGGCTCATAATACACAGAACCAGAACTCAATATGTTGTCATGACCTTGAAACATAAAAATATGTCAGAAAGTATTATTTCCATTTTCGAACCAATTACTACAATAGTCCCCATTCACTGGTAAGTTAAACAGGGGAAAATAGAATTTTATAGGACTCAAAAACGATGGATAATTGTGACAATATTTTAAAAGTTCTAAATATTTAAATCTTGCTTCATGGATTCATAAAATAACAATATTAGAAATTGTTTTCTGGCGGTTTTTCGCCGCTCTTATAATGATCCATTTGATCAACTGAACAAAATTCAATTTGAAAATTGCAAGTGACGAGATGGATATTACGGATTATGAAAAATAGACATCCAAGAACATTATGCAAGTGAACAATCTGGAGACTTGCTCAGGTTTGAGTAGGTCAAAATCCCATTAATCGATTTTTTTTTATTCGTAATTTTTCCCGGTTATTTTCAATAATTAGCATATTATTTATACTTACCGTAACATTTATATAAATTTCGATAAATATTTTGAAGGTTATATGATCTCCTATTTGGTATCAATTCTAAAATAGTCAACATTCATTGTTGTTACTTTGAATTGATAATTAGTCATAATTTTAATTATTAAATTATAAAACAATACATGTTTGGTTATAACTTATATATATAAGACATTGTCACTGTCATTGTCGCCAGTAGACATTTCCTATTGGTACGTGTTGCAGACTGTATTCAAATGAAACTAAGAAGTCATCATATAGCACTGTTAGTAGTGCTGCAGGGGGCCAAGTTTAAACGTGTCAGAAAATACAAAACTTCAATTTATCTGCTCACTACCCTGTGTCTAACAAAAATGAAGTTCATTGAATAATCTGACGATTAGAAGATATCTATTATTATTAATTATACATTTCACAGGGCCCGCATAAACATGTTTTTGTTTATTTCATCAAGGCCACTCAACATAAATTAATTTTGTTATTTACGTTTCAGGAATATAATAACCAAGCAAGAACCTTGAAAGTGTAACCTTTAATTAAGCGCATAATTTGTAATTATATGCATCAATCATTGATTATAAAAAAATTGAAAATCATTTTCTTATACGACTGACTGTATAGCATGTTTATTAACATATATCATAAAAATAATATGATACTGACTGCCATTAACCAGTTCTGTAATCTGGGATGCTCCTGAAAATATGTGTAACACTATTTTTAAATATGGTTAATATTGCTGTTAACTCAGTATAAACTGGGTATTTAAGCAATTAACTCAGTTAGTTGTTATTTTCAATTGTTTGTGATATTATAAAAATATTCGGCCACTTCTCGATTCCTTGCAAATTTTCTCACTGCTTTCGGCATGTGTTTTTCTCGTCTTTGCTCGATTTTAAATCGATAGCAAAAGTGTTAACTCTCATGAATCTTGTTTGATCTGAGACAATACTAGAGATCGTTTTGGGAGAACACTGTCTTACACGATCTGCCGACAAAAGGAAAGAAACACTGTCCATTGTAAATCGAAATCAATATGAGATCACTTTCGGTTTATGTAAATTAACCTTTATAATTCATTTGAAACGGCATGTATAATAAAAATTGTTTAACAATTTGTCATGCAAAAACTGTTTTCAATTCTTATCACATAATTCATGATATCTTTTTTTAGACTTTGTACAATGAGTCACAAAAGTAGCACTCATTTTTTTAAATTTATTTATAGTTTATTTGTATCGTATTTATTCGGTTTAAAAAAAAAATTCTTTTGAATAAAAGTTTGTTACTATATTTATAATGAATAACTTTTATCTGATGAACCTTTTTTCGAAAATCTAAATGAATAAGGCACAAATCAATTATGTAGAAAGAACGCTATTTTTGTGGCCAATAATACATGTAGTTCTTATTTACATGTCAGGAACGAAGTTCCTTACGCTTTTTCTTTTCTTCGAATCGAATTTGAAATAAATTCTTTGGTTTTTCACGTTTAACCTAACCAACTAAACTCATTAAATTAAAATGGGTGTGCCGCACCGTACACTAACACAATTGAAGCCAAAATCCAACGATATACTACGATTTATAGTGTGCTAGTATAGTTTATACTACTTTTTATTATACACCATTTTGTTACCACATTTTGTTACGTTTTCAAGCATCACACGGATGAAAAAGTGCAACGATCTTGTGTCAATTTAAAACTCCGTTTTAAAAAAGATATGTCATAAATTTACTTTTCAGTAATATTATTATACTAAATTAAGCATGGAAGTTTTGGATCGTAAATGATAAATTGTTGTACTTAATACTAACCTAAATTATACTTTTATTGGATACTATCAAATTCATAACCAAAAAATTATAGTAACTATTTAAATATAAAATGTCAGTACCGTGGTTGTCAGTACCATGTTAAAAAAATAATAAAAATATATTCAACTATAGCAAAATACATTTTAATAAATGTTATTTTATTATATAGCTTTTCATAATATGTTTCATGTAAAATAGAATGGAAATATGCTTGAAAAACGAAAAAAGTTCGCTTACAGAATTAAAAATTTTTAGAAAAAAAAGTAACAATTAGAACACAATCACCCATATATTCTACTCCAATGTTGAATTCAATGATATATACCGTGTGTTTTTTAAACTACACCCAATCTGGAAACAATGTATGAATGTATAAGAATGTAGAATATGTATTCATTGATATGTATACAGACATTGCATATGTACATAACTGTACTGTGCACAGTGAGCGATGATGTGGACAGCCTTGTTCCACCGAAATTGCACTCTACAAATGTCTGTGAATTAGGGTGTAAGAGTGCAACGTATCATGGTGCGCTGCATATGGACAGTGATAGATGCAGTACACAATGTTCCTATTGGATCTATGTTAATAGACACATTGTATGTTAAAACTATTTATTGAAAACTCTTTATACAAATCGAATAAATAATCAATCATACACTGCCTTTATTTATTAAATACTTTTTATTAATCAGTTTATTATTATTATTTTAATAAAAACAAAATCATTAAATTATGTGACTTTTTGCACAATCATTGTCACACATTCATATTACACTAGTTCTGGGGGCACATTGTAAAGTCCATTTTATCAACTGATAACAACAAACGAACGATCGACCAAAGTGTTGTAAAGTGTCTGAAAACCATAGTATAAAAAAATAATAATATTAAAGTAAAAAAAAAAAAATAATAATAATAATTTATATTAAAATTTCTTGTGATAAATCTTCTTACTTAAAAAAAAAAAACTTAATATTAAATTTACATAAATTAATTGAAATCTGTTTAAAAACTTGTTTTTATATAAAACTTGTATTAAAATTAATTAAAACAAATTTATTTACAAAAAAAAAATAAAAATAAACAAATATTGTCAATAAAATTCTATATAAAAGGAACACTAAATGATATTTTTTTTATTTTTAATATTCTTCATCAAATGTTTAGCGATTATTGATTATTGCCGACGATGTATCAAAAATACAACGTCATACTTTATTGCGTCATAGTGTTGTTGTCTACAGTGTTGTTATCAGTGATTGTTTATTGTGATGCACAATATCAGTCTGTAAGTAGTTATAGAAAGTGGGTTATTATACTGTACACTCCCGTTCAATAAAATTAATTATTCAATAAATTCAATAAAACAGATCTGTACCGAATTTGATTATTCTTGTAGTAAATGTTTTTTACTATACTTCCATTTCTTTTTTCACACTTAAAATGTATACTACTTACCTTTGTTTATAAATGAATTATTATACAGAAAACTACAAAAGTGAGGAGTATTATGAAATGTAAGAAAATTTACATTTCAAGTCTGTTCAATTTTATTGTACGGGAGTGTACATAAAATGACCTAGTCTATTTCCGCATATCCGTCTGTCTGCCCATCTATCTGTAAACACGATTACGACCTAAAACTTTCTGTGTGTGTATCTTGTATGCTAAAAAAGATATATACAAAATTATTAATGTTCAGTATAGCATGATTTTTAAACCATTTGTTTAAACAGACAACCCACAATACACTAAGACTAAAAAACAATTAAATTGGCTGTAAAAATTTCGCACTAGAATTATTTAATATTGATAATTTTCCTTATTAGTTTGAGTCGTGATTTTTCGTAAGTTTTTTTCCAGCGATGTACACAAAAAAATGAATAATAATTATTTGAAATGGTACTTCCAAACGCTTTTAATTATTGACATCCTTTACACAACAGAATCAATTTGCATTCAAAAGCAATAATTTAGCGATCTAGGACATGTATAAAAATTTGTGTGTACACACGGGCCACAAAAGTAGCGGTCATTTTTCAAAAATTTAGAATATAAATTTTATAATTATTTTGTGCCTTATTCGTTCGATGTTCGAAAAAATGCTGCGGCTAAAAGTTGTTGATTATAATTATATTAATAACTTTAATTCCAAACATTTTCCCAAAAACAGAATGAATAAGAGTCAAATCAGCTACAAAATTTTCAAAAATGAGCACTACTTTTGCCATTCGTAGAACAGTTAATGACGACCTACATTCATTGAAAATATTCAAATTCACTTTTAATATTTTGTAATGACTTGCACTTTTATAAAAATATTATAATTTTGTAAGTCACATGATAGCGTCAATAATTTTAAACTATTGACGCTATAAAACGTGAATAGATTTCAATCGATAAATCATTCTTACGTGATCTCTCTCTGTACTACAAAGTATTGGTGTTTTTTTTTCAAGGGCTTTGGTGGATTTGGTGGTACAAGTGGCTTAGGTTTTGGCGGTCGACCTGGTGGTTATTATTTGGAAAGTAGAAGGCGTCCATATGTTGAAACACTTGGTGTCCGAAGACCTGGTGGATATGCAACAGTTTATTCATCCTAAATTGTTTATATGTGTGTGTTTTTTTTAAGTTAATTTATTCTGTTAATTATGCAATTAAAAAATGTTAATTAATTTGTATCGCATAGTTATTTTTCTGAACCAAATGTACGAATTCAAGGTCAAGGCCATTATGTTTAAGATTATTCTGAAAAGAATCGACTGGTTTAAAAATTTCATTTACTTCAGCATAGTAAATATAGACTTATTGAATGTAATGTTCGGGCAAAAATTTCAGATTCCCCGAAACAGTTGTAGTTGGGTTATGGAAAAAGAAGTTAGGTAAAATTTGTATTTACCGAGTTATTACAAAACAACTGAACTGAAAACAATTATTTGTAGCGTCATCTGACTGATCAAAAGGAGTTAGTCGTATCTTAGAGTGATTGAAATTCGTTGAAGAAATGATGAGAACTTTACAACACCTTATCAGAGCATGCGTTGCATTTATAGAAAAAATAATTAAACTATTATTAGAAACGCAATCTCTAGTTCCAGTCCAAATCCTTACTTTTCGAAAGTAGTACAGTCAATTTTACTATAACCGAAAGGCAACCAAATTAGAGATCGTTTACCAAACACGTGACGCCTAAAATCAGCCATTTTATCGTCCTCCTTCTCGTTGTGACATTCCGTAGCATTCGATTGTACTCCCCCGCATACTACGTGATACTTATTTTAACCTCCCTCACCCTGTATTTTAACTATTACGCGTCAATGCTCTAAAAATGTAACATAATAATAATTAATACCACTTATTTATTTTATATTCCCATGTTCTCATGATTTCAGTTCCGTAGCAGCCTTAATATAACGAATATATTTTTCAAGAGTTTTCTTTACAAGTTAATGTCACGTGATGCAAACTTTAACCTCGCTGCTTTCTAACGTGACAAATTGCGACATTTTTGATGACTCCCGTTCCATGCTTAGTAGCGGCACGTGTTTTGATAGACGCAAGTAAACTAGATAAAGTATCCCATTTAACCGGTCCAAGTGGCCGAACGGTCAAAGGCGTTATGTATGTGCAGTATGCCTACTTTGAAACTGGGAGGTTATGGGTTCGAATCCCGACATTGTTAGTTTATCAATTATCAAGAAAAAAAAAGTATGGACCAAAATGAAGTAACCGGCTATGACATTACAAAATTGACTGACATTACAAAAATGCGACAAATGCCAGAACAAAGATCAATAAAACTACTGATATTGACTTTCTTAATCACACATCCCTGGAATACGAAATATGACGTAAATATAATTTTGGAAAATCAATTAGACAAATTAAAAAATAATAATAAATTGAAGTGTTAAACAAATAAAATTTGAAATGAAGGTTTTAACTATAAATTTTGGTATTTTTGTATTTAAATTTTTACAAACATTTGTAAACATTGATTTAATATCTTCTTCTTCTGAATAAATTGGTAAAATTGACCTCATCCTTCAGGGGAAATCCTATAAAAAATTAGCATCAAGCTAATAAAATTAAACCTCAGAATTAAATACAAATTAATACCTATTTTATTTTATTTTTAAACCAAAGATAACTAATGTTAATTTTTAAAGTAGAACAATGACGGTACCTGAAATAAACTAGTGAATTTGATCAAATTTTCCATTTATAAATTGCAACCATTTGAAATGTATAAATCATGAGCAATTTTTACAGCCCTTTTAATTTTCTATTAAAAGGTACAACTTTGAAAGATATCAGGCAAAGGTAAACAGTAAAATAGCTTCCAATTAATATGGTTACCTGCACGATTGTGTTATACTAACGAAGGTGACCAGCATGTACTGATTTTGACATTTGAGTAATATATTTGAACTTAGGTAACATTCTTGAATGGGCGAATTATCGAATTTACCATCTCTGGTTTAACGGAAAAAATGCCCTTCTTCTAAGTCACCAAGATGTGTATCATTTTTAATACCAAGCATTTGGACGTCAAAGAAAGTTTCCAATAATTGTTTGGGCACTAAACAATAGCTGTTTTAACAGTAAATTTTGTTAAAAGAAGTTTTCTCTAAAAAATTTCCCCATTATTTTATTAATAAGTATTTTGACTACAAAGTAGCCGAATCATCAGTATGGATTAACTAGTCAATATTATATCCGGGATATGCAAACGATGATGTGTTACTCGATGATAATTTGGCGACGAGTAACACATCCATATTGATTAACGAATTCCCAGTCACGATGACTACTATGTAGGCGAAATACGTATTTATAAAATACATATAAAGTTTTCTCTGGTTATTAACAATTTGAGAAAAAATCAAGCTTTAAAGTATTAGTAGCTACAGTGTTCGTCCTACCTTAAATGCAACTTACTTTGTTCACTAAGAACTAACCATGATGCTATTATTGACAAATTGTAATGACAATACTTCGAATAATGATTATTTACTGACTTAGTCATTAAAATTATTGTTCGGTTTTTTGTCTTAAATTTCATATAAATATCAGAATTTTTACAAATTTTACATCAATTGATCCTTAGATTTATAAATTAGTACAATTTTTACATTAAACAAAAAGTCTTTAAACAAAAAAATTACCATTAACAATGAATTGTTTCGTAGTTGCATTTGTCGTTTTAAGTTGTATATTATGTAATTTTACAATGGGATTACCACAACATTATGCAACTGGACATTTGGATTATAATCGTGTTAGTTATCCTGGATATCAACCGGGATATCAACCTGTGTATCCAGTGCAACCTGCATATCCAACATATCCAGTGTATCCAGTAAGTAGTTTTATTTTTTTATTTTCTATGTTTTATCAAAACATGAGACTAAATTTGAAGACAAATTTTCGTTTACATTTTTCTTAAATATTAAACGTTCGAATTCAAGACAAGGGAAAACTCAACATTTCTTTGTAAATGGAGAATTTTCACTCTTCAATTTTAACAGTCTAAGTGAAAACAAGATCTTTCACGAAAAACTCTATTCACAAAATTACTATTTAATAAATAGTAAATAAGTTTGCTCAAAATGACGACGTAATAAGCAGTGTTTGATTGAATAATGGGAATGCTTACTTACACGTAGCCACCTTGAAGCTGATCAGAAAACCTCCCTTTGACGAATAGAAATATACCTCAAAACAGTTTAACTCTTCTACAGTGAAGTTAAAATTACGACGTATACTATTCCTGTAATTTAATTTAATAATGACCAGATTTAAAAGATGAACTTTCTTAGCATAAATAATGAATTTAAAAAATAAAATAATATTAATTTACGACAAAAGATAGAAGCACTCACTCACTTTCCAAATGTTGAAATACTGAAAAAATCAGTGTTTGATTATGAATATTAAAGTTGGAATTAAGCCATATAGTTAAGTTTATTTTTTAGACGAAACTTCAATTCCTAGATAGTTTAAGGGAAAAACTATTGTAAATTTGTTTAACTTTCTGTTTTTAATTTCAGACTGGTGGAACACGTGGAGCCGTTGGTGGTATAGTTGTAAAACAAACACCCTATGGCAAAACTGTTGTAGCTGGTGGAATTATTAGAAAAAGTAATCAACAACCTTATTATGTATATTGAAACCAAAAATAACATCAAACTGATAATATTTATGTAATTTTTCTATAAATAAATTGTTTTATTAAATATATAAAATAAGTTTCTATTAAAAAAAAATTTTTTTTAACTTTTTATAGTAAAATTAATTTTCTACAACTTTACTTCTTATGTGTTTTTTGATTTTTTTCAATATTAAGAGAGATATACCAAATTTTGTGTTTCCCCCTCCCTCTAAACCTCCCTTTCCCATCTCATCGGCACTGAACCAACATGTAAAAATTCAACTCCGTTGGATAAGAGGAAGTGGTTCTAATTCAGCTTGCAAGATTTGACCCGAACATACATACATACAACTGCAAGTTAAATAAATGCTTGTAAAAAGGTTTTTTTATTTATTTATTACCAATATTTCCCCATGAAAACTGTAAACTTTCTATTCTTTCTAATGAATTTTCGTAAGTTATATTACACCTCTAGTCTAATTCTAGTCGATATCAAAAATCGTAACTATCGTCTAGATTTTTGCGAATATTTATCTTATCTCGTGAGTAAATTTTCTCCCCTATCAAAATTGATCTAACTTGTGAGACAAGTCATTACAAAATGTGATTTATAAATTAACGTTGGAAATATTTATATGAAAAAGAAATTATTAAGGAAGTGTTAAAATTTTATGTAAATACTTCTTTTTCTGTAATATAAACTATATTAACTATAAATCTGATATTATGTAATCGTTATGAAATGTATATTCAAAATGTGTCCCTACTATGGACCACAAAAGTAGTGCTTATTCTTCAAAAGTTTTTAATTGATTTGTACTATACACATTTGGTATTTGGGAAAATGTTTCGAGTAAAAGTTGTTAGAATATTTATAATGAACAACTCCTTATTCGAAGTATTTTTTCGGAAACCAAATGAATAAGACACAAATCAATTATGAAATTTTTTGAAAAATGACCGTTACTTTTGTGTCTATCTGTACATATAGTAGTTTTGGTTTTCAAGGTTAATTAGAAGATATTCTATTTGTAATCATACGATATTTGTCAAGAAGATTGCAAATGAAGTCGTTTCAAACAAATTTGGTGACACGAAGACAAGAAAATCGTTAAATACACAATCTGCTCGTTTATTCAACTAATAAAGAAGTATATCCTAGAGCCAGTTTCTGTAACTTTATTGAAAAGATAAGCCTTTATCTGCAAATGTGTTATATTGTACAGGTTGTGTCTCAAATTGTATAAGTATAAGTTCTCAAATTCTCAAAGATAAGCCCAAAGATAAAGCCTTCGTCTTTTTAAGATAAAATCACATGAGTAATCACTTTTGTTCATGAACAAAATTTTAAAAGAGCAGTATTCATTAAAATATGATATAAACGATTGCATGTACCTACAGGATATATACCTAGGATCCGGTGAGATACGGGCTTTTCAACAAAGACACATTTTACAACTTCTTTCGAACATCTCATTTCTCGAGAACAGAAAAGATTTTGGGCTAATGATCGAATCTAAAACGTATTTCTCAGAAACTTGATTAACTAAAAGCTTAAAATATCACCCCCTTTCCCCCTTAAAAAAGCCAGCATTAATAGTGACGTCACCGACAACACTTCACCGACGACTCTTGCATATTTTATTTTAAAAAGGATAATATTTAAAAGACGGTAACCAAGAACGATTAAATTTTTCCCATTTCTACATCCTAAATACAAATTTTCAATCAATTCCACTCGATAAATAAACTTCTCATGGTTTTTGTTTTTCGGGAACCAACTGCATTGGATGAAAATGTACACACACTGCTTAAGTATGAGGTCTCTTTGATCCAAAGCTAATAACACGATGTGATTATTTTATGATGGTAATCGATTTTACCCAGAAGTACGGTTACCATTAAATTAGGATTGTTTCTCCGTCGATTACAAATGTTTTTGATTAAAATATACCAAAAAATCTAAGAAAATTTAATAATTTTCGATTCAATTAGTTAAAACCAATCAACGATTCAATCACGCCTTTATTTTATCTAAACATTACTTTCAGATTAAAACTAATGTATTTTTATGAATAATTTAAAGACCTTGAAATTTCTACAATCGATCTCTACCAATCAGATCTATAAAAAGTGAAAACTATGCGTATATATTTGCGTACACATAACCACCAAAAATAGCGTTCATCATTCAAAACTATTTAATTGATTTATGGCTTACTCATTCGGTTTTCGAAAAAAATGCTTCAGGTAAAATTTGTTCATTTTAAATTCACTAACAACTTTTATAAGAAACATTTTTACAAAAACCGATTGAAGAAGGTACAAATTACCTAGATATAATTTTGAAAAATGAGCAACCACTTTTGTGGCCCATAAAACAAACCAATTACCTACAATAATGACAAAACTATTTTTAAATACGAATAAATTACAAAAAAATTAAATTAAATTAAATATTGATTTTAGAATTAAAAACTTTTTACTTTTGATTTTCAATAAATTTTTTGTTTTTTTTTCTTCATATATATTTAAAAAATTTACACTCCTTTATTTTAAAATGATGAAATTATACAAAATATACAAAAAAAAATATACATTAAAATTACTAAAAATAATATTAATAATTAGATAATATTTACTTTAGCAATTTTTATCTAATGCGATTCATAGTAATTGCGATAGCCGAGAAGAAATGGGGAAGAAGTGGTAATGGACAAATATTTCATCAATGGGATATCAGACAATTTTTTAGGTATAAATAGCGAAATTATTGTCAAATAAAGTATCATCATTTCTTTTGTTCAATCATTTTCAAAATTAACAATTTATTGTCGAAGCAACAATGATGAGCAAGACATTGTTAAGTGTTTTATTAGTTTTAACAATTGCTGTATGCATTGTTTACTGTGCACCGGAACCGGAAGCCTCTCCAAATAGAGGAGGTGGAGGTGGTGGTGGTGGTTATGGTGGCGGTGCATGGGATTGGAAATCGAAATTTGGATTTGGTGATTATGGCGGTGTATGTATTCAATTTTTATTATTACATTTTCTCTCACCAGAACTGCAAGTTCTATCAATTAGGAAAGCAAATAGGAAATCAAAATGAGGCTTCTTAGGATTTCCTTCTTGCTAAAAGAATTCAAGTATAAAATGTATCAAAATTATCAAACAAGTTTCTTCTTATGGATTGAATTAAATCAATTCCTCACAGCAAATGTCTATGTGGAATCATTCTTCTGTACCAGCCAGTACACCGGATACTGGAGCACACAGTGTACAGTTGTAAATGGTCTGATATTTGAGTTCCGCAATATACAGAGTGTCCTGTCAGTCACGGACACAACTAAAAATATGGATAGAAAATTGAATTCTGAGACAAAAAGTCCTTTACCATTTTTTAATCAGACGCATAGGTAATTAGTTATTAATTAAAATAAGTAACCAATCAGAGGCGCCCGATAGCGTGTGTGAGTGAGTGTTTGTAAGTATGTTAGTGGGGAATGCATGAATGTGTGTCTGACGTAATCCAGTGCGCGCCTCTGATTGGTTACTTATTATAATTAATAATTAATTACCTATGCGTCTGATTAAAAAATGGTAAAGGACTATTCATCTCAGAATTCAATTTTCTATCCATACTTTCAGTTGTGTCCGTGATTTATGGTACACCCTGTATATTACTTCGTAAACTAAGTAATATGTAGGGTGTCAATTGTTTTTCAACATCAAATTAATTCATTCTATTAAATAAATTATACGGAATTCGTTACACCTGTTTTCGCTGTTACTATAAAAACGGAAACATATTGTTTGAAGAAGGCTTACAAAAATGATCCAGCACTACAGGGAGTAGATGGACACACACCAATGACATTTTTATCAGTGTGATTTTTAAACACTATAAGTGAACTAGATGTTCCATCATCCCCTGTTTGAAATTTTTAACAATTACAATACTTTCTTACAATTTTTCCAGCTCCAAAGTGAAAATGATGTTTACCTTGGTAATTTAGCATCAAAAATCCGATATGAAAATTCCGAATATTTTAGAGTCTTGTGACGTTGTTTGCTTACAAGGTACATAACCTAGAATAGCCACTTTAATAAACATTGTCAAATAAAATAATTATCTTCAGGACTTAGTATCTTTGAACAATCCAAGTTTTAAATTTGTGTTATTCTAAGTCTAATAGTTTTTAGATGTTTGGATTTAAAGTAAAATATTTATTGATTTCTTGTAGTCTAAACCAAATCTTTCGAAGTATAATAGCCTAAAATCCATTTTGTATCTAAGACACGACAAAATGCTTTAAGAAAATAAAGAATAATTAAAAAAAAAAACTAAAATATATGCTGTGATTATTTAGATATCGCACTAAAAAGCCACAAAATATGATACCGCAAATAAAACCCTAACAATATCCCGGTAACCAAGCATGGCCCATTCTTGGCAATGAAGTCTGGGCCAGACTCGGTAATCAGGCTTGGCCCGAGATTATCATTCCAGACTTCTACAAAACTGGACCAAGACTGGTTTACAAGCTTGGCCCAGGCTTCTACAGAGTTGGGCCCAAGTCTAGGCCAACCGTGGACCTGTCGTAGTTTTCTGTCTGGAATATTGCCAAGACTAAGCAACCCTGGGTCAGTCGTACTTACGTGTCTGGGATATTTTCAAAGTAATGTTCAACACATAGCTATTTCATCAAGTTTTGTTTTTTAATGCTAGATTGTTTCTTTAGACCAACAAAATTAATTTGTTTTCCAATTTTGTCGCAAACAATTTGAACCAAATCTTAAATTTATATTTCGTGATATAAAGTTTCGAGTTCATCGAGAAGATATTTTTGTATTATTATTATGATAATTGCGAACTTTGAAGGCGATACAACAATTACAAGTGGGGGAAAAAACGACTTATTTGTTTACAAATTTATTTTATTATTTAAGCTAATATAAACCTGATAGAATAATGTCACCTAATTTTATTTTTAAAGTATACAAAGTATTTTATTTATTTGCATATTGATTAATTACCCGACTACCCAAATAAATGTCTACCAACTAAGTTTTTGACAATAAAATAAATGTTGACCATTATTTAGATAGAATAAAACAAAAAAGTCCAACTGGAATTAGTTTTAAAAGTGTTGGTTGGGTTTTTTATTTGAATCAACAAAAAAATTATATTTATTTTTATTTTATTTTTTTTTTTGTGTCGTTAAAGGGTTATGGAGGTGGACACGGTGGTGGTGGCAGACGTGGTGGTCACGGCCGTTAATTACAACAGCAGGAACAGAAGGAGTTGCCTACCATCAAACGACAAATTACAGTCAGTTTATAATTAAGTTCAGTTGTTGTTATTTTTTTATATAATTATTGTGTTCAAATTTTTGTTTGTTTGTTTGTTTTTTTATATGGATTTTTTTTTTCTAATTTGTTTTATGTAAATTGTTTGGAATTTTTTTTGGAAAATAAAAATAAAAAAAGATTTTATAATTAAATAGAAAATCATAGATTTCATATATTTTTATACCCAATATATTTTATTGATAATTATTTAGGAGTGATTATCATTGCTAAATTAAAATCGAAAGCACTCATTCGGTAGGTCATCATGCAACCAGTCCAAGTAGCCGAGCGGTCTAACGCGTTATGTCTGCGTAGTATGCATACTTGGAAACTGGGAGGTTATGGGTTCGAATCCCGACATCGGCAGTTTGTCAATTATTTAAAAAAAAAAGGGAGGTTAATTGACTAAACTGTCGGCGTATGGACAAGAACGAAGTAACCGGCTATGCTTTAGTAGGTTTTCTGCAGGTTCCTTCACGAACTCCAGATGAATATCTTCAAGTTGTCCTAGAAAGTTGAATTTGGTAGGAAGATAGGTCATAGGCTGGAATCACCAAGAAAAGAAATCCCGAGATTTTTACCTGGAATTTTCACAATTAATATTACAATGTTAATCTTATGGAAAATGTTTTCTACATGGTATTTTTAATTTAATAGAGATGAATGATTCTATAATCTGTGATTCGATAATTACATAGGCAAATCACATCTTATTTATTAACGATATGCAACCAAAACTAATTAAAATTTTCGTCCATGCAAGGAATTTTTTTGGGCTTTTGTCTAGTGATCAGAATTTATTACACTTAATTTACAATGAAAAACTTTGTAAAGCGACATACGAACATTTTTGTTTTTGGTGGGATATCACTACTTTTTGTATTTGAAAACTTGGCCCCCGCTCACATTTTTGTTTTTGGTCGGATACAATCTATACCTACAATATTTTATTTCGATTTCTTAGTTTTTAAGATTAACCTTGGGCAGTAAATATGTCGTCTAATTAATTATACAGGCAGATGATTTACAATCCAAGAGTTTTGTCACACTCGTGTTAAAGTTTTTCTAAATATTTGCACGTTTGCAACTAAACACCAAAAACAGTAACCAACCACAAACACTTACCACATTATAAATTACAAAATATAATTATGATTATTATGAGAAACGGTTCAACTTTGAGGCTTGTTTCACAATCGCATATATGAGAGCATAATGTTTATTATATATATATATATATATATATGTGTATAACTAGCATGTAAAATATATGTGGATGCACATATATGAATGGTTGCAATGAGCATTCTGCTACCTATACTAGCTACCGGCTGTACAAATACTGCAGGGACAATAAATAGATATATTGTACGACATTTATATCCCACAGGAGGCACAGCACAGCGGTGCACACATACTGAAAATATGAAATACAATACCACAAGAAATGTACGAATAATAACAACAGAAACACATTTTAAACTAGAGAAAATATATATATATATGTTTAGTGATATTTTAAATATACTCTCAACTATCGCGCTACCGTGCACTCCAGAAAATAGTTTGCTGAGTTTGATGGAATATTACCATGAACTATCTGAGTGCCGAGACACAACGATTTGTTAGGATGATCATTGCTCAAGGGAAGCTTATTATGATTATGGCCACATCATTTGACGTGCTACAGATATCGTCGGTAGAAATATATTCGCTTGTAGCGGCTGACCTGGATGGGACACACTTAGACCGTGAGATCCGTTGTGATAACGAATTGGAGCTGATACATCCTTGTCACTACTCCTTGGAGCTGTTCAGGTACAGCAATGGGGCTTTGACCCCGGTAGACTTTAGCTCTGAGAGGTCGACAAAGATTGGTTGTCACAAAAGGTTGTCCCAAAAGTTGTCTTTTCATAGTAAGAGCTGGACAGTGACAGAAAAGGTGAGTCATCGTCTCTTCCTCCTCCTATCATGGGCAGCTCTTGCAATCGTATTGGTGCACTGGCACTTCTAGATATATATGGCCTGTCTTTCAACCGCCCTCTACGATCTCCGTAGTGTGATAATATCTTCGGAACGTCTTGAGTTGTACTCTGCCCTTTCCCGTTATCAGCCTTTCCCATTCAGATACCTCTTTAATTACCATCACCTCCGCTTGATATTCGATGATGCTACTATTGCAAAAAAACTCCACAGAAAACTCTAACCTTCCAATTTGGATCGTCAGCATAAAATACCTCACTCTCTGGTCAAGCCAAATTCTTCGCATAATAGAGACATTTAAGATTTCAAATAATAGTTACTTTTTGATAGCCTTGTATACCTTTGTATCTAAAACAATAATAAACATTACATATAATGTATGTCTATGTACATATTTGTACACATATAGGTGTATTATTTATACATATATATACCTACGAGTATATACATATAAATGATAACAAAAGTCTAATTAAAACAACAAACACAACAACACATAATAAAATTAACTTTCATATCAGAAATTAAGACACAAACAATTTATTTGAGGTTATATACATTTTTGTTATTTATTTTTGTTGTTTATGTTATATAATCTCTTCTCTATGCCTGTAAAATAATATGGTTCTCATATTTTATTTAAATAACGAAATTGTTTCTGTTTTTGATATATATTATAAGGTTGTTGTGAAACTGGAAAGGGTAGGTAGGCTAGGTGAGTTTGTCCTATACTAAATGCATTTCGAACTCTAAATAAATAAAAATTTTGCAATTAAATCGTTTCAACTTCAAATTTTGACAGGATATTCTTTATTATTGAAATAATAAGCTGCCAAATTTTGAAGAACCTGTCATTAAATTGAAGTTTCTTCACAACAACCTTAATATACAGAGGTATAAGTATACTGTTTTAAAGGTACCTAAAGGTATATCATATTTTAAAAGGGTAAAGGGTCCAGTATAAATGCATTTTTTTAAAAAAAATTTTATTTTGGAAGCATTTATTTTATTATTTTGTTGTAATTAAAAAACACACATATGTAGAGAGATCGCTGTTAAATAAGTGATTATAGTTTTATGTATGGTCTTTAAATTTCAATTATAAGGCTGACAATATATATGCTACTTCAGAGCACCGAAGAATTTTTGTATATTGAAAGACTAGGCAATATTATACATAATAGAACGTATTATTTTGGTAAATAGCTACCAAAGCTAGAACTGTTAAATTTGACTGCACAATTGAAATTATGTACAGGAATATCTTCATCATTATTACTCCATGTTTTTGACAGAAGAAGAATATTAGAATTACGAGCCGCATTATCAATGATATCATTTTGATGGGCTCGAAAAGTTTGTATGTTAAATGTATGTATCTATTAATAAACCTGACCTGGTCTTGATAAATATCACTAACTGTGATTCTAATGTAAATAATGGATTTAATTCCAGTCTTTTTGATCCTTGAACTTTAATGAAAGAAGTGACGCTGGTTCCGTTCTACTATGATAAAATGTAGATTCATTGGTTTTAGATACAATATATAATTTTTCTATTGTAGTTTTTCACTACTTTATCATTTTATTAAACTTTTGTGTATTAATAATAGTGTTGACCTTATTTAATATTATTTTAATCAAGTATTTAAAAAGAAGTATAACTTCTCACGTGAGTACATCTTAAGTACACCCACTTTTTTTAAATTTGTGAAAGAATTAACGTGAAAATATTTCATGTAGTTTAGAAATTTGATCAAGGTATGAAGTAAAATTTCATTGTTTTTTTTACAGAAAAAGATTAAACAATTCTAGTTCAAACAAAATCGAGGTCTATATCAATTTTAAAGAAGCATGAAATGGAAAAATTTGAATTCCAAAGTATAATTGTTTAAAATTATCTGAAAAACGGTTTTGATAATCTCTCCTTTTAAATTTTCCGTCATGAAAGCAATCATAAGTAAAAAACTCAATCATTAGAGCTTTTTATATATCAATCTAAGACACTACAAATAAGAAATTTCTTTTTATTTTCTCGAAGAGATATTCTCAAAGCAATTATATCGCTGTTGAAATTTCTGATTATAAAATCCAAGTCGTTAACTTTTTATAAAGTATAAAATATTGCAATATTAAACAGCATTTTTCCGATTTATATATCATCAATATGTTGTTATTGAAGATGTATAAGAAAACTTTTGATATAAATTTTCATTTATTATCTGAATGATAAACATAATAATTTTTTTCCACAACCATCTTCGACGGTTACATACATGCGGCGGGTGTAATGTTCATATAAATGTTCTTCTTACATAACAGATTAAATAGTTTTTGTATTATAATAATAAAATAATGTTCGTATATTTTATTAAACGTGGCCTAGCCTAATACTTGATTAAAGATCGTTTCGTTGGCTATGGTTGTTATAGAAATGAGAAAACTTTCTATCAGTAAATCATAAGTTCACAAATTGTTTAAATCCGTTTAAGCGCCGCTATATAAAATAGCATACAGAGAATGAATGTCATCATAAAATATTTAGAGAGGGTGGTGGTGGATTTTCTGTGTATATTCTGTATCATAATTTAAATAGCTCTGTTGTAATGCCGCCTCGCCTGTGTAATATAAAATGGTTTTTTGAGGTTTATTTTTAATGGGTCCATCATATTTCATTTTATTCACATAATTTGTAAATACAAATTGTTCAATATTTATTTTCTATGAGGATAGAAATTGTAGGGTTTTCATTTAACCACTAATAAATATAAGGGTTGCCTTTTGTACAATTTAATTTACCTGATTTGTATATAAGTTTGTGTAAGTCTAATCAAAATATGCTGTACTCTACTCAAAGAAATGTAACCAGGAAGCATCCCAACAAAATTAGGAATAGTAGCGCAAGGGAGGTCGAAGCTCAGAGAGTAGACCTTTCTACGCTTTTTTCCTAAAGGACCATAAATTTGTATGCATGTTAAGATCGGCCAAGCGGTCTAACGCGCTCTGTCTACTTGAGACTGGGAAGTTATGGGTTTGAAACCCAACATCGGCAGTCTGTCAATTATAAAAAAATGGGGCGATTAATTGACTAAACTCTCGGCGTATGGATAAGAACGAAGTAACCGGATATGCTTGTGAAGGTTTTCTGCAGTTTCCTTCACGAACTCCAGATGAATATCGGCATAGTTTCTATCAAACCTACCGATTCCTAGTCGACAGTAAACAACTTCATCGGAATTTTATTTACAAATATTTGCCCGGATTTCTAGAACAATTATTTATATTATATAAATACTATACAATAGTATTTCGACTACAAAGTAGTCATCATCAGTATGAATTTTCTATTCTGTGAGACTATGTTGCTGATTAAGAGACTGCCTCCTTATTTTGACGAATTACCGGTATATCAATTGGTATTTAATTCTTTTTTCACCACGCCAAATTTCCCTGCACATATCATTCTAGATCCTATTTTATATGTACTTCATATTTAGATAAATTCTAGACGTTCTATGTTTCCAAACAAAGAATTTTTTCGCTAATATTTCCCTAGGCGATACTTCGATAACGCATAAGCTTTTGTATTAACCATTTCTTTTTTCTTTTTTAATTTTTTTTTCTTCAAATGTATATTTTATCAATATTTGCCGAGATCGATATTTACTTATTTTTTTATTTTGATCAATTTTATCACCTGCAAATTTAAATTCCCACTTTTTAAATTTCCTGCCTGTACATTGGAATAACCCTGTAGTCTTAATACTTCGAAAAAATAAATTTTCCACATCTAATATATCTTTTATCAGAGCATATAATAAAATAAGAAGTGTTTCTGATTCGAATAGTACGTACAACGGGCCACAAAAGTAGTGCCCATTTTTACAACTTTTATAGTTTATTTGTGCCTTATTCATTTGATTTTTAGGCAAATGTTTCGAATAAAATCTGTTAATATATTTATAATGAACAGTTTTTATTCGAAACATTTTCCCAAAATCCCAAATGAATAACGTACAAAATGACTATACAATGTTAAAAAATGGTAGACTATTTTTGGGACCATGTGTACCTTCGAACAAGCTTACGATAAAATAAGTATGATATTTTAATGCTGTAGATGGTAGCGACATCAACTCATAAGAATGAATCGCATATTATGTTTTACGCATAGATATCACCCACTTATAAATAATATTTTTCAATGCGGAGGTTGGATATACGAGTGTGTATATATCAGCCAGAATATGGTTTTCTGTGAGGACGGATTGTGCAATTTTTAATGCATTTTGCTGTTGTATAAATGTGTGTACGGATAGATAGGTGTGAGAAGTTGTTGTGTCGTGGATAAAATACTACTTTTTTAAGATATTGGATGTCTAAAAATATCGGAACTAAGGTAGGCGAATATTGTCCTCAGTGTGCAGTTTTTAAATGGTCCACATGCATTAACTTTGAAATGGTCGACCATCTCAGAAAATGTAGTTTTTCTTGGAGATGTTTTCTAACGAGTATTTCCCTTCGCTAAATCAAGTTATCTGAAAATCTAGATACTAAGCTATCTTCATGGTCTTCAGTTTTTAACTTTGAAATGGTCCAAATTTTAAGAAAATGTACTTTTTCTTAGAGATGTCTAGCCGATAACTTTCCTTCGCTAAGTCAAATAACTGAAACTTACATATTATTTCGTATATATTTGTACGTCACAATATTACATCCATGTCAATCTCTACTACGGTTACGAAAACACAAGTATAAACCAATTAGCGTTTACTATATAGACTGATACGCAATTGAATTTTTTTTTTTTTTTTTAACCCATGAGCAACAATTTTAACAATTACAATTTATTGGATTGCAACAATGAAGATACTACAATCAAGTAATGGTCACAATACCAGCCAAGAAGCCGAGCGGTCTAAGGCGTCATGTCTGCGCAGTATGCAGTACTTGGAAACTGGGAGGTTATGGGTTCGAATCTCGACATCGGCAGTTTGTCAATTATAAAAAAAAAAAAGGGCGGTTGATTGACTAAACTGTCGGCGTATGGACAAGAACGAAGTAACCGGCTATGCTTGAGAAGGTTTTCTGCAGTTTCCTTCACGAACTCCAGATGAATATCGGCATAGTTCCAATCATAGTCGGCTGCAGCCGCATATCCTACCAATTCCTAGTCTACTCACAAATTCCTTCCACTCCACTCACATCCTCACATCCTAAGGCATCACAATGGACCTTATGGTCGAAGTGTAGCCCGTCCAGGGCAGCCTTTACAATCTACCTCTACCTCTAATGGTCACAATCAATATTTGTAATAACGATCAATAATACACTACAATATAATTATAAAAAATCGCATTTACAATCACTTGTTTTCGTATCACATGTAGAAGTCAACTTGTCCTCATTCAGCCATCCGATTCAATCCTTATACATCCAATAGATCTTTCTAGAGTATCATTCATGAATCTTCCATTTCTGTTACATTTTTTTTAACCAATTTTATTTATAAAAACTGTTCATACGTCCACGTGTCAGGACATTCTATTTTCAATTAACCCTGAATAAAACTGACACTGTGCTCAGATCTGGGAGGTTGCTGGTTCGATTCCCAACGGTGACAGAAATGGAAATACCCCTTAGAAAAAATACGAAAAAGTGAATAAAATTTTTGGTCTCGATTTTAATAAATTGTGATTTTCTAGGGTGATTTTGACCCAAACAGTACGAAAATCAGGACATCAGATAGATCATCATTTTAACGTCCGACCAACACATTTCAAAACTTTCCCTTCTCATACAGTTTTAAACACTACCGTTTTTAATTAAAAAATACTTTTGTTTGAAACTCCTTTTCATAAACTCAGTACTTACTTGGCTAAACTGTCGGCGTATGGACAAGAACGAAGTAACCGGCTATGCTTGTGAAGGTTTTCTGCAGTTTACTTCACGAATTCCATAGTTATAGATGCATAGTTCCTTATCCACCAATTCCTAGCCTGCATTCTGGTCCTTTAGGGGTCGGCAAAAAATGCCTAGAAAGACATCCTTGCCAGGCTTCAACCTACTCTCCGCTATTACTAATATGCGATCAGATTCAATGCGATCAGATTTCTCAATCCGGTTGCTTCATTATCGCCTAATTAACAATAAGCCCCAATACGTTTATACAAGTCCCCTCACTCCTCCAAGAGAAAGGAAGCTTTATTTGAACATCCTGTATTTTCCATATATGTAAATTTGTGTTGTGTTATATTCCAAAAGTAAAAGACTATTATATGTATATATGAAATAATATATGAGTTTAGTTTTTGAGACTACGCTGTTTAAACTCTAGTAGGTAGGTAGTATGTGTATGGTAGGCAAATAGTAGGTAGTCTAGCTTAGCTCTAGTAGAAAGTAAGAAGAGCATTTCTTCGTTTGAAGATTCTTGTTCTTGGTTGGATATTATATTATGATTATTATTTTCTATAGTTCCTAGACATATTAAGAATATATTTTAATGTTGTTATGTGATATGCATTTTAATTATTTTATTTTATATATATTATATGGATATTATTCTTTTAAAAAATAACTTTTTATTCTTTTTATTTTTCTTAAATATTATTTTTATTAATATTCAGAAAGTTATTA
The DNA here is from genome assembly GCA_963920215.1 of Nineta flava. Classification (NCBI taxonomy): domain Eukaryota; kingdom Metazoa; phylum Arthropoda; class Insecta; order Neuroptera; family Chrysopidae; genus Nineta; species Nineta flava. The sequence continues at coordinate 81,271,312 of OY986044.1, forward strand.
ATCATCTGACGAGATGGAAAAGACAACCGGTTAAAAACTCAATTGCTTTTAACACATGGTACTACCCAACCCAAGGCATCTTTTATCCTATTTTAGTGAAATGTTTCTCTAAATCCATTGAATTTTAGTCGATGAGCTCAATTTTGAGAGAAAAACCACTATCTTTATTAGTTTTTGATAATATTTGTACGCGGATCTTGTATCTCGGAATCTATACACGCTTTATAATTTTATATTGTATATTTGAGGGGTACCACAAATCTTTTATTTAAGGGACCAAAACATTTAAAAACTTTCGGTTCTCAATTCATACAGATTTGAATTTTAGCACTATGGGTATGATATCTTGAAAACCGTTAAACGTATCGTATTTTAATGAACAGAATCGTTTTCGCTAGGCCCAAATTAGTTTAAAACCTAGTTTTTATCAAAATCGGTGATAAGAAGTTTATCTCGAATTTTTGCAATTTTTTTAAGGGGTACCCCTTTGAAAAAATGTGAAAAAAGTGAAGAAAATTTTTTGTCTCGATTTTAATAATAATCATTTTCTAGGGTAATTTTGACCTAAACAGTACGAAAATCCGGTTTGTTTTAATGTCCGACAAACAGATTTCAAAATATCCCCTTCTCAATTCATACAGTTTTTAATTTTTGCACTTTCGGTCTGATATCTTAAAAACCGTTAATCGTATCGTATTTTAACCAACGCCAACGTTTTCGCCAGGTCCAAATTAGCTTAAAACAAAGTTTTTATTAAAATCGGTGATAAAAAGTTTATCCCGAATTTTTGCAATTTTTTTAAGGGGTACCCCTTTGAAAAAATATGAAAAAAGCGAAGAAAATTTGTTATCTCGATTTTAATAATAATCATTTTCTAGGGTAATTTTGACCTAAACAGTACGAAAATCCGGTTTGTTTTAATGTCCGACAAACAGATTTCAAAATATCCCCTTCTCAATTCATACAGTTTTGAATTTTAGCACTATGGCACTGATATCTTAAAAACCGTTAATCGTATCGTATTTTAACCAACATCATCGTTTTCGCTAGGTCCAAATTAGCTTGAAACAAAGTTTTTATTAAAATCGGTGATAAGAAGTTTATCTCGAATTTTTGCAATTTTTTTAAGGGGTACCCCTTAGCAAAAATGCGAAAAAAGTGAAGAAAATTTTTGGCCTCGATTTTAATAATAATCATTTTCTACGGTAATTTTGACCCAAACAGTACGAAAATCAGGTTCATTTTAACGTCCGACAAACAGTTTTCAAAATTTTCTCTCCTCAATTCATACAGTTTTGAATTTTAGCACTATGGCACTGATATCTTAAAAACCGTTAATCGTATCGTATTTTAATCAACGCCATCGTTTTCGCTAGGTCCATATTAGCTTAAAACGAAGGTTTTATCAAAATCGGGGACATGAAATTTTTCTCCAATTTTTGCAATTTTTTTTAAGGGTATCCCTTAGCAAAAATTCGAAAAAAGTTAAGAAATTTTTTGGCCTCGATTTTAATAATAATCATTTTCAAGGGCAATTTTGTCCCAAACAGTACGAAAATCAGGTTCATTTTAACGTGCGACCAACACATTTCAAAACTTTCCCTTCTCATACAGTTTTGAATTTTAGCACTATCGGTTTTAATAAATAAAAAAAAGACTTTTGTTTGAAACTCCTTTTCATAAACTCAGTACTTACCGCGTATTAAAGCAATTACCTTAGTTAGTTGTTATTTTCACTTGTTTGAATGTAATTTTTTTTTTAAATAAAACTACACACAATGGTTTTATCTTCATGTTTTCTTTGAAAATAAAAACCAATTAAATTATGTTTGAAAATTATCTCCTTCCTACTCGTTAGAGAAAACAAACATTGTCTACATTGAAAAAAATTTTTTGTGACTTACATGCACTTTTATTATTTAATAAGGTTGTTGGGACAGTACACAATAATTTTCATAAATATCTTCGGATCTCAGAACAATTTAAACTAATCATATTTACACGGTACGGTGTAACTTAATTTTATTCATTATTTTTTTAATTGAAATAATAAACTCTTGATTAATCAATTATAAAGTAGTGTAGAAAGGTGCTATATATACATGTATATTTTGTAATCAAGAGTAATTACAGGGATATTAAATTGTAGGGATACTAAATATTTTTTGAAAAAAAGTTTCAATAAAAGTTGTTTATTTAAAAAAAAAGGAACATGTTTAGTATTTAATTTTTATACCCAGTATATTGTAAATATACAGGGTATATTCAGTTTGGGTCCGACTTTGTAACGTTTGAAAATATTGATCGCAGAAATAAATTTTTGTTATAGGTGTTCATAAAACTACCTAATTAGTCCATTTCAGCGTGTCCGTCAGCAAGAACGAAAAGAGACAACGGACTGAATTTTTTTTCTGTGTTCTAGAACGAAAAAGTTAGGTCAAGTTCGTTAATGGTCAAAATCGGACCATGTTTGGGTAAAATGGGCAAAACTGTCTATCTTTGAAACCATAAGAGATATGACAAAAATTAAATGACAAAAAATATTCTTCTTTTTAATATAAACAACTTTTGTTTGAAAAAAATTTTCTATAAACTCAGTATATACTGAGTATTCAAACAATTAACTCAATTAGTTGTTACATTACTTGTTTTTCTACTTCTTACGGGTTTCAAAGATGGATACATTCCCTTTGATTTTGTCTATTCATGAACTTCACCCCACTTTTTAGCTCACACATATACAATTTCATCTTGCTATCTCTTTTCGTTTTCGAGACCGGAAACAGATAGGTGGGCAGATATGCGGAAATGGACTAATTAGGTCAGTTTATGAACACCAATACAACAAAAATTTTATTTTGCGAATAATATTTTCAACCGTTACAATGCCGGGACTAAACTTAATATATTCTTGTATATATTAAAAACCCAACCCAACAACCTTGATCGTATTGTTATTTAAAATTATTATAATACATAATTATTTTTATTTTTATGTTTTTCTACTTTAAACTTTACAGGACGCGACGCGACGCAATGCGCGGCGAAGCAAAGGTACAACAAGGGGTGGTGTTGCTGCTGTTATTATTATTATAAACAACAGAACATTATTAAAAGTATAAAAGTAAATATGATAACATAGAATTTTTATGTCGCCATTAATATAAATTATTCATTAGAAATATATATAGAAACATAAAACTATACTAATTATAAACGAAACGGTGGTACATAGCAGCGCCAGCATATAGAATCGTCGAGTCGAGATAGAATGTCGAGAAGAAAACTTTCTTACAACACAATATTGTAAAGTAAAAATAAGATAAGAATATATGTAGTAGAAGGTTTATTTTGTTACATCATTTTCTCAAATGGATACACAACTTACAACACAAATATATGCATTGTTATGGATGTACAGTGTGTACAAGTAAGTTCTGAATCTATACCTAGACAAACATAAAGCATTTTCCTGGACAAAAATCCTTAATAATTATTAAATTATACAAATATTTTCGTTAGAATATATTTAAATAGACTATAGTTTCACAAACGCAGTTGCATCATCAGAAAATATACAATTATGACTAATAAAGATTATTATATATTTTTGGAAGATGCAACTGTGATTGCGAAACTATAATTAAAACAAGGCGTATGGTGGATTTTTCTCCGAGTTACATTTCTCTTAAGTGCGCCCATAAGGTCCACACGATCAACTTCTCAGTCTTTGTTTTATCTTATCTGAATAATTTTCGTAAATTTTCAACATTTCAACCAATTTTTGCGAAATTGTTAAACTACCAATTCCTAGTCTATACACAAAAATTCCTTCCACTTCACTCACATCCGATTTTAGGGCAACCTCTACAATCTATTTATATATCTAAGGCATGCAAATCTAACTGGAACACGATGTATTTACCTGAGTGCACAGAAATGAGAACTTACAGCATAATAGAAAAAGTTATGTTAATATTTTTACCTTATTATAATTATGTTTTATAAAAAAAATTGCATAATTACAATTAGATAAAACTAAAGCGTTTTCAATGGAATACAAACTTAACTATATGTCGTCTAAACGTTAAAAAATTTAACTATCTATGCCTGGGTAATTATAAGTAATATGTCAACAATAGTTTTCGTTCAATTATTGGAGTCCACTCATCCAAATTATTGTCTATATCTATTGTAGAAATATATCGAAAAACTCTAGCAAATTGATTCTAAAATCGAAGTTTATCAATGTTAATTAAAACGACAATTTATTGGTCTTTAAACCAACCTTTTATTAGGCCTGAATATTTAATAATGAATACACAGTTTGTATGTAGCGATATGTAACCTGGCGACATATGTATTGCCCTAAGGCGACTACATATTGAATTTTATAGTTGATTTGTGTCAAAAGCCCAACACGGGATAGAAGTGGCAGCCAGGGAAATGACGGGGCAGTAGGCTTACACACGAGGACAGTTATGGTTTTCATTACTTGGCCGGCAATTTTGTGTGGACATGGTGAGTGCCATCTGGTCAGAGAATATGTGAGAACATGACCCTGGCGCTCTACTGGCAAACAGTACCTTTTAAGATACATCCAAAAGATACTGCTACTAAGGGGCATGGCCCTCTTACTATCCCTCTGGGGTCCACTAAACTCAAACCTTCTTGAGTTTCGTGGTCGTCAGAAGCCAACTGGACGTTGAAGTGGTAGTAATCTTGCACACGAGCACAACAGAGGGATAATAGCTAGTGGCCATTACCGGCCAGTACTATGGGCAATCACTATTGTTTCCGTGTACAGGGGACTTCATTCATTGGGTTTTTGGGAAAATGTTTCGAACAAAATTTGTTAAATATATTTATAACTGAATAAATAACGGACATATCAATTATAAAGTTTTGAAAAAATGTTCACTACTTATATTCGATCAAATCGAAAATTTTGACGTTGACTTTCAAACGTTTCCCGTTGTCTGGTGGAATGACTTCTAATATTAATTTTAAAAGACGAAGTGAATCTTCTTCATAATAATTTATGTATTAATTAACTAATTTACTTTCTACTTTGTTTTAGAACAGAATTTTCGTTCGAAAGTGATATTCTAAAGTAATATCACTTTTGAAATATAATAATAATAATAATCATAATAATATTTCAGACATCATACAGTACAGGAGGAACAGACGTACAGACACATATCTGTAAAAACATTGTAGCAGCAGTCAGAAAACCCGACTACAATGATAACCGCACACATTATGTTTTAGAGAGCACAAAGTATATGAATTTTATAGTAATATTGGATGAAACCTGTTGAAAATTCCTGTTATTTCTTTTATATTGTTAAGAATTCTAGGTTTTTTGAAATTAAATTTCAAATTTTGCCCCAATTACTAGAACAATTATTTTATATATACGTATTTCGATTACAAAGTAGTCATCATCCGTATGAATTAGCTAATCGTAACTATCTCCGGGATATGGAGTCAAAGATATCAAATGTCTGTTTATCTATTTGTTTATTTGTTTGTTTGAGCATCACGTAAAATCTACTGGATCGATTTTGATGAAATTTTTTTTGTTTTTAAATCTAATGATTAGACTTAAATAATGGTATTTTATCTCGCTACGAAAGATGGAATCCGAAAATATTCGCTGAATTTGAAATTTGGTGGAGGTGTCGATAATATTTAAAGTAGTGGAAGCGGTGGGAACTACACATTTTTGTGGTAGTGGAAGCGGTGGGAAATTACATTGAGGTTTTAATTCTTAAAATGACGTAAGCCGAAGATATAACAATAAAGCTCGGCCGAAGCCGCGGGTATAAGCTGGTAATTTTATAAAGTTGGTTAGTTTGTATGTTTGATTGCACTAATCTCAGGAACTACTGCTCCGATTTTGAAAATTCTTTTTGCATTAGATAGCCTGATTATTATTTGGATGGTTATAGGCTATAAAAGTTTGAACTTTATTCCTCTATGCCACGTGGTTAACGCGTGGAACTAAAAATGTGACTTCTAAACGAAGCCAGAGCGAAAATATCTTTACATATTAAAAATGTTTACTTAATACAAACTAACAACTTTGATATGAAACAGTGTAAAGCCTGTGCGGGCAGCTAGTCGAATTATAAAATATCTCACGCATTTCTTTGAAATTTCATAAAAATCTATCATTTAATTAAAAATAATATAATGCAGAATTTCAACTTCTTAGACAACAACACTTTCTTGCAAATTTTTTGGCCAGAAAACAGAGGTTATTCAAGACAATTATATATATATTTATCTGATACGTATCGTGTGATTTCTATAATAATGTGTTAGTAGATAGTAGGCTACATGAGTTAACTGTAGCCTAGTCTCTTTGCTGTTTAGACATTTCCACGATTCACAAATGAAAAAGTTTTCTTATTTGAAATTTTGTAGCCACATGCGTTTTTTAAATAAGTTTAATGAGTGTTTGGATATTATTATAAAACTAATTGTTTTAATCTAGCTCAGGCGAGTCGTCAATTTCGCCCAATTTACATTTTTAACCACTCAGTAAGTTTAAGCAAGATAAAAATAATCAAAAAATGAGTGGACGAGTCCTTTTTACGTTTTATCAAACGACTCGTCCCCACTCGTTCAAATTGCTCGACACATGGTTAACACGGATTGAGTTGAGCGTGTTTTTTGGGTAACTCATTTGTGAGTTTAAGAAAAAAAAATCATTTGATTTAGAAAAAATAGAGATTGGCGAAAATATTACGTTTTTTGACGGCATATTTTGTAGCTTTTAGATGTTAAACACTTTCAAATTTAACATTCGCGTAGCATTTATTTAACGACGTTGTAGAGAATTTGTCAACATAAATACAGTAGAAACCACATAACTAAGGACGCTATATCCGATAGTTGAAATGGCACAAAACGCGCATGAGGGAGAAAACAAAATAATCCTTCTTATTCCATTACTCATTAAATTAAGGTTCAATATAGGGTTTTGTTTTACTGAAAAAATATGATAAAGGTTCGTCGCTTATAGCGAAATGTTGCTTTATCCAATGTTGTTATAGGCGGTATGTAAATACGTGTTTATATGGGGATTCGACCGGAGCCTTGCCAGTCGTAATAACCGATCCGTCGTTGTAAACGATGTCAGAATAGCCGGTTTCGACTGTAATTTCCTCCTTGCGTTTAATACCAGAACATAAAATTTGCATTTTACCTCACAAAAATTCAAATTTGTGTAAAACTTTGTGGTTTCGCATGACTATATTTTCTGCATAAATTAGTCCGTTTGTTGTAGATTGTGATTTAATTGCATAATTATGTAATTGCAAACATTTGATAGTTGTTAACCGTATATTGAATTTGAGGAGTCAAGTTTTACAACATATTGCCGTCGCAATGCACCACTCTCCTAATAATATATATATATATTGTGTGTATGTATGTAGTATATATGTGAACTTTAAAACACCTCCTGTTTCCCCACTGATTCATATGGTATGCAATATTATATTACATACACAGAATTATCCCAAAACCATATATGATAGTGTTCTATGTATAGTCTCAGAATTGCAATATATGCAAAAATTAACTAAATTATAGATCATTTCATAAGAGAATGCCACAATGGAAATTGAAATTGATTCGTGTAATATATACAGGAATTGCAAAATTTGGCCCGTATTCTATGTCGTATGACCAGGGGCGTAGCTACCGCCGTATCAATTATACGGGGCCCCCGATGTGCGTAAGCAAAAATTGAGAGTGTATATTTAATTTGAATTGTTAGTAAAAATTTTGGAAAAAGTGACAAATATAAATTATGATGAATAAATATTTCTTTTAATTTTATGCAAACATTTTTTTTTCTTTTGTGAGAAATCTTTACCCTTCATAAGGGCCCCCAAACAAATTTTTATACGGGGCCGTATAAAAATCAAAAACACTGCGTATGACGTGTAGAATTGTAATCAATAGAATTGTACTATAAAGACCTTATCTTATCCTTTTGGGATCGATAAAAAAGTCCTAGAAAGGTCAACTTGCCAGGCTTCGACCTCCCTTTCGCTACTACTACTACATGGGTCACAAAAGTAGTGTTCATTTTTCAAAATTTTTAGCTGATTTGTTCCTAAATCATTCTTTGCATTTTGGAAAAATGTCTCGAATAATATTTGTTGGTATATTTATAATGACCATCTTTTATCCGTAGTATTTTTAAGAAATTCGAATGAATAAGGTACCCTCCCATTCAATAAAATTGAATAGACCTGAAATGTTAATTTTCTTATATTTCATAAAACTCCTCACTTTTGTAACTCGCTGTATAATGGTTCGTTTATAAACAAAGATAACTAGTATATATTTTAAGTGTGAAAAAACAAATGGAAGTATAGTAAACAACATTTACTACAAGAATAATCTAAATTGTGAGAGACTGATTCGATTCAGATCTGTTCAATTTTATTGAACGGGAGTGTACAAATCACTTATAAAAGTGAACACTACTTTTGTGATTATGTATTCTATATGAACTCCTAAAGTGACTTTGTCAAATTTCTATAGTCGATTTATTTCGAATCCATTTTGTTTTCGAAACAATATTTCTAAAAAAAATTGTTGTTGATTTTTGAAACGAATTAAAATATATTATATTTTGTGTATACTTAAACGACACAACACGATGTTAATCTCCAATACGGTTATGAAGACACATGTATCAAAGGACAAGTGTACAGTATATATACTAATACGTTTTTGAGTTTATTTTTACCCGCGTTTAACATGAGATATCATGATTGGATTTGATTTCAAACCAATTAGAATACATTTTTTCGTTAAGTCAAATGTATACTTATATGTTAAAAAACGTTTTAGACACGTGTACGTATACGTGTTAAGACAGTCATCGTTTTTAAGAAGAAGTATAAATTTTAATATATACATACTCGTACGTATATATATTATTATATAATAATAAACATACAGATATATTTTATATATAATTACTGTTGGTGCTCTAGTGCTTGCCGTTGGTGTGCTGTGATGTACTTTTCGGCGGCGCAGCGATGTTAAGGATTATCTGCGTTTGAATTGGATTAATACTCTACGACTATTTCCCATAATAATATCACTACACAACAACAACAACAACAATTTATATATATATATATATATATATATATATATATATATATATATATATAGAATAGAAGAACAATTCTAATTGTAATTCAAAATACATTACACGTTTATTTATTTATTATAATGCTTAGTAATATCTATCTTTATATCTACCATCTGATCAAAAATATTATTGACGAACCTAGCGTTTAGCGATACGCTTTTGGTGGTCAAATTATGCTTCTAACAAGATAGGTCTTATAGAGTATGTGCTTTTTGCGAAACATTATCAGGGACGCTACAATTATGTGACGAAAAAGTTATAAAAAGCGAAATCTTCACATTGTCTTTCTCCCCATGAGGGCCGAGCACTATGGATTTATTTGGCAAGCAAAAAGAAAACAAACGCACAACTATTATAGAGACGTAAATCTCGAGTTCAGTTTTCAATTTGCACTCATAAGAGGTGAACATATTCCTTAAACCTGTAAGAATATACCAAGTTATCCTGGTGTATTCCTACATTTGGTTTTAATACCCATATTTATTTTTAAATAGGCAAAAAATTGGTTAATTTAGATTAAAGTTCAATAAGTTAACTTGTATTCGCACAAATTTTGGGTTTGGGTTTGCTTTTAAGAACTAGGATACTTTAATATATTTCTACAAACCCTTATCTGAACCGTATATCCTTAAAACCCTCTATAAATTTTTATCTTCTGATACCTCCGAAATTCTCGACAAATATCGTATTCAGAATTTTCAACCGAATATGAGCATCCATTACAAAGATAATAAAATAATTTTGATACCCATTTTTGTGCGTGAACTATTTGTTACAAATCTCTGAGAAAACCATAAAATAGATGAGTCTTATCTTGTACTCTTCATATGGAGATGGTATAATAATATTTTTCGTAACATTGTATATAATTTTGTTGGGTACTTTGGCTCCAATATTCGTGTGATGTTATGCCATTTTATTTAGTAATAATATTCTAAAACATTCACCATATTATTATGTTCGTTAAACTTTAGCTGAGCTTTAACTACCAGTAGTAGGTACTAAGTAGACAATATTGGATGATATTTAAACCCACTAAACTCACTACTCACCCCCCACCCCCACCCCCAAGCAAAACAAACACATATTTATTTAATTTAAATATTTATAGTGTTTAGAGAAATAATAATGTCCATAATATTTGGATGCCAATTTCGAATATATAATTGATATAATATAAATGATATTGAACAGTTTATTGATATGATAATATAATTATTGATAGTAATTATTGGTAATTTCTATTGATGATTAGTATTCATATAGTTCCAGTTCATTATTGGTACTAATTAGTCGTATTTAGTACCAATTGATTGCACACTATTCACCACCTATTTTACAAATTTTGATTGCCAATTAATTGAGTAAATATAGATATGCAATTCTATATTCAGATTTATTTTGCGCGTATACAGATTGTTTTTTGTAAAATATCTCGTAAACCGTGTGCTTTTTTGTATAAATAGTTATATGAAATTTATAGAGAAATTTACAATTTTCTACAAAAAAAGATGCAAACACCTTTTTCGTAGCGATTTAAAAAATTACTAATTTAATGTCAACGTGCTAATTACCAAAACTTTGAGGATGAATTCACAATGATTCCACAATGATACCACCTCAGTATTCGACCGCTATACTGATTCTTGTGTGAAACATTTTTTTCCTAAAATGCATAAGATTTAAGATATATTTAGGTGGAAACTTTTCAAATGAACATCCCGTATCGTAAATGAATCGTTAATATATTTTTTTCCAATATGTTTGATATAAATATTATTGAATAACATTTGATATTTTAAAATATACATACATGTAACAACAATATTGACTTGTTTATCTAAAATATTATAATATTAGAGAATGTTTATGTTATTTTTCTTCGTCGAAAAACATTTAGTTTTATAGTTTTATCAGTTTTCTATGTACGTATAGAAATTTGAAACTTGCTGAAAACTATAACTTTGTATGTGTACACTTATATGATGGCTGTAATATCACCACCACTATATGAAATGTATCATCATGTTCTGTTCGAGTAAGTAATTCCAATGCGGTAGAGTTATCGGTACTTATTGGAAATATTCATTTCGATACTCAACACGTTAGTTTAAAGTTTAGAATTGTTTTGCTTGTAATAGGGAATTATGGGAAATATCCAATCAGTGTGTCCTTGTTAAACGAACAAATTAAAATATAAAAAGCTATCAGATAGAATGCTTGTAATAGATCTTAAGTTGAAAGTCAGTAAATTTAAATAAAAAAAATCAACCTACCTTAATCAATTGAAAATAACACCTGAGTTAATTACTTAAATACCCTGTATATACAGAGTTCGATATCAATTTACATCCTTTTACATTGTACAAAATAGTAAGAATATTTCTATTTTCTAGATTTATTTGTGTTTGTTTCGTCTTATTTTAATGTTATCCATTTTCGTTGACTACAAAGTACTTTTCAAGTTAAAGTACATACATTTGAATGATGATGTTGTCGTGTTACATATAGTATTTTTCTAGTAGATATATGTATAAGTGTGTATATGTTTATATTATAATAAAATATATTTTTCTGTTGCCTAAATTCAATAAAAGTATATAAAATGTTGTCGGTCTTTTCTATGTATATATGTATGTATGTATATAAAAATATTGTTTTGTTTTATTTCTGATGTCTGGTTTTTGTGGTGTGCGCGATCAACTTATCTTTTTCAATTGTGTGTAGATAGATACACTTTCCCGTATGGCATGTGCCATAGAATGGTGTGCTAAAAACTTATATGTCTCTATGAGGTATGTAGTCGACTCTATGCTACTAAATCTCAATATACTTTCATATTTAGATACCTTTGCAGAATCACTACGTATGCCCCTTGTTATTTAGGTAACTATATGTTGTTACCTCAGTAACTATCAACAAACATATACTGACATATTTTATTACGAAAAATAAAGAGTGGTTTGAATTCCAAATTGTGTTTATTAATTATTCTAGAATTAGGTTCTAGGCAATTGGAATTCTACTCCTTACAAGCTCAACACAAAAGATCTGATATTAATAAATCCTATTGTAAGGTGGAATAGTCTATGAGGGATACATTTTTATTTGCGTCCCATATGGTCCATACGATCAGTTTTTTTTTTGGCGCGTTATGAGAATCCGATCAGAGTGTATTTTCATCATGCAACGATTCGCTGATATATCACTCGACAGATGTAGCACTCACTAGATCGATGTAACACTGATTTCAATTCCGTTCTATTGCACAATGTTTGGGAATCGATCAGTCAAAAATTTACACACATTATATGGTGATACGAAACAGACAGACTGTCTGTCACACAAGCAGTATGACTACACTGGACAGTGGACAGTAATTATGTTTGTGTGTGATATTATTTTTGAATTTTGAAATATAAGACAATATTATACATTATATAGGGTGGTGCATAAGTAACGTTATGATTTATTTAATGAATGCGTATTTGTGCATCACTTGGTTTTAACTCGTGAACCAATTGAATCTTATATGGGAACTGCACGAGGTCTACCACCTCGCGGAAGGTCAAAGACAGCCCCATGTTACTGACAACGCTGAACCAATCGGTAAATTGTCGGAACATGAAAGAAATTTCGATATAATTTTTGTGTCTGAATAATCAAATGCTGACTTTCAAAATAAAATTGAACAACTTTGGTTCTTTGTTCTGTGCTGAGTCTTTCCATCATAAATTTCCCAAGTTTTTCAAAGTTGAGTTGTATTATTCTGGTAAATAGCTACACCGCCAGTTCTTAACTTTGCACATTTAAATTTAACTATACAGTTGAAATTAGGTACAGGAATGTTTTCATGATTATGACCACATGTTTCTGATAGAATATAATATCCTTCAAATGAGGATTACGAGCCACGCTATTAAAAATAACTCATGAAAATAGTTTAATTGTCATTTTAATTTCATCAGACACATATATTTGAAACATCCTGTACATAATGTATATATTCAATACAATCATAATAATAACATTGCAAATACGGAAAAAGAGTTGGAAGGGATATTTTTAGTTTGTTTTTCCTATATTTTCAATTTAATTTTCGATATTGAAAAAGTTTGTTTTCATTTTTATTTCTATAACAAAATATTATAAAATATAATAATAAAAACATATTTTTAAATATTAACAAAAAGCTAAAAACACATTTTTAACGTTTAAATATATATATATATATATATTGTTCTTATCTAGACATGTACAACTTTACCCCAATGGTGCATTTAACATCAGAATACTTTATAAATATTACAAGATGATATCTATAATACATTTTTTGATATGAATTGTTTTCCTTTTTTTGATGTATCAATTGCAGGTCAGGTTTTTCAACATTTTGATAGGTTTCACACAAATCTTATCCGAAATATTTTCTGGCACACGATTTTCCAATCAAAAGTGTACACAGAGTAGTGCCAAACATTATGTCCACATAAGAAGAAAATTTCTAAAACACTTTTAGCTCTTTTAAATTTTGTTTAAACAATGATGATTTGCTATTTAAAAATTACTATCTATTTTATTTTTTAAATTCATTACTACCGAAGATTATTCCATCTTTGCAGAACGAAAAATAATAAAAAAATTTCCGGAATTCGAAAAAATAATAAGAGTGATACTTGAAATGATGAAACAAAAGTAATATATTAACAAATTTTTTGTTTGTTGATTAGATGAATTGTTGCAAAAACAAAGTGCTGAATGTGTTTGGACGCACTTGGAAACAAATTTTGAAAAATAAGTGGTTTTTTGTGGTACTGTGTACAAAATATCTGATAATAGATTTCTCAGTTTGCATTCTGTATATAAATAAATAACACATCCTATTATTATATATTCCCTATCTATATACCCCTATTTACAAAACAGATAAAATAATATTTCATCAGTAGACAAATCGAACTTCAAACGATGATTTTTCTAGATATGATTGTTGTTGGTTGGATAACAACATTCACAAGATTATTAATTCAAGTAGAAATGTCTGAAGAGTTGTGTTATTAAATTTATATTCGAAAAAAAGTAAAATAAATTCTATTTATTTTTTATAATATTTACCAGATGCAGACCAGAAATGGTTTTACAATAAACTTTGTTTTTTTTTTTAAATTTATTTTATATAATTGACTTTAGTCAATTATTTGTCGATAGATACTGTACACTAGTCAAGTATTTTTGGCGGGCGACCTCTGCGCGACAAAGTCTCGTGTTTTTTATTTTAAATTATGGTTCTGTCAAAACTCAGAAGTGCAATTAGATATTTTTAGAAAAAAAAAAGTATTTCGATAGGTACAAAATTATGTACTAGTTTTCATGTCTATGAACAGATTGATGTCAATGATTCTCAGCTAATTTTTGGTGTTAAGAGAAATATTAAAGAAAAGGTATCTAAATATTAAAGAAAACTAAGATTTAAAATCGAGTACATTACATATTCAAGAAAAACTATACCAGCTTCTAAAGTAAAAACTAAAACTCTTTCCGTAATAATAAATATATCAATGCAATTATCCCGAAATAAACGCTGTTATTTAAATATCTTTTAATACATAATATATTATAATATTACATGAGATCAAATTATATACAGTGAAAATATTATTCACATTTTTACCTTACAAGCAGAAAATTATGTATTTATAGAGATATATTATTTACAGTGGAATTCGTGTACCAAGGTTTCCTATACGACGATATTCCGGGTATCAAAATGCAATGTTTTTGATTGGTTTTTTATATATTTATTTGGATGATATTAGTCGGATACTACGATATTTAACAAGAAATGGTGTCTACTTACGCCTCTAACCTGCATGTATTCTGCCTGATTCTTTGTTGCTTTTCTAAGAATAGGCTTGTTGGTCACTATTTAATTTTGTTCTCGATTTTAATAATAATCGTTTTCTAGGGTAATTTTGACTCAAACAAAATCAGGTTCATTTGAACGTCCGACAAACACATTTCAAAATTTTTCTATTTCAATTCAAACAGTTTTCAATTTTAGTACTATGGATCTGATATCTTGAAAACCGTTAATCGTATCGTATTTTAACTAGTGCCATCGTTTTTGCTAGGTCCAAATTAGCTTAAAACGAAGTTTTTATCAAAATAGGAGACATGAAATTTTTCTCGAATTTCTGCGATTTTATTAAGGGGTACCCCTTAGTAAAAAATGCGAAAAAGTGAAGAAAATTTTTGTTCTCGATTTTAATAATAATCATTTTCTAGGGTTATTTTGACCCAAACAATATGAAAATCAGGTTCATTTGAACATCCGACAAACACATTTCAAAATTTTTCTATTTCAATTCATACAGTTTTCAATTTTAGTACTATGGATCTGATATCTTGAAAATCGTTAATCGTATCGTATTTTAACTAGTGCCATCTTTTGTGCTAGGTCCAAATTAGTTTAAAACAAAGTTTTTATCAAAATCGGAGACATAAAATTTGTTTCCAATTTTTGCGATTTTTTTAAGGGGTACCCCTTAGTTAAAATGCGAAAAAATTGAAAAATATTTTGATCTCGATTTCAATAATAATCACTTTCTAGGGTAGTTTTCACCCAAATAGTACGAAAATCAGCTTCATTTTAATGTCCGATCAACGGATTTCAAAACTTTCCCTTCTCAATTCATACTAAATTAAATTTTAGCACTATCGTTTTTAAAACAAAAAGAACTCTTGTTTATTTTCTTTCTCAGTATATATCGAGTATTAAAGCAATTAACTCAGTTAGTTGTTATTTTCACTTGTTTTTTTTCTTTTTTAAGAATAAAACGAATTTTTATTATCCTATGGATATATTAATTATTTTTAGTTAAATTCGGAGACAACGATCTAAATTGCTAGAGGTGCCTTGAAATTCATTCTACGCGATTTCCACTTTATACATTCTCTAGATATAGATACGTACATATATGTGAGGAAAATGTGGAAAATATAGTTTTTTTTTTCTTCTTTCTATATATTCATATAGCAAGCAACAACATATTATTATTATCATCGTATAGAACCTACTTACCGAAGAGGTATTGGAGAATATTATTATTATGATTATAATACATATATTACATAATTTATGAATATTGAATTTGAAAATCCGCATTTAATTTCTGTTCTCTACGAACATTCGAGAATGAACAGCACATAGAATGTGCTTGCCTTTACCTTTTTAGTTACCATAGGTAACACAACTCTTTGCTTTCTACATAGGTAGGTATACTTTTAATATACATATTTTCGAATATAGAATGATTCATATTTGTAATTTTGGAAAAAAGTAATCCAAATTTTTGAATATTTCATCTAAACTGTTTTCAAGAGAAACACCACGTAGGCTAAGAACTTTGGACCGTTTGATACTTAATTTTCTCTAACGAATTATGGACCTACTTAAGTTCCACGGTCTTGCCAATTTAATTTTGTGTATTTTAAGGTTTTGTATATATTTTAATAGTTTATAATGGCCTTTAGTTATCAAGTGGTCCTTGAGTAGTGCTAAGCCCATTTTTTATTAAACGTTCAGGTTTTAGGAATGGTAGTACTTTTGTTCTGATATACTTCGAGATATTTGACAAATGAACGCTATTGTTGTGGCCATGTGTAGCATGTTTCAATTTCGATATTTCTATGGCTACGAGTCCAAGTGGCCGAGCGGTCTAAGGCGTTATGTCTGCGCAGTATGCCTACTTGGAAACTGGGAGGTTATGGGTTCAAATCCCGACATCGGCAGTTTGCCAATTATTAAGAAAAAAAGGGGCGGTTAATTGACTAAACTGCCAGGATATGGACAAGAAGGAAGAAACTGGCTATGCTTGAGAAGGTTTTCTGTAGTTTCCTTCACGAACTCCAGTTGAATATCGGCATAGTTCCTATGATAGTCGGCTGCAGCCGCATATCCTACCAATTCCTAGTCTATACACAAAAATTCCTTCCTCTCCACTTGCATCCTCACATCGTTAGGCATCACAATGGACCTTATGGTCGAAGTGTAGCCCGTCCAGGGCAGCCTCTGCAATCTATCTATCTATCTTCCTATGGCTATTCTTAAAAATAACACCTTGCATATGAAGCCTCGCAAGCATAGACTATTGTTTCTTAGGATTATCTTTTTGAGTCCTGTTTTGACAAAGCTTTCGAGAACAAGAGAAACGATAGTTTCTTTATTCGGATATAGGTTTAAGACATTTTTTGAAGCGATAAATTGATCCAGGAAATGATCTAGAGTTGTTTCCTTCACAACAAAAAATCTTCAGTAGCTCTCCAAGTCCTTATTACCCTATATGGACATTTTCTAAGAAAAATAATTTGTTTTTCCTTAGAATCATACTTACTTTGATCATTTTTCGGGACGCAAATGTAAAAAGCTTTGACTTATTTCCGCAATAGAGGAATGCCATATTTAAATAGTCATCGTTTAATTTTCACAATCTAGTAAATCTGGTACCCTGTATATAAGAATTGGCATAGGTAAATAAAGTGTTCAGGAATTAGAATAGAGACTACTTTATTGGTCTGGAGACATAATTCCTTAAGGAAAGTTCAGAATGAACAGCACCATACACGATGAATAACTATATCACATGTATTATAAACTTACTTACAAATATCTTCTCTACAAAGATGGATTTTTTTTTTTTTGCTTTATCGTATCAGATAATATATTTTAAACTAAATCAAATTATTTTTATGCATTAAAATTACATAAATCGATTATATTCGTATTCTGTTTCAAAAATTTTAAACTACCAGACAATTTAATTTGGACATATATTTATGAGCTTGAGAAAATATTAGATTTTGAGAGCTCTGACAGTATTTATAAACGATAACAGTAAAAGTTAAGCGAAAAGGTTGTTTTTTTTTGGTTGAAATCGACTAAATCATATTTTTTAGGATCCCGCATTAATCTTATGGAAATTGGTGTTCGGTCGTTATCAAATAAAACATGGATTAGTTCCTTTCTGATTTATAGAGGTTATATAGAATTTGGATAATAGTTTTTATATCTCTATATATATAAAAGGGAAATATACATGTGCATGTGTGTATTTCTCTGAATTGTTTGGAGAAATTTTTAGGAGCAATAATCAACTGTAGAAGACTAGTGTTTACTTTATAGACCAATGTCATTGGATTTTTAATTAAATACTGATATGAAAAATCCAATGACATTTGTCTATAAAGTATACGCTAAAGTCTTCTACAGTTTGTCTTACGTAACCAAAATGGAATTTACGCAAACATCGTATTGTTGACGCTTAAGTATATACAAATAAATATATATATGAATAATAACTTCGACAGAAGTAATACTGTCAAAAAAAAGAAGAAAGAATGATATGAAAAAGTTGGCTGTTACGTCAGAATCGTCTTTGGTGTAGCGGTAAGCAAAAACACTGGACTAGATATCCAGAGGACCGAGGTTCGATTCCTGGTTGACGAGTTGACGTATTAATTTACAAGCCAGTATGTACCCGGGTATATAAGCTATTAAATTCACTTGTTTCATATACAATAATATTTTTATGCATGCTGTATTGTAAATATTTGAAAGTAGTAAAACAGTGGTGTCTGTTTGTTTTACATTGGTAATGCATTAAATATGATGAAAAAGTGTTTTTTGAAAATAAAACTTTCTCTCTGAAAGAGATACACTACTTGCGTTTGTCTGTGTATCTATCTATCTATCCATGTGTATGCATGAACAGATTTTCAAACATTATCTAAAGCTTATACATACATACAACACGATATATATATATATATATATATATATATATATATATATATATATATGTTTTCTCGAAAACAAATATTCTTAAATAAAATGTATTTTATTCTGTTTTACTTGTGAAAATCAAAAGTTGTTAAAAGAGTTTTGTCTTTTACACAATATTTTTTATAGTGGGAAAACTTTTCTAAATCGTCTTATGCGAGATTATTTATTTATGCTTCTAAATACTTAAATTTAAAGAAATTTACTATAATGCAGCATTCTTGGAAAAGTCTTATTGTGGATATATCTTGTAACTGAAGCCCTTACAACTGAGTAACGTAATATTTCTCCCTGTTAAGGCCTGATTGTCTTAAAATGACTTAATCATTTGGTTATTTAAAATTTGTAGGCTAAATATCAATTTTGATGTCTACAATTTTAAAATACTTAACTTCCATACGAATGCTCACCCCACGTTTCACCCCGTTCCTTGAAGGCCCAAAGTGAGACACGAACCAAATTAGCAACAAGCAACATATCTCTGAATCCATATCCCAGAGATAGTTACGATTAGCTAATTCATACTGATGATGACGGCTTTGTAGTCGAGATACGTATTTATAAAATACAAACAAATTTTCTAGGAATTGGGGCAAAATTTTAATTTTAATTGCAAAAAATCTACAGTTTGATTATCTTAATAATCTTTATATTCTCAAAAATGTTTTTCCGTAATTTTTGGAGGAATTCTATACGGCAGAATGGAAAATAGTACGAACGGGCCTTTAATAGTGAATATTAAAAAATACCAAGAATATCTCACACAATCTTACATAACAATAAACATATTTTTTCGAATTCATATTTAATATTTTTTATTAATATCTGCTACTTATACATAAGGTAGAAAAAAAATATGCTTTCTATACATTTCCCATGTGCTATGCGAATGACATAAGAGCATTGTAAGAAACATTACAATGTTCAAATTTATAATATGTTCAATAAATATTGACCAATATTAGAAGTACATATTCAAGGTCAACCAACCTTTTAACGAATAAAAATGTCAAGAATTTGTATCCATAGAACACTGATAGAAGTAATTCCTTGCAGTAAGAACAATTTTTTTAAACCAAGAATTTCTGACTCTCATATATAAGGAAGATTATAAATATTTGGTATAAGAAAATAAGTAGAGGTAGGTAGATAGATTGTAGGGGCTGCCCTGGACGGGCTACACTTCGACCATAAGATCCATTGTGCTGCCTAATGATGTGATGATGTGAGTGGAGTGGAAGGAATTTTTATGTATAGACTAGGAATTGGTAGGATATGGGGCTGCAGCCGACTATGATAGGAACTATGCCGATATTCATCTGGAGTTTGTCAAGAAAACTGCAGAAAACCTTCTCAAGCATAGCCGGTTACTTCGTTCTTGTCCATACGCCGACAGTTGAGTCAATTAACCACCCCTTTTTTTTTCTTAATAATTGACAAACTGTCGATGTCGGAATTCGAATCCACAACCTCCCAGCTTCCAAGTAGACATACTGCGCAGACAAAACGCCTTAGACCGCTTGGCCAATTGGGCTGGTTAGAAAATAAGTATCTTGACAACTATAGTTTTGAGTTGAGAAAATTATCCTAACTAAAGGATAAACTGACTCTTGACTCAGGAATCTTGAAATTCTTAAACTGAAATGATGATTTTTTTGGACCAAGATGCTAAAATTTCGAACCGAAATAAACATTTGTTTAATCCAAACAAATGAAACTTTTTAAAGAAGTAATGAAATACTTTAGTTAAATATATTTCAGTTAAATATATATACTTCAGTTAAAGAAGCTGCATAAACTTTGTCTTCTTGAGTTTTTTATTTATGTATAAGAATTTAATCTTCTTGACTAAAGAACCACAAGAGTATTTGGCCAAGAAAGACTCTCTTAGGTCAAGACTAACGAACTCTATTCAAAAAAAGGCCGATCAAGAAGTTTAGTTTCTTTGTTCAACTAAACATATGGTTTTGTTTCAACTGCGTAGTCTTGAATAAAAAACAAGGGTTTAATTATTGAAGCAAATATTTTGAAGAGAATATTTTTTCTAGAGGAAAGAAATTCCTTCTATCAGTGTATATATGTATGAATGTGTGTATGTATGTATGTATGTATGTATATACGCTCGTAACAATTATATTAAAACGTGTCTTCAATCTTCATGGTACATTGACTATTACAGTTTATGTGACATTTGTTCAATCGACTTTAAGGGAAAATAATATCGGTGTCCACAAAATGGGAACATGGTTACTGTTATGTGGAATGAGATAGGTTCGAGTTTTATTATTTAATAGTGAAAATATATAATCTATATATATATATATATATATATATATATATATACTGAATAAATTGTTTTTCATGTTTTATATGACATATTATGCTATTAAGCAGCGTGTGGCTCATGAAATTGTTAACAGTTAATTTTCAAGAGGATGTCAGGGTGTCTCAGATTTTAATCCGAAAAATTAAATAAGTGATAAATCTCCCAAAACTAAGAAGAAAAGTGCATATGAATGTCGAAGTTTCAAGCTTCGTTTTCGAAATACAGGTTAAGTTAAAGTGAATTTAAAAAAACTGTCTCAAAGACTACTTGGCTAATTTCAATACTTCGCACATTTTTAGTAATAATTAAGTGGTTTAATTTGATGATTAGCTAAATTTACTTATTCCAAAGGCGGCTCATTTTTCAAAATACTATACCATTTTGTAACATCAAATGCTTGATATGAAAAATCATACACATCTAGGGATGAAGATCGTACCCACGACCTCTGGCATTCTAGATCAATGCTTTACCAACTAAGCTACCTTAGATGTGATGGTAGTGCTATGCATATGATCTTTCACTATCATTTCTGATGCCATTGTATTATTAATTTTGTTTATTTACTAATCACATATTTTTAAATTGTTATTTGTTAACTAGCGTCTATTTATTTCCAATGTTAGTATGGTTGCCTTTCGGTTATATTATACCAACGGAAGCGACTAGCGTTTACTTTGACATTGAAGTAATATGTCTGAACATCTAAGGTAGCTTAGTTGACTAGAGATTCCCATGCCTATATGTGTATGATTTTTCATATTCTAGCACAAGTGCTAGGAAATTTACGCAGCAGTTTTGTCAAGACTGCATTTTTACTATTCATAAATGCGTCTTAACGAAACAGTCAATGCTTCTTGCCTGCGAGCACTTCACTTAATTTAACCATAAAATTTATCAACGATGCAATTAATTTTATTTCTTACCATATAAAGTGTAAATAAAAAAATAAAAAAATCAATCAATATATTTACGAGTATTATTTGTTGCGATGATGATTGAATACTGCAGACGGCTGCACCACAACACATCTTAAAAATATAAAATCTTTTATAGAAATTTATTTTTATTATAATAAATAATGAAGATTAAAATGTTTGAAAGACGGTCGACGGGCGTCAACAATAATAATATTTAAACATCGTAGTTTAACGACCTATAATCAGACTATTTCTATATTGAACAAAACTTATAGCAAATATTGCATTAAATACAAGAAAAAAGTACTGTATGTATCAAATTTTATGATGAACTCGTAAAATGGGTGTTTAATTAAGACTCAAAGTCTTCAAGACTATTCTCCATAAATGAGAGTTATGGTCAGGTACAGGTAAATACAAAATTAAGATACTTTTTCTGACTTAATCTTAAAGTTTTCGGTTTTAAGAATATTACAAGAAACAGTGTCAGTATCAGAGATAGTTTAAAGCCCTATAATAAGACTATACATTGAACAATACTTATTACAGAGCCCTATTTTGTAGGGGATAACTTTCCGAAAGGATAGTACATATTCGAAATTCCAGCCAAGAGAGACTTGTGTTCCGAATTGTAAATCTTCACAAAGAATAAATTATGATATTAGTTTTGATAAATTCCCAAATTGTTCCAGAAAAAGTAAAATTAAAAACATATTTTGGAGGACTATATTTAATATTTTAGTAACATATTTGAACTAATGATAAATAGGAAACATAAAATATAAATATTAAATAAAAAAAGATTAATTACTGCTTGAAACTTTAACTGAAAAGTCTGAAACCGTCGTAAATTCGATTACATAGTACGTTAAAATAGTCTTGTTAACTGTGAAGGATTTATAGATTTTGTGAAGGACAAATAGTGACTTTAATCACTTGTCTGGACAACACTACGAGACCGAAGGAATATAAAACCGGAGGAACAAGGTACAAATCAACTCAAAAATTTAAAAAAATTGAGCGCTAATTTTGTAACCCATTGTACAACCAAGACACTTTCATGATACATTCTTCCGAAACTAAATGGTATCAACATATCTTTCCGAAACATTCTATCTCATTTTCACATTGCATACTGGTTCGATTCGATATGCTACAATCGAAAGACACATTCTTGATACATCCTGTCTCGTTTATTGAATATAAACAAGAAATCGAAAATCATTGTCACTTGATAAAGTCATTATGTAGACGGTAATAATAGGCTTGTATTTAATATTAAATAATATATAAGAGGTAGGTAATGTTTACGATACGTTCAGTCTCAATCACCAATACCTGATGATTCTGTTGTATTTGTATAATTTTAACAACATATAAATAGTATTTATGAAGGAAGAACTTACTTCATCACGAGTCAAGATTTAAATGGCTGACGAAAAGTGAAGTCTGTCAAGTTCTTAAATGACTAACATCTCTGTTGGACATGTATGACTTGTTACTAAATAACTAACAATCTTGAAGTACTATTGCACATAAAAGCTGTTAGCGTATCGCCTTGCCCTCTAAATATTTTACGCGTTAAAGGCCTGTGAGACATCTTTTAAGACATGAACACGTCATTTGACTCGTTACACTGGTGGTCGGTCGAAAATTTTTGTGCTATCGCTAATAATCGCTAATAACTTCGAGACTAATTATTCGTTTTCATTGGTTGAGCCTGTAGCGGTATCGCATTTTCATTAAATTATTATTTTAATTTTATTTATCATTTTTATCTGTTGCTTAACAACTATAACTTCTCTCTTTTATCACGGTTGCTTTGAATGTTAACAACTTTGATAATTTACATATTATATATTTATATGTAAATTATCAAAGTTGTTAACATTCAAAGCAACCGTGATAAAAGAGAGAAGTTATAGTTGTTAAGCAACAGATAAAAATGATAAATAAAATTAAAATAATAATTTAATGAAAATGCGATACCGCTACAAGCCCATAACAGATTAATCATTTCTTAACGTATCTGTCGCGCTGTGACGTCATCCTACCAGTGTAGGTACATGCGCGTGAATGGTTAAGAATTAGCTTAGTGTAAGGTTATGCTTTGGTGTAACGTGAAAACGCGTTTAGCTGGGACATTAATTCGGATGTCATTATGAAGCGGCTTGCGTAGTACTTCTAGGAAGCACAGTGAGTTAATAAAAATACTCGCCAGAATAAAAGTGAAAATCAGTATTAAATTGAAAATTTTAATAAGAATTTCAGGTCCGCCTGAGAGCCAAAAATACGGAATGATGATGAATATGGATGGAATAATTAGTAATCATACATTTAATAAATTAAAAGACAACGAAGAAAGATATAAATTATCTTTATTAAAATCAATTCGTAGAATGAATGTCAGAATGTATTTGTTGTTAGTTACCAATGTAACAAACAATAACAATTACCGTGGTAACTTGAGGAGAATGTAGTTGAAAATGCAAAGATGTCTAATAGACTAAATTATATTGAAATTAAGTTGCGACTCCGCTACAAGCCAATTAAATTTTACTCTATTTTCCAGTATATTATTTTATTACTTAGACATACACACAGGTATTTACAGATTTCTATTTTCTCTGCCTTGTCATGTATTACCTAATATATACCTAATATATATATACTCGTACAGTGAGCTTGTTTACTTCACTCATACTCGTTTTATTGATAACAGCATCAAACTAAACAGTTGTTCATCGAAGTATGAATGTTACAAGAGCTAGTGAGCTAGTTATTTTAGTATATGTGTGTACAGAGAAGAGAAACGAAACGAACCAATGTAGAAAATGAGATTGATTCTCGTTTCAAAACTTGTACCTTTTGTATGATCCGATGTCTAGACAAGCTGATCACATCAGTTATGTTGGTTGTGTTTAATATTCTATTTATTTGGAGTTTACTACCATAACGTTTTTTTTTTTTTACAAAAATTAACGTAAATTTTGTCTACTCCAAGTCGAGCACTCAAAGCCCCACAGAATTATCCTGGTACAAATGAAACGGCCTTCGTTTTCATACGAAATGGTTTTCATTATTATTGAGTTTCTTGGCGACGAGGGCGTACTTATTGATATGTTTAACGGATAGAAGCAACTGCCAGCGTACGAAAGTTGCATGAATTATCGATCAGGACATTATTGAGGCTTACAGCTAGTGCTTGTTCATCGTCTGCCAATTTCCTGAGTGAAATTCGAAGTTTGTTCATAAAATTAATTGATTGATATTTTTTATTGGAATTATTGGATATTTATATTCAATACAAAAACATGTGAAACTTACAAATAACTGAGTACATTACTTAAATACCCTGAGTGTATGAAAAAAGTTTTAAACAAAAGTTGTTTATTTTTCAAAAAGGAACAAAATATATATGTAATAAAAAAGATTTGTCAAAAAAGTCTTTGAATTTGTTATCTATCTCTTACGGTTTCAAAGATGGATATTTGCCCTCCTGGTGGGAAGGGCACCTCGGGTTTTATTTTACAAATATAGATCAACCGGATTTATTTGGTGATCTATCAAAAAGAAATCGGTCAAAGAGAAAGGGGTACTTAGACGAAGGGGGAACACAAAATTCTAAATATTTCTTCTAATATTAGTGAGATAGACAAATTTATGAAAAGTAAAGTTGTAGAAAGTACATAGTACTAAAATTTATCTTCCTATTATATTTTCGGTAACTCACTAGCTTATACCCGCAGCTTCATCGCGTTTTATTGTTATATCATCGACTCCCGTCATTATAAGACTAAAAACCTCTATATAATTTCCCACCGCTTCCACTACTTCAAATATTTAATGTTACCACCGCTTCCACTAATTCAAATATTCATCGACACTTCCACCAAATGGATATTTCAGTGAATATTTTCGAATTTTATCTTGCGATACCAGTTTCTAAGTTCGGTTAGCCTGACGATAGCTCCTACGTAACGAATTTTC
Organism: Nineta flava; assembly: GCA_963920215.1. Taxonomy (NCBI): domain Eukaryota; kingdom Metazoa; phylum Arthropoda; class Insecta; order Neuroptera; family Chrysopidae; genus Nineta; species Nineta flava. Next base: position 81,297,579 of record OY986044.1, read on the forward strand.
TATACAAATAGATAAATCAGATTCAAATTCTAAACCGAGCACTATCTACGCTTTATGCATAGTCGATTTTTCTAGAGAAGCGTTATAAAAATCAAATTCTATGATCATAACTATAAAACGAAAGGATAACGGCAGGCTTTATTATTCCAAACATATATCTAAATGTATGCATCATGATATTATGTAAACAAAAAACGGCCATATTCACATTGATGCAATTATATTATTTAAAATATTTATTAAATGAATATTAAACGTACTTTTTTATTCGATTGCAATATTGTTCGATATAATATTGATATCGAATATTCTATTAGCTATGAATTTTATAGATATTTCGACATACTTTTTACCATATGTTGAGAGATATTCGAATATCATGTTTATGGATTTTAAAACAGAATAGGAAGTTTTTTTTCCTTATTTGTAATCTCCCATTCTAAATCTTATATGAATGGTCTTTACTTTCGAGCCTCTATGTTCAACGTGTTTCCCTCAGGACATAAGAGTAGGGAGCTTTGTTAAAAATTTTATAATTAATTTGTTGCTTAATCATTCGATTTTTTGGGAAAATATTTCATATAAAAGTTGTTAGTATATTAATGAACCAGTTTTTTCGAAGCATTTTTTTCAAAAACCGAGTAAATAAAGTACAAATCACCAACAAAGAATGAAAAAGTGCACTATTTTTGTGGCTCATAGTACATTGGAAATCCTCCGTAAAATTTTAATTTAATTGGATATAGACTTTGTATTTCATCTAGAATGTAATTTTCCAAATGTACTTTTGTATATTAAATTTACAGTATATTATATACAAGATGTGTTAAACAGAATAAAGCTTTGTGTAAGAAGCTTTTTTTTTCATTTTTACTTTGAATGAACATCGCAGTACTTTCTTTGTCGAAAAGTTTATAAAAAATGGTGGATCGTTGATGAAGTCTAAAAACTAGAGTCTAAAATTTTGTTTATTGGTTGTGGTAGATAGATGAAAATGAGTGCTTCGACCAAAAAAACCTTTGGGCATGAATTTTCTGAAGAGTGTCTTAACACAACCTTATACGAATTCTAAAATCTCTGTCATATTCTGGACCTATAGTAATGCGAGGTCAGCCTGTCGATTTTCGTCTCAATGCATGATCTGTTCGTTTAAAGTTTCGACCACCATTGTAATAAACTTTTACCAAACTAATAAAGCGGGTTGTAATCTGATGTAGTCTGATAGAGTCTGTAGAATCTACACGTAGAGCCTGTCACTCTTGTACAACAGGAAATTGATTTTGACGCACCCTGTACTAATGCAATATAGATATAAATATTTGCAAGTTCTATATTGAGTTTTTTCGTATTAAAATTGGATTGAATCCAAAATTAGGTCATGTTTGCATTAATAATTACGTTTGTTTAACTTACGCAATGATTCCTATCCTTGTAGGAATAAGTTGAATTATATTTGTGAATTGTTTCTAATTGTGATAAAACTTACAATTTCCTTATTTTATATACGTGTTTGGATTTATAAAATTGGATTCGTAAATAATATTTTAAGGGAATTTGATTTAAGGCATGTGAATGATATGATCAATGAAATAGCTTTATATAGACTTAAGAAATATCAAATAGAAGTATGACTACAAACAAAATTTAAAAAATTACTATAACAAGTCAATCTAGCTTATAATTTACTCCGTGTATCTTTACTCCATATTCTTTTTCAATTATTCTTATGATAAATAAATAAAGAATAAATGTTATATACTCACATTTCAAATACAAATTATATTATCATTTTGAATTGACTATTTTTTTCAATCAAATGAACTAACTGAAACGCCACGCGTTGACATGAGTTAAAACTACACTTTTAACTTGGAAAAATGGTATTATTACAGTTAATGGAAGTCAATAATCTGCAATACAACGTAAATCTATTATCTATAGAAACACAGTTCTGTTATTCCTCCATTTATCAACGGTGCGTACGTTATAAATTTATATCACAGATGGCAGTATTGTAAGCCTGAAAGCGTAATATTATTTGCTAATAGAAGAAGATGAAGCGAACAAAATATATAAATAATGATAGTGCTTTCTTTGTTTATCACATTCATATATTTTTTATATGGTTTATATGAATTTTGGTTAATACGCATGACGATGTAATGTCAAAAATATTTCTATTAAAATATAATAATTTCAAAAAGATCAAAACCAGCAGCTATAATCGGCATAAAATTTTGCGTATATGGAAATTATATAATGTTAAAAGCTTTACGCCAAACGGAAAGAAAAAATTTACGTATATTTGTATTTAACCTCAAAACTTTTTCGATTTAACCTCACAAATCAAATTCGCAATGGCTAGTATACATATTTTAGCGGATGGTTATTCCAGAATTTTAGATGGAAAAATGGAAGCTAACTGTAGTTGTGTACTGGTTAAAGGCGAGGATAATATCATTGTTGATACAATGACTGCTTGGGATGGACACTATATATTACAAGGTTTCAAAAATCATACTGGAACTGTAACTTAAGTTTCTTTAACCATCGAATTGGGTCTGTTTTAGCTTTAAGGAAATGTAATTTAACAACAGAAGATATCAATTGGGTTGTATGTACACACGGTCATTCTGATCATACGGGAAATAATAATTTGTTCCTCAAAGCGAAACATATTGTAGGTTTCAGTCTGAATCAGAAGAATGTATTTCTTGAAACTGAACTGTTAAAAGGTTAGCCGTTTTCACAACTATGATGCACAATAAACAACTTATTAAAAATTAGGTGGGCACGGGAATTTCGTTAACATAATGAGATTATAAACGCCCGAATTATGTCCTTTTTATGCTAATTTTCTGATGGTAAAATGTTTTAGGAAATGAATTTGTTATAAACAAACATGTTCGAGTGCTTCCAACGCCTGGACACACATTAACTGACGTCTCAGTTTTAGTAACTACACCTGATAAATCCATAATTGCTATCGCTGGTAAGTATGCTATTATCATTATTTTTTAGCGATCTATTTTTTATACAGTCAAACCATACAAAAGCGGCAAGCCTAAACAATAAATTCTTTCCAATACAATTCTAGTAGTCCAATCTAATTTGGCGACTTATGAAAATCATAATTACATTTTTTTTAGGTGATTTATTCGAGAAAGAAGAAGATATTAACGATCCATCAATATGGCGTGAAATTGCCGGGAGTGAAGCACCTGAATTACAAATAATAAATCGAAGTAAAGTAGCTGAGATTGCTAGTTTTATTGTACCCGGGCATGGTCCATATTTTAAAGTTACTGATGAAATGCGTACAAAATTAAAGGAGCAATTAACACCACCAAGTGAACAATGTAGTACTTCACATGATGGAAAATTAACGGAAAAATCTGCAGGAGAATATCCTCAAAAAGATATTGCAACAAGTACTGTTTAAAAGAATTTTATTTATTTTTTCCAAGAAAATTATAAATATTTTCCTATAAAATGTAAAAAAAAAACCTTTAAATAAAAATTTTGTGTTTTCTAAAGAATTATGAATTCATCGAATCTTTTAATTTTTTTACAGAATCATATAAGAAAGTAATAAAAGCTGATATTTTGAAACTTTTTTTAATCAAATTTTATCGTTATTTCCGAATTTGAAATTCAAAATTTCGATCAAATGCTTCGATATTGTAAGAATTAGATTATGAATTGTTTAAGTTCATGACGTAGATGATAATATTCCTCTTTCTAAGTGTTAAATAAGGGTTTCAAAAATATCTAATAGTACTTTTTGTCGAGTTGACACAACATTATCACACTAATGTCTAACAAGTTACCTACCATTAAAAATTTTCACGCTTTTTTTTGTGTATGTAAATTTGGTGTTTCCCAGAAGTAAAATCTGTCGACTTTTTGCCCCCGAAAACCCTTCAACCCTTTTCGGAGGCAAAAGAAAGTCTTCTAACCTGTTTTTCACTTCAATAAAAATGTATAGTGAAACTGTCCTAATGGTCGGCAACTTGTAAGACATTGATGTGATGACGTTAAATAAACTTGCTTTTAATTCGCTTATTCTCCTGCTTATTCCCAGGATCTCGTTTTGAATTAGAGAATACCAACTTAAATTATAAACACATAAAGGATTTTTGGTAAGTTGAAAGATAATTTTTGCTAAATGAGGATATCAATTTGTCAAAAATATCAAAACTATACTTAATTATGTTTAATCGAATTTTAATATGACCTCTAGAAAAAATGAAGAGTCGACAACAGAACTTGACGTACGGATTTGTATATTAAAATTTTTCAACAAAATGGTTTTTGTATTTTGATTGAAATGATAAATCTACTCCTGATTTATGTATAAAATATCCTCTGAAGTTTATTTCTTATATTCATAACATTTTAACCTAATGAACTGTCGCAATGTTCGTGTTCAAAACCACTAAATCCTTAGCAAGTTACTAAAAGTATATATAAAATAGTTTTGTTGTCAGAACATTTGACAGATACTATGCAACTTGATTGTGACGCCATTTTGCCTAGTAATTGGGAGATTTTTCCTAAATTTAGCGAATTTAATAAAGTCTGCTAGAAAATCTATAGTTTTAGCGGCAATAAGAGGTAGTGCGTGAACCCAACGAATTGGTCTTTCTCTCTGGCTCGACCGGACAAGTAAATGGCTCTACGATCCCTCTATCTTTAATACTACCTCCATGAAGAATAGATATATTAGGAGAGCGAACGTAATGTTAAAAAAACGGTCAAGAATTGGTGTAACTATCTTTTACCAGTAGGGGTCACTGGTATTAGTGCCGTACGGAAGTTAAATGTTTAAATGTAGGCGCCAAGAAATCACTTTCATTCAGTTAATAAGAAGTCTTAGTTTTATAGATAATAAAAAATTGTTTTCGATTATCAAGTAATAATTAAATAAATATTAATAATAGAGAATTCTTAATAATTGCAATAAATTAAAAGATGAATCATAGTGATAATTTTGCTATTAATAATAATAATATACAATATATGTTTATAATAACTGACATATATTAGATAAAGAAAGAAGATAACAAAACCGGTAATTACAGACCATATTCCTTTCGTAAATGCAGACACGCATTCCTAACCTTAAATAACCTTTCACTCATAGATATATAGCAGTATATCTATGCTTTCCCTGTACAACATCGTCCCATTTTTTCACATTTATAAAATTAAACAATTTTTATACTTACAATTTTTATTTGTAAGATGTGATAACCGTTGATTTTAATTTGTAATAATAATAATTCCGTACGAGCAGATTCGCACTGCCGCTAGTGGCGAAAATAATAACTATGATCTCTACACGTTTTTGTGGACACAAAAACAGACGAATTGCCTATGTCGATTAATCTCCTAATATATCTATTCTTCATGACTACCTCTATGTTTTGAATAGAATTGTTGATAGACGTCATTACACTAAAAAGTTGAAAGTTTGGAATGTTGTAAATATAAAAAATCAATTGTATTGTCCTACCAACATAGGATATCATTTATCCTAAACAAAAAAAAAAAATGTTTTATTCAATTTATCACACACATATTACATAATTTTGAATGATGCTATTAAATTCGCATATATTACAAGAAATATAATTTATCATATATCACCATCATCATGCTCCCTCCACGTTTGCATGTGTTTCGTATGCATATCAAAAACGTAATATGCATTGTGCTGTGTCAACGTGAACGAGTACTGCATGACAACAGATTGATTATATACGCGTTATTATTCACACTCATTTAAAAAAAATCATTTATCAATAAAATATTGCAACAAGCCATTTTTTTGTTTTGTTTCAAACAACATATTTAAATGACTGAGGATCATAAATATTTCTGTTATGAAAGTCGTTTATAATCATTTACAACCCTTTTTTTCTTGAAATTACTGTTGGAAAAAAATAGGCACAAGTGTTGATGATTTGACATTGTATATTTTATTCACGGAAATGTTTGAATAATTGTTTTTCTTAAAGAAAAGTCTATACTTTTTCGCATTCGCTTATCTGTTTGACCACAACCTTGCATAAATACCAAAATGTTATAAATTGAGGTAAGAAATTGGTTTGCAGTTTTTCTTCTTCTATGGATTAATTTCAAGTAAGACGAAGGCTGAATGAATCTTATTCAGCCTGAAGTCATAAAGCATATCAATTGAATAGGGAAGTAAAAGCTGTTTAATCTCAACCTTCAAAATCTGCCAATCTCATTTGAAATGTTCCCGATAATATTTAAGTTTAGTCTCTGTATATAAGATCCTTTGGTGGACCGGGTCTCTTGGAAACCAAGTTGGCTTCACTCAAACTTTGTTTATAATGAATCACCTTTTCACTTGATTTCAGTCTGGTTACGAAACTGACGCAGGCGGTGCGGTGTACCCAGGTCCCAGCGCCCAGAACCATGAAGCTTCACTTAAAAGTTACGATACTATTTCGAAAAAACTATTATTCGGCTTTTTCTATTAAAACTGACGAGGTTTCTTACGGGGCATTGTAGATTCGGGGAACATAGGCTCAGGACTATATTATGAAACGTCCAAAAATCCTTGTAATAAGCGAACAAATCATCCATTTTATCTCCAACATAAGATATTCTTTTGTAAAGGAAAAAAATTACACACAATTATTTAGTTTTTACTGTTTTAATAGTTTTTTTTTGTTCAGTTTTACATTATTTAATACGATAAATTACGAATTGTTAAAAGCTTATCACTATATAGTCTTATTTTAATCTAGTAACCATAAATCTAATGGTAACTTGCTAAATATTTGATTCATTAAATCGAGGAAAATTTCTGCCAAACTTTCACTAATACTATCACTTAATTCACCAATTACTTCTAATCCATGACGATTTAGAAAATTATTTACGGTTTGTCCTAAAAGCATACAAAGATATTAATTTAAAAATAAAAAAATTTTTATATCCGCTATATATACAGTGTGTTTATTTGAAAAGTATCCACAAATTTTGTTTTAGTATTTTTTTAAATATGGATTTCAGAAAAAAGTGATTCAAATATAAGTTGCTTCGTTTAAAGAAGGTAAAATAATACAATAATTATGTTTTTATTCCATGTATCTGTGATCGCGTGGTGTAACTTATCTTTTTAACGGTACAAGATAGAGAAAATCTTTACATACAAACAATTGTTATCTTATAAAAACATACAACTTTTGTTAGCAACTTTTTTTCGTACATTTCTTAGTTATGATGTAAATACGGGGAGTAAATGTGGCGTAAATTTTGTATTTACGCCCGGAATATTGGATGTATGACAAAAATTGATGCAGGCTCAAGATAGAGAAATAGATACATCTTGGGGTCTAAAAAGTATAGCACTTCGACCTTATGGTCCATTATGCTCCCTCTTCTATCATGAACTGTTTAAAACATAAAATATAGACACGGATGCATGGAACAAACATATATTCATGGCAATAAATTTCCCCCTCCCCTTGTTTGAAACTTTTGTTTGAAACATTTTTTTCTAAAACAAAAATTTTTTTAAATTAGTTAGCTGAAAACTGTTCAAATGAACACACTGTATAAACAATACACGCATTGATAATGAACACCGGGTATATACCGGGTATTTAAACAACTAACTCAGTTAGTTTAATGGAATGACTTACCTAATGCTTTGTTTCCTCTAAATAAATTATCTAATTTGATATGCATATAGCCGACTTTAAAATTAACTGTCATATCTGTAATATCCATAATTTGCCGTCCATCGACATCCACAATTTCAATGTCTGTTGATATTACAGTTTTGACATTTTTCAAATTTAATTTACATGGCCCGTTACCCACCAACGGCAACACCAAAATTTTACCAATCAAATTATATTGTGAATCAATATCGAGGATCGGTAAGTCAATACCAAAATTAAATTTATTTTCATCTAAGCGCATACTGTAACAAAGGAAAATTTCGATTAAAATGAGTGTATTTTTTTCAACAAAGTTGTACCCAGAATTAAAGTCCTGGAAAACAATATAAATATCAACAACTTATTTCGATAGGATCGTGGTCGGGAGTCTCAGTCCCGAATTACGAAAATGGAAAATACAAAACGTTGAGATGTTATAATATCTTGAAATATCCAATTCGGGCGATCAAATTGCCTGACCACGTGTTTTGAATTGAGTTAATGATAACTGACCACTTCGATCGCGAAGTCTGGTAGACAAAAAAAGAAAGCAAATCTTCGATATAAAAATGGGAAATATGTTGTGCGTTTGTTGGAATTGTTTGGAGAAAACTATAGAAGATAGCGAAATAACGATGAAAGACGACCCTAGGTAATTTTTACGACTTACGACTTCAGAAAAACGATCAGATGTTCAAAATTCCAAACCGATATAGCTGTTTTCTGGGCGTTCCAAAGTTATAGCCGACCAAGGTATCTAATATAGCTTATAGTTTCTATAGAAATACCTCCATTAACAAAAATAAGTATAAAAAAATTGACGTTTGCATTGTCAAAATTTAGAAAAAAATAATGCTTTTTAAGCCCCGCCCTCAGATTACTTCTCAATAGAAAAATACATGCAAAGGTCGGAGAATAAAATCTAACAAAAAAGTTCCCATAGATTTTGATACCTCTGAGAGATCTCTTACATTTTTTCGCTGAAGTCTAAGGTCACGTAGATGCCAACACTCACATCATTGTCATTATGAAGACATTTCTTATAAACATGCGCACGACTTTTATTCGAAAGTCTTATCTTTTTCATAAACCATATGGATTTGGCATAAATTAAACGTGAAATATTGAGAGAAAAAATTTGGGCTAGCACATTAGACCGAATAGTTAGATGTCCTAGATTCGACGACTGAATTGTATTTTATTTAAAACAATTTGTGATATTCGGGAACCGATATATAATACTTACTCGGAATATGTGGGAATAGCTTGAGATGGCCCACGTACTGTCATATTGTATAAACTTCCACTTAAGGTCACAGCTCCGGCTCCTTTACTCACTGACACTCGTTTTAAGTAGAGGGGTTCATAGTGTGTCACACCCAATTCGGGAATACCTTAAATGTAAATTCCAGAAATTAATATTCTAAATACATTTAAATATGTGTTTTTTTCGAATGATAATTACCTACGGCTAGTTGTGGAAATAAGTTTTTAAATAATTCTTGTAAGCATGTATTTAATTCTGGATCACTTTTTCTGCAATAATTCAACCATTTAGCTATGAAAAAAAAAAAGAAAAATAAATCTTTATTTTGTGATAAAATTTACAATATTTTTAGATCTTTGAACGAATTTCAGATAGAAACAAAACTGGTCAAGTTTGAGTCGAACTGGCGCACCGTGATTACCGTATTTTGACTTGCCAACATTTTTATAGGAATATTAAAAGTTAATTTTTTTATTTCACAAAAATTGTTAGATTTGAAATCAAAATTTTATTTTTCCTGTAAATTTTAGATAAGTAGCTATCAGTTTGAAATATTTCAGATTTTTCGGCTCGCAAACTTCGGAGATATGGAAGGAAGATGGTCATTTTTTGTACATTTTTGACCATAAATCGAAATTCCTGTCGTTTGGCATCCTACTTGCCGCAGTAACGAATTTCAAGTTGACAATTCGACAGACGGATGGATGAATGACGTCGCACCATACGGGATCTTTTTTTACCATTTTGGGTACAGAACCAAGATAGCCAGGGAAGAGGAGGCAGTTTTCAGTCGTATACTGTGACTCTAATTATCTCGGACATACGTGCCAAAATTCCAATGGGATACAGTGAAGACGATTTGTGCCAAAACTATTCGGTTTCTAATTTTAGTCAATTAAAATATTTCAAACCCCTTCTCTAAATGGTATTAAAATATCAAAATATTAATGTTTTGCAAATTGAAAATGAAAATTTCGCAAAAACATGAGTTTGCAATCAAACAAATCATAATATTGCAGTTGGTTACAAACAGCTGAACACAAACTCGACAGAAGGTGAAAGTTACATCCATTCAATATGAGATTGTTTTAACTTTGTGTATTAAGATTTATTATATGTTATGTAATAAACAAGATTTTTTTTCAAGTTCTATCCACTAGAGTGTATTTTAATATTTTAGTATTTCAGATAATTATTACCGGGTATAATTGCATAATCCAAATCGTAAATTCTAGAAAGAAATTATTAAGCTTATTGTAAAAATATACACGAAGTGAAATGCAATTACACATTATTGCGGCAATTAATAATTAATAAAATTTATTCTTATTTCATGTTGACATACATAAAATTTAAATAGAATGTTCGAAATAATTCCACCAATTTCTCTCCTATAATCTGGTTTTTGAATCAGTGTTGATGATAGCGCTGATGTATTGAAATATATTCAAGTGAAATTATTATGAATAATTAAGCGAAGCGTAAAATAAAATCGATAGTAGATAGCGATAAGGTCCATTGTGCTGCCTAAGGATGTGAGGATGTGAGTGGTAGGAATTTTTGTGTGTAGACTAGGAATTGGTAGGATGTGCGGCTGCAGCCGATTTTGATAGGATCTATGCCGATATTCGTATGGAGTTCGTGAAGGAAACAGCAGAAAATCTTCACAAGCATAGCCGGTTACTTCGTTCTTGTCCATACGCCGTCAATTTAGTGAATTATCCAACCTTTTTTTCTGTTAATAATTGACAAACTGCCGACGTCGGGATTCGAACCCATTACCCACAGTCCCCAAGTAGACATAACGCCTTGGACCGTTCGGCTACTTGGCTGGTAAATTGATAGTTAGTTTTCATAGAAAAGCTGATCAATAAAAAATGTTTAAAAAGAAACTTATTTTAATAATCGGCCATCTTTGAATTACCTAATAAATTTCCAAATTGAATTTTATAACCGATTGAAATCGATATAAAATAATAATTTTCAAGTTCAATAATATTCGATAAGTACCTATATACTTTTGTGGCAGCCCACCCATAACTTTTATTCCAAATATTGCCAAAGACATTATTCTTATAATTAATCACATAGATAGGTATATTGATGAAATAAAAAGATGATGATTAATCAATTACGATTATAATCACGTTATTGAAGTTTAATAAAATATATTTATTGAGTCATTTAATTCAAAGTATAAGGTAAAAAATAACATTAAATAAAATTGTTTTTGTAATCTTAGAAGTGATTTGAATTTTAAAACAAATGTTTCGATGCATTCTGTCAACATCTAATGGTTTTTAATAAAAAAAACAACAAATTTTTAGTTTCAAGAACCTTCGAATGTTGCCAAATCATATTATCATCTTACTTGTCGTATAGTATCCTTACTGTAAGATTTGGCTCCGCATTTCCAATTATTATAAGATTATATTCATAAATCTACTATTGGTCTAAGATCCGGCATTAGTGAAAACCTTCCCTCATCTGTTAATTGAATGAAATAATTTTTAAAAGGCAGATAACAATATTATAAATGTAGGAGTGCAAAGTCTGCCACCGTAGTCCTGCTGCCTATATCATATTAATTAATTAATTGATTAATTAATATGATATAGTGTCTTTGTTTGTTGCTCGAACAAATATATTTGTCTCTCTCTCTGCGTAGAACACATTTTTTGAAAATTTTATTCCTGTGATATTATAAAATATATTTTATATAATAAATAAATAATTAAATTATTTGCAGCCTATATAAAAAAATTTTTAAGTAATAAAATTTTCAAAAAATGTGTTCTACGCAGAGAGAGAGACAAATATATTTGTTCGAGCAACAAACAAAGACACTATATCATATTAATTAATTAATTAATTAATTTGATATAGGCAGCAGGACTACGGTGGCAGACATTGCACTCCTACATTTATAATATTGTTATCTGCCTTTTAAAAATTATTTCATTCAATTAACAGATGAGGGAAGGTTTTCTAATGCCGGATCTTAGACCATATGGGCCACAGTGCAGTCCTGGTCATTTTCAATAATTTTATGATTGATTTGTGCCTTATTCATAAATACGATTTTCAAAAACAAAAATTCAACTAAATGTTGCTACAATATTTATAATGAACAACTTTTATCCGAAGAATTTTTTCGAAAACCGAATGAATAAGTCAAATAAATCAATGACCAGGACTTCTATGGCCCAGGACTTCTATTATGGATGTAAACCCATGTCATTTTTTTTTTTATATTTTTTAAGGATTTGATTTGTTTTTTATGGATTAGTTTTTCGAAAAAATGCTTTGGACAAAAGTTGTTCCTGATAAAAATCCATCCACTTGACGAAAATCCATTATAATTATTGAATAAAACAAATATTTGAGATTTTCGTAATAATAATTCTATTTTGACTGAAGTTGAATACATTATCACATATTTTCTGATGAAGAAACTGTATTTCGAAACTATATAGCCAAAATAAAATTATTGTACGAAAAGTTTTATTTATTAAATATAATTTTGATTTTCGAAAAATCAGTGATATAAATTTGATTACATTTTAAGTAATTTTTCATCCATTTTGAAAATAAATTTTTTAGACATTATCAAACATAATGAATAGTTGGAGTTTAATTTTCTAAACAAGGATTATCGATTCTGATTGAATCAGAATTGCAACGGTGACTATTAACAGCAAATTTTAATAAAGTTGCATTAATATTTTTAGGATACACCGGATATGATACACCTAATTAAGTAGACAAAAAAATTGGCAAAGTATCTAAAAGAAAAACTAAATTTAAATATGTAATTAGCAGCTAACCAAAACAATAACAGAATAATTTATGCATCAAAAAACTATGGCAATGAACTTAACATTTATATAGATAAAAAAGAATCATTGCGGTTTATTATATAATTTCCATATTAAAAATAAATATAAAATTTCATTTTGATTGAATAACTTTCAGTTTCATTATTATTACTATTATTATTATTTAAAAATCTTCTATATATATATATTTTTTTTTTTGTAAAAAGAAATGTTCTTAAATAACCACAGATAATCATTTGTATAATAAATAATAAAGAAATTATGTGGTAGAAAGTTTTTTTGTTTTTTGTTGTTCTTGTTGCTTTTGATTAAATAATTTTTAGAAATTTATAAATGACAATTTTAAATGGTTTTGGAATTAATTTTTAATATGAGATTTAAATTTTTTTCAATATTTTATATCATTTTTAAGTAAACCTATAATTATACGGCCAAAAAACGAGAATGCGAATCTATGCGTAAAATAAATACTAGGAGGAAGCACCAACGGAGTAACTTATCCTTGTTTACAAACTCTTTAATCTCTGTTAATTTTTAAAATGTCCACAAAATTAACAGAGATTAAGAAGTTTGTAAAGAAAGATAAGTTATTCCGTTGGTTGAATTACAGCAATTCAACAGATTCAAATGAACATAGAAATAACATGATTTTGGCATCAATGTTTTGATTTGAAAACTCTGACACATCTTGAGTGTGGATCGAATCGAACACCTCGGAAATTTCAGACCAGTGCTTTGTCAACTGAGCTACTCAGATGTTAGGGTAGAACCTGTATAATTTCTCACTATCTGATCTGTTATTTAACTATCTGATATTTAACAGTTTTTGTACACATTTAGTAGAACACAGAAAGGTTTATTATTTCGAATTACCAAAAATTTGCAGCATTATTCAGTTAATACAATTCCTAACTTTATATATTATCAAAATATTTTCGCTAATTGAAATTTTTGATCCTTATATTCACTCTGAAATGAGAACAAACTTTTTGGTATTTAAATTTCACTATAAAATGTAATAGCTGTAATATTAATAGCTATAATATACACCTGATCGATACCAAAAACAAATATTTTTCTTGTAACTTCCTTGAAATGTAAAACTCCAAATTTTTGGAAACATTTGATAAACCTCTGACATAAAAGCGATGTAAAGCTTATTAAAATAATAAAAGAGAGCTCTACGTATTTGAAGTTAAATTTCAAAAGCTTGCCCCAATTACTAGATCAATTACTTGAGGCACGCACCAAATTAGCAATCAGTAACCTATCTTCGATTTCATATCCCGGAGTTAGTTATGCTTAGCAAATTCTGATACTGATGATGACTACTTTGTAGACAAAATACATATTTATAAAATACAAATAATTTTATAATAAGCGATATAAGTACGAGTACCTACTGCTAAAATTATTTCCAACAAGTTATTGAAGAAATTAAAAAATTACACCATTAAGCTCATTCAAAAATTAACATTGATAATTTTGATACGAGTAATTTTTCCCCCTCCAAATTTCGTTCTAAAAGTACAAAATAATTTTTAAAAAATTAAAAAAAAAGAAACTTACGCCTTTCAGTTATAAATTCTGTACAAAAAATAAAATTTAAATTTACACTTAAGATTATCACAAAAAATAAATAATTATGCCGTACAATCATTTTGTGTTTTTTTTTTTTATAAATTAAAGATAATTAAAGAAAATCAAAAAATTAAATTAAATTAATTTAAGAAATGTGATCACTGAATTTAATCAAATAAACAAATATACAATATTTGATAAATATTATTAAAAATAATAAATTTAATTCATATTAAAAATTTATTAGAACCGTTTTTGTATGCTGTTCCAATCAGAATGATTGCACTTGGTTATGTCAGATGACTTAACAGTTCAGTAAGGTAAGATAATACACCTTTACTAAAATATTTATGTTTCAACGAGTTCTCCAAATAGTGGTGAATAATTTGGCGTTGTAGTAATTATGGAGGAGAAGAAATAATAATACTTATGCGTATATATATATATATATATATATATATATATATATATATATATATGAGTGAATGGCATTATTCTACAAGGTGGTACCAAAAAAATATTATATGTAGTGAGTATAAATAATATATTTGCTAATAACGAAATCGACCCACTTGGTATTTCCATAAGCAAACTATGTTTAGTCCCGTGTTGGATTGGCTGTAGCGTCATGGCGACTTACTACAAACACATAAAATAGCTTATACACGGAGTAGGCGGAAGGAAGAGATTGGAAAAGATGGTTTATATATTTCCGCGATGAAGCGCATTAAAACGATGCTTCGTTCTCTACTGGGACAAGAACTGCTGGACTCGTGGATTATCCTAAACTTAAAATCGGATCTTGTCAAGAATAACGAGGACAGAAGCTTTGACGAAAGATTAATTGGCAATCTAGTTTAAATGTCTCCTTTATTAGAAACAAAGTTTAATTCTTTAAAGCACGTTTGTACAACAGGTTTGTTATTTACGCATATTTTTGACCTTCAATATGATATTTCCTCTAACTGAAATATTGGCCATCCTGTATTATTAAAACCACGCATTTAACCATAAACTTTCTTCCAACATATATTAACAATATTTTGTATTGCTTTTAACAGATGCCTACAACATAATTATAGCTAACTTATTATTAGTGAAAGTATTTATATTTATTATATTGGATTTACTTTACGTATTTTAATTATTTTACGTAGTAAATACCGTGTGAATTATGTTCATCCAGTATGCCTTCTTGGAAACTGGGAGGTTTTGGGTTTGAATCCCAACATCGGCAGTTTAAGAAAAGTCAATTATTAAGAAAACAAGAGGGCGGTTAATTGACTAAACTGTCAGCGTATGGACAAGAACGAAGTAACCGGCTGTGTTTGAGAAGGTTTTCTGCAGTTTCCTTCACAAACTCTAGATGAATATCGGCATAGTTCCTATCACATATCCTACCAATTCCGATTCTAAACACAAAAATTCCTTCCACTCCACTCACATCCTTGCATCCTTAGGCATCAAAATGGACCTTGTGGTCGAAGTGTAGCCCGTCCAGGGTTGCCTCTACAATCTATCAATCTATCTATCTATATATATATATATATATTATCCCATTATCCCCAAGAAAATGTAAGGTAGTCATTGGCTTGTATAATCAGGAAATTGTACCCTGTATATGTTTTGAATTTTTAAAAATCTGCCCTAATAACCTCTTCTCTGTGGTAAGTGAAGTCCATTGAAAATTATCATTTTGACATAATTTATAATTGCGTACCGCATTGCTTTGTCAACTGGTTTCATTTAGTACCTACATAATGTTTGAAATAAAAGAAATTTTTTTCACTTTCTTCCGTTCAATACTGTAATATTATGGAATGCTGTCTGAATAGAGGAACTTGGATAAATATTTACCATAATATACAGTAATGTGTTTTATTTACCAGGGACATGTAAAATATATATATTTTAGAATTATATTATTTTAAAATTGATTATTATTGATTAAAATTAATAATAGTCCATTTTATAAGGCAATACGATCATGGTAGCTTCTCAAAGTTTTAATAATATCGTAAGAACGTGCATTTAGAATAAAAGCATCGATAGGGTGGCGCATAAGTAACGTTATGATTTATTTAATGAATACGTATTTGTGCATCATTTGGTTTTAACTCGTGAACCAATTGAATCTTATATGGGAAAATGTGTAACGTATGTAAAATTCTTTGCAAAGACCGCCTAGACACCACCAACTGCTGAAAACGTTGCCTGGTGGAAGTTTCAGGGATTTCTACAACACTTGCTTGCTCCCGAGCAAGGTTCACATCATTTCGTACTGCACGAGGTCTTTCAGCACGTGGTAGATCACAGACAGTCCCATATTGCCGAAAACACTGAACCTATCGGTAAATTGTCAGAACATGAAAGAAATTTCGATATGATCTTTGTGTCTGAATAATCGATTGCTAATTTTCAATAATAAAATTGAACAACTTTGGTTCTTTGTTCTGTGCTGAGTCTTTCCATCATAAATTTCCCAAGTTTTTCAAAGGTAATTCTGAAAAAAAAAACGTAAACAAAAAATGTATTCACTAATTAAATCATAACGTTACTTATGTGCCACCCAATATATACCTAAAATTACATATCCTGAGTGACTCATCATCGCCAAGCCAAGCTAATGAAGTTAGTAACATAAAATTTGAAAGATATGTTCCATAGACAGCGTAGCAGTGAACTAGTCTGGGTCCCGTTTTTTTGAGACTTAAAGAATCAACCCTTAAAGAGGCAAAATGGTCAGATATTAAAATTTCTATTTCAATTATAGACCATAAAATACGTGTTTCCAAGTTTTTGGAATATAGATCTTCAAGGGAGGTGAAACAGGGGGTGGTATAAAACTGATACATACTCATGATCGCACTCCCTTACGATATATTTATAATTATTTTGTCTTCTCATAAAGTCATTATCATTAAAAATACCTTTAGAGATTAATTACGTTTAAATATTATACGTTTACGTGACCCATTTGTAAATTTTTGTCATGGTTGTACCTACTTATAAGCCCATAAAAATTAATGGTTTTTAGAAGAAGTACCTACTTATTTAGACTTAATATTTATTATTATATTAATAATTATAATTGTTTATATTCTTTAAATTATTAGTACGATTTTAATTTGTAATTAAAACTTTTATCTATTATTAAATTTAAAATAGAAATTTATTAATAAATAACTATTTAAGGTGTTTAAAATTAATTTTTATTATATTATACCATAATTAATTTATTCCCTGGCTAATTGCTTTGCCTTTCTAGCCAGTACATACAGGAGATTGTGATTCCAACTTCAAGACATATCTAGAATAATTTTCTATTTTGCTAATTAGTTATTCTATGATAGAGTTTTATAAAAATTAACCGCCCCTTTTTTTTCTTAATAATTGACCAACTGCGGATGTCGGGATTCGAACCCATATCCTCCCAGTTTCCAAGTAGGCATACTGCGCAGACATGACGCCTTAGACCGCTCGGCTACTTGGACTGGTGTCGTGATCATAATAAAATGAAATATTCATTTTTATATATTAAATAACACTTAGCGTTAAAGCATGTTGATGAAACGAAAATTACAAATTATGTTTTATTAAACGTTCTGTAATTTTCATAGGATATTTGTACCCAAATGCACCCAATCAATATTGGTCAACCATTATATAAAAATTATAACTAAATACTACATAAACCAGAAATAAAGCAGTTTGTTTACTTCCTTTTTAATTTAATTAATAAAAAAACAATAATAAATGATTTATTATTATTTGAGTTTGTTAACAATATTGCATTAATTAATTTACGATTAAGGATGTACGAGCACTGCGGAGCTTCAAAAAGATTAAGGCTTGATTTTTGATTACATGCAGTTGAAGTGCATATAAATCAACTACAAAAGTTTCAGGAGGGGAGGGGGGTTACGGGGGTCTTGAATTAATTATTTAATGTTAAAGTTTGAGTTTTAATGTATTGCTCTTATGAAGAAACCCATATTTTTAAATATATTTTGATAATTTTTTTCACTTGGAATAAAATAAGAGGAATAAAAAAAAACTACTTATGCAATGGAAAGTAGAAATATTAATAAAGAGATTGATCCAATAAAATTCCGGTGTGACTGGCCTAAAAAAAAGATATTTAAGAAAACAACTGAGATTTCGGGTAAATTTTATTTCTGTCGGCGGTAGCTTAATTACCCGAAATCTCAGGCTTTTTTCTTAAATATCTTCTTTTTTTTTGAGGCCAGGTATGACACGCCTAAATTAAATTTTAATTTTAACTTTCGACAAAAAATAATAAACATTATTGTTGACTTTTATGAATGTACTATATCAGATTTTGTAGAATTTTATACATGGACTATACATCAGTGCTCGTACACCCTTAATTCATATCAAATTCATTATATATTAATTTTTTTTTAAATTGTAGTTTTAAATTTGTTCACTTTCGAATATTGACTTAAAAATTAGCCTAGTTTCGTAGCCTGTGGAAACAAATGTGCCGTTTTATGGATCTCACGAACGGATTTTCGTGATGCTCGAACAAACGAACAGACAATTACAGTCTGAGATAAACAAAATTATAAAACTTAATAATAAACATTTACATAAAATTCGAATCAAATTTTACCAAATATGGTAAAGCAGAAATGCGTGCAAATATTTCCGTTAATTGGCGAGTCTATTTTTAGCTTAAAATATCAACTGAAATGATGTAGGTATACCTATGTATGGAAGAAATAAATAAAAAAAACATTACAGATTGTTTTAAAGAACATTAAACATTTTATTAAACTTTATTTATTCACTAAACATTATTTCTAATTGTGTATAAAAAAAAAATAAAACCTTCAAAAAAAAAAAAACATCGAAAAAACGACAAACAAATTTCTAGAATATTTTTTATGGTGGTAATAATTCAGTTACTGGATATTTGTGATAAATTTTATTACAGATTTTCTTAAACAAATTTCCAATTGTATCTTCTAATACTGGTTTAATTTCATTGGCTACATTACGCCAATTATCATTTAAGAATAAATTCATTGCATCACCTTAAAAAAACCGAAATATAGAAAGTTAGAATGTTAGAAATTTCTAGCTAAGAATCAAAATATTTATATTGTTAGTATAATTATAGGGTTGCAAAACTATGGTAGCTCATAATATTGTTAGGAAATACAATTTAAAAAAATTCGTTACGCAGGAGCTGCTTCAACTTAGCGAATTTCCTTGGAATAAATAAATTACTCTCTAGCGGTCACAATGTTAGTCTGATCAAAATGAAATGTCGTGTCTGATTTTAGTATTTGCATGGCCAATTTTATTAATAAATAACATACGTCAAGGGGAAAGGGGGGCATAAAGATAGAAGAAAACACAAAATATAAAAAATCTCTCTTAATATTAGAACAATCGAAAAATGCGTGAGAAACAAAGTTGTAGAAAATCATGTTTGCTACAATTCATCACCTTATCTTTTTTGCTCAAACTCTAATGCGTCCAGAGATATTGAGGAATTTAATTTTCAATCTTAAACCGTCAATATTTTTGTAAATATTAGGGTTACAGAAAAAATGATAAGAAACAAAATTACAGTAAAACTTAATACCTACAACTTTACTTCTTATAAAATTTTCGATTTTTTCAATATTAAGGGAGATATGTCAAATTTTGTGTTTCACCCTTCCTCTAAACCCCCCTTTCCCCTAATCCGATTTTACCCATTAACGAACTTGATCTTTTGAATACCAAAAGCGCTTCAAATACCAAATCTCATTCCGATAAAATGAAAACTGTGACCGCTAGAGTGATGACAGACACATATATATATATGTATATATATATATATATATGTATATATATATATATATATATATATATGTATATATATATATATATATATATATATATATATATATATATATATATATATATATATGTCCATAGATATATATAAATTTTACAGATGGTGATTTTTGACATCTACAAGGTAGGATCGATGGACATTTGAAGAAATTTTCGCGAAATTTTGACTTCGGTACGGGACCAATAGCTCTATTTCCTTTCAGGAAATTCGCTAACAAGACCGATTCTTACTTGTCCATTCACGAACCTGACCTAATTTTTAGCTTAGCTGACCTAAGGGGGCGGATAATTCACTAAACTGTCGGCGTATGGACAAGAACGAATTAACCGGCTATGCCTGTGAAGGTTTTCTGCATTTTCCTTCACGAACTTCAGATTAATATCGGCTTAGTTTCTATCAGAGTCGGCTGCAGCCGCACATCCTTCCAAATTTCGAGTCTATACACTAAAATTCCTTCCACTCACATCCTCACATCCTTAGGCATCACAATTGACCTTATGGTCGAAGTGTAGCCCGTCCAGGGCAGCCCCTACAATCAATCTATCTAGTTTTCTCCTAACAATTCGGACAACCACACACTCACACAACATATTTCCCGTTTATATACAGTATTGACCGGTACCGGGTATAAAAAACAAATCTTACCAAGTTCTTGATCACCATTAAATAAATCATCCAATTGTATGGCAGCGTGACCAATATTAAAGTCAACAAATAAATCTTTAATATTTAAATAGCGTTCACCATTCTTATCAATTTGTTCACCTTGCATCGAGACAGTGGCATCAATGTTACTGTAATTACCGCGACTTTGACCCGAACCCGATATTGGTAACATTAATATACGTCCTTCCATTGAATATTTACTTGTCATATACAATTCGGGTATGTATAATTTAATTCGTACACGTTCTTTATCAAGGTCTATTCTGCAAAACATAAAAGTACACACATATATAAATTAATCAATCAAATAACCAATCAAAACAAACTTCATTGTATACTCAAGTTCTGGTTTCGGAAAGAAGAGGAGTGGGTTTACTCTCAATTAGAAAATAAGCGTTCATTATTATTTGGATCAATAATTTTTTTATGTGGGTTCAATGAATTCGATCAATAAAACTGCCGTAGCGAAAAAAATCTTTTTCACAGGATGTATCAAAGAAGACGTCTACGTAGAAGTTTACGCCATACTGACTTGCGTCCTTGATAACCTACGTGGAGGCTACATAAACCAGAACGTATGTATTATTTCGGACAGTCAAGTTGCTTTAAAAGCCTTGTCTAGTACTGAGGTCACCTCAAGGGTTGTCTAGGATTATCTTGAAGAACTGCTGGAGCTTGCAAAACGGAACAATGTTAAATTGATCTGGGTGCCGGGTTACAGTGGTTTCGAAGGAAAAAGCAGATACCTTAGCAAAGAAGGCCATCGGAATACCCTTCATTGGCTCAAAGCCTATGTTAGGAATTCCAAGGACTACATGCAAACAGGTGATCAACGAGTGGTCAAATGCTAAACACCGTGATCACTGGGAAAAGGTACCGCATCAGGAGCTGGGGAAGGTACTGCTTCAGAGTGCAATCAAGAGGCTACCTCTCGATGCACTGAGGCAGAACAGAATGCAACTGCGGAGGGTTGCCGGATTCATTACGGGGCATTAACCCCTGGGGAAGCACCTTTACACAATGGGACTCCATAACGGATCCATTATGTGCATATTGTGTGTGAAATGATTCGCAACTCGGGAATCATTTCCATTTTGTCGTTAAAAATTGAAACTCCCGTTTCTTGCCGTAACACTAGTAGTGACGCAAAAATAACACAAATTACGCCTACGCAATGATTTTCTATTAGACGAAGGTAAAGACCAGCCATCGTAAATGTATTATTTTTGCAAATAAATCAGTTGGATTTGTAATAATTGATAATAAAACATTAATTATGTAAAAAGGTTTATAGTTAAAAAGTATACTTGTAATGAATAGTTAATTTTATCATTATTAGGATTCTGTACCAAAATGATTAAAATTGTACCCTATTGGTCCGCCAGTACGTCTATCCGTCTGTCACAGTTTCTTATTTCAACAACTATTAATGCTATCAATTTGAATTCCGGCATTGTTGTAGAACTCGCTTGTCCGTAACCTATCTAAGGTTTAAAAAAGTATGAAAATAAATTTATAGTTATGGGAAATGGGGTCTAAAATAGTGGCTAGAAGTGTACGATGTCCTATGAAAGGATTTAGTTTGCATGTTCCAAAAATATCCTGATAATTTTGGTGACATAAATTTTGATTTAAGTATGACCAAAAACGCACATTAATCTTTCCCTCCTATTATCCTTCGAAATTTTCATTCCGTAAATGTTTTGAAAAATTTAGACTAATAGATAATTTTCTATATTTTACAGGAAAAATAAGTTCACAATTTTACTATTTTTGAGAAATTATTACTAACGCATTCTTCTAAAAATTTCCATGTATAAATTTTGTCGAACAATAAAAACGTGGATGCGCGAATTCGACTCGCACTTGACCGTTCTTGTTTTTTTTCTTCTAACAAATAATGCAATAAATGTATTTATTCATATGTTTATTGATGGATAATTACGTAAAAATCAATTAAGGTTGATCGGACACATGTATAGGTGAAATCGGCAATGTATATACAAATCTTAATTTTTGATATATTATTAATTGCTAACTCATTCGTATACAATTATTTTTTGAGAAAAATCTGACGAACATGTTGTGAATAGCAAATATTGAATGAACGCATACATTTTCCATAATGTTGCTCCACTTTCTAGATAGATTAAAAACTAAAAAACTTCTACTTTTATAAATTAAATTAGTCTGACGAATACTTTTATAAATATCTTAATTAAAAAGATAAAAAATTTGACGAAAATTTTCCGTCAAATCGTTAAAATAATCGTCAAAAGACGATTATTTATTATTTTTAGTAATAAAATAATTACATAAATCTGGTTACTAGTGATGTTAGATGCTATCTAAATTTAAATAATTAATTTATAGATTAAAATTTTTAATTTCTGTTAAAAACAGTGTTTCTGTTTATTTCGAAATATACTGTACTGTTCGGTCAACCTTAAATACATAGAGTTATTAAAATGCATCAAATAACATTGTACACACAATATATTCTAAAGTTGATGTACTTGATATCAAATTTTATTTTATGTTATACATTTTAAAAATATGAGGTGGGAAATTCAATTTCCGATCTAATTCTGGTCATACAAATGGAAAAGAACTTCTCACAAAACAAATAGATTGATCATTCAAATTTGCAAATTTTTCAATATGTTGGTAATTATATGTTATAATAAGTTAATGTTGACGTAAAAGTTATACTGTCAATTATATGAAATAAATTGGTGTACCAAATAAAACACTGGGACATATAACTCAGAGATCCAAGGTTCGATACCTGTGGGATGAGTTTATTTTTCATATCAATATTAATTTTCTAGTTATGATTATGCTCGAACAATCTTCGCAATGAAATTGTGCCTAAACTATTTGTTGTATAAAAAAATGTTTCACACAAAAGTTGATTATATTCATTAGATAAATTTCATTATTTATTTTTAAAGATTTTCTCTATCTTGCACCATTTAAAAGTTAAATTTTAAGCGTATAGCTGACAGAGGTTTATAAATATTAAAATTCTTTGGGCCCTGCCCTCAAAAAAATCACATACATTCATTTTTTTCGAAACCTTTGCAGGTTTTGATCAAATTTTGGAACAGATCATCCAAAATATATCTTTTTCGAGCCCAAATATTCGCTACGCGTGAATACGAATGTCTCCACTAGCAAAATCTCTGACAATGAATACTTTTCCAACTGCGAATATATTTATTCGTCGATATTTTGCTACAAACTTTAAGTTTCGAACAAAAGCTTATCCAAGTTACTTACTTGACAGATTTCAGAACAAAATCAGTTGGTCCGTAAACTTTAATATCCGAGTATGTGGAACGAACACTAACAGCTCCCGTTCCTTGATCCAAAATCACTTCAGGAATTTCTAATGGTTCACAACTTGGTATACCAAATTCAGGAATACCTTTCTTTAAATATGGTCGTAATCCTTCGACACTTTGTTTAATACATTCGTTGATTTTTGGATCGGTACGATGGCATATTTTCAAAAATGAAGCTATTAACCAAAAAAAATTAAATTATTTCCCAAAATATTAAAACGATTACCAAAGATAATTTAAAATTTTTAAAATAAGATTTTAAAATTTGCCCCAATTTCTAGATCAAGTACTTAAAGTATTTTATAAATACGTATTTCGTCTATAAGAGAGTCTTCTTCAGTATGCATTTGCTAATCGTAATTCGCACGAAATTAATATCTTCAATTTTATACCCCAGAGATAGTTACGATTAACTAGTTCATACTGTTGATGGCAACTTTGTACTCGAAATACGTATTTTCAAAAAAAAAAAAAAATTACTCTAGGAAATGGGGTAAATTTTAAAATTTAACCTCAAAAGTATTGTCAATAAATACTTACGAACTGCATGTGATCTACTTGTACCGCGCGCTTCTGAATATTTACAAAGGGCACAAATAACAATTGAACATTGTATAATTTTCGCTAACAGCGTATTTCGCTTGTGTATTATCATGTTGAAATGTGGTACGTGAATGATATATATTTTTTGGATTTTTCTTGTCCATACATTTTTATTTTAACAAGCAATAATAAAAAAATTTGCTACCGTTGCAAAAAAAAAACATAATATCAAACATTTGTACACAATGTTTGTGTAAATATGCAAAAAAAATACGCGACTGACCTAAATTGATTCTACAAATATTTTTAAATGTTTTAAATGTGGGCTATTTTTATTCCACGAATTTTCATTTTATTTTCAATAATTTTTTTTTATAATTTCAGTTGAATTTTTAATGCACTGACAATTTTAAGACATAAATCCAATTAACCGCCATAAATAAAACAATTTATGGCGCAACACAAACCTTGACCGTTTTTACCCATTAGCGAACTTGACCTTTTGAATACCAAAAGCGACTCAAATACCAAGTTGCATTCCAAACAGAATAAAATTGTGACCGCTAGAGCGATTATATAAATATATATGCCCATAGATATATATATATACATATATATATAAATTTTACAGATGGTGATTTTCGACATCTACTAGGTAGGATCGATGGGCATTTGAAGAAATTTTTGCAAAATTTTGAAGTAGGTACGAGATCAATAGCTCTATTTCCGTTCAGGAAATTCGCTATTAATTGTTCAACCGATATAATTATTATATTCATTTCCGATATACTTAATTTATTAATATCGATTTCGCAATGTTTCTGTATACACTGATGTCGTATAATCCGCATATATATCCGCAGATACAATTATAGTTAAAAAATAATTTATTTGAATTATCTCAATACAATGTTAAGGTGAAAAAAATCTAGATGGCCTTTGTTTCAATCCCAAGTATGGTAAAACGATTGCATTACAGATTTTTCTCTTCAACGTCATTTTAATTATGATATATAAACATCAAAATCGAATCCAATTCGGTCATATCATTCTTGGTTTGTATCAATAATACAACCATCACATTCGTCACATCACCAAATCAAATTTTGTTGAGCAAAATAATTGAAAATACACACAAAAATGATTTATTCAAATTTTATTTGTGTTATTATTTTATTGGGATTATTTTCATTTGGCGAATTTCGAAAACTTCGTAAGTACCATTCAAATATTCATATAACAATTGCGGTAGCTCAAAATATTTTCGAAATTAA
This sequence comes from Nineta flava, assembly GCA_963920215.1. Classification (NCBI taxonomy): domain Eukaryota; kingdom Metazoa; phylum Arthropoda; class Insecta; order Neuroptera; family Chrysopidae; genus Nineta; species Nineta flava. Next base: position 81,323,674 of record OY986044.1, read on the forward strand.
TTTTAACATTCGATTTGTATATCCTCAATTTGTACATAATGTCTATCGGATATTATTTATTAGGTAACGGTTAGAAATATGCGTAGTAGAAAATAATAATTGGTTGTGGGTTTAGCTAAAAGGAAGTCAATGTTCGGATGCCGACTCGGAACTAAAGAATGCAACTTTTATTTGCATGGTTATTGCAGAGTTGCATGGTTAGTCTGAACGGGTTCTCGGGTTCAAATCTACACAGAGTTGAGACAATATCAGCTAGGTATGATTGAATGTAATATTTACTTAGACACAACTCCCGTTCGGTAAAAGTTTGGTCAACTTCAATCAGCCATTAACTTTTCGGCGTGAAGTATCTAATTGAATTTCTTATACAAAATTATGCAAGGCGTATTGTCAACACTTGGGACTACAATTTAAGAGATAGCTCTGACTTTTGGGAGGCATCTCTTTACAATGGAATAAAACTATTGGTATTGTACCGGTGGAAGAATTTAGCAAACCTTTCTTCAAATGTCCATCGATCCTACCTAGTGGATGTCGAAAAGTAGTGATGCCGTGAGAGACGAATAAAATGAGACGAGACAAGCATTAGTCGGCGATAGGCGAGGCGAAAATTAGAATCCTGATTTTGGATAAAAATTCGAGACCTGTATTTTGTGTTTTCTTTTTTCTCTAAGCCCCCCTGTTCCGTTGTCGGATACCATTATCAGATACGGTGTTTTATTTTGAACGGACTAAAATTGTGACCGCTAGAATGGCAAAGTCTGCCATTAAGATTAATAAGTTAATTTAGATCCACTTCTAAAAGAGAAGTGATGTATTTATTCTCAGGGCATTCGCTAAGTTGCCGAAACTCCTGCGTAATGCGTAACAAACTTCAACTGAAAAGTTCAATTTATAATATTTTGTTTTTAGTTTTGAAAGATTTGGCATTACAATTTCAAAAACTGTTTTCCGTCAAAAAAATTCGGTCAAAGACCAAAATATATATTAATGTCTAAACTAAGTAAAAATAGTATGTAAATAATTAACTAAAGACTGAAAACGAAAAAAACTTAAAGATGACAATTTTGAATTTTTAAGCTTCTTTCATTACGCCATGCCGACAAAATGATCCCGCATTAAATGATTGTATTGTTCAACAATTTGAGAAAATCCGTCCCAATTTGAAAAAAGGTATACCAGAATTTGATTTGCCATCAATGGATCCATTAACATTACCCACAGTTACAATGAATCATGGAAATGGTGCTGCTGTCAGCTTTAAAGCTGATTTCACTAATTTAATTGTAACCGGAGCGAGTGAAGTGGTTGTAAAAAAGGTGGATTTAGATTTGAATAAATTAAAATTGAAGGTTCATGTCTATTTCCCAAAATTACGTATTGAAAGTGATTATAAAATTAGTGGCAAAATTTTGGTATTACCAATTAATGGTGACGGTCATTCTGATGGTAATTTCAGTAAGTACTAATTTTTTTATTTAACGGGTTGGTCAAAATTTGGACAAAAACGTACTTCCATCACCCCAAACAGTTATTTTCATTTTCGAAAACGCGAAACTTTAGAAATACAAAGCTCTTCTCTATTTTGTATATTATGTAACTTTGGGTCAGTACAGCCGATTTCTATCGAATACATACGATTTACGAAAAAGTATTTCGGGCAAAAGTTGTTTTAATTTGAATAAAGATTTTGTACACCAAAGTTTAGTTCTACCGCATCTACCGTTTTAGAAATAAACTTAAATAAATTACTTAAATGTCAAATAAGTGAACGCTAGTCATTTCCGTTAGTATAATATAACCGAAAGTCAATTATACAAACAGTAAATGATGCTAGTTTACAAATAAAATAATTTAAAAAACTCATAATTTAATTTCAATTGTTTTTCTTTTACAGCAAATATTGAAACCAAAATGGTGGTCTCTGGTGATTACGAAATGCGTGATGGAAAACGTTATATCGTAATCAATGATAAAAAAGTATCTTTGGTAATTGGTGATTCAAAACTTTATTTCGCAAATTTATTCAATGGAAATAAAGAATTAAGTGAATCCACCAATCAATTAATCAATGAAAATTCTAAAGATATTGTACAAGAAATTACACCATTAGTTGAAGAAACCATTGGTGAATTAGTGCATAAGATTGTGAATCAAGTATTCAGTTTATTCCCGGTGGATGAATTATTGTTACCAAACTAACAATGTTACCAAAAAAAAAAAAAAAAAACAATTAATTATATGGCTAATCGTATAATAATGTGTTCCTTTAAGTGTATTTTTTCTCGAAAACTAAAAAAAAAACGAACGAAATAAATGTATATATACTATGTAATAATTCTGTATATTTTTAGACATTTGTAAATAGTTTATAATGTACAAAAAAATAAAAACATAAATCATTATTTGAAAAAATAATGGATGATGACTTTTATTTCAATTCAAACTTTTTGAACCCATCTCCTTTTTCTTTATTCAAAACAAAAAACTTCGGGTGAGATTTGAACCACGGATCTAAAATATGGGTCGCAAACAAGATGCCAATATACCATCCCACATTTCCTATTACTCTACACTTAACTGACAAATAGACAAAAGTTTGATCAAAACCTTCAGAATAGGCAATCCACTATACCTTGGTGTTATGTGTATATTATAAATATTTAAAAAAATATTTTGCATTTATTTTTATTGAACACAAAATATTATGGTATTGTATTGTCAATACCAAAATTTCGATCAAACCTAATAAAACATATTCACTTCTATCTGCTAAACTGGTACCAGCCACATATTTCATTAAGGCGCTGCCATAGCCAAATTATTCAGAAAAACTTCTGATGAGAAATAAAATAGACCAAAAAAATAGACTCACCTGATATTGATATGAAGTTTGCAAAACACTTAGCTAATGAACATTTACCAAAAGAAAATCATATTCACTTCCTTTTGGTAAATATCCATCAGCCACATATTCTATTTGGGGGCTGCCATAGCCAAATTATTCATAGAAACTTCCGATAACAAATATAATAAAACAAAAGAAACACTCACCTGATATTTATATGCAGATTGCAAAATATTTAGCGGGTGAATTCTATCCAAATGAAAAATCATGTTCACTTTCTTTTGGATAAAATCCACCAGCCTCATATTTTATTCCGGGGCTTTCATAACCAAATTAGTCACAAAAACGTCTGAAAACTTATTTAAAAAAATAAATAAATAAATCTATTCAGAAAAACTTCCGATAACAAATATAATAAAACCAAAAAAATTGCTTACCTGACATCCATATGGAGTTTGCAAAATACTTAGCGGGTTGCAAGCATAGAAGAAGAAAATTCATATTCAATTCTATCTTCTAAACTTGTACCAGCCACATATTTTATTTGGGGGCTACCATGGCCAAATTATTCAGAAAAAATTTCTGATGAGAAATAAAATAGACCAAAAAAATAGACTCACCTGATATTGATATGCAGTTTGCAAAACACTTAGCTAATGAACATTTACCAAAAGAAAATCATATTCACTTCCTTTTGGTAAATATCCATCAGCCACACATTCTATTTGGGGGCTGCCATAGCCAAATTATTCATAGAAACTTCCGATAACAAATATAATAAAACAAAAGAAACACTCACCTGATATTTATATGCAGATTGCAAAATACTTAGCGGGTGAATTCTATCCAAATGAAAAATCATGTTCGCTTTCTTTTGGATAAAATCCACCAGCCACATATTTTATTTCGGGGCTTTCATAGCCAAATTAGTCACAAAAATGTCTGAAGACTTATTAAAAAATAATAATAATAAATCAATTCAGAAAAACTTCCGATAACAAATATAATAAAACCAAAAAAATTGCTTACCTGACATCCATATGGAGTTTGCAAAATACTTAGCGGGTTGCAAGCATAGAAGAAGAAAATTCATATTCAATTCTATCTTCTAAACTTGTACCAGCCACATATTTCATTACGGGGCTGCCATAGCCAAATTATTCAGAAAAACTTCTGATGAGAAATAAAATAAACCAAAAAACTAGACTCACCTGATATTGATATGAAGTTTGCAAAACACTTAGCTAATGAACATTTACCAAAGAAAATCATATTCACTTCCTTTTGGTAAATATCCATCAGCCACATATTCTATTTGGGGACTGCCATAGCCAAATTATTCATAAAAACTTCCGATAACAAATATAATAAAACCAAAAAAATTGCTTACCTGACATCCATATGGAGTTTGCAAAACACTTAGCGGGTTGCAAGTATAGAAGAAGAAAATTCATATTCAATTCTATCTTCTAAACTTGTACCAGCCAAATATTTCATTAGGAAGCTACCATAGCCGAATTATTCAGAAAAACTTCTGATTTCAAGTATAATAAAACAACAAAAAGACTCACCTGATATTCTTATGCAGTTTGCAAAATACTTGGCGGATGAAAATTATCCAAAAGAATAATCATATTCACTTCCGTTTGGATAATGTCCATCAGCCACATATTTTATTTTGGGGCTACCATGGCCAAATTATTCAGAAAAAAATTCTGATGAAAAATACAATAAAACAAAAAAAAAGACTCACCTGATATTGAAATGAAGTTTGCAAAATACTTAGCTGATGAATATTTACCAAAAGAAAAATCAAATTCATTTCCTTCTGGTAAATATCCATCAGCCACATATTCTATTTGGGGGCTGCCATAGCCAAATTATTCATAAAAACTTCTGATAACAAATATAATAAAACAAAAGAAACACTCACCTGATATTTATATACAGATTGCAAAATACTTAGCGGGTGAATTCTATCCAAATGAAAAATCATGTTCACTTTCTTTTGGATAAAATCCACCAGCTACATATTTTATTTCGGGACTTTCATAGCCAAATTAGCCACAAAAATGTCTGAAGACTTATTAAAAAATAATAATAATAAATCTATTCAGAAAAACTTCCGATAAGAAATATAATAAAACCCAAAAAATTGCTTAGCTGACATCCATATGGAGTTTGCAAAATACTTAGCAGGTAGCAAGCATAGAAGAAGAAAAATCATATTCAATTCTATCTTCTAAACTTGTACCAGCCACATATTTCAATAGGAGGCTGCCATAGCTAAATTATTCAAAAAAACTTCTGATGAGAAATAAAATAAACCAAAAAACTAGACTCACCTGATATTGATATGAAGTTTGCAAAACACTTAGCTAATGAACATTTACCAAAAGAAAATCATATTCACTTCCTTTTGGTAAATATCCATCAGCCACACATTCTATTTGGGGGCTGCCATAGCCAAATTATTCATAGAAACTTCCGATAACAAATATAATAAAACAAAAGAAACACTCACCTGATATTTATATGCAGATTGCAAAATACTTAGCGGGTGAATTCTATCCAAATGAAAAATCATGTTCACTTTCTTTTGGATAAAATCCACCAGCCTCATATTTTATTTCGGGGCTTTCATAACCAAATTAGTCACAAAAACGTCTGAAGACTTATTAAAATTAATAATAAATCTATTCATAAAAACTTCCGATAACAAATATAATAAAACCAAAAAAATTGCTTACCTGACATCCATATGGAGTTTGCAAAACACTTAGCGGGTTGCAAGTATAGAAGAAGAAAATTCATATTCAATTCTATCTTCTAAACTTGTACCAGCCACATATTTCAATAGGAGGCTGCCATAGCCAAATTATTCAGAAAAACTTCTGATGAGAAATAAAATAAACCAAAAAACTAGACTCACCTGATATTGATATGAAGTTTGCAAAACACTTAGCTAATGAACATTTACCAAAAGAAAATCATATTCACTTCCTTTTGGTAAATATCCATCAGCCACATATTCTATTTGGGGACTGCCATAGCCAAATTATTCCGAAAAACTTCTGATAACAAATATAATAAAACAACAAAAAATTCACCTGGTATTCATATGCAGATTGCAAAATACTTAGCGGGTGAATTCTATCCAAATGAAAAATCATGTTCCCTTTCTTTTGGATAAAATCCACCAGCCACATATTTTATTTCGGGACTTTCATAGCCAAATTATTCAGAAAAATTTCTAATGACAAATATATTAATACAAAAAAAACATCCTAAGCTAATCTTCATGGAATTATTCAGAAAAACTTCTGATGACAAATATAATAAACCAACAAAAATAGCCTATCCTGATATTCATATGCAGTTTGCGAAACACTTAGCGGGTAGCAAGCCTAGAAGAAGAAAAACCATAAGCATTTCTATCTGCTAAACTTGTGCCAGCCAAATATTTCATAAGGAGGCTGCCATAGCCAAACTATTCAGAAAAAGGTCTGATAACAAATGTAACAAAACAAAAAAATATAGCCATACCTGATAGTTATATACAGTTTGCAAAATACGTAGCCCAAGAATTTTATCCAAATGAAAAATTAAATTCACTTCCATTTGGATAAAATCCTCGAGCCAAATATTTTAATTGAAGGGCTGCTATAGCCAAATTATTCAGAAAAACTTCTGGAGACAAATAAAATAAACCAAAACAGAATAACAGTCTATGCTGATCTTCATATGCAGTTTGCAAAATACGTAGCCCAAGAATTTTATCCAAATGAAAAATTAAATTCACTTCCATTTGGATAAAATCCTCGAGCCAAATATGTTCATTGAAGGGCAGCTATAGCCAAATTATTCAGAAAAACTTCTGGAGACAAATAAAATAAACCAAAACAGAATAACAGTCTATGCTGATCTTCATATGCAGTTTGCAAAATACGTAACCCAAGAATTTTATCCAAATGAAAAATCAAATTCACTTCCATTTGGATAAAATCCTCGAGCCAAATATGTTGATTGAAGGGCAGCTATAGCCAAATTATTCAGAAAAACTTCAGAACACAAATAAAATAAACCAAAACAAAATAACAGTCTATGCTGATATTCATATGCAGTTTGCAAAATACGTAGCCCAAGAATTTTATCCAAATGAAAAATCAAATTCACTTCCATTTGGATAAAATCCTCGAGCCAAATATTTTAATTGGAGGGCTGCTATAGCCAAATTATTCAGAAAAACTTCTGATGACAAATATAATAAAACAAAAATTAAGCCTTACCTGATATTGAGATGCAGTTTACAAAATACTTTGCTGATGCATATTTAAGAAAAGAAAAATCATATTCACTTCTTTTTGGTAAATAACTTTCAGCCACATATTTTGTTTGGGGGCTGCCATAGCCAAATTATTCCGAAAAACTTCTGATGACAAATATAATTGATGCAAAACTTATTGCAGATTTAAACTTAGTTTTTTTTTAAATCATTCTTTAAAAATTTACACAGAAAATGATAAAATTGAAACACTAACATTAACTTTAAAACATACGTCACGCACACTTAAAATTTTTTTTTCTACAATGATTTCGCAGCAAATAATTCTTGGTTTATATACACAAATCCAGGTATACCCTTTAGGTTCAAATAGAGATGAATCTATGGAAGTGTGATTTTATTGGAGGAAAAAAATGTAACTGATCTAATACCCATTTTGACCTACCCATGCGGGGTAGTCCAAAAAAATTAATTTAAATCCAAGTGTCCCCCAAACTTATTTTCAAAAATTACCTGCACTCAATAAAACATTACGTTATTGAAAAATATGGATAAAGGATTAAGGATTTAAATATTTTTATGGGCGTAACGTAAATGGTAAAATAAAAATTATTTAAATTTATTTTGTATTTAAGATTACTTTATTAGGTTACCGTTAGAATATATATTTTTAAAATTCATCTTAGCTAACTTTTAATCTTATTAATATTTATTTATTTAGCAAAAATCATCAAATTCTGGAAATGTTTACAACATACAATAAACTTATTACACATATATAATATATATTATATATGACGATAAAAACGAAATAATTGTGTATACAATGTAATAATTCTGTATATTTTTAGACATTTGTGAATAGTTTATAATGTACAAAATAAAAATAAAAACATAAATCATTGTTTGAAAAAATAATGGATAACTATTATTTCAATTAAAACTTTTTGAACCCATCTCTTTTTTCTTTATTAAAAACAAAAAACTCCGAGGGAGATTTGAACCCAGGATTTAAAATATAGATCGTAATCAAGGTGCTAATATACCATCCAACATTTCTTATTACTCTACAATTAACTGACAAGTAGACATGGCTTAAGTTTGATCAAAACATCCAGAATAGGCAATCCACAATACCTTGTTGTTATGCACATTATAAAAAAATATAAACAGTAATAAATAATATTATATTATACTAATTTTTATATAATACACAAAACATGAGGGTATTTTGAGTTGCCCATACCGAAAATTTTTTATAAACCTAAAATATCAATAAATTTTTATGTAATACACAAAACATCGAAGTGTTACGGATTGCCTATACCGAAAGTTTCGATCCAACCTATTATATGAATTAATTATTATATTATACGCCAAACATTCGGGTAAAATGGATTGCCTATATCGAAATAATCAATTAAACCGAAGTTATATTTCAGTTATTTGTCGTATTAATCGTAGCCCGAATTGGCGTATGTGCGGTGTTGTATGATTATGAAGATGGTTCAGGGCATTAATTATAAATTTATTCTAGAACTATATTTTAAAAATTTTTATATTTTTATAATGCTTCAATTACCTGTTAATTTACACACCCTACAAAAAAATTTGAAATTTTTTTTGTAAAATTTGTGCTATACCACCTAGAAAAACAGAATAATTAAAGACTTTTGTCTAATTTAAATACCTTTCAGTGTATAATAAATTAGTAAATAATAAGTAATACATTATTTTTTTTATTTTTTTAATTAAAAAGAAAATAGGTTGAAAAAATAATTCACAATAATAACAATAAAAGTTTATAAATAATTAAATATAAATAATTTTAAATATATATATTATAATTTAAATAGTATTAATTAAATATAGTAATCATAATTAATTATTATATTTCATTTATTCAGGGAATATTCTATTAAAAGGTAAACTTTGGAATACTTTATTTGTAATGTCATCCACAATCATTGCAATTACAGTTTCTACAGCCGGTTTAATTTCTTCAACAAGTTCTTTAGCATGCATATTTAAAAATTCATTTGTTACTTTTGCTGAAACGAGAAAACAAAAAATATATAAAAATTATTGTGTTTATTTTAATAGGATTGTAAAAAATTTCATTGTGATCGGTCATCAACAAAGTCAAGAATTTGATAATTTGTGCACAACCTAAATTTTATCCGATTTACATGAAATTTGTTTTTGGTCCACGGATTTAACTTTTTACGCTACCTGTTACCCATATTCGAATGCTTCAATATATTCTGGATCTTGGAATGTTTTCTTGGTAGAAGACTTTTTACACCAAAAATAGATTTTTTGCGTTTATTTTAGTGGGATTAAAAAACCGATTCCAGCGAAATCGGTTGAAATTTATCGGTGATAGAGCCAAACCAATTTTTATGAATTGTTTTGGCTTTATAAATTTACATCGATTTCAGGTTTTGTATATTCTTATTTCATATCTTTTCATTGTACTGATAACAAATATCTTTTAACCAAAACTATGGACTGTCCATGATGGAATCCATTAAAGATTACAATTTATTTAATACGGTTTACTTCTTTAAAATAGTTTTTCTTTCACAGTGCAACTTTAAGTAGTACTACTTTAAGTAGCCACCAAATCGGAATTCGAACATTTGGTTCATAGGTTCATTGGCTCTCATCATTTGGTTATTGAGAAAATCCACAAAATTGACATATCTAATTTATAACTATGGAAATCGGTACAAAACCCCACAGAATTAGATGCATACAAAAATATTTACATGCAAAAATTAAGAAAACAAATCATGAATTTAGATAAAGGACAAAATTCCAATTTCTGATTTAATAAAATAAACCATTTTCAAAATAATACCTGAATGCCAAGGTCAGCAATGAATAACACCATAACGCTATTGACATTATGATCAGAAAAGGATTACCGCCAATCGACTCAGAGGGTTGGGTTCATCACAGACTTAATCTTTTAATTGTTCAGTTAACTCAAGTAATCCCTTAGATAGATAGGTTGTAGAGGCTGCCCTGGATGGGCTACACTTCGACCATAAGGTCCATTGTGATGCCTAAGGATGTGAGGATGTGAGTGAACTGGAAGGAATTTTGTGTATAGACTAGGAATTGGTAGGATACGCTGCTGCAGCCGGCTATGATAGGAACTATGCCGATATTCATCTGGAGTTAGAGAAGGAAACTGCAGAAAATCTTCTCAAACATAGCCGGTTACTTCGTTCTTGTCCATACGCCGACAGTTTAGTCAATTAATCACCCCTTTTTTTTCTTAATAATTGACAAACTGTCAATGTCGGGATTCGAACCCATAACCTCCCAGTTTCCAAGTATGCATACTGCGCAGACATAACACTTTAGACCGCTCGGCTACTTGGACTGGTAAATAATCCCTTAGCTAAAAAGTTCCAGGGAAAGTTCTGCTTAAGCTTTCATTGATCAAGACGGCATTCCAAATTAGAAGAGTTTCAATTTATTTGACGAATCGTTTGAATTATGTTAAATAATTTGTACTCACTTAACGTTTCGTCTCCATCAAACAAATTATCAAACATTGCCTTAACTCGACCTATCTGTATTTTAACATCTGTTTCCGTATTATGATAGTATTCTTTCCCCTTTCGTTTAATAACGGATCCATGCATTTTAATATCTGCATGGGCACTCGCTAGAAATAAGAAAAATTAAGCATAATTAGCAGAAATATTGTTACAATCTCTAAATATATATCACCTACAAAAATTTGCTGTAAAAACACCATTTCCTCGAATTGGCAACAATAATGCTCGACCCATAACTACATAATCACTCTTTAAACGTAATTTTCCCACATCGATTTTTCCTTCAATGATATAATTATCGATGTCAGCGCTAGTGATAGAAAAACAGTAAATTTATTCGATTAAAATTTTTGGTAGAATATTTCGTTTTAATAGGGAATATGCATGAAAATTTTTTTTCACATTTATTTTCAGAATATGAAAATACTGTTAATACTGTAATAATATTTAAAAACAAAATTAAAATTCGACAAATATCAAGGAAGCTATAAGCTTTTAAAGATTATTATCTGTCTCTTTCTTGCAAAAATACTAAAAACGGAGTTTTACGTGTACTTTAAATGGTGAAAGTGTAATATGACGTCACATAACATATCAAGAGGGCTATCACCCTCTTTGTCTAATCGGGAATTTCAATCATTCATATCTCGCTTATTTTTAAAGTTATTTAAAAAGTAATTTTACCTTGATATTTGTCAAGTAAACATGCTTCAATTCAAGTGAAAAAAAATTTTCATGCATATTCCCTATTGTGCGAAAACGTACTTAACTTCTCGAAATTTGTAACTATTCAATCCGTCTATTACAATATTCGATAATCGTGCTTTATAATTGACAGCATCTGTTCCTTGTTCTAACTTGACCATTGGTATATGTAACGGATCGATTGCTGGTATACCCAATTCTGGGATACCTTTTATTAAGTATGGTCGAATAACAATTGTTGCATTTTTCACGCATTCATTGATTTGTGGATCATGTCGTTTACAACTTGGTATGTATGCAGCTAAAAAATAAAAATTTATATGGAATTTGAGACGATTAATTCGTCAATTTGATCTTGGAGTCAAATTAGAGGCAGAACTGGGATTCGAATTCTTTGGATCCAGAATACCCGGAACTGACACGACAAACATGAAAATTGTACTAAATTTAGTATTTATAGTGTTTAGTAGTGAATAGACATCATTGGCCATCTATTGACAAAACGTTGAACTCTAAAAACATTACTATACAAAGAGAACTCTTTGTCTAGAAAGGTTTTTTGAAATTCAAATTTTGTCCCAATTCCTTGAGCAATTATTTGTATTTTATAAATACGTATTTCGACTACAAGGTAGTCATCATCAGTATGGATTAGCTAATCATAACTATCTCTGATTCCATATCCCAGAGATAGTGATGATGACTACCTTGTCGTCGAAATACGTATTTATATAATACAAATAATTGTTCTAGGAATTGGGGCAAAATTTTCAATTTAATTATTGTACAAATTTAATTTTTTTACGTATGCGGGAAAAGTATTATCTTAGTGGCCGCTTTTCCGGTAAACGACTGTTACTTTGGCAGAAACCGATTTATTCCTGTCATCGTTTCAGGCGTAAATTAAGCGATTGCATAGGATATAACACCTCTTGAAAGTCAATGAAAATCGGGAACTTTGATATGGAATATCTCGGAAACGGCACGTTGGCGAGGTTTGTGCCCATGAGGATATTTGTTCAGAATGACAAGAAGAATATTTTCCCAAAGTTTTGTGACATTTGACCGAAAGCCATTTTCCATATACAGTTATGCGGGGTCCTTTAGCCGTGATTGGACTACTTTAACGAATATATTATTTTTCAGAAGGAATCAAACACTCAATCGTATGCAAATTGTTGAGATATTTTACATATTTCGATTATATCTGTATACAGAAATCACTTAAGTGTCTCACACCAGACTTTAAAATATAATTAGTTATTAATTTCCGTAAATAAAGACTAATTTACTACTAATTTATTTCGATTTCTTTTGAGTGAAAGTAACTATTATTATCGCTAGTATATATATCTATATATATCCATAAATTGATTATTGACATCTATGAATCAATAACTCGCTCTTCATTAATAAAAGAATTTAGAGAATGTTTTTATTTATTTTTTTCTATTTTGGATTTTATAATAAACTGGTTCTTCTGTTAACAAGCAAATAAAACTACGTAATAAATTTTTTCCTAATTTAATTTTTGTTTAAAAATAAAATTTTACAATATAAATACATGTTAAAGATCTATTATATATCAAATCGGGATTCAAATATTTTCTGGCATGTTTCAAACAACCTGCAGGTGTCTTCATTTTTAACCGATTTTGTTTCGATTAACTATCTTTTCATGATTTCTGTTAATGTTAAAATGAATATTAGATACTATCGTTGCAGAAAACGTTTAACATTTTTTCAACAAAATATGTAATGGAAAATTGATTCCATTCGGGGCACCCTAGTACAAACTGTATAATTGTTAGAACGATTTCCTGCAAGCCTTGCCGAACTTTTGTATATACTGTAGTTTACTATTTTCTACTGAGTTTACATTTTATGAGCACATATACCAAAAGTTTTTTCTGTGATCAATATTGTCAAACGTTACTAAGTCAGGACTAAACTTCTTAAATTCTAGTATATATTAAATACCGGATATAAAAATATACAGAAAAACCAATTATTTCAAAAAAATATTTTGGGTGAAGTGGCAAAAAGCTTGAAAGAAACTTAAACTTTTAAAGGGAGCTCAATAAATTGATTATTACTTACGAATAGTTTTTAATTGTGCTTCAAGTATCCAAAATGATTGTAAAACAATAATTAGAATAATTTTATTAAATAAACGTTTATTTGAAGACATTGTTGTAATAAATATTATATTGTTAATATATTTTATTAGAATATATATAATTATGATTGTTGTAAATCGATTTACGTTCTGTAATTCACTCTCACCACATTGATTTTAGAATTCTATTGATTGATTAAAGATTTGTAATCGATTTACATTACTTTTATATATTACATTACATTACATTACATTACATTACAAATTGTAGCATTTCTTCCTTCCATTTCATCGTTGTGTTTTTTCTACAAGAAAAATAAAAATCAATAAAGATTTCCATTAAATTAGAGCCAATGTTACGTAGGGTAAAAGTGGGAAGATTGACAATAATAAAAAAAATGTTAAAAAAGCATTTTTTAAAACAAGCTTTTTATAGTAAAACTAATTTTCTACAACTTTATTTCTTATGTGTTTTTCGATTTTTTCAATATTAAGAGAGATATACCAAATTGTGTTTCCGCCTCTCTCTATACCCGATCCCCCCCTTTCCTCTTGTCGATGCTTGTCATGCTTACCATAAAAATGCATTGTCATCGGAACTGAACCAACATGTAAAAATTCAACTCCATAGGATAAGAGGAAGTGGTTCTAATTCAGCTTGCAAGATTTGACCCGACAATACATACATACATACATACATACACATTGCAAGTTAAATAAAAGCTTGTAATAATAAGAGGAAGAATAATCTGTAAAATACGTCATACTAGTCGGACTGGATAAATGAAGGAAGGGCAGTGGAATATTATTGCTATGGGTGGTCTCATTAGAAACTATGCCCCAATGTTAACTGTAGTGCTTGTAAAGGTAAATGATAGTTATATTAAATAATTATTATTTAAATAAATAATAAATACATGAAAAAGATATAATTGATCTTTATTGATTTGATTTATGAAATGTTATAATTTTAATATGTAAATTACCAAGGTTGTTAACATTCAAAGCAACCGTGATAATAGAGGGAAGTTATAGTTGTTATGCAACTGATAAAAATGATGAACAAAATAATAATAATAATTTAATGAAGAAGCGATACCGCTACATGCTCTTATGGGAACCCATAGAAAACCAACCGTTAATAGTTGTCGAAAACTGATGTATATGTATCAGTTACTACAGTCGCATAAGTATCTTATACTACTCTCAGATATGTATCAGAGAAAAGCTCGCGTCGAAAGGTATTCAACAACAAGCTTAGTGTGAAAATCAACAACAAGCTTCAGTGCTGAGCGAATGCAAAAGATACGCCAGCGAGCAGTCAGGGACACTCCTACGGCCCATACTCCTACGGCTCATGTATAGAGGACGTTTTCACGAAAAATATACGGCACAGACCTGAGCTTTTTTTTTTAAAAGTTGCCTTGTTTCTTATTCATTTCGATTTTATGGAAAATTGTCTCGACTAAAAGTTGTTTGTATATTTATAAAATGATTTCTATCCGAAGCATTTTTTCGAAAATATTGGATTTGTTTTTCGTCAAATTTACTCTACTTTTTTTATATTTCTTTTTTTTCAATCTTGTACGACAGATACTAAGATGTTTTTTTGTAAATTTATAATTCAGGTTAAGGAGAGTAACAATTAAATGCATTTAAAAAAAATATACTTTATATATACTTTTTTATCATTGATTTTGATATGAAAAATCACACTACAATTTTATTTCCTGGTAAATTGTTGCTGACATTTGGAAGTATTTATTTTCATGATTGTCATAAATCAAGGTAATAGTCGTGCCTTTATACAGACAGATTAATTTCTTCCGTTGAAATTTCCTAATTAATCTTATTTGAGTATGGATTAATAATAATAATAATTAGCAAGAGGGGTACCGCAAATAGATCCTTAGCACCTAGACCAAGGGATCTTCTATGCCCTCCTTAAGAAAAACCTGTCACCCGGAGGCGAGGTGCTATTTTAAGCAGATGGAGCTATAGGATTCTGCTGAGGCCAATCGCCGCACAGAAATCCCACAGCTTCTCCACCGGGATTACTCCTAGGATTGATGGATCCAGGGTTTCGGACCCAAACATTCTATGCCTAACACCCTGTAGGTTTCTGCAGGTGCAAATAATATTTGTCTCTAATGATAATCTCCAGACAGATGGCCGAAATGAATCCCAAGATCAGTTTTTGTATTATAAATACGTATTTCGACTACGAAGTAGTCATCATCAGTATAAATTAGCTAGTCGTAATTTACTCTTTGACAATTAGCAATAGATAGAAAATAGAGATCAATTGACAAAAATATAAAAAAATAAAAAATTAAACAAAATAAATTAAAATATAATAAATTTTATATGAAATTACTCTTGTTAAAATTGCTTTCTTTCAAATTTACTCTTGTTAACATCACTCTTATTAAAATTACTCTTATATTGTCTCAGGATCTGTTATTCGTTGCTAATTGTTGTAATTTTTTTTGTTGGGGCAGAATTACTACAAAATGAAAACACCATATAATCAGTTCTTTTTTTCTCATTTTTATTACATTTTTACTATTTTCCATAACTATTTTTTAAACTATTTTAACATTTCTTTTGTAATATATTCACATTTCTTTGAAGAATTTACAAAATAATATTTTCACTATTTTCCTTTGAAATTTTCGATTATTTAACATATTTTTTAATAACTATACTAATTATTCACATTTATTTCAAGAATCACAAAATACTTAAATAAAATATAAAATAATTACAATTCATAAATAAACGTTCATCAAACGGTTGTTTTTTCTTCGATTATTTCGGGAACAATTCTTCAGATGGTATAACCTCCAACATTTCACTCAAAATTGATTTAATTATTCGACTTGCTGTTTCATCAATAATTGGTGATATACTTTGTAATACATCGGCGGAATTCTGATTGAAGAAATTCATTGCAATATCGGCTGTCATAATTTTAGAAAAGAAAAAGATTATAAATTTTATTAATTAAAATATGAATTACTAAAAATTTTATAAAAACCCGTGTAGATATAATTTGAAAAGTTTAAAATTGTTTTAATAAATCTGTTTGAAGTTTCGTTGCTAGTTAGCAATCGTTTTTTCATAAGCTACTAAAATTCTTTTTGGAAAGATTTCTTGGAAAGAAATGGGGATATTTTAAAAGTTAATTTGGATTTTGAATAGATCTAACAAGGCCCAGCAGCCTATTTCCGGCTGGATTGTTGTGCGAAGTACATGAATATAAAAGAAGAAAATATTTATTTTTTAATGATTATTTTGTGAATTATATTGATAACTTTGAATTGACCTTTAATTTGAGTTAAGTTTTTTAATGGGCCTTATTGAGAGACCCGGTTTCTAATAATGCACACAATCAAGGTTTTTAAAATAATCATTTTGTCATGGAAACATAATAAATTGTGAAGATATTTCTCAAACATCGGAAGCATAAATCGGTTTTCATAGTCATTTTGTAAAAAGTTGGCCTTTTTCGGCCACAGTAACTTAGTCAAAATGAACCAGTCCAAGTGGCCGAGCAGTCTAAGGCGTATGTCTGCGCAGTATGCCTACTTGGAAACTGGGAGGTTATGGGTTCGAATCCCGGCATCGGCAGTTTGTCAATTATTAAGAAAAAAAAAGGGGCGGTTAATTCACTAAACTGTCGGCGTATGGACAAGAATGAAGTAACCGCCTAACCGGCTATGCATGAGAAGGTTTTCTGGCGGTTCCTTCACGAACTCCAGATGAATATCGGCATAGTTCCTATCATAGTCGGTTGCAGCCGCATATTCTACCAATTCCTAGTCTATACACAAAAATTCCTTCCACTCCACTTACATCCTCACATCTTTAGGCATCACAATGGACCTTATGGTCCAGGACAGCCTCTATAATCTATCTATCTATCTATCTAGTCAAAATGATATTCTGGATTTTGTTGGAAGAATTAAATATCGTTGACTCTTTTTCTACACGGAACTTTCCGATAAAAATTATTAAACAATGAATAATTTGCCTTACCTGCTGGTTGATTTTTGGCATTTGCTTCAACTAAATTCAATTTTCCACCTTGAACTTTAATCTTGGTAATAATTTGTGTTAATTTTAAACGTTTTACACCTTTATCATCAATTTCATTAGTTTTTATTTCTACGGCAGCATCGATTCCAGCTGGAATATACAAATTTTCGAAATTAAATATAGAAAATTCATTGAAATCGATCTTTAAATCATATTTGTTTGTTTTAAATACTTACTAATATCTCCAGCCATTTTTCCATTAATATTCAATGGAATTTGTAATAATTTTCCATTAAGATCATATCCACCGCTCAATTTTAATTCTGGAAGTTTGATTTTAATACTACCGTCGAATGTTTTTGGATTCAAACTGTAATAGACAAGATTATATTTCGATTACATGTAAACAACAGTTTTCTGACGTCCTAAAACCTATTTTGTTGGCTATCATCAGTCGAATCACTTCTATTGAGGTGTAAAAACAAATTACTTTGAGTAAATTTCACCACTATTTATAATTGTTGACATATGTTTCAGTCTTTTGTATGTTCATTTTCAATCTCCAAATAATAGAAGTATAAAATTTATTTCGAAAACGGGAAAAGATAGCAGTAAAACTTAAAATAAAAATTGTCTCTCATAAAAATACTAACAAATTGGAGATTTGGGTCGACCTTTTTATGGTTTGGAAAGTACAGTTTAAAAATTTTGTTTGGGAAAATAACAGTTGATGCTAGAGCAAGGGTTAGCTGAAAAACCGTTTGACATTTGGATTTTGGTTAGCTTTAAGTAATTTTTTGAATAATTTTTTACCTTGGCAAAATAACGAAAGTTTTTGGCAAAAAAAAAATTCTCCAAAATTTTGCAAACTTTTACTTACTTGACATTTTCAATTATGAATTTACTGCCACCGGTTGCAACGATATCAGTAAATTTTCCATTCACTTGAATACCTTCCAATGCTTTATCAATATTTACAACATTTAATTTAAATGGATCTATTGCTGGTAATTTAATGGATGGAATTCCTTTTTCAAATTCTGGACGTAATTTATTTAATAAATCTTTGGCACATTGATTTAATGCTGGATCTGTTCGTTTACATCCAGGGATTGAATCCGCTATAGATTGATAAAGAATAGAATTAGTTTTATTTTCCATAATTATTTTTTCACTGTTCCAAGAAATCTTAGATTACATTTCAACACTGTAATTGGTTTGATTGTTTGCTCGAACATCACACATAAACTGTTGGACCGATTTCGATGAATTTTTGTGTGTTTAAACGATTATGGCTATAACCTCTTAAATATGTGAAGATTATTAAGATATTAAAAGAGCCTTTGATTATAATGATTTGTATTTTATAAATACGTATTTCGACTACAAAGGAGTCATCATCAGAATGAATTAGCTAATCGTAACTAAATAGATAGATACATCTTGGGGTCTAAAGAGTATTACACTTCGACTTGGATGGTCCATTGTGCTCTCCCTTCTACTTCTGTCTGACGAGATTCGCTTCTCCCATAAGTTGGCTACAGCCAGGAGCTTGGTTATCAGGTCTTCCTGATGCAACTAAGAGGTTCGCAGTCTAAGATAATGTGGCTGGTTATTTCTTCCTCTTCGTCATACCATGGACCCGTTATGGAGTCCCATTGTGTGCAGATGCTTCCGCAGGGGATAACGCCCGATAATGAATTCGGGATATGGAGTCGAAGATATGTTACTTATTGCTAATTTGGTGCATGTCTCACGGATTTATAAAATATACAAATCATTGTTCTAGAAATTGGGACAAAATTTGAAATTAAATCTTTTAAATATGAATTAATTAGGATACTTACGTAATACACGGCCATTACAAACGGCGATTGTTGCAGCGGCACAAACAAATACACTGAATAGAATAAACTGCATTGTTATATCAATGTGATAGTTAATAATGTTTGAATTGAACAATATTGACTACATAGAATTCTGACTCTTATATATAGGTAGTATATATTATTCAATTCTTAATTAAGGAACAAAGCTGTGCATTATTAATATATTCCATATTCTGTAATTTATTCCTTTTTAACCCGACTTCAAAAAAGGAGGATGGTTCTCAATTCGTCTGTTTTTTTTTTTTTTATGTTTGTTACCTCAGAACTCCGTCATTTATGAACCAATTTTGAATTTTTTTTTAAAGGGTTTGATTCCCGATTGGTCCCACTGTCACCAAATCGCATTCTAATGAGGGGATCTCCGGGAAATTGAGGAAAATCCTCATTTTATATGTGATAACCGATTTCTGCGAAAAAAAAACAAAATGCTTGTAAAAAAAACTGAAAATCTGTTATAAAAAAATGCACTAAAAATTACAAAAAAAAAAAAAACGGGTAAAAAAAAAGTGTTAAAAAAATTCACTAAAAATTAGTTGGTCGTTTAGTAGGTCTACCCATATTTAGACAAATAAAATCAGTTATAGAACTTCAAGGTCACTAAAAAGCGAGAAATAAAACCTATTTTGACAAAATGGAAACCCGACTTCTAAAATCAAATATTCTATAACAAAAGATGCACTAAAAAGTAAAAAAATAATTGCATATTCTTGTGCCAAATTTAGTTCACCAAAGCAAAAATTTTTAAATATATATGTACAATTATTGATATTTTTGCAGGCGGTTTCCAAAAGTTATTTGAATTTCTCTATGTTTTGCTTTGGTGAACTAAAATTGGCACAAGAATATGCAATTATTTTTTTACTTTTTAGTGCATCTTTTGTTATAGAATATTTGATTTTAGAAGTCGGGTTTCCATTTTGTCAAAATAGGTTTTATTGTGTATTATTAATGAAATGTTTTCGTGTATTTCATTCAATTAGACTTTATAATTTTTATTACCTATAGGAAAAAATATTTATAAATTAAATGAAAAATTTTTTAATTTTTCTTTTTTTTCTTTTGTGCTAAGATTTTTAATGAATAGTAATTTGTAATGCATTTAAATTAAAAATGTAAATAATTTATCTATAGTCAGATATAATCTAGTACAGCTTTAAGGGAAGCTGGCTGTATGAATGGAGAATTATCGTAGAAAATATTGGTACTTGTTTGCTGATTATACGATCTAAAAAAAGCTGAATGAATCAAAAAATATCGTAGAAAAATATTGGGACTGAACACATAAAATAATCCATCAGTGACTTTATTATATTGGTAACAATATACTCGTAAAGTTGTATGCCCGTGAATTGGATATGTTTAGCGGATGCAAGCTGTTGCCAGCGCTCGAAAACGCTTGCTAGGTCGGAGTGAATTATCGACCAGAATACTATTGTGGATTACAGTCAGTGTTTTCTTCATCCGCTAGTTCGTAGCAGCTTTCATCCGCTAAATACAACCAATATGTGTATAATGTGATAAACAGACCCATTGTCATTACCTGATTTCCATGCATTTGGACACTGCTGTGGTTCGATTAATATTTTATACAGTTCAATATTTTATACAGGAAAACTAGAAATTTAATCAGGTCCTCACTGAACCATAAATATCTGACCATCTTTTCATATCAGAAAATCTTCCATCGCTGTTAATCGTTCGGCTCCATTTACGTTTGAGAAGGAGGACTCTAAGCGGCCGTAATAATTGGAGATTATAAAGAATATAAGATGAGTCACTGAAATCGAATCTTTATGCACCGAACAAAACGCTTAATAATAAATAACCTTGAAAATTCCTAAATTATTACCAATTATCAACAAATATTCTAAATAAGATCAATTTGATGTCTATCTGTGATCGAAATCGAAAAACTTTCAAAGTAATTTAACAACTAACTGAGTTAATTGTTTGAATACCAAGTATATACTGAATTGTATATCAATGATTGTATTGTTAACAATTCTGCGTATTCGAATTGTTAACAATTCGCATTCCGAGGAACATTTAATCACAAATTATGAGAAAACTATTGAGTTTATGAAAAAAATTTTCGAACAAAAGTTGTTTATTTTAAAATGAAGAATATGTTTCGTTTACAAATATTTTTTTATCTCTTACGGTTTCAAAGATGGATATTACCTCCCCTCTGGCGAAGAGAAACACGAGCCGATTTTGTCCGTTAACGAACTTAACCTTACTTTTTTGACCTAAAAAATTTCAGCTCGTTATCTCTTTTCGTTCTTGAATTATCAGGTTCACGGACAGACGGACGGACATGCGGAAATGGCCAAAATAGGACATTTTATGCACACCTATACCATGCATTTATGTCAAGGATTAATATTTTCAAGCGTTACAAAGTCGGGACTATACATAATATACCTTGTGTATTTATATAAACTGGGTATAACAAGAAAGTTACTGAAAAAATTATTTTAGAAAAGTTAGTTTTTAGAGTTAGAAAATTAACGAAAACACCGTAAAGTACTTACACAGGGCTCAATTTTATGCTCACGTTAAAAATGAACTGATTTTTGCTGGAAAACAAATTCCGGAAAAATTTAGATCAGCAAAGCACTAATCTTTTACAAGTTTTCATCTCAATCGAACTAATAGTTTACAGAAAAAAACATTGTGGAATGTAAACATTGGCTATTCGTTTTTGGCCGCGGGAACTTTTGGACCGATTTGTATAAAAATTTGTACTCTGACTATGTATTAAGTCTGGATAATAGATTAAGGAGGATGGCAGAATTTCCGTCTTCCTTTTTCACAATTTTAAAAACAATTGTATTAGATCCAAGAAATTTGGCGATCAAATCATCTAAATCGTAAGACTTACTGTGGACGGACATATTTTATTAAGTTGTTTTTGGGTTATACATCATTCTGTCTCGTATACAAAGGTTTGTTATTTGAATAAGCGATTAATAATAAACAAACAAACAAAAATGAATAAATGAATAACACAAAACAAACAAGGTAAACTGCTTTGGCGTGAATCAATCAATTATCATATTATTTCCTAATTACAATTCAAAAAAACCATTAAACTTGTTATTGTTTCAGACTTGTACAAGAATGGGGGATGGTTGATTTTCAATTATGATTGTTTTATTCAGAATGTTTCAAAAGTATGTGTTCCATGTTAGACCAGAGACAAGTTTGTGCTCCATATTAGACTAGGGATACGTATAAGATTTATATTAGATCATAGAGTAGATAAAATAATGGGGGTAAAAAATAGTTTTGGATTGATCCTTATTTACGGACGAAAATTCGATAAATGTGATTCATCCTGAGTTCCGGCAGTATCTTGAAATCCACCATGAGGCGTCAATTGAGTCCTCAAGCTTTTATCTAACCCAAATAACATATACCCAAGAGTTTGTACCACCAAAAATGCTACAAAGGCTATAAAGACAAACTGCCGTATTTGACCGGTGACTTTATGGTAGTTTATGAATGAGAATTGCCTTTTCTTTTGGTTTTCCGTCCAGGTGCTGTGTTTGGATAAAGTTTCTATGTAAACGTCAGCATAATTTGGGCCTTCTTCTGTTATAGAAAAACCGCTCAGATTTCTTTAAGAAATCTGACGGTTTCTTAAATTGTCAAACTGTTTCTCAGATTTTAAAGTCTAAGTAGACTGTTCTGTACTATAAACCACAAAAGTAGTACCCATTTCTCAGAATTTTGTATTTGATTACTACCTTATAAAAGTTGCTAGTAGATTTATAATGAACAATTTGTATCCGAAGCACTTTTTCAAAAACCGAATGAATTACGCCCAAATAAACTACAGAATTTTGAGAAACGGACACTATTTTGCGGCCCATAGTTGGTACTAGATCTTCAAGAGACATTTTCTAAATACATATTAATTACTTTTTAAAGAAATAAAATACTGTTTCTGAAATGAAATATAGGGCTCGAAATATCAATGGGACTGTTTCGAAAATTTTAGCTTTATCGTTTTCAATTTAAACTATAACGAAAGCAAAATGAATTTCGAAAAAAAAAAAACGATCACCACCAAATAAAACATTTCTTCCATATTGAAATCAACTTTTGAGTGCAAGTGTAAATTTAATTGAAATAAAGAATTTCATTTGTGTTGATTAAATGTTAATTAGACATTCATTAAATGTGTTAATTAAAACAGGCTCGGTTCTAATTAGCCACACGTGAGCTGGCAAATTATCAATTTTGTAACTTGTCTCAAAGTGTATGAATTATTAATTGCTTGCCACAACCAATATAAGTTGCTGTTGAGATTGATTTCATGCCAGAAACGTTTCAACAATTTTTTGAAATTTTCAAATCAAAGTTTCTTGTCTCCATAATCGTAGGGTCTTTCATTAAGGACGCTCGATTTTTAAATGTAAATAAAATAAGTTGGATGTGTAAGATATCCACTCAATTTTTATTTGAGAACTATATTTTATGGCATTAAGTGTGAAATATAACGTCGTCAAATGTCCGCCGATGCTTTGCTTGGTAGCACGTTATTTTCGCTGACTTTGTCGCATAAAACTGGCTGAATTTGCTGGATGTCGTTTGTTATTTTTACTTTGAGGGAATCAATTACTTGCGTTTTATTCGAATAAGCCTGCGATTTAAGATAATAAGAAGTCTAAAGCCGTTAAATCGCAATATTTCAGTGGTCAGTTCACGTCGTTTGTGAAGGATGTCCTTTGCGACATACGCTGTGTGACACGTAGCACGGTCTTGTTGGTACCACATGTTATTGGTATCCGTATCATCCAGTTTAGGCCACAAAAGATTGTTTATCATCGATCTGTAATGGTCGCCGTTGACGGTTATGGCAATGCCAGTTCCATTTTGTAAAATGATTCCATCAGACCAAAATCCGCACCAAACAGTAACTTTCTCGGGATGAATTAGATGCAGGCGTATCTCGTATCGGTTGGTATCGCCCCAAATCCGACAATTTTGCTAGTTCACACATCCATTCATCCAAAAGTGGGCCTCATCGCCAAAGATGGTTTTTTTTCTTCTCGCTAAACATGATGATGGAACGGAGCACTGATTTTGATAATAAAATTTGATGATGTACACACGTTGGTCAACGCTATAACCTGCCATAGTGATTTGTCATACACTACTTCACAATTCACAATAAATTTGACAGATGTCACTTTAACAACATGGCCGCTATTACCAAACAAATTTCGAGCGTGAAATGAAAAACCTGAGGGTTTGTTTGCACCGCGTACAACGTATTACGACCAGCGCAATACACTGCCTACTCTCCAAAAAGAAAGTATTACGCTCTGCAGTAGGAGAATTGTAGAACTACTTTCTATTTGGAGATCCAAAAAAAAAAAAATATAGCTTCTAAAGAAACCCGAACTTTAAAAGAATAAAATTTGATTAAAAATATTTTTTGATAAAATTAAATAAATTTTTTTTCTTCTAATTTCTTTAATAACTTAAGAAATAAAATAAAATAAAAATAAATTATGGGAACAATTCATCGTAAGTAAATTTAAGCGTGATCTTATTGGCTATATCTGTAAATACATCAGCGATTGAACGCTCTAATGCGGGTGCAATTTCATTAATAAATGTTTGTGAATTATCATTAATAATTTGATTGACAGCGGGTCCCAATAATGGATCACCACCAAATAAGTTACTAAAATACAATTTTGCTTTTCCAATACTCAATTTTAATTTTAATTGATCAAATTTTAAATATTCTTCACCATCTTTTTGAATTTTATGTCCTTGCATTGACACATTACTTTTATAATTTGCTAAAACAAAAAAAAAAAAAAAACAAAATTTATTTCATTTATTTGATGTGAAAAATCGAAGCGTTGGCAAGAAATCTAAAAATTACTCCTGCGCTAACACAATCTTAAGACGGATCATTTCATCATTAATGATTCTTTGAAATCAATAAAATTTTGTTGATATTAACAAATTTCCATTACGATTAGAAATTTAATTAACTTCCATACCACGCTTAATATCGGAATATTAAGGCCAAATTGAAAAGAAGCAACCCAAGGGTAAAATTAGGCTAGTAGAAGTTCCACAGATTGATTATCTACACAATATCTTCCTCTTAAATATAGTAATATTTTACGCCAAACTGAAGATCTGACTCTAGAAACAAACTGTGTTGTAAATTTATAATTTGATTACTTACTAAATGTTCCATTAATATTTCCATCGCCATGTAAGTTCAGTAACAAAATTCTGGCATTGAGATTATATTTACCTTCGAAATATAATTTTGGTAAAAGTATCCTAAAATCGAACTTATTATTTTCTATATCTGATCTGAAATCAAATCATAGTCAATTTAATATTCTGTTTCATCAGACATAGTTTATGCTATAGTCAGTATATTTATGTAGGAAGCATTGCCTACACTCTAAAAACTAGTTTATGCTATAGTCAGTATATTTATGTAGTAAGCATTGCCTACACTCTAAAAACTAGTTTATGCTATAGTCAGTATATTTATGTAGTAAGCATTGCCTATACTCTAGAAACTTTCTGTTAAACATTGCAATAAATTAAAAATATACATATGACGTTGCTGACCGTCACCGTTAGCAGCAAGTAACATCTCCTCGGAGAATAATTACAATTAGCTAATTCATACTGATGATGACTACTTTGTAGTCGAAATACATATTTATAGAATACAAAAAATTTGATCTAGGAAATTGGGGCAAAAAATCTAAATTTATTTCGAAAAATCCTAGAGTTCTCTAAATTGTCTTGACGGACTGACGGACGGTTATGCGGAAATGAACTACTTAGATAATTTACCAAACATACCAAAAACTGTATATATGACATGTACCGGGTAAAAAAACATTTAATGGTCATAATAGTTTCCAAGTAGGCATACTGCGCAGACATAATGCCTTTGATCGCTCGGCCACTTGGACTGGTGGGTGTTGTTATAAGGATAAATCGAGTAGAAACAGTTGCCCGAATGTTAAAAACGAATAATTATTTTTTCAAGTAGCGACAAAACCTGTACAAGTGGCCATGCTCTCAATGGCTCTGAAACAAACGAAAATTACTTACTCCAATGATTGAATAATAAAATTTGCTGGCCCCCATACACGTACATTGGATATTAAGGCTTCGATATTAGCACTCTTTGGTCCACGTGTCAATGATATCTCTGGTATTTCCATTGGTTCGATAGGTGGTACTTCTAATTCCGGTATACCTTCTAGTAATTTCGGACGGATAAGTTCCACTGAAGTTCGTATACAATCATTGACATTGGGTTCAGACCTTTTACATACTTTTATATAGTCAGCTGAAACACACAAAAAATACGGTTTTTGAAAATGTGATTTATGCAATTGACCATAAAATATAAGATAGATAGATAGATTGTAGAGGCTGCCCTGGACGGGCTACACTTCGACCATAAGGTACATTGTGATGCCTAAGGATGTGAGGATGTGAGTGGAAGGAATCTTTGTGTATAGACCAGGAATTGGTAGGATATGCGGCTGCAACCGACTATGATAGGAACTATGCCGATATTCATCTGGAGTTCGTGAATTAAACTGCAGAAAATCTTCTCCAGCATAGTCAATTAACCACCCCTTTTTTTCTTTACAATTGACAAACTGCCGATGCCGGGATTCGAACCCATAACCTCCCAGTTTCCAAGTAGGCATACTGCGCAGACATAACGCCTGCGCTCGGCCACTTGGACTGGAAGATCAAATTTTAAGTAATTTTAAGAAAAAATCACCAATCATTTCGTATAAAATTTGCTGAGATCCATTAATTTAATTACAATAAACTTTTTACAAAAAAAAAAAAATAAATAATTTTCAAGTTCAGTGATCATGTTCTTTCTACACGAGAAAACAATGAAGAAAAAACAAATTTTTTTTAAATAAATTTGTTAGTTTAGATAATTTAACTACATCATTAATTTAATTATTGTACGTACAATAAATATACACAGTGTTCAATAGAAAACGGACCACTATTATAAATATTAAAGGTGCCACTAAAGTAGGTAGTGCTCATTTTCCAACATGAATGGTTGATTTGTGACTCATTTATTCTGTTTTTGGGAAAAGTTTTCGTTTATAAATTGTTAGTATGTTTATAATGAATAGCTTTTGTTCGAAGCATATTTTTTTTCGAAAACTGACTGAGTAAAGCACAAATCAAATAAAAAATTTCGACAAACTCTATAATAACTTTAAAGGTAGATCGGCCGTGCTTTGAGTACAGTGAAATCGGTAATTAAAAACATTAAATTAAATCAACATTTTTTATATTTTAAAATTCCTTAAAAAAAACTTGTAAGGAAAAAAAAACTAGGCAATAGGAAATAGAAATATTAATAAAGAAATTGATCCAAAAAAACTCTGGTATGACAGGTTTTAAAAAAAGATATTTTAGGAAACATCAGAGATTTCGGGTAAATTTTATTTCTGTCGGCGATAGCTTAATTACCCGAAATCTCAGGTTTTTTTCTTAAATAACTTTTTTGTTAAGCCGGGTATGACGGGCCTAACTTAAATTTTAATTTTAACTTAACAACACAAAATAATAAACTTTATTGTGGACTTTTATAAATGTACTATATACGATTTTGAAGAATTTTATCGAACATCCTTAATTGGATATACAATCAACAATTTGGTCTAGAATACTCAGAAATTGAGAGTTCGATTCCCATACAAGTGTATGATTTCAAGCATTTGATGACAAAGAATGTTAACAATGAACCATGTTTCTTTTAATATCATCAAATAACATTGAAGTTGGCAAATATTGAATTGTAGATATTTTATATGACACACCCGATACATTAAATGCATATAATATTGTTTCACCCAAAGATAAATATTACAAGTAACGTGGTTTCACCTTGATAAATACTACAAAAACAAAATAGCTTAAGTGCTACTATCACAAATATTAATATATTTTTTTCTGTCCGTATTTGATTTATTCGATAGTTAGAGCCTCGTTGACAATTTTATTGTAAAACCAGATTCATGTTTTTCAACATTTCTGATTTTTTTTAATATCAATTATATATAGAAAACAAGTAATGTAACAACTAACTGAGTTAATTGTTGGAATATCCAGTATATACTGAATTGTAGATCAATGTTTGAATTGTTTCAAGTTTTAAAAAATCTCTTATGATTTTAAAGATATATTATTCGCTTTCCGAGGAACTTTTGAGCACAAATTATGAGAAAACTATTGAGTTTATGGAAAAAATTTTCAAACAAAAGTTGTTTACTTTAAAAATAAGATTTTCTGTAATTATATTTTTGTTATATCTCTTACGGTTTCAAATATAGACAGTTTTGATCATTTTTCCCAAACATGGTTCGATTTTTCCCATTTACGAACTTCCTTTTTTGCTTTAGAACACACCCCCAAAATTCAGCTCCTTATCTCTTTTCGTTCTAGAGATATCACGTCCACAGACAGACGGCATGCTTAAATAGCCGAATTAGGCCATTTTATCAAAACCCGTGCCAAGCATTTATGTCTAGGATTAATTTTTCAAGCGTTACAATGTCGAGACTAAACTTAATATACCTTGTATATTTGCATATACCGGGTATAATAATTGACATGAATAATCAATATATTTTACCTACACTCAAAAACAATATTGATAAGAAATATTTCTAAATGACTTTAGAGCTCTAGCTATTTACTTATTTAAAAAAATACAATTTCTTTTAGAGGTCGAATCTAGCTAGAGAAGGTTAGATACAGACTTTAAAAGTGCAACAAAAAATTTAAATTACAAAATTATTCCTGACAAAAATATGAACAACTTCCTAAAAATACAAGCCAAGCTAATGCATCACTTGGGATAGTATTTGTGGCAGATGAATGCTGGGCAGTTATCGACGAGAGACTACCAAAACCTTGCCAACTTCGTAATTATAAAAAAATCTAACTATTTTTATTTTGTAAATATTTATATAAATAATGAATTACATTAAACGCTTAAAGTGTATTTATATAAAAAAATAACACCTTACATCCATTTTTATTTAAAGCACTTCAACAGTTTTAAAATTAAACGTTTAAGATGCTTACATTATATATTAAACACCATTTTAGCGTTTATTTAGTGACATACAAGCAATTAAACGCTTAAATTATATTAAAATAAAACATTTGGATTTGTAGTGTAGCAACCATTTTGATGGCCATATATTGTAATTGACTGAACATGATTCAATAGTTACATAATTTTTTTTTAAATTGTATAAAAAAGTGATGTGATCTAAATACTTAATTTCAATGTAAAATATTTGCAAAATAAACACAATAATAATAGCTACAACATAAGTCTGTTCTTAGCTAAATACTACAACAAAAAATTAATTCTAAATGAATTCTCAATGTTAGTGAAATTATCTGAGGCAAAAATGTTGTTTTTGATTTTTTTTTTTGCTTCAAGAAAATAATAATATAGAAATACGTCAATGAAAATGACATGCTGTCACCTGTGAAACAAGTTTCAATGTCACGTGTGCTTTATAGGATGATTGTTATTTATACTAATTTATACAATATCATTAATTACTAAGATGTAAAAAAAAACTAGTTCGAATTAATTATATTTAATTTTAAAATTGAAAAAAAAAATTTATGAAAAACAAATAAATAATTATTTTCTGGAAAAATATCTTTTAAGAGAATTATATTTTATTTTGTAAACAAGTGATTAAATCTCTCGATCTATATATTTAAAGGGAAATATGTTGTGTGTATGTTTGTCTGAATAGTTTGGAGAAAGGTATACGAGGTTGCGAATGAATTTTTCTAACGACACCAGAAAAAACAGAACAGAAGGGCGAAATTCCAAACAGTTTCAAAGTTATAGCCATTTTCTGATAATATGTGGAATAAGAAAAGTTGATGTTGACAACAAAGTAACTCTGCCCCCATGATATGCAAAAATTGATTCTTTTATTAGTGTCATCCGTGGTGTAATGGTTAGTACACTAGAAATCCAGAGGTATAGGTTTGATTCTGGTGGATTCAAGGACATGTTTGTCTACATTGGTAGGATGTGCGGCTGCAGCCGACTTTGATAGGAACTATGTCGATAGTCATTTGGAGTTCGTGAAGGAAACTGCAGAAAACCTTCTCAAGCATAGCCGGTTACTTCGTTCTTGTCCATACATCGACAGTTTAGTCAATCAACCGCCCTTTTTTTTAAATAATTAACAAACTATCAATGTCGGGATTCGAACCCATAACCTCCCAGTTCCAAGTACACACAACGGCCTTTACAAGTACGGCTACTTTTTCTAGTTAATTATTCGAACTTCAAATAAGTTTTGCTCGTATGTGAGACGCTCAATCGATTTCAAATGTGAGTATCTAATAATAAGTACCCTTAATAATTGTGCAAATTTGGAGCATTCTATAATTATGCCCAATAGCACGACAATTACCTTAAGCAATATATATTCCATTTAAAAGATCCTAAATTGCAGAAGAATGTAAGGAAACCACTTGTTTCTTGCAAAACAAACATAAACAAGTATACCTATAGTGCCACACACTTGAAATTTAAAAAAAAAAATCGTATATATAGGAAATTTATTTGATTATAATTAGTTGATTTGTGATGTGTTATGAAATAGAATGCACATAAGACATTTATTTACTTTCTACTATCTAAATCTAATGACACCGTTCTCGCATGTACCTAAATAAGATAGTTCTCATTCTCAAGTATTTATACAAATCTAATTTTTGTTTTTTTTTTTATTGACATAATCTCGTATTATATTTTGATCAAATATTACATCACCCGCACAACAACACGACACTACACTTGTATTTATAACAGCTATTAGTTATTTCCTAGAGCATCGCGTTATTGGATCTAGTATTAAAATATTTATGTTCAGGAAATTACATAAAATGATACAGACACTATGGAAATTATAGTGTTTGACAAACATTACCAAACCAGTCTAAGTGGCCGAGTGGTCTAAAGCGTTATGTCTGCGCAGTATGCCTACTTGGAAACTTGGGGGGTTATGGGTTCAAATCCCAACATCCTCGCGGTTTGTCAATTATTAAGAAAAAAAAGGGGGCCGTTAATTGACTAAACTGTCGGCGTATGGACAAGAACTAAGTAACCGGCTATGCTTGTGAAGATTTTCTACAGTTTCCTTCACGAGCTCCAGATGAATATCGGCATAGTTCTTACCATAGTCGGCTGCAGCCGAATATCCTGCCAATTCCTAGTCCATACACTGCATACAATGGGCATCAAAAATTGATGTTAGTTTTTAGAATTTTATATTCGAATAAAAAATATTACTATGTTTGTAATGAAGAACTTTTATCCGAAGAATTTTTTCGAAAACCGAATCAATTAAGGCACAAAAATATGGAATATTGATTCTTTGTATGTTTTTATAAATTTTACTAATGAATTTATAATACCAAATTCAATTATTTTAAGTTGAATTTTAATTATTTCTATTTAAATGATAATTTGAATGTACTCGGCAAAATTAAAAAAAAAAAAATCGCAAATATTAGTTTAAATCTGGAAATAATTAAACAATAAAATAATAAAAATTATTTATAATTCACGTGGTTGCTGTTATTAAACAGCTGTATACTAACATAGGTTTTATTTTTATACTATTTAAATATGTTTTTCTATAGTGCAGGATATGATCGCGTAGTTCCATTGAAATTCTCGTTCCGATAGAAATGGTTTTATTCATTAATTTGTCAAAAAAATCTTTCAAACCTATAAAACATCTCTGATATTCAAGATTTTATAAATACCACATTCATTAAAATTAAGTAAAAAACTCATTTGATTGATATAGAAGTACTGTCACTATGCAAAAGAAGTCCTAGATATTTTATGGAATTAGAAATGGCTGAAAACATTTATTTTCAAAATTGACAATGGTTAACTATAACTTTGAAAACTTGATTCTTAGTTAATTTAGTTTATCTTTTTGAATAGATTAAACCAGCGTCGGACTGGGCTTAAGGGACCTGGGTGGCCCGCAAAACAAAGGATAGTAATAATCATATAGGCAAGTGCTTTTGGAAGTTTTTATTTTCAAAGACGCACATTTTTATATAAAAAGTTCCAATTTAAAACTGAGCTAGTCATTTAAACTTTTTTGAAAAGAGGAGAAATTTTAATAAATCGTGCTACTATCCCCATTATCCTTGATAAGATTCGATTCTCTGTTTTGGATAATCAACGAGTCTAGCAGCTCTAGAGAAAGAAGTCATGTCTTATTGCACGCTTCAGCGTGGAAAATCGTCCCTCGCAACGAGATTGTGAGGAATACACGATAAGTGATTGTGTTTGTAAAAATAGAATAGTAATAGTTTACATGAATATGATATGCAATTTCGGCAGGTATCGGAATTTCTTCGGACATACAAATAGTTTCCTTTGCTGTTTAATCTACACCATCTTCGCCGATGGTGTTGAATATATCTCTTCCAGCTCGTCTTCCTTTATCCTCCTACGTTTATAAAATATTTTGCGTGTAGGCAAGTCTCGGGGGCCCCGACACAGGGATAAACACAACCAGATAACGAAAATAAAATAAATTTTCCAAGATGTTGCGCGGTTTTACCCTAACACATAACGAAAATAAAAATGCATCGAATCTATTAAAAAATCTTTAATAAATTTTTTTGTTTTCGTTTTTATGACTGTAATATAAACACATAAAAAATGTTTCTTCAAAACATACTAATTGCTTTGGATGTTTTGAGAAACCTTAAAAAATTTTGAAAAATGTCCACCATTTTTTATCGCAATCACAAAAGGTTATATAATAATTAAATTATAGTGTAATTTTATCATTAAAACAATATAATTATTAAAATTATATAATAATTAAATTAAGAAAATTATAGAATGGTTGAATTATAAATGAATTTAAAAATTCAATCATATTTTTTGTGCTATAATTATTATCATAGGTCAAAACCTTTAATAGTTTATTTTTAATTAATTATAATTCTGAATAAAATAACAAAATTGTAAATGTGAATAAAAACTT
Organism: Nineta flava; assembly: GCA_963920215.1. Lineage (NCBI taxonomy): Eukaryota > Metazoa > Arthropoda > Insecta > Neuroptera > Chrysopidae > Nineta > Nineta flava. Next base: position 81,357,259 of record OY986044.1, read on the forward strand.
AAAAAGTTTCGATACCATTTTCAAAGGTTTCTTTAATAAATAATATCTCCTGACCGAAATGGTCGAAGTAATTGATTTTTTCAAGAAAATGAACGACATATGTTGATCATTTCACAGTGTAAAATTACAAATAATCCATGCAATTTGGAAACATGACGTATCCAAACTCCTTAATAGATTTTTTAATATATTTATATTTGAAAAAGAAATATATATACATATATATATCGATATATATATATATATATACATATATATATCGAAAGTTAAATTCCATAAATTTAACTTTTATGGTGCATTTACCATAAACTGAATGAAAAATTAAATTAAATTAAAATAATTCTTAATAAATTAAATAAACATTTGAAATGTTCGTAAAGAATATATTAATTTTGGACTATACTTTTTTGAAACATAGTTCATTCATTAAAAACTTCATTTTTTCCTGAAGAAGGAAAATTGTTACCGAAACTATAGTCAAAAATAAACTAATTATTTTACAAAAATTTCAAATATTTGTTTAATTTATTAATTATAAACGATTTTCGTCGACCCATTCAATATACATAATTAAATAATTATTTTAATTCTACATAAATAAAAAATTTCTAATAAAAACTTACGAAGTTTTCCATAAACCATTCCATTTAAATTAAATATCACATAAACTATTAAGGTTTTTATAGATGAACAATACATTTTTTTTTTTGGTTTAAAAAATAATTAGATTTAATTATTAAATAAATGAGGAAGAAATTTGGAGACACTTGGTATGAATGAACGTTACCAATAAACTGAAAATAATCGAATAAAATAATAATAATTTTTAATATTTCTAAAAATACATTGCATTAATTATTATTGCAATCAAAGAATCAAACTAACTGTACGGTTTATTAAATATTTTTTTTAAACTTAATTTAGCAATAATCTCTAATCAACATAACTGAATTAACTAAGTATAACTAAAATTTAAATAAATAAAAACTATTTTCACTTCAGCAATATAATTTGTTGAACATCTAAAACGATTTTTAAGTAATACTGAATTTTAAACTTTTTTTTGTTGTTATTAATAATATTATATTTAATGTGTAATAATAACTAATTATTACCAATGGCTAAGTTTTTAGTATTTTTGTGTTGTTAAACTTTGTATTAATCAATACGATATATGTGTTTTTTTGAAAAGTTAAGAGGTGTTGAATATATTGAGAATTGCGGCTTTCCATACTATTATTTAAGTATTATTTACAATCAATTCTAAGCGGGGCACCGATCGGTCATTGATTCATAATAATATTTATAAAGGTATATGAAATAGATGTATACATTTGATAGGACATTATACGTATTTTAATCTTTTAATATTATAAATTTTATATACCAATTGAATTGTTCGATTTAGTTAATTACAGAATGGTTCGAAAAATATTATACGATATAGTAATAAATAAATTAACTACCTTGGTTATATTAATTAAATTAAATACATATATGAAAAAATTAACTCGTCAACCAGGAATCGAACCTCGGGCCTCTGGATAACTAGTCCAGTGTGCTTTCCTCTACACCAAAGACGATTGTGATGTGACAGCCAACTTTTTCATATTATTCTAATTTTTTATTTATTAGATTGGTTGTATTTATGAATTCATTGGCTTGGGTATCTATTTATTGCGTTTGATCTAGTAGACCTAATGGTGGGGCTTAAATAACAAGGCTGACTATTATATTCAACGAAATAGTAATCCATTTGTTTACATTCAGTAATTATTATTATTTGAATTAATTTATATCAAAAATAATTTTTTTTTTAATTTTGACACTTGTAAATGTCAACTTTTTATATTAACTGTAGTCCCGACTTTGAAACACCTGAAAATATTGATCGCAAGCATAAGTGTTTGGAATAAGTGTTCATAAAATGGGCTAATTCGGCCATTTTCACATGTCCGTCGGTTTGCGGACACGATCACTCAAAAACGAAAAGAGATAACGAGCAAAAATTTTGTGTGTATGTTTTAGAGATAAAAAGTAAGGTCAAGTTCGGGAATGGGCAAAATGGGGGCCATTAAAACTAAACTAAACTTTTGCAATTCCTAAGAAAAAATGCGAAGAAAAATTTTGTTCTCGATTTTAATAAAAAATAATTTTCTAGAGTAATTTTGACCCTAAGGGCACGAAAATCAGGTTCATTTTAACGACCGACAAAAAGATTTCAAAATTTTCCATTTTCAATTCATTCAGTTTTGAATTTGAGCACTATGGGTCAGATATCATGAAAATCGTTAATCGTATCGTATTTTAATGAACAGCATTGTTTTCGCTTGGTCCAAATTAGCTTAAAACGAAGTTTTTATCAAAATCGGGGACATGAAATTTTTCTCGAATTTTTGCGATTTTTTTAAGGGGTACCCCTTAGAAAAAATGCGAAAAAAGTTAAGAAAATTTTTGGTCTCAATTTTAATAATAATCATTTTCTAGGGTAATTTTGACCCAAATAGAACGAAAATCGTGTTCATTTTAACGTCCGACAAACAGATTTCAAAATTTTGCCTTTTCAAATCATACAGTTTTGAATTTTAGCACTATGAGTCTGATATCTTGAAAACCGTTAATCGTATCGTATTTTAAACAACGCCATCGTTTTCGCTAGGTCCAAATTAGCTTAAAACAAAGTTTTTATCAAAATCGGGGACAAGAAATTTATCTCGAATTTTTGCGATTTTTTTAAGGGGTACCCCTTAGAAAAAATGCGAAAAAAGTGAAGAAAATTTTTGGTCTCGATTTTAATAATAATCATTTTCTAGGGTAATTTTCAACCAAATAGAACGAAAATCGGGTTCATTTTAACGTCCAACAAACAGATTTCAAAATTTTGCCTTTTCAAATCATACAGTTTTGAATTTGAGCACTATGGGTCTGATATCTTGAAAACCGTTAATCGTATCGTATTTTAATCAACACCATCGTTTTCGCTAGGTCCAAATTAGCTTAAAACGAAGTTTTTGTCAAAATCAAGGACAAGAAATTTATCTCGAATTTTTGCGATTTTTTAAGGGGTAGATACATACTTTTGTTTGTAATTCTTTTTCATAAAGTCAGTATATATCGGGTATTAAAGCACATAACGCAGTTAGTTGTTATTTTCACTTGTTTTTACTTAATTTGATTCCATCACAGCTTACGAAAGCATCTTATGTTTTTCTTCTATACCAAATTAAAATATCTACATTGTATCGAAAAAAGTGAAAGTGGACATTGATTGTGGACCAAACTGCTATATAAATAAACAAACTAACATATGATAATAAAAATACTACTATACATATTATATACTAGTCTGGTTACTTATTACAGCATAGCCATGCCATTGCATACTTAAGGTAGTCCGGCCAACCTATGAGTACTAACTAACGATTGAAAATAAGTATTTATATTACAAAATTGTGGTCCATAGTAAAATTAATTGAATAAAATAGTTTAAATAAAGTTTAAGTGCATAATTTTCTATCAGTAGAGTTATTGAGCATGTGCAATGTATCCGCAAAAGTAGAAAAAGTAGAAAACTGTCAAAGCAAAAAATACTTTAAAAAATTAAATAAAATTTTCAATCGTTAATATTCCAATTTCTTGAGTAATACTGTTATTAAGTTTATTGTCAAATTCCAGTATTAATCTACGATCAAGTAGAAGGTTAAATGTTGAGTTAAAAAACATAATTAATCATCATTTTATCGTAAATTGATCTATGGCCGGACTACCTGGACTAGTATCTAGTACTACAATATGACTGTGTACAAAGTGAAACGTCCATACAAAAATAATTTGAACTATGTTAAAAAATTGTGTAATTTATTATATATACGAGTAATACATACACAAATATTATACAACTTTGTTTATTAATAAGTATTATAAGTATTAGACTATTAGAGTATATAAGTATAGGTTATGTATATGTATTTGTGTGTGAGTGTGTGTGTATTCTGACTATTCAATGAACAATATAAGTACGTACCATATATATATATATATATATATATATATATATATATATATATATATATATATATATATATATATATATATAAATTAAAAATGTATTATGTAATTTAAAACGAACTAGCTACCTATGGGTATAAACACAAATTAGTATCAGGTGTAAATGTTACGATAAATATGAAAAAACTGTTCATTAAGATTCCTATGTACAGCCATTTTTCGATAGTTCTACCACTAGCAGCCGATAGTACAAGCACTCAAAAATTGAAAAATTTATAAGTAGTAAAGCTGTCGAGAATCAACCTTTCTATCATTCTTTCAGAACTAAACAAAATTGGAAATTCTTTATCATTTACTTTTGCTAAAGAATTAGAAATCTGTTTTAAGCATAGCTATCTATGCTTATGCCCCCCCCCTGCCCGCTGGAGACGGGTGGACAACTTTACGGAAATGTACTAATTTTGTCCGTTTATGAACACCTATACCAAAATTTTTGTTTTCTGTGAACAAAATTTTCAACCGTTACAAAGTCGGAAGTTAATATACCTTGGTATATATTTCATACCGCAGGTATACAAATATATAAAAGTGGAAAATTCGGATCAGTTAAAGTGAATCATAAAAGTATACGTTAATTTTTAATTAATTTCATTGGCTCGAAAAATTTTTAATGTATTCAACAAATCGAAAATTAATCAATATCTATAGTAATTAATGTATTAATTTTAATATAAATATATTTATTCGATAATATTTAACATATTATCCATACATTCTTACAAAATTCATGGTTATCAAAGTTATATGTGTAATTATGAACAAGTATTTCCATTGATATGCAATCCTCTTCAGTCATCAAACATCAATTTATTAAACACTTAAGTATTTTATAAATCCATTTTACACAATCGATAACAATTGAATATTTGTTTAAATTATATTGATAATAAAATCTTTTATATCAAGTGATTTTTGAGTGCTGTACTTAAATATACATATATATATATATATATATATATATATATATATATATATATATATATATATATATATATATATGCATATATATGTATATTTAAAATTATATGTCTAAAGATCCACTCTGTATAATATAAATCAAATCCCTAATTAATGTTTTATAAACTTTTAATAAATCAATAAAATATTAATTTATATTCGATTGTTTTCTCATTTCAACATACTGCATTTATTGCGATCATGGCTACATTGTGTTTATTTACAAATAATAAAATTATATTATCTAGATTATTTAAATCCAACAAGATAACCCCAGTTTCAATGTTTTTAAGGTATTTCCAAACTGTTATTAGGTTGTCAAGAACTTCACGAAATTCACAATATATAGTAAAATGAATCCTCTGGAATCAGCTGAATTTTTTTTCAGAATTTGTCACCATGATGTTTTTGAGAAAATCTTTATGTTAGTTGGAGAAATTCAACATGCATCTTCATAAACATGTGGATATAAAATGCACGATTCGGACTGTTTTTACTTCGAGCTCTCTCAAAAGAGTCACGGTTGTTATGAAATTCGATACATACTTTCCTCAATTCCTTAGAAATAATTTTCCTTAAAACTTTGGGAGATTGACCATCGGATTGTTAAGTTTTTTGATAAATATATGCGTAAAAAAGTGCATTTTTTTCATGTCCGTAGCAGGAGGTAAATTTTTATGGTTCAGTTGGCATCATAAGTACTGACGCGCTGTTTGAAAGTCGTTTGAAATTATATACTAATATATGTATGATGACTAGTATATATATGATATGTTATGTGACGAATGGGAACACTGACGACAACGGACAGCTGCTTTCAACAACGCGCCGGAGTACCAACATATTTTTTTTACGCATATCATTTTTTATATAGTTCTTTTCGCGCGGGTTAGGAACCCGATCAGCTGATATTGTTTGGAAATACCTTAATCTAAATTACTATGAATCCTATAAAATTTTCGATGCATTATCGTTCTCTATATAATCGCTTTGAAAATTCTTTGGTGTGAAATTAAAAACTCACCACTATGGTTTGATTCAGACTTTGATAATGCAAAGCGAAGATTCTCCATTTAAGCTGGATTTAAAATTTTTTTCTATAACTACCGTTTAAAAGTCAGGTTTCTAGCGTAGCTGCTACGTGGTACAGATAGTAAATTTTTTATAGTCTACAATTTTCCTCAATAAACGGGCTATCTAACACAAAAAGAATTTTGCAAATCGAACTGGAAGCTTCTGGGATGAGCGCGTTTAAACACACAAACTCTTCAGTTTTATAATATTAGTCTAAAAGGTATAGATTTATATGGAGACTCCAACATATGGTAACAACACAAACCTATTATTATTAATAAAAAACAAAATATTGATGTCTTTGTCAACTTTACGGATATTATAATGCTGATATTATAATTCTTAACATAATAATTGTAATTCAATATTTAAAATTAAAAAAAAAGCAGAAAAATATTAATTAAAATTATGGTAAGTATAGAATATAAAATAGATATATTTATCTGTTGAGTTCAAATTAAATCTTAAAATTATTTCGAAATACTTCGATACCAAACCCTTTAAAATAAAAACAAAAAATTCAAAATCGGTTCATAAATGACGGAGTTCTGAGGTGACACACATTAAAAAATAAAAAAAAGAGACGGACGAATTGAGAACCATCCTCCTATTTGAAGTCGGGTTAAAAAGAACAAACAAATTTTGTTTGGAAATTTTTTTCATTTATCCAATGTGTCTTCGTAAATTTTGTATTTACGCCCTATTTACGGAATGAATGACAAAAAGTTTCAATCAAATGTTATATGTTTTAATAAGATAAACATTTTTCTATTTGCAGATTTTCCCTATCTTGCATCGTTTAAAAGATAAGTTATACCACACGGACTAGTCCAAGTGGCAGAGTGGTCTAAGGCGTTATGCCTGCGCAGTATGCCTACTTGGAAACTGGGAGGTTATGGGTTCGAATCCCGACATCGTCAGTTTGTTAATTATTAAGAGAAAAAAAAGGGGCGGTTAATTGACTAAATGTCGGCGTATGGACAAGAAGGAAAAGTAACCGGCTATGCTTGAGAAGGTTTTCTGCAGTTTCCTTCACGAACTCCAGACCTCCTATTGACCTTATTTAATACAATTGTAAATAAACTATTTAAAAAGAAGCGTAACTTCTTACGTGCGTATAAATGTCTATACTACATATTTCTACATATAATTTAACTACATATTTCGTGAAATTTAACCTTGTACTGAATTTCATACTATTCACAAAAATTATGGATGGCTATTATCACCTTACGCACGCACTATTTAAAATCAGATGATATCATTGGGCAAGAGACACTAAAAAAATCAATTACGAAAATCGTGAATTGAATATCAAAAATTCACACATATAAAAGCTACGGAGACTAAGTAAGTTTTCTCGGAGACTATGTAAGTTTTCTCAGAGAATATTAAATTTACAGTAGTTTTTATACAATGTGTTCATTTGATAAGCTTCTAAATAAATATTTTTTTAAATATGCATTTTAGAGAAAAATGTTTCAAACAAAAGTTTTACAGTTTATTTACGGGAAACGTACTCTAATAATTATATTTTCCTTCCATGCATCTATTCCGCGTGGTATACATAGATAGATTGTAGCGGCTGCCCTGGGCGGGCTACACTTCAACCATAAAGTTCATTGTGATGCCTAAGGATTTGAGGATGTGAGTGGAGTAGAAGGAGTTTTTTGTGTATAGACTAGGAATTCGTAGGATATGCGGCTGCAGCTGACTATGATAGGAACTATGCCGATATTCATCTGGAGTTCGTGAAGGAAACTGCAGAAAATCTTCTCAAGCATAGCCGGTTACATCGTTCTTGTCCATACGCCGACAATAGGGAATATGCATGCAAATTTTTTTTCACATTTATTTTCAGAATATGAAAATACTGTTAATATTGTAATAATATTTAAAAACGAAATTAAAATCCGACAAATATCAAGGAAGCTATAAGCTTTTAAAGATTATTATCTGTCTCTTTCTTGCAAAAAAACTAAAAACGGAGTTTTACGTGTATTTTAAATGGTGAAAGTGTAATATGACGTCACATAACATATCAAGAGGGCTATCACCCTCTTTGTCTAATCGGGAAACACAATCATTCATATCTCGCTTATTTTTAAAGTTATTTAAAAAGTAATTCTACCTTAATATTTGTTAAGTAAACATGCTTCAATTGAATTGAAACAAATTGTTCATGCATATTCCCTATTTAGTCAATTAACCGCCCCTTTTTTTTAAAATAATTGACAAACTGCTGATGTCGGGATTCGAACCCATAACCTCCCTGTTTCCAAGTAGGCATATTGCGCAGCTTTAAGGCCTTAGACAGCTCGGCCACTTGGACTGGGTATTTAATACCTTAGTAATGAAAAGAATAATATTTATTCTTTATATTAATACAAAAATCAAGCTAGACCCCACTGCCAATCGTACAGTCAAGTGGGGATAACCAAGTATACCAATAAATGGTGATTATTTTATTTCAATGTCACCTTACTTCTATCAAAACATATTGGGTTTAATTTTTTTTTTTAATTTAATTATTAAAATTTTTAATTATTTTTAAAAATATTTTTATTTTATATGTAAAGTAAAATTTATTTGGACAAAAAAAAAACTTATAGGCAAAAAATAATTAAATAGGTGGTTTTTAAAAGAGTGTGCCGCTTTTTTCTGAAATTCTAGTCATCTTCAAGTAATTTTCAGACAATTTGCGCTTTATACTATACAATAAGTGATTAAAATTCACTATTGACTTTTTTTTGCTTTTTTAATGCTGTTTCTGTTTAATAAAAGCATTAATTTAATTTTTTTTTAATAATTATTCTTACGTAATTAAAACGAAACGGCCTATTATCGAACTCCATCATTAAAATGTTTATAGAATATACCAAAAATAGATTTTTGGCTACAAAAGTAACGCTCATTTTTCAAAATTTTATAATTGATTTGTGCCATATTGATTCGTTTTTCGAAAAAATGCTTCGAATAAAAGTTTTTCATCATAAATATAATAATGATTTTTATTGGAAACATTTTCCCAAAAACTGAGCGAATAAGGTAGAAATCAACTAAAACATTTGGAAATAATTAAAGCTAATTTTGTGACCTATAATACTTGATAATGTTACAATGTATACAAATTTAATTTTTCCTCTAGCAATGTTAAATTTAATCCGTTGTTAATAATTTTCGTATCGAAATTTCGCTAAATTTGTGTCACCTTTATTGATTTTCAAAATAGAGGGAAGTACACACTAGCGAACAAACAAAAAAAGCTTTATATTTTGTAAGTTTAGAGGGTAAAAATCTGTAGGATTTTGAGACCAAAACCAGTTCTCCAAAAATCAATTTTAATTTTTCAACAAAAAATCTTTATACAAAATTTAATTCATTTTTACAAGCTTTTATTTAACTTGCAATGTACGTATGTATGTATGTATGTATGTTCGGGTCAAATCTTACAAACTGAATTAGAACCACTTCCTCTTATCCTACGGAATTGAATTTTTACATGTTGGTTCAGTTCCAATGACAATGCATTTTTATGGTAAGCATGACAAGAATCGACAAGGGGAAAGGGGGTTCAGAGGAAGAGGGAAACACAAAATTTTGTATATCTCTCTTAATATTGAAAAAATCGACAAACACATAAGAAGTAAAGTTGTAGAAAATGAGTTTTACAATAAACACCTTGTTTTTAAAAATGTTTTGTTTAATAGAAACTTATTTACAACAAATATGACCTCATTAGTAAACATTTTCCCCAAACTTAAAGACCATCACAGTATTGATGCAAATTATATCTGACAAATATTAACTTTATGCATTCATAGGAAGGTAGTTAATTCTTAGAAGAATATGACTCAGGCAATGTTGAATAATTGATGAAGGCCTTTTTTAATGAAGTATTATAAAAATACACATCTGAAAAGTAAATACTTTCAACTATTATTTATATTTATCTGTTAATTAACCGCTGGAGACGCGCTTGGTTTAGACACCAATGTTATGACGGTTAACAGAACGTAAATCTACTGCAAACAATTAAAATCTAATTACAGAGTACTAAAAATTATATTTAAGATCTCTTATGCAGCATTTAAGGTTTCTTAATGCAGTTGTAGGATTGATTGTTGGGGGGCACGAAGTATCTATAAAGGCCACCGAACATAATGTTAAACAAGTGAAAACAAAAACTAACATAAGTTAATTGCTTTAATACCCGGTATATCCTGAATGTATGTAAAAAAAAGTTTATAACAAAAGTTGTTTATTTTTAAAAAAGGGACATTTTTTGTCTTTGCATTCCAGTACTATCTTTTATGGTTTCAAAGATGTGTAGTTTTGCTCATTATTCCCAAACATTGTCCCATTTTGCCCATTCACGATTCTTGACGATAGAACACACATACAAAATTTCAGGTCGGTATCTCTTTTCGTTTTTGAGTTATAGTGCCCACAGGCAGACTGACGGACATGCGTAAATGGCCGAATTAGGCTATTTTATGAATAACTTAATATTTTCAAGCATTACAAAGTCGAGACTAAACTTAATATACCCTTGTATATTTATATACCGGGTATAAAAAAGGACTTCAATTTGAGGAGCAGATCAGGTAGACTAAAATCAAGTTTTTTCGGAAATTTTTTTAAAATAAATTGACGCACAAAATATTGGTCAATCTATCAAGACCTTGACGTAATGGAAATAGTAATAAATTTAAAAGTATATCTACGTATTTAAGATATCTTTGATCCTGTACACAAATATTGTCAAATATACTACAATAAAAGCACTGAAACTTATTAATTGTTTTTGTTTTTTTTTTATTGGGGGAAATTTATTTCCACATTTAGACAAAAAAAAAACACTGTTTGTACAATACAATAAAATTAATTGTCATATGGTGTGATCTCAGACAATATGGGTTCAGAGGTTTAAGAATATAAGAACCTTGAATCTCTATATATACATGTTCATTACAATATATTTAAAGCTAACAAATCACTAATACATTCCTTTTTTAACATATTTATAGCTCCTATATTTGTATGTTCAAATCAAATAATTGTTCGAAATTAAGCCACTTAGTTTTTTAGCAAAAACGTGCTAAATGTAATTTAAACCAGCCACAAGTAGTTTGTGAGACATTGGAAAACAAAATATTTTAATGCTTTTTGAAGTTGGAAAACATCCAAGTTTATATGAACTTTTTTTCTTATTTTTGGTGAGATATTTAGCCTATTCAATTTTCCGGATTAAAAATTCAGACACTCTGTATATATATATATATATATATATACAAGTTCGTGAATGGGAAAAATAGGTCCGAGCATATCCCGCTAAGGGGTGACAAGTCTTAGAAAATATAATTTACCAAAGTTATTCATACCACCTCAATTTTCTAGCTTACTGACATTAATTAACTCTTTGAAGACACCTCGAAACACCTGTTTAAATTTTGCTACAAAATCTTAATAATTGGGAAATGAATTTTATAATAAAACCAGTTTCAAGATTCACAAAAAAAAAAAAAAAAAATTTAATTATAATAATAAATAGTAGTTTATTGTTTTTCAGGTGAGTTTGAATTAAATGATTTGTTTATTCAAAAACCTTGGAATATCTTACCAAAATAATTAGTTACTCTACAGAGCTGGGCAAAGTACCAAAGGAAACTGTATTCTAAATAATAACTACCATATATTGAAGGCAAAAAAAAACTTTTGGTAATAAGTATACCAAGTCTATATAAACTCTAAATATTAATATTAAGAGCCTCCATACGGCAGTTTTCCATTTTCGCGCTGATAAATAAACATATAGCAAATAACAATTCCAATACATATTTTTGTAGGTAATTAAAAGCTACGCAAAAAAGGTCTGAAACACTTTTTTTTATTGATTTGTAATCATTAAAAAGTACGTATTTATGCAGGAAATTAAACGCTATACAAAAAAGCTCTCTTACACTTTTTTCATCTTCCCAATCATTCAAATGATATTGGAGGTCAAACTTTGAAGAATTAAAACTAAATTTTATAACTCGTTGATTGGAACGCAATGAGCTATACATATTTCCAATAAGAAATTGACTACAATTAACTACAATGGTTTCTTTTACCCAATCGATAAGTGTAAGTGTTTAAAAGATATTCGCCACCAAAACTGAACATAAACGTATGCATACAACGTCCTTAACATGTCAAGTGCACGAATTACTTAATATATTTCCACTTCTCTTGACGACGACATCTAATACTATAAATCAAATATTTACACAAATACATGAATCAAGGATACAGTTCTTATCAAACAAACACCACTTTTTGCTTAGTTCTACACAATTTAAATGAAAATCATGTATAGAGTCGCTTAGTTTCATTATTAAGGTAGTTCCAGCATTGTCTTGTATAATCAGGACAAAAAACTGGTTTGCTTTATTATAGAACAAATACATATACACATATATACAAACATACATATATTTTATATACAAATTAATGTAATTTTGAAAGAAAAACAAATTTTAAAATATCATATTTCAAAAACGAAATGGTAAAGCACGATTTTTTTTAAACACGATTTCTCGCGTTCTACACGATCAAAAATTCTGAACTTCGGGATTTATTGGAAAACGTTGTTTTTAGCCCGTGAAAAAAATAAGCAAAATCTGTTGAAAGGTTATTTTATGATGGAACTACCTTAAGTACTTTTAATTTTTATTAATTATAATATGGTAAAAAGTATGTATGATAATATATATATATTTAAAAAATATGGTTTGAAACACTCATATGACGTCTGTATATAGAGTTTAAAATATGCATTTAACATATTATGTCATTAATGTTTTATTGTAATGAATCGTAACTGGGATGAAAATCAATTATAGATAGATCGATTTTTCGATCTGGCCTGTTACAGAGCTCGACCAGTCCAAGTGGCCAAGCGGTCTAAGGCGTTGTGTCTGCGCAGGATGCCTGCTTGGAAACTGGGAAGTTATGGTTTCGAATCCCGACATCGGCAATTTGTCAATTATTAAGAAGAAAAAAACGGGGGCGTTTAACTGACTAAACTGTCGGCATATGGACAAGAATGAAATAACCGGCTATGCTTGAGAAGGTTTTTTGCACTTTCCTTCACGAACTCCAGATGAATATCGGCATAGTTCCTATCATAGTCGGCTGCAGCCGCACATCCTACCAATTACTAGTCTATACACAAAAATTCCTTCCACTTCACTCACATCCTTAGGCATCACAATGAACCTTATGGTCGAAGTGTAGCCAGTCCAGGGTCGCCTCTAAAATCTATCTATCTACAGAGCGCATCTAGTTCTTTGTTGTTTCGACTGTGACAACATAATGAATCGATCGAAATCTCAATATCGATTTTCAACATCCAAATACAATACCTCTGTATTCTATACGTAGTGCATAGAGGTTATAATACTCTCAGCAAGAAGGAAGTTATTTGGAAAATCACTTCAAGGATTATATTATATGTATATAGATATAATATTACATATTTTTAGATGTCTATTATCCCTGCCCAATTAAAAAAAATATATAGGTACAACGAGCTATGCAAAAATAAAATTATGTTGTTCGTTCAGCAGCACAAGGGTGGGGGTGAAAACTCTAATAAGTTTATATATATAAGTAATAGAAAGACACACATTTATTTACCTATTTTTATTTTAAATAATTTACTAGGGAATTATTTCTAGTAAAAATATATATAGTAAAAATATATATAGTTTTTTTTTTTTTTGTTTAAATATTAATATTAATTGTTTAAATTAATATTAATTGTTTTGATTGTTTCAACAACAACAACAACAAAAAAGGAACTAAAAGTACACAAAATGGTTAAAATAAATAGTGAATTTTTAAAAATTTTTTATGTATTGGCAATAATTGGATACGTCAGTGCTGTGATTCGTAAGTTTTTCCATACTATTTTCCATAGTAAATTTCTGAAGAATTTTTCTTGAAACTTGTACCATAATACAGAAAAAGAATTGTAAATTAAAAAATTGAAATGCAATCATCGTCGGTAGCTAATCTCAGTAAAAACACATTAAAAAAATTTAAACAAAACACATTTTTAATTTGTTAAGAATTATTAAAAAGAATTGTTATTGTTGACACAAAACTTTTACTATAATGCTCGAAACTCGAATTGTATATTACAAAAATTTATATGAAAAACATGATTTCGATTGAAACGCAATCATCGTTAGTGACTCAATCTCAGTAGAACACGTTAAAAATTAAAACAAACACATTAAGTCAAGAAATGAAAACAATTGAAACTCTAAACGAGAAAGATTAAAAATTTGACATTGTCTATAATTTGGGTGGATGTTCTTTTTTGTTTTTTTTTTTTGTATATGGAAAATGGCTTTCGGTCAAATGTCGCCAAACTGTGTCATTCTGAACAAATTTGGGCCGTCCGGTTGCCATAACTCAAAACCGGAAGCTCCAAAATAATCGGAAAAAATTCAGAGATACTCTGTGAATATTGGGTAACTGAATCTGATACTTTGGCAGAAACCGATTCATTCCTGTCATCATTTCAGGGGTAAATTATGCGGTTGCATGGGATATAACACCTCTTGAAATTTAATGAAAATCGGGAACTTTGACATGGAATATCTCGGAAATGGCACGTTGGCGAGGTTTGTGCCCATGGAGACATTTGTTCAGAATGACAAGAAGAAAATTTTCCCACAGTTTGGCGACATTTTACCAACAGCCATTTTCCATATGCAATTCTGCTGGGTCCTTTATAAATATAGTATTTTTTATAAATAATATTAACTGTTAATAATAATGGTTTTGTCCTTCAGAATAATTGCTATAACTATATATAATTTTGTTTCAAAAACTACAGTAGAAAATACAAAACAAAAAAAATTAACACTGGATTTAAAAAAAAAATCAATTTCCTGATCAAAAATGTCAATCTAAGTTTGAAACTATTAATTTTAAACCAATCAATTCTATACTTGACTGAAAATTTCAGACAATTTCTCACAAATTTTCGATTTGTAGTTCCAACGACCAAAAAAAAACTACAATCGTAAAGGCTAACTACGGTCTAAAGTTACACGGATAGGAACATCAGCTATTCGGCATTCCAAAAATCTGCCAATCAAATTGTTTTACAAGTCGATAATTTAATCTGTATTCTAAATTAAAATGATGTTTTTTTTTTTAAGTGGGATATTTGCAAAATATTTCAATAAATTTGTTAATTTACATTTATTAAATTTTTAAAACTTGAAATGCCAACGGAATAATTACTATAAAAATTGAAGAAAAAAATAGCAACATCTTCAAGCATATATTTAGTTTATTAATAGTTGAGTGCAGTTATGCGCATTAAAATTGACATTTATCTTCAAAAAAAAAAACGAGAAAAATCCTTGATAATTTAAGTCACTTTTCAGTCACTTTTTAAAAAATACTGAATACTATACAAAATCTTACTTCCTCTTCAATTATGCAGTGTTAATAATTTCTGATATCAAATTATTTAAAATACAGCCTGTGTACAAGAGACCACAAAAGTAAGGGTCATTCTTCAAAATTTTATAATAAATTAGTACGGATTTCAAAAAATAAAAAATGCTTCGTATAAAAGTTATTCATTATGGATAGATTATAGAGGCTGCCCTTGACGGGCTACACTTCGACCATAAGGTCCATTGTGATGCCTAAGGATGTGAGGATGTAAGTGGAGTGGAAGAAATTTTTGTGTATAGACTAGGAATTGGCAGGATATGTGGCTGAAGCCGACTATGATAGGAACCATGCCGTAATTCATCTCAAGTCAATTAACCACCCTTTTTTTTTTAATTGACAAACTGTCGATATCGGGATTCGAACCCATAACCTCCCAGTTTCCAAGTAGGTATACTGCGCAGACATAACGCCTTAGACCGCTCGACTACTTGGACTGGTATTCATTATAACTATACTAACAAATTTTATCCGAAACATATTCCTTAAAGCCAAATAATTAAGGTACAAATGGTACAATAGTTATTTAATTGGTTTTCGAAAAATGCTTCGGATAAAAGTGTTTATTATAAAACAACTTTTATTCGAAACATTTTTCCGAAATCCAAATAAATTAGGGCACAAATTAATTATAACATTTTGAATCAAATAATATCTTGACTTTTGACGCCGTTTGTACAAAGCAACTAAAAAATTTGTGAAAAACGAGCGTGATTTGAATTAATTTTTTTGTTTAAAAAAAATTATGAGAAATGTCTGAAATGTTTTGATTTCACATAAATAAACACGTGATAAGGAATTCACTATGACGTCAATGGAAGAAAAAAAATTCTGATTAGCTATAGAAACTGATCGACCATGTTATTTTGTTGTATATTTAATCGTATGGTTTACATGCAATTACTTTTAATTATTGTAAAAAAAAAAAAACTGCAGCATTCTTTTTAATAAATATATCCGGATAAATGTATCCTTTAAATTATTATCCTTCAAAACTTACAAGGTTTTAAATATTTTAATTTGTTTCTGGTTAGATAGATAGATTGTAGAGACTGCTTTTGACGGGCTACACTTCGACCATAAGGTCCATTGTGATGGCTAAGGATGTAAGGATGTGAGTGGAGTGGAAGGAATTTTTGTGTATAGACTAGGAATTGGTAGGATACGTGGCTGCAGCCGACTACGATAGGAACTATGCCGATATTCATCTGGAGTTCGTGAAAAAAACTGCAGAAAACCTTCTCAAGCATAGCCGGTTACTTCGTTCTTGTCCATACGCCGACAGTTTAGTCTATTAACCGCCCCTTTTTTTTCTTAATAATTGACAAACTGCCGATGTCTAAGTTACGAGTTTTAAGAGATTTTTACATAGCTTAAATGGGACTCGGCGGTAAAAACATTAATACAAAATTCTAATGTTTATGATAAACTGTCATAATATTTATCAAAGTCTTATAAATACCTGGATCAAATTTCAAAACAATCCTGTTTTTGGTTTCTGAGATAATTAAATTTATAGATCAAAAAATCGTACTGAAGCTAATTTTATTTTAGATTGTCACAATAGGTTTGACAACGTCAGTGTAATTAAAATTAAATAAATAGTTATTAATAAAAATATAAAAAAATAGTAATAAAATTATTATTAAAGTAATTTTTTAAAATTTTTAATATTTTTTTAATATATTTTTTTATTTGATAATAATTTTATTAATAAATAATTTAAAAAATCTTCTAACATGGTTAGAATTCATGTATTTTAAGTTTACCAGGAACTTTACCATTAATTTTGGTTGATTTACCCCCCACCTTTTGCATAACAACCTTAATCAAATTAGTATATATTATTTCTTTGCAGCCGATTATATTCATGTTTGTAAACGAAGTGATCCGGCAATTGAGAAATGTTTAATAGAAAGTATTGAACACATAAGACCAAAACTGCAAGATGGAATTCCAGAATTGGGAGTACCATCAATTGAACCATTGTATATACCTGAAATTGTCGTAAGTGGTCGGGAGCAATTCAAAGCAAAAGGCAGAGATGTTTATGTAACTGGTGTTAGTAATTTTGAAATACGAGATATCAAGTAAGCAAAATTTTCCTTTGACTTTGGTGTGGCTGAATATGGGGCCCTTGTGTTCTTTGATATGTCATCCATACAAAAATGTATTTATTTGTCTTGCAGAGTTGATCTTCCAAATCAAATATATAATGTTAAAATATTTTTACCTGAATTAAATTTCGATGCAACGTATGAAGTGAATGGTCGTATTCTAGTCATCCCATTAAAAGGAAAAGGACCACTTACAGCTAAAGCAACCGATATTAATGCAGATGCCGTATTAAAAGGCAAATTATATGAGAAAGATGGCAAAGAATATTTAAAATTTGTATCGTTAGAATTAAAATTGAAAATTGGTGATTATGAAGTGCATTTAGAAAATTTGTTTGGTGGTGATAAACGATTAGGTGAGTATTCATAAAAACGGAAACGATTCGAAGGAAACGAAAAAGCAGAAGCCTTAGCAAAGAATGGAGTCGGAATGCCCTTCATAGGCCGAGAGCCTATTTTAGGAATTCCAAGGACTGCATGTAAACAGATGATCAACGAGTGGTCAAATGCTAAACACCGTGATCACTGGGAAAAAGTACCGCGGCAGGAGCTCGGGAAAATACTGCTTAAGAGTGCAATCAAGAGACTATCTCTCGATGCACTGAGGCTGAACAAGATGCAACCGCGCAGAGTTACCGGATTCATTACCGGGCATTATCCCTTGCGGAAGCATCTGCTCACAATGGGACTCGATACCGGGTCCCAAGTTACATCAAATTTTATTTATTAATTATTTTGCAGCTGGAGTAGCCGATCAAGCTTTAAATGAAAATCGACGAGAATTCATTAAAGCCATCCGACCAGTTGTAGAAGAGACGGCTTCAGGGGTTTTATTGAAAATTGCAAATCAAATTGTGGATAATATCGTTTATAGTGAAGTATTTCCAGAAAAGTAAAACAAGTCGTTGAGTTAAATAGTTGTTAAATTAATTAAAAAAATAGAATATATTATTTTTTATACAAAATGGTACATTTCTTTCTTACACAATTCCTTATCCTCCCTTAAATGATCCCGAATAAAGTTTAGCTAATTGAATAGTTCGTTAAATTGGTTCTTGAAGATTTTGTCTAAGGTTGGCACTGTTGCCTAATAAGGCCTGGCTCCTAATAAAGCCCAGTTATGAAAAGTCGTTATTGAAATTGTTGAATTAATTTGAAATATCCAACTCTCAATATCCAAAAATGCAACACTGCTGGTCAATGCGTTTTCGGTTAGACAACACACCCGTGTTGATCCGTGATGTTTCAATAAGGCCCTCTGTTTATAATATTGATAAATCACTTTACTATTGTTTTGTTTTTACTATTGGATCTTATTCATTTATTTTTTAACGACATTTATGCCATCGTTGGTTACTGCCCGTAATGAGATCCACTTGATTGTATCCTAAGAAGGCCCGGGCATTATTCAAAGTGTTAAATTTTATTATTAAAGTCACCGGAATCTATTAACCTCATTTTTGGAAATCGATTTCGTTCAGGTGTCAATCGAAACGTATTTACGTTAATAAGAAATTTTGTCTTATTCTGTTAAGTACGGCCTAGAGGAAGGGAATGACACAAAGTTTGAAATACCTCTCTTAATACAATTTGTATTAACAAATCGATTAAACAATTTAATTTATCAGCAATTCTTTAGCAATGTGTACTACCATCAAGTAACAACGGTTGCATAATATAAAACTATTGAAATTTCCTTCCAGAATAACATGTTGTAGGCAACTTGTTTATAATAACAGATGTTTCCTAAATTGATACAGAATGATTTTTGTATTTTTTATTATTATTAAAGCTCACTACAAAATACCACTATGCAGTCATTAAATCTGTTCCAAAAAGCTTCTAAAATAAGTACCTGCACACAGGGGTGTTAAAGAACTTCCTTATTGAAATAAAGTATATCAAAGTGAATAAATTTATTTGAACTATTCTCGGTCCATATATAGTAAAAATATCCAATGACCATAATTTATAAATGGGTGAAACTTTATGTGCATCCGAGTGTTTATTTTAGGAGTCAAAACTTTTTTGAAAGCCAGTATTATTTTATTTATGCCATATAAATTTTTATTTGGTATTCCGATCAAAGATGTTTTTAGCATTCATTTAAACAGGTTGTCGTTACATTCATCAGATATTTAAAGTTATTTTCAGTTTGTTCGACAGATGGCTCTCGCATTTTATTGTTGTAATATAAGATGACTAATTGAATTACTTCGGTTGATAGCTAGGCGACATCTACTTGCAATTATTGGGGGTAGCTTTTAAATATTCATATTAAAAATGAATTTATTAGGGTGTATTCGTTTGGACGCTTGCATGCTTTCACCGCCATCAAGCGTTGTTTTTAGTGTTCATCTTGACGCTGTGTAAGGTGACAAAGCTTGTTTATGGTTTACTTCCAAGATAGATACCACGCTCACAGGTAAGGCAACAAAAGCGTCAGCGCTAAATCTTACTAACTTCCAAAACGAACACCGTATAAACGTATGTTTATTAGAAAAAAACCTACATTACCGACATACTTTATCCAATTGTCAGTGTAGGAGGCATTGTTTTGATTTTATGGGCTTTTAAATTCACTCAAACAAACATTGAGTATTGATACAACTGGCACTTACACGTACTTAGTAAAGTAAGCGTTCATAAGCAACAACGAACATCAATAAATTGCACTTATAAGCGTGAGCTTTGAAAGCGTGTTAGTGCCCAAAACGAATACACCCATAAATATCTTTTGAAGTTTTGTACATTTTTACCATACAGACAATATGATGCGAGCCTTGCTCACCATTTATATACGCGTAAACTTTACTGGATAGGCCATTGGAATGCCATTAAGAAATAACAACAATGGAATAAGTATCACAATATGTTTTATTTTTGTACAACAGTGTTTACAGGATTTATAGAATTAACAGAAAGTTATCACAAGAAAAACATTTTTTCTCTAGTTTTTTTTTTTTTTGGGTGTAACATTATCATCAAAAAATATTAAACATTATCAAAAAAAGAATAAAATGAATATTATAAAGTAATCGGACGGAAATGTTTTCATGTGAAATACTTCCACACACTAATTGAACCTGACAAAATTAAGTTACTTTGGAAATAGTTGATCATATGTAAACGGTTCCACTACATTATTGGCAATTTCTAAAAATACTTTTGATAATGCTTTTTCAATTACTGGTAATAATTCTTTCAAGAATGCATCAAAATTTGAATTAATCGCACCATTTACAACATCACCTAAAACAGAGACCAAACAAATTTAATTAATGAAAGTTTCTCACAGAAATATTTCTTGAAAAGTTTGGATTCATTACGAACCACAAAATTGTCTACAAAGCATGTAATCTTTTGTGTATTTTGTAACGAATCCATTCAGTTAACGAAAAATGTTTCGAATTAAGGTTGTTCGAAAACCTTAAATTGTTTGTTACTATGTATAAAACAATATAAAACAAATATTTTTGTTCATAAACAATACGAGCTGTAATTAAGACATTTTAAGTGAACGTATAACGAGTATAGTTTCTTCAGTCATACAGTTCGGTCATCATATAAATAAATATTGTACATCGTTGCTATATACATTGATAAAGTGCAAATTCATTCTATATGCGCAATATTATTAAAAATTATATACTATTTACATAAACTGATTAAATATTATTTAATATAATTATTTTAAATTAACAAATTGCGTTATATATTTCTCCAACGGGGAATGGTCCTTCAAGTTTTACTAAATGATATTAATTGCAATGGCTTAGTGAGTTTATGTCCGATTTCCCACCCGTTTTAATTGGAAATTTACGACTTCCAATACACAAACATTGATATGAAAACATCCACTTATCAAGCTACCCATGATTTAACAGTTAGAGCACTGGGTGTTATATCCAAAAGTCCAGGTTTAGTTCCCTGGCGGATAAAGTGATTTTTTTGCATATTTTAATTTGCATTCTTTAATTTGCGTTAATGTTCGAATTCTAATCTTCTATAAGTTTTGATAAATACATACCTAATACTTTCTCACCGCCAAATAAATTGTCTAATTGAATATTACCATTTCCAACTTTAATTTTTAATGTTAACGATGTAAAACGTAATTTCGTGACTCCATCTAGGTCAAATAATTCACCTTGGACTGAAACTCGTCCTTTACAATTTGCTAAAAAAATAGGAATTTTTATAATTTTAATTTTTTTAACAAAATGTCGATCAATAAAAAATATTAATTCTATAAAATCATTCTCAAACGAATTCTCTGAATGGAATGAAAAGTTACCAGCAGGGTATTTTACTGATATGAAAAGTTACCGATATGGTATTTTAACCGATATGAATAGATTTAGAAGGCGTTAATTTGTATTAAGTGAAAAAAATTTGATCGCTCATGTGTGCAGAGTTTATACTTACTTAAATTGGCACGCATAGGACCATTACCACGAATGGGGATCAGTAAAATACGACCATCCATTGCATAATCAGCTTCAACATATAAATGTGGAAGATCTACATCACCAACATAGGTCTGTTTCTCATTATCGACTCTGAAAAAAAATGAAGACAAAAAATTAATAACGTCCAAATAAAACTGTCAAAATTTGTTTGATATTCATTGATATTAGTGTTTAAAAATATTAGTGTAAGCCGAAAAACTGGACAAAATTTACTAAAACAGTCGAGCTATAAAAAGTCGAGCTATCATTTCAAAATTTTATAGTTGATTTGTGCCTTACTTATTCGGTTTCCGAAAAAATGCTTCGGATAAAACTTGTTCAATATAACAGCACAAATCAATTATAAAATTTTAAAATGATAACTCGACTTTTGACGCCATTAGTACATTAAATTAGTATTATTTAATTTAATTTAATTTCAAAAGTATTTGCCACAATATCTGAAATATATAGAACGCCCCAAAAAAACAAATTTTTTGCTAATGCCGTTTACAAGATACAGCGTACTAGCTAGCTTAAGACTTAAGCCAGCTAGCAAATTAAATTGTGCGATAACTATAAGCCATAGAACAAAAATAAAAGTATATGCATTTTTTTCTAGCTATTTTCTAGCCGATTAACCAAAAAATGATTACCCGAAAGCTTGGAAAGCTGAGATAACATGAACTTCCCAGAGCCTGGACCCTAGAGGTCGTCAAAAACTAGAGGTCCTACGACAAATCTAAAAGTATATGTGAATTATTTGTTAATTTTTTGCTAACCGATATGCCTAACAATATAACGAAATAAAGCCGGGAGAACTGAGAAATAGCTTCCACTTCCCAGCGCCAACACCAAATAGTATTACATAATAGATGTATACAGACAGTTTTCAGAAGCATTTCTAATAGAGAATCAATGTTTAATAAATAAATAAAATATTAACTATAAAACTATACAATGCACATACATACAAATATCTGTATAGTCAATAGGTATACTGTATGCGTATGGTTGTTTGTTTGTCATTTAAGAGTGGGACTTTTGTGATGCACATACATACTAAAGTTAAGAATTCAATTAACATATTTAACCCACTCTCATTACATGTGTACTGACTGATTTCACACAGTAACCACACGGCCAGCCAGTAATAAATAATATTTAACATTGATTCTCTATTGGAAAAGCTTTCCAACACACACGGTATACAAAATATTTGCTGTCCCGCACCAACATAAGCTTCGTTAGCCGTGACATATCTATTTTACTAGTAAATATTATTTTCAACCCAATTCATATAACTGGGATATCTCTTTCATAATTGTATACTGCTAAAAAATAATTGTTCATAATATTCTTTAAAAAGAAGGCCAAAACAAAAATCTAGCAGCAGAATAATTACATACATAACAAAGAACAGTTTATGCTCTATCATTTGATACTAAAACCGAAATTTTTTCTAATGCCGTTCTCGAATGAGACCCCATTTTTCCGAATCTCCACCAGTTCTATTATTTCAGATCGAAGCAAAGTATTTCAAATCGGTTCAAATTTTTTTGTGATAATTAATGTACACGTGCATTTGTTTTTTATAATTGTTTTTGTTCTTGAATATAATTATTAACATTGACTAATCTGTAAATCTACAAAGTAATAATCGGATGTGAACATTTTCGTGTTTCAATAAATCATGTTAAAATAATAAAATAATTATTAGGCATAGATTGATGTTTTTCCGGCATGAAAATACTATATTATAAACATTGTCTCTTAAAATTAAATTATAATTTTCATGTTGCAGTATTTATCTGGCACGGAGCCAAGTAAGGTCAGTGGGGGGCATCACAAGTCACCAAATTGGTATTAATTTTTAAAACTTTAATTTTTACGATTATCTTTAACGATTATCTTATAAAATATATTTCGTGAAAAAAACATCAATATATAAAGGGCTTCCAAAATCCTACTAAAGGATAGAAAAAAATGTTTATTTTATAAAAAAAAAGGAAATTTTCCTTATGGCTCTAATCGGGAGTACGAAATTCTAAACCGTTCCAAATCTATAGCCATGACAATAACGTCAAAAAACATCGTTTTCTGATGGCTAGATCTTGAATGTAGTTTTTATTTTCTATAGAATTACCAGCATTCACAAAATGTTTCCTATGCACTTTACAAAAATTTCCTATGCACTTTACTATAAGAATTTTTTGCAGCCCAGGAAACACTTCTGAAGCCCGGCTGTCCCATGCTAGTACATGGATATGAGGATGAATACGTACCGGACTTTTGATACATAAAAATCACTAGCACCATACGCCTTCACTTTATTTGCTGTAATTTTTAAACCAGCACTATTCTCTGATGCTATTAATTCATCCATATACAATGGTTCTAAACTAGGAAGTTTATATTCAGGAATACCTAATGGGCACACACCAAAAACAGAAGAAAATTTGAGTTTATTGTACGGAAAAATAGGAATTTTTATTTTTAGGCGCTCACCTTTTACTAAGTATGATCTTAAGAACATTGCTGATTGACCAATGCATTCTTCTTGGGCTGCATCATTAGTATTTTGACATATATGCAAAAATTCCGCTGAAATGAAAAAGTATCCAAATATTATTTATATATAAAATTTGGAATCAAAATACAAATTTATGGTAACGACTAGCTAATTTATACTGATGATGGCTACTTTGTAGTCGAAATACTTATGAAAGTCTATTTCAAAAAATTGATTCTTAAAAAATAAAATAAAATAAAAAACAACTGCATCATATTTAGTATGGTTTGACACACACTTAATCATGTTATTGTTAACGTCATTCATTCATGTTATTGTTAACATTCAACTTATAAATGTTATAAAAACGATTCATAATTTTCCTAAATAAACAATTTCCATATTATCATTTACTAGTGTTTCACCGAGGCTACGAGGTAACCTCGCCTCGCCTCGCCTCGGCCCTCGGTTACGAGGCACGAGGCGAGGCGAGGCGAGGTTCAAAATTTTAATTCTCGTTACTAACCGAGGCGAGGCGAGGTATATTGTCCCAAAAACCTCGCCTCGGTTGAGGCGAGGAATTTGCCTCGGCCGAGGCAAATTTACAAAAAGTAAATTTAAAAAAAAAATAATATAGTGATACATGAAGCAATAGATAGATTATTTGGCAAAGTCGAAAGTCATCGTCTCTAAAATTTATATACATATATATATAAATATAAGTTTTATATATATATATAAGTTTTTTTACCATATTAAGTACATTCATGCAAAATAAGTCAAAGTTAGTAAAAATTTTTCCTCGCCTCGCCTCAGGTTGATAGCTGACCCAACCGAGGCGAGGCGAGGCTAGCCAACATTCTGCCTCGGCCGAGGAGAGGCGAGGCGAGGTTGATATTTAAAAAAGCGAGGCGAGGCGAGGTGATACCAAAACCTCGCCTCGCCTCGTGCCTCGTGAAACACTATCATTTACATTTTGAATAAATTATTTCAATTAATAAAATAGAATATAATTAAGTGAGGACTTGCACACTTATAGAACATGAACTTTGTGTCTTTTAGTGCAAAATAATCGTAAGAAAATTGTAGGAAAAGATCTACTGAATAAAAATCTACGAACTGACTGACGGGCAACGCACAGCCTAAACCGGTGGAAACCAAAACAGAGAAGATTTAAATTTGTAAAAAAAAAGTGTCATTGGAAGTAAAAACTCATATTAAAAAGTGTCACTTATCAGATGAGAGCTGATTTGTCTTTGTTTGTCATTTATGAGAGGACTTATTTGTTTAAGATTATCAAAAATTATTTTGACATCGAAACGTGTCACTTGTGAATGAACTTAAAGCATTAATTTATGAATTAAATCTTATAATTTAATATAATTTTAATTATAAGCATTATTATGATTGTTATATTTTAAAAAAAAATTAATTAAAAATTCATAAAATATAATTAAATAAGAAATTTATCAATGAAAGAAATTAATGCAGAAAATTTATTTATTTATGTAGAATTTAAATTGTAAAAAACTCTAATAAAAGAGTTTTTCTAAATTATTGTTAATATTAACATCATGAGAACCGATTTAAATTTTAAGTTCAATTTAAAATACGGTCAAGGCCAGTCCTTTTAATCAATAAACATAAATAATAATTATATTAAAATTAAAAGAAATTATTTTTGTTAAAATTCACAAATTATTGAGTATTTTTGATTAATCAAATAACATAATAATAATAATAATAATTTCATATTTTATATATAGGGTGGCTGAAAAATTAAGTATAAAAAAAATCCAAAATATTATTATATTATTTTTAAATTTTTTAACACGAATGCTGGAGGATTACATCAAATTGATGTACAAACACAAATTTGTTAAGCCGGAATTAAAATAAAGCCGGAAAAACAAATAATATGAAAGAAATTAATCTTTACAAAAACTAATAAATAAATCTCCCTGATGAAAATGTGCAAAAAAAATGGTCAAAAGTGCTCGGAGAATCAATATCAATTTATTGCTATTGATCAACTTTTAAAATCAATGCTGTATGTTTAACAATCAATTAAACAGCTTCCGAAGTTATCTGATACTGATGAAATCTCCCATGTCATCTATAAATTAATCGTTTTGTACGTATGATCGAATTATTATCGTGAAAGATTAAATTAACGAAAATTTTGTTTCACTATTTTTAGGACCAACGATAATTTGTTAATATAAAATTTCCAATGAGTACTATAGTTTCTTTTATGTTTCGGTCCGGGTTTCAAAATATGAATTAAAAGGACCATTGCCTATATTTACATTAAAAGGCGCAAAGAAAACCAAAGATAAAAATTTATTTTCTATCTCTCCTGGCGCAAAAAAGCACCCATTCAATACAGATAAGAATAGGATCATCTAGAGTGGCTTAAGATTTAGGGCTTAAGTTGTTTAAAACTCAAGTTTTCTTTTTATAAATAAAACATTTTCGGAGTTATTTGTTTCAAATATTGATAAATATTATCGATCTTAAATGTCACGAAAAAAGTATCAAATCGTTTATCAAGTTTTTAGAGCTTAACATTACCAAATAAAGTAATTTTTTTCATTATTCGAAAATATATTTAACCGCCTATATAAAATTTAAATTGCATTTTATCCAATAAAAATAAAAAAAAATATTTTCAGAATAAATATAAAAAATACATAAAAATTCACTCAAACCGGTTGTAAAATAATTTTTTTTGGACAAGGAATTGCACAAATTATTGACCCCAAACAAAAATATGCGATAATATAAATATCAATTTTACTTACGAATTTCTTTTGAATTGCATAAATTTACTACCACAAAAATCACACTAAATAAACACAATTTATCGTTAAAAAAATACATTTTTATGAATTAAAAATAAAAATTTATTTATCAATTAATTTGTGTGTAATTAATCACAATTTACAAAAATTTTATTATTATTTAATTTATTCGCTGCGGCACACTATTTCTTTTTTTTCTAGCTAAAAAAAAAAAAATCTGCCAAAATATTTACATATACGCGAAAGGGTGTACGAAAACGAAGTATTTTGTGACAAATTGCAACAAGTTCTATTTATACCCTCTCGAAGCGTGTATGGCGAGAGCTCTTCGGTGTATTTTAAAGGCTTTGATAAATATATATATATATAGTAATATGTATAATTAAATGACCTCGCTAATATAAAGAGTAGAACAGTATGCAATCATTTAAGAGAGATAGACTGTGTGGATTCGTATTATTATTATTTAGATAGATTCGTATTATATTCAATCAAATGTTTTGTTAAATAAGTTTTTATTAACAGAAATTGTCAACGAAATCGCGTAGCTTATATTAACTATACGATTATGTGTGATGTTTTTTGGCTGGAGTTCCGATTGACTCCATTGTTTTAACCCGTTCAAATTTTGTTTACGTAAAATGATATAATAGTGAAAAACTACAATAGAAAAATGATATGTTGAGTCTAAATCCAATGACTCTACATTTTATCAGAATCAGCGTCACTTCTACCGTTAAAATTAGAGTTTGAAAGAGTCTGGCATAAAATCCATTATTTACATTAGAATCAGAGTTAGTGAAAATATCAAGATCAGACCAGGTTTATCAATATACACGGTGTCCACAAGTCACGGACACAACTGAAGGTATGGATAGTAAATTGAACTCTGAGACGAAAAGTCCTTTACCATTTTTTAATCAGACGTACAGGTAATTAGTTATTAATTAAAATAAGTAACCAGTTAGAGGCGCGTTCACACCTACATGCATTCTCCACTAACATACTTACAAACACTCACTCACACACGCTATTGGGCGCCTCTGATTGGTTACTTATTTTAATTAATAACTATTTACCTGTACGTCGGATTAAAAAATGGTAAAGGACTTTTCAGAATTCTATTTTCTATCCATACAACTGAAGGTATGTGTCCGTGACTTACGGGCCATCCTGTATATATTTAATATACAAAGTTTACAAGCCCATATAAAAATGATATCTGTGATAGTGTGGCACGTAATTCAAATTTACTTCTTTTATCAGAAATATGTATTAATCTCGATGAAGACATTCCTGTACCTAATTTCAACTGTAGAGTCAAATTTGAATGCTTTAGTTGGCGGTGTAGCTATTTACCAAAATAAGTATCTTGTCTTACAAAATCTAAAAATCATATCACACACTAATAACAATTATTACTCAATGGAGAATGTTGTCACACTGCCTAAGTGACAGATATACTTTTATGTGTTTCCCAAAATTTGGATCGGATAAAATGATGGGATATTTCGGAACTCCAGCCGTACATAATTATATATGAAAATTTGTATCGAAATTGTATTTTTCTGCATCTTAATAATTCATGGAATAATTAGTTTTAGTTAATTTTAGAGTACTATTGGGATAAATTTTTTTTTAAATAAGAGAAATGACTCCAAAATTTCCAAAATGCTTGTATTATAATGATATTTTTCTGCAAAAAATCCATAGGTTTAGTATTAGATTACAATAATATACCGAAACGTCTAAGCGATCTAGATTTGAATAAATATCTGTGTTTGAAATTGCTGAATATTATACAAATTCCTTGATTTATTTACACTTCTAATTTAAAGTTGTTAATTGGATGATCCAAGCGCTGATGTACGGTTTTCTTGTTGACAAAGAAAGGTTTAGTAAAATTAAATCTAGATCTTAGAGTTTGAAATACATAGAGAGCGTGTGAAGGCCCCCCAATTTGGTCCATTTGGTTCCAGTATTAGGTTTCCTTTAGTGGTCTCGAGACTTCCATATTTTGACATATTTATATACATTCAAATTTCGCACTTCAACCATAAGGTCCATTGTGATGCCTAAGGATAAGAGGATACGACTGGAAGGAATTTTTGAGTATAGACTAGGTATTGGTAGGATTTGCGGGAGCAGTCGATTATGGTAGGAACTATGCCGATATTCGGTTACTTCGATCTTATCTATACGCCGACAGTTTATTCAATTAAAAAAATACCCCTTTTTTTTTCTTAATAATTGACAGACTGCCGATGTCGGGATTCGAACTCATAACCTCCCAGCTTCCAAGTAGGCATACTGCGCAGACATAACACCTTAGACCGCTCGGCCACTTGGACTGGGTCCGTCAATGATTGATTAGGTCTAAAAATATTTGTTCTAAAGGTGTAAAATTTTTACAACATGTTTAAAGATTATTTCGATTGAATATTCAACGCAGGTACTTCTGGAAGGTTACAAATTTTTATTTTATTTGTTTATTATTGTAATTTTCTTTATTTAGTATATTAATTTTCTTTTCAGAAACATAAAAATAAACAACACCAACAACCTTGCTGACAGTTTACCTTGCTATACAATTGTCGCTGAATTCGAGCTACAAAGATTCCGTACGAATATACACTACAAGGAGTTAAAACAGTCCTAGGGAAAAAATAGAAAATATTGAAGCATGTTGAAATTGTACAAATTAATCAAGCAGCAAGAAAACCACGAATGTGCAAACATTTTAAATTGATAATGGATTTAAAATTGCATTATTTTTATTTTGTTATTTTTTTATTTACCTGCCCATAGACTTTTTATTTCTTATTATGTAAATTAGAAATATTTTTTTCTAGGGTTGAATGCAGTTAAATAAAATAAAAGTTATTAAAATTGGGTGAGTCAAGGGTTCGATCCCATCCTAGATATGTATGATTTTGCATATCAAGCATTTGATGTCAAAGAATGCTATCAATGTTCAGACACATTACTTAAATGTCAAATTAAGTAAACACTAGTCCCTTCCGTTTGGTATATTGGTATAATATAACAGACAGGAAACCATACTCACTAACAATGGATATAAATTGACGCTAGTTTACAAAAACAAATTAAAAAAATATTAAGAATGATCTTATTAGAATTATTTTCCTTTTTTGATGAATTCTATCAGCTGTTAAAATTTATTTGGTATTTTTGTAGACACCCCCATCTTCTTTTATCCATATTTACCCTATATGAAGTGGAGCTATACATAAATTACCTAGGCAACCTTAATTATTTGTAATTTTTCCATATGAAAAAAACATAAATTGAGCATTACAATGTCATTATCAAACGAATTACAAGTAAAGTGTCTTAATAAATTTGTTGTTTTATTTTTTTTTTTGTATAATTTGAATTTATTAAAATTTTTCTTTACCCGGAACGCAATATCATCAAAATATTACTTTTATTTACTTGTAACTGTCATATAGATAAATAATTAGTTGTCATAAATTATCAAGCTAGAACTTGATTATGTAATAAAAAATAATTATATTAATTAAGAATTCCGATTAGTTTATTCATTGACTCTCGCAATTTTGAGTCCTATAGACAATTAAATTTGGAATGTGGGTGGTATGATGTTTTCGATGTGTGAAAAGCCTTTGAATGAACAAAATCGGTGAAACAAACAAAATATTAGGAATGTTTCTTAATATTAGTAAAAGACAAAATTAGATAGTAATAGATCTGTAGAAAATAAAGTTTACTACAATTTATTTTTTTAGAATTTCCTGGAAATATTTCCGGGACAGTACCGCCTGTACCATAAGGAATTCAGGAAGACCTGATCAGCAAGCTCGTGGCTATTGCCAAGATATGGGAGAAACGAATCTCGTCGACTGAAGTATAAGGTGGAGCACAATGGGCCATTTGGTCGAAGTGCAGTACTTTTTATACCCCAAGATATATCTATCTATCTATCTACCCCCTGTACTATAAGGACACACGTGGAGCAAGGAATGGTTCCTTGAAGTAAAAGAGGTCCTGAAAAGCCGAAACCCATGCCCATATATTTTCAAACCCTACTATTATAAAATTGTAAATATACAATTTCTTCTCGTGTTTGTTGGAAAATGAAGCTTTTTTCTCAAACTCTGTTCCATGATCTAAATCGACCCTGCCCGGAAATATTTACGATTGAAATGTACGAATACTTATAATAAGGTACTGGTGCTTAATATGGTTCACTATAAAAACGTAAAATTGCGTAATAAACAAAAATTTTGTAAACATTGATTTCTTATGCATCCGATGTTTGAGAAAAATCATCACAATTTATTCTGTATCCATAAATAAATGATATTATATTTAAAAGCCTCGATTGTGGGCCTTATTAGAAACCGGGTCTCTCAATAAGGTTCATTAAAAAACTTTGTCAAATGAAACGCATTCGACTATATATGTTGTTGCATTTTGGTCTATTACTGTTTCTGCTTATATGTTGGATAATTCGCATTAATTCTTCAACTACAATAACGATTTTGCATGACTGGGTTTTATTAGGAGCCGGGCCATGTTAAGCTGAACTTGTTATGTCTTTATAATTACTTCCTCTGAGAATATTTACTAAAAGTCTACTGAGGAGCTCCTACGTGACGAATCATTCACAGCTAAGGAAGTTATATATGGGTCATTAACACATTGTTTTGGTGAAACCCTGAGTTCGTTTTTTATACGAATGACCTGATTGTACAAAATATGTAGAAATATAAACACTATCTGATTTTTTTGCGTTTAACTCTCCAATTATTTAATCTAAAATTGAAAAATATATTTTTATTAATTTTAATTTACTATTTCCGAAATTTATGACAATAATCATAGAGAAGAGAACTATTCACAAAAAAATGTACGATACGAAGACGACACGACACATTGCAAGAATTATTTTGGTCGCGTGACTTAAATTTTTTTATTATCAAATTATTACTTTATTTAATTATATATTTTATTCGCTTATATTTTATTGTTTCCATCAAACATATGAGCTGTAAAAGTATTTTCTAAAATAATAATAAAAGTGTCATTTATGAATTAATTTTATAGTTTAAATTTGCCACGCCATAGAAGTGTACATCATTTTTGCAATATTGAACATTGCTGTTCAAAAAATAAATATATCTCTACTCATCTAAAAAAGAAAATATATTGTGTTTATGTGTGTTTTTGGCCTAATTTTTTGGAACAAACTATACGAGATAGCGAAATAATGAAAAGAGAAGACCCTAGGTAAATTTCCCTTACGACTCCAGAATAACTATCAAAAGTTCAAAATTCAAAACCGTTTTAAAGTTATAGCCGTTTTCTGACGGCCCGAAAATTATTTTTAAGTTGGAATTAAAAAATTACCTCTTTTTTTTCGTTACAACTGTCAAAAATTTAGAAATGCAAAATAATTTAAAATATTAACAGTATAAATCGTTCGACAACAAACATTCACATTAATTTAAACAAAAGCATGGGGTGCTCTCTACTTTCGCTTGTAAAAGTAGAGCCATTATGAAGATGTAAGTAGAGAGCACCCCATGCTATTGTTTACATGAAGTTAAATTTGTTGTCAATCGCTTGATTCTATTTCAATAAAAGCATGCTCTTTTAGTTTGATAAATGACCGCTACTTTTGTGACCTATAGTAGGTCGGTACCAATTAATAAACCAATTAAAGATATTTAAATTTATGTGCGAATTTATACCTTGAAATCTAATTTTTTTGTCACGTGTATCCATAACACATGTGCGAGCATATTAAGCAAGTTTAAATATTAATTTGTTGTGTTTTTTTTTTTCATGCAAATTCACAATAAAACTGTTCTAGTGATCAGTGGTGATTCATTCCTAATTTGAATTTAATAAACACTTTCGTAGCTAGGCTAACATCATATAATTTACGAACATGCAAATTTTTTTATTGGTTTTAAGTACACACTCTTGAAAATTACTATATTCTTAGATATGAACAAATTATCTATTAATTTAGTTTAACCTTAAGGCAGTGAATCTCAACCACTGTGCCGCGGCACTTTTGTGTGTATAACGTATTAACCAACATACAAACGAAAAAAAACATCGAGACTGTTAAATGTAGAAGACGATATGAGAGTAGCATTATCATTTTTACGACAAAATATAAATGAAATTATCAAAAAACATCAAGCTCAAATTTCTCATTAAAAGTATTCTTATTATTAACTTGTAATGAATCCCTTAATAAACGTACTGTTGTTTTTGTAGTACATATTATTTTATTAAACATTCTAAATTATTATCATAAACTATTTCACACAGTGTATTATAGGTAAAATAAACAACTTTTAAACAGGCCACTGTGTTATGCAATCAGTACAACAAACCGGTTTGATTTTATTATAGCACTAATACATAAACACACATATACAGCACATAGGCAAATACACTGTTCGCATATACAAAATAATGTTATGTTGAAGAAGAGGAATAATTTTAAACTTTTGTATTTCGAAAACAAAACGGTAACACACGATTTTTTTTTTAAATTTATATAATAAATATTTAGCTTTACTCTCCTAGTGTTTTTTTATAAATTCTGTCGAGTATTTTTTCTAATACAACAGGTAATAGTTGGGCGGGCATGAAGTTTCACGTGCTTCTAATGAGAGAGAGAGAGTGAGAGAGAATGATAACTTTGATATTAATTATCTCGCATTCTAAACGGTCAAAAATTCTGAAACTTCAGGATCTATTAGAAAACGATATTTTTAGCCTGTGAACAAAAAATGAACAAAACCTGTTGAAAAGTGGTGGTATGCTGGAGCATCCTTAAGGGGTAGTACGGCCGTACTTTGAGTATAGACAAATTAGCAATTCAATAATTTAAAATAGAATAAAGAGATTGACAACAAAATTAACTTTAATGTAAACAAAAGCATGGGGTACTCTCTACTTACGTCTTCATAATGGCACTACTTTTACAAGAGTAAGTGTAGATTACATTAAACTTAATTTTATTGTCAATCTCTTAATTCTATTCTATTTTGAATTATTTTGAATTTTTTAAGTTCATATTCCATAATAAAAGCATATTTTTTAAGCTTTTTAAACTCTAAATTTTAGTAAAAAATTTATCTTAAATAAATACTGGTTTATAAAGTTACATGTAATTTTGCAATATTTTCCCGTAAACCGTAAATAATTTGTATTGACATAAAATTAATGATTCTAAAACTTTGATCTCTTAGTTAAATATGTAATTGTCATAATTAAATAGCTAAACAAAAACATTTTTTTACACTTTTTGAGGACATTTCAATACCTGCGGTAAAGTTAAGTCAATATATCAATAAAGAAGCAATAAAATATGTAATATTAATGTGCACAATGGGTAATCAGTAAAGTCTATTACAAAACAACACCATACAAGATGTGTCAAAAATTTATATACTTTCAAATAAACCGAAATTCATGCTTTTATCAATAGAAAAACCACCAAAATATCAAAAATATAGTTTGAAACCAAAATTTTGGTGAGGTTCCAAGGCAAACCATCCCGTCACTGCAATACGAAAGATCTGTTGTGACATTTTCCTTCTTTATTAGGATCTTCAAATAAATCCGGGTCCATAATGAATCCTAAGTTTTTACTTGGATTAAACTGTCTCAATTCAATTGATAAGAGGAAAGGGCCACTCAGAAAGTGCAGCCTTTTAGGGGCAACATAGAAGATGGCACGTTATTTCCACTGCTTCATGCCAGAAGCGACAAGTATAATTATCGGCCTTGCCAATTTTTTTAAGTGAGTTCAATACCTTTAATGAACTTAATGTCTGTAGTTCTGCTGCAATGAACTTAATGTCTGCTCTGCTTACTAGGTCATCGTAGCTTTCCTCAACGAGTGATCTATTAAGGGCCTGTCTATGACCTGGAGTTTTGTTCAGGCCTACACCAAAACGCCTCAAGATTTTACAATTAATTGTTTGATTATTTTTTGCTTCATAGTGATTTACCTACCTATAAAAGCGTCTATTTTAGATTTTTTTTGGAATTATTAATTTTTTGCAGTGGTTTCTCGCCGATTAAAAGATTTAGCATTTCCTAATGAGTGCTTAACTTGTTATCGGCTAGCGCGTCGAACGAAAAACGTAATTAAAACTCGTAATTTTAAGAAAATTAATACGAAGATTCTTTTTATTATGATTTGATTTCGTTTTAGAATAATGCCATACATATCCGTCCATGGGTCTGTGAGTATGTACAATATATATGACGACACGCTATAGA
The DNA here is from genome assembly GCA_963920215.1 of Nineta flava. NCBI lineage: Eukaryota > Metazoa > Arthropoda > Insecta > Neuroptera > Chrysopidae > Nineta > Nineta flava. Next base: position 81,393,065 of record OY986044.1, read on the forward strand.
AATGCAATTTTTTCCCAAATTTTGACGATTTCTTTCAAACAGTTCGTGATTTTCATAATAATTGATCGAATACATTAATTTTATCGTATTACATAAATTTATTAAAAAAGTGAAAGCGCTGGGAAATTTGCGTGCAATATTTTATATTTAATATTAAAAAAATATTAATAAAAGAAGTAAAAAAAACGTGGGGTTTACCGACTATTGATTTACTGACAATTGTAAATAGGTTTTATATTTATCAAGCACCTGTGAAAATTTCTACGGACCAACTATAACAATAACTGCTGTGATTTGTCTAATATAATAATTTTAGAAGAATAGGTAAAACACAAACAATATAATGGAATTCGACCTTGAATAATTTAATTTTCGCTATAATTTAATAAAAAATATTGTGTATGGTATTATAATTTTTCTGTAAGTTTCTAAGCATATTCTATAGGAGGGTTTTACGTCAATCAAATTATAAAAAAAAAAAATTAATAATAAGCGTTTTGTCGTTTTGTTCTGTGCAAAATTACAGACATTTATTTTGATGACAGTTCAAAGAAATGGCAAACGTAGTTTATTTGTTTATGTTGTTTTTTTTTTAATATTAAATTTGCATGTTATTCTTCAATTATTTTCATAGTAGCCACAAAAATGGCGACCTTTTTGACTGACCCTGTATTGATAAATGACCACTTTGGTCACGAAGTTTGGTGGCCAAAAAAGAAATCAAGTTTAGTGTGTAGTATAAATCTTCTATACATAAATGGAAAATATGTTGTGTGTTTTGTCCGAATTGTTTGGAGAAAACTGTAGGAGATAGTGAAATAATGATCATAGAAGACCCTAGGTAAATTTTCTTACGACTCCAGAAAAGCTATCAGGAATTCAAAATTCCAAACTGAGGTAAATCCAGCGTAAGGCTTGTTTTTTTTTTATAATAAATTTGTGCTGAATACATTCGATTTTCGAAAAAAACTTTTTGTGCCAAAAGTTTGATAAATATTTTTATGGCGAACATATTCTAATTGAGACATTTTTTTCGCAAAAACTAAATAAATTAGGCACAAATGAAGTATGATGTTTTGGGAAAAAAAAGAACGCTACTTTTGTGGGTGTACTACTTAATTTAAATAAATGTCCATCAAAACAAAATTATTGTATGAAAAACATATTCCAAAAAGTTCTTGGAAAAATTCGTCACTTAAAATTTCACAGTTAATTATGTAATACAAGTATCTGAAATTCCATGAAATTTCATTATAATCATATCAAAAACCGGTTTAATTTTTTCTGTATCATGAAGCAATTAATTTTAGTTTGTACGAGCAAATTAGAGAAAAACAAATTTAGTCCCTTTCAATCCAAAAATTGAATTACTAAAATCCGTTAGTCTACCATACGTTGGCTCTCATCTCAAGCCAAAACGTGATACTGGAAACTATTTCTTTTCCATTTAACTCAAAATAGATGGTAATATTCCAAGGCTTGCCGTTACCGAGTTATTGTCGATATTCGGCTTTGTCACTTTACATCATTGTATTTTTTGTTTGAGGCAAACGAATAGCAATATCGTTTAGATATTGCTATTCGTTTTTGAAATGTTACCAATTGCTGTGTTTTTGAAACGTTACCAAAAAAAATTGTCCTTTTTTAATGAATGTTTCTCAAATTTGAATCAAATATTCGATTTGGGCTATATCTTCTTATTTAGAAAAGGTTCATCATTTTTATAGTTATTTGATACAGGTATTCCTCGTCCCATAGGGAATTTAATTATAAAGTGGTTTTTCTTTTACAGGGAACATTCCCTGCCACAATATTTCTGTTCAAATAATAGAAAATAGCCCCTTAGTAGCCAAACTTCCAATGTAGAGCGAAAAATATAGCAAAATAAAATAAAGCAAAAACTTATTATTATGAAAAAAAATAAAACAAATATTAAATAAATTTAAATTTTAAAAAAAAATGTATTCTTAAAAATAATAAAAAATAAAAAACGAATAATAAATTACATTACAGTTCAAGATCAAATAATAATAATAATAATTATAAATACATTAATAATAAAATTAATTAATAATATTTATAATTGATGTTGATGTCGGTATGTGTATTATGAAACCCAGGCCTCATATGGAATGTATGCAAATAGATTTTGTATAAAGTTTGACATAATTGCAACTAATTTCTTCTTTAAATCTGGTTTCATTTCTTTTAATAAATCTTGTGCGTTCGTATTGATAAATAAGTTTAATGCAGCTTCTGTAACAAATATAAATAAATAAACAATTAATAAAGTATACGGATTAAAATTTAAAATATACTGATTGGAACCAAAAATGAGACAAAAATACATTTTTTTTAAAGTCTTGAATTGAAATGAAAAAAAGGTTGAAAATTATTTCAAAGCAATGAAATATTGTTGATATTAACATTTAAAATATCAGATAAATTTTCATAACGTTTAGAATATTGGTTGGGGAGACAAATCCATAAAATTGCATCATTGTGGAAGAGGGTATTTAATACCAAAACGGCGAAGAAGGCAGAAGAACCTAAAATAGCGGCTTTGAGGAAAGAGAGTGGAACTCAAAGGCTGGTGGAAACACCAAGAAAATAAAATTGGACGCGTAATGTCACAGGTGGCAGCCACACTTCCTAAAGTATCGAAGAAACTAAAGCAAAAAAAAACCATCAATAAAAATTAATTGATCATTCATTAAAGTTGTCTCAATTTAATTACCGCTCAGTATACACAAAACATAGTGATCATTAGTTTTTATTAAGATTAATCAGATACATTCATTAAATTGCACGTGTACTATGACTCACAAAAGTAGTGCTCTTTTTTCAAAATTTCCTAGTTGATTTATGATTAATCCATTCGATTTTTGAGAAAATGTTTCGAATCAAAGTTGTTAGTATATTTATAATGAACAACTTTTATTCGATACATTTTCCCAAAAACCGATTCAATAAGGTGAACAAATCAATTAAAAAATTTTGAATAATGAGCGCTATTTTTGTGGCCTATAGAAAACATGATTCAATATGATTATTATTACAACTAAAACTATTGCTCAATAGAAATACATTTTTTTTTTAAATAAATATCAAGTTTAAGAAAAACTAGTTCATTAATTTATGCCTTTATTATTATTTTTTTGCATGGCATACAAACTATTGCAAAATATTAGCAATTGTACACACTAAATACATTGACTTGACAGGTTCATATATATGCTAGATCGTGCCGCATACGGAACGGGTACTCAACGGCCGGTCCGCATAACTAATCATCTGAAATATTTAACATGGGACATTCTAGGGTTTAACAGTCAAGTGGACTCTGCTTGGAACTGGAAGGTTATGGGTTCGATTACCGGTGGTGTCACTTTATCAATTATAATTAATGGGGCACAGTGCCTGGCCGTGATTTCCTACTTTTTCGGGATCCATTATGTAAACGATTCGTTCCTTCCAGAGAAAAACTAAAGGCACCTGAGATTATCGACCGCTGTCCATAATAATTAGGTAGGTCTTAAGTCGAGTATCTTCCGTCACGTCTCTAACATAAATGAAATTTTACCGTAGGCTCACCGGGAGAAAATACACACTCATTCGGGGATCTTTAATTTCATACACCCAGCCCGTCGAAGCCGTGTGTTATCCAGGATACATAATAGAAGGTATTGACAATGTTTTTTAGTAAAATTAGAGGATCATTGATAAAATCTCGGGAATATTAAATTTCAAGGTTCAAATGAACGGCTCAAATGCATGGCTCAACAAACAGAAGATTCTCTTTAAGAATCTGTTCTTATTAAAATGTATATGAGAAAATAATTTGATGTAAAATGTCACACAATCACTATTTACAAACTAACGTCTGTATATAGAGGTTTTATGGCATTTTACACCAGATTTTTGTTGATGTTTACACTGAAAATTTTGATTAATACATTGACATAAATGTATTGTAGATCATACCCCCCCCCCCCCGCTGGGCAAAATAATATCCGATTAAATAATATATATATACTATTGGTTTCCGATCTGTTAATGGATTTTTAATCTTTCGTTAAGTCAATAATTATAATTATTTTAACATATATTGAATAATTGAACGATAGAAATGAGGCAACAAGGCTATATGTATAAGACTTTCTATATGGCAAGGACAATTGATCATATTTTAACTTCATTTTGACAAAAATATGTTGAGAAAAATTTATTATTTAAATTATTATTTATAATAATAATTATCATTATTATATTAATGTATACCTGTATAGATATCTGTATATATCGTCAAGGACGTAGATACAAATTTTCTGTAAGAGGGGAAGAACAGTTTTAAAACAGATCCCATGCCTATTTAATTTAGTACAATAATAAATTAGGCAACTTGAAAATTTCATATATAAATGATTGTTTTTAGTAATCATATTCAGAAAACAAAAATTCGGTCACGTTTTACTGGAACCAAAAGCGTGTTTTTTTCGGTTTACTGCCAAATATTTAAAATATAAGTATCGTCAAAAATATAAATTTATAGAGAATTATAGCCTAAAACAATTAAAATTAAAAAAATTAAAATGGTAGTTCTTGCTATTAATCTGGTTTCCAAAAACAAATTAGGTTGTATTTCATTTTTTAGCCACTATTGTTAAATTAAAACTCAGTTTTATCCTCTAAATAAAAGCGGAACACTGATGTAAATAGATTCAGTGGGTTTTTATTGTTCAAAATTTTTTAACCCAGCAAATATATATGGTTTAAAATATGGCTTGAAATCTCCAAAATCCCTGAAAAAAAATTAAAAAAGAAAACCGCTTGTATATTTTATTTCACATTCATATTCATGGCAAATTATTTTCAGACGTTTTCTTTTTTAGTATTTCGAAAACCGAAACAAGGCAAGCTTAACCATCTGCCAAGGAAGTTAATCAAAAGCGGGAGTAATATTTAGGCTGTTCTTCGTGCAAAACTGCAGAAAACCTTCTCAAGCATAGCCGGTTACTTCGTTCTTGTCTATACGCCGATAGTTTAGTCAATTAACCGCCCCTTTTTTTTTCTTAATAATTGATAAACTGCCGATATCGGGATTTGAACCCATAACCTCTCAGTTTCCATGTAGGCATACTGCGCAGACACAACGCCTTAGACCGCTCGGCCACTTGAACTGGTAAAGTATGCTGTAGTTTCATGGTGGATTTATGCTCGCTAATGCCAACTGTTCGTAGTCAAGTACAAATGAAATCCCCTCTTTCAGTCAGCTAATTACTACGCACATGTTTTCCAATCAATAAATTAAGATTGACCTCTTAAATAAACCATTACTGTATTGATTTATGATTAATATGGAAAAATAATAATTGTTTTTGAATACTTACGTAACACGGTATTACCATCATGGACATTTTCAACACCCATTTTAATATTCTTTACACTAAAATCTAATTTCATTTGTTCTAAACTTAAATATGTGTCACCTTGAATCTTATGGGGTTGTGCTTTAAAGTAAATTTTTACTTTTACACCCTCTGCAAAAAAAAAAAATGAAAAAAAAAAACATTAAAAATTCAAATTTCGTAATTTTTATCCTTTTTTTTGTATATTACCGTATTCGCCCCAATAATCTCCAGATCCAGATGCTTTGACTAAAATTAATACACCACTTGACTTGTATTTAGCTTTGGCTGTGATACGTGGAATGTAAAAACTAATTTGGTATTGATAAGTGTCTAAATCAGTCCTGCAAAATAAAATAATAAATATTAGAAAAATCAAGTAAACTCAAGTTCTATAAAAATAAGACATCTCAAAATATATTATAATTAGAAGCTTAATTATTTTTATTGTTAGTGTATTATAGACAAAGTGCTTAAGAACTGCAGCGCTAGTATGACCATTATCAGTATAGATAGTATATCAGCTTTAGATCAATTTCAATCATCTGTGTTTCAAAAATTTAATTTTTGTTCCATATTACACAAATATACAAATCAAACAAATTGTCCATGAAATAAACTCAACATTTTACATTAGTTTTCTCTAATCAAGTAAATTATGGTTTATTTTTACATTCATCAGTTTCAAATTAATAAAACAATATTTTTAATAGGTAGACATTGTTTAATTACTAGTTGAAACTCATTGCAAAATAATGGGTATAATCATGAACTTTTTCTATTGACTTTGGTTCAATTTTAATGCATGCAACTGTACGAAACAATGATGAGGGTAATTACAGATCTGCAATTAATTATAAACTAATTATTTAATTATAGGTTTAATTAAAGAAAAATGTATGTTTTAATATATAATTAATTAGTAAATGTATTTTTCTAATTATTCTAAAATTTATATAGGTTTTTATGCTAGTTTTAATGAATACGTCGTAAATTTTTTCCAAACTAACGCTAATAAATCGAACGCTAATAAATTGCGCTTATAAGCGCAAGCACTGTAGATTTAATTGTATTTAAGGCAGCTATGTTTGACTTAACTTGACCCTATTTTGAAATTTGCAATGACAACACCGTTCTTGGCGTTGTTTAACTTTTCTTTGGACCCGACCCGATATTGGATGGACCCATTAGTTTTAAAAATTCGACCATAAACTCGAAAAGTCATGGTTATACAAAGCTAAGAAAATATACTTACCGAACATTAGTAACAGTTAAATTACTAACACCATACGCTTCAATATTTTGAAAACTGGCACGATAACCATCTGGACCGTTGCCCAACGATATACCAATATCATCAATAAGAATTGGTTCTGCTTCCGTAACACCTAATTCTGGTATACCACGTCGAAAGTATTCCGTTAATAAATTCCCACTATCTTTCAAACATTCATTTACATGTGGATCGGCTTTATAACAATGTTGTACAAAGTATGCTGAAACAATAACAGATATGTAAAATAAGTTGCCGATGCAAAAGAATATATATATTTTTTACAAGGAATTATTTCGTTCTATTGGTGGAACTGTTTTGTGTTTGTTTAAATAACATATGTTAAACAAGTTGCCGATACCAAAATAAAAAGTTTATGTGTGTTTTACAAGAAATAAATTCGTTTTGCTGTCTGTTTTGTGTTTTTCGAAATAATTGATTTTGATTTTGAAGATTACTCTGCCCCAATTCATCTTATAAAAAAGATTTGTTCACTTAATTTTATTAGATATTAAAATTTTTTTGTTCTGCATTATATTTATAATAAATGTATTGAAAAAGTTAGCATAGAACTTCACCTCAAGTGAGAGTGAAATTTTGTGTTAAAGAAATTTGTTTTTATTATGCATGAGTGTACTAAAACTAAACTAAGAAGGTATTACCGTGAAATAAACAACTTTCTTTTTAATGTCAGTTGGTTTTATTATTGAAGAAAATATATTTTACATTTTTTTTAAATTTTATTATATTTATCATATTTATTATATAATTTATTATTTTATACATTTTAGGAATAATGTCATATTTTAATACAAGTATGTACAACAAAAAGAAATAAATTTTTAGTTCCAGGTGCCTTTTTTTATTCTTAAATTGGCCAAGATATAACGCTAGTGTGTTAAAAAATTTTTTTTAAATAAAATAGTAACCAATTAAACTTGAAAAAATTGAACATACAAAATTATTAAACAGCCTGAGTCTTCAATGTTTCTAATTTTTAATAATATATTTTAAAGATCATTTGGTTAACAATCCCAACAAAATTGATTATGTTTAAAATTCTTAAAGACTTGTTTAATTCATTGATTCCACTATGATGGAAAACATGGATAATTATTAACTGTGATACGATATATAAAAAAAAAAAGTAGATTTGAAATAATAACATAGATTTCATTCAAATTTAAAAATCATGAAAACATTTTAGATGATAGTGAAAGTTTGATAAATATAAAAATAAATAAATGCACGTTTTATTTATGAAAAAAATATATAAATAGTTAATAATCGATCATGTTTATTGATGAAAAAGAATCACATGATGACGAGTCTCACACGCTTAGCCTACGACAATAAATAGTTCATTCCATGAATGTGATTAACCTGATTGTTTAATATGTTGATTAATGGAAGAATCCACTTTACTGACGGATTATAAATGTTAAATAGTTTAAGCGTTCCGGGCAAATGGAAAAATGGAAAATTTTAGCGCGATCTTATTTCTCATTTCTTAGCTTTCATACTTATACACAAAAATTATTTTATTCTAAACAATAATATTTGTTATAAATCTTTTATTATCACAGCACACTAATTGCCCAAGCATAGCTTGCCCTGGACCAATTTTTATCAGTCTTCGTAGGATTAATGGAAAAAAACACAACAGTAACATCCGTCTCAAAAAGAAGCTACCAACATTTGAAATGAATCATAGTTTAATAACAATTTAAAAATCCTGCAATAATTAGGCTTTTGAAAGTATAAATTATTAAAATTATTAAAATTATCAAAATACAAATTTTAATCTTCAAAGATATTAATTTCTGCCAATAAATAATTCTATGTAGGCAAAGATTCAAATTGAAAACTTTTTAATTTCTTTGATTTCACTCACAAAATCGATATCTGCAACATGTTTTGATTATAATTAATTAATTAATTAATAACCAATTAAAATATATATATTTATTAAGGAAGTATAATAATTAAAATAAATATAAGTATTGTAACGGCAAATTAAAACTATATATAAATATTTTTGATTGTAGCGGTTAAATAGCATACAAACCTACATTTAAAAATAAAATACAGGTGGATCACTTCGTATTTGTCAATGCAGTATACATTAAAAGCTATAATAATTAAAGGCTGTTACACACTGTTAGAAAGAAAGTGTTAGTATTGAAACGATTTCATTTGGGACGTGTAATACGGCTCTTATATAACAGAACTGTAATGACCTTGATGGCATCAACAGAAGTCTGCAAGGTTGCCCATATCTACCTTGATAACACAAATAAGTAAGGAGAATTAACACAAAACGCGCGGTATTTTGTATATTTAAAAGTAGTGTAAATGTTTTGATCACCTTTGTACACAGAAAATAAAAGAAAAGAAAATACATCACTAGTTATCAATCTTCTGAGATGTGATATCAAAATCAAACCATGTTTTCTTGTGTATACTTTATGAGTACCTAATACGAATCACTATTCGATATGCATTTTTTAGTCTTGCATAGTGTAAATTAAGTTGATTGGTTAGAACCCTGCTTATTATATTATTTTTTCGATTTACTAGAAATAGTTTTTAGATTCTCAGATTTTCCTGAAGATTCTAAAATTTGGGGCTAGATACATCGAATATCTTGTCTCTGCTGTAATTGAGAGATTGTTCCAGCCAGATTATCTTTTTTATTAATTAATAATACAAATATGTGACATATTTCATTTCTGTACGGGCATTTCCACACTCGAAACTGGTGAAACGAAACACGTCTCATGTTTTTTCAGTAGTACTTCGCTCGTGTTTATTGCCATATCTCCGGCTCCCATCATTTTAACACTTAAAATCTGAATATAATTTCCCAACGCTTTCACTACTACAAATTTGTAACGTTCCAAAAACTTCCACCAAATTTCTATTTCAGGGAATATTTTCGAATTCTATCTCTCGTTAAAAACGCATACCATACTTTTAAACTAAAAAAGTTACATCAAAATCGGTCCAGTAGTGTTTGCATGATGCTCGAACAAACAAATAAACACTCATTGACAATTTTATTTGGTAGAGCGATTAGTAAAAACTAAATTTTTGGTGAAAAATCGCAAAGTATTTTTTTTATTGTTATTTTTTGTATTTTATAAATTCTACTACAATGTTCCACAATGTTTTTTTGTTGTGTCATATTAAAATATCATTAAAATATTAAATTTCAACATAGTAATAATTATTAGAACAATAATGTTATTAAATATAATAAAGGAAGAGAATATATTGTATATATAAAAACTAAATACTAGATTTCCCTATTTTATTATTTTTTAAATGTATAAATAATTATGTGACATCATTAGAATACATCTATTAGAGTTACAAATACATTTTATATATTTCACTTTCACTCACTTAAGGAAACAACATATTATTCAATTAAATAAAATATATATGTAAAATATTATGACTTTAAAAACAGAGAAGCGTTAATCACCCAAAAAAAAAAAACCACCAACAATGCATATTTTTTTTGGGCTATACTTTGTTCAATTAATATTAACTGTAACTTTCTAGAGTATGGTTTGTTTTTTGTTGTTTTTTTTTAGGTAATTTATTCATCGATTATTTAAAAAATAATTTTTTTGCTTTAATTGTTTTTATTTAAAAAATTGTAGTACGATTTTATTATTGGAAAAAACTTAATTGTTTCTACTTTCTCAAAGTAAGATTCATTCATAAAGAAAAAATAGTAAAACTAAATAATAAATAATTTTTTGGAAGATATAGCCAAATTTAATGGCAATCACACCTTGGCTAATATACTTTCAACACCGATAAACTCGCCTTGTAATCGTTTTGAAAATAATGTGAATTTCAAACTCGTACGCAAATTTTGTGTCATGATGAATAGTCTGGCTACGTAAATTCATTAGTGGTGCGAACTGGCCACTATTTGAATGAAAGATATATGGAAAACTTGATTCTTTTCAAAATATATTCTATAAAAATTGAGAGCAATCTTTTTTCTAGAATGACATTTAGATACATAACCTCAATTAGAAATATTTAAAAATATGTTTGTATGCCCTATAAAAATGCAAATATATTTGAAACGTTCTTTATCCGTAGCTTAAAAGCAAATTTCTATAGTCATTATGAGCTTGTAATGTACCTATTTGCTCTATATCTTAGATGTCTTCAATATTTGGATATCTATGAGTACAGTATATGTTTCCCTAAGTTACGTGGTAACTGCCAACAAACTCCTTTATTCATTATTAAATATAATCGTTTGGTTAAAAGTCCAAATCACATTTTCTTTTATTTAACTTTTATAACGAAGGATTCAGATCGTATATACCAGTTATATTCCTTGGTATATTCCTGGAGCGGTGAGGAATCGAACCCCGGTCTGCCACCTGACAACCGGGGATCACGATACTTATACTATAGCTAAAATGCGAGTTTTTAGCAACAAAATTATAAATAGATAAAAATTTTATGGTAAACAAAAGATATTGAAATTTGCCATTAAATTTTTAAGTGTAAGCCTGGCCTTATTATTTAATTATTTGAAACGAACATCACAGGTCTACATATATCATAGAATAATGAATTTGTATTATACGATATACATAACTGTATAAGAAATACCATTTATCTGTGACCATCAACAGCATTTTGTAGATATTCAGTGTCTTTTTTTAAAGTCAATGACTTGGAAGTATTTAAATATTTATTTTAAAGAAAAAAATCAAGGTGAAAATAAATCTGTAACCATTGAAGATGAAATTATGATATTTATAAAATATTATTTGAAGATATTAGGTGACTTAACGAGCTCCAAATCTGGTTTGGGTCCTTTGCTTTTTACTTCTTTAGGCTCGTTTTATATTTCGTCTAGATTGTTCAGAGTATTCGTTCAGAGTGCAGAGCGCACCATGTGTCTACAACATGAAATTAGTCGTCAAACATAGTTCAGAGTTTTATTAACAACTTAAAATCACTCCAGTAAGAATAATAGTTAATAGATGTCATTTACAAATACTATTAAAATATTTATCTAGTAAAATTTTGAAATATAAGTCATGAATCATAGAAATTTACTAGAAAATTACTTTTATTTAAAAATAATATATTAAACACTTCCGGATACAATTTTATTTCACATTGAAATACTAAGAAATAAATAGTTTCTCTTTAAAAATATGTGAATTTTTAAAGTAGTGTACCTACTATAAAAGTTTCTAATTTCAAACTTCATAAATAGTTCAAACAAATACAATTATTTTATTTTGATAAAATATAATTGAAATTATATTTATATTGAAATATATTTCTATAAATATATTGAAATTATATTTGAATGCTTCTGGGTGGGTATATTTAAAATATTACTATTAAACATATTTCCAATTTGTCAAAATTTGTCAAGGTTTAAAACCTTGCTAAAAATATTATAATTAATTTTTCAAATCATCCGAAACTATCTATATATTAAAATGTTCATAAAAAGAGTACAGAGTCTACGGAAACAAGGATGCGAGAATATTTTTTTTATTGTTGTTTTATGCCGAATCCATACGTTTTACAAGAAAACGAATAAAACAAAAGTTGTTGGCAGTTTTATAACAAAAAACTAAATTCGGCACAAATGGACTACAGAAAGTCGAAGTAGGACTCCATTTATGCTAGTTGATAGAACATCTTCAATCCTGGAAGTTCAATTCACTTGTATTTGCAAAAAAAAAGAACTTCTACTCTTGTATTTCAAAGATAAATCCTTTCCCAATCCATATGTACACATGGTTACAAAATTAGTGCTCATTTTTCAAAATTTTATAATTAATTTGTGCCTAATTCATTCGGTTTTCGAAACATTGCCCCAAAAACCGAATGAATTAAACAACAGCGAAATTTAAAAAAATGAGCGCTACTTATGTGCCGTATAATACCTAAATTATGGATTAAATCAGTGTAGATTCGAAATAATATGGGTTCCAAATTGATCCTTTTTTGTGAGCCCATGACTTTCTTTAATTGCCCGGCCATTTCAAGGTGAAATTACATAAATTCGAATTAACAACTTCGACAACACTACTTTCAGCAACGTTTTGTCAAACACGAAGCTTTAAGTTTTTAAAACTACAAAAACAAAATGTAAATTTCTACTTACGTTGATCGAACGCCAACGTCGTTGAAACAAACACCACCAACAGTATATGAACTTGTTTGAAAATTGGATAAATCATTGTTCTAAATGTCTTAAAAACTAACTTCACAAAATTACTCGGAAAAAAAACGCTAACTCTTGCGCGTTTTTAAACAAAATAAATTATAAACAAAATAAAAAGAAATTATTGAACATCGACCTCTTGCTGCACCAATACAATACAATCGTTGTGTGCTGAAGAGAGGTGCTCTCTCTGATGATGACGATCGGTCGTCGATGGTAATGATGCAACTCACTTCTCGACGATCAAGATCTTGACCGTGACACTTAACAAATATCAGTACCACCACCAAACAGTGGGGTATTGGCTTTATATATTTTATTGAGAAATCCCACTGCGTTTATTATTAATTGTTCCCATACACACACACATACACACACACACACTTACACACACTTTTACCATTTTGTGTTGAAAATAATTCTTTAACGCGTCATCATTCTTCAATAAAATGGTCGTGTTCAGAACTACTGAAGTCCTTAGCGCTGTCTTTTGACTGCCCTCGTGCGCACTATACGCCAATCAAAATAGCATTTAACTTTGCACTAAATTTCCGATCCAATTTTTTTTTTTTATAAGGTTTAGGATCACTTACTGAGCATAAAATCACAAAATGCTGACAGATCCAGGTGCCGCTTCAAGCGCCATCTTGAAAAAACGTTTTTGGCCAATATCTCGGAAACTGTGCACTTTAGGGCAAAAGTTATTGAGACCATTATTGTAGACCATTATTTAGATCTTTACAAATAAACTGATGCATTTTATTGATTAATCTAATATTTCAAAAGTTATCGGCCGCGATACAAAAACAGGTTCATTAAATGGGCTATAAATCGTCAACGGTAAGTTTTACAAAAAAGTTTACTGAAAACAAAAGATGCGAAATTTTATTCTCTACAATAATGGTCTCAATAACTTTTGCCCTAAAGTGCACAGTTTCCGAGATATTGGCCAAAAACGTTTTTTCAAGATGGCGCTTGAAGCAGCACCTGGATCTGTCAGCATTTTGTGATTTTATGCTCAGTGAGTGATCCTAAACCTTATTAAAAAAAAATTGGATCGGAAATTTAGTGCAAAGTTGACCAAAAAAAACGTCTATTTTGACTGGCCTACTAAGAGCACTCTAAACATAAAATGTATGTTCGATTGACTATTATAGATAGCTCGCACTGAGTTTTTCGTTTTCGATTGACGATAGAGAGCACTTCTAGTGCACTCCGTCTAGCTCTGACTAATAAGGTCAGAGCAATAATGCAGTGCAATATGGCGACGAAAAACCTACGAATTTTGACATTGTTGGAACTATTATGTCATCGTCAGGAAGTTCTGATGATCAAAACGCTGTATTTATAATTAGAATTATAAATTGTATCATGTGTATGTCTGCGCAGTATGCCTACTTGGAAACTGGGAGGTTATGGGTTCGAATTCCGACATCGGAAGTTTGTCTATATCATATTAACTATATCATATTAATTAATTAATTATTTAATTAATTAATGTTAATAGCCAGCAGGACTACGGTGGCAGACATTGCACTCATACATTTATAATATTGTTATCTGCCTTTTAAACATTATTTCATTCAATTAACAGATGAGGGTAGATTTTTCTAATGCCGGATCTTAGACCATAGTTCCTATCATAGTCGGCTGCAGCCGCATATTCTACCAATTCCTAGTCTATACACAAAAATTTCTTCCACTCCACTCACATCCTCACATCCTCAGGCATCACAATGGATCTTATGGTCGATGTGTAGCCCGTTCAGGGCTGCCTCTGCAAGCTATCTATCTCTAAGGTCTTATTTGTTCTGAACACGACCAATATTTTTTTTAACGATGTGTTCAATCGTGATTTATTCAAATATCATTTGTAATGAATGAATAATAAATTTTTAGATTATTTTTGTTTTATATTAATTTCAACATGTTTAGTACAAGATTACGAAACTCAGTTATTTGGAAAACGAGGATAGCGGAACGGAAATTTGCCCGGAAAAGTTATCTGATTTGAGAATGGGCCTTGATCAGAATCAGGTTTATGACCCAAAATTTAAAATACCAAGAGAAAGGACAATTAAAACAATGTTTTAATTTAAGTGTTTTGGTCGTAATATATTAAAAACTGACAAAGATTTTATAAATTTAATTAAAAAAAAATTAAATGAAAAATTAATATTTTTAATTGTTTTTGTACGGCTATGTTATACCAACGGTCGTGAGTAGCGTTTACTTATTTTGCTATTTAAGTAATATGTCTGAACATTGGTAATATTCTGCGACATCAAATGCTTGATATGAAAAATCATACACATCTTGGTTGAGAATCGAATCCACAGCATCTAGCTTGCCGGGCCAGGTTCTACCTCACTAGATGCTATGTAGGTGGATGACTCATACTATAGCAAACCATAAAGTTTTATTAAAATTTTGTTATTTGATTTGACGAAAGTTTTGTTGAGGAAAAGGATTTAAAAGTTTTTTAGAAAATTACCAAAAAGAAAAATGTTTTGAAAATGATTTTTTGTCAAAACTATTTAGTAAATAAACTTTTTAAAACTTTGTAAAATACATAAATTTTTTAGCTTTGTAGGTTAAATATTAATATTTATGATTATTTGTGAGCTTTGTATATGTCTGACAAGCCACAAAGCCCAAGAAAAGGGCCTGATTGGATTACGGACCTTTTGAAACATTTACCAACCACTTATTTCAACTCTTCTCGAAATAAAATTCTTGGTACGTCATAATAATCACTATTTATCCACAATATACAAGTCTTTATTTTCCACATAAAAATTCGTGAAATTCGGTCAAATAAGATTTGGTAAGGCTATCATCAGTTCGAAATAATTTGTTTTTCAATTTGCCATAGGAAAAAAATCACATTCAAACTTGATTTCTCATAATTTGAATAAGATTTTCAACCACTCTTGGCAAAAAAAAAGATACCCGAAAAATTTTTCGAAATTTCAGCTCCACCTTATATTGAACTATTTTGATATGGAGTGAATAATAACTACAATATTTTTGTATTATTTTTTTTTTTTCTGAAATGTATGTATTCAAAGCACAGATTTTGAGACTTTTATTGCATAATATTTTTCAGTCAATTTATAGACATTTAATTTCATCATTTGTTATCTCTAATGGTTGTACAATTTTCAATATTCAGCACAATTTAATGGAAACAAAAAGAGGAATTTTAGTTTACCTGTTAAACAAACAATTAAAGGCCCTTTGTATGAGATTAACCATAAAAATTTGATCAAGTCGATTTATAAAAATTTATTAAGTACTATCTTATACCTGCGGCTTCACCCGCGTTTTATTATTATAACTTCGTCTCCCGCCTTGAAGGCATACATTTTGAAAGCATACATAATGTTCGCTTTATAAAATTCTAGTGCTGATTTGATTATAATCAAACGATGGCCGGACTATCTTAATTAGGTACCGGAGCAACTAAAATAAGTGTGTTCAAATTAAAATCAGTGCATTAATCAGGATACTTCAATTAAATTCCATCACATTGAAATATGATTTATCCTTGTTTGATTCTTGGTAATATAAAGTAATATTTAAATTGTAATAATTCGAATATCTTTTCTGAAGTGAAATATTCGAACAATTTTGTCTACGTGCTTATCGACAGGTATTTTATAGAGCATTTTCCAAGGTTATATATTTATTCCTTTTAGCTAGAAGACGATTCTTGTTTACGAGAATTATTGTATATTTTAGTGAAAGTGATTTGACTTTCATGTAAAGGTTTCATGTTCAAGGTATTTTGTTTAAGTGCTAAAACACGTCCTTAAAATTGTAAATAATTATTTTGTCGCATTTTAATTAAAGTGAGACATTAATGGAAGATTTTTTTTTTGGTATCAATTAAGAATTATGATATCCAATGACAAAACTCCCCACAACTTTCTCCATTAGTATTTTTTTTCAGCTATTATATTTCATTGTTTTACTTAAAAATGTTGGAATTTTGACAAAACAGTCCGAATTGGACCTAGATCATCTATACGATAAGATTCAATTATTGTCTGGAGATATGTTCGTACATTTATCAATTTTACTAAAACTTACAATCAATAAAATCAGTAGTAGATATAGAATTTTATCCAACGGGGTTTAATTGAAATACCTTATGCATTTCACTACCATATCATCTCAGGTATCTCAGAGATAGAGCATTGACCTGGAATGTCAGAGGTTGTGGGTTCGAATCCTATTCTAGATGTGTTTACTTATCCAAATATATAATTAATTTAACACGGATCTATAAATAGTTTGCCAACGAGATTCAGGCTATTTCAAGATAAACCTATTGTTTCAAGAATAGCCCTGATATAAAATATCTAGAAAAAATTTTGGAACCATCTATAAATGAAATTTTTTTTCATCTTACTAATTTTACTAAGTTACTAATTTTCTAAGCAGAATATTTTTCCACGTGTTTTTAGGCTGCCATAAATTTCTATACAGAGGTCATTATATGAAAAAATTAATGGTAATAGATAAAACGTACTGTCCTTAGAGAAGCTGAGTGCTAAAGCTGGCATTATCAACGTATTTGAACAATGTTGCCAACTAAGTCGTAAGGTTTAATCCATTTATCCCCTGATAGATCCACGACTGACTGAAATATTTACTAAAATTGATTATTTATTATTCAGCTCGCATGAATCATTATTACGATACTTTTTTTTTTTATTTGACGTCAATTTTATCGATATTTAAAATAAATTAAAAATAAATACCCATATAATATGTCAATAATAATTATGTGTACGAATGTTTACGCATCGAATTCATAATGATTGTTGTATCGTTAGCTGTTTTAGCTACGTGTGTTAAGTCTCGTCTGCCAAAATCATTATAAATTCATTTATTCAATAGATTTTATTCGCACTTCTTTGATATTTAATAATAAAAAATAAATTCTTTTCTACTGGTTTACTGACAATGCTGTAAAAACAACACAGATAATAAATCTTTTAGACTTTTATATTGTTTGTCAAAAATATTTGCCAATAAATAAATACTTTTATAGTAAATATTTCGAATAGCGTTGCAATGAATCAATCTGAGAAATTATGATCATCATTATTATCGACTTCAGAGATCAACTGTTCATAAGAAAAACCATTAATAAAAGCGTGTCATCATAAAATTTTGTCTTTCATTTTCGTTCATTTTTTGGTCCGATTGTTTTGATGGTTTAATTTTTTTTTCTAAAATTGATTTTTATTGGTAATATACATTTCCCATACTTCCCAGTGCCTCCACCAAAGTAATAAAATAATATTGGGTGATGTATTTTCGAATTCCATGATCAAATTCTATTTTTTTGGATATGGTATCATATTGGGCGAACCAGCGGACCGATTTTGGCTAATAATGAATAGAACTAATGTCACTTTAAAAATTATATTGTGTAAATAAGTAATCATATCGTGAAAAGTTTATTCTTATGATGGGCCCACATCGGGGACACTTTTAGAAGTATATTTTTTCAAATAAAACAAAAATGATATTTTAATTTTGTTTTTGCAAAGTTGTGTCTCTCCGTCCCTCGCATAATCTAGACTCTAGATTCTAGAGCATTGATGCAGATTGCCAAAGGTCGTGAGTTCGTTCAATCCTCAAATTAATTCTCGAATCTTAGTCCAACATTTTCAAAGATCTAATTTTTCAAACATAAAATAATAATTATTTGTAATACTAATTCTATTAATTACTAAAATCCAAATACCATTGAAGTGTTTACGAAATTTTCCAATCCGGAGAAAATTAAGAATTTGGTATTATTATAAAGAAGTAAAGAAAACGGAATTTTCATTCAAATATATTTTTATTCAAATTTTGGGCAACTTTTCTCATTATTATTTATCCCATTCATAATAAAATTTTCTATAGGCTCGGCTATTGTGAAATAGATGACGTCTGTATGTGAAGAGAATATTTTATACACAAAAATTTATTTTTAGATTTTTCGATTCTTCAAATGCGTCAATGAACGAAAAAAAAAATCGGTCAGATAGTTTTTTACATATTAAATAATCAAATTAATATTCTAAAAATGCCATTTAGATTGCGTCAAATTAAATTAGACAATTTATATCCTGAATGATGCAGGAATATAAAATTAAATCATAATTTTCAATAAATTAAATATATTGGCACTCCCGTTTATAAAAATCGAACCAGTTAAGGATCTACGAGCACTGATTTATAGTCCATTTATAAAATTCTTCAAAATCTTATATAGTACATTCATAAAAGTCTACAATAATGTTTATTATTTTTTGTCGTAAAGTTAAAATTAAAATTTAATTTAGACTCGTCATACCGGGCCTAACAAAAAAGGTATTTAAGAAAAAAACCTGAGATTTTGGGTAATTAAGCTACCGCCGACATAAATAAAATTTACCCGAAATCTCAGTTGTTTTCTTATATATATATTTTTTTACCGGAATTTTATTAGATCAATCTCTTTATTAATATTTATATTTTCTATTGCGTAGTTTTTTTTTTATTCGTCTTATTTTATCCCAAGGGAAAATTATCAAAATATGTCAAAATATGTGTAACAATATGGGCATTGCATTAAAACTCGAACTTTAACATTAATAATTCAAAACCCCCGTAACACCGCCTTTAAACTTTTATAATTGATTTATAGGCACTTCAACCACATGTTAACAAAAGCAAGCCTTAATATTTTTGAAGCTTCAGTCCTTGTACCTCCTTAAAACATTCTACATGTTATTTGTTTATTGTATGCAATATTATACATGTTTAGCGTTTAAATATATAATCTTAGAATGTGACTTACTGGTTCATTTTATGAACGGAATTGTATACCAAAATTGGTCGGTGTCTGAAATCCCAAATATCCAATATAGATAAACTTTAAAAGGTTTCATGCGTTAGAACAAAAAATGTCAAACATAAATCAATTTTATAAAATATTTTTAATCTGTATAAATAAAGGTACATAAAATTTAAAAATTAATCTTCCCACAATCTCAAATTGCTATAATAATCATAATTTTCTTAAATTATTCGGGTGATTTTTTTGATACAAGGAAAGTTTGTACAGGGACATGTGTTAATAATTGATTGGCAATATTCTGGAAGACAACACTTAATTTTTTACGTAATTGTGGTGTCATTGCTTTTAATACTTCATTGCCATTTTCTCGTAGGAATAAATTTGTTGCTTCAACTAAAAAAAAAAATTCATGTGGGATTAAACATATTTAAACATATTTTCAAACATTTCAGAATTAATAATGAAAATAGTTATATACAGTAAATATTCGTACAACGCGCGTCCTTATAATTGTAGCACGTTAAACTTTACGAAAAATTTACGACCGATTTCCTTGCATTACGACAGAAAGTTCTGTTTAAAACAGATTTGTAAATAATTTTTTATATTCTAAAGAATATAAAAAATATAATTATAAACTTTACACAATTTTATTACATCAATGATTTGCAAGTTGCCTAGATTATAAAAAGTTTAACACTAATTATTATCCCCTGCATTGTATTGGTATTCACTGTATGTAGTCTAAAAACTGCAAAATATCAGGACCAATAAAAGTTTAGGACCACACAACTTTACCGAAATTATTCACAAATAACGATTTTAATTTTATAAACTTTAAATATAACATTTTTTTTGAGTCAAGGAACTACATAAACCATGGAAGTAAACAAGCAGGTGTTAGGGGGTCCTTCCCTTAGTCTATGCAAAAACGCTAATATTTGCCGAATATTCACTTATCCATATATCCATCTCAGTGGCGTTTAGATCTCTGATTGTTTAGGGCTTGAATCATAGGTAAAAACTAGTTGATATTTGTATATTGTTCATCTCCATTACCAACCCCCCCTCCCGTTAAAGCTATAGCTACGCCCGTGAGATATTGTATGTAACTTTCAAGTCCACGATTGACAGAAAGATGGACGGACAAACTTACATACACAATAATTGGTCTCCGATTAGAACATCACTACATCTTTTAGATAAATTAAAAGATAAAAAATAATTTAAATAAAAAATACGTACTTAAAATTCGGTTGTTATTGAAAACTTTTTTAACAGCCATTCTTGCCATACGTACATTTAAGTCAACATTTAATGTATCCACGTGTAAATAATTCAGACCATCATCTCGTAAACTGTTACTTACTTTTCCTCTAACAATTGCTGTAGCATCCTCTACAAAAATTAAAGAAAAAAATTTAATAAATTTATATTAAGCATTAAAATATTCAAAATACTTATGCTCAGTTTCATAAAGGATTGTCAAGTTTGACCACATTGCTAAATGTCTGTTGTAATATAAATTTATTTTACTATGTGGTCAAGTTTGATAATGCTTTATGAAACTGGACATAATAATATTCTTTGTAATAAATTGGTAAATTTAACAATAGTTCAAGGTATATAATTGTTTTCCTTTTTCGGTAAAACTTTTGTATTTTTGTGGTCGAAACTTCTGATATAAATCAAAGAAGAATTTTTTAGTCAACCACTGACTCAATGGTTTTATTAATAAAGTTTATTAACCTGAATATATTACTAATTGGGCTTTCAATATTCCAAATTATGGTCAAAATCAAAATGACTGCATTGTTTGATAATCTATAGAGGTCATAAAAATGATTGATTCTTAATCACACCATCTATTTTCGAGCAAGCCACTCTAGTTGGTTTTTTCATTTTCTAAATATATCATCAACTGTCGGAGAATGTTGGGAAGAAATTTTTAAGAATTTTTGTCTCTTTAAACAGTGCTTTCTACAACTTTGCCAATAAATTACCATGATTTCCGAAATATGAAGAAAATAAAAAAACTCATCAATCCTGCATAGATCGAACTTTGTGTATTCAATTGCGTGGACAACTTTGAATCGTGAATGAAGAGTTGGCAGTCGGTGTTTTTTTTTAGTCGTGACTTTTTATTTTCTAGATAATTTAATTTATTCTAAAGCGTTGTTAGATACAACGTTTTAGAAAAAAAATCATAAAACATTGATCTAAACCTTATAAATAGAAAATCTTCAAGAATGACTTGTAGCTGTGGATTTGAAGAGTAACCTCATCACAAGATCGAAGCAAGAATATCTTTTTTTAATCGAGAAGATTTCGCAAATGAACTAATATATAAACTCTAAAATCAGACACCTTTATCATATTCTACACAGGGTATTTGACAACCGATATGAAATAAGGGGGCAAAGGAAATCAACCCCTGTCATTTAAACTCAAAATAGTATATTCCAAGTCTAACAGTTTTCGACTAATTTATCTTACTCCAATGTTTTCCATCTACTAGGAGCGTCGGCCGTAGAAAACGGTTCCAATTTTGTAGTCGCTGAAACTTTCAGAAAAGATACAACAATAACAATGCGTGAATACAAATTTAGAGGGAGGTTGCCTCGTTGTCGGATCAGGTTATCGCAAGGTTGCGAAGTCAAGTGATTGAAATCACTATATGTACTAAATCATTTCTAAAAGTTTCATCCCCTACAAAATAGGTACCGTTATATACAGTACCCACTTGAACTGATATTACAGTTCAACAAACGATTATATCGTAATAATTTACCTTACATAAAGTGACACCCTGTATATCTAAACATAATTCATAATAAATTGTTTAATTACGTTTATTATCTAACAACTTATTTAGAAAATAATATTTATAAATCGGCAATAATATTATTTTTTTCAAATAAAACTTGCATAATATTAATTATTATTCATTAATACCACTCTTAATATTTGCATGCAATTCTTATAAATAATATCATATATGAATATATAGTTTCTATGCGAATATTGTTTTGATGACTTATCCAGGCTTACGAGAGGGTAAAAGGCAGCTAAATACAATAAATATTGATTATAGACAATTTTCGTAAATAGTAGAGCCAACTTCTGTAGATAACTACCCCATTTTCGAATCTCCGCCTGTCCAAATGACTGCCTGACAAGACATTACTAAAAAGAACTAAAAAAACTTCGAACAAAATCGGTTCTTGAAATCTTGTTTTTTGTCGATCAACGAACATCAAGTAACTGTTTTAAGAATACATTGTATTTGGTATAAATTTCTGTTATCGCCGAATATTAATCGTATTAATCATCCATTGTCCTGAAATGTCCATACTATTTTGGAATTTATATTATTACCTTAACAACACTATAATTGAGGGAGATTGCTAATCTAATATTTCCAATTATTTATGGTCAATAAAATCCTTGAAATGTAGAAAACAATACAATAACAATAGACTTATAATGAACACATATTAGCTAATTATAAAAATTTAAGGTGGTTGGTGTAACTGAACATTGTAAAAATATATTTAAGTAAGTTTCTATTCAAAACCAGCTTTTTATAGTAAAACTAATTTTCTACAACTTTACTACTTATGTGTTTTTCGATTTTTTCAATATTAAGAGAGATATACCAAATTTTGTGTTTCCCTATCCCTTTAATCCCCCCTTTCCCTTTTGCCATGCTTACCATAAAAATGCATTGTCATCGGAACTGAACCAACATGTAAAAATTCAACTACGTAGGATAGGAGAAAGTGGTTTAAATTCAGCTCGCAAGATTTGACCCGAACATACATACATAAATACATACATTGCAAGTTAAATAAAAGCTTGTAAAATAGTTTACGTTAAGTATCAAAAATATCTACGTCAAGTAAATATATTATTACAAAGAAAAGGATTCAGTGATTTTTATCATCGTCAAATGCGATAAAACCTAAAATTAATACAAGAACAATACCAACTTACCGAATGATCCATGAAAAGTACCATTTCCGCTTGCCGGTAAAATAATTAAAACACCAGTACTTGCATATTTTGCTAAAATTTTCATGTATGGAATTTTAATAACTGCTTCAAATGGTTTACCAGTTTCACTTAACCTGTAAATGGAAAATAAAATTCATTTAAATAAATTTCCAAATATTCCAAGTTTTCAAGATGTTTGCTGTGAATGTAAAAGGTTTGTGGTTCGATTCTTGCCGGGTATTTAATTTTTCCATTTCAATATCATTCTAAACTATTATTATTCTAAGCATCAAAAGTCGAGATATCATTTCAAATCTTTATAATTGATTTGTGCCATATTTATTCGGATTTTGGAAAAATGTTTTATATAAAAGTTGTTAGTATAGTTGTAATGATCAACTTTTATTCGAAACATTTTATCGAAAACCGAATAAATATGACACAAATCAATAATATTTGTACATTAAATGTTGTTTTCATTTTTGAAACTCTTTATATTGACGGTACAGGTAATGCATATCAAAATGATTTTCTAATAATTATATATATATTCACATAAAAATAATGTCAACTTACACTAATTTAGTAACTGTAAAATTACTAGCTCCGTAAATATCCATTTCGGTTAGAGATACTCGATATCCATTTGGCCCGGTGGTTAAAGATAATGATAGTTCATCCATTTGAAATGGTTCCACTGTTGGCAGCTCAATTTCTGGTATACCATTTGCTAAATATGGTTTCAGATGATGTAATGCACTGATGTAACAGTCAATTAGTTTTGGATCATCTTCATGACATTGTTTCACATATGGAGCTGGAACAAAAACGGAATGGAAAAATTGTAAATGGTTTTTGTAAAATTAGCATCTATCCAGCCACTGCAACCTTACGGTGGTTATACTGACGGACGTGACTGGATTTTACTTAAAATGACATTTAACTTAAATGACATTTGACACTTTTTGACATCTGGATGGGAATCGAACCCAATAATACTCTACGGTTCTGGGTCAGTGCTATACTTAACTAGGCCACGATATGCTATGTGGAATTTATATACTTTTTCACTATCTTGTTGTACGTATATTATTACATTTTTATTTTGTTACTTGAAAAATTATATTATAAACGGAAATCATCAGAAAAAAAAATTTGGTATGGGTGTTCATAAAATGACCTAATTAGTCCATTTCCATGTGCCTGTCTGTCCATCCGTCAACACGATTACTCAAAAATGAAAAGAGATAACGAGCTGAAAATTGGTATGTGTGTTCTAGAGCTAAAAAGTAAAGGGTCAAGTTGGCCAGAATAGCTAAAATCGGACATGTTTAAGCAAAATTGGCAAAACTGTCTTTGAAACCGTAATAGATACAAACAAAAATGTTTAGACAAAAAAGTTCCAAAAAAGAATAAAAAATAACCTTTGAAAGAAACTTTTTTTCATAAATTCAGTATATACCGGGTATTTAAGCAATAACTCAGTTAGGGGTTATTTTAATTTGTTGTTTTTAGAAGTTTGAGGTTAAACATAGTATAAATTGTCTCCGCTGAAGCTGTACAACTTTTCCTTAAAGCTTCTTCGCTTAGCCCATGAATTTTATTTTTACAAAAAAAAGACATTAAAAATAAGAAATAAAGCAACAATGGTTGCAAACAGTATGCAACCATTACTAAATGACTTTCTAATAGGTATGAATCTCGCTCGATGCAGATATACAAATGCAATGACGGTGAAAGTTACTTAAGTTACCAACACTCTAAGTAACTATTTAAATACTTCATATATTTTAGTCACCTATCAGTAAATTAAATTTTATCAATGCAATCTCAAAATTATTTAAATTAAGAATAAAAAAAAAATGCAAATTTTTATAATTAATTTTTTGGTTTTAGTAATTATAATTAATAAATCACAAAATTATTAGTGTTATTTCATAATTTCCTGGTTAGAATATATATTTGGTTCATCAAAAACTAATCTATCAAATAACTTAATTTAAGATTAACTTCATTAAAAGTTTTTTTTTCTTCTGGTTTTAGGGTTCCGTAGAATATTTACAAATTAAGCAACTTACATCGGTATTTTCACAAATTCTTAACAGAAAGATATTTATCAAAATATGTCCAGAATGAGAAAAAATAGAAAACAGAGTGTTTCTTTTTACCCGTCTGCTTCAGAAAGAGGGTAATATTTTTCTAGTCTATTTCTTTGGGCCGCTCTGTAGCCTAACCGCCTTGATGGATTTTAATCTATGACGTGCCGTTAGATTCGTCCAAATTGTAGAAGTGACATAGCATAAATAATATGTAAATATAGCGTCTGTGAAGCAATAAAGAGTGTGTGCATTTGTCCAAATTGTTCCAGGAGTATAAAGTTTCAAAGTTATAGACGTTTTCTAACGGCTAGATCTCTAATATAGTATATAGTTTCTATAGAAATACCATTGCATGAACTTTTTGGAAATAAATGATTGATCAATAAATTTAAAATATTAAAAAATTGTTTTGAACTGTCAAAATAATTATTTGACATAAATTTTCAATGCATTCTCTGTAAGAATTTTTTGAAGCTCGAGCATCGCCGATTTTTTTAGCTAGTTAACAAAAAATGTAAAGTACTTCCTGAAGACAAATTAGTCCAATTTTAGTCAAACATTATTTTCACTTATATCAAACAATTTAGACAACGACCTCACAGAATACCATTTCAAACTGAGGTTTTTGCCGGCTTCCATAACAAAAACTGTGACAGCTCGACTTATTTAGACGACATAAATCTCTCCCGGAGTACGTCCCTGGAGAATCAATATATCTATTGGTGAAAACTAGAATAGAATCCGTTCAGAGTTGTTTTTTCCCGAGATTAGCACATACAAAATATGGACTGACAGGCAAACGGACGGTTTCGAATGGGTGCCTTTGTCTTACACTATGTACAGTTATATTCAAATATTAAAACAAATAATAATTTTAATATATTTGTGTCAATAATTTATTTATACAACTGATTATGATAATTATGATAAATAAAATATTTATTAAATATTAAATAATAGATCTGCAATAGTTCGTTGCAACACAATAGTTTATTACTAATTATTACTTACTACCTTATTAAGATATTATAAAACTCATTTATTTGTATAATTTATTTAATAATTTATTAATAATTACTTGCTAATATGCATTGTAGTACCTTTTTGTATACAGGTTGATCTACCAAAAAAGTGTTACGTATAAAATGATTTACAAAAAAAAAAACTCGTGCTATATTCACATCATAGTATTGAGTCCCAATAGAGTTATCCGGTCAAAAATAAAAACCTCTAAAAACTTATAGAAAATTCTACAAATGTTTATCCTGATCCCAAAGTGTCAAATTCAAAAAAGCTAGTTTTTACACGATGCCAAAACGCACCATGTTTCGTGACGTAATTAACCAGTGTGTCATTATTATAATTTTGATAGTTGAAAGCATCATGGGTCAGGACCTTACATCCTATCACGTCTTAGTTTATATATACCCTGCAATGTTCCCTGTTCCTCCAGAATTATAACTGTTTAAAGTCAGAAACACCTGAATAAAAGACTTGCTATTATTTATGTATATGATTTCACTACTTCGTGTGCATAAGAATAAAATACCATTAATTATTAATATTTAATACAAAGGTTTATTGTACTTGGCTATTGTCAACAATAATTGTGATAAGTATTACCTGGATATTATTTAATTTATTACGTAACACATAACACGACACGATACCGCGGTACATAAAATTAAAAATATAATGATTGTAAATTAAATCCAACAGAAATAATGAAATTGTAGTTTTAAACGTTTTTTACTGAAGCATTTTAAAAAACCCTTAACCTTTATATTATAAACAAAATATTTTATTTATCAGAGTCATCTGTGGTGTAACGTCTAGCATACTGGGCTTTAAATCCAGTGATTTAGGGTTCGATTACTTGTGGATGGCTAGTTCTTTCATACTATATCTTACGTAACCTTAATGGAAATTGACATTAGTATTGTATTGATTGATTGATTAATATCGGGGTAAAAACTATTGCACTTCGACCATATGGTCCATTGTGCTTCCCCTTCTACCTCATTCCGACGAGACTCGGTTCTCCCATATGTTGGCAATATCCTGTATCTGCTGTAACCAAGAGGTTCGCAGGTTCGCAGGTGTGGCGAGGTTCATCCTCCTCGCCACACAATCTGCATATAATGTAACCGTTATGGAGTCCCATTGTGAGCAGGTTAGCGTCGATACCCTCACTTTAGTAACAAAACAAACGCCGCATAGTCACCAAATAATACCGCCAATAAATAGTTGGGACTCTCCATACACCTAATCCGTTAGTCAGTCAACTCAAATAATCCTCAGATCAGATTATACCCTCAGTCAAATCGTATAAAAGGACAGACCTTCAGTAATGTCATTGTGAGACACGCACCAAATTAGCAACAAGCAACATATCTCTGAATCCATATCCCAGAGATAGTTACGATTAGCTAATTCATACTGATGATGACTACATTGTAGTCGACAATACGTATTTATAAAAAATACAAACAAATGTTCTAAGAATAGGAGCAAAAATTTGAAATGTAATTTCAAAAAAATTTAGAGTTCTCTTTGATTATTTTAATAATCTTTAATATATTTATCTGGTTTACAAAATAGTTATATAACTGTTCTCAATCAAAAACGTCACTTTTTCTCTCTCAATTGACAAGAAATTTTGCAAAATGCAAATAAAAATAATTGCATAATAATATAATGTAAATAAAAGAATACAAAAAAAAAAATCAATACAAACTGGAATGAAGGTGAACACCAAATAATAAATATTTATCTCACTAATTATACATTATTAAACATTTTATTACGAAATTATTTATACTGTTATACAGCAACAAATCGTTATCATAATATATGTTCAGAGAGGACAAAGGACCGAACTTTTCACATATAAACAAACACAATAGTCTAGAAAGAACCTTGGAATCTATATAAATTTTCTTTTGTTTACTTTCCATATACAAAATGGGTCAAAAGATATTATAAACAATAAAAAATTAAAATTTTTGATTTAGAAAAAAAAAATTTAATATATTTGAAAATTCCCAAACATTTCTAGATATTTTCGAATAGACCAGTCTAGTCAAAATTTAGGAAATCTTTAGAGTCTTCAAGTGAATAATTTCTTTTGTTATTTCTTGAATATAACCTTTTAGATCATCAATAGAGCATAAAAGTCGTCAAACAAAGCTATGAAAAAATTACCTAATACAGAAAAATAAATAAATTTTCCCATTATAACCTCTTAAAACTGATGGACAGTTTATAATTTAGGTCTTCAATAGAGCCTCACGTAATAGGAATTCAATGGGTCATCATTCAAGGTATCAATACATGTTCAAAATAACTTAGAGCTCAACAAGTCCTCAAAGTCGTCAAATATATATATAGAGTTATTTTATTTATTGTTTTAGCTATGCAATGAAAAAAAACAAGCATCAGGGCCAAAAGGTCTTTAGTTTCATTACGTTTTTTTTTTCAATTATATACTATTACCAATGAACATTGAAGTGGTAATTAGCCGGTTGTAGTAAGAAAATGTGGGAACTAAAAATGCAACAAAATATCTTTGTGAAAGGAATTGCAATTGAAAAGTAACTAACCTAAATGTACGATGTCATTACTCTTTCATACAGTACAGTGTGTACCAGAAAAAACGATGGATTTTTCGAAAATAGAGCTAAGAATAATAAGCTAGCTGAATTTATATACTTTATGGAAATGTAAAGCTTATACTTTAAATATTTCCTAAATAGGAATTTTAAATAAGAATCGAGCTACTTATTAACAAACTCCTGCTGAGACTTAAGGCCTCTTACACTTGCAGTTATACTGTGATGGGCAGGACTGAGTTCAGATATTCCACAAGCTTCTTTTTTTTCGATCTGAACAAATTTTCTGCCAAGAAGAGGAATAGCAGTCCAGTTGGATTATCAAATGTTGGTGCTTTGATACTAAAAGTCACTTAGCTACATCTATCAGTACGCTGATGAGCAAAGAAATGGACGTGACTGACGTAAATATTTCAGTTCCTTAGGGTCCAAAGAGAGGTTCAAAAAAACATGGTAGTTTTCTCACATAACATATTTTCGACATTGAACGTTTTCTTTTTTCCAAATTTCATAGTTGATTTGTGTCATATTCATTCGGTTTTTGAGAAAATTTTTCGAATAAAAGTTGTAAGTATATTGATAACGAACAACTTTTATTCAAAGCATTTTTTCGAAAATCGAATTAATAAAGTATACAAATCAATTACAAAATTTTGAGAAACGCTACTTATGTTGCCAATTATCTGCGAATGGTCACAGTTTTTAATATTTAGCCATTTTATGTCACACTCTGTACAGATGTAGAAATATTTTGCAATACTTATCGAAATCTCGTAAACGAAACATTATTAAAATAATAAATATGATTATGTTTTATCTAAATCTCTATACTAAACAATAATGAGACATTATTGTTGTAATTCACCAATAAATAGTAAATGTTTATAAATAAATAAATATTTTTCATTGATTATTTTATTATTCTAATAATAATTTATTTTTATTTTTATTAATAATAAATAATTAATATTCTATTCATTAACAACAATAACTGTTGTAAATAACAATGACAATTTGTAATATATATATATATATATATATATATATATATATATATATATATATATATATATATATATATAAATTATTTTTATAAATAAGTAATCATGTTACTTAATCAATTAATACTTAAGTGAACGCATATGTATCTATTTCTTTGATGTTTTGCAACCAGAATGACCCCGACCCACACGATATTTTTTTACAACCAATTCAATTGATTGCAGTAGCATGTTGTAAGGCCTTACAAACACGGCTTTACTAATGTACTACGAGAACTATAATTTTAAATTTTGATCTCACCTAAAGTCGAGTCATGTCGAGAAACACATGTCAAATGTTGAGGGATAATACTCAAGAATTCAAAATTCACCGGTGATACGAATTTCATCAAAAACATATGTATTAAAATTACAAAAACCAACAAATTTCTGCATAAAATCAATCAACAAAATCGAACAAATTTTTCCAGTAAGTCATAATAAACATTAATTTGTAAACAAAAAATAATTTTGTTACTATGAAAGAAGATCTAGACCATGAAAGAAGATCTACCTAATTAAATACTTCACGAAAATTAGTAACAAAACGATGATTGGTAATAAAACGATGATTAAAACAAATATTTATAAATAAAAAATTACCTAATACAGAAAAATAAATAAATTTTCCCATTCAACCAAAACTATAAAACTGGAGGTATAATTAGTCGAGCACTCTTAAATAGTTAATCCAAAAAGCCTACAGATTTAATTATTTGTACCTTCATACAGAAGAAACAAACTGTCACACCCAATGTACTACAAAGTGTTTCAATGTACAAAGCTCTTCTTCCTCAAACTTGCACTAATTATAAATTTTAAATTCTTTTAATAGAAAAAATTAATATTAATGTAAATGAAATATGGAAAGAATTTATTTTTTCAAAAGTTAATTCAAACGGAAAATATTCTAGAAACTGAATGTTGATTCGAAAATAATTATAATTAGTGTAAATTAATCGGAATGTTTGTGAAATATAAAAAGAATTTCCTTGAGAAAAATATTCTAGAAAACGAATTTTTAGTGTTTGAAAATATTTAATAAAAATTCTATATAAGATGAATCAATGTTAAAATCTTTAATAAACTGCATTATTAAAACAATTAAAATTTAATTAAAATAATAATCTAAACAAATATTAAAAAGCTGGAGAGTTTATATATTTGAATGCGCTTGATCTCAAGATCTACAAGTCCGATTTGAAAAACTATTTCTTTGCGTCAGATAGCCCGTTAAAAACTTTTAGACGGTCTTGAGTAAACCTTTATATATAAAAAAAAATGTTTATCTAATAAAAACAAACAACATTTGTATGAAACATTTTTTCCTACAAAAAATAGCTTAGGCCGAATTTCAGCGCGAAGCCTATGCGGGCAACTACAAAGCACTATTATAAAATTGTAAATGTTTATTTGTTTTTTTTTTTTGTTTTTTTGTTCGAGCATCACACAAAAACTACTGAACCAATTTTGTTGAAACTTATATTGTTTAATACTCATTATTAGACTTAAAAGCCGGTATGTATTGTTTCTCGCTACGAGTGATAGTAGAATTCGAAAATTTGTGCTGTAATCAAAATTTGGTGGGAGAGTCGATACATATTTGAAGTAATGGTGGAAGCGGTGTGAATGATAAATATTTGTAGTAGAGGAAGCGGTGAGAAATTACATTGAGATTTTTCGTCTAAAAATGACGAAAGCCGCAGATATAACAATCGCGAGCGATACGAATTATATTTGATATAATTCTATATCAAATGCATCTAGTGATGAAATATTTAATAAACTGCATTCATTATAAAGAACAATTAAAATTTTAATAAATAATAATTATTGTAATAATTGTAAAGAATTGTAGTGTTTTTATTTTTTTAATAATTATTACAAAATAATAATTATTTTTATTATTATTTTTATTTTGTATTTTTACTTGAGTACTCGTTAACCTTATTTATTAAATTCACTATTTTTGTATGGTAATCATTCAGTTTTTTTTTTCTGTGTACAAAATTTTTAGTTCAACATCAAATATAGAAAAGAAGTGCAATAACTTGTTTGCTAAAAAATTTTTATATATTAAATAACTTGAAGTAGATTAAGAAGCTAAGAACCTTTCTTAAATGGCCAGAACGAAATTATTGATTGAGGAGTATTTCATATAAAAATTAACAATTTCGATTTAGATCATTTTTTGATGCGTCACCACACTTTGCAGTGGATAATAATTTTGTCCAAGTAGCAAACTTGGAAACTGAACTGAAAAGTATTTATTACTTTTTACTTTTTAGTATTCAGCCAGGCTCAGAGGTTAGTTACTAAACGGTCTCTATTCAGTTTCAAATGGTTTAATCATGACAAAAATTTAATCACAAAATATTTTGAATGATTCTTAACAATTTTAATACAGTCTTCTACTTCATATTGCAATCTCGTCTACAAAACCGATTAAATAAAGCCCAGTTTACCGGTATTATCAATTTTAAGATTTAAACCTGATCGACCTCAAACAGTATCATCAAATAAAGAATTTTAGAAAAGAAGCTCAAATATTTGTCTTATATCTCAAAAGTAGTATCCGTAAGATCTTATTCAATAGGGAATATGCATGAAAATTTTTTTTCACATTTATTTTCAGAATATGGAAATACTGTTAATACTGTAATGATAGTTAAAAACGAAATTAAAATCCGACAAATATCAAGGTAGCTATAAGCTTTTAAAGATTATTATCTGTCTCTTTCTTGCAAAAATACTAAAAACGGAGTTTTACGTGTATTTTAAATGGTGAAAGCGTAATATGACGTCACATAACATATCAAGAGGGCTATAACCTTCTTTGTCTAATCGGGAATTTCAATCATTCATATCTCGCTTATTTTTAAAGTTATTTAAAAAATAATTTTACCTTGATATTTGTCAAGTAAACATGCTTCAATTCAAGTGAAAAAAAATTTTCATGCATATTCCCTATTGCTAAAAGTTTACAAACGATTAAATTTCAAGAGTTTCTCCAATTTCTAGATTTATTATTTGTATTTTATAAATACAAATACAGTATTTCGACTACAATGTAGTCATCATCAGTATGCATTCACTAATGGTTATTAATCTGCCGGAAGATATGTTACTCGATGTTAATATAATGCATCTCTGGTCAACAATTTAATTTATTACTTGTTACACAAATCTCAATAAAACAATTTAAAAAATATTTATTATACTTCGAACGATTTGCTTTAAAAAGCTATAATCTCAAGTATCGTATAGAACTTTAATAAAAATTCTGATATATGGGGCCGATTTACAAATATAATAAATAAATAAAATATAAAAATTCATACTTACGAATTTTTGTGGATGAAATTTTGGCAATAAATACACACAAACAAAAAAAATTAATTTTAAAAAACATTTTCAATAAAATTAAATTTCAAAAAAAACAATAAAAAAAAAAAAAAATTTGTGAAAAAGCAAAAACGTTCAGAAAAAGTTTTAAAATTTGTTTGGCTCGGTTTTCGTTGCAACAACCGATGCAATGGCTTGTCTCTTGCTTGCTCCTCTTTCAAGCTATGTATTATTTAATAAAATGTACAAGTGATAAGAATAATTATATTATTTTATAAATATTGCAAGATTAAATTAGTCTCCTTCTCTTTTTTTTTTAATACTTTTTTTATATTTTAGTTCGTTTTTTATTACTGAAAAATCCCACTTTCACTGCTAGTTAACAGTCCATTATAAATAAATGTCTTCTCAATGGAGTATTTTGTATTGTATATATATTCACATTTAATTTCATTTATCATTAATGAATCGTCTTGAAAAATGGAGCGATTGAACTCTGTTCAATATACGAGTATATATACAGTCAAATCTGAGTAAGTGAGAACTGGGAACGCGAGAAAACTCTATAAATGAGATTAATTCCCTGGTCTCGTCATTTTTAGTCTCTAAAACCTCTGTGAGTCTGTAATTGAGTAATGTAATTCAGACTGCTACTTATCTGTAAATATATGAAAGACAGTCGAACATGCATGAACACCTGCATAAATAGCAGCTGCAGGTGATCACGCATGCTCGACTGTCTTTTATAAAGTTACAGATAAGTAGCATTCTCAATTATAGAGGTTCACGCACAGATATCTGAGGGAAAAATAGATCACGGTCCCTTGAGCCCTCACTTATCCAGGTTTGACTGTAGTTCGAAAAAATTATATTAACTATTCTTCGCTTATTCCATTTACTAATAGACTAATTAATGGGTTTTGAAAATTGACTGAAAATTTTCACTTTAGATAGTTTTGGCGTACAATTTTTCAACGTTACTATGGATATCATTAAATTTGGTTTACAGTCTAAAAATAACGTTTACTAACTAATTTTTAAGTTTTAGAATTATTTATGGTTTAAAACCCGAGATCAATAACAATGTTTTAGCAATATTCAAGCGTCTATCCATTTTTTCCTATTTTACAAAAAAAAAAACGTGGCGATAAATTCTTGACTAAATATATGAGGGTAAAACAAAATTTGTTAAGTAAAGAAAAAAAAGCATTTTACCATTTTGTACCTGAGATATAATAATTGAAAAAAATTCCCCCCCCAAATTACAAGATGTAAGTATATACAAGACTGGTCTATGAGTAAATGGAATATGATGTATAACTTTATTTAATTTTAATGACAGATTTGTCCATCGGTAGTCAGTATGGAGTGTTTATAAAACAGTTTGGATGATCATTGCATATAAAATTTAACTATTAGAGTCCTAAAATTTGTTTAATACAAAATATGAAAAATATTATGAAACCACTTGGAATGTGGCTCCAGCGAATTTATAATATGGAAAATTGATCGACCAGGGCTAAGTCTCTTGTAAACGCCACCGAGGTCTGATGATTTCGACTTTTTAAAGTTTTTGTGTTAGCTCTGAACCTCGGACATG
Organism: Nineta flava; assembly: GCA_963920215.1. NCBI lineage: Eukaryota > Metazoa > Arthropoda > Insecta > Neuroptera > Chrysopidae > Nineta > Nineta flava. Next base: position 81,428,516 of record OY986044.1, read on the forward strand.
GCACATATAATATACAACAAAATTATATATATAAATGTTTATTATGTAAAAATTAAGTATGAAATCCGGTTCAACTTTAGAATCTTTTGTATATTAATTTTTGTATGTGTTATTTCTTTTATTGACATCTTGATATCCGACTTAAAGGGTCACGTGAACTGGAATTCATACAAAGAACCCTATAATACTATTAATAAACTAGATGAAACCCGTTGACAAATCAACGGTATATCACTGCGTTTTGAGAAAATCATTCGCCAATGTATGAAAACTTTTTGGACTAATTTTCTGGACTACTTTTGGTCGAACATCGAAAAAAGGACATGGAGCTTTACAGACTCGATACTGTTATACACGGTATCGAGTATATGTTGCCAAGCCCATAGCCCAGGGTAACGAGAATCAATTCTTTAGGGTAATTCAATAATTAGATTAAAAGTATTGTTTTGTCGTTCAATTATTTGGAATTATTTTGTATGATATAGGTTTCTGGTTAAGGATTGCCATTTAATGAATTAAATTTTCGCAGATAAAAATTTGTTAAGCTAACTTTTTAATTAATTATTTTCTACGATTTGTTTGTGTACGAATATTAACCATGGAGCAGGACGTAAAATATATTGTGTTAAAATGAATTCTAAACATACATTAAGATGTAGAACTATATCCATGCACAGTTTCAACACCTACAGCTCTTCTAAAGTTTTTTGGGATAGGATGGACAGAGAACATTGAACGCTTAACAAAATTATAAACACATGTATGTGAAATGCATGGCGATATCAATACTGTATTAAAAGTTGCCTAATAATTTTTCAACTTTTGTATATTTGTATTTTTGCACAATTGCTCCAATGGATATTTCAATACTGGATTAAAAGTTGCCTAGAAAATATTGCAATTATTGTATATTTCTGTTTTTACCCAGTTGCTGCAAAGTGTATACCAATACTGTATTAATAGTTGCCTAAAAAATATTCTTTTAAAATATTATACCTGGTGAAGTTTCAAAAAACCTATATTTGAAAATAATTTTCTTTAATAGACAAAATCTATTTGCTCAATTTGTCTGTTTAGTCTGAGGTTGTTTTCATTTATATTTATAGGAAACAGCTGTTTCCGCGACTTCCTCCGCATTTATATGAAAGCTAGATTATTTAGCTTTCATATATATTTATATTTATTTATTTATTTTTTTATATTTATTTAAAATACGATACGATTAACGGTTTTCAAGGTATCAGATCCATAGTGCTAAAATTCCAAACTATATGAATTGAGAAGGCAATATTTTGAAATGTGTTGGTCGGACGTTAAAATGAACCGGATTTTCGTACTTTTTGGGTCAAAATTACCCTAGAAAATGATTATTATTAAAATCGAGAACAAAAATTTTTATAAGTTTTTTCGCTTTTTTTCCAAGGGGTACCCCTTAAAAAAATCGCAAAAATTCGAGAAAAATTTCTTGTCCCCGATTTTGATAAAAACTTCGTTTTAAGCTAATTTGGACCTAGCAAAAACGATGGTGTTGGTTAAAATACGATACAATTAACGGTTTTCAAAATATCAGGTCCAAAGTGCTCAAATTCAAAACTGTTTGAATTGAAAATGTAAAATTTTGAAATGTGTTGGTCGGACGTTAAAATGAACTGGATTTTCGTACTTTTTGGGTCGAAATTACCCTAGAAAATGATTAATATTAAAATCGAGAACAAAAATTTTCTTAACTTTTTTCGCATTTTTTCCAAGGGGTACCCCTTAATAAAATCGCAAAAATTCGAGAAAAATTTCTTGTCCCCGATTTGGATAAAAACTTCGTTTTAAGCTAATTTGGACCTAGCGAAAACGATGTTGTTGGTTAAAATACGATACGATTAACGATTTTCAAGGTATCAGATCCATAGTGCTAAAATTCAAAACTGTATGAATTGAAAATGTAAAATTTTGAAATGTGTTGGTCGGACGTTAAAATGAACTGGATTTTCGTACTTTAGGGGTCAAAATTACTCTAGAAAATGATTATTATTAAAATGGAGGAGAAAAATTTTTTAGTGTCGTATCACAAGAAATCGTAAACATTCTTATTACTACTATTATTTACAACTACGCTTCATATATGAAGGTACTAAACGTAAGATGATTATATGAAATCCAATATGTTTTAAGATCATGAACTTATAATACGTATGAATTTTATTTTATAACTGATTTAACATAAAAATATTCAGTGAAAGTGGAATTATCTATTCTTATTACACAATAAAAAGATCAGAGAATATAATATGTGTGTCTACAATTTTATATAAGCGAGAATTTTTTGGATTCATTACTGTCCAAATTTCGATTCATTTTTCGAATACTTTAACGAAAGTCTATTATAGAAGGTTAAATGCGGGTTATAGAAGGTTTAATGGTACCAACATTGATCCAAAAAATCTACTTTTTATTTCTTTCTTTGTGAAAAAATGTGATTGTGGTTTTAGAAAAATTTAATCGTGAAACTCATCTATATAAAAAGACTATAGAGAATGGTGGAAGAGGCGGGAATTATGAAAGTTGAAGAGTAAAAGAGAATAATAATTGCTGTGAAACAAGAAAATACAACTGACTTTGAAATAAATTAAGAAGTAACATGCTAACCTAGGTAATACAGCCTATTGATTACCAAGTTACCAAAATATGCTGAAATACAAAAAATCAGATTAACATTGTAGGAACCAAGATTTTCTGAAACCTACTCTTTAATTCCAAAAGGTTTCTATTCATAAATACATTTAAGTGGTTGAGACATTTCAGGACAATATTATTTTTACATTTTAATAAAAGCTCTATATTAGTCATCTAATTTTTTTTATTTTTACATTTCTCAAAGCTCTTTTCAATCTAAAGTTTAATTTCAAAATAGTGAAAAATTCTTTTTCACAATAAATATTGCAGTACGTCATACATATCTTTATCAAGTTTCACATCGATATGAGAATATTGATATAAATTATACTGAACCTTTTTAACACTGTCTTAAGGATTGAATATTGAAAAATCGTCTTTCGTAATAAAATGAATTCACTGTACAAATTTCATAGTCCTGGCTATAGAAATTTGGGTTAAACTTTGATAAGTCTGCAAATCTATTTATTTTACCGCATGATTGCAATAGTGAATAATTCCTTTTCACAATAAATTTACAGACACGTCATACAAGTATTCATCAAGTATCATATCGATAGGAGAATGTTCATATTATCTATACATATAAACTGTGATCCTTTTTTACACTTTCTTAGGAAATAAATATCGAAAAATCCTTTCTTAGCGAGTACCTTCATCATTAAACGCAATCACTGTACACATTGCATAGTCTTAGCTTTCGAGGTTTGGGCTGGACGTTGATAAGTCACAATATATATATTTTACCGCATTATTGCAATAGTGAACAATTTCTACTTCACAATAAATATACAGCTTGTATTTTAAAATACACCCAATCTGGAAACAGTGTATAGAATATCTGTCGCTGTCTATATGTAGTGTACTATGATATGGTTTACTTTGTCACACTGTATTAAAATCAGTATTGTATAACATATACCTATACTACTTATCACTCTCTAACTACAATCATTTATATATAGTTGCATCTTACTCGTGCATGTATATATCGTCGTTATTGTCCGTCGTGTGAATGTATCTACAAGTATATGTAACAAAGACACCATTTCATAGTCACTACATAAAGACAGCGATAGATACACTTATACATTATTTTCAGATGGGGGGTATTTTAAAATACAATCAGTATAGATACGTCATAAGATATTATCTTAACCATACGATATTATTACCAAGATGTACACCTAGATGGCATTCTTTCTAGTACATATAATTATTAAAAATAGTCTTGTGCAATTGATACAATAATAATAATAATCATAATAATAATACTACTTAAGAATGGTGAAATTAAAATGGCCAAACAAGTTAATTTTTATTGTATATGAAAGAAAAAGTGATTGAACATAGGTTTTACTTTTATAACTATCTGACTTGCTTATTTATTTAAAATCGGTTATGCTATGGGGTAGGGAGGAATTACAGCAAAAAATGGCAGTTACATTTGCACTAAGAAGAAGAAGAAGGCACAAATTTTTTGTTGTTGTTGTTAATAAATAAGTATATTTAATAATAAAGTATGATTTTGTAAATCAATAGTTAATAATTTTTTACAATATTAATTACAAATCCTAGTAATTATTTTTAACATTTAACAAAAGTAATTATTAAATGCTTTAAATTTTTAATTGTTTTATTACATTTGAATGTTCGATTGTTTAGTTTGATTTATAAACAAGTGTTTGGCTAGATTGATTTTTTTTTGAGTGCAGTAAAAATGAGACCATTGGATAATTTACTGATTTCTTTGACAATATGTGTTCTAGTTATAATAAATATGCATTCTGTATGTGGGCAAAAACAAAATTTACGATTTGGTAAGGATGGTTTCGTTTTTATTTAATAATTTATTGATATTGTTAATATTTTATTTATTATTTTTAATTATTAAAAAAAAAAAATTTTTTTGATTATTCTCTAAAGTTATGTTCAATATTATTAAATCGGTTAAAGTTTGATTGTTCACAATCGAGAAATGCAGTTAAAAATTCAGGCATTTAGACTCAAGTTGCCACAAATGGCTTTTTTTTGGTAATTGTTCACTACCATGAACTTATTAATATCATTGATTTATGTTATGCCAAATATTACACTGGGAAATGTTAATGGCAATTGCGTTGGTGTAAAATATGGGGACATGGGAACAATAGTAATGAATACAATACATATTGTATTATTGAATGGTAATGAATATAATTTTTCAAAGCGCCTATTTTTCTTTCTGCATGTTTTACTGGCGTGTATCATAGTAAAGCTTGCACATACATTTCGATCGAAAGCTTTTCTTAAATTATTTGCATTGGGTATTCGATTCGGACTGGGAAATTGTTTGTAAACAAAAATAGACCAAACAAGAAGAGGGAAAGGTAGATCAAAATTGAATTGAATGATGACAGTAATAAGATTCAAGAAATAACCCTTGATAGTGTTGCTTTTTAGACAAATTACTAAAAAAAAAATCGAATACTTCAAAATCGAAAAGTTTTCTGTAAATAACTCAAAATAATAACTCACGGAAAGTTTTTTCGATTCGTCAATTCGTAGAGCGAAGTTGTGTCCATAAAAATCGATAACTCGAAAAATGTAGGATGATTTTTGGGTGTAAACTCTCGGCAAAAAAAACCCCATAACTTTTAAAACATTTTAGAATTTTGAAATGTTTCTTGTGGGGTATGTTTGCCTCCAAAAGATTATAGAATATCAGCCGATTTGTTGGGACCCAAAATTACCCTCTTAAGTTTAAGGCGTCTTTACTTCCAATGTTTACCCCCAAAAGATTGTAGAATAACAGCGAATTTTGTTGGTAGTTCAGATTACCCTCTTATAAGTTTAAAAAGCAAGAACCTCAAAGAAAGACGTTGTTTTTCTTTCATTCACTTTTAAACAAAGTGTTCATACCAAAATTACTTTAATATAAACAGTTCTTCCCTGACAATCACAAAAAATGTGCAAATTCTCAAAGTTTCAAAAAATATCGAAAAAAAAATGCTTCTTAAATACAATCAATAACTTTTCCCCTTATTTTGACTAATTGCTAAACAAATATAATTGAATTTTATTGATTCTTAATGCCATTTAGCCACAACATTATTTTAAGAAAATACAGATTTTTTTGGTTTCTTTAAAATTTGATTCAATTAAATAACCACACAAAACTATTATGAAAATTAAATACACCGATTTATATAATAATTTCCATTAAAAAAAGAATCTAAACTAGTTTAAAGTAGGTACTTTAACTTGTTCTGTTTATAGGTTACTAGTTTTAAGATTGTTTATACTTCTATATTACTACAATAATTACTCATTAAAAGTTATTATTAAATCATTGTAAGTAATAATATTTAAAACAATTGTAAACAAATCTTTATTTACCAAATAGGTATGTTGACATTTGTCATTTTATTTATCAGCAATAATTGTGTTATTCATTAATTAACTGAATAACAGCAATAACAAACGCACAACTAAATAAAATTAATTCATTAATTAATTTAAATCTAAATGTCATTAAAAGTAATTAAAATTTTCGAAATAACGGCTATTCTTAATTTGATACTCGAGAATTTAGAGAAAATTCGAAGAGAAAATTATTTTTGATGGCAAGGTTATCAATGAAAACAGATCGAGAAATTAGCCACAATTCATCTAGGATTATTTTACTTGCCGCTAACTTCGAATTTAGTCATCAAACTAGCAAAAAGTATTATATCTGCTTTGAGAATTATTCGATTATGATGACCAATACTGATGATGACCAATTTATATTCGAAATTCTCATTTATCTCTACTTTTATTGTACATATTCGTTTGTTCGTTCGAGCATCTCATAAAAACTACTGAACCGATTTTGATGAAGCTTTTTTTTGTTCAATAGCTTACAATTAGACTTCTAAACTGGTATTTATCTCGCTACAAGAAATAGAATTCGAAAATATTCACGTAAACGGAAATTTGATAACAGAATATTTGAAGTAGTGGGAGCGATGGGAAATTACAATGAGCTTTTTAGTCTTATAATGACGGGAGCCGAAAGTATAACAATAAAAAACTCGGGCATAAGCTAATTAAAATATAAATAGTCAATCTAAAGTTTTATAAAATTTCTTTCCCCTTTTTCAAAAGTTTACTGAGAAAATTTTCTGTTTTTTCGATTAGATTAGACAAAGACACTGACAGATTCAGTGTATCCTAGACTGAATAAACAAAGACACATTATAGTACCAATGTGAGAGACAGCGATGAAGCGTTGAACAAACAAATCGACTCTTATCGTGCATATTCGATAAATAGTCGGATATTTTTTAATTTCATAAGTTTTATTTGTGAATTGCCAGTTAGTAAATGATTTTAAAGTTTTCGCTAAGCCGAGAATTATTATATGACATTTAATAAATTCGCCTGTAAATTGGTACTCAAATTTTAAATTTTCCACCATTTGTTGTTTTTTTTTTTGCATATTTCAAAAGATTTCAGATAATCAAATATTTGTATAATACTGGTCCTATCGGATTTAAAATTAGAATTGGGTACATATTTGATTAAAATTACAAAAAATTTAGCAATATTTTTATAAAACCTTTCAAAATACTTTTGAATAAGTATTTTGGTCAATACAAAAAATGACATATTTGAATTTGATGTTTTTTTTCGCTAAAATGCTATTCGCATGCACTAATCGATTATTTATTTAGCTCTTAAAATGATTATGTCATATTTTTAAAAAATCAAATATTTGTCTTAAAAAAATTATTGATTTATCGCAATAAATTACTACTTTTTATGTATAATTAAATAAATTTTAAGCATTTTCAGATAAACCTTGTAGTATTTTGAAATATAGAAGTGGTTAATTAATTTAACATTGAATATCCAGAAACTGTGACATGTTCTATTGTAATAGGTATATATATATATATATATATATATATACCTATTACAATAGAACATGTCACAGTTTCTGGATATTCAATGTTAAATTAATTAACCACTTCTATATTTCAAAATACTATATACATATATATATATATATATATATATGACATATATATATATATATATATATATATATATATATATATATATATATATATATATATATATATATATATATATATAGTTCTCAAACCATCAATTGATATAATTAAGTTTAAATAGTAAATGCATGCAAACACTGTGTAGCTAGAGTCATACAGAAATTAGGCTTTCTAGACAGATATAGTATAGAAATCAGTGACTAATTCAAGTCACAACCCAAAGTGATCGGGAATTTGTTTGTAATTCGGAACAAGGGATGCCAAATTACATTAAATAAAACGATGTGAACAATAGTCAGAGATAGTATAGAGATCAGTGACAAACTCAAGTCACAACCCAAAGTTTTTCACAGAACTAATTCATTGAGTTCGCCGTATAGCTGAATTAATTACGTTTACATTCAATTTACCCAATTTTTTTTACTGTGTAACTTAACTACTTTATATCCATGTAATAATGTCATAGATTCTCGGAATATATAAAACATTTTTCATATTTTCACCATCTCTGAATTTAAGTATGAAAATCTGAAAAGTGAAATTAATACACATAACTGATTTTACAAAACGTCTTTTACTTTACGAAAAGATTTATTTTGATATTTTTCTAATGAAAGTAGTCAGTCAATCAATCAATCACGCGATCGTCAATATTAATAATTATAATTCTTCTAATTCTTTTAATTTTATTTTGCTACACAAATTATGGTAATTTTAGAGGAAAAAAAAATAGCCATTGGATATTAATATTTATAAACAAAAACACATGGGTCAAGAATGTTTATACACAATATAATATTAGATATTATATACGGACGGCATGCATTTTAGAAAATACTTTCTTTTTCTAAAATATTAAATGTTATTTAATTTTTTGTTCTTCTTGTTTTTTTTTTTTTGTGAATAATGAAAACATTATAATTATTATTTAATTTTTTACTTTAATTCTTTGTAATTTCTGTTTAAATCTTCTTGAAAATGTTTGAAAATTAAAAAAAAAAAAAAAAAAATATATATATATATATATATATATACGATATATTCGTTATTGAGTAGAATCGGTCAAGGTGAAAGAGATGCTTAGAGAAAGAAGAAACACTCATAATATCACTCAAAATCGAAAAATGTATAAATACCTAGTAAAAAACTTGACTACAACTCAACTAAAACTCAACTTTACTACAATTTTAAATCTGAATATATTAAAATAAATCCTGAATATATTGCTCAAAAGACATTAAACAATCCATTTTGGATTTGTATTTAATGAATACTTTTTTTTATATCTTGGGTATATTAAATTTAATTCCGACTTAGTAACGGCTGTCTGTCTGTCAACTCGATAACTCAAAAACGAAAAGTGATAGCGAGCTCAATTTTTATATATGTGTTCTAGAGCTAAAAACTAAGGTCAAGTTCGTGAATGGGTAAAATCGAACCATGTTTGGGCAAAACGGGTAAAACTGTCTATCTTTAAAACCCTAAGAGATAGAACAAAAATTTAAAGACAAAAAATGTTCCTTTTTTAAAATTAACCAACTTTTGCTTGAAACTAGTTTTCAAAAATTCAATCTGTATCGGGTCTTTAAGCAATTAACTCAGTTACTAGTTGTTATTTTCACTTGTTAATAATAAAAATTAAATAATATTTTTAAATTATTGAACAGCAAATTCAATGTTTGAAAGTTGTTTTATAAACCTACATAAAATTAATTTTTTTTAAAATAATAATATTATATATAAAAAAAAATTGTACGGCTAGTATGTTTTTTGGTTAATTTTTTTATTATATAAAATTGGATATTTATATATGATATAATACATAATTATTAATTATAAATATCTATAAATTTTATGCAAACATAATATATGAACAAGTTATTTTTTAGGATTCCGTATCTTAGACATAAAAATGGACTTTTGTATTGAATGGGTCGGGTCGTTACTTGACGAAAATTCATTATGATTATTAAATAAAATTTCACATATATTGTTTTATTTAAAAATAAGAAAAATTGGAATAAAATATTGAAAATAATTTGGTAACTATCATAAAAATACTAGATCTGATCTAACAAAGGAGGGAAAATAGAGCTCCAAACATATTCATACATATAAAGGTATCAAGAGAGCTTTGTGAAATCCCTCATAAAGCCGCGGTTCCCGCGGCCTGGTAGTTCTTTCCATCTATTGTTGAAACTACTGAGATTGGATCAACGGTAGACACGAAACTCCTTCGTAATCGATAAGAAAGTGTTGTATGTTTTAATTTAATATCTATTTGATGTGTTCGAAGAGTTTATGTAAGATAACTTTCGTCATGTATGCTAATTTAAAAAGAACAGGATCATCTTACTACTGTACTTTTTTTTGAATAAAAGTATTCCTCATATTTATAATACTTTCTTCAAATTATATACACGGCTACTGGACTTTAAAAATTTAAAAATATATTTATTATCAAATTATATAATTAAGAAGATAACTATCTATATATATATATATATAAGAAATTTATAATAATTTACTGCATGGAGAGTCATCTCTATTATATGTGTACAAGATGTCCAGAAAAATTAGTGCAAATAATTAAACAGGTGGCCTAGCCTAAAAGATAGTATTGGCCTCGTTATGCTAAAACAGGTTCCTGCTACCGCCACTTTTCAATATTGTCACACGTTACTTCCAAACAAATGTTTCCATGAACTATCGATTGGTCAAACATAATAATCGTTACTCATATTATATTGTAACGCGTTACCGTTTTTTTTTTGCAAACTTAACTTTTGGTATTTACATTTCTAATTTTATACAATAGGGAATATGCATGAAAATTTTTTTTCACTTGAATTGAAGCATGTTTACTTGACAAATATCAAGGTAAAATTACTTTTTAAATAACTTTAAAAATAAGCGAGATATGAATGATTGAAATTCTCGATTAGACAAAGAGGGTGATAGCTCTCTTGATATGTTATGTGACGTCATATTACACTTTCACCATTTAAAATACACGTAAAACTCCGTTTTTAGTATTTTTGCAAGAAAGAGACAGATAATAATCTTTAAAAGCTTATAGCTACCTTGATATTTGCCGGATTTTAATTTCGTTTTTAAATATTATTACAGTATTAACAGTATTTTCATATTCTGAATATAAATGTGAAAAAAAATTTTCATGCATATTCCCTATTCTTCGGTCTATTTAGTTTTAATTTGACTTGAATCATTAAACCTAATCTACAGTATGTTTATTGTGAATTATGTCATATCTAAAAATTTTTTTTTTATATTTCAGCTGATCACTTTCGAAATTGTGATAAACGTCTATCCAATTTTGATAATTGTGTCAAGGATGCGTTAAATGATGTACGACCATTTTTTAAAACAGGTATGATTCTTTAAATATAAGTACTATGTTAACCAACTTCCTTGAATACCTACATGTTTGTGAATTTTATTTTATATTTCCGCGTATGGCTTACACCTTTCTAAATAATATGTTCTGATCTAATAATTTAGCTCTTAATTCTTCACAAAATATTTGTTGTGTGTGTTTTTTTTAGGTGTACCAGAATATAATATACCACCATTTGATCCATTTCATGCGGATGAAGTTATCCAGATACGTGGTGGTAATAATTTAAATTATAAATTAAAATTGAAAAATATTACCGAATCAGGATGGACTTTGTCACAGGTTACAAGATTTAGGTAAGTACAGGTTTTTAGTTTTTAAGCACACATCTTAAGAGAACAAATTGAACGTATCTGAATAAAAACAGGTAAACTGTTATATTTCAAATTTTGCCCCTATTCCTAGAACATTTGTTTGTATTTTATAAATACGTATTTCGACTACAATGTAGTCATCATCAGTATTTCAATTAGCTAATCGTAACTATCTCTGGGATATGGATTCAGAGATATGTTGTTTGTTGCTAATTTGGTGCTTTCTGTGTAGATAAACACACTTTGCTATTCACAAGTAGCCAACTCTTGCTGAGTAAATGATAAAATCCATAACTCAGAACACCAAGGACGAAGCTAGTCCCGAAGTTACTGTTTGAAACAAATATTCTTGCTGAAAATGAATGTCACTTGTGGGAAGCTTATATTTTACTTACAAAAATTAAAACCAAGTATCTGGCTTCAGGAATCCTCTATAACTTCTTCCAAAAACCCAACCCCAATAGAGTTAATTACGATGTGAAATAAAATGATTTCCAATTTAGAAAGTTGCAACCAAATACTCCAAGCTAATATAAACCTACTAATCTCTCATTTTTTTCGGTATTCTTCTCCTACAGGTAGAAATCTTCTACCTGTTTAATTCGCAAAGCCACAAACTACATGTACAATTTTGTAAAATAATTTCTGTAAATGTTTTGTTTGTTTCAGGAGTGATTTTACAAAAAATTTAATACAATATACACAAAGTTTCCCGGATAAACAATTAGCCGGGGACTATGAATTTATTGGTACGGTATTAGGTAGAAAAATGTATAATAAAGGAAAATGGAATCTAACATTATATGATCTGGTACAAACAACAACTATAACACGTAAGCCAATCAAAATGGCTAATGGTAAAATGAATTATAATACACCGTTAAAAGTCAGTGTAAATGTTCAAACAATTAAGAATTTAGGTTTACATATTACTAATTTAGTACGTGGTATTAACTTTGTTGGTAAGTAAATTAGTAAGTTTATAGGTACCGGTAGGTACATATAGCGGTTTCTTTTGAATCGGTGAACGAATTAGATACCGACTGTATCAAAACATATTCCTTTGTCTAAGCAAAGTCGAAGAAAGGCTTGTTGTTTAAAGAATTGCAAAACTAGGATATCTTTTGACGCAACTTCGTGTTTCCAATGTGTTAAAAAGAAGATAGAAGTAAGAAGATTCCAAGAGAAATTTCCTGTGAAGTGCCCAGAAGAAAAACAAATGATATACCGCCTCTGTTTATAAACAGAAACACGGTGGCAACAGCTAACTGTATGTACTTCAATTCACTTCAACTAGTAGAAATAAGTATACGATTCGAGACAAACCGCTATGTGTGCCAACGTCCTTAAAATCATACGTAAGCGGCTCATAGACGTTCAAGATTCTTGCCCCAGTTAATATTCAAGTTTAGCATTCCATCATACTTGAGCGTTAGTAGCATTGAATATTCAACACGAGACACTGGAGATAGGGAAGAAAAAATCCGCTTTATTTTTGTTCTAAGATCTACAATGTACCAACTTTCGTCACCAAATTTCAAGTTTCTACATCAGTAAAAAAGTACTATTGAAATTTGGATGATTCGTCGGAAATAGATATTTCAAATGCTGATAAAAGGACATGAAGGCCGTTTGTCTTCATGTCTTCGCTGTCCATCTTTGCATAAATGTGGTTCGAAATTATTTCTATAAATGGTACACGGAGAATATAATAACGGTTTACCACGAACTTTACTGCCCAGTGGATAATCGTAAAATGATTTGATGTTCAAATGTTCAAGTAATATAGAACAGCGAAAAGACAAAAGAATATGCAACGTCCACGAGCTGCTTTAGTTTGTATTTTTAGATTTGAAAATGATTTCTTCTTTTTTATTTACAGAAACTATTCTGGATCGAATAATTAATTCAACATGGGAACCAGGTTTTGTCGTTACTCGACCATTAATCAATGATCTAGTCAGCACAGCGTTTACGGAAATATTTAATCGATCGTTTAAGGATTTTGATTTGAATATTATGTTTCCCTAGACACATTCCATTAGTTCTAATTATGGTCTAATTAATTTACGCTTGCCTTCAAAATACTAGATGATATGTAAACTGCGTATTGTAAAAAATTATCTATAATTTGTTTTTTTCGGTAACATAGTCAATTTGCGTCCTAAAATTTAGACTAACTTAAAAGGATTCACAAGTGTTTGGAGAACTATTTCGATGGAATACTTTTCATTGAAAGTGTTTTGTAAACTTCGAATTTTGTTTAAGCGTCAAAGGTCACAAAATGGAAAAAATTTGTTTTACAAAAAAACTGTTGGAAATCCCATATAATTAACGAAATTGTTTAAGTTTTAGCTCAACGAGTTTAAACCAGAGTAAACTAAAACGAATGAGTGTCCACTTAAGATCTAAAAGTTTCGAGTTCAGATCTAAATGTTTCTGGCTCAAATCAAAACTTTTGGGTCTCAAGTCAATGCTTTTACTTTTAGGCTATATAATCTTGTCAATTCTAAAAGCGTCGTACTTACATAATAGGTACCTGACATGTAAAAATACAACTGATATGTACCTAATATTAGTTCTGTTTGGAAATAGAATCCAAAAACCTTACGATTCAAGAAAGAAAACCGTTTACGACTTACTTTCGACTAAAATATAGAAATAATTTAAAAAACTATAAATCTAAAGATTTTTTGAAATAAGTTTGAGAAAGCTCATTAAAATTTCGGTTTAATTCAGTTTTTTTTTTTTTTAGTTTATAATTTTGTTCAAATAAATTGTTATTTACCTGTTTAATCCACACAAAAATGTAAATACTTTTTTTTTTTTATGTATATTAAATATTTTTATTATAAACTTGCATTTTTATCTTTATTCCTAGAATTGACCACATTGTATATTATGTAATAATTACGTATTTAAACTGTGTGTTGTGTAATTTTTCATAATTTCGCTAATGAATGGTAGAGTCGGTCAAGTATAAATCTTTATATACTTGAAGTTTACAAATGACCCAAATTTACAAACACCTTGGTTTTCAAAGAGTACAGCAAATAAACTGAAATCGAATCAATGAAGAATTTCTTCAAATTTTTCTTAATTTTCATTAGGATTATACAAGAATGTCTTAATACAATGGTTCTATAGAATTTCCTTCGATATAGCATACAATTTTTGATTTGTCATTGGTAAATGAAGAACGGATTTTCTGAAATATAAAAATAAGAAAATTTTATTATCTATTAATTTATCACTGTGTTTGTAGTATATGTAAATTTTAATTGAACATTACTAATGTGTTGTAAAGACTGCCTATACTCGTTAAATGACGAACATGTTATAAAAAGAATCATTGCATATTGTTGGGTTTAACTTATTTAGAAAACTATTTTTTCATGTTATATAAAATAGAGGTCGTTTCCAGATTTTGTTCTAAGCCGAAGATTTTCCTAAATTCGCACTCGCGAATTTATCATAACCGGATGGCATTGATTTATTGAAATAATTTTGGAATAGGTAATTCTCGGTATGTTAATTTCACAGAAACACAAAATATAAATATGATGTATAACTGAATTAATTTGATAGGAAGTGATGTTAACACTGTATTATAATATAAATATGTTAAGATATAATATATTTAATATTTAAAATAAAAATAATAAACTACACACTATATGAAATTATGACTGTTTTCCTCTTATAATATAACTTAACTTACAATTATTATTAATTTTAATAATAAATTAAAACACAAAAGACGGCATAAAAGAAATGCTTTGTTTCCTATCATCTCTAGATCTGTCCTTACAACAAGAGAGAAATTAATAAATATTATACTTTACTTTGAGTCTTTCTTTGTAAATACCTACATTTCTTTTGCATTATTTTAGAAACATTAATAATTAACTGATATGAGAATTACATAGTCAAAGAAATGGAAAGATTTGCACTGTGAAAACAACTAGAGCGAGACCAAACAAGTATGGGGGAGTGAAATATGTCACGTTATTTTGTAACGATCGGTTATGTCACAGTCGACATTCATCGGCATTTGTGTTAAAAATGGAAATTTAACATTGTATATGAGTTATTAATTGCTATTTTATATAGAATAGGTTTTCACGAGTCTTGGGATACGAGTCTTAAAATTAAGACTATTAGAGACTCCAGAGAAGCAATCGAGCCTACTTCGCCAACCAAACTTCTGAAAATCTAACTGATGAAGATGAAGTTGAAGCAAGACATTATTTCGACCTGCAATAACCGATGGCAGTGAAAACTGGACACTCACTCAAGAGGGTCAGCAGAAAATAAGTTTTGAACGCAAAATAATTAGATGAATCTATGGGGCAATAAAAATCAACGAAGAAGAATGGCGTATCCGAAATAACAGAGAAATATATCAAGTTCATCAAATCTCAAAGATTAAAATGGATTGGGTATGTTCAGAGGATGGAAGACGCCAGAATTCTTCGAATGCCAAGACCAATGGAATAAGGAAGAGAGGAAGACCTAGGCTCAGTTGAATGAATGGACCAGGTGCTGGGCGATGAGGGGACGCTGCGAATGACCGGCTGGAGAACGAAGGTCAAGGACTGTGTCACCTGGAGGCGAATCGTTGAGGAGGTCAAGGTCCACCCCGGGTTGTAGCCCATTGATTGATCAGGCTACTTGCAACGATAACGTTTCGTATTTGCATAATCGTATACTAAAGAATCATCCCGGATTCATGAGTTTAGCGAACTACTGGCGGCCAGTACCATTTAGGACGCGTACAAATATGGCTGCCACTAGGTCAGATGATCCTGCTACTGGCCCTCTGACGTCCACTAAAATAAAACCTGCTTAAAGTTTGGTGGCCGCCAGTAGGCAACAGGACGTTTAAGCTGTAGTATCCCTGCACACGAGGACAGTAGAGGGATAATTACTAGAATAATTACGAGTTACTGGCCCTCTGGCGTCCACTAAACTCAAACCTGCTCAAGGTTTAGTGGCCGCCAGTAGGCAACTGGACGTTTAAGCTGTAGTATTCCTGCACACGAGGACAGTAGAGGGATAATTACTAGCGGCTATTACTGGCTAGTACTCTACTGGCCGTCACTACTGTCCCCGTGTGCAAGACTTTCGAATGTTTACTTTCGGCGACACGTCCAACCTTAGTATATTTCTGGATTCAAAAGGATAAGTGAATCAGCTTCCACCGAACAACAATGAATAAAGCTTTAGATTAGAATCATTATACATACTAGATCTGTGTAATACCTCACAAATGTAAATGTTAATATGTGCTTATAATACACCTCTGATATGATATGATACCCATAATGTTATGGAATAGATATATACCTATTGTTTTCTTTTTCAGAGAAATAAAGAGGGAACAAATTGAAATGAAACGAATGAAAACAATATAACACAAAAGAGTTCATCATCATCATCATAATTTTTAGCTAAAATAACAGCATTACAATAACAATACCAATATACTATTTTATAATTAACTAGAATTTATTATTAATCATTCCACATAAAGTGAATCAAAAAATATATTCCTTTTTGTTTTTTTTTTGTTTTAAATACTTAGTATTTCATTTTTATTACAGAACGTGACGGTGAGGGTGTTATGAATCATTTTTATTTTCTAACGGAAATCATTTTTTTAGCAACGGTTTTACCATCATACACATTTTATTTGAAATCTTTAAAAATTTACAGAAATTACTGTGTGGAAAAATTATTTTAACAAATATCATAAAATTTATATAATAGTCAGTTTCTTGTTAGCTTAAGTTCCATACTTCAAATAACCGAACACTTATGGACTCGACCTCGATGCCTGCCGATTATTTCAAGTAAATGAAAATATGTCATATTAGTAATATGCAGTCACCAAAATACTGACATGAGGTTTAATATCCGAATTCTTCGAGCTTAGGTTTTAGGTTTCAGTTCATTTTTGTGTTTGTTTAATTTTCGTTTAAAACGCTTCGTGAACGCTGAGTGAATTATCTAAAGTATTACTGAGAAAATTTGATAAATATAAATCATGAAAAAAGATAATAAGGTTTAGATTGCAGGAAAATTATCAGAATTAAAAAATTCTAATCCGAAAATTGTTATAAACATTTTAATTATTTTTACCGACGAAAGAAGGAGGTACTCAATTCAACGTGTATATTTTTTTTTAGTTTAGTTTATTGCGGGTTTCCTACTGGAACAAAAGGTTCAAAAATCATGCTATACTGAACATTAATAATTTTAATTTTTTGTTTTCACTAATCACTTATTGTGCAACGATAGCTCTAATTGATTGCGTTACAATGTAATCGAAGAACAGTGAAAATTGTCCTTGTTTTTGAAGCATCGATGTATTTTCGTGTTTATTTTCTAATAAATATAAAATATATTATTATTTTCTAAAAGTAATCCAACAACCTATGGTGGTCAATCTCTATATTATAGGGATTTAAGTTCTAAGGGATCTATCTACAAAAACGTAGATAGATAATTTAATCTTGGAACGGAAATCAAGGACAAATATTTGCATGAGACAATAAACTAGTTTCGTTAAAATATTATATTTTAAAAATTATATCCTTTCCATTCGGAAAACTACGGAATATTCAATATGATATCCTCAACCTAAGAGATCATTTTTTTTCTTCTAAATAACATCAATGATAAAATTTTTCAAAAAAAAAAAAAACAAATGATTTATAAAATTTCCCATTCATCTTTGATTTATTCATCTATTTACAAGAAATACATTATGTAGTGTAAGATTTATAGTAATGAATGAGTCAAAAATTACCCGTTAAAAAATTAATGGTACACAATCAATGGCAAGTTTATGTGCATGTGTGTGTATTTTTATAACCACTTAGCTCCATTGGATAGGACCTGGAATAGGACATAGTTTTTTTAGTATATCTACTTCAATTCACAATTTCAACTTTCTAGGTGTATTTAGATATATTTCTGGATATGAATCATCGAACATTCAACGAAATTCTAATATATGATAATATTTTATGTATAAATTTGATTTGAAATTCAAATTTTAAAAATAATAATACTTCTAAGCAGTACACACATTCTTTTTTTTATATAAAAGATATATAAATTATATATATATATATATATATATATATATATAACGTCATTTCCGTTCTATCTCCTTTAAAAAAAACACTGTTATGAACCAAATAAGAATGAAATTAATTGAACTAAGTACAATGTTACTTATTAATAATATGATACATGTACAGTGTTGTTCATAGCTACACATGTTTCTAATATTTAAAACAAGTGAACAAAATAAACGAATCAAAAAACAGACGTATTAATATGAAAACATGACCATGATGTGGTGTTCTTTTTTCAAAAATTCACAGTATAGTTGTACCGAATCAATTCGATTCTAGAAAAAATGTTTTACTCAAAATTTGTTAATTTTTTTTTTGACAAACAACTCTTCAACGAGGCATTTTTTCGAAATTTGTGTACAAACGAACTAACTACTCGGTGTATAATGTATACCAGAGTATATTAAGTTTAGTCCCTATTTTATAACGGTTGAAAATATTGATCGCAGAAAAAAATTGGTATAAGTGTTAAAATGACCTAATTAGTCCATTACCGCATATCCGTCTGACCATCCACCCGTCCGTCAACACGACAACTCAAAAAAGAAAAGAGATAACGAGCTGAATTTTTAATATGTTATTAATCAATAATAAATACATATAAATTAATTTTTGAGACATATCTGACGTCCAATTTCGTGCAATCGTACAAAGCTTAATAAAAATATTAATCACATGAGTCCATTGATACTAATACTGAGCAATAAAAATAATATGTTAGCAATTATGTAATACCATGGATATTCGGACATCTTTGTATAATAAAATGATTGATGTATAAATGTATGCCTTATGCGGTATCGTTTTATTTTAAAACGTCTATGGTGCCATTTCTAATCACTAATTTTTGTAATAAATAGATGTCTAGTCTTATAGAATATTGATTTTTTTTAAAAAGAGCCTGCCTCCTTCATATCCGGGTCAATTCTTATCAGATTTCGATAGTAGTCGTTTTTTGGTTACGTTAAAAATTAACTAACCTTAACATAAATTACAAATTCTTAGAAATTATTTTTTAAGTTTTAATCGTTGCTTTTTCACGTTCAGTTCAGAGTTTTCTCAATATTCGATAATCTGTGACCTCATTGTAGGTCTTTTTATTGAGTCTTTCTAAATTCGGTTGGGAAAATATGTCTCGTATAAAAGTTGTCAGTATATTTAAAATGAACAACTTTTATCCGAAGCATATTTTCGAAAGTCAAATGAATAGGGCACTACGTAATTATAAAATTTTGAAAAAAGAATACTACATTTGTGGTCATGTGTACTACAGTGGTATTCAATAATGTTTCTGTTACGTCATATACAAAAAATAATCCGATCAATTATTATATGACTCAAAACTGATTTAAGAATTTTAATTAATGAATATTGATTCATTATTTTCATTAATGAAATATTTTTGAATCTACGCATACTGTGGCCTTATCAGAAGCAGTACACAAGACAATGGATAACCCACCACCAGTGGCACTAAACAATGAGTGAAATAATAATAATTAGAATTCCAAATGTTTGGTTTTTACCCATATATATATATATATATATATATATATATAAAACATATATAATATGATGATGTATTGTTAAGGGTCTATT
The DNA here is from genome assembly GCA_963920215.1 of Nineta flava. Classification (NCBI taxonomy): domain Eukaryota; kingdom Metazoa; phylum Arthropoda; class Insecta; order Neuroptera; family Chrysopidae; genus Nineta; species Nineta flava. Next base: position 81,448,701 of record OY986044.1, read on the forward strand.
GCTTAATAATTATTATATTGTTTAATTTTTTTCCATGTTACTGGTGTGGTGTGTAATGAGCATTGACCCTAATACGAAAAATTTTGTATTCCATTGTTTTGTTATACAAAAAACTTAAAAAATAAAATAAAAATTTATTATTCTTTTATTTATTACTATCATATACCTGCGGCTTCGCGCACGCGTTTTATTGTTATATCTCCGGCTCCCGTCATTTTAAGAATAAAAACAATGCAATGTAATTTCCCACCGCTTCCACTATTTCAAATATTTATCGACACTTCCACTATATTTCTATTACAGCAAATATTTTTAAATTCTATCTCTCGTAGTGTAGTAATTGAATACCAGTTTTTAAGACTAATCAGTAGCTTTTATATAAAAAAAAGGTTCATCAAAAATCGGTCCAGTAGTTTTACATTTACAATTTTATAACAGTAGAGAAGACAAAGACAAAAAGAATTTATACGACTCTAGTGATTAATAATAGAACTAAAAATTTTGGTAATATATTATGGTAATGTTGACATTTCTGTCTCTCAATCGCAATCCCCAAATCTAACAGCGTATTGGCGATTTTCAATTCCTACATATTCCGTAGGTCACCCATATCGAAATAACTTGTTGCTGAATAATGTATCTACACATTACAATAATGGTCGAATACCAAGACTGTGGGGTCTAGAAGATTGTGGCATTCTTCTTCTCTATAATAATCCCCAGATTTCCGTATCTTTAATGAAGCCTAGGATTTTTTACTTGATTAAGTTGCCTCACTGCATTCAATAAGGGAAAAAAATCTCTATCTAAACTGATAGAAGCAATATCTTGAACCAAGTAAATATGTTTTCTTCAAAAGAATATACTCTGAGAAAGAAATCCTTGTTTTCATTCAAGAATTTGTTTACTTGAATAAGTATCCTCAAGTAAACAAATTCTTGAATGAAAACAAGGATGCTCAACATTTTACGAGCGGTTGCATCGCAGTTGCTAAGTAGATGGCTCGCCTTTTCATCACAGAAGCGATGAGTAACATTCTCAGCCTTGCCGATTGTCTCGAAAATTCTTCTTTTTATTCTATGGCTTGACCATCGCGGGCGGGTCCAGACTATCTCAAGAAGTCTCTTTCTCCCAGATCTTTTGCTGGCAATGGTCCTACAGTTTTTGATCTTCAATATATCTAAATCATTCTCAATAGAGTCAACCCACTTGTGAGTCTGTCTCTAGGACGAGAGTATAAAGGCTTAGCCAGAAGATTGCTGCAGCAGTGCTGTCTTCTTGCAATCAAGCCAGATGTCTGACCCATTCGATTCTACGAATTTTATGTTAAACAATTAAATTTATGGTCAAATCTCACACTAGTGCATATAACGAATTCTTAAACTGGTATAAATATCAACTAATTACCAGCAGTTCCATTTGAATTAACCCTGAACTTAATGTCAATAAAACATGAAACGAACGGAAATGCAAGTATAATATTTTTTTGTTTTTTTGTTAGTATAAATTTCATAAATAATTCACATATCATAAAATAACAAAAATTTTTTAAACAAATATTTAACAAATATTTTAACACACGATAATTTCTGATGAAAAATAAATGTATTCATTGGAATTTCATCGTATCGCCGATATGTGTTAATACAGTAGAACCTCGTTAACTAAAAACCTCTATAAATTATTAATGTATTTTATTCCCTTCCCCACCGAAACACAAAACTTCTTTTACTTAAAATATGAAGCCTTTATAACTTAAACGAATAATTTAGGTATTGGACCTCTGTAGCCAATAAAAAAGTATGGATGACTGCAGAACTTTTTAAAAAATGGCTTATAAAAACAGACAAACAAATGGCTTTTGCAAAAAAACATCAATAAGTAAAATTATGAACCATTAAAACCTCCCGAACTGAAACCCTTAGTAAATTAAAAACTCGATAACTCAAATTATTTAACATTTCCCGTGGTCTTTAAGTTATCGAGGTTCTACTGTATTATTAATAGTGGTAATATTATTAACAATTTGATGAAGGTGATAAATATATTTTCGATTCATTCAATAAATTCATATTCAGACAATAAATTAATAGGCTGTCTATAAAAGCAGTCTTATTTTTTCTAATTTTTATAATTCATTTGTATCATATTCGTTCGGTATTCGAAAAAAAATAAAAGTTGCTTTAAAATAAAAGTGGCTTATTAAAAATATACTAACAACTTTTATTCAAAACATTTTCCCGAAAACCGAACGAATAAATCAAAATCTATTGTTCTATAAAGCTGAAGAGTTTGTATGTTTTCACGCGCTAATCTCACGCACTACCAGTTCGATTTAAAGTCTGATCTTTGTGCGTTAGTAGCCCGTTTATTCAGGACGGTTATGGGCTATAAAAAGAGTGCATTTCATGCATCTGTACCGTGTGGCACCAGCGCTAAAAACCTTACTTTTAAACGATGATAAATAGAAAATGAAATTTGAATATAAAATATATTTACCTAATAGAAACAAACAACTTTTGTAAGAAACATTTTTTCATACAGCAAATAGCTTAAGCGCATAATTTCAGTGCAAAAATCGTCAACTACTGATTTTATAAAATTACTTGTGAAAAATTGTCATACAAGCGTTATTTGTTTTCATAGCTATAAACCATAGTTTCGACAAAACAAATATATTGTGTGAAAATGACTTCAATCGATCAAGTCGTTCAGAACTTACACGTTACACGATCTATAACAGACGCACCAACGATTATATATATATATATATATATATATATATATATATATATATATATATATATATATATATATATATATATATATATATATATTAATTAATTAATAATTCGCAAATGAATATTAATTTGTTTCCAAGGTACTTTAATTTCATATGAATATTATAATTCTCTTAAAAATTTCGCTTAGTCTACGTAGCTTCTACGTGTCAAATTTCGGTTATAAATGCGTTCATCAAATGAATTTGTTTTCTATATAAAATTATTAAAATGTTTTAAAGTTAATTTCCATTAATAATTAGTGTATATGTAGAGAGATATTAAATTACAAATGATTAAATATGTTATTAAATTATATTAATTATTATGAAATTAAATATTTTAAGTACTACAATTTATTACATTAATTATGATATTTTACTCATTTAATTTATTGTAATATTTTAACTATATAACTATATACAAACATACATTTTCCTATTAATTACCAAATGATCCAAATGATCGAGCGGTTAAAGGCGTTATGTCTGCGCAGTATGCCTACTTGGAAACTGGGAGGTTATGGGTTCGAATCCCGACATCGGCAGTTTGACAAAACGCTCGGTATTTGACTAAATTGTCGGCAAATGAACAAGAACGAAGTTACCGGCTATGCTTGAAAAGGTTTTCTGCAGTTTCCTTCACGAACTTCAGATGAATATCGGCATAGTTCTTATCATAGTCGGCTGCAGCCGCACATCCTACCAATTTCTAGTCTATACACAAAAATTCCTTCCACTCCACTCACATCCTCACATCCTTAGGCATCACAATGGACCTTTTGGTCGAAGTGTAACCTGTTCAGGGCAGCCTCTACAATCTTTCTTCCTATTAATTATTATTATTATTTATATTAATTAACAAAATTTTTTAAACGATAAACCATTATTTGTCTTATTCAATCGAAGATTTAATATAAAAGCTAGAAAATAAATCATTAACCTGGAGTGTTTTGAATCGACTCTGGCTTATTCGTTCGGTTTTAGGAAAAATGCTTCGGATAAGATTTGTCTTATATAAATTAGTACACCATCAACTGTTATTTGCAACATTTGACCAAAAACTTAATTAATAAAACACAATTTATAACTTCTGTGAATTTGTTCCTCCAAAATGAGTATACAATCGCGTGCCGCAAAAAATAAATCTCATATTTTTAGGCCGTAGAAACAGATCTCAGGCTTATCTAAAAATTGGTTAACTGTGTCTTTGATGAAATATCGCATTTAACGGGTAACGTAAGAAAGTGTTTTTTTCTTTTACGAAATTTTACTTAAATGTAAATAATAAATTAAAATAATGATATAATTGCATAAATTACTGTGAAAAAAAACGATCATTTAAAGTGTAATTACTTATTGTTTACGCAGGAAATTACAACAACAACAACAAAAAACCTACCTCTGATTTTGCAACATGCAAAGAAAACTATAAATTTTAGTTCCCAAGATTTTATATATTATCAACAATTGTTTAATTTTCAGTATAGAGAAGTTATTTTGTAATATAAAAATACAAAACCAAAACATTTTTGAATTTATACTTCTTTTGGTGCGTTATGAGAATCCGATCAGAGTGTATTTTCAGCATGGTACGAACCGCTGATATAACACTCGGCTGATGTAGTATCCTGCTGTATGGCACAATGCTTGGAAGACATTCAGTAAAATATGTCTGTCAAACAGTATAAATACTATATATATATATATATATATATATATATATACAAACTAGCGGACCCGACAGACGTTGTCCTGTACACAATTTTAAACTTTTTTGAATATTTTGAATTTTTTAAATTTTTTGAATTTTGAATTTTTTTGAATCTAAACCATTCTTGAATCCACTGGAACACACACACAAAATTTCATTAAAATCAGTCCAGCCGTTTAGGATGAGTTCACTCACATACACTCGGACAGAAGAAATATATATAATAAGATTAGATCCTTAGTGAAACAGACCACAAGTAAGTCTGTCACATAAGTGACAACACTCTTCAGTGGAAAATAATTTTGTGTGCTTTGATTTTTGCGTATTTAAATGCAAGACAATATTATACATTAATGAACGAAATATAAATAATGATCGTTATTATATTGGACTATACAGTTGAAATTAGGTATAGGAATGTCTTCATCATTATTACTCCATGTTTCGGATAAAAGAAGAATATTAGAATTACGTGCCACAATATCAATGATATCATTTTGATGGGCTCGTAAACTTTGTATATTAAATGTATACATGTATATATTGATAAATCTGGCCTGGTCTTGATAAATTCCACTAACTCTGATTCTAATGTAAATAATGGATTTAATCACACTCTTGCAAACTCTTTACTTTAATGGAAGAAGTGACGTTGATTCTCTTCTACCATGATGAAAATGTAGAATCATTGGTTCTAGACACAATATATATACTTTTTCTATGGTAGTTTTTTATTACTCTATTATTTTATTAAACTTTTGTGTCTTAATAGTTAGTGTTGACCTTATTTAATATTATTTTAATAAATTATTTAAAAAGAAGTATAACTTCTTACGTTCGTACATAAGTACACACACACACATGCATATAATGATATAAGATTTAATAATTTGAATAATTATATACTTCAACTCGAAGTCAACAAAAATTCATTTTATTTATGAAAATTATTTAATTACTAAAAAATTTCTTAGAATACTTTTTGTAATTAAAAGTTTTGAATATTTTACAGTAGTACATAAAATAAGTCATATTTTATTATACAATCTTATCTACATTAATCTAAAAAAAAAATTTTTGCAATTACAATATTAATTAATTCATATAAATTATTTTTGAAAAAAAATTCATTTGAATAAATAATTTTATACAGTAGTTTTTTTTCTTTCACACTACTATAAAAAAAACAACAGAAGATTATAATCAAGCGTCAGAGGATGAAGTCATATAAAGTCATACTTTTCAGCGTTTGTCAAGAAACTTAGCATTGGGATTTCCACAGATTCCTAACAGAAAGGCATTACTCGAAATAGTTCAAGAATGATGTCAGATATCAAAAAAAAAAGCACCCTCGTAGAATGTTTCTTTTTAAAAATTGTAAAGCATAAAATTTTCCACTAAAATCTTTGTGAAAACTTTTCGACTGATCAAAAGTTTTCATAGTGGAGCTCGTATTTATAAGATGGATTATTGGAAAAGTTAGTTAACAAATTTCTATTATTGTTAATGACTTCCTAGAAAACCTTAGTAAGTCAATGAATTCGACGAATCGAAATATCCGAGACTATAAGTAGGAAGTTTTATACAGACATTCAATAGTAGTTTTCTCGTCCGGCAACCCAATTTTCTTAAATTTTATTCCGGTCCGTTTTTTTTAAAGTTTGGTGACCCCTGGTCTTATAGCCTTGGTCAATACATTTCCCCCCTTAAATTTTAACACATTTCAAGTAATTAATGAAAAAAATTTTTCGATTTTTAAGATATTTGCTAATTTTTTAGCACTTTGATTCAAAAGAAACACTTTCCAATGGGGGAAGGGAATCTATTTTCTATATTTTATATTTGGCTATTTTTGACTTTAGAAATTTGTGGACATTTTTCCCTTTTTCCCGTCTTTGCTGCAAACGACTATGTACGTTAATTGAACGTTGAAACCTCTAACGAGAGAAATTAGTAGCAAATTTCTCTGATCAGGTAGACCCACATGCTAGTAAATATTTTAAACAGAACAAAATGAGTCTTTGAAATCAAATGCTCGATTTGAAAAAACTCATCTGGGCTGAGAATCGAACCCACGATCTCTGGTATTCTAGACCAGTGCCTAGAGATAGACTTGATATTAAGAATGTAGACATGTTACTTAAATGTACTAGTCACCTCCGTTAATATAACATAACCGTACTGGTCAACAATAAATGAATAGATGCAACTTTATTTAAAAAAAAAAAAAACAAATAAATTTAACAACTAACTGAGTTAATTGCTTAAATACCCGGTATATACTGAATTTATGAAAAAAAGTTTCAAACAAGGGTTGTTTGTTTTCAAAAAAGGGGGCATTTTTTGTCTTCTATCTCTTACGGTTTCGAAGACAAGCTGTTTTTCCCATTTTACCCAAACATGGATCCGATTTTTTCCCATTCACAAACTTGACCTTACTTTTCAGCTCTAAAATACAAAATTCCAACTTGTTATCTCTTTTCGTGTTTACAGACGGACATGTTTTGAGATATCGTGTTCACAGACGGACAGCCGTTACAATGTCGCAACTAAACTTAATATACCCTGGTACATTTATCTTATACACCGGGTATAACAATTCAAATATGAAACGGAATCCTTTATACAAAAACAAAGAATTATATCAAAGAAATATTGTTACGATTGTGATGTGTTCTTATTTCTCTGACAAAAAAGAAAATCATTTTTTTTATATAATAAATAAATAAAAAAAAAAATAAATAAATAAATAAAAAATTGTATATATGCCATTATTAGGAAATGAAGACATATTACACACACGGTTAATTTGTATGAATGTAGCAACAAGACAAGCGAATGACGGATGTCTTTTTTATATAAAGAAAAAAAAAAACAAACAAACAAGAACAATCTTATCTACGATTATCATCTCATTATTTAATTGTTCCATTGCATGACAATCATATGTGTATTGTAGGACACAAATAAGAGAGCAAAATGCTGATGTCATTAGTTTCTTTGTAAGTATTATGAATTTGGAGACAAGCTGCGGGGTGCGTTTGACTCAGAGTATCTAATTACTAAGTGCAACCGAAAAGATCTACTTGACCCTCTTTGTTTGGACCTCATACTACCAACACTATTTTTAATTAAATTAAATTAAATACTGATATGAAAAAATTAACTCTTCAATCAGGAATCGAACCTCGGGCCTCTGGATAACTAGTCCAGTATGCTTCCGCTACACCAAAGACGATTGTGACGTAGTAGCCAACTTTTTCATATTATTCTAATTTTTTATTTATTTAGACAGTATTACTTCTGTTGAAGTGATCTATTTATTTAATATTTGTTTATCTGTGTATACTTTCGCGTCAACATAACGATGTTTGTCCAAATTCCTTTCGGTTACGTATGACAAACTGTAGAAGACTTTAGCGTATACTCCGACAAATTTCATTGTCATTGAATTTTTAATTAAATTAAATTAAATACTGATATGAAAAAATTAACTCGTCAACCAGGAATCGAACCTCGGGCCTCTGGATAACTAGTCCAGTATGCTTCCGCTACACCAAAGACGATTGTGACGTAGTAGCCAACTTTTTCATATTATTCTAATTTTTTATTTATTTAGACATATTATAATCAACACTATTGATTATAATCATAATTGATGATAATTTGTAGCCATTTTTTATAGACTGAAAATCCAAATTGAAATTTTTACGATATTTTTGGGTAGAATGAATGTACTCAGTTTACTGAAATCATTGTGAATCTTTGAGGATATTTGGAATTTGCTATCGGCATAACAAAGACTGAATGTTTTTAAAATGCATTAACTTTATTCCCGCAAATTTCGTTGTATTTTATGTTTATCATATTTGAAACCTCTATCGCCTGCATATTGAGCAACGAATAAAAACAGTAGTATTCTTAGGCCAGTAAAATAGTACGAAAAAATGAGCTCACTCTTAAAAAAATACACGTAGAGATTATCCAACGGAATTATCTTCGTTTTTGCACCATGAAAATATAGTCATAAAGTCCGAAACTAAATCGAGCTTTAAAGAAAAGTAATTGAAGTAATTCTAACAAAAAAATTCTGTACAAAATTTACGCAGGACGTTCTCAAGATATACGACTGAAAAAAGTTGGCCATTAAACTGTTAAACTGAGTTTTAAAAGAGAGTTTTTTTTTAGGTATTATGTTTTTAGAGTTCCAAAACGGAGAGAACTCCATTGGAAAACCTCAACGTGAATTTTTTAAGAGGTAAAACTATTATTTAGCTGGGTAATTCTATCTAGGTATATTACGTAAGTTTTTCTAATGTTCCTGCTTCTAGGGAACATATACATTGGATTTAATCGAATACAAAATCGAATATCTTTAATCGGATCCATAAACAATGGTTTTATAATTTCAAATCATTTCAGAAAATGTACATCTTAAGCGGTTCGACAAGCTCAATAAAACTGTAATCCAAACACTCTGGTAACTTTGGAGATGGAATCTATTCTACAAGGTGGATTTCATCTAAATAATCGTAAATAAAGTATTTTTTAATTGATTTTACAAATTTTTTTTTTTGTACACATTTTAAATCAAATTGAAAAATATTTTTGCTTTAGGAAAAATATGAATTTACATTAAAATTAGACGATTCATTGATTTTTGTATCCTGTATAATAAAGTATGACGTACGAAGTTAATCAATTCACTCTTAAAACTGCAGTCAAGAAATTTATTTAAGGTTCTAACAGACAAATATGATGAAATTATATACCAGGGGCTCCATATATGTGTACAACAATATTCTAAAATGAATTAACTAAACGACTGTCCATAATATCCATTATGTTATCAAGGATGTTATCTTTGTAAAAACCGAAAATGTTTAATGATTATTATTCACTTTCTATTAAATATTTCATTCCAAAAACTGCATAAAGTAAATTTAAAAACATTTTTAAATCAACCACAAATTACATGCCATAATAATATGATTCTAATTTAATGGTAAACAAAAAACCAGTGACAATAATGGAATTCTCAAAACCACGACGAGACGTCCGTCTACTTCGCAAATAATTAATTACCATCTTTTATTTATTCTAAATATAGAGAATTATTATACAGTCAGAAAGATTTTATGGAAGATGGTAGCGCCGCGTGAACATTAAACAAAACTAAATCTAGAGCCAATGTTTTATAAATATAAATAGAAGTATATTAATTTGTAAAGAAGCCTTGAATATCGTCACAGTTTGAGTGGATCAGTCTATTTTCAAAATGACGGCGAGGAAACATATATTTAATACTAAGTATTAAATATATGGTTCAAATATGGTTTAAATTATACCTTCTACTTTTAAATAAGTGCCCCTTACGCGCATATAATAGTCAAAACAAATTAATTCAGCTCTGGGCGGGCTACACTTCGACCATAAGGTCCATTGTGATGCCTAAGGATGTGACGATGTGATTGGAGTGGAAGGAATTTTTGTGTATAGACTAGGAATTGGTAGGATATGCGACTGCAGCCGACTATGATAGGAACTATGCCGATATTCATCAGGAGTTCGTGAAGAAAACCGCAGAAAACGTTCTCATGCATAGCCGGTTACTTCGTTCTTGTCCATACGCCGACAGTTAACAATTAACCGCCAATTAAAAAAATTAACAATTAAAAAAAAAGAAACTCAATTAACAATTATTGACAGTTTAGTCAATTAACCACCCCCTTTTTTTTAAATAATTGACAAACTGCCGCTGTCGGGATTCGAACCCATATCCTCCCAGTTTCCAAGCAGGCATACCTACTGAGCAGACATGACGCCTTAGACCGCTTGGCCACTTGGACTGGTTGAAGATATGTTGTTACTTTTTTATAATTTTATGCGTGTTTGCTCATAATCTATCGTAATTATTATAGCAATAATAAATTTAATTTTTTTATATAACTTTAAAAATTCATAATAATTATTCAAAATTACAGTATATATGTAGTTTTCTATTTTAAAATATATCATTTGCGTATAAACAAATCAAACAATGTAGGTAAAAATGAAATATGACGATTGATAATATTTGTTTCTTTCTTCATATATAAAAATTTGCGTGTAAGATTTTTTTTATAAATAATATTTTGTTTGTAATAATCTTATTGTAATCAAATTGTGATTATATTGTTATTATTATTTTATTTTTACTTATTTACAAACATATACAAAACTAATTGTAAGTAAAACTCCCACGATCATATTCTTGTTTTTGTATTGAATTATTATGAATATTTAGGGTTCAGTAGCGATCCAATTGGTACGGATAAATACACTGATACTTTTGTTTAGACAAATTTCTATTTAATTAATCATTCTTCTTAAATCTGGTTTTAGAACGAATATACTTGGATATCTTGATATAATTCAACAAATTGGTGTCCAACGTAGGACATATGCATTGTCTTAGGACATTATGCTGGTGTCTAAAAATTCAAAGTCCAAGATATAGAAGCGCGAACACTACATGCTCCCGTCCGCCAAATTTTTCAACCAAGCGATTCAATTTTCAATTACCACGAAACTTAGTATTGTACATGCAGCGGAACTCTAAATTGACACACGCACTTGACTGATTTTCATTGTATATAATTATTAAGAATTCTTGTTTTTTAAACAATTTTTATAAAATATAAAATATATTCACGGGTGGTTGCTATACAAATGAATATAATATGTCTACTATCTCTACTGTAGTACCAGTTTCCAAATATTTGATAAGTTTTAAACAAAAGAACTCACATATGGACGCCACATAAAGTATTTTTTACTCGAACTTTATTTGAATATCAAATTTCGATAATATATATTCAAATATTCTCTCTATTGATAAACAATCGATCACAAATAATCATTATACAGATTTCATTCATAAAGAATTATGTTAAATTGGATACTGTAGACCTTGGATCAAGTCACGTACGTAGGTAAATAGTTTCTGTTATTCAAATCAAACATGTTGAGAACGATTCAATTTAGTCAATTTAATTTCATTTGCATTAACAGTTTGAAAATTCTCAATTTTAAAATGATCACTTCGAAAAACACCTATGTACAGTTCTGTTCATATAAAATAGAACCAGTTGAAACATTCTAAGTGTTACTGTATGTAATATTATACATATATTTCGTAATATATACGCTTGGAATGTGGCTTCAATTGGTTCAATTTTTATAAACGAGTGTGTATATGGATTTTAAAAAACATGCGAATGAAATCCTTAAAAGATATATAAAATTTGAAAAATAGACCTAAATTTAGTATTATTAGATACTAATTTTATTAAAATCGGATAAAATTTGACAATGCTAGGGCAAAAACTATTTTTATGGATTTTGATGACGTCACTATGTACAAAAATTTTATTTTTTTGATATCATGGTCAAATTTTATCCGATTTGAATGAAATTTTTTTTGAATCCCATTAACTTTATGATGTATTTTTCAGTTTTAATAATATTAATTCTCTAACTCTTATCGTTATATGATTTGTGAGGACCACTATATCGCCTTTGGGAAATCTATAAGCAATATGTTAAATATAACATAAAATTTGAAAAATATGACCTAAATTTAGTATAATTACATACTAATTTTATTAAAATCGGATAAAATTTGACAATGCTAGGCAAAAACTATTTTTATGGATTTTGATGACGTCACTATGTACAAAAATTTTATTTTTTTGATATCATGGTCAAATTTTATCCGATTTGAATGAAATTTTTTTTGAATCCCATTAATTTCTCTTATCGTTATATGATTTGTGAGGACCACTATATCGCCTTTGGGAAATCTATAAGCAATATGTTAAATATAACATAAAATTTGAAAAATATGACCTAAATTTAGTATAATTACATACTTATTTTATTAAAATCGGATAAAATTTGACAATGCTAGGGCAAAAACTATTTTTATGGATTTTGATGACGTCACTATGTACAAAAATTTTATTTATTTGATATCATGGTCAAATTTTATCCGATTTGAATAAAATTTTTTTTGAATCCCATTAATTTTATGATGTATTTTTCAGTTTTAATAATATTAATTCTCTAACTCTTATCGTTATATAATTTGTGAGGACCACTATATCGCCTTTGGGAAATCTATAAGCAATATGTTAAATATAACATAAAATTTGAAAATTATGACCTAAATTTAGTATAATTACATACTAATTTTATTAAAATCGGATAAAATTTGACAATGCTAGGGCAAAAACTATTTTTATGGATTTTGATGACGTCACTATGTACAAAAATTTTATTTTTTTGATATCATGGTCAAATTTTATCCGATTTGAATGAAATTTTTTTTGAATCCCATTAATTTTATGCTTTTTTTTTCAGTTTTAATAATATTAATTCTCTAACTCTTATCGTTATATGATTTGTGAGGACCACTTTATCGCCTTTGGGAAATCTATAAGCAAAATGTTAAATATAACATAAAATTAAAAAATATGACCTAAATTTAGTATAATTACATACTAATTTTATTAACATCGGATAAAATTTGACAATGCTAGGCAAAAACTATTTTTATGGATTTTGAAGACGTCACTATGTACAAAAATTTTATTTTTTTGATATCATGGTCAAATTTTATCCGATTTGAATGAAACTTTTTTTGAATCCCATTAATTTTATGATGTATTTTTCAGTTTTAATAATATTAATTCTCTAACTCTTATCGTTATATAATTTGTGAGGACCACTATATCGCCTTTGGGAAATCTATAAGCAATATGTTAAATATAACATAAAATTTGAAAATTATGACCTAAATTTAGTAAAATACTAATTTTATTAAAATCGGATAAAATTTGACAATGCTAGGGCAAAAACTATTTTTATGGATTTTGATGACGTCACTATGTACAAAAATTTTATTTTTTTGATATCATGGTCAAATTTTATCCGATTTGAATGAAATTTTTTTTGAATCCCATTAATTTGATGATGTATTTTTCAGTTTTAATAATATAAATTCTCCAACTCTTATCGTTATATGATTTGTGAGGACCACTATATCGCCTTTGGGAAATCTATAAGCAATATGTTAAATATTACATAAAATTTGAAAAATATGACCTAAATTTAGTATAATTACATACTAATTTTATTAAAATCGGATAAAATTTGACAATGCTAGGGCAAAAACTATTTTTATGGATTTTGATGACGTCACTATGTACAAAAATTTTATTTTTTTGATATCATGGTCAAATTTTATACGATTTGAATGAAATTTTTTTTGAATCCCATTAATTTTATGATGTATTTTTCAGTTTTAATAATATTAATTCTCTAACTCTTATCGTTATATGATTTGTGAGGACCACTATATCGCCTTTGGGAAATCTATAAGCAATATGTTAAATATAGCATAAAATTTGAAAAATATGACCTAAATTTAGTATAATTACATACTAATTTTATTAAAATCGGATAAAATTTGACAATGCTAGGCAAAAACTATTTTTATGGATTTTGATGACGTCACTATGTATAAAAATTTTATTTTTTTGATATCATGGTCAAATTTTATCCGATTTGAATGAAATTTTTTTTGAATCCCATTAATTTTATGATGTATTTTTCAGTTTTAATAATATTAATTCTCTAACTCTTATCGTTATATGATTTGTGAGGACCACTCTATCGCCTTTGGGAAATCTATAAGCAATATGTTAAATATAACATAAAATTTGAAAAATATGACCTAAATTTAGTATAATTACATACTTATTTTATTAAAATCGGATAAAATTTGACAATGCTAGGGCAAAAACTATTTTTATGGATTTTGATGACGTCACTATGTACAAAAATTTTATTTTTTTGATATCATGGTCAAATTTTATCCGATTTGAATGAAATTTTTTTTGAATCCCATTAATTTTATGATGTATTTTTCAGTTTTAATAATATTAATTCTCTAACTCTTATCGTTATATGATTTGTGAGGACCACTATATCGCCTTTGGGAAATCTTAAGCAATATGTTAATATAACATAAAATTTGAAAAATATGACCTAAATTTAGTATAATTACATACTAATTTAATTAAAATCGGATAAAATTTGACAATGCTAGGCAAAAACTATTTTTATGGATTTTGATGACGTCACTATGTACAAAAATTTTATTTTGTTGATATCATGGTCAAATTTTATCCGATTTGAATGAAATTTTTTTTGAATCCCATTAATTTTATGATGTATTTTTCAGTTTTAATAATATTAATTCTCTAACTCTTATCGTTATATGATTTGTGAGGACCACTATATCGCCTTTGGGAAATCTATAAGCAATATGTTAAATATAGCATAAAATTTGAAAAATATGACCTAAATTTAGTATAATTACATACTAATTTTATTAAAATCGGATAAAATTTGACAATGCTAGGCAAAAACTATTTTTATGGATTTTGATGACGTCACTATGTATAAAAATTTTATTTTTTTGATATCATGGTCAAATTTTATCCGATTTGAATGAAATTTTTTTTGAATCCCATTAATTTTATGATGTATTTTTCAGTTTTAATAATATTAATTCTCTAACTCTTATCGTTATATAATTTGTGAGGACCACTATATCGCCTTTGGGAAATCTATAAGCAATATGTTAAATATAACATAAAATTTGAAAATTATGACCTAAATTTAGTAAAATACTAATTTTATTAAAATCGGATAAAATTTGACAATGCTAGGGCAAAAACTATTTTTATGGATTTTGATGACGTCACTATGTACAAAAATTTTATTTTTTTGATATCATGGTCAAATTTTATCCGATTTGAATGAAATTTTTTTTGAATCCCATTAATTTGATGATGTATTTTTCAGTTTTAATAATATAAATTCTCCAACTCTTATCGTTATATGATTTGTGAGGACCACTATATCGCCTTTGGGAAATCTATAAGCAATATGTTAAATATTACATAAAATTTGAAAAATATGACCTAAATTTAGTATAATTACATACTAATTTTATTAAAATCGGATAAAATTTGACAATGCTAGGGCAAAAACTATTTTTATGGATTTTGATGACGTCACTATGTACAAAAATTTTATTTTTTTGATATCATGGTCAAATTTTATACGATTTGAATGAAATTTTTTTTGAATCCCATTAATTTTATGATGTATTTTTCAGTTTTAATAATATTAATTCTCTAACTCTTATCGTTATATGATTTGTGAGGACCACTATATCGCCTTTGGGAAATCTATAAGCAATATGTTAAATATAGCATAAAATTTGAAAAATATGACCTAAATTTAGTATAATTACATACTAATTTTATTAAAATCGGATAAAATTTGACAATGCTAGGCAAAAACTATTTTTATGGATTTTGATGACGTCACTATGTATAAAAATTTTATTTTTTTGATATCATGGTCAAATTTTATCCGATTTGAATGAAATTTTTTTTGAATCCCATTAATTTTATGATGTATTTTTCAGTTTTAATAATATTAATTCTCTAACTCTTATCGTTATATGATTTGTGAGGACCACTCTATCGCCTTTGGGAAATCTATAAGCAATATGTTAAATATAACATAAAATTTGAAAAATATGACCTAAATTTAGTATAATTACATACTTATTTTATTAAAATCGGATAAAATTTGACAATGCTAGGGCAAAAACTATTTTTATGGATTTTGATGACGTCACTATGTACAAAAATTTTATTTTTTTGATATCATGGTCAAATTTTATCCGATTTGAATGAAATTTTTTTTGAATCCCATTAATTTTATGATGTATTTTTCAGTTTTAATAATATTAATTCTCTAACTCTTATCGTTATATGATTTGTGAGGACCACTATATCGCCTTTGGGAAATCTTAAGCAATATGTTAATATAACATAAAATTTGAAAAATATGACCTAAATTTAGTATAATTACATACTAATTTAATTAAAATCGGATAAAATTTGACAATGCTAGGCAAAAACTATTTTTATGGATTTTGATGACGTCACTATGTACAAAAATTTTATTTTGTTGATATCATGGTCAAATTTTATCCGATTTGAATGAAATTTTTTTTGAATCCCATTAATTTTATGATGTATTTTTCAGTTTTAATAATATTAATTCTCTAACTCTTATCGTTATATGATTTGTGAGGACCACTATATCGCCTTTGGGAAATCTATAAGCAATATGTTAAATATAGCATAAAATTTGAAAAATATGACCTAAATTTAGTATAATTACATACTAATTTTATTAAAATCGGATAAAATTTGACAATGCTAGGCAAAAACTATTTTTATGGATTTTGATGACGTCACTATGTATAAAAATTTTATTTTTTTGATATCATGGTCAAATTTTATCCGATTTGAATGAAATTTTTTTTGAATCCCATTAATTTTATGATGTATTTTTCAGTTTTAATAATATTAATTCTCTAACTCTTATCGTTATATGATTTGTGAGGACCACTCTATCGCCTTTTGGAAATCTATAAGCAATATGTTAAATATAACATAAAATTTGAAAAATATGACCTAAATTTAGTATAATTACATACTTATTTTATTAAAATCGGATAAAATTTGACAATGCTAGGGCAAAAACTATTTTTATGGATTTTGATGACGTCACTATGTACAAAAATTTTATTTTTTTGATATCATGGTCAAATTTTATCCGATTTGAATGAAATTTTTTTTGAATCCCATTAATTTTATGATGTATTTTTCAGTTTTAATAATATTAATTCTCTAACTCTTATCGTTATATGATTTGTGAGGACCACTATATCGCCTTTGGGAAATCTATAAGCAATATGTTAAATATAACATAAAATTTGAAAAATATGACCTAAATTTAGTATAATTACATACTAATTTTATTAAAATCAGATAAAATTTGACAATGCTAGGGCAAAAACTATTTTTATGGATTTTGATGACGTCACTATGTACAAAAATTTTATTTTTTTGATATCATGGTCAAATTTTATCCGATTTGAATGAAATTTATTTTGAATCCAATTAATTTTATGATGTATTTTTCAGTTTTAATAATATTAATTCTCTAACTCTTATCGTTATATGATTTGTGAGGACCACTATATCGCCTTTGGGAAATCTATAAGCAATATGTTAAATATTACATAAAATTTGAAAAATATGACCTAAATTTAGTATAATTACATACTAATTTTATTAAAATCGGATAAAATTTGACAATGCTAGGGCAAAAACTATTTTTATGGATTTTGATGACGTCACTATGTACAAAAATTTTATTTTTTTGATATCATGGTCAAATTTTATCCGATTTGAATGAAATTTTTTTTGAATCCCATTAATTTTATGATTTTTTTTTCAGTTTTAATAATATTAATTCTCTAACTCTTATCGTTATATGATTTGTGAGGACCACTATATCGCCTTTGGGAAATCTATAAGCAATATGTTAAATATAACATAAAATTTGAAAAATATGACCTAAATTTAGTATAATTACATACTAATTTTATTAAAATCAGATAAAATTTGACAATGCTAGGGCAAAAACTATTTTTATGGATTTTGATGACGTCACTATGTACAAAAATTTTATTTTTTTGATATCATGGTCAAATTTTATCCGATTTGAATGAAATTTATTTTGAATCCAATTAATTTTATGATGTATTTTTCAGTTTTAATAATATTAATTCTCTAACTCTTATCGTTATATGATTTGTGAGGACCACTATATCGCCTTTGGGAAATCTATAAGCAATATGTTAAATATTACATAAAATTTGAAAAATATGACCTAAATTTAGTATAATTACATACTAATTTTATTAAAATCGGATAAAATTTGACAATGCTAGGGCAAAAACTATTTTTATGGATTTTGATGACGTCACTATGTACAAAAATTTTATTTTTTTGATATCATGGTCAAATTTTATCCGATTTGAATGAAATTTTTTTTGAATCCCATTAATTTTATGATTTTTTTTTCAGTTTTAATAATATTAATTCTCTAACTCTTATCGTTATATGATTTGTGAGGACCACTATATCGCCTTTGGGAAATCTATAAGCAATATGTTAAATATAACATAAAATTTGAAAAATATGACCTAAATTTAGTATAATTACATACTAATTTTATTAAAATCGGATAAAATTTACAATGCGAGGGCAAAAATTATTTTTATGGATTTTGATGACGTCACCATGTACAAAAATTTTATTTTTTTGATATCTAGGTCAAACTTAGAAATAATTCGCCATCTGACACGCTAATGTGCAAAATGACGGAAACCACACATCATATAGTGGAAACCACATGGTTGCTATACGAGTGCAGAAACCATGGATTCTTAATTTAATAATTTTATTAAATTTTTTTTTAAATATGACTGTATTCGGGAAAAATTGTCCATAAATGATGTTTTGCCATAATGCTCAAATTTTGTTTATCAAAACAGGACACAAAAATGTCGCCTCTTAGATATTATAAACATTTTTCTGTTTATAAAAGAGACTGAATAGGATGAGTGAAGTTTGAAATAATTTTTTTAATCTCAATTCTAATAACTCTAATCCTCATCACATATAAAGTCAATTCAATTCTCAGCATTATAAAATAAATGTCCTAGATTTTAAATGCTCCCAATAAAACACAAATAAATTGAATAAATTTATTTATTTATTTATTTGATATTCAATAATAATTTTTTTATCAAACATACAAAAACCATATAAAACATATTATTTATAGACAAATGAAAGGAATTCTTTGTGTATCATAGTTAAATAAAGTAATTCATGTTTAAGCAAATCTAAGCTAAGGCTAAGCTAAGCTAAGCTAAGCTAGTAATAGAAACATTTAAATGTATGTGATAAAAATTTTTGTGAATGTTTTTTATGAATGAACAATTCATAAAATTGATTTTTTTTTTAGTATGTCACTCACATAATATTAATAAATGCGCGATGTCTTTTTCCTTCGCCAATCCAATCGCGATGCATTGAGTGAGTTAGTCACACATGTACAGGATGACGCAAAAATACCTTCACAATTTTTAATTTTAATATTTCTTTCTGGAATTAATAAAGATTATTAAAATAATCAAAGAGATCTCTAGGTTTTTGAAAATGGTTTAATTTTATTAAATCAGAATTTGGAATAGGGAATATGCATGAAAATTTTTTTTCACTTGGATTGAAGCATGTTTACTTGACAAATATCAAGGTAAAATTACTTTTTAAATAACTTTAAAAATAAGCGAGATATGAATGATTGAAATTCCCGATTAGACAAAGAGGGTGATAGCCCTCTTGATATGTTATGTGACGTCATATTACACTTTCACCATTTAAAATACACGTAAAACTCCGTTTTTAGTATTTTTGCAAGAAAGAGACAGAGAATAATTTTTAAAAGCTTATACTTTCTTTGATATTTGTCGGATTTTAATTTCGTTTTTAAATATTATTACAATATTAACAGTATTTTCATATTCTGATAATAAATGTGAAGAAAAAAATTTCATGCATATTCCCTATTGGGCCATTGTCTAAATTCATTATCTGTTTTCTCAATTTGTGTATGTAGATACTTTCGTATGCATCTAAGTCTGTGGGGTTTTGTACCGCTTTCAGTAGTTTTAGATTCGATTTGTCTGAAATCGGTAAACTATTTCCAACTATTTTCGTAAATAGTTGGAAAGAAACACAATGTGTATTATGAATTTCAAAATATACATTTACTTAACTTTTCATATACTTTTTTTTTAAATTTTAAATAGTGAAGGTACTTTTGCGCGCACTCTGTACAACAACTTTATTATATCAATAAAATTTTCTGACCTTGCTAATTTTTTTCTTCTTTTTTTAGTAAATAAATGCTGTGTTCAATGGTTACGTTCATTAGTCCACAAGTATATAGGTAACACTATACTATAGATGAGAAATTTGAACTATACAGGCACATACTCAAAGAAAATTATAAAAGTAGTTTTTAACTTCACGCTTCGAATATTTGTTTCAAATCCAGTTTAATTTAGATGCCTAGAATTATTTCGATATGTCGGCTTTCAAAACATGTGCCATATAGTGTGTAGCAAGTATTTTATATATATACATTATATGCTTAAGCGAAACAGACAAGAAGTTTGTCTGTCACATAAGCTGTATGACAACTTTTTGTAGTAGGCAATAATTTTGTTTGTGTGAGATATAATTTTGATATATTGAAATTCAATATATTATACATTAGAGATAGATGAATGATCGTTATTATTTTGGTAAATAGCTACATAGCCTACTAGGAATTCGTAGGATATGCGGCTGCAACTTAGAAAACTTTCTCAAGCATAGCCGGTTACTTCGTCCTTGTCCATACGCCGACAGTTTAGTCAATTAACCGTACCCTTTTTTTTTCTTAATAATTTACAAACTGCCGTTGTCGGGATTCGAACCCATAACCTCCCAGTTTCCAAGTAGGCATAGTGCGCAGACATAACGCCTAAGACCGCTCGGCCACTGGTCCTGGCTGCGATCTTAACAAAAAAACCCAAAAATATGGTGTGAACGCCAGACAATCACCATAAACAGGCTAATGCCTGTAAAAACATAACCTCTATATATAAACTAAAGCTTGTATATACAGGTTGTGTGGGGATTTTTCACACTATTATTTTTTTTTTTTTTTGTTATGTTGATAACAAATTATGTTTTTTCTTTCAGTGTAATAAATATCCTTTGAAAAAAATAAAAATATAATAATCAGAAATTTTCAATTACTTTTATAAGTTAATATAATAATAATAATATTAATAATATTTGTATTTAATTCAAGGTAGGTTACTTTTAAAAATTATTATTATTGGACATTTTAATTATTATTTTCCTTCTTTTTATGAATGATGAAAAATATTACATATAAATTATAGTGTCGTTCTATCAAAACCAAAACAACAAACAAAAGTTTAGAGTAGTGTAGGGTTAATACCAACTCTCCAGTTTTAGATCGGAGACTCCGGAAAAATAAGGTTTTCTCTAAATTAAAAAAATAATCCCTGGACTTTTTCATTATTTTTTCCAAGGGGTACCCCTTAAAAGAATCGCAAAAATTAGAGAAAAATTTCTTGTCACCAATTTTGATAAAAACTACGTTTTAAGCTAATTTGGACCTAGCGAAAACGATGGCGTTGGTTATAATACGATACGATTAACGGTTTTCAAGATATCAGACCCAAAGTGCTAAAATTCAAAACTGTATGAATTTAAAATGGATAATTTTTAAATCTGTTGGTCGGACGTTAAAATGAACCGGATTTTCGTACTTTTTGGGTCAAAATTATCCTAGAAAATGATTATTATTAAAATCGAGAACAAAAATTTTCTTAACTTTTTTCGCATTTTTTCCAAGGGGTACCTCTTAATAAAATCGCAAAAATTCGAGAAAAATTTCTTGTCCCCGATTTTGATAAAAACTTCGTTTAAAGCTAATTTGGACCTAGTGAAAACGATGGCGTTGGTTATAATACGATACGATTAACGGTTTTCAAGATATCAGACCCAAAGTGCTAAAATTCAAAACTGTATGAATTTAAAATGGATAATTTTTAAATCTGTTGGTCGGACGTTAAAATGAACCTGATTTTCGTACTTTTTGGGTCAAAATTATCCTAGAAAATGATTATTATTAAAATCGAGAACAAAAATTTTCTTAACTTTTTTCGCATTTTTTCCAAGGGGTACCCCTTAATAAAATCGCAAAAATTCGAGAAAAATTTCTTGTCCCCGATTTTGATAAAAACTTCGTTTAAAGCTAATTTGGACCTAGCGAAAACGGTGGCGTTGGTTAAAATACGATACGATTAACGGTTTTCAAGATATCCGACCCATGATGCTAAAATTCAAAACTGAATGAATTGAAAATGGAAAATTTTGAAATGTGTTGATCGTACGTTGAAATGAATCTGATTTTCGTACTGTTTGGGTCAAAATTAAGCTAGAAAATTATTATTATTAAAATCGAGACCAAAAATTATCTTCATTTTTTGGTATTTTTCTAAGGGGTTCGGCCGACCAGTGTTACACGTCAATAAATTTACGAAAAAAAGGTTCAATGTTTTCAAATTTAATTCCACAAACTTTTTTGTATTCCACAAACTATAAGTAGCTAAAAATATTGTTTAAAAAACAATTTATTAACAATGGATGTGAAAAAGTTTTGTCTATTTTACATAATTATTATTGTTTATATTATATATTTATTAAAATATAATATATATATATATATATATATATATATATATATATAGACGATAATTATAAATAATAAAAAACAAACTGGAGCGAAGGAAATACATTGACATGGGTCACTGCCGTCGTTTCCCCCAAAGACAATATAAAAAAATAAATAAAATATGATAAAAAATGAATTTATAAATTTAAAACATAAATAGGTTTATTTATAAATTTTTTATTTATATAAATATATGTATATATAATATATATATATATATATATATATATATATATATATATATATATATATATATATATATATATATATATATATATATATATATAATATATATATATATATATATATATATATATATATATATATATTATATATATATATATATTATATATATATATTTACTGAAAATATTTTTAGTAAATTAGTGGCATAAACCAACATTTAAGCTCGTTATTTCGACTTTAAAACAAACGAATAAACGTAAATGGAATAAAATTTCAAATTTGCCCCTTTACCTAGATCAGTTTTTTTGTATTATTAATACGTATTTCGACTACAAAGTAGTCATCATCAGTATAGCTAGTCGTAATTTACTCTTTGGCAATTAGAAATAGACAGAAAAGCGAAATCAATAGACAAAAATAAAAATAAATGAAAAATTAAACAAAATAAATTAAAATATAATAAATTTTATTGAAATTACTTTTGTTAAAATTGCTTTCATTCAAATTTACTCTTGTTAACATCACTCTCATTAAAATTACTCTTACATTGTCTCAGGATATGTTATTCGTAGCTACTTTGGTGACAGTTTCACATTTGGCAATGTTTCAACGTGTTTCATGAAAGTTGTAAAATACAATTTTAAGTAATAATAAGTGTACACTCCCGTTCGATAAAATTGAACATACCTGAAATGTTAATTTTCTTACATTTCATAAAACTTCTCACTTTTGTAACTCTCTGTATAATGATTTATTTATAAGCAAGGATAAGTAGTATATATTTTAAGTGTGAAAAAAAGAAATAGAAGTATAGTAAAAAAACATTTACTACAAGAATAATCAAAATTGTGAGAGACTGAATCGGGTTCAGATCTGTTCAATTTTATTGAACGAGAGTGTACGTACAACATACATTGTAGAACAATACTCCGTAAGTATTTGTAAATTCACATGAAATTCTTTAGTCACGCATAACATTAATAAATGACTATAATAATATTTCGTCATCCTAATTATTACACACAGAGTCAGTCCGTCACTGCTGCTGCCGTTGTATGGCTTATAAACACAAACTACACAAAGTGTGCTCTAATTAAATAATAAAATCGCCAGTTTTAAATGGAATAAAACAAACAACATAACGTCAGAAGAACAATAAAAACAATTTACCTTTGGTTCTCATGTTACGATAATTTTTCAGATCAGATTGACTAATACTTTGATTATACTTAACTAATGACACGTTATGTCACGTGAAGTGTTGAGTATGACCAGCGAACATATACTCCCATTCAAAAAAAAATGAACAGACCTGAAACGAATCGGTCTCACACACAATTTTTAGCGAATTTCCTGAAAGGAAATAGAGCTATTGGTCCCGTACCGAAGTCAAAATTTCGCAAAAATTTCTTCAA
Source organism: Nineta flava (assembly GCA_963920215.1). Classification (NCBI taxonomy): domain Eukaryota; kingdom Metazoa; phylum Arthropoda; class Insecta; order Neuroptera; family Chrysopidae; genus Nineta; species Nineta flava. Next base: position 81,473,163 of record OY986044.1, read on the forward strand.
ATGTCCATCGATCCTACCTAGTAGATGTCAAAAATCACCATCTGAAAAATTTATATATATGTCGGAAGTTGAATTTGTGCAAAGGACAAATTCACATTTGAAGATTTTTAAACACTTACATTTATAAGTGCTATAAAACTATTTTTTAAGAAAAGGGTTTATTTATTACAGTATGTCCGACATAAAAGGATCCGCCAGACATAGAGGCCCGGAAATTAGATATTATCGATACTTATATATTCTTAGAATAAAATAAATTGTCCATTATGAGTGCAATAAAGAATAATTTCTTTAAGATTATCAATTAACACAGTAAGTATGGGTTCGGTTGGACGGGACACATGCGGTCTCTACTTAGACGCAAATTGTACGGTACGAATGTAATAAACCAATTTTTTGTGATATACCTGAGATGGTACATAAATATGATGTAGTAATAGGATGACCCCTTTCCAATATTTTTACAAACATCAAGGAAGGGAGAGGAGTTTCAAAAAGGAAGCAGGACAGTGAGTTCTGAGAGGACAGCACCCGAGTACAGACCGTATCGTGCAGTTGCGTATTAGTATCAACTGAACTCTGCTGAAAGTTACATGAAAATAGCATCACATGGAAATAGTGTTTGGATTATTGGTAGCCCTTTTGGACTAGTATAATTAATTATGTTTATTGATGAGATAACCGTGGTATGGCATTTGTTAGTATTATTCGTGTTGTATCTGTATTGTTAACTGGAGCTAACTTACTGTGTCGTAGGTTGAACTAATTGTAATTACTAATTGTGAAAGTGCGGGACACCGGGTATTATTGTAGACTAGTGCGTGTTTGTGAAAATGCATCTTTCAGTGTGCTATTGGAAAATTGGTAAGTGTTTGTATTTTATAAAAACAACAATGCCTGACAACATATATACTGGTTCAAACGACCATAATCCCAATTATGCAACTCCGACATATATATATCTATGGACATATATATATATATATATATATATATATATATATATATATATATATACATATATATATATATATATGTGTCTGTCATCACTCTAGCGGTCACAGTTTTCATTTTATCGGGATGAGATTTGGTATTTGAGGCGCTTTTGATATTCAAAAGGTCAAGTTCGTTAATGGGTAAAATCGGACCAGGGGAAAGGGGGGTTTAGAGGGAGGGGGAAACATAAAATTTGAGATATCTCCCTTAAAATTTGAAAAATCGAAAAATTTATAAGAAGTAAAGTTGTAGGTACTAAGTTTTACTGTAATTTTGTTTCTTATCATTTTTTCTGTAACAATAATATTTACAGAAATATTGACGGTTTAATATTGAAAATTAAATTCCTTAATATCTCTGTACACATTAGAGTTTGAGCAAAAATGATAAGGTGATGAATTGTAGCAAATTTGATTTTATACAACTTTATTCCTTACGCATTTTTCGATTGTTCTAATATTAAGAGAGATATTTTATACTTTGTGTTTTCTTCTTTTTTGATACCTCCCCCCATTCGCCTCGACGTATGTCATTTATTGAGAAAATTGGACTTGCAAATGCTAAAATCATATATGAAATTTCATTTTGATCAGACTAAAATTGTGATCACTAGAGAGTGATTTATTCTAAGGAAATTCGCTAAGTTGAAGCAGCTCCTGCGTAACGAATTTTTATTATTCTTGTAGTAAATGTTTTTGTATACATCAATTGTTTACATGAATAAAAAATATAAAATTTCTATTTCTTTTTTGAAATTTAAAAAATATACTACTTATCTTTGTTTATAAATAAATAATATACAGAGAGCGTTACAAAAGTGAGGAGTTTTATAAAATGTAAGAAAATTAACATTTTAGGTCTGTTCATTTTTTTTTTGAACGGGAGTGTACATGAGATAATGAAGAAATACTGTCAATCATAAGAAAAAATTGTTTCATTTACCAGTGTCATCCTTGGTGTAACCGCTAGCACATTGCGACCAAGGCCAAGGTTGAGGCCATTGAGGCCAAGGTTCTTCTACATAGAGCCAAGGGGTAGCAGTAGAATGAAGAAAATTCCGTTGGAAAATCTTTACTTGTATTTTTTAAGAGATAAGCTCATTTTTTGTACTATTTCATTAGGCTATATAAAATAATTTAAAATACAATCTGTATACAATCGGGTGTATTAAAACAACACACCTCAAAATAAACCCGTATCTGAATTTTTGTTAAACATACCGTCTATTTTGGAAAGCTTTGCTAATAAAGAATTAATATTAAATATATTATTTACTATAATAATTACACAATGCTTTATAAAGAAATAAAAATAGTGTGTACATATGTAATGAATAATAATATTATAAATTAAGTGTGCATCACTAAATCCTCACTCTTAAATGGCATCAAACAAACATCAATTTACATCATACCACAATCAGACAAATGTTTCTAATTATGTGTGTGTACGTATGTATGGTTTTATAGTAAATATTTTATTTATTTATTTAACATTGATTCCCTATTAGAAATGCTTTTGAAAACAGACTGGTATATATTAAAATCAATTTTTCCAACCCAACCCAATATCTTTTTTCATTTCCTATAATATTAAATGTTGATTTCCTCTATTACTCCCCTCTGTTTTATATACTCTTGTCTTACAAATATTATTAATATGAGGGGGTAAAAAAGCCATAAAATATTACCAACATTTCAAATAGAAATCTTACTAAAAAAAAAATAGAAATGCGTGTTAGATACACTTTTTGTTATAATAATTTACAAAAGTTTTTTTTTTTTTTACTGTTGTGGTAACTGTGGGTTCCTGATTGGTTCATTCAAAAACATACTTTCATCATTCATTCAAGAATAAAAACAATGTTATCAGTTTCATGAATGAAAAGGTGGTTGATGTTACTATCTATGAATAGAGAGAGCACCACAGCACATTCAGGAAAAACTCTTGTTAGTGTTCGATTCGTTCATACTGGGTTGTAAATCCCTTACTATACTCAAAATATGGTAAAGTAGTAAAAAAACAAGTGAAAATAACAACTGAGTTTAGTGCTTAAATACCCGGTATATATTGAGATTATGAAAAAAAGTTTCAGACAAAAGTTGTTTATTTTTAAAAAAAGAACATTTTTTGTCTTTAAATTTCTTTTCTATCTCTTACCATTTCAAAGATGGGTATGGTCGGGACTAAATGCTAAACACCGTGATCACTGGGAAAAAGTACCTTGGCAAGAGCCGGGAAAATACTGAGTGCAACCAAGAGGCTATCTCTCGATGCAACTGCGGAGGGCTACCAGATTCATTACTGGGCATTATCCCCTGCGGAAACATCTGCACACAATGGGACTCCATAACGGGTCCATTTTGTGCAGATTGTGTGTCGAAGAGGAAGAAATATCCAGCCATATAATCTTTGACTGCGAACCTCTGGGTTACAGCAGATACAGGATATTCGGTGCATCTCACCCCGAATATATGTACCTTCGGGAGGACCTGATAAGCAAGCTCCAGGCTATTGCCAACATATGGGAGAAGCAAGTCTCGTCGGACTGAGTTAGAAGAGGGAACACAATGTACCATAAGGTCGAAGTGCAATAGTTTTTACCCCGATATTAATCAATCAATCAATCAATAAAAGCCTGTAAAAACCGGACATTATCCGACCTAAAATTTACAAACAGTTTAGTTACGAGTATTAATCTACTTTAAAAATAAATATAAATTACCAATTGCAATTGCAAACAGAGAGAAAAATGTTCTTATCAACTAACAACTACACACACACACAACATATACCTAAATATGTGTATGTATGTATGTATGTGTGATGTGTGATAACACTGAATTTTAAACTTTAAATAGATAAGGAAAAAGAAGAAAAAAAAATTTATATATATATATAAATTATATATACATATATATATATATATATATTTTTTTTTTTTTCATTATTATTATTATTAATATTTAAAAAGCCTGACCTGTTGAATTAAATGTGTGTGCCTGGGCGTATACGAATAAATTATGTTTATAAAACTTATGGAGTAAAAGAGGGCGACGCAACGTGCGGGACGCTAGCGTGTACATATACATACATACATATATATATATATATATATACATACATACTCATATATACACATTTTTTTTTATTTTCATTCATTGATATAGCAGCAGCAAACGTTACAAGCAAGTAAGTTGTATATATGAACGAGCTGCATGTTATGTTGTGAGAGAGTACCTATAAACCACTGACCTCCATATACATATATATATAGCCGCCGGATTAGTTTAGAAATGGACAGTTTGATGTACATATGTCACAGCCAAAGTAAATAATCAGTTATTATGTAAAATATCCAGACATTATGTATGATGACTAAATTCGCTAGAAAAAGTGATTAATTAATTACTCTAACCAGTCATTATTCATAATGACTAGTACAGTTTGGCTAAAGTAATAAACAATTTTCAAATTATAATCACTTTGACTAGACATTATGAATAACAGCTAACATTGGTTAGTCAAAGTTATAATTCTCACTCACTATTTTGGTCAGGTAGGTGGGGAAGTTACGTGGTGAATGATGCAATAGTTCGAGTGCATGTACTGTGTGCTAAATAGTGCGTTTTGGTTTAATCTAGGTGATAACATCGTGGTAAAAATACCAGATGTAGACCGGTCAAAGCCGACGATAGAAACATTATTGCTGTCATAATGGCAATTGAGAAAGAAGGGATGTATCGGCTTGGTACAAAGCATGGAATATTAAATGAACTCTACACAAGAAATCAATTAACACATTGCAAGGTTAAATTTATTTCAGTGAGCAAAGTTCCAGACGAACATGTATCAATGCGGCAATGTGCAAGAAAAGAGTCTCATCTATGTGGCCAAGGATTCCAACACTTCAATTGCACTGGCGGTGGTTGTAGTATTCCAATCGATGCAAGTGTAAGAAATGCAACATCTTGTGTAACTCAAAGTGTCACAAAAGTCTCCGTTGTAAAAATAATTGAGGGCATATTTTTTACTTTTCAGATAACTTTGAAATACAAAAGACTGATTTAAGTGAGTATATTCTACGTTTTGAATATTCTTATAGTGGTAAAATACATTAAGTTGCTTACATTCACAGTTTTTGTATGAATGTATTAAGTTAATAACAAGGTTGTGAAAACTTTGGTTAAATATTTTGAGTTATTAAAACATTAAACATGGAGCACGAACAATCGATTCATTTTATTAGTTCTCCCAAATCTAATTGTTTTTATACATAACCAGGTGGGTAAACTGATTAACAAAGTATTTCATATAAATAATATATATAATGGCTGGCTTTATATTTAGCACGCAGGGAGAAGTTACTCGTCCTTGCTAACGTGTCCGTGAGCTGCGAAGGTCTATACTCATGCGATAGTTTTCACTAGTGACTATGACCTGCTAGTGATGCAGTTTTGTTTTCACAAATTATGTTTAGTCAAAAAGTGATGCACCCTTCAGCATCTATCGACTCCTTGATGAATCCATGCAATACAGAAAACTTTATACAGTGTAATAGTTCTTTAATTTTTTCATTAGAGATTCGTCTCTTTCAGGATTAATTCCCCGTGGACCTTTCTTTTCTATAAACAACTACTTTTCCGAAACTTCTTGGAAAATGTTAACAAAAAGGTGAACAAAAATCAGATTCTGAACTTGGTACGGATTAAATATTGATGTTAGATCTGCCGTCTCAACTTTCGCTCTCCCTCGGGTATCCAGAGGCCCGAGGTTCGATTCCTGGTTGACGAGTTAATTTTTTCATATCAGTATTTAATTTAATTAATAAATTCAATGACAATGAAATGTGTCGGAGTATACGCTATAGTCTTCTACAGTTTGTCATACGTAACAGAAAGGAATTTGGACAAACATTGTATGTTGACACGAAAGTATACACAAATAAACAAATATTAAATAAAAAGGTGAACAAAAATCAGATTCTGAACTTAGTACGGATTAAATATTGACGTTAGATCTGCCGTCTCAACTTTCGCACGCCCTACGCTGATTTAAATCCTGCTTACCTGTGCACCAAATTACGTCACTCTGCGGACTCTCAACTTGCCCCGACCTAACACCATAAAGATCGCAGCGCTTATATATAGAGGTCAGTGCTATAAAAACACACATACACAACACAGTGTGGAATACAACAGGAAATGTACTCCACATGTGATGGGTAGTATATAATACACTAACTGGAAACAACTCATTTCATGATGAGGATTTCAGTTTAGTGAAAAATAGAAAAGTAAGAAATCCTCACCGCCTCACATGAGAGAAAATGGTTTTGTGGTGACCTTGTGACAAGGAAAATATACACAATTTTTCTTCTTCTGTATTTGAGTTGTGGTGATCTTTGTGAAAGTGAAGTTTATTCATAAAATTTTGTGAACGAATACAAAAACCAGTGTGTACTGTATACATATGTATGTCGTAGGTTGTATAGAATCCGACATTTTGTTGAATGTCAACTGTATAAATCTTAGACATAAAATAGGCGACATTAAATGAGGTTAATAAGTATTGTAGCACATTCTGAGAAAATTATAAGAAAGTTTATTTGACAGAAATAAATCTATTGAGATCTCTGGCATGGGGCGGAATTTAATATTCCAACCTAGTAGAAGTAGTTTCCAAGTTGTTCACCACAGTTGAACACGAAACCTGTAAACCAAAAGGTATATCACGGAGGTTAGGTCAGTGAACATCAGCCTATTAGCTCTAGTTTATAATTTATCCACCAGAGAGCAATATATTGGGAACCCCGGCTGCTTAAAAACCTTAGCTACGCTAGTTATATCGTTGGTGCAATCAACAGCTTTTGTTTATCTATTGATAACTGGTTATAATTTATCCACCAGAGAGCAATATATTAGGAAGCCCAGCTGCTTAAAAACCTTAGCGACGCTAGTTATATCGATGGTGCAATCAACAGCTTTTGTTTATCTATTGATAACTGGCCACATTGATCACGACGTCTGGTAGCCAAAAATGAAACCGGTTTTAGTCTGCAGTATAAGTTATACTGACCCAGATCTTTAATATAGTTTATAGTTTCCATAGAAATACCTGCATTAACAAAATTGCGGGAATAATTATTTGTCAATAAATTTAAAATATAAAAAAATTGACTTTTTAACTGTCAAAATCTAGAAAAAAATAATTATTTGACATAAAATAATAGGCATAAAATAATATCATTTCGTTGCATACAGAAGTCAGCCATGTTTTTTAAGCCCCACCCTTAGGTCAGTTCTCAATTGACCTAATGCAATGCGAATATATGGCTTTGATTAAATTTTAATCAATAAAACAACACAGACTGTAAATTCAGTATTACTCCTCCAAACTTGTTTCCTATTGAACCGGTCTTATATATCAGCAAAATTGTCAACCTCATATGGTTATTTCATGAGAACATCAACCGAAAGGAATGCGTAATTTCATTGTGACGTTTAGTTGCGCCAGCAGCGGCCAGTTTTGAAATTTACAAATGTCAAATTAGTATTTGTCAAAATGATGTAAAAAATGATTTGTTATTGAAATTTTTTCGCCGAACACATATTAACTTTTCACGCAACACATGGGAATAACACTGGTATTCCTCGAAACACAGTTTGGGAAATCATAACCTAAAACCCTGTATACATGTTATTTAGCCTCCCGGACGAATTCTTTTCTGCCTACTGCCTAGATTTTTATGTCAGATCATTAAATAAAATGACAGATTCTTGTTATTACCAACAAACATATACATCAATGTATGTATGTATGTTAGGAGAGACTCCCCTCACGTCTCCATTCACTGCATCACTTCACTGATCACTCACATATACAACAACACAAAACACAGTCGTCAGAAAGGAATCAACTCGACGATTGTGGTCCATATTACAAACAGTGCGGAAGTGGCTTACCTTCCTTCCACCGAACCAACAAACTGCAAAAAAAAACTGTATTTTCATCAATAAAATTATTCAGTGATGGAGCCATGGCTGACGAAAATCATCAAGTACGAATTGAAGAACATTTAAAAATTAAAATTGGTAAGTTCTATGTGTATCTTCCATTCATAAAACTTGTGTGTGTGGAAACCTAACCCAACATTTTATACTTGTTTTTATTTGTGTGTTGCAATTTAAATGTACAAGTTTTTTTGTGTTTTTTGTTGCAATTTTCTATAATTTTCGATAGAAAATCGTTCATTTCCATGACATGTGTTCTATTAAAAGTGTAAAAAATTGAAAAATTACTTTATTTTATTAAAATATTTGGTAAATTAACTACAGGTGAAGCAAAAAACCTACAATCTCGTAATCATGGATCCACTGTACAACGGGATGTTTATTGTACGGTTTCATTGGATCAAGAGGAAATTTTTCGTACGACAACGATGGAAAAAACTCTAAAGTAAGTTCGATTTATGATTTCATTTATTTTTTCTGCTTGTAATTTCTATACATCAGTAAATATGAGGGTCAATTGCATTCAAGTTTAATTTTTGATCAAAACCATTTTAAGGTGTTTCTTAAAATGTTTAACAAATACAAATATTCGAAGTTTTATTGGTTTTTCGTAGATCGTTTTGGGTTATGCGGTTTTGAAATTCGTTTGAAAAATATGCATTTTTCCAAGTATTTCTCGAATTTTAAGAATCAAAAAAACAAGTTTTGTGTCATGCGATAGATTTACGAGAAAAATTGGCCGAGGCTCAAATGTGAAAACCTGGCGAAATCATACATTGAAATTTATTCGAAGTAATTATGCTGAAAAACTGAATTAAATATAAAATTACACTCGATTCGGCCAGGTTTGGACAAATGTCATCGTAGCTAGATTTGTTAACCGATACTTATTTGCATATTTCCTGATATATCCTCGAAAAATCTATAATATTCTGAAAGCTGATAACTGCTAGACATATTTATAAGGCCCGATTAAATACAAAAATTAAACTTGCGAAAAATCGAATGCATATTATCAGCGAAAATGTAAAACATAATGCCCCGAAAGGCCAGATATTAATGAAAAATTGTGCCTAGAAATGTAATTTTTATGTATCGATTTATATTTATTGGACTAATATCGTTTTTTTGTGTGTTATTGTAGCCCATTTTTTGGTGAAGAATTCCAATTCGAAGTACCCCGACGATTTCGCTACTTGTCCATCTACGTATACGATCGTGACAGACACTTAAAACAGGATAAAGTGTTAGGAAAAGTGGCAATCAAACGTGAAGATTTAGGTCGATATCCGAACAAAGATCATTGGTTTCCCGTACGACCCGTCGATGCGGATAGTGAAGTGCAGGGTAAAGCGAACGTTGAAATCAAATTTGATTCAGTGATATCGAAAAATAATACGTTTGGTGCGAACAATCGTATGAATATTAAAATCATAGAGTGCGTGGATCTAACGCTTAAAAATGGTAATTGTGATCCGTATGCAACAGTGACAGTGACTTACTCCAATGTGAAAAAGATAACGAAACGGACAAAAGTGAAAAAGAAGACAACATGTCCACAGTTCGATGAAGTGTTCACGTTCGATACATCGGAGAGCGGATCGCGTAGCAGTGATTGTGGGTATGGAGTGAATACGGAGGGTGAAGTATGTGAAGTGTGTATTGCTTTGTGGCACGATATGGGTATGGGTGAAGACTTGTTTTTGGGTGAAGTTCGTATACAGTTGCGTGGTAATGCGTCGAATTCAAATAATTCCTGGTACTATTTACAACCGCGACGGTCTCAAGATCGGGCTGGTGTCATGAAAGCAGTGTCGTGTTCAACGCCACCCGGTACACGGCTGTCTGGTGATAATTCGTTAGGATCGTTACGGTTGCAAGTGTATTATACGGCGGATTGTGTGTTTCCTAGTGTGGTTTACTATCCATTAAGGAATTTGTTGTTAGATAGTGTTAATGTGCAAGTAAGTCTTTCTAAGTCATCTATAATCAAACCCCTGCATGGGGGGAGTATGTATTTGTTGGCCAGATATGGAGTTTTTAGTTTCTAGTATGCAAAATTTCCCACATATTTTTCCAATGTAGTCCAATAATCTAGTAATATTAGTAGTCTAGAGGAGGCTGAAGCCTGACAAGTAGGTCTTCTTGGGAAAATATTTATGTCTTTCTAATTCATATCACTACGATCAGATGATCAGATCACTATGAGAGAGAGAGAATAGATATTTATCGACCAAAATTTGTTGTCCTGTAGAAGATTTCTTACCTTTTTTTGTTGCTAAAATTAACGATTGCAAACATAGAAGGGGTAAATTTTAGGTGTTTTGAATACCATTTTTTAGCTAGGAACAAATTTTTTAATCTCGAGTTTAGCTTTAACCTCTGATATATTTCAAAATAGGTTTTAAGAGTGAGAGAATTTTGTACTTGTTTATACAACAATATAAACGCGGGGAAAACCAATATTTAACCACTAATTTCAGCCAAAAAATGTAAGATAATCTTTTTCTTTAAAGATACCAAATTTTTATCAGGAGTTTCAACAAATTATTGGTTTTAAATCGAAATTGACACAGTAGGAAGTAGGAGGGATTCAATTCCAAAAAGAAGATAAAATTTTGGAAATTTTATTATATTTTAGTTGTAAATTGTTTAATGGTAGATATGCCGGCGCCGGTGATAGTTTCAAATTTGTCAAATTTCATATTACAATCAGTTGGCGTCCTGACGGCGACAAATATTTGATTATTTTATTGTTATCAAATGTTATTGTTTCTGAATTCAAATAACATGAAGTCAATTTACTCGTTAATGGTCGTGTTCAGAACATCTAAGTCCTACGTAAACTAATAGCGTTTTCTTTTGACTGCCCTCGTGTACACTGAGAGCACTCTAAGCATAAAATGTCTGTTCGATTGACTATTATAGATTGCTCACACTGAGTTTTTCGTTTTCGATTGACGATAGAGAGCACTTCTAGTGCGCTCCGTGTTGCTCTGACTAGTAATATCAGAGCAATAGTGCAGTGCAATATGGCGTCGAAAAACCTACGAATTTTGACATTATTGGAACTATTATCAACGTCAGAAAGTTTTGATTCAATTTTATTTCCATTTTTTACATAATAATATTTCTTTTACGCACACGGGCATATTTGGAAATCAAAGAATCCACTATACTATAAAGCTAGAAGCGAAGCTGGCTGACTGATCTATACAAACTCTAAGGCACTTCTCGACATGATAGAAAGATGTGGTTTTGTGCATTCGACGCGAAATTGCTTGACTATTCAGCAGTGTATTCCAACTTGGGGGTTTTCCCCTGATTTATGTATTTTCCCATCATGTATCGATTTTATATAAAAACATTTTGTATTGAATTTGACATCAAGCACTGGGATATGCTCTTTGGAGGGTAAATTATAAATTAGAGTTAATAGGTCGATGTTTCATAAACCAACTCCCGTCATACCCATCGGCCTGCGAGTTTCGTGGTTGCAGGCTCCGTTATAATATTAAGCTCCGTCCCCATCCATCCAAATATTCAACTGGAATACAAAAATTTAAAAATACGACAATCCCAAGAATAAAACATCTAAATTTTCTACTAGGCTTTATTAATCCACAAAATTTAGGGAAATCAATGTCGCCGAGGAATATCCTAACGTTTATTAAGACCATAGGACTCCTGAAACACCTTTGAAGGAAAGGAGGTACAATAGATCAAATTGGTCGCAGTACAAAAGCTTCTGACTCGAATCTAATCTAATCTAGAATCCCCCAATCTGACAGCACTTACTAAGCAAAATGGCGTTACAGTCGTAAGTTGCTTAGTATCTGTCTAATGTCATGGAAAAAAATTTAATTAGATATTACTTAGTAACTTATTCAGTTCGCTAAGGACTTAGTTGTTCTGAACAAGACCATTGAGAGTTCAAATAAAATGAAGTAGATATTACTCGTTAATATTGGTAGTCAAGTCAGTGCTTAAAAGTAAGAGTTTTATTAGAAATGATTAGAAGGTTACCGAATGCTTCAAAAATTAATAGTCCTATAGATTTGGAAACTGGATTTTTTTGAAATATTTCCTTTAATTATAGTTGAGAGATTTTTTCAAAAAAAATAGTGTCTACAAAATTAACAGTAATGTATGTAAACAAATTAAGAAAGTCGATAAGTAATAACGAAATTAAGAGACAATACATTTCGAATAATCTGATTATTGTGGTTTCATTTATTTTTTAATTTTAAATATAGATTTGGTGTCCTTGATATGTCTGGATAAGTAATAACGAAATCAAGAGACAATAAATTTTGAATAATCAGATTATTGTGGTTTCATTGATTATTTACCCGGGCTTTTGAACAATGAATTCTTTTATTCATATTTATCCCTTATCTTTTTTTATCAGTTGCGGTTATTACTGACCGATAAACTATTTGGTTGAAAGAAAATTTTCCATGGCTACCCGGAGACAAATTCATCGTTATTACTTTTTTATAAATTCTACTATCGATAATGTAATGTTGAATTATTGGCGTACAGCGACCGATATCCGCTAGAAGCAGATGTGAAACATTCAGCTAGATCTATTTTTTAATCCAAAATTTATATATTGAATCTCTAAAAGATCCAATAAGTATAGCTACTTTTTGTCAAATTCACACAGCATCATCACATCAATGTCTTACAAGTTGTTTATTTATAAAAAAAAAGTTCACGCTGTTTCTTTGCTTGGACGGTAAAAACCGGAAAAATTAGCTTGATCAAATTTTTGTCCCCGAAAACCCCTATTCTGAAAATTTTATCGAAATCGTTTGAGCCGTTTATATATATTATAGTTTCAATTTTTTTCTAGCCAATAACATCAAGTACTGTGTATATTCTGGGTGAAATTGTAACGAGTAAAATGGAAGCAGCTCAACCCCTTGTTAGGATATTTATGCATCATGGACAAATTGTACCTATTATTCGAGCATTAGCAAATTTTGAAATATCAAAATTAACGTAAGTAGTTAAAAATTTAACGTATTTGTTAGGCTTTTGACCAAAGTACAAAAAAGGGAAGGATTTCCACTTATTCCAAACAGAAAGACATTAGTCAAAATGGGTCCAGAATGATGGTTAGATATAGCATATAAAAACTAGCTCCCTTGGGGAGTACTACAAAAAATTTCCTACTAAAACTTTGCTGAACATTTTTCAATTCGTCAATTAGTTGGCTTGGTAGTTGAAGTTGCGTCCAGAAAAATTCGTAAAAAGTAGGATGATTTTAGAGTGGATTTCATTATACCGCCGAAATTCTCGATGGCTGGATTTTCAACCGTGAGTCAACATTTATCCAAGACTGAGATAGCCATTATAAACGATATCCAAAACTATTTTGGACATCCACCTATTTTGTGGGAGAAAAGTTTCAAATCATTAATTGAATTTCTTGATTTCAGGGATCCAACAACAATATTTCGTGGTAATACATTAGTCTCAAAAATGATGGATGAAGCAATGAAATTAGCTGGTTTACGGTACTTACATAAAACATTACGTCCAGCCATGGATCTAGTATTTTTAGAACGCAAGCCATGCGAAATTGATCCAACGCGTGTACGTGATTCAAATGCAATCGAACAGAATCTAGCGAATTTAACCGAGTATGTTCGGATTGTTTTTGAAGCGATCGTACAGAGTGCTGTCCATTGTCCATCGTTAATGTGTCAAATATTTCATAATTTAAAAGAATGTGCAACGAAATACTTTCCAGAGAATAAAGAAGTACGATATTCTGTTATATCTGGTTTTATATTTTTACGATTTTTTGCACCAGCTATTTTGGGACCGAAATTATTTGATATTACTAATGAACAAATTGTAAGTATACATTTGTTAATATTGGTCAACCGCATAACAAGTTGCGACCCAGTAATACGTGGTCAAAAAGTTTCATTTGGTTACTGTTTAAGTGTGGCGTGTCGCAAAGTGTTGAGACCGTGAGCTTACGTGGGTGAGGCTCACAAGTTTTTTCGTCGGAAATATAAAAAAATTAGCCAAAAGACATTTTTTGGATAATCATCCAAATTGTGCATTTCACAGAGACCCCATATATATCGTTACAAAAAATGTAGATGCCAATGAAATACAAATCTGTGCCATGGGGCGCCAGTTGCCGCTATAATAGCGAATGTTCGCACATAGGGAGAAGCAACTCGTCCTTGTTAATGCGTCCGTGAGCTGTGAAGGTCTGTCATTTCAACTTTCGCTTTTCCTGCGCGCAGTTAATTCAAACCCTGCTACCTTGCGAGCTTAGAGTGTCTAAATGAAAACTTTTGATCAAAAATTAATCTTTTATGAGTTGGATTAAAAAGAAAATATTACAAAATGCGAATTCTTTCTTTTTTTTTAAATCAGGATCATCAAACAAACAGAACGTTAACATTAATCTCGAAAACGATACAATCATTGGGTAATCTCGTTAGTGCTCGATGTGCCCAACAAACATGTAAAGAAGGTTATATGGAACGAGTACATAAAGCTTTTGCCACAGAAACACATATACAAGCGTTACGACAATTTTTAGAAATTATTTCTGCTAGTTCGAATCCAGAAAGCAGTGCCATAGATACGCCAGTAGTTTTAAAAGAAGGGTATGTATTTGGCTGTTGGATATTATTCTTTGGGTGGGTATTGTTCAATCATTTCATATTTCAATCATACTTTTGCTATCTTCTGAAAAAATTCTGTCACATTTCTTCACGCCCTATTTACTTTTCAATATCGACAAATCTACTTAACGTGGTTCGAAGTTTCATAGGGACATTCCGGGGAACGGTAGTGTCGACGAGCTATCAGACATAGTGTAAAGCTACTACAGGACACGGTGCATCACAAAGCTTCTAGGTGTAAGTTTTGCGAACTGCAAATTACTTCTGAAAGAAATAATATCAGGCAAAGTCAATATAAGATAGCGAGAGGAATGTACTTACTGGACTACCTAGTAGACCTGACCAGAATACAACTGAAGGGGCTCCGAAGATATTATCTCTATACGGCCATCGTCTGTAGGCAACAGCCTTCATAGAACACTGGCTGGGTGGCAGACATGTAGAACGTCTAGAACTGCCAGTGTGCCACGACTATTGCCGGAGCTGCCTCTGTGAGGAGGAGGAGGAATAGACGATGACTCACCTTCTCTGTGACTCACTGCCCAGCTCTTATTATGAAGAGACACTCTTTTGGGTCAACCATTCTTAGACGACCGGGGTCAAAGCCCAATTGCTGTATCTGAAGGAGTAGTGGCAAGGATGAACCAGCCCCATTTCATTATCGCAATGGACCTCATGGTTTAAGTGTGTCCTATCCAGGACGGCCGCTACAACCTAACCTAAGTTTCGAAGGATGTCATTCCTGACAACATGTCTAGACATATTTAAAGTTTTTTTGAGATTCGACGCGTACAGTCAGACAGACAGACGAAACGGGAGACGTTTTTTATACAGTGATTATTTCCCGAAATGTTGGCAAAGTAAAAACGACTCAAACTATTTTATATTTTGGAATATATTTGGCTACATATTGACAAAAAAATGTTTTTTTTTATTTTCTCTTGCTTTAAAAAAAATAATCAGGAAAAATTATATGTGAGTAAAAAATGTATTTATTAAAGAAAAATAAAAAGCTTGACCTGACACAAAAAAAATTCTCTAATTTTGCAATTGTCTATTTGTTTCTAGAGTAATGATCAAAAGGGCGCAGGGCCGAAAACGTTTTGGTCGAAAGAATTTTAAACAGCGATATTTCAGACTGACTACACACGATCTCACTTATTCAAAAACCAAAGGTAAGTGTTTTTATTTTTTGGAAATTTCTTTTTCATTCAATCTGAAAACTGCTCGATTTTGACAGATTTGACCGTCTATAACGCAATTGTAATTTTTCGAACCTCAAAAAGAGATCGACGAGGTCTAATTTGGTGCAATCTTTTCGTATTCACTTAAGAGTGTATCTAAAACAAATTTAGCGGAAAGTTGATCCTACAATTTTCAGGATACTCTTTCCAAATTTTTACTTTGCCACTACCGTCAGGCATGGTAAATGCTGCCATTTTAATTCAGATCAATCCGCAAGGAAATATTGATGGTATTTCCCCATGCTCGTATGTTCTGGTATTTTAGACCAGTGTTCTGCCTTTGATCTACCAGATGCTATAAAATTATTAGATTATCGCACCAATCAATTTTATTGTGTTTTTCTTTTAGGAAAAGATCCGCTTTGTGTAATACCATTAGCGGATATTTTAGCTGTTGAAAGATTAAATGAAAATTCTTTTAAAATGAAAAATATGTTTCAAATTGTACAAAATGAGCGGACACTCTACATACAAGCTGGTAATTGTGTAGAACAAAAAGGATGGGTTGATTTATTAACAAAACTTTGCCAAAGTAATGACAATCGATTACAACGTTATCATCCGAGTGCTTATCTTAATGGACATTGGTTGTGGTAAGTTTATTTTTATTCACTTGTTTTTTTTTTTGTAAATCTTATTTTTTATTACTATAGAAATAATTTATAAGCACACTAGATTTGTATAAATTATCTTCTCAATCCAGAGATTTCGTTACCAACGAATGTAACGTTAAAATTATAATGGCCATTTCACATTAAAGTCCGTAAGAACGTTACCTTAGATTAGATTTAAATCGGGAGCAAGTCGTAAAAAGAGTTTTTGTACGGCGACCAATTTGATCTATTGTACTTCCTTTCCTTCAAAAGTATTCCGGGAGTTCTATGGTCTTGATAAACGTTAAGATATCCCAATAAAAAGTTTTAAGACCATAAATTTATAAAATCTTGTGTTATAAAAAAATTATCTGTGTTTTTTTTTTTTTTTTTAAATAGTTGTAACGTAGCAAATGAACTAGCATCAGGATGCAGTCAAGTATCATCGCATGAAACCAATTTACACACATCGTTGGATCCAAATCGGGATCTGGAACGAATCTATTCATTAATAGTGACACATAAAGAACGTTTAAATGCATTTACAATACGTTGTGAGAATCAAGCGGTATACAATGGTGAAATATGTATACGACCTGGTTACTACATCGATGATGTACCATCATGCTTTAAAACAATCAAACAATTGAAGGACATCACATGTAATCTACAGGAAATACATAGTACTTATCAGAAAACTGTTGCTAGAGAAACCAAATATGGAAGCAAGTGAGTCCTCTTTTTATTATGCTTCAAAATCTATTTTGTTTTCTAGTAGGTAGATAGATAGATTGTAAAGGCTGCCCTGGACGGGCTACACTTCGACCATAAGGTTCATTGTGATGCCTAAGGATGTGAGGATGTTAGTGGAGTGGAAGGAATTTTTTTGTATAGACTAGGAATTGGTAGGATATGCGATAAGTTCCCGACTTTAATCTTCGTTTTCTACTAAGAAATTCCCGTTCCATTATTAACATTGTTCCTAAATCATCACGGCAAAAATGAATTGAACTAATAATCAAAATTTTGTTTTAGGCAAGCGCCAATCGGTGACGATAATTATTTACACTTAGCAGCTCGTTCAAATTTAGATACAACAATCCCATGGCGATATATCGATACTTGAAACTACTAATCGTTTGTATCGTAACGATATATTTGATCAAATATATTTTATTCAACAAAATATGTTAAGGTGTCCATTTTCCAAAAAAAAAAAAACAAACATGAAAATAAATTTAATAATTAAAGAAAATATATTTTCATAAAAATTTAAATAACTTTGTGGTACAAAAAATTTGTGTCAAACAATATTTTTTATTACTGGGTTAATGCTGATGATTGTATGACGTCATTAGAGACAAAAAAAAAGTCGAAAAATTTGGAAAATACCTTACTAGAGCATCAGTACTAAAAACAAAAAAAATCGAAGCATTTCTATTGTAAAATGAAGGCTAGAGAATTGGAGAGAACTTTTGACGAATCTAAAATGTAAATTTTTAGATAAAAATAATAATTTTTTACTCGAAAATTTCGTTTTAAAGAATCTATAAAATCAATTAATTTGTGTCCATAACGTCACGAGGAAATCATTCCAAAAGGAATTTTGTAGCGAAGTTTTCATGTAGAATTCGGTGACAAAATGTGTCACTGCTATATTGAATTGTATTTTACCGGGAAATTCGTCTCCACTATCATTTTTGGATACAATACTGTTGTCGGATACATTGACGTGGCTTAGTGGGTCTTTGAGAGTGAATCCAAATTCATTCTATCACCTTCTGTCCATAGGACACTTTTTACACGGCCAGAGCACATCCAGTTTGTTAATGTATCGATGTGATTCGATAAATACAAATTAATGTTTCGATTTCTGCTTGTCGCCATTGAATTAAAAGTGAAGACCTCTCCGGGTTATACAAACAAACAAAAAAAAACGCGACAATCAAAAGAATTTGTTGGAAAATATTAATCAATAACACTAATACGATTCATAACTTCATAATTCACAAGGACGGCACAATTTACTTTTGAGAATAAACGACATCTGAAAGTAGTTTCAATGTTCTTATCCGTACAATTTTTGAATCTAAACTGTTTAAAAAGATCCACATTTGTAATACCCATAGATTTTTCCTAATTCGATCCATTAGGTAAAGGCATACATTTTACATGAATAACAATTCACAGATCCCGAACCGTTTTTGGGAAAAAATAATAATTCTTCTTTCTAATTAAAACTTTTGATATCGAAACCGAGTACAAATATTGAAAATGCATGTATTTTTATTTTTTTTTAAATTAACGGCGGACTACAAAAGTTTAAAGGCCAGTTTCATCAAATTTGATTAAAGAGTTTATAATATTGGAGGAAATTAATTACAGAAAAAGGGTTCCACCATCATTAAAATTATTAATCAATTAGGTTTATCAATGATTAAAATAAAGCCCACGACGCTTTTTTTTAACTATTATTTCTGAGAATTTCTATAGAGGTTCGTAAATGCGTACTAATCTAGGACGTGCTTGTTGGAAATCCGTATCGTACGATCTGTGCTTTGTCGAGGTTGTCGAAATTTTCCCACAGTCAATAAAGATAATCAATCCTTTAGCAATCCTTACATTCATCATTTCTTTTTTATCCGAATTAAACCAAGCATTAGGTTAATGTTGGCAGTGTTTTAAGGGGCTATCCATAAACCACGTAATTTTTATTTACGCGGGAGGGGTATTCTTTTATATTATGTTACGTTACATGCGGGAGAGGGTAATATTTAAGACAAATTAATAAAGAAACGGGCAATAAACCTGACGCGATTCAAAGCCTGACGAAATGTGATTGATTGTTAAATATTTCTTTAAAAAGTTACGTAAAACAGCCAGGACGGGAGGGGCAGGTGAACTAAATGTCTAGATACTGTTACATGGTGGGTGGGAATGGATTAAAAAAGTATGGAAAACGCGTTACGTGGTTTACGAATATCCCCTAAGCAAAATGTGTTGAATACTTTGAACATTGGTATCATTCATTTTTCTTCTTAACCGTTAGTTTGTCTAATAACTGGATTTATAAATACACAATACCTGATTGACCAATCTTAGATTCAAAAATAATTGGTGGAACACTTTAATGTTGATTAGAAATCCAAGATTAAACTTTAACCGTTAATTATCGACAATTTAATCGAAGTTGATGGAATCGGATCTAATTAAAAATTTGTGAAACAATTAATTAATTAATTTTATACATTTTTTATACTTAAAATTGTGCTTTTTTTTATAAATATATATATTAATGTTAATAATTATAATTAATAATTTTAGTAAATGTGTTTTACGTACAAGTTGAATGTTTCGTTCACAGAAAAAAAACACAATACCTCGCTTGATTACATTATTCTAGGTGGTAATCTGGTAAATATGGAGGTACAAAAACTAGATCAAGTAGTACTATTTTAATTAATTATATATAATTAATTAGTCTTCCTTCTCTTTTTAATTAATTTATAAAAATAAGTTTTTTTTTTCAATAAGAACTTATATTATTATTTGTATTTATTTTAATAAGTGTTATTGTATTAAATAATTTAAATTTTTTGTTTGTTTCCTGTTGCTGCCCTCCCTCTCACATGACAGAATTCGAGTGCTTTTCCGATTAAAGTAACCGATACATATAAACTTGTACAAGCGGAAAATAATCAATTATAGGAAAATGGAAAGGAGTTTCATATTTTAAAGTATGATACGCACATTGAATCATGAGGATCGTCAATTATTTCAAAAATTCGCTGTTTATATACAAAGTGTAACCCCGATCGCTTCATACTTAATGGATGAAATGCCTTAAACTGAAAATTTAAAGTATAAATGTTATTCCTTAAGTGTAAAAATACCATCCATTAGATTAGGGATATAGCGCGGCTGTTCTGTATGGGACACCGTTGTGATAGCAAAATGGTTTGACTCATCCTTTCTACTACTCGTTAAACCATTTGGAGCTGTTCAAGTACAGCAATAGTGCTTTGACGCCAGAAGAATTTCGCTGAGAGGAATCGTCAAAGAATGGTGAATCAACGCCTCTTCATCCTCATTGTTGTAGCTTCTACAATAGTCGTGGTGCAATGGTATTCTCGAACGTTCCATATGTCTGTCGTCCAGCCAGTTTTCTGTGATGGTTGCTGTCACGTTGCCTATAATAATTCGTAGCGAGGTAATCTGATCTACATGGTAGTAGCACAAGAACATTCTTCCTACCACCATGTTGACCGTATCCAATAGGGTATATTTGAGGAGTAGTTAGCAAAGGGTACACCCAAATGTTTGAAAGCCTGACACGCACATCTGGTCCACATTGAAACTAGTCGCCAAGTCATTTAGAGAGGCTCGGCTATCTTGCCATCCATTAAATTTAACTCAATTAAATTAGAAAGTCTGCGTTATATCAATTTTGATATAACGGCGGTTTTGCTGTTGGCTTATTAGATCTCGTTTACCAATCCAGCAGCAATTAAAGACAAGAGATCCAACAATATGGTAGCCGTTGTAAATTCAACGTGCAATTAGTAATCCAACGTGTGTTTATTTTTTATACCGCTATTTTTAAATTTGGAAGTTTCGTTAAATTGACATAATGTATTCGGTTATTTTTATGGGACAAGTACGTGAACTCCCCGAATCAACGAAATTTTTTCAATCTAAAAATATTCAATTTTATAAAACATTACCCCTCCTTCCCAATCCCTTCTTCGCCTGATTCTTTTTTGTACAGTAAATATTATAATTTGGTGAGAAAAATTTGCAATTAAAAGAGTGCCTTTTTGAATTAAAGAATAAAATGATAAAATTCTTAATTTTCTATAGTCGTATTTTTGCGACAGATTTTTTTGTTGCTCAAAATTTTTTATTTTTCTTTCTCAAAGACTTTTTGTAATATATTTTTGTGAAAACTAAATATTAAAAAAATGAAAAAAGAAACAAATGTATTTTTTACTATTTGAAAAAGCCAAAAATTAAATAAATAAACAAATGGAGAATTGATGACGTGTGTCGAATTAATAATATAAAAACTAATCCAAAAATGTTTTGGTCACAAAACTTGTTTTTAATTACTTTTCCAAATATTTTTAAAACGCTAAACGCTTTTTAATAATAAATTAACGCTAGTGTAAAATTTAATATCGAATATCCGTCTTTGTAACAGTTTTTCCAATTTTTCAGCAATACATTCATCTCTGTGAACATTACAGAATGATTTTATGTTTTAAAAAGAAAGTGTCTATTTACAGGCTAACGAAAATAAACGATGGAGAAAACAAAATCTTTTCACATAATTAAATCTTGTCAGGCTTTAATTCATACAAAAAATGATGCATTATTGTAATTTATTTAAATTTATATTACTTATGTTTAAAATCTGGAACAAGCATTTTTGTTTTGCAATATTTTGCACAGTAGATTTAAATATAAAACTCGCTGTGCCCCAGGTTTTGTAAGAGTTTGGATTATTGATCTCGCTGTTAAATAAATAATTAAATTTTATACTCGATTCTCTGGACTACAAGGTTTTGAATGGCTTGGGATGCAACTCCCACTTGTGAGGAGGGGATTACTCATCCCAAATCTTCCCGACCCGTTTGTACACTATATATGAAGCCGATTATACTACGGGCCACAAAAGTAGCGCTCAATTTTCGAAAGTATTTTGATTTGTACTTTATTAATTCAGTTTTTGGAAAAATGTTTCGAATAAAAGTTGTTAGTATGAAGCATTTATTTTTAAATCGAATGGAAAAAATGAACGCTTATTTTGTGGCCATATGTACAAATAAATACAATAAAAATGAATCAACTATTTTTTTAATGTGAAAGATTTTAACTAATTTTTGGAATTTTCTTCACGTTAGCCTGTAAATAGATATGACGTTTTATAAACTATAAATTTAAGTTTAAAAGTTTTGTTTTGTTATTAAAAATAATAATTATATTAGTAATAAATAAATAAAAAAGTAATGTACAAAATAATAATTTATTTAAAAAATTTTTTAACGTTAATATTTTTTTTCTAAAATTTGTACAGTGTATATTAAGTAATTATATATATATATAAATGGAAAATATGAAATTTTCTTTTATGTTTTTCTCTTTTTTAATGTAAAATTTTAATATATTTATTAATAAAACAAAAAAAGTTTAAAGCGAATTACAAACAAATACAAAAAAAATGGTAAAACCCATCAAGTAAATCGAATCATTCAAAAACAATTTTTTGTTTTGGAGAAATTAAATAACACAATTTTTTTATTGAAATAAGTTTTTCAAAAAAAGAAAATTTTAAGGTAATTTTTATTTATAATATTTTAAATGTTAACGTTTCTTTTTTTTTAATTATTAATTATACGTATTTTTAGATAAGAATTTAATAATATTTTTGTACGATTAGAGTAGCAGTTTTAAAATCAAATTTTTATTGGTAAATTTCAGATTTTATTAAACTTTTATATTTTAGTTTAGGATCAGGACAGTCCCGTATTGCTGAATCTAAAACCACTAGAATGAAATTATTTTTCAGAATCCGGCTTGAAGGACCAGTTATTGGTGTAGAAAGAAACATGGCATTTTATAAATAAATGGATCAATATTTTGATTAGACTATTTTTTAGAACAAAGTTTTTGTTTTATTATACAATTTTTTAGGCCAGGAGTATGCAGTCAAGTCAGTATTGGTTACAATCATTCAAATGACCGGATCGAAGGACCAGTTTGAAAAACACAGCATATTATAAATAATTCGACCAAAAGCCTTGACACCAACAGAAAACTTGGTTAACTATTTAAAAGCAATTTTTTTTTTACCAAATCGAAAAAATTAACCGAATTCAGACAAATTTTTTTCTAAAGAAATGAAACCTTTTTCTTGTAAAGTTAATATTTTCCAAGTTTCAACTTTTAAACAATAATATCAGTGATATAGTTAAAATATAAATTCTGAAAAGGATGAAATTGATAAGCAGAGATAACACAGTACAAATATTGATGAGAGAATTCGAAAGAATTTGAAGCACTATTAATTAACTGCCCTTGCCTGCTAAACGGTAAAAATTTTTTAACAGGTAAACAAATTTTTTCGCACGCATTTCTAGAAACTTTAAGAAAACAATTACGAAATTGATTATCGAAATTTACCAATAAAAATTTGTAATGGACAATTAAATATTTAAGTAGTGAATAAGTTTTGCATTTAATGCTTCTTTTTTTTAAAATTACTTTAAATTAATATAATATTAATTAATTAACTTTAGGTTTTACTTATTTTTGTTGTAATTACTAAAAAAAAAAAGAAATGATGGTATCTATTTATCAAATCGATATTTGTTGGCGATTTGAGAATATCTATGCTAAATAGTACAAGAGAGTACGATACGAAATTTTGCTTCATAGAATTCCTTCACGGGATTTATATATTTTGTAGAACTCATATCAGCGAACATAAAATCGGTAGTAGACCAAAGAAAATCCTGGCCTGTCTATAAAATACCTGTATAGTTACCTTAAAAGGAATTTCACTGGCAGTTATAGAAACTATAGAAAGTGAACGGCTCTTTTCGTAATACTTCATTTTCCTAGTCGCAAAATTTGACCAAACAGATATTAAAGGTACATTAGATTTGTCCTTAGTTTGGTCAAGCTTTGAGAGGGCACATCATTATATTCGGAATCTGCAGACATATTAAGAAAGGGCGTTTATAAGGGAAGATAAAATAATGAAGACAACCTGTTCGTATAATATGTGAAGAGAGATGAATTGTTTGTCAAGGTATGATAAGGCTAACTAACCCAAGATTTTCAATGATTTTTCTTCTCAAGATTTTCTGCACGAGCGAGCATGTGTTGCTCTCTCAGAATTTATGTGTTGCTCTCTCAGAATTCAAATTTGTTCTTTATAAGGCATGTCTAGAGGAACATTTCTCTAAATTTATAGACGTTCCGGGGTGACTTAAATTATATTTTTTATTTCGTAGTGTATGTTCAGAGAAAATTTACAGCTGCGTATCGACGAAGTTGTTGCTCCCTTAAAATTTAATGGCATATTTGCAGAGGTACATTTCTCTGAATTTATAACTACGTCTGAACAGTCAGACCCACCGCTCGGTTGCTTGGACTTGCTGCTAGTTTCACCGTTATCATATATTCTACAAAGTTATAAATCCTGTTTAGGTATTCTGGGAGACAAAGGCCAAGGTCTTACCCTCTTGTTCTAAAAAATATAACTCAATTTACTAATTTAATTTTTAGAATATGTATTTTTTGTACATTTTGACTGATAATTTTACAGTAGAGATCTGTTTTTTTTTTGTTTCATTTTAATTCGATGTAAATTCTTGATTTAACGTTTCGATTAAAAAAAAAAGATGAATGATCGTGTAACAGAATTATTTTGAGTTTTTTTTTTTATTTGAATTTAGAATTACTCTTAACTTACTGATCGAAAGCACCATCTCGTCTTCAGTTTGACGACCTGTAAACGGTCTCAGAAAAAATGCATTTAATTGCCATAATTCGGAAAAGAGATATGGTATTCTTACAAACATGATGGCCACTGGATTTATCAGGTAATTCAATTTCAAACGGGAATTCTCATGGAAATATTCAGAAAATTTAAGAAGTGTCAGGAACATAGACAGTATCCATCTGAGGAGTGAGTTTGTCACTGCTTGATTACAATTTTATTCGCCGATCGTTTCCCTTCCGCACACTTATTGAATATCCATCAAATGTACTCTAACTTGGGGTAGGGGGAAGGATAAATAATTTTCTTGATTCATTGTATTTTGTTAGTAGGGAGATTGAAGCTGGCAAGTAGGCCTTTTTTACCGACCCTTAAAGAACCCATCATATTTTGTTATATTATCATTCAAAATTTGGGCTATCGAAAATTTTAGAACGTTATCCAATTAACACTAACTTTTACAAAAACAGATGTAATACTACAGTTTTTTTTAAAATTACGTTTTTATTATAAAATGGCGTTTGTTTTAGAAATTTTTAAAACAAATTATTTGTTCATTAAGGCCCTCCGCATACAACTCAATTAATTTGCTACTGTGTTGCTCTTATTTATATACGGTGTAATTGAATTCGAATGACCGTTGTACAACATGCAAGAAAAGTTTCATGTTGACTGATTTGAGCCGCCTATGGAAGACTATTGTTTTGTGGTGACATAACCCCAAAACAATTGTGTTTAAAACGTTTTGATAAACATAATTGCATACAAGTCGAGCCGTATGCGGACGGCCTAAAAAATAGATATTTCTAATTGATCTCATACAAAAATCGTCTTTTGTTTTTTATTATTTTCGAATATTATTTGTACAAAATATTCTTGACGAGAATATCAGTTTGCTTTTCTCTATCTACGGTTTGACTGCAATCAATTCGGTTTCGTTTTTAAATCTCTCTCGTTCTTCCGAAAGTAAAAGCAGTTCGTTCAATCAATTGAATTTTTTTGTTATTGTTTTTTGTATGAATGTGCCTTTTAAAAATGTCTAATATTTCACTTTTGTCGAATTTATTAAAAAAAAAAAAATATTCCTGTTACAAATTAGTCCATAAAAATAAAAACTATAAATAAGTTGATCTGATTATATTTTGAGTTTAATTTTTTTTCCTTTAATGATCGTGTTCAGAACAACTAAGTTCTTAATAAACTAAGTACGTTACTAAGTATATCTAACTTAGTTCTTTGCCAGGACATTTGACAGATACTAAGCAACGTACACTGTGATGCCATTTTACTTTGCATGTGCTTTCCACAGTGGGGGATTCTCCACTAAATTGAATAAAATCTAGATTATTTATTCTTGAGATTGTGGTACTTTTAAATTTGAATATTCAAGTTGAATATAACGAATCAGAATACAAAATTGGTTTTTGTTCCTTAGCACTATGACATCTGGGGGCAAAAATTAGTAACAGAGTAGGCAGACTCAACTCTGTTAATTACATACAGAGTTATGTTATTAAAATAAACAAAAAATTATTATTATATAGATGAAACTCATCTTTTTTTAAAAATTATATTTACATTTCTCAAAAGAGCGTGAATTTGTATTTAGAGTATGATTCCTATATAACTACTTGTTGAAATGTAGCCTGACTAAAGTTGCCATCTTGGACTATGACGTCATGAGTAACTTGAGTAACCGATAGTCGATACATGATGGCCATGTATTATTTAATATTATAAAATTCAGGAGAAAAACCAAGAATTTGGCACGACTGCTGACAAGGTAGTGTGCCTTAAGAGAAACACGTTGAATGTTCGGAACTAAAATTTTCATTGACTTAATTAGTTTACTAAGGACTTAGTTGTTCTAAACACAACCAATGAGTTTAATATTTTTTTGAATAATTATTATTGACCTTTAAACTATGTTATTTTATTGTACAGAGATGTATTAACGTTATTTTATTTTCTTACATATTATAAAACGTAATGTCTGTCAGTCTGTCCATCCGTTAGTGTGCTTATAATTCGAGAACCATTGATCCGATTTATATGCTTTTTGTGTAGTTTATATATTCTCTAATATGTTATCTAAATCATCTCAACACCATCGTTTTTGCCTGGAAACGCTTTAGCTTAAAACAAAGTATTTATCAAAATCGGGAACATAAAATTTTCCTCCAATTTTAGCGATTTTTTTAAGGGGTACCCCTTGGAAAAAATGCGAAAAAAGTTATAAAAATTTTTGTTCTCGATTTTAATAATAATCATTTTTTAGGGTAATTTTGACCCAAAAAGTACGAAAATCAGGTTCATTTTAACGTCCGACCAACAGATTTAAAAATTTTCGCTTCCCAATTCATACAGTTTTGAATTTTAGCACTTTGGGTCTGATATCTTGAAAACCGTTAATCGTATCGTATTTTAACCAACGCCATCGTTTTCGCTAGGTCCAAATTAGCTTAAAACAAAGTTTTTATCAAAATCGGAGACAAGAAATTTTTCTCGAATTTTTGCGATTTTATTAAGGGGTACCCCTTGGAAAAAATGCGAAAAAAGTTAAGAAAATTTTTGTTCTCGATTTTAATAATAGTCATTTTCTAGGGTTATTTTGACCCAAAAAGTACGAAAATCAGGTTCATTTTAACGTCCGACCAACACATTTCAAAATATTCGCTTCTCAATTCATACAGTTTTGAATTTTAGCACTATGGGTCTGATATCTTGAAAACCGTTAATCGTATCGTATTATAACCAACGCCATCGTTTTCGCTAGGTCCAAATTAGCTTAAAACGTAGTTTTTATCAAAATTGGGGACAAGAAATTTTTCTCGAATTTTTGCGATTTTATTAAGGGGTACCCCTTGGAAAAAATGCGAAAAAAGTTAAGAAAATTTTTGTTCTCGATTTTAATAATAGTCATTTTCTAGGGTTATTTTGACCCAAAAAGTACGAAAATCAGGTTCATTTTAACGTCCGACCAACAGATTTAAAAATTTTCGCTTCCAAATTCATACAGTTTTCAATTATAGCACTTTGGATCTGATATCTTGAAAACCGTTAATTGTATCGTATTTTAACCAACGCCATCGTTTTCGCTAGGTCCAAATTAGCTTAAAACGAAATTTTTATCAAAATCGGGAATATGAAATTTTTTCCAATTTTTTCGATTTTTTGTAGGTGTTCGTAAAATGACGTAATTAGGCCATTGCCGCATATCCGTCTGTTCGTCCGTGCGTCAACATGATAACTCAAAACGAAAAAAGATAACGAACCGAAATATTATATGTTCTAGAGCTAAAAGATAAGATCAAGTTAGTCAATGGGTAATCGGACCAAAATAGGCGATAGAAATCCGACCCTGATATTTATTATCACAGTATTTATTTCTATATAATTTTTACTACCATGATTATATTACAAAACGGAAATATTTCAAATAGTTAACAATGATAAGAGGTTTTAAAAACCAAACTTTTACAAAATAGTATGAAAAATTTACCGGATGGATTTATCCTACCTTTTATTTGGTGTCACTCTTATCTGCAATCAGCATCTTGAGAAATCCTTGTTAAATCTAGATTTTAATTTATCATATTTGTGTCCTCAATTTGGTCCATTTTAGCACTGTTTGAGAGACTCCCATTATTGTTATGTCTAGTAATGGAAGTTGAGCGATTGCTTACATTTATTAAATTGTTTACAATTGCTATCTATGTTTTGATACTTTAGTAAAAACACGCTGGAAATTAATTTATTGCATAAGACAATGAATTGTTATTTTATTCAAACGTGTTTAGTTTGAGTAGTACTAACACTAAACAGTTGCGAATATTTTAGTAAATAGGTAATTACGATTTTAAAAGATGGTGTTAGGACATTATATTGTTAAATTAAACAGGTAAGTTACATTTTATATAAAATAAGTCTGATGCAATAAAAATTATTATTACATACTTTTTTATTTATTTATTTTTTTATAGGAGTAGAAAGTTGCTGTCAGTAAAGGAGTTCAAACGATGTTTAACTACCATAAAGAAGATTGATAAATTGTTAATAGCCAATCGTGGTGAAATAGCATGTCGTGTTATAAAAACCGCCAAAAATTTAGGAATTCAAACTGTTGCTGTGTACAGTGATGTAGATCGAACTGCTATGCATGTTTTAATGGTAATTTTCTTATGTTATTTTAATGGTTAAAGGTTTGAGACAGTCCTAACTTTTGCAAGGAATGTCCATTGATACAAATCAACTTTAAAAACCTACTTATATATCTAATAAATAAAACTGTAGAAAGGTTGTGCCTGATCATTGAAAATATTGGCAAAAACATGAATTGAGGGGACTAAGAATACGTGATAGAATGCATTTGGTTTTCATGAAACATTGTAGAGTGGTATCTTATAACTCGGGTCAACATATTGGGAACTTCTAGCATTTGGATATAATCTCTGGTGGGTAAATTATAAAGTTGAGGTTGTAAGTCGATGTTTTCTGCTCAATCTCCTTGGCCATACCCTTCGCCTAATAAGTTTCGTGGTTGCCCTCTGGCGAACAACTTAGTTTTTTGCTAGTAAGCTGAAATATTAAGCCCCGCCCTCTGCTAGTGATCCCAATTGGATACTTTTTATATCGATATTACTCTAATAGTTATACTAAAGTTGTTTGCATGTTTTTATGGAACCACTTTGTAATTAGAAATTTTTCTCTATCTCTTGCCGTTTTCGAAATGATATTATGATGAGAATCAGGGTGGGAGAAATAGATTAATTTCTTAACCTACGAAACTTGAAATGCGATATCTCAAAAACTTCCCAAATGTGTAAAAAACCCTTTATTATCTATTGTACAGAGTATGTATGTAAAAAATATTTAAATCCAGAAACGCCAAAATGGTAGGTCTCAGATAAGGCCTTCTGGCTAAGAATGTTTTTGGGAGTGCAGGATCTGGAATGAATCTTCTATCAGGACGTCGGGGTCTATCATTTTTTTCCACTGTTTTCTAAATTTAATTGTTTTTAGGCTGATGAAGCATATCATATAGGACCAGCAAATTCTCTAGAAAGTTATTTACGTTCGGATAAAATAATCGAAGTAGCAAAACGATCACATAGTAAGGCAATTCATCCAGGATATGGATTTTTATCAGAAAATACAGAGTTTGCCGAACAATGTCAATCTGAAAATATAATTTTTGTTGGTCCGCCAGCATCAGCTATCCGAGATATGGGAATTAAAAGGTATCAAAACTCAATAAAAATTAAAGAAATCGAAAATTACCTTAAATATCTCTTTTAGTACATCAAAAGCGATAATGACTGCAGCTGGAGTTCCCGTAGTTAAAGGATATCACGGTGATGATCAAAGTATTGAACGCTTAATTGCAGAAGCTAGAAAAATTGGATTTCCCATAATGATTAAGGCAGTTCGAGGAGGTGGCGGAAAAGTAAGATAATTAGAAATTAATGTTAATGATTTGACCCATTATCTTTTATCTTAAAGGGAATGCGAATTGTCAACTCTGAATCGGAATTTTTGGATGCATTAGAGTCAGCAAAAACGGAATCGTATAAATTCTTTAATGATAAAAATGTACTACTCGAACAGTATATTGAAAAACCACGTCATGTTGAAGTCCAAGTTTTTGCTGATCAGCATGGAAATGGGGTTTATTTATTTGAACGAGATTGTTCCGTTCAAAGAAGGCATCAAAAAATTATCGAAGAAGCTCCTGCGGTTTGTATTTTGAGAATAAATTTTTTTCTGAATCTCAATAAATCAAATTTCTATAGCCAGGAATTTCGGAAGATTTACGACGGGAATTGGGAGTAGCTGCTGTTCGAGCAGCTAAATCGGTGAATTACGTAGGTGCAGGCACTGTGGAATTTATTTTAAATCGTATTAATCATAGTTTTCACTTTATGGAAATGAATACTCGTTTACAAGTTGAACATCCTATCACAGAAATGATTACTGGTACGGTATCCGTTGGGAACTACCGTCAGACAAGTCAACTAATAATATTGTTATTCTCTCAGGTACGGATCTTGTTGAATGGCAATTGAGAATAGCTGCTGGTGAAAAATTACCTTTGACTCAGGATCAAATTATCCTCAATGGGCATGCATTTGAAGGTCGTATATATGCAGAAAATCCATCTGATAACTTTATGCCCAGGCCAGGTCCTTTAACCTACTTAAGTACACCTCAGTCATCAAAAAATGTTCGAATAGAAACTGGTAAATAAAATATTCTTAAAAGTTTTATAAACAAGTACATAGTCGAGAAACAACAAAGAATACTAAGGAGGCGACATGTCACCTACGAAAGCATCTGCACCTGCATTATGTGTAACCTGTGTGGTGAGGAGGAAGAAACATCCAGCCACATCCTCTTTAACTGCGAATCTCTCGGTTTCTGCAGATATAAGATATTCGGTGCATCTCTTCCCGAATAGATGAACCTTCAGGAAAACCAAGCTTCTGAATATTGCCAAGATATGGGAGAAGCGAATCTCGTCAGACTGAAGTAGAAGGGGGAGCACAATGGGCCATAAGGTCGAAGTGCAATACTTTTTATACCCCAAGAAATATCTTTTTATCTAAGGTGGCGAAAACCTCTTCCAAAATATTTTTACAACTGCAAAATAAAATTCTGACTACGTCGTTGTTATTAAATACATTTTCCCTTAAATTCTGCTCTTTTTTAGGTGTAAGACAAGGTGATGAAGTCTCAATACATTACGATCCAATGATTGCAAAATTAGTTGTATGGGGTGCAAATAGATCTGAAGCTTTAGCGAAATTTGCTGGAAAATTAACTGAATATAATGTAAGTTCTCATTTTTATAGCAGGGGTCCACTTAAGATCAAATAGTCCCAGAGAGTTAACTCAGAAGAGAACACAACATTGAAATCAAAGACTGCAGATTATGAGGGTCCGATTTTGCTCTTAATTCTGTGCCCCCTGGTTGAGTTATATCTCGGAGACTATTTGGTCTCAAAAGAGACATCTCCTTCTATTCTTCTTCGTAAAATTCGTCTAAATTACTTCTTCGATTTTCAGATCGCAGGCGTAGATACAAACATAAACTTTTTACTAGATTTATGCCGTCATCCAGAATTTATCGATGGGAAAGTTCACACAGGTTTCATTGATGATCATAAAGAAACGCTATTCCCGAAACGTAAACCAACTAAGACTCTAATATCGAAATTAGCACTGGCAATATTATTGCATGAACGACTTATCGAACAAAAGCGTGCTTTTAGCGAAAATAAATCCAATAATCCATTCGTTATTGAAACTGGTTTTCGAATAAATCATTTGCTGGTTCGAAGTTTGAAGTATTACTTTAACGATGGTATGTTTGCACCATTTTCACAAATTTTCTGGTTATTAAAACAGTTTTGTGTATATTATTTTCAGAATTGATTAAAATTGAAGTTCGATATATAACCCCCCAAAGTTATCAAATAAGTATCGATAATGGTAATACATGGATGTCGATTAGTGGAATATTGGAAGAGAAATTTGGAATTAATGGATTGAAATATCAATGTGATGGTTTTATTGGTAGTTGTCAATATGCGATTATCGATGATTCAGTTTGTATTTTCGATAATGTATGTATGAGATTCTATCATAGATATCCAGGCTTTTTTAGGGGCGTCCTCATACCTCAAATGGTCTAGCAATTGTGAGGACAAAAAAAATGTCTTGAAATACTTCTTTTTCGTGATGCTATACGATAATCAAAAGCTTTTCTTATCTCGAAAAGAAAATAATGTAAGGCACTTGTCTAGTAGTGGCCATTGCGGGGCACCGGCTGGGAGGCAAACATGAGCGCATGGGCCTACCAATACACCACGACTATTGCAGGAGCTAACACAATGAGGAGGAGAAAAGGAAACGATGATCAATCTTATCTGTCACTGTCCAGCTCTTGCTAGGAGAAGACTGATACCCTTGGGTCAGCCATTCTTTGACGACCTCTCAAAGTATCGAAATGGGCCTTATGGCTACAAGTCCCAGCCACTACAACCTAACTTGATCATGCCTAAGGCACTTGTCTACTGAGAATTTTTTTATTTACCAGATTGTTTTTTAGGGAATCAATAATTTTGGCGGTACCATAAAATCCCACAAATGACCTCAGTGAGAAGCGTCGATTGCGAAGTGCTTTAAAGAAACTTTTTGTATCACGTTTTTTGCTGACTAGCCTCACCGCCGTAGTTCTCGATGAATCACATATATAGATTGTTCGATATTATGAAAAGACACCAATCAGGATGTCCTAGATGCCCATTTTAAACGCCAAACTTTGTGGTCTTAACGATAGCTAGAATCAAAGAATTTCCTTGAAGTGATTTCTGTTCGATTAGGACTACTTTTGACATTCAAAACGGCTGCCGTTCTCCAACAGCAAGCAATGCAGAACAGATGTTGATTGACATTATCCTTACGGATCTTAGAATGCGGCTTCAAAATTTGGGAATATCTATCGGAAACATATTATATCCTTCAAGGGCAATAATTGAATTGTTTTTGTTTTAAGGATGGCAAATGGGAATTTATAAAGGAGAAACCAATCTTTTTGGATAAACTTTCAACCGGTACAGATCTATCCAATACAAACATTGCTGTAACGCCGATGCCAGGAGTAATCGAAAAAATTAATGTTAAACCGGGTGATGAAGTTAAAATCGGGGATTCGTTGTTTGTATTGATTGCTATGAAAATGGAATATGCTGTAAAAGCAAATCGTAACGGTATAATTGCTAGTGTTAATCATAAAGTTGGCAGCAGTGTGAATAAGAATACAGTAGTTGTGGAATTTGAAATGGATGAAGAACTAGATGATTTAAAGGAAAAAGTCAAGGCTTAAGTAAATTTTAATAATTTGTTGTTTTAAAAAAAAAATTTATTTTAATATAAAATTTTTTAGATAATGTGTTTTTTTTTTAAACCATAAATAAAAATTATATTTTTAATTAATTTATTATTTATTTATACCCTGTGTATACAATATAATACCAATTGCTTTTTAAATCATTTTAAATGTAAATGGCTGAATAGTATGTATTAACATAGATTATAAAAAATCTATGAGAGACTAACTGAATTGTCCGTTTTATTAACTAAGATGCTGCTCTGCTATTATTGAAACACTCTGACACATTATAATACCGCTCTTTATAAATAGTTGGATTTTAATTATGACATGTTAATAAAGTCTGTGTAAAATTATACAAAATACAGCCTGGACCTAACGGACAGAATCTTTATATGGAAAATGGTTTTGGGTCAATTATTATATAACATTGGGAAAATATTTTTCGATTCCTTTTGAATGAAAGTCTCAATAGGCTCAAGTGTGGATTGGCAAAGTGTGGAAAATTACGTGACTGTGATGTATATAATGTAATGGATATGCGAGAAGACCGCCACTGGTTTTGTAGATTATTCTGGTCGTTTACAGTGTACATTTGATGCATTCGAAAAAATGGAAGAATCAAGAATGATGCTCTTAAAAAGATCTATTAGGTATATATAGAAATCAGATGGGTGAGTGACAACAAGTTGGATTCTACATGTGATACGATAAAGAAATTCGCAAACTATTATAGATGCGATTGTTGTAGTTATATTGTTGTTTTTATTCAATTATATTGTTCATTATTGCAAATATTGATTGTTATTAACATTATTGTTGCAATCCAAAAAATTTTAATTGTTTTAATTGTGTGGGTTCAATTAAAAGAACCTAGTGCGTAAACAGGTTACGCTTTAAACCGTTACAATACTAATACATTTTTCAAGAAGTATACGGATACGCATACACAAATATATTGAACTAGGCCCGATCGATATGAAATGCGGCACTTTGGCGTACGGCGCATTTGAATTCAATTCCTTTCGTTGTCTCTTTTAATTTGACATCAAAACACTTAATTTTACATCAAAATGTAGTAGAAATAGTCTACTTTTAGTTCTAGCTCCTAATACTTTTAGTATTTTTGAAATTAATAAAAATTTTACTAATAACCGATTAATCTCTGAAAACATTTCAAAATATTATCATATAAGAAAGTGCCAAAAATATTATTATCAAAAGTTGCC
Organism: Nineta flava; assembly: GCA_963920215.1. Taxonomy (NCBI): domain Eukaryota; kingdom Metazoa; phylum Arthropoda; class Insecta; order Neuroptera; family Chrysopidae; genus Nineta; species Nineta flava. The sequence continues at coordinate 81,508,296 of OY986044.1, forward strand.
AAAAAAAAGTATAATTATACTCTTACGAGGTTAAAAAGATGTCCTGTCGCGATGTTACATTGAACAATTCAATTGATTGCAGGCGCGGATCCACGATGTTTGGGTAGGGCTTTCCGTCACTCACGGGCCTATTTTTTAAACTAACAAATTACAAATATTTTCAAGAAAAACCGGTTTTATTTAAAATGAAAATAACAACAAATTGAGTAAATTGCTTAAATACTCGGTTTGATTTGTTTTTAGTATTCAGACATAATCAGTTCACAAAAGCATAGGATTATGGAGGGTAGAGGGAAGGAGGAATATCTTATATGGGGATAAATAGTGGTAATCTCTAAAGGACTAAATAGCATTTCAATAAGTGACCAAAATGGCGGTAGTGTACTATCGGGGTTGATATGAACTTAGCGGAGGTAGGCAAAGTGAAGTATGCTGAGTGGAAATATTAATTTATTACCTTTGTCATTTATCAAAATAACGTTGTGGAACAGTTTTTATTTTTTAATAAACCTTTAATTAAAAATTAATTAAAGCGGCGCCATTCTAATTTATGGCTTTTTAAAGGGCACTGTTTGATACACAGAGTCAATGCTCCTTCCCTCAACCCTCCATATATAGAGTCGCACCACCCGTACATAGCGCTTCTGAATGCGCGCCTGACTGGTAAAGTATATAGTAAAGACATTACTTGTGTCATAATATATACTTGCCGTTACAAGCCGGGCCGGTAGGGTGTATCGTTTCATCTATAGAGTATTCGGTTTTAAAACCATTGTTAATAACAATGGTCAATTTAATATTAAAAAATATAAATCAATTCTCTAAATAATCAAAAATATTTATAAATTAATTAATCAATAATTTAATTTAGTAAATAAAAAATTTAATTTTTATTAAATTTTAAGTGTGCATTGGAATGTGAATATACATTATTGATTTTTTCTAACTAAAAAACGCAATAATATGTCAATTTATATGAAATGTTTATTTTAATGTATTTTTAATTTATTATTATTCGTATTTCTTCGATTAACATCGATTATCATTAACTGTAAGTAATATTTATTAATTTTTTTACTTTTTATATAAAAAAAATTAAATTGTTTCGCGTTACTTTCCCGTAGTTAATGCGCCCGCTAGTAAATTTCTTTATAATTATTGTTTTTTAATTGTAGAAAATTTTGTTTGACATATTTTTCTGGATCTATGACAATAAAGGCTACAAGAGCCCACTTTGTTTCTGAATAAACATAATAAAGTATTTTTTTAATGTGAAATCGCATCCCTTTCAAATCTTTGCAACCCTTGACTTTAGCAAAAACTGGAGAATTTTAATTTATTTAGTAGAGAGCTTTATTTTGTGAAACTCCATTATTATTTATATTTCAAAAAGTATTTTGCATAATTTACTTTATTAACAATTTTATTGTGTTGACATGTTTCGATGTATTCGATCATTTTCATAAATTCATTTAAGAAAATGGTCTGAAACATAATAAAATTGAATTATGCAAGATCATACTTGAGATACTTTTCGAAATATACAACATAATCTTTTGGTCAAAATTGAATATACTACAAATATCTTAGTTTTCGAGATATTTGGAAAATAACTATATTTTGCTCTCTTTCAACTCCTGTTTATAGAAGTTATATTAGGAGTTGTCTGATTTTATTGACATATTTAGTATATTTTTGTAGGTCCAGATTACTTTGACCCTGCATAAATATACGAAATAAAGTTAAAGCGTACATGCTTGTCGAACTTGTACACCACTTATTGTTTTGTTGGATTTTTTCTAATTTATTATACGACCTTTTTTTTTTTTGTAATTAATACAATTAATTCTATGTGGTTAAATTTATAAAAAACAAATCATAATTCTGAATACTTTCTATATCAATTCAGAACACTGCATAAAATATTTTACTGTCAGGTGCGGATCCTGATCCGTTCTACAAGGGTGACAAAATGTTTGTTTACTAAACTCATTGACTTTTTAGAGTTTCAAACTTGAAAGACGTTTTTCTCAGAGACTATAATTCCACGTAATTTTTAAAGGATTAATTTTGGGAGTTGAAACGGGAAATCAAAGCAATCTTTATAAGACCAAAAATGTATAATTCAATTTTTTGTTTGTTTAATTTTCTTTAATATTTTTCTGAAAAAACGATTAACAATTTCTCGATTAAGTGATGTTCAGTAAATTCACAGTTTTATAGCAAAATTATTGGAGGGAATAGATAGATTGTAGAGGCACCCCTGGATGGGCTACACCTCGACCATACGGTCCATTGTGATGCCTAAGGATGTGAGTGGGGTGCAAGGAATTTTTTGTGTGTATAGACTAGGAATTGGTAGGATATGCGGCTGCAGCCGACTATGATAGGAACTATTCCGATATTTATCTGGAGTTCGTGAAGGAAACTGCAGAAAACCTTCTCAAGCATAGCCGATTATTTCGTTTCTTGTCCATACGCCGACAGTTTAGTCAATTAACCATCCCTTTTTTCCTAATAATTGACAAACTGCCGTAATCGGGATTCGAACTCATAACCTCCCAGTTTCCAAGTTGGCATACTGCGCAGACATAACGCCTTAGACCGCTCGGCTACTTGGACTGGTATTGGAAGGGAACTTAAAAACTGAATAAGCGTAAAAAGTTCAAAGTAAATAAACATAAATAAGACCATCGTCGTACCGTCTAGGCTCCAAATTATGGTAAATCTAAATTAATTTAGACAATGTACAAATTAAAAGATGATGTTTGTGACCAATATTTTTTCACTTTGTCGGTACATTTTTATCCGACTGCCCTAAAAGGAAGATAATGTTTTTCGAGTGGATGTATGTATGTCTATTTTTTTGGCATACTTTGTAATCTAAACGACATGATGGATTTTAACATATGAGGTGTTGTTAGATTTCCGGTAATTATGGTATTTTTTTCTTACTTTTTTTAATTAAACTCAGTTTTTTATTTTGTTTCGAGTATTGTGGTATTACTTTTATTATTGGAATAAACTATGTGTCAACTCGAAGTCAACAAAAATTCATTTTATTATGAAGTTAATTATATATTTTTTGATGCCAAACATTAGGTACAATGCTTTCGTACATTGCCCAAGACATCACAAAATTCCTATTATTTCTTACGTTTGGTAATATTTACATCAGAAAATAATTTTTGAAATAAAGACATATGATCCAATTTTACTTCGTATTGTGTTAAACAGTAAATGGTCAATGGCTTCCCTGATGTAATTAATACTACCAAATAGTTCAATTACATTTTATCTAAGCTAACATTACAATTTATTTGTTTTTACCTATGAGAGCACAGTATAAAATGGCGTTTGTATTTTGAGAACGATATAACAATTCGGTAATGACATTTTTTCCCACCAAAATCTTTGGTCAAGCTGTGAGTTTTTGGAATATTGAAAAGGAAACACTGACCCTTTAAAAAGTGATGTAATAAAATATAAATTTTGCAAGATAATATTATGGTTTTAGAAAAAAGTACAGACTGATGATCTCTTCAAAACTCATACGCATTTATTTCATATAGTAAATTTACTTTAAAATATTTTTCTGAAAATTTGTACAGTATTGGAAATCATTGTTTTTTACAAAGATGTAATAAAAATTGCATTTCAGAGCGCGCTTTCTCATACTGGACTAAATGATTTAGTAAAATTATGTTGGAATCATTTTTCATTCAAGTACAGAGAGATTAGAAAATAGTGATGGCTATATTCACGCATTTCTATTAACTTCACCTGTAATTACAACGAAGTAAAGAAGTTTGTAAACAAATCTTGGAAGTTGATTTTCATTCACTCCTAATTGCCGTATCGTTTTCAACCTTTCTTCGGCAACCTTCGGCTGCGAATCAAAATCAACCCAAATGTGAGTATTAAGAAGACGTTTCTGGTCTACTTCTTAATCTGGTCAGTCTTCATAATACGTCAATTTAGTCAAGTCTGGCTTATAGTTAGTCGCCTTAAGGCGAATACACTCCTGTTTTTACTTAAATTTGCTTTTTGAAACTTAAATAGGTCATTCGCGGATCAGCGGCAGGTCATAGGTTGCCGATCCCTGTTCTGGATGAACAATCATTATGTAATTCAAACCACGAATGGGTCCCTCGGTGATCAGCGGCAAAATATACCACAAACTAGAAATATGGTGAAAGCGTTGTTAAAAGATGGGAAATTAAATTAATTTTTTTTGATTAGGATATTATGTTTTATAGCTTCAATCATATAAAATTACTCTGTAGAACGAATTATACATGTTTATTTGAACACAATATTTTGGTTATTATTTCCTAGTTGATAATAAATACCATATTATATTTCATATAATATATCCTGACTTCTTCATACAAGTGAACCGTCTATGAAGAGGTATTAAAATATACGGGTGCTTCCGCGGTACTATTTTATTTTAATACGAAACGTGGAACTATATCCACAAGAAATAAGTAACATCAAAATATCTTACAAATGGATCAGTTGAATTCATTACTTAATTAAATAATTTAGGGTCAACTGATTTGTAATAATGTGGCGCCTTATCCTTTTTTATATAAATAGGCAACGCCTTCTCAACATCATTCTTTACCTAATTAACATATACAGGATGTTCTGAAATTCATTCAAGAAAACTATACCACGGTGTAGAACTACAGAAAACAAACAAAAAAAGTTTAGTATAGTTTTTCGATATGACGCTTATTTTTTAAGATATAATCAATTAAACATTGATAAATTCAACCAATCGCAGGCGGGGCCACTACTGTGCTTCGGTATAACTAAATGTTGATAGTTTAAATTGTTTAAATTCATTAAGTGCGTCAGAATTACTTTAACAATATCAAATATACTACCCCGCCTCCTTACACTATGCGCTCTGTGATTGGTTGAATTTATCAATGTTTAATTGATTATATCTAAAAAATCAGCGTCAAATCGGAAAACTGTATTAAACTTTCTTGTTTGTTTTTTGCAGCTCTACACTGTGGTATAGTTTTCTTGAATTAATATTAGACCATCCTGTATATGTTGACCTGTATAAAATCTTTGTATTCTATACAATTTTGAAAGGACAAATTTATGTAACTTATCCGTTATCACATTAAAAGATCTTTAACGATACCTTTTTTTTTTAAATTTAACAGATCCAAATTTTATTGACATTTAAATATGTGGGCATACAATGTAGTATAGGAGAGTTAGTGCTTTTCTTTAAAATAATTTAACGTCGATTGTACCTCGGGGGGATCGTAAGAGGAATTAATTCTCAAGTATTAAAACCACTTTGGGACAATCAAATGCGCCTCTGCCGCCGTTTTTTTACAGAAGCAAGAATCTTTGTTTCCTAGAAATCTCCCCAACCGTTCAGTTTCATGGAAAGGTTGTTCAGAGCAATTGTAGGAAATAAACATGTTCACATGTCGGTTGATTTTTCGACAAAAATGCTCATGAGCAAACTTAACCTCCGCTGAATCTTGAGAATTAATCCCTCTTATGATCTCGCAAGGCATGATCAACGTTAAAATTTTGTTTAAAAATGACTTAAATTTCATTCTAAGTACACTCCCGTTCATAAAAATTGAACCAGTAGTTTATATATATTTAGTAATATATACGCTTAGAATATGGCTTACTGGTGGGTCAATTTTTATGAACGGTAGTGTACCTTGAACTAATATTGTCGTGCAGGTATATAATATACTGCATTCATGAGTTTTTTTACAATCACTCTAACTAAATCAGAGATTTCAGGTAAAAATTTATCGAGTTTATCTCCAATTAAATAAATATTTATTTGGTGTGACAAAATAATGCATTGAAAAAATAATCGATCAAGTGTGAAATAAACTCTTACTTTGTGGGTGTAGAAATATCCTATACAGAGAATCGAAATTTTTAATCCATATAAATAAAATTGAAGTGTCTGCCTGTGATTTCAAGATAAAGGATTCGATGTTTTAAGCTCAGTCAGCCTGTCTGTCTGTCCGGGCTAATCTCCGAAATGGCTAAACCGATTTTGACGGGACTTTCATTGGCATTTAGTGAACTTCTCAGAGAAATATCTAGGCTCGTATCGCAAGAGATAGAACAAAAATTTAAAGACAAATAATGTTCCCTTGTTTTGAAAATAAACTTTTGTTCGAAATTTTTTTTCCGTAAATTCAGTATATACCGGGTACTTAAGCAAATTAACTCAGTTATCATTGTTATTTTCACTTGTTATATGTTTAATTTCATAATTATAATGAATTTTCATGAAGTGATGACGACCCCATTATCAATAAAAAATTAGGCATAAAATGATTTCATTCAGGTATTTCTTCGTACGGGATTTCCCGTATAATTGATTGGCTGCTATACCTACTATCACAAACATGATAATAGATAATAGAAAAATTTTTTCAATAACTTTAAGATAACTTTGAACTATTAAATAAATAAATAAATAAGATATAATGAAAATGCGTTGTAATTATCATTAAAACATACCTTCAGTTATTTACTTATATCTACTGTTGTTAATTGAAATCACATTTTTTAATATATAAATTATGATTAATTTAGTTTTATCAAATCATTTTTAACGTCTACATTATTTATAACGTGTGTGAGAAAAATATTAAGTAAGCTTTCATCACAAACATCGAAACCGCAATCAGTATCGGCACCGGATACAATTTCATCAAACTATTCCTGTGGCAGGCAGTTCGATTGGGCTTTTTTTATAGGCTCTTCTAGCGAATTTCGTCGAACCTGAATGTGTTAGACGACACACTTCGTCTCTTTTAAAGATAGATATATACATCTTTTGGCATAAAATGTATTCAGCTTCGACCTTATGACCCATTGTATTCCCCCTACGACTTTAGTCTGACAATCTTGGTGATTCGCAGTTAAAGATGATGTGGTTGGACGTTTCCTCCTTCTTGCCGCATAGTCTGCACATAATGGATCCATTGTGTAGTCCTATTGTGTACAGGTCCTTGGTCCTAGATAGATAGATAGATCTTGGGGGTATGGATAGTATTGCACTTCTGTTGTATCCTTTTTCAGATTGAGTGCATCGATAGACTCTCGGATGCATTCCGTAACAGTATTTTCCCAAGATTTTGTCTCTTTTAAAACTCAGTTTAATAGTTTAATGGATCATTCGCTCAACTTTTCTCAGTCATATATCTCGAGAGATATTGGTTCTACGTAAATTTTATACTGAACATTTTTTAAATAGAATTAGCTAAGGAATAAATTTAATAATGACCTCTATTATCGTAAAATCAAAAGTTTACGAGATGTTTGAGAAAAACTGATTTTTGCAACCTTTGACCTTCAATAACTTTTGTTGCAAGCACGATTTCCTTATGAATTTTTTGCCATGTTTCCATAGCACCAAAACGAAGAGAACTTGGATAGAAAGATAGATAGATTGTAGAGGCTGCCCTGGACGGGCTACACTTCGACCATAAGGTCCATTGTGATACCTAAGGGTGTGCGGATGTGATTTGAGTGGAAGGAATTTTTGTGTATAGACTAGAAATTGGTAAGATATGCGGCTGCAGCCGACTATGATAGGAACTATGCCGATATTCATCTGGAGTTCGTGAAGGAAACTGCAGAAAACCTTCTCAAGTATAGCCGGTTAACCGCCCCTTTTTTTTCTTAATAATTGACAAACTGCCGATGTCGGGATTCGAACCCATAACCTCCCAGTTTCCAAGTAGGAATACTGCGCAGACATAACATCTTGGACCGCTTGGCCACTTGGACTGGTAAGAGAACTTGGAAAATCTCCACTTGTATTTTTTTCGAAGTTCATTTTTTTTGTACTATTCCACTGGGCTAGATTAAGTAACATTTAAGTATTTTCAAAAACAGTGTACTTACGGTTGATAGTACCTACAAATGATAAGACACATGGAAACCTATTCTTAATGTATTTTAATTATTATATTTACCCAAATCAGTCATATATTTTTATTTCAAATGATAACAATAGAATTTTGTGATCAAAATTATTACCATTTAATTATTATTATTTATTATTATCATATTTTATTAATGATTGTGAATATTTAAACGTTAAATAATGGCTAAGGTATGTTCAAATACAACTATACTATATATATATTTCAGGACGTATAATTGTTACGGAAGTCGTATTGTTATAAAATCGAACAGTTTACAACGTTTTCTTAATACGGTGTCGTTATTAGTTTCTAATTAAATCGCGTAGAATACAAATTATTAAGTTACGATGAAATTAAACTCACTTAAATAATATTAATATTAAGGTAAACACTACTATTAAGACACAAAAGTTTAATAAAATGATATAGTAGTGAAAATAATATAGGCAAACAGCACTATTACACCATAAAAAATAATTTCATTTTTAAAATAATATAGGCAATCAGTATTACACCGTAACATGTTCTCCTAATAATCATATTATCTATTGCTGTACAATAGAGCAGGATAGAAAACCTGTGCTATATCATTGACGCGCGTAACTTCAGTTACACGCTACAAAAGCCTCTGATCGGATTTTCATAACGCGCCAAAAGAAGTAAAAATTTAAACTTAGACCCCTTCTCCGAAACAATGAAGTGATTATGATGGATTTAAAAGTGAATGGTTTGATGTTGGGATCAAAATTGACGAGAAAGTTTATTGATACTATTGACAATGAAACCAAATTTGCGACGAGTGATATTTCTTATTACAAAATGTAGTCTAGGCAAATAAGGCCTACAACTCTACAGCTATTAAGTAGACGCGGGTACTTTTAAGTTATTTAATTCTTTTTTATTTTGGATGAAACTTTATTTGAAAGTAATAAAGCTATATTTTGTATACGCTATTTACAATTCTCGCAACAAAAGATTATTTCACTGATGTTTGACTAATTTATCCAAAGTAGTTATTTCTTGAAAAAACTTGAATGAATTTCTTTAATTTTGTATTGACTTTATTTATTCTCGACTCAGCAGCCTATCAACAGTTATCAAAAAATAATCAATAATTGTTTTAAACATTTCTTATCATTTTGAAGACATAATTATTAGGAAATGATTTGATGTTTTATTTTTTTTTAACAAAAATAAATAAATAAAATATATTTAAAAAATAAATAAATAAACTAAAATAAAACAGCTCTGCAGAATGAAAGGTATTAAATTGAGAATTTGCATAGACCTATCTTATTTGACATTCTAAGTACTGATTCAAAAGTCTGATATAAACATGTTTACGCGTCTAAAGATATTCCAATGGAAAGGACGCGAAAATCAGTGTTTTGCAAACATCTCATACAACTTCGAAAGGTTACCGGATTAATCACCGGACATTATAACCTACGAAATCACTTACACACAATACGATTCCACAATGGATCCATTAACTGCGAATCTCTCGATTACAGCAGATACAATATATTCAGGAAACTTGATAAGCTAGGACCTGGCTATTGCCAAGATATGGGAGGAGCGAATCTCGTTAAACAGAAGTAGAAGGAGGAGCATAATAGGCTATAAGGTCAAAGTGCAACACTGTTCATACCCCAAGATCTATCTATCTATCTAACTATGAATAACTCTTGAAGTTTGAGGAATTTGTACATGTTTTTAGTAATTTGTTTAGAAAGACACTTTTCCAGGGTTATCATAAATCTGACATCATTTTCGATGTTAGTTAATTTCTAGCTTGTATTAATAATTTTGTATTTATTTGAATTTTTTTGATATATTGTTTCAGGCAAAAATGGAAGCAACTGAACGCATATCACCCGACAAAGTAATATTTTCCGATTCACCAATAAATTCTGGAAAAGATTCCAATTCTAGTACATTGAGTGGATCGTGGTCAGATCATAGATCACGCTACAATCGTAGCCAATCTGTTACAGATGTTAATCATGATGAATACTCACCGGCAGAGATTCGTCGAATTCGTGAACGTTTAGTTCGACAGCATGCACCACCTCAACCATCACAATTACGCTTATTTACCCGAAAACAAAAGCTAACTTTAACATCATTAGCATTAGTTGATTTTATGAGTTTCTGTTCCATGTCAATAATGGCACCATTCTTCCCACGGGAAGCATCACAGAAAGGGATGAGTGATTTAACATCTGGTTTTGTATTTAGTTTTTACGCATTCATTATGTTTATATCGTCACCAGTATTTGGTAAAATTGTAAGTAATTAAGCCTTTAAATCTGTAGGTTATTTCAATTTGGAATGTGTCAAATATATGCCTGAATCATGCCATCAGCATGCCCCGACATGAGGAATTATATTCGTAAATCACCTAATGAATAAAGCCGCAAAACATGATTTTTCTTAGAGCCCTTCTGTGGATAAATTGAATCCGAAGCGCGGTTTAGCCCTTGTCAGACCAGGGAAAGACCACCTGATATGTGACGTTTTACGAATTTAACAAAGTTCAGAAATATAATTTCGTCCCCTATATCACAAATTAAATAAATCTGATCGACAATAAAGTTCATTGGGTCAAATTTATAGAGATTGCAAAAAAAAAAGATCAAAATTGGTTGTTGTCCTGGCAGACTAGACAAAAATTAGACTTGTGCTTTAAAATTTCAAAATTTGTCCCAATTCCTACAGTTATTTGTATTTTATAAATACGTATTTCGACTACAAAGTAGTCATCTTTAGCATATCTTCGATTCTTGAACATATCTTCGATTCCATATCTCGGAAATACTTAATTACGATTAACTAATTCATACTGATGATGACTACTTTTGCAATCGAATAATTGATCAAGGAATTCCGGAGTGTTGACTTTCTGCAGTTGTTGCAAAATTTTTGACACTTTCCACATATAAAACAACAAATATTAATTTTTGCTTAACTATTCTGTGTTTTAGCTACCTAAAGTAGGCGCAAAAGTATTGTTTATGTCTGGCATGTTTTTAGCCGGAGTTTGTAATTTAATTTTTGGGTAAGTGCGGCCAAATATATTTCAAAGTTTTATCAATAAATTAGAATAAGCATAGACATGGTAACCAAATCGCATTGACCAATCGCCCCCCTCCTCTTTAATATTTGAATAAATATAACCAAAAAACTCTTTCATTGAATATTTGGTTTTGGAAAATAATTTTGGCTAGCTATTAATAAAAACAATTTACATACGTAATTGTGGACGAATCTGTTTTGATGTCGGTATTATTTTTCAGACTTTTAGAATTCATTGACAATTACAATCTCTTCGCGACATGTTGTTTTGTAATACGAGGCATGGAAGCACTTGGGGCAAGTGCGTATTCAACTGCAAGTTATGTATTTGTAGTAAATACATTTCCAAATTCAATTGGATCTGTTTTGGTGAGTATATCAAAAAAATCTATCGTCCAAAGCTTTTATATTTATATATGGTTATTGTAATTTTTAGGGTATTTTAGAGACGTTCGTAGGCTTAGGAATGAGTACAGGTCCAGCAATTGGTGGTCTACTTTATTCGGTATGCATATGCGTTAATAAAATTGTATCCTAAATAGATTGTGGCTAAAATTGCGTACTTTGGGTCGTTATTTATTTATGATGTACATTGTAGTTACTCTCCTGTGAATACCAGGATATGTACGAGTAAGAGGAAATTAAATAGCAGAATAAAGACCAGAGCCGCCGATTTTCTACTTAGAAGGATGTTTCTACCACAGACAACTCAAAAGGAGGCTTATAGACTTGGAAAGGATTGTCATTGCTGATTTTATGGAGAGGCAGAAGAAAGTCTGAAACACATCTTCGGGGAATGAGATGCCTTTATATAAAAGATAATTGAAAGTAACCAAAGCTATCATCTGTAAATCTAATTCAGATAATTTTCTGCCTAAGGCAAAGGTCTGGAAAGGTTTTTCTCTAGGCTAAGATTGCTCAGAATATATCTTTTAAGACGCAGTTCATCATACTCTCTTAAATAACTGACTACCGTGGTGTTGAAGTAAGGTAGCCAACAAACTCTACCTACCGCTTGCAAAACTTAGATTATAAGATTCATCCATTTCTTTTCGAGGGCTCTTAATAATAAATAACGATTCTGAAGTCAATAAAAGTGATTTTAGCCACAATTTAAGAAAGAATATAATGATAATTACGTACTTTTTTTATTATATATTTGTTTTCTAGGTAGCTAGGCGGTTTTGGATTACCATTCTATGTTTTGGGTGTTTTAATGGTAATCGTTGTGCCCATAAACTTTTATCTACTACCAGCAGCAGATGATTGTAATATAGGTGGGAAAACAAGTTCAATATTTGATCTATTAAAATTACCATCAGTTCTAGTCACTGGTTTTGTTGTGATAATCGTTTCCAATACATGGGGATTTTTGGATCCAACTCTCGAGCCACACTTACGTGGGGTAATTATTAATTATATGTATTCACTGAGACAACAGGCTTTGCTAATTGCTGAGTGTGCCAGAATATGCAGGCCTTATCTTTTATAGAAACAAATTTGTACGCCATATAAATTAAAAATTATTTTTCAGCTTCATCTGTCTCCAGAAAAAATTGGATTAGTGTTTTTATTATTTTCCGCCTTATATGGGATATCATCACCTGCATGGGGTTGGTTAGCGGATAAATGTAACAACCATTGGTCTATGATGGTAATAGGATTATTGTTGTGTACAGGTGGCCTTTTACTTTTGGGCCCATCACCGTACCTTTCATCTTATTTAAATCGGTAAAAATGTCTAATAGCAGCGTATACTAGAAGGTTTTTTTTAGTGCATTCTAATCTTCCGAAGTTTGAAATAGGGAGATTAAAAGGCTCTGAAATCAACCAATATACTCACTCTAAATATCACTCTAAACATTTTGTTTTCTTATTTAATCTTTGGATTTTATTTCAGTTCCATTTGGTTAGATTTAATTGGTTTATCCATATTGGGTATATCAGTAGCTTTAACATTGTTACCAACATTTCAACGAGTATTATCCAGTGCCGTGTAAGTGTTGTTTCATTATTGGACCTTCCACAAACTTTATGGAAAATGGCTCTTCCATTTTTAGAGAAATTTGTATATTGATCAGGAGGTTATAAACCACAAGTACTTACTCAAATTCATATAAATGGATTGGGAGCCATTTTTCATACATTATTTTTTTACACAAATTTTGATAAATGATTGTAATTTTATAGTGAAGGTGGATTTCCAGATTCATTGTCAACGTGTAGTCTTGTGGCAGGATTATGGTCATGCATGTATGCATTAGGGGAAGTTTTAGGTCCTGCTTTAGGTGGAATACTATTAGAACATGTTGGATTTCCTATGGCTGCCACAATTCAAGCTTCAATGAGCTTTACATTGGTAATAAATGGTTTTATATTTGTATATAAGTGTTCTGCAGATGATTATAACACTTCTTTCGTTCCAATTGTTACAGGCAATTTTAACTTTATTGTACTTTACATTAAAGTCAGCATTTACAAAACGTGATAATTCTTCCGATAGTGGTATAAGTGGTTCATGGAACAGCTCTCTAAGTGATGATGAAATAATGAATGAGAAACAGCCTTTATTAGGTGAAACAAAAAAGGGTCAGACAGAAACTTTAATGTATACAAATGAAAAGGAAATTTATAATAATATGAGGAGTTTATATTACGTAAGTATCAAAAAGACGAAGAGAAAACCTTGTTGCTCACAGGCGTCAGTTGTTTTCAACGTGTAAAATTGTACGGATGCCTTCTGAATTGAACAGCCCTTTTCGAAGATGCTCTAATTAGTTATTAATGGTCGTGGTCGGAAGTCCTTATTAATAATATAAGGGTGTATTCGTTTGGGCGCTTACATGCTGTCATCGCCACCAAGCGTTGTTTTAAGTGTTCATCTTGACGCTCGCTGTGTATGCTGACCGGTCAGTTTAGGGGGTTTTGTTTTGTTTTTTAGTGCTTTTGAAGTCACTCAAACAAACATTATATTGCTTGCAAAACAACAAAACTGTTTTCATACTCCATATTAAATATTGATGACAACTGACGCTTGCACGTTCTTATAATGCTAAAATGGCTGACATTTTCAAGAGTAGAGTTTACGGCACGAATAACTAAGAAATATTAAATATGTTGTCAAATCTCTTACATTTTCTATCTCATAATATAAGGACGTAAATCTTTTTTTAAATTGTTTTATTTTTTAGGCTCAAGAAACTGACGAAGTTACAGATGTAAGAAAAATGATGAGTATTACAGGCGGAGGTGCTTGTGAATTATAAACGAAAAGAAAAAAATCCCAAATAGTGTAAATTATTTCATAAATAATATTATATTTATGAAGCATTTCTTTATGTTTTGTAGAATTTTAAATAATGTTAAAAAAAAGTACGTGCAGTAAAAAACAAACACTGCACGTACGTTATATTTATAAAACACAAATAAAAAACGTAATAAACGGTTATATTTTCAATAATATAAATCTCTTATTTGATCCCAAAATATCCAGAGTTGAGTATTAAGTATTGAGTATGCAAAGTATGAGAACCGGCAATGTTGCTTATATTTATCTACCGGAGCTCTTTCTTTCCTCTCGAGAGCGGAATGTCAAATCGAAATCAAATCGGAACGCCACAATTTGACCATGAATTGTTAAAGAACTCGACGAGACAAATCGAAAGTAAAGAATAAAATTTGTCGATATCTCACTTAGTTTTGGAGATATCGATTGGCTCTGATAGTGAATTTCGTCCACAAGATCCTGAACGTATTAGACAACACATTTTGTCTCTTTTAAAGATAGAGAGATCTTGTGAGTCTGGTGAGATTCGCTTCTCCCATATCTTGGCAATGACCAGGAGCTTGCTTATCAGATTTTCCTTCATAAGTTCGGAGTGAGATGAACCGAATATCTTGTATCTGCTGTAATCGAGAGATTCGCAGTTAAAATGAAGTGGCTGAACGTTTCCTCCGACTCGTCACACAGTCTACCCATAATGAATCCATTGTGGAGTCCCATTGTATACAGGGTGCTTTCGTAGGTGATAATGCCGGGTAATGAATCCGGTAGCTTTCCGAACATGTATCTTGTTCAGGTTGAGTGCATCGAGAGACCTCTTGGATGCATTCCTTAACAGTATTTTCCTGAGTTTTTGTTAAACTCAGTTTAATCCATCGTTGCCCCAACTTTTCTCAGCCGTATATCTCGAGAACTATTGATCCTACGTGAATTTTGTATGAGATCTTTTCTGTGCAAAATTAATTAGTGAATAAATTTGATAATGACCTCTATTAACGTAAATAAGTACTCTTACTTATCAATAGCTTGTAATCTTACAGGTCGACATAAACCTGAAACTATGAAGTTTAACAGTTTATTGCAACGTTCGCAAAACTTTTTACAGCCATATATCTCGAAAGCTATTGATCCTTCGTAAATTTTGTACATGACCTTTTTTAAATAGCTAAGGAATAAATTTAATAGTCTCTGTTAACGTAAAACCAATAGTTTATGAGATGTTTGGAAAAAAAAACCCGGCTTTCGTGACCTTTGACCTTCAATAACTTTTATTTGCAAGCGTGATTTCGTTATGGACTTTTTGCCATGTTTTCATAGTACCAAACTCTCCACTTGTATTTTTTAAAAGGTAAGCTCATTTATTTGTGCTATTTCACTGGGCTATATTAAGTAACATTTAAACATTTTCAAAAAGAGTGTACACTCCCGTTCAATAAAATTGAACAGATCTGAACCGAATCAATCTCTCATAATTTTGATTATTCTTGTAGTAATTGTTTTTTACTATACTTCCATTTCTTTTTCACACTTAAAATATATACTACTCATCTTTGTTTATAAATGAATCAATATACAGAGAGTTACAAAAGTGAGGAGTTGTATGAAATGTAAGAAAATTAACATTTCAAGTCTGTTCAATTTTATTGAACGGGAGTGTACTTACGGTTGATAGTACAAATGATAAGACACATGAAAACCATATTTTGAATGCATTTTAATTATTATATTTTTATGCAAATCAGTCATACATTTTTTTTTCATATGGCAACAATATAATTTTGTGATCAAAATTATTACTATTTAATTATTATTAAGTATTAGGTATCATATTTTATTAATGATTGTGAATATTTCGACGTAAAATAATGGCTAAGGTATGTTCAAATACAACAAAACTATATTTATATTTCTGGAAGTATAATTGTTACGGAAGTCGTATTGTTGTAATTGATATTGTTGTCGTTATTAGTTTCTAATTAAATCGCGTGGAATACAAATTACTCAGTTAAGACGAAAGTAAATTTACTTGCGAATTGTGAAATTAAATAAAAATTTATTTTAAAAAAAAACTGTGTGTGTACGCACGTAATAAGTTATACCTCTTTTTAAATAATTTATTAAAATAATATTAACTAAGGTAAACACTACTATTAAGACACAAAAGTTTAATAAAAAATTACCATACCCCAAGATCTATCTATGAATAACTGGGAAAACTGTACAAGTTTGAGGTGTTTTTATATATTTTAAGAAATTTGTTTAGAAAAAAACCTCTCCATGGTTGAAAGTTGTTTATCTTAATCTGAAATCATTTTCGATGTTAGTTAATTTCTAGCTTTCTCTAATAATTTTGTATTTATTTGAACATTTTTGATATATTGTTTCAGGCAAAAATGGAAACAACTGAACGCATATCACCCAACAAAGTAATGTTTTCCGATTTGCCACAAAATTCTGGCAAACATTCCAATTCTAGTACATTTAGTGCATCGTGGTCAGATCATAGATCACGCTACAATCGTAGCCAATCTGTTACAGATGTTAATCATGATGAATACTCACCGGCAGAGATTCTTCGAATTTGTGAACGGTTAGTTCGACAGCATGCACCACCTCAACCATCACAATTACGCTTATTTACCAGAAAACAAAAGCTAACTTTAACATCATTAGCATTAGTTGATTTTATGAGTTTCTGTTCCATGTCAATAATGGCACCATTCTTCCCGCGGGAAGCATCACAGAAAGGGATGAGTGATTTAACAACTGGTTTTGTATTTAGTTTTTACGCATTCATTATGTTTATATCGTCACCAGTAATTGGTAAAATTGTAAGTAATTAAGCCTGTAAATTGTTGTTATTTTAAAAATATGTACCGAAGAAATTCTATTCGCAAATCACCTAATGAATAAAGTCGCAAAACCTTGAATAAAGTTCAGAGTCCTTCTGTTGATAAACTGAATCTTATTTTGAAAGAAGAACGGTTTTGAATTTGCCAGACCAGATACTTCATACGAATTTAACAATGTTCAGAAATAAATTTCATGACTCATTGAATAAATCACAAATTGAATAAATCTGATTGACAATAAAGTTCATTAGGGTCAAATTTATAGAGATTGAAAAAAATATTATCAAAATTGGCTGTTGTCCGGGCAAACTAGACGGACATTAGACATATATCTTTAAATTTCAAAATTTGTCCCAATTCCTACAGTTATTTGTATTTTATAAATACGTATTTCCACTACAAAGTAGTCATCTTGAGACACGCACCAAATTAGCAACGCAGTAACATATCTTCGATTCCATATCTCGGAAATACTTACGATTAACTAATTCATACTGATGATGACTTAACTATTTTGTTTTTAGCTACCTAAAGTAGGCGCAAAAGTATTGTTTATGTCTGGCATGTTTTTAGCCGGAGTTTGTAATTTAATTTTTGGGTAAGTGTTGCCAAATATATTTCAAAGTTATATCAATAAATTAGAATAAACATATAATAAATGCTAACCAAATCCTATTGACTTTGGATTAACTACAAAAGGATCTAATTTAACACGAAATCTTTACCCCCCCCCCCCTTTAATATTTGAATAAATATAAACAAAAAACTCTTTCATTGAATGTTTGGTTTTGGAAAATAATTTTGGCTAGCTATTAATAAAAACAATTTACGTACGTAATTCTGGAAAAATCTGTTTTGATGTCGGTATTATTTTTCAGACTTTTAGAATTCATTGACAATTATAAACTCTTCGCGACATGTTGTTTTGTAATACGAGGTATGCAAGCACTTGGAGCAATTGCGTATTCAACTGCAAGGTATGTATTTGTAGTAAATACATTTCCAAATTCAATTGGAGTTGTTTTGGTGAGTATATCAAAAAAAATCTATCCCTCAAAGCTTTTATATTTATAATATTGTTATTGTAATTTTTAGGGTGTTTTAGAAACTTTCGTAGGCTTAGGAATGAGTACAGGTCCAGCAATTGGTGGTCTACTTTATTCGGTATGCATATGCGTTAATAAAATTGTATCGTAAATAGATTGTGGCTAAAATTGCGAACTTTGGATCGTTATTTATTTGTTTAATTGGTAAGCAAACAGCTACACATTTGAGACGATCTTTGTGGTTTTTTTTTAAAGCTGACTATCTCCAGCATGATGTGCATCGCAGTTACTCTCCTGTGAATAACAGGACGTATTGGAATAAGAGGAAAATAAATAGCAGATAGTATATATGAGAAGCAAAGAAGGCTGTTTCTACCACAGACAACTCAAAAGAAGGCAACAAATCTAGACTTGGGAAGGATTGTCATTACAAATTTTGTGGAGAGGCAGAGGAAAGTCTGGAACACATCTTCAGGGAATGAGATTCCCTTATATAAAAGATAATTTGATGTATGCAATTGGGAATATATCAAATTGTGGAAAGAAAGCTATCAAAAGGTTAAATTCTAGGCTAAGATTGCTCAGAATAGATCTTTTAAGACGCAGTTCATCTTGTTTCCTTAATTAACTGACCACCGTGATGCTGAAGTCAGGTGTCAATATACTCTAACTATGGCTTGCAAAACTTAGATTAGTTTCACCCATTTCTTCTCGGTGGTTCTTAATAATAAATAACGATTCTAATGTCAGGATTTTAGCCACAATTTTAGAAAGAATATAATGATAATTACGTACTTTTTTTATTATATATTTGTTTTCTAGGTAGCTAGGCGGTTTTGGATTACCATTCTATGTTTTGGGTGTTTTAATGGTAATCGTTGTGCCCATAAACTTTTATCTACTACCAGCAGCAGATGCTTGTAATATAGGTGGGAAAACAAGTTCAATATTTGATCTATTAAAGTTGCCATCAGTTCTAGTCACTGGTTTTGTTGTGATAGTCGTTGCCAATACATGGGCATTCTTGGACCCAACTCTCGAGCCACACTTACGTGGGGTAATTATATATTTTTTATATTCACTAAAGCAATAAACCCATCCATATACATGTCACATTTTGGTATGGGTCAATGGATATATTTTCACTAATTGGTATTCCTTCGAGAATCCAAAGTATGACAGTCCGAATTAAAGGAAGCTCTGCATTTGAAGATGTGCCAATTGGATTTTTACATTTCTTCATCAGCAAAGAACGCAATTGAATATCATTTGTGTGACATTCACACAAATAAAGCAACCGGCTTCGCCAATTACTGGCATTGTCATAATATGAAATACTTATCCTTTATAGAAACAAATTTGAACGCCATATAAATTATAAATTATTTTTCAGCTTCATCTGTCTCCAGAAAAAATTGGATTAGTATTCTTATTATTTTCCGCTTTATATGGGATATCATCACCTGCATGGGGTTGGTTAGCGGATAAGTGTAACAACCATTGGTCTATGATGGTAATAGGATTATTGTTGTGTACAGGTGGCCTTTTACTTCTAGGCCCATCACCGTACCTTTCATCATATTTAAATCGGTAAAAATGTCTAATAGCAGCGTATACTAAAAGATTTTTTTTAATGCACTTTAATCATCCGAAGGTTTGTTTTAGTGCATTCTAATCTTTCAAAGTTTGAAGTTGGGAGATTAAAAGGCTCTGAAATCAACCAATATACTCACTCTAAATATCACTCTAAACATTTTGTTTTGTTACTTAATCTTTGGATTTTATTTCAGTTCCATTTGGTTAGATTTAATTGGTTTATCCATATTGGGTATATCAGTAGCTTTAACATTGTTACCAACATTTCAACGAGTATTATCCAGTGCCGTGTAAGTGTTGTTTCATTATTGGACCTCCCACAAACTTTATGGAAAATGGCTCTTCCATTTTTAGAGAAATTTGTATTTTGATCAGGAGGTTATAAACCACAACTACTCAAATTCAGATAATTGGATTGGGAGCCATTTCTTTCGGGTTTGAGAGGGGAGGAAAATCCTTTCACACAAATTTTTATAATTGATTTTAATTTTATAGTGAAGGTGGATTTCCAGATTCGTTGTCAACGTATAGTCTTGTGGCAGGATTATGGTCATGCATGTATGCATTAGGGGAAGTTTTAGGTCCTGCTTTAGGTGGAATACTATTAGAACATGTTGGATTTCCTATGGCAGCCACAATTCAAGCTTCAATGAGCTTTACATTGGTAATAAGTGGTTTTATATTTGTATATAAGTGTTCTGCAGATGATTATAACACTTCTTTCGTTCCAATTGTTACAGGCAATTTTAACTTTATTGTACTTTACATTAAAGTCAGCATTTACAAAACGTGATAATTCTTCCGATAGTGGTATAAGTGGTTCATGGAACAGCTCTCTAAGTGATGATGAAATAATGATTGAGAAACAGCCTTTATTAGGTGAAACAAAAAAGGGTCAAGCAGAAACTTTAATGTATACAAATGAAAAGGAAATTTATAATAATATGAGGAGTTTATATTACGTAAGTATCTAAAAGGCGGAGAGAAAACCTTGTTGCTCATAGGCGTCAGTTGACCAGTTGAACATTGATGACAACTGACGCTTGCACGTTCTTATAATGCCAAAACGGCTGACATTTTCAAGAGTAGAGTTACGGCACGAATAACTAAGAAATATTAAATATGTTGTCAAATCTTTTACATTTTCTATCTCATAATATAAGGACGTAAATCTTTTTTTAAATTGTTTTATTTTTTAGGCTCAAGAAACTGACGAAGTTACAGATGTAAGAAAAATGATGAGTATTACAGGCGGAGGTGCTTGTGAATTATAAACGAAAAGAAACAATCCCAAATAGTGTAAATTATTTCATAAATAATATATATATGAAGCGTTTCTTTATGTTTTGTAGACCTTATTACAGAACGTATATTATATTACAGAATTTTATGTTATAAATAATACGCAAAGAATAAAAAAAATAAAAATAAAATTTAAAAATATAAAAATTAAATGCTTTCATACTTTGTATTTATAAAACACAAAAAACGTAATAAACGGTTATATTTTACGCTTCGACTCATTTTTGCCACATTATTTATGGTCCCGGTACCTTGTGCACATGGCCAAGAACTTTTGTTGATGAAACTGACTCCTATGCGTGAGATCCGTATCACATTTGATCGATTATTTTTGACAATTTTATCGGAATTAAACGATACATCACGATCAAATATTATTGAATTGGTGGCTAATTATTATTGGCCAGAATATAAGCGTGTGATTGGTTTAAACGTAAATAATCCGGTAGATTTGTACCGATTTCTGTCATCAGGTTATGTTGACGTTTTATTCGGCAGGTTAATCTTAGAAGTCATTCGTGGAAAATTGAAAACTTAATAAAGATAAATGAATATTATATTTTTATTTAATCTGTTTTAATATAATTAAGAAAACCAACAACGTAATCAATTTTGGGATAACATAAATTAGCATAATAATATGCAACGTATTTCCAAATCGTATCTGTATTCTTAATCTGCGGTTTTTTTTTTAAAGAAAATGTATTTGAATATGATAGGGTTAGTGTGAAATAATTCGATTTTCCCTACAATAGTTATTTTAAATTTATGTATTCGTTGTTTTATTTTTTGTAGGAAAATGAGTTTTAAATATCCAATTTTTATAGTATTATCAATTTTATTGATACAATCTGTTCCACATGAAGGTGCCAAAGGTAGCAAAAAAACAAAATCGGTAACAACACATTTAGATGCCAAGTGGAATGCAACACCGATTGTATTAGAAGTAGCTGAATATCTTGCCGATGAAAATATCGATTCGTTTTGGAATTTTGTTGATGCAATTTGTAATCTAGAAAAACCTTTAGTGGAAATTGGTATTTCAGAAATATTTTATAATCGGAGTCGAATAAATAATTGTGTGGTTTTGTTTTTTTAGAAAATGATAAAGAACGTTACGAAGTTGTTATTTCGGAAGCATCGAAATTTTTATCAATTCCCGAAATATCACTTTTAAAGTTCGGATTATCGTTACATATTTACTCACCGAAAGTAGAAATGTTCGATCAGATGACTAAACAAAGGAATTTACCCGAATGTGATACTGTAGCGGATGTTGGTGGGAAATTAGCTTGTGGTGTTGAAGAGATGAATACACTTATTAAACAAGTAAGTAATTTGTTTTGCATATCAATGAAAATAAGATTTTGATTCGAATTAATTCGAACAGAAAATGTTTGCGTTTCCCATCCCGTTTGGCGAGAGTTTAAGGGTGCTATCTAGCATAGTACCAAAAAAAACAAGTGTCTTATCGACATTTTTCAAGACTATAAATTCGTAAATTTTTTGCAATTTGGATAGTGTTTTTTGTACTTCTTTTCAATTTATATTACAAATTTTGAAACGGCAATTGAAAAGAGAACACCATTAAGCTCCCTCCAAAAGAGGAGCTGTATGGGTTGGCAAATTTTCTTGCGAATATTTCGGCGTAACAACAATCTTTACTAATGATTTTTGTTTTGTTTTATAGACTCCTCAAGGAAAAATCGAAACTTTTGCTTTAGATCATCATTTCATAGGATCTGAAAACAATTCGCTATCTGTGGTACTGTATGGCGAATTGGGTACTGCAGAATTTGCACGATTTCATCGTGCAATAAAACAACATGTACTTAATGGAAAAGTTGATTATGTTATTCGTCATTTCGTAAAAGTAAGTAGTGAAATAATCTTAATTTCAACCAGTTCTCAGATTTTTTCCCCAAAACTATGATTCATTTATGTATTTGGTCCAATTATCACCTTTCTTCCATTTTTTGTGTGAAAATTTAATTTTAGAATCGACCGAATCGAAGACTCCGTCTTTCTGGTTATGGTGTTGAATTACAAATGAAATCTACCGAATACAAAGCACAAGATGATACTAAAATCAAGGAAGATGGATCGAACGATGATCAAAGTGCTGAAGATGAAGATGAAGAGGTTGATGGATTCAATGTTTTTAAATTAAAGTAAGATATACTTTAATAGCTTTGTCAGGAATTATGTCAAAAATTACCCCCTTGTAAATTTGGAACTAAAGAAGCTACAGTGCACTTTTCTCTCTTCCAGATCTCTTTATCCCGATATGTCATCAAACTTAGACAAATTTCGTCAATTCTTAATTGAATCATCGAGTGAAATGGCCCCATTAAAAGTATGGCAATTCCAAGAGTTAAGTTTACAAGCCGCCGAACGTATAATGCAATCACCAAAAGAGGAAGCCTTACACGTGTTAACATACATCGCACAAAATTTCCCAATGCAAGCGAAGTCGTTAGTGCGAACTGTTGTTAATAACGATTTAAAAAAGGAAATTAAATTGAATCAAGAACTATTCAGTAGCAATTTAAATTTACAACCCTCCGATACAGCGCTATTCATCAACGGAATGTTTTTCGATTTGGATATTGTCGATATCATTTCATTATTCGAAATAATTCGACAAGAACAGCGTGTTATGCAAGGTCTATATAATATTGGTGTTAGTAATAAGAAAATGTCTGCACTATTGGAGCTGGATTTGAATGAAGCCAGCAGTGGTGGACAAGAATTCGCAATTGATATCCGTGATTCAGCCATCAATTGGATTAATGATCTCGAAACTGATTCTAAGTATCGAGGATGGGGTACAAGTTTAATGGATTTACTACGTCCAACATTTCCCGGAATGTTACGAAATATACGAAAAAATTTATACAATTTAGTTTTAATTATTAATCCAGCATCGTTGGAAGCGAAACCGTTGTTAAAACTTGCCGAATCGTTTGTAGTTCATCTTGCCCCGTTACGAGTGGGAGTTGTGTTTGCTGTCGATGATTCGCAAGACAGCTTGGGCAAAAGCAATGCTGATATTGCTATGCTGTGTGCATATAATTATGTGGCTCAAAATAAAGATGCCGAACAAGCGTTAGGATTTTTAACAGAAGTGTATTCAAAAGTTGACAAAGAATTAACAGCCGAAGATGTTATTTCAATTTTTAAAGAGTTACATCCTCGTGTAGATATTGATGAGGTGTTTGGAGAGGATTCCGATTATGATTTTGGACGACATTTAGCTAAAGATTTCGTTCAACGGACTGGTTTAACGACCCCCTCTGTCCTAATGAATGGAATACCTCTGTTACAATCACAATTAAATGCGGATGAATTTGAAGAAGCTGTTCTGACGGAAGTCATGCAACAAACTCCCATTTTTCAGAAAGCTATTTATCGTGGAGAATTTTCCGATCGACACAATACTGTTGACTACTTAATGGATAAGCCAAATGTTATGCCACGATTAAATCAACGAATTCTGACACAAGATTCGTCACAATTTTTGGACATGACTGGATCGCCGGTGACATTAGACGTATCGAAATTGTTACAAGCATCCAATCGGGATTTAACGGCAACAGCTGTTGAAAATTTTAAATATTTTTCGATAAGTAAAAAAGAAGAATCTTTGAAAATGTTAACATTTTGGGTGATTGGTGATTTAAATTGCCCAAAAACACGGGATTTGTTAGCTTCGGCCTTAGCATATGCGGTAAGATAATGTTTTATAGGAATTCTCTGACGTAAAATTCTTTGATAGTTTTGGTCAGAACGCTACACAATCTGTTATAAAATTATTCAATGAATTTCTCCTAGAATTTTCTTTTGAAAACATCTCCAATTTGTGTTTGTTTTTTACAGAAATCAAATAGTGAAGCGCGAGTGGCATTTATTCCAAATGTTCAAAAAGATAAACCTGGTCAAGATCAACTATTAAATAAAATTGCTTTGGCAAGTGTACAAGCATTATCGCCAGCCAAAGCATTAAGTTTCCTGTTAACAATGTTACGAGAAAACGAAATTTCACGTGATTTATCGAAATATCCAGTAAGTTTTTTTAAAATGGCGTTGTCAAAGATTATTCAGAGCTCGATAAACTAGGAGTGTATTCGTTTTGGGCTCCGTAAGAAAACCCCACAGTCTATTTTTACTCATACCAATGCATATTTTGTATCTTTTGCGGTTAAAGTTCTCAAGAAGATTCTTGGCCTGCCTGAGCCCTTGCAGGTTCCTCTAGACTGTGACTTTCTTATTATCTTCTTCCATTCTGATCTCTTCTCAATAAAAGTGATCACCCAGTTCGCAGAATGGCTCCGACCTTGTAAGGGATGTTGATGATCTCTTCCTCTCTAGATCATCCGCCATTTCATTCCCCTCTCTTCCCACATGTCCTGGGACGCAGTGAAGGGCGACTTTGTTATTCTTGAACTGTTACGCCATCTTTGAACTGATGGCGTAACGAACGATCTTTTAGTGAACCGAGTATATTTTAGATGGTAAGTTTATGTATCGATTAATAATTTTTAGGACGAAATAAAAGCTATTGTTCACGATCAAGAAATCTATTTAAAAATGTTACGAGTTTACTGTCAACGTGTATTAAGTTTTGGTCCCGGACAACGTGGTGTTATCGCTAATGGTCGTCTGTTGGGTCCATTAAACGATGATGAAACATTAGATTTAGAAGATTTTGTGTTACTTGAACGTCATAGTATGAGTTCGTATGGTGATAAAATTTTAAAATCGTTAAAAAAATTGAGTGATGATGACGACAGTGGTAAGTGTTTATTAATTGAACACTCGGTATATTTTTATAAATTATATAGAGTGTTTATTGAAAATGTTTCTTTTGTTTTTAGATTTAACAAGTAATCAAATGCTTCGATTAATACCACTTCTAGTATCACGACCACAAAGTCGATCACGTTTCGAAATCAATTTCTTTAGTGATGATCATAGTGTGTTAAAATTACCGGCGGCAAATCCAAGTAAACCAGCATTCGAAATTGCTGCAATTGTTGATCCCGTATCTAGAGGTGCTCAAAAATTAGGACCCATTTTAAATAATTTACAAATGATGTTAAATTGTAATATTCGTGTGTTTTTAAACAGTGTTGACAAGTGTAGTGATATGCCATTGAAAAGGTTTGTACCGCTTAGAAATAATCCTGCGCCATTCGATTGTAGTTCAGAAATATATGTTTTCATATTACAGCTTCTATCGTTTTGTCTTGGAACCAGAAGTTTTATTTACTGTAAATGGAGCACATTCTGCTGGACCCATTGCTCGATTTTCGGGTATGCCAACAGCACCATTGCTAACACAAAATATGCACGTACCAGAAAATTGGTTGGTAAATGTTGTTCGAGCTGTACATGATTTGGATAATATTCGATTAGAAGATATCGAATCAGTAGTCCATAGCGAATACGAATTAGAATATTTACTATTAGAAGGACACTGCTTCGAAACGTCAACAGGAGCTCCACCACGTGGATTACAAGTTACTCTGGGCTCCGAATCAAATCCTGTTTTAGTTGATACAATTGTTATGGCTAATTTGGGATACTTCCAATTAAAAGCAAATCCTGGTGCATGGATTTTACGATTACGTCAAGGGCGTAGTGCTGACATCTATGATATTATTAGGTATTCAAACTTATGAGTACCCTTTTTTTTAGAGTATCTTTTAATATTGATCATTTTAGTCATGAAGGCAGTGACACACCAACAAATTCTACAGACATTAAAGTGGTAATTAGTTCACTGCGATCGAATATTTTGAAGTTAAAAGTGGCCAAAAAACCTGATATGAAGCATATGGATTTATTAAATGAAGAAAAATCAAATTCTGGTATTTGGAATTCCATCACAAGGTACTGTGTATTATTGTTTAAGGATTAAGTTTACAAAAAAATCGCTAATTAATGACGTATCACCCACCCAAAGCGCATATACATCCGTAATTATTCATATTCAGGTGTTATTTCGAGATTTTTTCGGTTTGTCAAAGATTACAAAAGGCGCCAGCATACTTATATATGTGAATGAGTGAGTGAGATATTGGGGATTTCATATACTGCACCTCTAGGAATGAAAGATCTAGATTGGATCTAGAGATGATGGATTTAATCCGCAATCTGAATCGGATTCAGGTTGTACAAGAACACCGTATTGCTTGAGAAAGTATTCTGGAACATCCTCCATATGTTTAAACCTACAATCACTCTTATTTTCCAAGTACAACTTTCTGAGCACCTGTTTTTTTTTTTTGTATCTTCCTCGTTTAAAATTACCGAAAAGGTTTTTTGCCTGCCAAACTCTATCTTTCAAAGTGTGACTCTGTTGGTGTCTTCACCATTCTTTACCTGTTCTCAGTAGAAGTGATGTTCTAAGCGGGAGAAAGACTCTGGTCCTACGAGGAGCTTTTAAGAACCATTTCTTACTAGACTGAAGGGTCCTCTTTTTCTCTGTTCGCGTCTGATCACTGCTAAGCCGCAGAAAGGATCTTTTCTTCCAAGACTGAAGTTACCGAGAAGGTTTTTTGTTTGACTGACTCTTGGGAGGTTTCTCCAGAATGTAACTTTGTTGGCGTCTTCATTATTTTTTATCTATTTCTTCCAAGTCTTAGAAAGGTTTTTTGATCCACATATTCTACTACTCAGAAGATGTTGATTCTATAGTTTTTGCTTCAATTTTTGATCACAAATGGATGGGTGCTACGTCAATACAAAAATTTCACTTTAGCGAAATTATTAAACAGCTTCCTTCTACGCTTCGCAATATTTATTTTTTATTTGGAACAAAATTAATCTTTTATTTTTAACAAAAAAATTATTTAAATTTTATTTCGTTTTATGCATGGCAAAAACAGTGCGATCAATAAACTAAAACGGTAATTAGTTTTTCGTTTAAAGAAAATCCAATATTTTCTACTAATTTTGCATATAATTAACGATTAAATTCTAGCTCGTTTGGAAGTGGAACGGATGAAGAACAAGAGGAAAAAATTAATATATTTTCACTTGCATCCGGTCATTTGTATGAGCGTTTCTTAAAAATTATGATGTTGTCAGTATTAAAACATACAAAAACCCCTGTGAAATTTTGGTTTTTGAAAAATTATCTTTCGCCACAATTTAAAGTAAGTTATAATTTTATATACTACTTGCTTACTGTATTGCCGGTAGAACATTCTCGACGAGAGTCTCCCCCGAGAATCAGTTGAAGCTTTGAAAAGAATTTCTACTTACCTGAACCCTAACCGGTTCCTCCAGAGCTAAATTTTATTAAATGTATTTTTTCCTCCTCAAATTTTAGGACTTTTTACCAGTAATGGCTAGAAAATATGGCTTTGAATATTCGTTAGTTGAATATAAATGGCCCCGTTGGTTACATCAACAAACCGAAAAACAACGAATCATTTGGGGATATAAAATCTTATTCTTGGATGTATTATTTCCATTGGACGTGAAAAAAATCATTTTCGTTGATGCTGACCAGGTATGAAAACAAATATTATATATAGCACAATGACGTCACAAAATCTAATTTGTTTAAATAAAATAGGTTGTTCGAGCCGATATGAAAGAATTACGAGATTTAGATTTAGGTGGTGCACCATACGCTTATACACCATTCTGTGAATCACGTACCGAAATGGATGGTTTCCGTTTCTGGAAACAAGGATACTGGCGTAATCATTTACAAGGACGTCGATATCATATATCTGCATTGTATGTGGTCGATTTAAAACGGTTTAGACGTATCGCGGCTGGGGATCGTTTACGTGGACAGTATCAAGCATTAAGTCAGGATCGTAACAGTTTATCGAATTTAGATCAAGATTTACCGAATAATATGATACATCAAGTGGCAATTAAATCGTTGCCGCAAGAATGGTTGTGGTGTGAAACGTGGTGTGACGATGATTCGAAAAAATATGCTAAAACAATCGATCTGGTAAGATCATTTTAAAATAATACTCGCTCTGCTCGCAAGGGGGGTATCCTCCTTTGACCCCCACGGCTGCCTTGGCTCCGCGTCACAGAAAATAACATTGCATGAATTGTACAAAAAGTTTTTGGGGGGTGTTTTTCCGATTTTTCGGAGGGTTGCAATGAAAAAATTGAAGTTTTCCGATTTTTCTCGTCGGTTTCAAGCAATTTCGCGTCGAATGCAAAAAACCGCATCTTTCTAGCATGTCTAGAAGTACCTTAAAGTTTGTATAGATCAGTCAGTCAGTCAGCTTCAATTCTAGCTTTATAGTATATTGGATTTAAGGATGATTTATTACTTAAAAGGAAAAAGAACCCTTGTTCGCTGTTATCGTTTCCCAGAGATTATTTTTTCGAGGAGCTATTGACAGTGTCAAGGATTGATTGAAGCTGGATCATGTGAATGCAATTTGATTTTTAGTGGTTCTCGAGATATCTTTGACAGAGCTCCACTTTAAATGTTTTACCTTAGACTCCCCTATTCCCCTCATTCTGGCATTGTAAGGACATTGTGCCAGAAGGTCTGCGTTGTTCTTCAAGCCAACGAAGGGTTGATGCCTTTTAAGTCTGCTGTGTCCGGTAAGCACTCCAACCAAAAGGTTTATATATTTTCGATTCTTGCCAATGAGGTAGATTGGCCTTGCGGCGTTTACAGTTCCGACGCGGAACAGCTGCTACTTCACGGACAAGTTAAAAACAAATTTGCGTTAATTTTTTGTGTCGTATTTTATTTTCCAAGTGTAACAATCCAATGACAAAAGAAGCAAAATTAAGTGCGGCTGTTAGGATTGTCGGTGAATGGAAAGATTACGATAATGAAGTACGAAAATTACAGCAACAATTAACAAATGGCGAATTAATAGATGAAATTAAGGAGTCACATTCACATCCAGGTAATTTTCACAGATTTAACAAGGAATAATGAAAAACAAGGAAACTAATTTTTTAATATTTTCAGCTGAACATTCTGAATTATGACCTGTTCAAATTTCCAACAGCCATAATAATTGTACGTGTAGCATAATTTTCCCTCGTTAAGTGATTCTTTTTAATTTTCCCTCGTTAAGTGATTCTTTTTAATTTTTTGTTTTGTTTTAAATATTAAGAATCGTTTTAATTATTATTATAATTTTTTCGTAAAATCGAAAAGATAAAAAACAAACATTCGAAGCATTACCAGAGTTTTTTGTATAGAATAATTTGAACACTATGTTTTGGAACTGTCAATAAAAAATCATTTTTTACATTAAATATTTTGTTATAATTTTTCCTGAAATTTGCAAGGAACTATTTCTAGAATGTCTTCAGAGTTCAGTGTAATGAAAGAATCTCTCCCGGTAGCGAGATTGTAATATTTTTTTGTGTTAGTTCGTTATGGGCAGAGTGTGCGACGAAAACGACATCTGACGACCGCATTAAGCATTAAAGAGCATCATCTATAACCATTGAACGAATAGCAAATTTAAGTGGAATATCACATCTGAAAAGGGCTAATAAACATTACTTATTGTGTTTAAAAAAAGTAAGTATAACATACATTTTAATATTTTTATAAAATTATATAGGTATGGATGTTAGGTATCCGAATATGTTACTCATTTCCTTTTAATTATTATTCAAAGGTTTGTATATAAATATACACAAATGGTACGGAATCTTCTTCTTTTTATTAACATTGGTCCTTTTTAAATTACAATTGATTTGTTAAAACAAGTTAACATATAAAAAATGGAAAAAAAAACTAAAAGAGTATAAGGAATACTCTTTTAGTTTTTGTTATTCATTTGCCAATCATTAGTCTTATTATAAGGGCATCGGCCCTGAAACACTCTGAGGAAAAACTGATCCAGCTGCATTAGGTCTCATAAATTCTCCGCCAAACATGAGAAAAAATCGTGCAGTTCTAGCATTCGGGAATGGTTGAATGAACCTTCGTTCACAGACGCTTCAGATTGTCTTCTTATTTCTTCACTTATATGAACGGCAAATGGTTCCGATCCAATAAATCTTGATAAAATCTTCTTGAACCGTTCCTGAATTGCCCGCCGTCCAATCCGCGAAGTTTTCTACTACACATGTTCCGAAAATATCGAAGAAACGCTCAGTTTTCCCTCATAGAATGTGGCAGCGGACCGTAAGTTCAGCCAAGACCAACAAACCTACATCATTTTCTTGATTTTTCTACCACTATACACAACACTCTTTTTAATACCAGCCGTTGCAATGCCTTTCAAACTTTGTTTCACCGATGAATTCCATACAATTTCCTTCAAAGTTTCCCGCACAGCCAAATTACAATCGGGATCGTATGCAATAGCTCTTAATACATCCTCGGTATCCTGTTTAGCTGTACCTTTATTCCAGTATCGTACTAACGCCCTTTGCGGACATTTTGGTAATTGATTTAAATGGTGTAATTTCGCTAGAGGGTGCACATCTTGACTACAATTTATAAAATAATGTGAGTTACTCTTTTTATCGTGAATATTTTTCGGTGTTTGTGGATCTGCATCGAGTAGTCGATTTTTATCATTTGGAATTATAATTCCCGTATTTGTAGCGGTAACTATTGGGAAATCCACATATTCCTTCATGGTTTTCACCACTGGTAAATATAAATTTCTGAATCCAATTAATTGAGGTTTTACAATATTTTCGACTTTATTTTTATTCTCACCAAAGGTCATACGAAAATCACCCCCATAACTAATATTCGATACCGTATGATAAAATTCGTATTCCGAAAACGATTCCGGTAACATTAAAAGGGCTGCATGAATAGCCGACTTAATATTTAGCTGTAAAGCGGTTTGTAGTTCGGCATTCGAAGCACTTTTTATAATCTCCACAGGTTTATGTAATCGTCCAGCTAAATAAATATCACACCAATCTAATAAGTCTGTAATTAAATCTTTTTTGGAAATCACTCCATATTTAACAGTCACATCTTCAATATCCACCAAAGTATTAAAATAAACTTTCGCTCCAAATTTCTCTTGGAAGCGTACAATAAAATTATGTCCTAAATACATAAGACTACTATAATGACTAGGATTGATTTGGATATTAGCTTTATGCCATCGATGTGGATTATCGACACAGTAAATTAAATCGATCATATTTTGCGATCCTGTTTGTTTATTGTTACCGTTTAATTGTTTTTTAACACCCGAACCATATGCAAAACAGAATGCAAAGTTTTGTGGAAATCGTGAAAGTATACGAGAGTATAATGGTGCAATCATTATTGATGAATTCATGACAACTTTTATTCTTTAAAATAACTACACTTTTAATATTCAGCACAAGTTTACTTAAATTTACATTTGTGAAATTTTGTTAAATATATCTTAAGAATTAAATTTAAATTCATTTATCATAAATTTAAAGTTCTAATTTTGTATTACAATGCCGTATCTTCGTCTTAGATTTTAAATAACCTTTAATATCCACGTTTATTTTGATATGTGATTAAATTTTTCGATGACATTTGTTCATAACCAATTTTCAACAATACACCATTGTTATGTAAATATTTATGAAAGTTAGGGATATTTAATTAATTGATTACAAATGAAAAATATCTAAATACACGTGAGTAATAACCTAACTTTTAGGAAGGGGTATCTCTTAATTAAAGATAATTGATAATAATTCCCCTTTTAGCTTCCATATAAAATACGCCTGCTATAATTTTCCTGTTATCTCTTACGTCAATTGCAATTCGAAAAACGTGTGCTGTTGACTAAAATTTATATTTTACCGCCATCTGAATAATCTATACTTCGTTCACCAGAGAGAATCAATTACATGCAATCATTTTGGACAGATTACGCCATTAACCCGAATTGAAGCGCCTCTCAACTAGTTAAGGTACTGATTTTTTGCTTCAGCACGCCTGCGCTGCATGTATATGTAAAAAGTATGTCTGGCTGTAATATGTATTTCCACTATACACATAAATTTGTTCACGCAAGTGCACTGAAATAAAATTTTGTACTTTGGCTAGTTGTGGTCGTTAGATAGCGTTTCAATTGGTTTTGTTATTTCATGTTTAGATGTTGTTATTTCATGTTTACAGTTATTGTTCGTCTCTAAAATGCAATACTTTTAATCTGTGTATATTTCACACTAAAACTAGTTTTTTTCTGTCCACCAGATGTCACGATCTAAGTGGTCAGGTATCAAGAAAGCCGAAAATCGAATATTTCAAAGTTTCCTATGAAAAAATTTGCGAGTAAGACGATCTTTCAGTGAACAAACTATAGCACTTCTGTCATACAAGTTCACATAAAAGTCGCTAGATGGCTTCACTAGTTGCATGGTTCTTCTGTTAACCCACAACCTGTTTATCATTTCCCGGTAAATTGCGCTGAAAATAAAACAATTGTCTATGTCAATGTGTATCACGTTTGATATTCTAAAATCAAAATAATAATATTTAAAAAAAATAAATAATTATGGAGGAACAATTACCGTATATGGCAGAATATGCCAAAAGTGGTCGTTCAAGTTGTAAAGGTTGTAAAACCCCGATTCCAGCAGAATCTCTACGATTAGCAGTAATGGTTCAAGTAAGATGAATATTCAAGTGTTTGTGTAATGATAGCTTTTATAATTCAATTGATTTTTTTTGTGGTAGTCATCGCATTTTGATGGTCGTGTCCCTAATTGGTATCATATGAAATGTTTATTTGAAAACCAACGGCCAAAAGCATTGGGAGATTTTGATAAGGTGCTGAATTTACGAATTGAAGATCAGAATAAAATTAAAGAACTTGTTGGTAAGATGTTTTTAAACATTGTTCTACATTTTATAGTTCGATTATTGATTTTAAATATATATTACGGAAAACATCGAAAAACTTGCGTTCAAATTTTGTATTTCTTAAGTTTTTTTATTTTTCGCAGCACCAAAGTTAGCAGAATTAGCAGAGCAGTTTTTTTAAATAGTTACTCGGGAGAATTCTTAGATAAAAGGAACATGAACAAGTGAAAATAACAACTGAGTTAATTGCTTAAATACCCCGTATATACTGAGTTTATGAAAACGTGTTTCGAACAAGTTGTTTATTTTTTAAAAACGAACATCTTTTGTCTATACATTTTTGTTCTATCTCTTACGGTTAAGATGGATATTTTCTGCCATGGCGCGAGAAGCCCGCTCCGGTTTTACCCATTCACAAATTTGGCCTTACTTTTTAGCTCTAAAACACACATACAAAATTTCAGCTCGTTATATCTACGTTTTTGAGTTATGGTGTCCACGGATAGATGGACAGACGGACGGACATGCGGAAATGGACCAATTAAGTCATATTATGAACACCCATAGCAAATTTTTTTTCTGCGATCTAGTTATCTGCTAAAAATTTGCTGAAATTCTAGGGATTTGAAATAATTAACAAATTTCTGTCGTAAAATTTAGATCAAGTTGGAAGTGGAATTGTAACAGCACCAGCAAAAGGTAAAAAACGTTCTTCAAAAGCTGTGGATAACTCAGCTCTCAAAGATTTTAAATTGGATTATTCCAAATCGAATCGTTCAACGTGTCGGGGCTGTGAATTGAAAATAATGAAAGATGAAATTCGAATTTCGAAAAAAGATTTCGAGTCAGATGTTGGCAGAAAGTATGGCGGTCAAGATAAATGGCATCATTTAGATTGTTTTGTTAAATTACGTGCAAGTTTGTTGTTCTTTGCTTGTGGAGATTGTTTACCTGGTTTTCAGATGCTTAACCCTGAGGATAAAGAAATTGTAAAGACGAAAATACCGTAAGAAAATTATTAATTACATTATGTTAACATTCTCTATGTCTGTCTACGGGTGGTGTGTTCATTTGAAAAGTTTCCACCTAAATATTTTATTAAATATGCAGATTTTCCCTGTCTTGCATACAAATATAATTATTGCATTATGTTTCCGCCTTAAAACTGGGCAACTTTTGTTTGAAACATTTTTTTCTAAAATGCAAGTGGTAACTTTTCAAATGATCACATAGTTTAAAGATTATCATGGTATAAATATTATGTTTATTGTGGACTTAACGTCATAATACTATTATATATATCAGAACATTTTATTCAATAGTGCTATTGGTGAAGGTGATTTACCACCAGAAGCAAAAAAGATTAAAGACGAACCTAAAGATGAAGTCGATAGAGCCAGTGAGGATAAAGAGGATAAGCAGTACGAAAAACAAATGAAAACATATTATAAATATCGGGATGCCTTAAAAAAATTTGCTAAATCAGACGTCCGGAAATTATTGGAGAAAAATAAACAACAACCTAAGGAAGGAAATCCTTACGATGTAAGTAAAGAAGTACACTATAGGAAAAATTCCGCACAGGGAATTTAATGGCACCGTATTCCGTTTCTATTATTTTAAATTGGCTGTTTTTATCGTACAGAATTTGGAATTACTAGCGGATGTTGTTACATTTGGTGCACTATTACCATGTACAGTGTGTAAGAGTGGCCAATTTATGTTCCAAAATAATATTTACAATTGTACTGGTAATGTTACGGAATGGTCAAAATGTACTAACACCGAATCCAAACCAAAACGTAAAGCTTTTAGAGTGCCCAGTGCCTATGCTGATGAGCCCATATTCGCAAAATATAAGGGTAGTACGTCTGATCGTATTATAAAACAATTACTTAAGACCCCGGTCGTCAAGAAAGAAGAACCCACTGAAAATGATGAGTATGTATAATATTTTTTTTAAGTGTCTGCTGTCGTTCCCGTTCATTGAAAGATCATTCTCCTTCGAAGTAATAAAGCAACGACAGTAGGAAGAACTTAGATAGATTGATTGTAACGGCTGCCCTGGACGGGCTACACTTCGACCATAAGGTCCGTTATGATGCCTAAGGATGCGAGGATGTGAGTGGAGTGGAAGGAAACTTGTAGACTAGGAATTGGTAGGTTGTGCTGTTGCAACCGATTATGATAGGAATTATGCCGATATTCATCTGGAGTTCGTGAAGGAAACTGCAGAAAACCTTCACAAGCGTAGCCGGTTACTTCGTTCTTGTCCATTCGCCGACAGTTTAGTCAATTAACCGCCCTATTTTTTTTCCTTAATAATTGACAAACTGCCGATGTCGGGATTCGAACCCATAACCTCCCAATTCCAAGTAGATATAACGCCTTAGACCGCTTGACTACTTGGACGGTCAGGAAGAAGTTAGTCACAAGGTGGCCAAAGATCTGGAAAATATAATGTTTGCCCAGCAATGAACAAAAAGAAGAAAGGCGCAGTTCTTGAAAAACGTCCTGCACATCTGTAGATGTTTGGACTGTCGCTGGCGGCTGTATACCCGATGGGCCAGTTACGTAATTGCTTTGCGTAGTTTTTTCTTTTCGACACTGCCATATCAATGTTCTAGCTAAAAGCGTGACAGCGCGACAGACACGTACATACATGAACTATCTGTTTTGAGCTCAACCATTATAAACGTATTATTAGTCTCGGAAGTTTCAGCGATTGAAATCTTACAGTATTTTGTCTCTAATTGACGTTTTGACGTCAAAAGTTTCCTATAAAAGTTGTTGGAAAATTTTTAATTTGAAAAAGTATCGATGTGTTTTTCTCGTAATTAGTATGAAGAAAAGTCGTGCGCGATAAAAGATTTAGGGGTGTTTGCCCCGCTGTCGGAACAAGTTCTCAGGATTGCCTAGGCAAATGAAGTCAGTTTATGTACTATCTTTTCTGAAAGTTTCATCCCCTACAAAATGGGCACGGTTTTTATGGTCGCAGCTTCTACTATAATACAAATGCACATATTTGCAGTAAAAAAGGTAAAATAAGTGTTTCGCTGGGAGTAATCTTATCGCGAATCGGTCAAGAATTCGCGTGGATGATCTCTGAACGAACGGAGATATAAATGAAATTATTTAAAAAAAATATAGATCTTTTCAAACCGTATATGATTGTTTTTAGACCTAAAATTAAAAGGGAAAAACCTGCCCTATATAATATGGAATTTTTTATTTATAAAACAAATGCAGCTTCCAGTAGTATTGAAAAACAAATTATACGATTAGGCGGTCGAATTGGTAAAAAAATACATCAAAATACAATAGCAGTGATTTCCACAGCAAAAGCATTGAAAAAATCGGAAAGTACAAGTGAAAAAGCTCGAAAGTATGATGTCCAAGTTGTTCCGGAATCGTTCTTGGAGGATGTCGCAAAAGGTGGAAATTATTCGGATGTTATAAAAGCAACTAGCTTATGTGATTGGGGTTCTGAGGTATGTATTTAACTGAGGTTCAAATTTAATAATAAGAAGAAATTGAAGTGGAATCGCATACGGGTCTCTGTTTTTCTTGAGTTCAATTCGTGTCTACTGAAAGCAGGGGCATTACCCTCTAGTTTCTCCGCCAGGCTGTTTCCTACAACGGATGAGTCTAGAGTTCTAGATCCAAAGATTCTACTTATAATTTATTTTATGTTTCTTAAGATATATAAGACTGGTCTAAATGTGCTTTTGCACAACTTGGCTTATCGCATCCCTTCTGCAAATCAACATTATCTCGATAATCTCGCAGTGGCGAGTAAGGTGTTTAAGACGCTACCTACCATACTAACGAATCTGCTATCGCATACCTTTTAACATCCGTGTGAACGGGTTTGGTTTTAAGATTCGATTGTTGGCAAGAATTCTAGATTCGTCTCTTTTCCACAGACCTTTATACCTCGATTTCAATTTTAGCCAGCAACACGTTTAGTTCCTGAAACAAAAAGTGCAAGTAGAAGTGGTAAAAGTGCATATAAGAAGAAATCCGTATCAGGCCCTGTTAAATTAAAAGTGAAAGGTGGCGGAGCTGTTGATCCCGAATCAGGACTTGAAGATGTGGCTCATGTATATCAAAAAGGCGATGACAAATATAATGTAGTTTTGGGAAAAACTGATATTCAAACGAATAAAAATAGTTTTTACAAATTGCAAATATTGCAAGCGGATAAAGGACAAAAGTTTTGGGTGTGGAGAGCTTGGGGTCGTATTGGGACAACTATTGGTGGTACCAAACTTGAAGATATGGATGGACTAAATGATGCAATTCGTGTGTTTAAAGAAGTCTATTTGGAGAGGACGGGTAATCATTGGGATGAGAGAGCTAATTTTGTTAAACGTCCAGGTCGTTTTTATCCAGTTGATGTGGATTATGGACAAGACAGTGAACAAGTGAAAGGTCTTACGAAAAATGATATTTCATCCAATTCAAAATTAGCGAAACCAATTCAAGATCTTGTTCAAATGATATTTGATATTGATGCGATGAAAAAAACTATGTTAGAATTTGAATTGGATTTAGACAAAATGCCACTGGGAAAATTGAGTAAAAAACAAATTGAAGCAGCTTTTAGTGTACTTACGGAGTTAAAAGAAGTGATCACAAATAATGCAACTAATGCCAAACCACAAATTATCGATTTATGTAATCGTTTTTATACATTAATTCCACACGATTTTGGTGTGGATAATCCACCGTTAATTGAAACTGATGAAGCCATTAAATCGAAATTGGATATGTTAGACAATTTGCTGGAATTAGAGGTAGCATACGGTTTGATGCAATCT
Source organism: Nineta flava (assembly GCA_963920215.1). NCBI lineage: Eukaryota > Metazoa > Arthropoda > Insecta > Neuroptera > Chrysopidae > Nineta > Nineta flava. The sequence goes on from OY986044.1 coordinate 81,547,006, forward strand.
ACTAATGTTGGGGAAGATAGTGGTAATGAATCACCTTTGGATGCTCATTATGCTCAATTAAAAACCGATATCGAATTATTGGATAAAGAAAGTGACGAATTTGAAATTATTAAAAAGTATGTGAAGAATACGCATGCTAAAACTCATCAACAGTATGAACTCGAAGTAGATGAGGTTAGTAATCTTTTGTATTCTATATGTTTAGTTCACTTGGAGAAAACAAATTCCAATCATTTATAACTTAACTAACCGTGTGCCCGATGGGATTTTCCAGTGGCAAAATCTCAGGAACCATCCGACTTTTTTCAAATGTAAAAAGCCTAAACTACCACGTTAATAACTGCTAAAATGACGCACTTCCCATACAAACTTTCCTCCTTTATTTAACCTCCTTAGGGATGAATTTCCTAAAAGTCTAGACCCACTCGGTTTCTCTAGACCCACCGGTTTAGGCTGTGCGTTGTCTGTCAGTCAGTAAGGTTTATTAAGTAAATTCTCGAAGTATACATGCCGATCGTACAGCTATTTAAATTTTTTTCAGTCTATTGGGAACTTTAGCACTTATATATACTCTCTGGTGGGTAATTTATAAACTAGAGAGTGTAGGTTGATGTTTCTTGCCTCAACTCCCGTGATATATCCTTCGGCCGACTATTATTAAGACCAATTGCTATACTCAAATTTTAGGTATTTAAAATAAAACGGAAAAATGAAGATAAACGTTATAAACCATTAAAAAAATTACCAAATCGTAAACTATTGTGGCATGGTTCACGTCTCACAAATTATGCTGGAATTTTGGCACAAGGTTTACGTATTGCACCACCAGAAGCACCAGTTACCGGTTATATGTTCGGTAAAGGTATTTACTTTGCGGATATGGTGTCCAAATCAGCAAATTATTGTTGTACAAATAAGAGTAATCCAATTGGGCTGATGTTATTGTGTGAAGTTGCTTTGGGTAACATGTATGTATCGCTTTGTTTTTCTTTCTTTGTTGCTTTAGTTAACTTCGAAAATTTGTATGCACTGTATAAATGACCCCGCACATTTATTATGGGAGGGTTTCTCCCTCCCATATCTGGAAAACTGTTCATTTTCCGACCGTGTCACCATGAGAACCTTTGATCGGGAGCTCAAAAACATATATCGATTCCAGCAAATTTTACAGAGGGTGGCTTTCCATAAGAAATGTGCGGTGTTCTTTTAGAACTAACTTGATTGGGTTATTTACTCTAGGTATGAACGACATGAATCCGATTACATTGAAAAACTACCTAAAGGTAAGCACAGTTGTAAGGGTGTGGGACGCACTCAACCCAATCCTGAAGATAAAACAGAACTGTTGGATGGTGTAGAAGTACCTTATGGGGAAGGTGTTACCGATTTGAAATTGAAATCAGATCTGCTGTACAATGAGTATCCTTTTTTTACTTGATGGGCACAGCTCGCTCAAATCAAACCAAGAATTTGCAATGAAGGGTATTCATGATTATTGGGTAGTTAGATTACAAAAAGGTCGAATATTAGGCAAATTTTGTTAATCACACTATGTGCTTTTTTAAATGGTAGGAACTCTTAATTGAGTCCTTTTTTTTCTAAATCTAGAAGTTTCTATTCTACAGGTTTTCTTTGCTTCATCATCATAGAAGTCAAAATGTCAAGTATGACATCTTGTGAACTAATTCGTAAGTTAAGCTGGGGCAGATTGTTGATTGATCTATTCAGCGATGTACGGCGCCATTTATCATGGTGTGAGGTTAATTTAGTGGCGTTAGTTAGATTTGTTTCGATTTGCTGGCGATTCATATCAACTCAACGGTCTCGATGGCGCATACAAGATACTTGGCCTTGGGCGATCAATTTTTCCATATAATCGCTGCGATGGACGTGGCCAAAATATTTCAAAATATGGGAGAGAACCATGCTCTGGATAGCCGCTGTAGTAGTTCTTGTAAGATGAAAATGTTTGGCGCGTCGAGCTGTCCATGGAATCCGAAGTATTCGTTTCCATACCCATATTTAAAATGCGTCAATATGTTGCCTGTCAGATTCCTTTAGAACCCACCTTTGCTTATGTATCTGTAATACCTGCAGTGACAACGATCCATTATTTTTAGATAAGTAGATAGTGTGGAAAAGTCTGCTAGCAATCCGACGAGAGTCGCTTCTCCCATATGTTGGCAATAGCCTTGGAGCTTGCTTATCAGGTCCTCCCGAAGGTTCATATATTCGGGGTGAGATGCACTGAATATTCTGTATCTGCTGTAACCTAGAGGGTCGCAGTCAAAGATTATGTGGCTGGATGTTTCTTCCTCCTCGCCACACAATCTGCACATAATGGACCCGTTACAGAGTCCCATTGTGTGCAGATGCTTCCGCAGGAGATGATGCCCGGTAATGAATGCGGTAACCCTCCGCAGTTGCATCCTGTTCAGCCTCAGTGCATCGAGAGATAGCCTCTTTGTTGCACTCTGAAGCAGTACCTTCCCGAGCTCTTGCCGAGGTACAGTAGTCTACATTTTTTGAGATCTTTTAGTAATAATTAATGAAATAAAGTAAAACGCAGTTATTATTATTGTTCATAACAGATGGAGCAGTTCGCCGCAGAAGTAAGGCGTTTAAACTGTTTGGAAGTGATAAAATGCTTTGCTAATCTGTTATTTTTGAAAAAGTTTTCCTTAATTGAATAATTTAGATACATTGTGTATGATATTGCACAAGTTAATTGCAAATATTTGCTGAAAATGAAATTCAATTATAAATATTAATTGAATACAAATTTTCACGAATATGATGAATCGTTCCTTATGATGAGGAGAGTCCTTATTTTTACTTAAACTATGCATACCTAAGATTGATCATCACAAGATGGCAGTATTCGCTTGACATTAGCTTAAATAAATAGCGCTAAAAAGGCACTTTTTTTATACACTTTATTGTTAAGCATTTTGTTTTGTTTCTAAATTAACACATTGTATGGCGAAATAATGGAACACTTTAAAAAATATTTTATTTGTTTCATTCATTTCACACCGTATATTTCGATTAGAAATGGTTAGATTGAAATACGTTTTTAACCCTCGAACTACTACTCTACTTACCATTAAATGAAGAAGATGCGGATAGCAGCCTAATAGAGAGAGAAGAACAAGAAATGTTAATAAAAAAAGTAATTTTGATGGATGTGGTAGTTCTAGTGTTACAGACGATTTCAATCATGGTGATTAGGGAAGTTTATTCATTGGTAAGTATCAGCATTAGTACTGTAAACGATAACTAACAAGGAGACACGGTAAGGGTGTGGGATATTCAAATTGAAGCGGACTTTTGCGTTATGTGGTTTACTAAACTAGCAGGATACTCCAGTAAATAAGTACTTAGACCGAACTACATGCAAAACCTCGTTCCAATTTGAATAATCCACATCCTTGCTGTCTCCTTGTGAATGTAAAATTGATTATACTTACTTTTGTGTTGATTGAATTGAAAGGCAAAATCATTTTATTTTTTCTTCTATGTGCGTGTTTTTCTCCAATCTGGTGATTCTTCCTGTTTATTAAATTGTTGTTTATTATCTGAATATTAAATTTTTAGTAAATGCCTATTCGAAAAACTTCCAGAGAATAAATAAAAACGGAAATATAATTTATTCACTTACCTCTAGACTTAAAACCTTTTTTCATTAGGTTAGCGTTATGTTTACTCCAGCGAGTCTCAAATTAGGGACGAGACACCGATCTGCTGAAGCAGATTAGTCGTCCGCCTTTAATGGGATAGAGCCATAGAGGTAAACAAATATGCTGACATACAAAACAAGACAGAGAGGATACAGAAATAGACATACACATATATATATATATATATATACATATATATATATATATATAGTGTTTACCTCGTTTTTGCCACGATTGTTGTATGTCTGTAAAAGAGAGAATTCTTCTCTTTTTACATACTTACGCCTTCTTATTCCTCATCAGTCTGCAATCGAATTCAACGATTCATACGATGTGTTTAATAATTTTAAATGTTAAGTTTGATACATGTGTAACTTCTTTAATGTCTACCAATTATTATCTAAATACATTTTTTTAAGTCTTAACTCATTGTTTTATTAAAATCCTTTAAATTTGAATCGAGTTTTCTTGATCTTGAAATAGGAAATAAAAGACCTCTGCAGTATTAACCACCTCCAAAATATGGATGAAGACAAACATGGAAATATTAGTGAACGACGTAAGCAACACGAAATCAACTGATTTATAGTAAATCCTTTACTTTTCGAAGTGTTATGGAAATAACGGTGTAGATTAGAGATGTAGATATGAAAAAGGCAGGAGTATCTTCCTTTAAATATTAGACAGTGTGAGAGAGACCTTTCAGCCTTAGTCTTGCACAATGCTGTATTTTAATACCACATTAAATATCTGCAATTGCTTCTAATAAGACATTTACCTCCACCGAATCTAATGTTATAATCGTGTCTATACCTGCCCACATATACCGTGATGTAGACTTGTCTCTCAAAACTTGTGGGTATGATATGTGCTTGCGAACGCTTAGGTAGACAAAATGTTTATATATTTTAAGGTAAGTCACTTCTCACCTCACATCATTTGGCACCATTCATACTTCACAGTTCACATTCAAAAGTTTTAATTTTGACATGAAAAAAAAATTAAATACAATACATTTTATTTTTACTCAAGTCTTCCTTGGCAGTATAAATAAAGGACAGGCATATTAATCTACTTTCACGAATCATGATTGAATTAAAATTGGCTTAGGACATTTGATACAGTAAAAAATAAGCCCATTGGGTGTACAATCTACACTAAATATTATATGTTATAATGGGGAGTGGATTTTAAGAAGTGGACTCAAAATGGTGGATTTGGTCTAGCTATTATGACGTATACATATAAATTGAGTACCTGAACGAGAGTACTGCGTTAAGTGAAAAAGAATCGAAAAGATTTCTACTAGCACGACTCTCTATTCTCCCTTCATCATTAGTTTTTAAACAAAAGGCGAGTACTTGTTTCGTGTAAGCGAGGCAATACTCTAGACTTAAGAAGAACTCCTAAGTAATTTAGCGAGAAAATCATTGCTAAGAAAACAAATCAAATCATGTATCAACGTAAGTTCGAACATAAGTAATGGAATTTATTAAACAGAGAAGACAAAATTAGAATGTCAAATTAACGAATCAAGAAATGTTCGAAGAACTCTCCGAATGATGATAAACAGCGCCGAAATAGTAACCAACGACGTATAAGAATAGTATGTTATTCGCAGAACAGAAAGTAAAATCACAACTCCTGAAATGTTTTTTATTGTCACCTGTGTACTAATTAACAACATTGTATCAGGACTAATTTCAAATATTTTAATATGTTTTTTTTTTCATTGTTTTTATTAATTCTTTATTATAATATTAATTAGTTTTTCACTAATAAAAACCCATTTCAACTCGTAAACTTAATGTACGAAATGTTCTTTGTAGCTCATTATAAATATTATTTTTTTTAAATATTATCATATTTTTTTTCATACTGTATATTTTCATCTTGTTTTCAACATGCTTGCTTTTTTTTATTTATTTTTATTTTATAAATGCGGTTATCTCGACAATTAATTTCAATATTTTTGTTGTCTATGATAACTTATCAAGTTCGTGGATTTATACATTTACATTTTAACAACAAACTAACGTAAATTTTTTTTTTAAATATAATTTTTTGCTGTAATTACTATGACAATCTGACTATTTATTGTTTTTTCTTTTTTAATAATCACATTCTACTAATTTTATGACCAATAAAAGGTATTCTCATTTGGAGAAGATTGTTTTTGCACAATATATTTGCACTGATAGATAAATTGCTGTTATTTTTTAGGTTAGTTTACATCATCAATTTGATTATTTCGTTTACTATCTTAGCACGGTATAGGCCAAATTTAAAGTACCGAACTAAATTAGTACTAGATGTAAATGTAGTCAGACTATCTGAATTAAAGCTTGAGATCGTACCCTAAGTACAAAAATCGATCGATGTAAACTACTATGACTGTGAGGTTAAGGGCCTTAAAGTGATACCTACGAAATATGACATTATTTACAGTTTAAGTATCAATTTTATTATTCATTCCGTAACAGGTAGATCCGATCTACTTTATGGAGTAGCATCTATAACATTTTTTCATTAAGTACAAATTCAATTTCCAGAAATATTGTTGGTATTGTGCAAAAACTATCGAATTTTTTAAATGTTTTTCTATATGCTACAAGACCGTATATGTCATGTGTTGTCTATAGCGTATACCGTAAAAAAGATTACGCTATGCGAAATAACCTCTAAATAATTATTTTCAATTTTTTAAATTTAATTTTTAAATGCAACCCAAAAGCACATTTTCAAACAAATTTTTTTTTTTTTTGAGTATTCAAAAAGTGTATTTTGTTTTATTTTTAACCCTCGACAAAAACAGAGGGATGTTATTTTTTTACTAAATAGGAATTATATGACGCTACAATGTTAAATATGTACGTTTTTTTTTTCTTCAAATTTCATATTTTTTTGTGAATACATTTTGTGTGTGCAAATTGTCATTTTGGTCCAATAACACATTGCAGCAAATATTTATATTGTTATTACAGCAAAAAAATCAAATATAGGTACTACTTAAACATTGATCATCGTGTTTTTTTGTTAAATTATTATTTTTAAAATTACTTTTTTTTTTTTTAATTTTTTTGTTTTAAATAGTTTTATTTTTTTTGATTCCCAATAAAATCATTGGCAAATAAAAAAATTTTTTTCACGTGTTGTTTTTTTTTTTTTTTACAAATGTATAATAAATTAACAAATATCTGGCTCTTGATTACAACGTATGTGTTTATTAGGTTATGTGTGTATGCTCTAATTTTTTTAAAATTTATCTTAAGTTGTTTAACACAATTGAATATTATCAATCAGTACATACGAATTATACATTCAGAAATATATTTAATCTGTAGTTTTAATAAAAAAAAAAGTGTTTTAATGCCTACTTGCACCGTAGTCTCTTGTAAGTATTGCTTAGTTCTAGAAATCTTATTTATTGTTCTATAGACTTCAAGTCTACAGGCAATTAGCGATGAGTTGTACCGATTCGGGAAAACTGTGTCATCGTTATTCCGTTGAAAAAATTAAACTGATCAAAACATTAATTTAAGTTTAATAAAATGGCTCCTAAAACTTTTTACAGTTTGACACTTAAGGCTGTCCACATATAACGTCACACCTTTTTTGACAATATTTGATTTTCCCCTCCACTTTGTCACATTGAATCTCTCTACCCTTCCCCCTCTTGGTGCATTCTCAGATTTATATTGCAATAATACAAAAATTAATTACAACATTACATTTTTATTCATTATATTATAGCAATATTTAGCACAATAAGAGGAATCCTCTGACCTCTGTCACAATTTGTCACATTTTTTCGAACCCGTACCCTCCCTCAAATGTATGACCTATTATGTGACCGTTTTCTTTTGTTGGTTAAGTAACATAGTCTATGGTCGTTATTGACGAATGTAAAGTTAGTGTAGGTGGGCATAAGCCTCTTTTTAAGCCACAAATTCTTACGTTTTCGCATACTGTCTTTTACAGTCAATACGAGATAATCCACTTCTAAGAGCGTGTCTAGAGGTTTTTCAAAATACCGTGATCTGTCATGGCCCTGTAAAGGCTATAATTGCATATTCCAATTTTATATTAACATTGCTAACTCCTAGTAATTGTTATAGATGTAGACAGTTAAAAAGAAAAATTCTTCTTTCTTTGGAGGTCTCATCACTTATATTATGCCTTCTATAAACTGAAAACATTGAAATTTAGTTTCTGAAGAAGTCAGAATAAAGTTACGAAACGTCTAACGAAAAAACAATTTATTGATTCTATATTGAATTGTTTACATCATCGATAACAACTACTGTATATTAAATTGTGATTAAGTCAGTGACGGATTTATACTTAAACCTGAAAGGCCCAAAATTGCAAAATTGTCTCTTCAATAAATACCAATAAAAAAGATACTCCCATTTCTCCTTTATTTGTGTTGTTACTTTGATTAATTTATTTCAAACACTGAAATTTGAGACAACTTGATAACAAATTAATTTTAAACTAAATATTTAATGACACTACATACAAGAATGGTGTAAATAGGTTATAGGGTCGCCAAAAGTATAAATCCATCAGAATTGATATATGATATATCATGATATATAATTGATATATGATATATCATTAACGAATACCTAATTCTTGAGTTATTGAAATATAATCTGTTTCGTGCGTTAAGTTCGATTGACGAATTCTTTCTTATTTTATCGAGGTAAAGTTAACCTGGATTAACTTTCACGATACATTTATATGCCCACTGGTTTCAGAGTATTAAAAATTCCGACTTGTATATTATTTTAATGTCATGTGTATTCAAAAAGCTAAAGGGGTCTACTGAAGAATTTACAAAACATGATAGAAATGTTTAACCAAGTTATAATTAAAACGATAACGATGCAAAAAGGCATAAGTTTGATTATAGGTTAGGTTTTTTTATTCATTGTAATTTATACGCCAGGCGATTCGGTGTTCAAATCCTTTAGTTTCTTAATGGCTATTTTTTTTATTATTATTTACATTTTTCTTTAACAACAATCATTTTTTTAAATATATAATATACTTAAATATAAATAATTTCTATCAATAATACAAACCGTTTTCGGTCAGTCTCTCTGCTATATTAATATAATATCTTATTTACACATGCGCACATTGTTTTAAAATAATGGCAGGTCTCTATATATAATTTGGTGTTTGATATATATATTTTTTTATAAAATCAATTTTTAACTAATTTTAATCAGTTCTTTAAAATAAAAATTTGAAATTTGATTTTTAAAATGCTTTGAAGACAGAGAATGAGAGAGAGTTCCGAGTACCTGCCATAAAATTAACAAATGAAAAATTTTCATTTCAACAATTACGCGTCTGTAGCAACAATATAATATTTGAATAACAACAATAAACGGACAACAATGCAAAGCATCATCTAATAATATTCTAAATAATCTAATTACTAAGAATGTAATAAACAATTGTAACTTGTGTTAAATGGTTGTTTTTTTGTTTTTATAAACATGCAACCCACTGTTTTTTCATCGTTTACCAATTTTTCAAAAATAAAAACAACTTTGGTATATGCTTGATAAAAACAATGACTTTTTTTTATATATATATATTCAATAAATTTTCATTTCATTTTCATCTTTTTTTTTCTTTTCACCTAGTTTAAATTTTTCATTTTATACCGTTTTATAAGATTACTTTGAATTTTTCATCCATTTAATAATAATTAATGTTTGAAGGCATCTAATAAAAGACATATTTTCATTTTTATTTGAGCTAGAATATTTAATTCTAAATATTTTCTAAGTTTTTTTTTTCATTTTAAATCTAGAAATTGCCTGGCAAATAAAATTATACTTTCAAATTTTTTCGAATAAAAATTGGGAACAGAAAAAGTTTGTTTAAATCGAAAAAGTAAGATCTAGATGTGTCCGACTATTTAATGACTTATTTTTAAATCTGGCGTCAACTTCATTCATAGAAATATTTATATTGGACATGTGTGAACGCTCTCAAATTATCGATATCACTGATATCTATACTGGAGTATAATATAGAGATCAGTGGTTTATTATGTCATAGTTGGCGACGTGAAAAGAGAATTTAAATTCTCTATGTCACACAAAAGGTAATATAATAAATATTTGACACAGACTATATTTTTTGGTTGTTACATATTTCCAAATGTAACTGCTATCATTTATCTATGAGTGATGATACACACATCTATGCCAATTGGCAATTGGGGAGAGTTCATACAGTTCACCGTATAAACATAATTCAATTACTTATTTTCATAGATTTACCCAAACTTTTATATTCATTCTCTATCATTTAAGATTAAGCTAAATTTAAAATCCAAATAAAGTGATATTACTTGAAAAATTTAGCTTAAACTAATAATGTATTTTTGTTGTTGTAATTTACAAAACTAAAAAAACTTTATATTGATTGGGTAATACATAGCATTAATGTTTGTGGGTGTAATCTATGTATAGTTGAAAAAATTTTATATGTAAAAATTATTATAGTTGTTTAATAGGGTATTTGACTCTTTTTCTGACAAAGCTAAATTATTATTGGGTCATAATAAGAGTGGCAACATGTGATCGTGTGATGTAGGGTAGTAAAATTTCACAAGGAGGTTATTATCTCGAGAACTTTTATGTCAAATACCATATTTGAAAAATTTGAGTGATTGAGTGAAAAATTTGTTTTGAGTGAAAATCATTGAAATATTTATGAATAAAAATTTAAAGAAATGTAGTTTGACCAAAAAAGTTTTCTTTATAAAATTCATATTAAAAAATGTTTTGTTTTTATTATTAAGTATTTTGTGCCGGCGTACCACAGAGTGCTTGCTATAAGCTTATCTAATAATATTATTTTTTAAAGTATTTCATACTCTTATTTATAATATATAAATTTTTTCATAAATAAATTTGAGAATCCCCCAATCATTTTAAGTATTTATAACAACGTAACAAATAAATTTTCTTATTTTTTTTTGGTAATAAATATTTTTTTCTTATATAAAATACCCTTAATATTCAATTTTTCTTATAAAATAATTATAATATTGCATTTTCATGTTTTTTGTTTGTTTACAAGTGTAAATTTTTACAAGTGTTTGTTTACAAGTGTAAGTTTGCTCTCGTTTCAAAAAGTTTGACCTGATAATCCAAAATGAGCCAGATATTTGTAACAGTTTATTTTCAAAAACATATTATGTTGGTTCTTCATTTTTTTTTACAGTTAATCTGAATGACAGCTAATTTAAAATAAATTTGTAAGTTTCATGTAATTTACAAAATGATGAATCATAGTTATTTCTAATCGCACAGTTTCGACACAAAAATTGAAATAAATTAGCAATATTTATGAAAATTAAATCGATTCATTATTTAGTAAATAAAATGAACAAAAAAGAGAAAAACTCGTGTCAGGTAAGTTATTTTGTATGTGAAATTCGCTGTATTTGTAAAATTTAAATTAACCGTCATTTATTTTCAACCAATCATACTATTAATTAATAATTAAAATGGATAAATCACATGCGCACGCAATATCACTACTATTCATTTTTGTTTATATACTATGAACACAAACCATCATAACATCCAAGTATCAAATAAAGTCATTTGTTAATTTAATTATTGGTGCTCTAGCCAAAACAATCTATGATTGCTCCGATTCAATAACCCAAAATGAAATTATTTTTCTCCGGTTTGGTATGTATGTATGTATGTGTATGTGTGTATTTTGTTTTGGATCCCTATATTCCTGCAAATTATTAGTTTTGTATTTAAAAATTCTATTATAAAAGTAATTGTACAATTTTTAAGATACACCAGTTTTACATCTAACATTGAAAACAAAATAAAATTAATTACATAAATTGATCGTATAAGTGCCACTATTTAATAAAAATAATGGAACAAATTCAATTCAGTCGATTAAATTGAACAAAAGATGTACAAATCCACTTATGTACAACTTTTCGATAACTAATCAACTCTATAGAACGTACCCATCAAAAGTCAAAACATATACAAAAAATCATAGACATATACATTAATACAGGCTTCTAGCCTCTACATTTCTTTTATTTGGAAATACATACCAACCAATCTCCCATAATTAATCATAAATTAACCTAAAAATGGAATACCTCTTACAAAACGGTTTAATGCAGGAATTAGGTTATGTTTTTAAAAAACTAAAATTTTAAAGAGGTTAGCAATTTTACAACAGTTTTCAGTTCATGTTAACTTAAATAAAAGTATAAAGATGTTAAAAAATTATTACATGGGTCATTTATTTGATGTTGATAACTTTTTTGTTATTATTTAATTAATATGTTTTTTTTTTTCGTATTACATTTTAAACATTTACACAATAAATTTATTTGCAAAAATTTTGTTAGGCCTATTTTATTTTAATTAATTTGAACAATGTCGTAATATATGTTATTTGTTTTCTTCTTTAATAAACAACAACAATGAATTAAATTACGTTAAAAATGTGGTAATTAGAAATATTTTATAATGGTGGCAGGCTTTAAAAGTTATATCATATCAAAAAAGTACATCAAAAATAATTATTTAATTTATTAATACTAATACTAATAATGTATTGCATTTTAAGGCAAGGCTTCGCATATTGTTTTACCAGCCTATACATGACTGAATTTAATATGTTTCAGCTCTTAAGTGAACCTACTACAGCGAATTAAATTTTTTTTTTAACTGGCACATTATAAAAATTCCTAAGGTAATACATTTTATAACATTTTTTATTTTATTTTTTTTTGTTTTATTATTTTATTTTTAATATATTAATCAAATCACAACAAAATTTTCATTATTTCATCAATGATACGGTTTCTTTTTTTTGTTTTTGCTATTTTATTATTTAATATATTGATAGTTATGATTTGTGCATGTTTTGATAACGGCTTATAATTACATTTGAGTTGCAAAAAGATTCTATCTAAATGACACATCTGGTTTTGAACAGTAAATTTATTTTTGTTTTAACATAAAACTAACATAAAGATATAATTTTTTCCTACAATTTAACTATTTTTAAAATGGAAAAAGTAATTATGTCAATAGATATGTTTCTTTAATGTTGGACCATAGATTTTAGTAATACTTCTAGTATTAGTATAATCCACCAACATTGTAAATGTTTGATGAAGTTCATCGACAGGTTATTGGAACCTCTAGCACTTGGGTATGCTTTCTTGGGTATGAATTAAAAACTAGAGCTAGTAGGTCTATGTTACCAACTCCGCGACATCCCCTCTGCATGCAAGTTGATATCTAAATTTCCGTAGAGTGAGAGATAGACTTTTTCACGGTAATAGTTATGAATGCATCTTCTATTTCTATGGTCCGATAAACATGTAGAGGAAATAAAAGGATATTGAGTCTAAACTAAGTTGTTGATGTACAACTGAGGGTCAGGGAAGAAGTTAATCCGCCTTCTTTTAATTTAATTTACGCATTAAATTTTACATGTCTGTGGAACATTGTAAGATGTAAATTGGTAAGATTCTTACGAACTTTGGTTTCATACTAACTAAATCTGTGCATCAACCCGCCCCCTCCTTGTGTACTGTATAATGATCCTTTTTTAAAGTGAGGTATTTAGATTTGTCCAAAATAAACTCTTGTGTTTTGAGTAAACAGTAATGGATGACTCCAGCTATTATGCCATCTGGTGAATAATTTAATACAAAGGCATAGCTCTGTTCAGAAGTCAACTCGAAATTCATTAATTCAGCATAAACTTCAATCGTGATTTCCAGATCCGGTTTCATATACGCCCAGCTTCATTTTAACAGTGTGATCAAATTTGGCAATACCTTATGAAACTAGATATTCGAGTTTAATTTCTGAACGCAAGCCATGATGTAATTAATATGAATAAATTAACCCATCGATCCATCTGCCAGGGATCGAAACCTGGACCTCTGGATATTGAGCCTAGGGTGCTAATCATTACACTACAGATGATTCGACTGATAATCATTGACAGTATTACTTTTAAGTCAACTATAAACTTATTATTCTTACATACTATTTCCAAGCGTGTAAGTTCAAACTTAAAACAATTACACATATTTATATAATTCTCTGATAACTAGAAACTCGTGTTGTTTAATTTTACGATTAAAATAAATTTGCTGTTAGAGAGAAAATGAGTTTTGGATTAAATTTCGGCAGATTTGATGTTTTAAACTTTGATGGATCATGAAAAAATATACAAAAATTACGTTTCTTCGTACGTCGTATTATGCATAATATTACCCTGTGTACTTAAACATAAATAAATAATTAGTAATATTATTCAATAGGCAAATATAGGCATTATTACAAATATTATAAACTTGGATGTTTTGTTTTTACAGTTTATTGGGGGAAATTAAGTAATATAGGCCTTAATTAGGACTATAAGTATTAAAATATAATATTTACATAAAAAAATATTGAACTGAAAACTGTGTAAGCTTTACTTGAAACAAAAAATATATATATGATGTTGGTATCACTGATTGACACATATATATATAAAGGTTATGTATACCATATATGTCAAAATGGAAAAATTAGGACCTCATACAATTTTTATGAGAATCAATTCCAATTTTTCAAAAAATTTCAGTTGTTTGTTATTGAAACTGTTTGTCACATTTTCTAAAAAAAAAAAATTAAAGTAATAAATATAAATGGCATTTTGTTATCTTTAATAAATTCTTAAAGTATGTTTTTTTTCTTTGTTTTTTTTTTATATGGACCTGACTTTCATTTAAAGCATTCGATTCGATCTTTGAAATTAAGTTTGAAGAGCTATGTTTTGTCACTGTGTGTGTGTATTTTTTTTTTTTAATAGAGAGAGAGAGAGATGGGATATATTTAGAGAGAGTTGTGCTAATAAGAATATTATAATTGTTTATTCCATTTTAAAATAGAAGAGAGGTTTTTTTTACAATATCCAAACAACAAAACAAAAAGAAAACTTAAGTGAAATGAGCTTTTTTTTCTTCGTATGTTTCGTTTCAGAAATGGCGCGCTGTATATTTTAAAGTGAAATGGAATGAACAAATAATACGCTTCATTGTTTTTTTTTTTTTGGTAATTAGACATACAATTTCTACATTTTGAATATAATTGTAATTAATTTGATTTTTTTTTTCAACATTTCTTTGAATAACTTTCGATATATTGGATTTTTTCTCGATAGATCTATAATTTTTATTTATATATATATACTTGTTTGTTTTTTTTTTTTTTTCATTTTTGTTGTTTTTATTTCAAGTGAACAAAATTGTTTTTAATCTGTATGTATTTTATGTATGCAAAAAGTTTTAATTAATTAATATATGAGAGATGGGGGCACGGTGCGGAACGTCCATTTTGATATGAATGTTGTGCCTTGTATTCAATTGTTTTAAATGTCTTTTTTTTTGTTTTAATTTTATTTTAAAATATGTTTTTTTTTTTTTTTTACTTTTTTATTTTTATGAAAATAATAATTATAACATAATCACACTATTATAGTCACTCAAATTCGCACTCATAAAATTGAACCATGCTTTCTTTGGCAGTAATCGTGTAGTGTGTGTGTTAATATTTCTTATATCTTGCACTTGATTTAAATAATATAATAAATATAACTTATGGTGTTTTTTTTTCATCTAATTTGATAAATAAATGTCTCACTACAATTGATTCTTAATTGTTACCAAAATGTGTTGTTGCAAATTTTCATTTTGGAAACAGAGGCGCTCTCAAGTGTTTACCGAAACGAATGGATATTGGAAAAATCAAGGTCGTATATGGATACTAATTGATAGAAAGAAAGAATGGACAAGAAAATTTGTAACATATCTTCGTCACATGTTGAAGTATTTTATTCAGTCTGACTATGTTGTAAGAAATTATGAGGTCTTATCTAGACTCGGAATTCTGAGACTAGAAAATATGATTTTGAATATTTTGCATCAGTAGCATTTTAATGGATGCCAAAATTGATGTTCGTTTAGATTTTCTATGTGTGGTCAGTATTGAAGGTGCTCATTGAAGCTGAATGATAAGATTAATTACGAAGGAAAGATTGATTATATCCTGAGAGATTGTGAGGCCTTAAACAGATGCTGTTTATAAATGAATGAAATTTTTCAAGAAAAATTAAGAAAGTAATAAAATTTGAGTTCTTACGTCATCAGCACAAAGATGGTATGGGAGTGCCTAGATAAACTTAACAACATAGGCAGGAATAACAGTCACCCTCCACTAAGTCCCAGGACATGTGAGAAAAGAGGGGAAGGCAATAGCGGATGGTCTGGAAAGGAATGGAGTATCGACATCTTTTATAGGGCCGGAGCCAGACTGCGGAATGGGTGATCACTTGTATCGAGTGGAAATCAGAAAGGAAGAAGGCACCAAGAGTCACACTCTGGAAGTATCTTCCGAGGCTCAAGCGGGCCATGAATCTTCTGGGGAACTATAACCGCAACAGATGTAAAACCTACATTGACCTAAACGAAAATAGACTGCGGCTTCTGACGAGTTTCTTACGGGGCAATACAAACTCAGGGGACACCTCAGGTTTTGTGGAGAAATGGAGAAAATTGCGGAACACTTCCTAATAGACTTCCAAAATAATAAAATATCTGGGAGTCTATCAGATACGTGCAGGTGAGCTACAATCCCCAGACTCTACCCAGATCCTGTACTTCCTGAAGGAAACAGGGCTGGACAAGTTGCTCTAGGACGAGACCACTCGTCGTTAGGCAGCAGATGGGGGAGCACAATATATCTGATAGGTCGTAGTGCATCAAATTTCCCCCATTATCAATCATTCATTCATAACATATGTCACCGCAAAAGGAAAAGTTTTGCTGAGCTTGATTACGAGAGATTATAAGGTTTGAAACCGAGGTGGGTTGTGTGTCTAGAAAAGACAATCTTGGTCGTTTTGCTCAGCAGTGAAGGACAAATCTAAACACGTCTTAATATCGTATGCTTATATGTCTTTTTTTTTATTATTAAACGTAAAAAACGAAAAACCTGCACATCGTTGAACGAAGGGCTTCGAAGAAGAAACAGTACATTAGAAATACCTGTCTCAATATTAGACAAATGTTGTCTATAGCATTTATTGGTCCTAACCGCTAAAATACACAGTTTAACACCACCCCGTGTAATAAATTATGCGTTTAATCCAGAACTTCAAGAAGTAACTGTCGAAACAGTATCTCAAAGTGTGATGGCTTCCAATTTTAGCTTAGTATACCTTTAGCATTAAACACTTTGAACGTGTTTATGATAAACTCACCCGTAGGTGTAGGCAATAGAACAAACAAATGGAGCATAAAAATAACGAACGTTTAATAGCGGTATCGATATGTGTACGTCAGTTTTAGCGTCTTTAGCACATTCGGAAACAGTTTTTATTGCTTCTAAAGTAATTGCGTTTTTTATATCATGTTAATGAGACTCCATTTTAAATTGCTTTATCGGGTTGTACTCGCGATCCTCCCTAAGATTGGCACTGCCTTTTATATTTAGGATATCTTATTTTAACCCAGGTCACGAATTTATGAAAAATAGGCGATGTATCCAAATATATTTTAAGATAATCTGAAAAAAAAAATCTGAAAAAATTTGCACCAAACAATTAATAAATCTGTAGTGAAACATTTTAACTATTTTTTTTTTGATAAATCGTTTTTTCTACATCTTTTTTTTTTATTTTTATTTTAAATTTCATAATTATATATTTTTAAGTAATCTACTCTCCACTTACTAAATTTTTTTTTTTAAGTTTCGAACCACACATTTAACAATATTATTTTTTATATCCCTTATTTTCGCTTTGGGCATTTATTTTTTTTTTTGTTTAAATTAATTTTTATCTATATTTTTTATGGGGTTTTTTCTAAATACAAAAAAACAATGGTTTTTGGTTGTTTTGAAATGTTAAATAATAATTGTACAGCCAAAAGTGCTTAAAATATAATTCCAGAGAAAAATAAATACACTTTGTTGACGTTTTATATTATGGCTATTTTTGTTTTGTTTTTAAATTCTTATAGTTTAAAATCTACGAAAATATATTTTTATTATATATTTTTCCGAAATAATTGTAATGCATGTCTTATAACAGACATAAAATTCACTAAGCACATTCATTTTTTTTTGTTTGTTTTTTTTTTTCGGGAAATTAATTTTTTGCTAGGAATTTTTTTCTAAAATACAAAGTTAACTAAGGTTATTCTTATGATAATTTGTAACTGTCATTAGAAAATTTGAATTTTTTACGAAATATATTTCTAATTTTGTAACCAAACATATTGGCTTCTGTAAAAACAGATATTTTAAATTTGCGCATTCATCGTTTCAGGTTCGCTGATGATTACCACTAATTATCCTTTCTTCAAAATTGCGATTCAATGCAGTAGCACGATATTTACGAGAAACTGCCACCCGTAAGATCTGGCCAGAGTACAACTCCACGTGTTCTGAAGATGTTACCTCGCTAGGTTTATAGTAGCTATCACAAGAAACTGGCTGAGTGGTAGACATACGAAACATCTGGGACTACCCGTGCACCACGACTATGGTAGGAGATGATGACTCGTCTACTTTGACACGGTGTAGCTGAAAATTCTTACTTTTGGGGTCAACCATTCTTTGACCATCTCTATGAGCTTAAGTCTACTGTTTTCTCCTATTGCTGTACTTGAACTGCTTCAAATGGTTTAAGGAGTAGTAGCAAGGATGGGTTAGCCCTTTTCGGTATCACGATGAATGAACCTTAGGGTCTAGGTGTCCCCCCTCAAGGGCTGGTATATCCTAACCTAATCTAACAGACCGAAATATAATCAAATTTTTTATGTAACTTGCTTCCAGCTTGAATTTCCTTCGGACTGAGCTTGCTGAAACCAACAACGTTGCAGTACACTTTTTTAGAAGTGTCCAGAGGAAGATTGCTAGGTAGTAATAACCACGCAATCTAAATTCTTATAGCTGTTTCCACGGAACCTCAAACCAAAGCGAATTAAAATTTGAAACTCGACCTGCGTTCAGTTTCTCAAATAGTTTGGCTACAATGATGGGAGGACACCATTGTAGCATCTTTCCTGGCAGACAATTGCCAGCATGTTAAATAAGTAATTCCAACTTTCAGAGGTTAAAGTCTTCTTATGGAACGTTCTTACTTTTAATTACTTTTTGGTCAGCGGGATAAATAACAATTACAAATTATATATATATATTATGTGTTTGTGCATATATTAATTAGCCATAATATAAAATGGAATAACTTTAAGCACCCAAAAAGAAAAGAGGAAATCTTAGTACCATCAAAAACAATGCAGTTGTTTTCTTTTACCAATAATACATTAAATATATAATATCGGTACCTAAAAATAATCAAATTTGTTTTATTTGTCGAATTTAGTCCACTCTCAACGCCATGTGTGTTGTGACCCTTTAGAAAGCACGACGCCATTGGATTAGATAAATGAAGAATACAACAAAAGTTGTTTTTGAACATGTTTAGTGAATGAAAATGGACAAAAGGACGCAATATTAACACACAACATGTTACAACGTAGAAATTTTTTGTTTTTGGTTTTTTATTCGTTTTTTTTTTATACTAAATTATATGGTTTTGTAGTAAAATTTTAATTTGGTTTTTTTTTTATAAAAATTGACTGACTTTTTTTTTGAAATTGTAGTCAGGAATTTCAAAAATATTAATTTAACTTTGTTTTATTTTGATATAATTATTTTTATTTTTAAAGTTTACATTTAGGATATATATTATATTTCAAAATAGTCAAATGATTTTTGAATTGGAAAATTGTGGACTGTATTAGATATAGGTGATTGCAAAAATGTATGTTCTTTTTTATGTTTCAAACTTTTTCTGAAAAAATATATTCGGATCTTTAAACCGAATGTTTACTTGAGATCACATAGTCTTTGAGACTTATCTGAGACTTTTGATCCCAAGTAGACATTCGTATCAGTTTTATAGTCTGCTTAAACAGCAATGATTGTATTGAAAAGTCTTTCTTTTAAGCTTTGAATTGTAGGTCAGAAGTATTCACTAGGTCCTGTCAGTAGTATAACAGTCTATCATATTTACAATTGGAAATCGAGAGTGAAATATGTAAAATTTTATGTGATATTGCATTTCATATCCCTGATAATATCAGCAAAGTACATTGGAGGCCCTGCGATACATTTGACATCAATGTACTGGCCATACTATGATATACTGTCCAACTTCTTCATTTCTAGATGCCCAACTCGTTCATCTCTAGATAATTTCATCGGGAGATAAACTCAATAGACATCTCTCTCTCTGGGAAATAGAAATCTCTATATTCTAATAAGAAAGATTATCTTGCTAGATAAAATTAACTTGAGGTGAAGAAATTAGGCATCAGTTTTATACCATAATCGATCTCTCACTATGAACCGCTTACCAGAAGACAGCCTAATCCTGTATACGTTGTATATAAATTAAGCAGAACTTTTGTTTATGTTTCATGAATAAATTCTATTGGGTAACGTGAACCACGGTATGTTTATGACATTATAAGCGTATCAATTTTCAACAGGTAGTCGATTGACCATTTGTACGAAACACCCAAGGAACCCTGTTAACTTCAAAACATCATACGTGATTTTCGTTACCTAACAAACTATACCAATGGAAACAAAAGTGATAAAATTACTTGGAAACATTTAGCTTTTTTACTGTAATCACTATAAAGTTTACATACTGAAACCATAGAGAAGAACATACTTTTTTGCAAACAAATAAAATTGACATTTAGTCATATTAAATGAGGTTAAGTTTTTAGTTATTTTGTGTTTCAAATCTGAATCCATTGGCGAACGGCGTTTTACAGTTGTATTACAGATATATAATACGGTCAATGATTTGTA
Organism: Nineta flava; assembly: GCA_963920215.1. Taxonomy (NCBI): domain Eukaryota; kingdom Metazoa; phylum Arthropoda; class Insecta; order Neuroptera; family Chrysopidae; genus Nineta; species Nineta flava. The sequence goes on from OY986044.1 coordinate 81,567,665, forward strand.
TTTAAAAAAATAATAAATATTTATTGTTTCAATAAATATTTCTATTATTATTTTTTAAATTTTTTTTCTGTTTGTTACTTTTGATTTTTGTCGTGGAACACAAGAATTGACTATACTTGAAATAAATAACTTTTTTTTTTTTTATTACAGTATACTCTATGAGCACTTTTTCGTAAAATTAAAACTACAAATATTGTTTATATTTTTTTCATAATAATCATAATCATAATAATAAGAATAATAATAATAATTAATAATTTTTTTTGTTTTATGTTTTAGATGTTGTTGTAAATGATTTAGATGATTTAATCTTTTCATAATAATAATTTTATTATTATTGATGATTTTCTTTTCACCACTTAAATAATTATAGTCACCATCACAAAAAATTACTTTTTTACTTTTACTTTTACATAATTTTAGATGATTATTATTCAAATAAAATTCACTTTTCATTATAATAATAATAACACAAGAATATTCATTAAATTTGTTCTTTTTGTAATTTTCATAAAATTTTTTTTTCTTTTTTGTATTTTGCAATATCAATAATTCATAATAATATGTTGGTGATACTAAAACTTTTTTTTTCTTTTTTTTTATATTATTTTTATTATTTGTTTGACTATAAGTTTTTTGTGTTTGTTTTTGTTTTATAAATTTTTTATTGCCAGCCCTGATGTGTTTATTAAATTTAAACAGTTGATATCCACTGTTCACAAGTATTAACAACAAACCGATAAATGTATTTATTACGAATGTATTTATGATAACTGTTAATGTAATTATTAATTTTAGATTATAAGAATTAGTCCATACAGCTGTCCATGCCACCGCGAATATTGAAATTTGAATTGTCTTTAAATAATAATACGCCTGTGCGTGCATTGTGGCGGCGGTAGTCGAAGTCCAAATCGAAGTGGAGGTGGCAGCAGCAGATGACGACGCATGCGTATTCAGTATATCATCATCATCATCTGACGGTTGATCTTGTTGTGCTGTGACAACTACAACGACAGTTGTCTGTTGTTGTTTGGAGGGGCAGTTTGATGCGCGCTGATCACTGCTACTTCCCGCTGCAGAAGTGGCGCCAGCTGGCACATTTGGTGTTGTTGTACAACGCACGCGCCACGATGTGTCATTATACAATGTGGCTACATCTGGTGTTGCAGTATCTAGACATTTAGCGCAGACTCCTTTCCTCTTACAATATGTGTAGCAACAGTCCTCACTACCGTGTGATGATTTTAATGCTTGTTTACCCGTTTCCGGTATATTTGGATCTGAAAAATTATATTTAATACTTATTAACTTCATTAAAATTATTTTATAATACATAAAGAAGGGACATAGAGTCATTGTAAGGCATATAACAAATATCGAGATGTAAAACACTCATGAAACCTCTATATACAGATATTAACAATTTATACTTTCAATTCTCTTAAAATAGTGTACAGGCCCGTAACGAGACTGATAGAAGTGGAGCGGTGCTACGAGGTACCCGGGAGCAAGGCGCACTTCATGATCTAGATACCAAATAGCTTCGCTTAAAAATTAACATGGTATTTTGAGATAAAAAATTTGTTTATATAAGTCTTGTTAAGTTTATTTTAAAGGAGAGCGGCGATTTTGTACTACTCAAACGCCCCGCCATGGGAAAAATGTATATGTTAAATTGTCAGAACTTATGAAAACAAATTTGAAAAATATCTTAATAGATTAAATATAATTATAATAGTTGGGGACGCCTTTATACCTGCAAGGGTCTTAAACCAAAATAATGCATTTAATATTATTATTTAAGGTTTAGTATTGTGCGAATCGGCGCATGAGTATGAGAAACTATTCGGCCAATTTTTTCTTTTTAATATATGATTATTGGATTGTATGTTGAAGTGGTTCCTGTGGGTTTATATAGGAAGGACTCCTGAGATTTTTTGCACAGGGGTTCTGAAGATCGTCGATACGGTCCTGATAGTATAAGAGACTTATTAAAATATAGCTCTTGAAAAATGAAATCCTTTAAAAAGAGACAAAGAGAAGCGTTAGTTTTGTTCTTCACATAGACCAATATGTAGAAATGATATTTTGTTACTAGAGGCATCTCAAAACACGCAAGATTCGGATAAATCTCTAGCCAATAGCAAAGTCTCTATATTTGCAGACTATGCAGTGTAAGTAAATGATAATTACGATAATTATCGGTACTCGGGTATTTTCGGGTATTTCGTTACCAGAAGACCTCAAGACATTCAAGAATCGGATAAATCTCCTTGCAAGAACTGTATATTTCTATATTTACAGACACTACAGTATGTTGGTAGACGATAAGTATGCTGTAACTGTGCAATATATGGGTAAATTTGATTTGTAGATTTTTAACAATTTGGCAGTGAATTTTCGCAGTCTATAATATATATATATTACATATTATTTAAAAAAAAAAACATTACCTTTAATTACACAATTCTCTGTTAAAAGCTTACAACAAATGGGTTAATTACTCTATTGAATAACCTAGTGACCTGATTGCTTTGAGCATACCATATAGCATATATAGTATGGATGTTTTGTGAAAAGAAAGGGGTGTTTTAAAAGCAAGCAAGAGCATTGTGTATGTACCTATAATATGTAGTTTATTGTATATAACTAGCTCTGTAGCTTCTAGCTCGTTTTTCTACACTAGAGATAGATTCACTACTGTAGGGGATATTTTTATCATTTTGGAAATTATAAAGTAAGAATATAATATTACAATATATATATATATATATATATATTATCGTATGTATATATGTTGTGACAGGGTTGTTTAAAGTTTTATACTTCGTGAAATGTGTCTTTTCATCATGTTTCTCTTATGTAGACAAGGGTTGATTTTCATTTCACATTCCGGTATCATTTCATGTTCATATGTTTTTTTAACAGTTAGGTTGAGTGAAAAAGTTAGTGAAATTCACAACGATTTTGTCCTTTTTAACATTTTTCATGCATTTTTGTATAAATTTGTATTTGAAAAAATTGTTCTTGAACTGCTATTTAGAAAGAATTACCAAAGATTATCAAAAATTTCCAAAGTTTTAATGAAGATTATACAGCTCCTCGCGACCTTAATTAAATGCAATTCTACTTCTCTGAACAAGATCTTTCTCTGAGTAAGAATATTGAAGTGATTTTTTTGAATCCTTTGGTTAGAAATTTTTGATTAAAATTCTTCTGTATATTTTAGCTCCGAGTATAGAAATTATTTGGCTTTTAAACTGAGTATCACAATGAATGTTTGTTGTTTTGATTGCTTTACAGTGCTAGCGTTATTAGGTATGTTTAGCGGTTCGAAAGCGGTTGCGTGCGCAGTGCCTTCTTCTAATATCGCAGTAATTAGCGTAAAGAAGGCCAATGAAATCTTTGCCTTTTTACTCTAAGCTTTTCCTTGAATGAAATGTTTGTCACGATTATCTGAACAGTAATCATAATTCTGAACTGTAGAATATATTGGCCATCCTTAGTAGTGCACCAAGTGCATCTGCATTTTCATTCCCTTTACACCTTGAGTGCTTCAGAATCCATTTAGAGGACAATGTAACGTTACATTTTCTAAGTAATAGTAATAACTGTTTAAGTAACTACGTGAAGAAATTTCGTACACTATTTTATTAAAAGCTATAAAAATAATTTGTATGAATGACGATTTATTATTTTATTTAAATATCTTTTAGTAGGTAGAAGAGGCCATGACACTAAATCCTGCCTTATAGAATATCAATACAGGATTCATTTATTTTGTAGAATACATTCCTGTGAACATAAAAGTGGTGGAAGATCAAAGGAAGCTCTTACCGATCTATTTTTAATTCAATTAATTTGGTTAGTTAGTATAATGAACTTCCCTTTACTAATAAGTTTTATCCAAGACATGACCAAGAACTATGGGAGCAATTTCAAAACTTAACTAAACATATGGTAGCAGATCATTCACAACAATTAACATAAATTTCATTCTATCCCAATAAATTTAAAATAAGTGTTATTTTAATCGGAAAAGTTTAGCAAACAGCAGGCAAGCCAAACAAATGATACTGATAACTGGGTACAATGCTGCTTGCTCATTGGCAAGAACCAGAAAGAGATAAACATTCTAGTTGGGGTGTTCACCGGCCACTGCAGACTCAAACAGCATCTATCCCTCTTGACTTGTCCGGACTGTAACTGGGCAGACGACGCGATCTTCTATCTTCTGCCAGAATGTCCATAGAGAGATTAAAGTGTGGCTCCTGTCATTCTAGAGGAAAGGCAACAAGAATGGTAGAGGATAGAAGAGGTTGGTAGATGGATTTTTTAACGGTCGATAAAACAAGGCCTAGAAACCCTAGTCACCTTCAATACCTCTACTACTGCTACTAGCCCAATCAATTACAAATAGATCGACAAGAACTTTCTTTAAAGTCTCCATATACTATTCGGAAATAGTAGTATTTCCCAAACTGTGCTGAGACTAAGACTGCATAGTTTTTCCTTAGCAAATTTCAGCGTATAATGGAGGAGATATTCAGGAGGAGCAATTGTGCTCTGCTACCATTGATGTATGTCTTCTAGTCTATAGAAATCTTTAATCTGCTACCGCGCTGTTATAGATTATAGAGGCTGCCCTGGACGGTCTACACTTAGACCATAAGGTCCATTATGATGCCTAGGGATGTGAGGATGTGATTGGAGTGGAAGGAATTTGTGAGTAGACTAGGAATTGGTAGGATATGCGACTACAGCCGACTCTGATAGAAACTATGCCGATATTCATCTGGAGTTCGTGAAGGAAACTGCAGAAAACCTTCTCAAGCATAGCCGGCCATTACTTCGTTCTTGTCCAATTTAGTCAATTAACCGCCCCCTTTTTTTAATAATTGACAAACTGCCGATGTCGGGATTCGATCCCAAAACCACCCAGTTTCCAAGTATGCATACTGCGCAGACATAACGCCTTAGACCACTCGACTACATGGACTGGTTCCGCACTGTTATACTCATGTATTTTATAAAATGTGTACAAACCATGTAAAGGTATTCTAGGATGCAGAGTTCAGTGTCACGACCTTTTATTATTTGCATCACCAAACACATAAGGATCTCAGAACTATCATAAAATTATTTTTCAAGTACTTGCAAACAGCAGCCAAACAGCAAGCAAGCTGCAATATATTAAATATATAAATAAAAAAAAAAAATATGGAATACATAAACAAAACACCATTAAAAATTTTATGCATATTCCTTATTGTGTAGTATTACAAATATTAGAATGTTTTAAGAGTAGTTTTTTTTTTTTTTTTTTTTTACAGAACATTGTAGTTAACATACAAACTTTTAACTTTGTGAGAGATATTAGACAAAATAATAATATTTAATATATAAACGGTTTCTATAAAGAGAGTTAAATTTATGTAAAATTTATTTTCGTATTTTTTTTTTTTTTTTAATATTTATTTTGTAAAATGTATTTTTTAACTTCAACATTTTATTATTATTTAACAAATATACAACATGCATATATTATGTAAATTTTGTGTGTGTTTGCCGTATTATATTTATCATGGTATAGATCATATTGACGTAAATGTAGAAAAAAAATTGGTTTTAATTAGCGATTTTAGCTATGCGGAATTCAAAAATTATATCACTATTATTTGTACAAAATACGACAATACGCAAAGATTCCATTCAGTAGACAATTATTAAAATTAAAGTGTTATAATCTTTTTGTTCCCGAATACTTAAACGTTTAACTTTAGCCTGATTATTCATAATAAATCAGCATTGTTCACACTAAGTCTGAGGAATAGCATCTATAAACTAATCTCGACAACAAAATATTTAAATTGATAAATCTGAAGGATAAATCATATTCCTGCTGGTTGCAAAAGTAAAATATGTGAAGGCTCCGAGAAAACATGAACATATAGGAAGAAGATATATATTAAGACACCAGAAGAGGCGCAAACTATAACTGGTTAATTTCGATTGTCTGAAACGTCGCAAGAAGTAATCCTTAAGATCAGGCACTTTTCGAAATTTTATAAATACCTTCTGAATTGCGAAGCATAGAAAATGTTTGCATTAACATTTTCGAAAATGTCTGTTTACTCAAAATAATATTAATTTGAACTATATTCGTTTTATTAATCTTCAATCAAATTTTTGAACTGTTGGAATCTTAAGAATGTTTATTTGTACATAAATAGCATCTCAATTCCTACGCCACTCTCCTGTTCGCCTCGAATGTTACGATCATCTTTGGTCTATTTCTAATGAGACAAGATTACTCTAATCAGAGTTTACCTCTGGAACTTAATGAAATGTACAATGCAAGGGTAACTTCCTGGAGAATATGAATATATCTAATTAATATATCTATTTCTTTCACCTCGTTCCTGATAGATAGATAGATAGATATATCTTGACGTATATAGGTGAATTGCTTTTCGACCTGGTGGTCCATTGTGCTCCCCCTTCTACTGCAGTGTGACGAGATTCGCTTCTCTCATATTTTTACAATAGTCAGGAGCTTGCTTATCAGGTTTTTTCCTGAAAGTTCATATATTCGGGGTGAGATGCACCGAATATCTTGTATCTACTCTAACCGAGAGATTCACAGTAAAATATTATGTGGCTCGATATTTCCTCCTGCTCGCCGTACAGTCTGCACATAATGAATACGTTATGGAGTCCTATTTTGGGTAGATGTTTTCGTAGGTGATAATGCCTGGTATCGTTCCTGATAGTCCAAGCAGTACAAATTTGATATTTTTTACGCAAATTTAGAGAAGTATACTTGATTGGCTCTTGTCCCACTCTGACCCACTTGAATGACGTACCCCGGTTCAAACCTACCTAGAGTTTAAACGATTAGATATAACGTTTTTATAAACCTGTTCATTCGTTCGATCACTGCTATTATAGTTGAAGTAAATAACATATTTTATTCCACATGTATCCCGTTTGCGCTAATTGCTATGTTGTACAACATGATTATGTCTAAACACACCGATCGATTGCATTCATAAATAATACAATAATTTAGTAGATAGTACCTAGTTCCTGTGTATCTAGAGAGTGTTGTGTAGTAGGTAGGTACGATCTCACACACTCACTTTCTATACCTACCAAACAACACAAGTTAACTATTTACAACGAAGATTAATGTTTTCACACAATAATTAAGATCATAATAATATGATCGTTGATGATGAGAATGGAAGTAGTAGAGATACCTGTATACTACTATATGTATGGGATACTGTGTATGCTTCGAGAGAGAACTTAAATAGTATGTGATAGTTGTGGGATACAATGCACAGAAGATTTGCGTGCATATATTACATCATACACGTACATGGCGGCTCAAATTATTGAGTAACTATTCGATGGTCATATAATCAAGGTAGTTACTTAGATTGTAGATTATGTTTTTTAACTTGAATGTATCTCATTTACAATAATATTCTCTGGAAGAAAACACACATACTACCAAATATGTTCCTACTTACCTATTTTCCTACTAAATCATATACAATTGAGACTCGTATTATTGTAGTTATTTACATAAAATAATTCTAGCCAGAGTACAAATAACCAAAGGTATTCCGAAGATATTAGCTGTCTATGAAGATAATCTGTATCACCTACGAAAGCATCTGCTCACAATAGGACTCCATAACGGATCCATTATGTGCAGCCTGTGCGGCGACTAGTAGGAAACATCCAGCCACATCAACTTTTACTGCAAATCTCTCGGTTCGAGCAGATGCATGATATTCGGTGCATCTCAACCTCAATATATGAACCTTCAGGAAAACCTGATAAGCAAGCTAGTGGCTATTGCCAAGATATGGGAGAAGTGAATTTCATCAGACTGGAGTAGAAGTGGGAGCACAATGGGCCATAAGGTCGAAGTGCAGTACTTTTATATACCCCAAGATATATCTATCTAACCAAAGATATGCGGAACGTCTAAGATTGCCTGTCCGCCACGCCCTTTAAAGGAGCTGCCTCGACTCAGTGGGTAGGAGGAAGGGACGATGACTCAACCATTCATTTAATATCCTTATGGGCCAACCACACTTTGACGACATCTTTGAGCTAAAGTCTACTGACGTTAAATTCCTATTGCTTTACTAATGGTTTAGAAATTACTGGCAAAGGCCAGCTTCTTTCGAAACCACAATGAACCTTATGGCCTAAATGTGTCCCATTCAGGATAGCCACTATAACCTAACCTAACATAAAAAAAAATTTTATCATTAATTTTTCATTTTTCATTTGGAATACAAGAAAGTTAACGATATGAAAGACGTGAACAGTTTCGAGAATATCTTGATCTAATATGTAAATAGTGTGGAAATTGTTTTGTAGGTTAAAAACTTGAACCATAAAATAGAGCAAGTTAAAAGGTAGAAGAAATTTTTTATTTATGTTTCATACCATTAAAAAGATTAGTTTTACAAAGCAAGGTAAGACACAAGTTATAAACAAGGGTAGATTTCTTCAAGCGATTTTATTTGAGCCTCACTGTTGTTTTAGAGATATCCACCGTTCGTGTAAGCTATTTAATTACTACATAATTTATATAAATAATCACTTCTACAAGCTTACGAGTTTATAATATATATATATATATATATATATACACTTACAGTTGATACAAGTACCGTAGGTATATATATTATAGGATATTATAGTATAAATCTTACCCACCTACGTATGAAAGGAAAGATTATGGGTAAAAAATTAGAAACCAAAATAATAATATGTCAAAAGAAGTTAATTACTTATGTTACTAATTTTGTTTCTAATCATAAATTACACGAACACTCTCAAAATTATGGTATGAGTATCGCGATCTTTCAAGATCGCATGAAAGAGTTTTGTACAAAATTTATTCACATACTAGAAACTCTGACTCTGTGGCTTTTCTATTGATTTATATTATGTTTGTTTTTGTTTGGAAATGTTTCGAGAATAAAAACCAATACTGACTTCGAAATTTGCTAAACTTGAATTAATACTCGTCAATTGTTCAGTTTATCAAATTTAAGGGGTTCTACACTGAAGGTAATCTGTTGAAATAGGGAGTCATTTCTGACCAGCGATCTACTTAAATACAATATAGTATCATCTTTATCACACAAAAAGCGATATCGTACCGATCGATGTATCTCTGCGGCAAGGATACAGTTGTACAAGATTACCGATTTGTCACACGATCGCCGCAATCAGTTCATAACAATGAAGGAGCATACTGAATTATTTTTCTTTGCGGCGGTAGGAGTTGTAGGAGACTCAAGGTTCTTTCGTACAAACCCATGTTAGATTATCATCATATTTATGGTTTAGTCCCAGCCAAAGTGGAAAAGATCAATGCCATTCAGCATTTTTGCCAATGATCGGAATTCATATTCGACATTGATTGATTGATTAATATCGGGGTAAAAACTATTGCACTTCGACCTTATGGTCCATTGTGCTCCCCCTTCTACCTCAGTCCGACGAGATTCGCTACTCCCATATGTTGACAATAGCCTGGAGCTTGCTTATCAGGTCCACCCGAAGGTTCATATATTCGGGGTGAGATGCACCGAATATCCTGTATCAGATGTAACCTACAGGTTCGCAGTCAAAGATTATATGACTGGATTGTTATTTCTCCTCGCCACACAATCTGGTAACTGATGAATCTAATCTGATGAATCCGGTAACTTTTCGCAGTTGCATCCCGTTCAGCCTCAGTTCATCGAAAGATAGCCTCTTTGTATATTCGACATGGTTGAACATAGCAATAAATTCTCTGAACACTGAGCAACTACTGAAAGGCTATCACCGATATGTACGTTGAGCCTAATTGAAATGAAACAAAAGGGACTGTACTGATACGCCACTGATATATACGAATAGACATTTACGTGTACAACTAAACAACCTTTTCGAGTTTTGCCAATGACACCACTGCAGAGTTTGTAATCATTTCGAATGTAGACGATACAAAAGTATTAAATACTATATAGAAATATGTATATTGCGTATATCTACATCCTCTATTGCGATCAGTTGTAGCGATAAGGTATTATTATTATTTAACTGTGAAATTTCAACAGAATATAACATTGGTATTTCATTATTGTTTGACCTACTTAAAAGATTGTTATATAATATATTTTATAAGGGAGGTCTCTTTTCTGCTTGTTTAGTTATTCAGACATTCTTGCACTACGCAAAAGGTTATATTATTCGATTCTATATATTATTATATTTTTTGTTCTGATCATGTGACAGAAACAACAGTTTTAATATCGAGTATTATAATATATATAAAATGGTGAAGGCACAGTATTAAATCCGTTAGTAATAGCTCATCAGTTTAGACCAACCTATCTGGGATCAGTCCAAGTGGCTGAGCGGTCTAAGGCATTATGTCTGGCGCAGTATGCCGATATTCACGAACTCCCGATGAATATCGGCATAGTTCCTATGATAGTCGGCTGCAGCCGCATATCCTACCAATTCCTAGTCTATACACAAAAATTCCTTCCACTCACTCACATCCTCACATCCTTAGGCATCATAATGGACCTTATGGTCGAAGTGTAGCCCATCCAGGGTAGCCTCTACAATCTATCTATCTATCTAACCTATCTGGGAGTAATATTTGCCTTTACACTTGTCGCGTAATTTACCGATGGACCAGTTTTAACCATTTCTCTGTTGATCATAGTTTTTTTAAAGAATACTTCATACTACAGAAACAAGAGTTTTAATATCAAGCATCGTATGAAATTCGTCAATCGTTTGAATAGCTCATCAATTATCTGAAAGTACGAACGGCAAACTTGGAGTCCAATCTGTCTTGCAATGATCTCGTTATTTACAAATAGTTCTGGCCATTTAGTTCTTTGTCAATTTTTATCTTGGAAAATCGTGTATATTTCTAGTTCATATTTTCACATCATAATCACATTTTTATTCTGCTCAGTTTAAGCAGAATACTTCAACATCTATTTAATCCGTCGAACATTAATACTAAACATTACGATTAAGAGTCAATCATTAATCATAATGTTAAATTGCAGGGAATAAACTATTTGTACAATGCATATATTGACTAGTCAGTGAAGAGTTTCTCGAATTTCAACTTTGCCGACGACACATCTATATAGTTGGTTAAACACTACGTAAAGGATGTGTTTTAAACAACAATGGTTTGTTATGCCACTGTATTATACGAGTTTTATGCTGTTAAAAAATTTACGACTGATTTAGACGACAGAAAATGTATTACTACGATACTTATGCCCGTGTATATACAGAGACAACCTTGGCTCATGTAAATTAATTTGGGGAGATTAGTTAGTACAAGTATGCCGTAGAGATTATTACAAGTTTACACAGATTATAGTGAATAAACTATTCCAAGAATTACTTGATGTGCCTCAGCCTAATTTGACCAACAGTTTTGACATGTTGCTTTCATTGTTTCCGTTTCTTTACAGAAATCTCCTTTCTTTTTCTTTGTTTATTTTCCTCACAAGCATAAATTTCTTTATTACAAATATATTAGTCTGTCGTCTCAAAACTTTATTAAGCGGAACTTTTAAGGGAAAGATTGATGTGGTTTAGAGGTATTCTGTAAGAAAGGTGCAATAATACAGGCAATACCTTTCAACTCTACAAACGTAAGGCATTCTTTCACCTTAGAGTTGAGCTTCGATGTTAGTCAAACCCGACTTACTTAAATAGTACTTCATTGTTTATAATTTTCATAGATTTTACTGTGGCAATCTAAAGTGTTTGGAAAGCACATAATTTTTCCTGTAGCAAAATGTATTTTGCTACATTAAATGAAATCCAAATCAAAAGTCGCATGAAATATGAGATTCGTTTCTTTTTATCCGTCTGCATTTAACAAAAATAAACTTGATAAATTTGGTCGTCATTATTTGTATATACGAGTTGGCATCCAATCAACAAGTAAACCATGGGAGGTGAATACTTTTGTAAACGATATGAGTGTGATAAATAAGTAAGTCAATTTGCGGTATTCTGAACTTGGCAACAAAGATCACACTTCAGAAATAATTGTGGAATATTAAGAAACAAATTTATGTGATTGGCATTGAAAAAATTAGGATACCTACTTTGTTTTTAACGTCGACACTTGAAAATTTTCAGATTTTCTATAAAATTATGGACTATATTTATAAAGTGCTTATAAAAAGCTCTGACTAATGATATGACGGCACTAAAACATTTGTTTATATAGTGCATAGAATCCCGATGGAACGATTTTAACTAATATTCTAGCAATTTCTCCTCCACTAAAGCTAGCTATCTGTTTCAAATTTCGCATAATGTTGTGTAACAAATATGATATTTTTTTGTAAATTTTAAAAGTTTTGAAATGTAGCTTTTTAGCGAATTTTTTGTATAGACTTACAAATACAAATTGTTTCGATTTACTTTACTTGCTCATAAATGGGTAACAGTATTTTGAAAGTAGCTACAATTGATTATGGTTTTCATAATAAAGACATGGCAATGTTTAAAAACTGTGCTTGATTACAGGATCCCTTTGATCTCGGAGACTCTATCATGGAAACCATTGGGAATTGAATGTTCTAATGTTAACCAAACTCCATGTGTATCCAAGTTTTTATTTTAAATAATTAATTAAGAAAAATGAATAAACAAATGGACAACGTATCAGTCTAGTGCTCGACTACCCAATCAATCACATTTCGTCAGGCTTTGAAGCAGGTCAGTTTTATTGTTCGTTTCTTTACTAATTTTTCTTAGATGTATCGGTGCTATGCATCATGGAGTTGCATCTACCACCGTCCCTCCCCCCTTTATAATATCACTTAACACTATAGTATAATCCTTCCGCCCCCATAAAAAAGTGCTTGACTAGCCATTTCTCTCCAGTCTGTTAATACCAACCAATGCGCTACTCAGTCAGTTCAAGAAATATTTAACAATCAATCGAATTTCGTCAGGCTTTGAACAATGTCAGTATTATTGTGCATTTCTTTATTAATTTTTCTTAGATATTATCCTCCCATAAGTAAAATAAAATCTTATGAGGTCTATGGATAATCCCTTATCACTTTTACCTTTACTATCCAACAGTTATCAGTCTAGTGCAGTGGTTCTTAACCGGTGGTGCACGCACCCCTTAGGGGTGCGAGCTTGAATATTTTGGGGTGCGAAATTGTAATTTTACAAATTCACGTGTAGCTAGCAAAATAAAAAACTAATCTTAAAAATTCATTTTGGTTAGTAAATTTTTTATTCCCTAAACATTTTTTAAATATGTTTGTAAATTATAAACCATCGAGACAAATTAATTTTTGTATTTTTTCTACAATTACAAAAATTCAAATGCGTTTCTAGTTTCTATAGTAATTTTTATATTTCCTCGAAATTTCAGTTGATTGTTACGATTATTCTTAGAAATATAAATACTGTTGATGCGCACATTACATTGAATAAAAATTTAAAAATAATTGAATTTTAGTGTCGACTATTACAAGTTTGAATTTTTGTGTTGAATATTAAAAGTTAAATATTAATAATAAAATAATTAATACAAGTTAATTTTACAAGTTTAGTTGAATATTTATATTCTAATTATTAGAATATAATTTGGTACATTAAAGTCAAATTCAAAAGGTAAGCTAAAATATAGCAATAATAGATAGAAGTTTAATATTTTTTTAGTGTTTTATTAAAAAATTTAATTTAGTTTACGCCATGTCAAAGAAACGATGTTGGAATGACGATTATGTTCGTTATGGTTTTACATTTACAACGGAGAAGGATGGAACGCAGCGACCACAATGTATTCTGTGCTGCAATAAATTTTCAAACGCCAATCTCAAGCCGTCGAAACTAAATGAGCATTTTACCAAACAGCATGGTGGTGTAGATGCTGGCTATGATTTTGAAAGTTTGAAATCTAAACGAGTTCGATTTGATAAAAGTGGAACTATCACAACTTTTGGATTTATATCACACGAAAAGCCGCTGTTGCAAGCGTCTTATCAAGTTGCATATATCTGTGCCAAGAAGAAGAAACCACATACAATAGCTGAAGAACTTGTAAAGCCTTGTGCATTAGAAATGGCTAAAATAGTGTTGGGTACTGAAGCACAACAAAAGCTTCAACAAATTCCTTTGTCAAATGACGTAATCCGTACTAGAATTTCTGATATAAGTAAAGACATCTTACAACAAGTAATTGAAGATATTAAAGCTAGTAATGTCCCAGTGGGTATTCAATTGGATGAATCTACAGATGTTGAAAATTGTTCTCAGCTGATGGTGTTTGTACGATATGTAAAAGAAAAAGAAATTGTTGAAGAATTTTTGTTTTGTGAACCATTAGAATTGACTACAAAAGGAATTGATATATTTAATAAAGTCAAAGACTTTTTATTACAATATGAGATACCGATGAACAAAATAGGATCAATTTGTACTGATGGAGCTCCTTCCATGTTAGGCAAAAATTCTGGATTTGTAGCGTATGTAAAAAAGGAAGTGCCTCACGTTACAATTACCCATTGTATTTTACATAGACATGCGCTAGCTACAAAGACATTGCCTGAAAAATTAAAGAAAACATTAATCACTTCAGTCAAAGTTGTAAATTTTATCAGAGGTCGAGCTTTAAATCATCGTCTCTTCCGTGCTTTATGCGAAGAACTTGGTGCCGAGCATACTGTCCTTTTATTTCACACAGAAGTAAGATGGCTATCGCGTGGACGTATGCTAAATCGTGTGTACGAATTGCGAAGTGAAATAATGCAGTTTCTTAATAATCAAGGCAGTAGTTTAGCTGATGAATTCAGCAATAGAGATGCTATAATTCAGCTAGCGTATTTGGCAGACATATTCACGCACCTTAATGAATTAAATATTTCAATCCAAGGATTTGGAGTGAACACTATAACAGCGAAAGAGAAGTTGACTGCGTTTAGTCGAAAACTTTCAATTTGGATTAACCGTGTTGACAAGAAAAATTATGCTAACTTCTCTTTGCTTGAAGAAGTTCTTGTTTCAGATGATGAAAGAAACAATATTACCACCGAAATTAAAGATCATTTGCAAAAGTTGAGCGAATCTTTTGAGGGATATTTTGCTACTGGAGATATAGATATATCAGAAAAATGGATATTAGATCCATTTATTTATAATCTGGACTCAATGGATGACAGTAATTTATTGAAAGATGACCTTGTTGAACTACGGACAAATGGACATAATCAAATGGAATTTGAAGCAGAGAATTTGGAAAATTTCTGGTGTGCTCAAGTAATGTCATATCCACGATTAGCTAAAATAGCGCTTCAGCATCTTGTTCCATTTGCCACAACATATTTGTGTGAGATGGGATTCTCGTCACTTGTGCATATAAAAACAAAAGCTAGAAATAGACTTAATGCTAGTAATGATATGCGTGTAGCTATTTCAAAAAAGATCCCCCGGTTTTCAAAAATAATTGAGGAAAAGCAACAACAAAAAAGCCATTAATAAAAACTTTGATAATTTATAATTGATTATTTCAGCTAACAATTAAAATTTATAAAAAATTTGTTACGCACATAAAATTAATAAAAAATATGTTTTGCATAATGTTTGTTTTTTAATTTATATAACTCAATAATTTCTAATAAGGGGTGCGAGAATATTGTTTGAAAATTTTAGGGGTGCCGGTAGCTAAAAAGGTTAAGAACCACTGGTCTAGTGCTTGGCTAACCATTCCTCTTTCCAGCCTTTTGATACCCATCATTGCGATATCAGTCAGTTCAAGAAATATTTAATAATCAATCAAATTTCATCAGGCTTTGAACAACGTCAGTATTATTGTCCGTTTCTTTATTAATTTTTTTACTAAATTTTTTTAGATATTATTCTCCCATAAGTAAAATAAAATGTTATGAGGTCTATGGATAATCCCTTATCACTTTTACCTCAACTATCTAACAGTCTATTGGTTGAATACCCATTCCTCTCTTCAGCCGTTTGATACTCACCAATGTGCTACCAGTCAGTTGAAGAAATTTTTAACAATCAATCAAATTTAGCCAGTCTTTGAACAATATCAGTATTATGGTCCGTTTCTTTATTAATTTTCTGATGAAATTTTTTTCAATATTATTCTCCCATAGATATAGTTCCTTATCATTTTTGTCTCTACCATCTAGCATAAAATTATATTTGTGATAAAATCTCACTAGTGCATATATCGAATTGTTTTTTTGTTGTTGTTAAAATCAGAAAACAATAATTGATAATAATAAAAATAATAATCATTATTATTATGATGATAAATTGATGTGAAATATGTAATAATAATAAATAGGTACTACTCTCGATGTAGATACAATAGGCATCAAAAGTTGATGTTATTTTTTTAAATGATATAGTTGATTTAACCTTATTAATTTGATTTTCGAAAAAAAATACTTCGGATAAAAGTTGTTACTATTTTTTCTAATGAACAACATTTATACGAAGCATTTTTTCGAAAACCCAATCAATAAAGTACAAATCAATTATAAAATTAAAAAAAAAATAAACATGAACTTTTGCAGCCAATTGTACACTACACTACATCTATGAAGAGCAAAAAGAATCGAAGAGTAGTAAATAATATTTGAAATACAGAAAGTAGTGAATGTGAGATGTGATGATATTATATTATGTGTATACCCACCAAGACATAAGAAGGTGGGTTCCCCGGCGTATTGTGTGGGATGTGCCGGGGCTCTGTCCCCGGGTAGCATGTATGGGCACCGTTGTTCGACGGTCTGACACACGGAGCGACAAGGCCTGACGCGTCGTCGTCCACTCCCGCTTCCACCACTACCACCACCACCACTAATACTGCTGCTTCTTCTACTACTACTGCTGCTGCCACCTCTTTTTACATCGGCCGCCGCTGATATTGTTGTGCTTGTTGTAGTACTGCTGCTGCTGCTGCTGTTGCTGTTTGTGCTACTACTGCTGCTGCTGTTGTTGTTGTTGTTGTTGTTGCCACTATTTGTGTTGGCAAAATGTGGTACTAATGAACTGCATACCCAACGCCGGTATGCTTCCTGTTAACAGAAAAGAAAAGGAAAAATATGAATTCAAGTGGTGGAAATTTATTTATGTTTAGAAGTTTTTACTTTAAAAAAAAAAAAACTATTAGACACACGGCGTATATTTTGTTCGTACAGGATGTCTCAGTATAACTATGCTTAATTTTCTGATGGTAATTACATTAAAGAACAAATTCTAGGCAAAATACAAATCGATGAAATATTTTGGAGGCGGAAAAATATCAAGTTTACAAAAGACAATTAACAAGTACGGAGGAAGGTTCGTACGGATTCGACGGCGGAAGTTTGTCAATTAAAATTAATGGGGCGGTTTATTGACTAAACTGTTGGCGTATGGACAAAAACGAAGTAACCGGTTATACTTGTAAAGGTTTTCTGCAGTTTCACTTCACGAACTCCAGATGGATATCGGCGCCTAGTTCCTATCAAAAACGGCTGCAGCTGTCTGTAAATTGATAAAGGTTGCAAAATAATGCTGTGGGTTGCCTCTGTTATATATCAAGGTGTCTCAGAAATGCAATAATACACGGGCATTAGCACAATGAAAAAGTATACACATTCCGCATAACATCTTTGTGGCTTAGTTGGTATCGCACTCGGTATCGTTGGCACGGAATAAAATTCCAGGATTTTTAAAGTGTTCCATCAGAGAAAAGTTTGAGATATCTTGCTCTAAAAGAACCACTAGCCGAGATTAAAAATCGGCAAGTTTGTCCTAAGACAATAGCAACATATTTTAGCGACCTAGATTTAATATTGTTGGCACGTACCAAGAGATCCCCGGTAGTGTATTCTACCAAAAACGTAGGTTACTAAGAATGAAATAAAATGACAATTTGTTGATTTTAAACTAATGCCTATTTTTGACTCAATATTTAATAACCAATGTACAAGTTTGTTGATGATTACCAAGTGGGACTTGGCGACATTTGTTTTATATTAAAGGCGTCTAAATATTGATGTCCAAGATTTCGTTGCGAGTACACTACCCATTATCAATGATATTATTTTGTAATTGTTCAATAATTCAATATGTTTGTAAGTGAATGAACAACCATTTGTCGTTCACCACCCCATTTGGCATACTGCCCAAACTAATTCAAGCTGATTTTATTTAAATTTGATATGCATAGACAATTCCCTTGAATAGTCTTTTATTGTCCTGTTAACTGTAGTTATTTCAATTGCTACAAATACTTTTTCTAACATTACCTGCCTTTCTTCAATATTATATTAGAAGTATTATTGAAATTTATTTATTTATTCGATTATCCAATATTCAAAGAAATCGATTATGGATGCCATATGCTTTCTAGATAGATAGCTAGACAGATTGTAGAGGTCCATTGTGATGCCTAAAGATGTGAGGATGTGAGTGGAGTGGAAGGAATTTTTGTGTATAGACTAGGAAAAATTTACTGGCTTTAAACTCTCCACACAAACGTAAATAAGAAATAGATTTAAGCCCTCTAACGAAACCGGCAGCCGAGTTTCTGAACCTAAATACCATGTGAGGCAAGTCTAATAAGAGAATTCAATAGGATGACTGAAACACTGTACGTGGATTTCATGTAAAAATACTGGTTGGATTTTCAAACGTGAATAAACACCAATCAGGACACTGTAATAATTCTATAGAAATGTGCGCCTACTAACCGATAAATATTAGAGATATTTCGAGAACATTTATTATAAATTTATTACAATATTAACATATTTTATTTGGAAAAGCCACATTCATTTTGTCACAGCTATAAATAATTTATGCAATAACTAATCGCTATCAATATGTTTGACGGATGATAGAGTATATATATATATATATATATAGTATTATATGTATTTATTTGGATAATATATGATTTGTTTATAATATAATATCGGCTATATAGTAGTATAGTTAAATTGACTATATGTATAGTTTAATAAATACTCATAATTTTATCATAATTCTAATCTATTATCTAGTAATCTGTTTTATCGAACATTAATGCTTTAACAACACATAAAATAGTAATATAACAGTAGATAATACATTTTTGTATAACTAATTATATTTTTAAACAAATTCTTCGAAAATTCAAAATATTTACAAACTTTATATACTTTGGCTTGATTTGTAAATGAATATAAGCTTTTTTATAATTTAATGGAGAGCTAAATTACAGATACCGGAATTTCGTTGTTAATAAGAGTAATAATTAGTCGTTTATTGTGTCTTTATAATTATTGTGTCTTACTATGATTGTGTCTTTATAGTTTTCCAACCGCGAAAAGGAACTTCTTACACTCAAAAAGACGAGTTTTATTTTTTAAGTTAAAAAGAAGTATAAATGTAAATAATTTTTAAAAATAAATGATATTATATTATACCAGAGGTGGGCAGGAGATGACTCGGCCAAGCTCTGAGTGAGAGGTAGGGAAGAGAGATAGAGTTAATACAGGGTAACCTACCAATTATTAATATTTTCTTTTTTTAATTAAAACATTTTCTGAAAAAAATATAATAATACCAAATCTTTTTTATGGTCACTTTTATACAAAGTAAATAATACAAGCAATCATTCAATACATACTCTGGAATTTTGGGCTGGTAATTAGGGTCATAAAATGTACCTTTTTAGTATATATCATATTTGTGTATGAATAAAATAAAAATATATAAAAAATATATATATAAATCTTTTGAACCTTTAAGTTTACCGCTGGACCATTGTAATAAAAGAGGGAAATTTTTGCAAAGGATAATTTAAATAGAATTAAAGTTTTGGAAATTCCAAATAATTTGTCTAAATATTTTACTATTCATATCCGAGAACTAATAAAGAATTGTTTACCTGATTTAATTATTTTTTCTTCGTATGGAGTATGCTCAGTATAGTGTCATGGGAATTTGATGAATTATGTTAAATTTTACATAAAGTGGGAATTTGAGTTCTTCGAGTTAGTCTACTTTGAATTGAAAAAGTGAAAAGTACTATTTGTAGTAGTGGAAATTATTTTTCGCATAATTTGTTTTTCAAAAAAAATAAAAGTAGTGAATTTAATAATGGAGAAGACATCGCAAGCAGTCTTGGATAAGTTCAGATTATTATTATTATTATTGTTATTATTATCATTATTGTTATTATTATTATTATTATTATTATTATGTTTTTTGGTGTATCTCTCCATACTGTAAAAGATATTATTTAAACAATAAATATTTTATAAAACTATTTCTAAATTGATTGAATAAATTATTGGGCAATAATCGGTAGGACAACCTGTATTGAAACATCGTTCCGTCTTGCTTCAAAACATACCTTCTTTACTTACTCTCACCCAGCTTATGGAGAGCTCGTAAGGCTCAGACGAGCTGTCTGTGCCCACCTCTGTATTATACAATGTTATATTACACACTAATTACATTTATAAAACATTTAAAAAGTATAAAAAACCGTATAACGTTTATAGTTAATGCCCAACCAGTCAGTACATGCCATGCAGTCATCAACTCTCATCCATTCATATATATATATATATATATATATATATATATATATATATATATATATATATATATATATATATATATATATATATATATACAGGATGTTCTGAAATTCATTCAAGAAAACTATACCACGGTGTAGAGTTGGAAAAACTAAACAAAGAGGTTTAATAAAGTTTTTCGATTTGAAGCTTTGTTTTTGAGATATAATTAATTAAACATTAATAAATTAAACCATTTTGTGAGTGTAGCTACACTTTTTGCGAACTCTGATTGTCGCTACTCTAGCATGGCCACCCTACTCCACTACTTTGGCCCCACCTTCTTACACTATGCGCTCTGTGATTGGTGGAGTAGTGTAACGACACCCAAAAATGAAAATGTGATTAGTTGAATTTATTATTAAAGTTTAATTAAAGACTAAACGTCAAATCGAAAAACTTTATTAAACTTTTTTGTTTGTTTTTTCCAGCTATACACCGATATAGTTTTCTTGAATGAATTTCAAGCACCCTGTATGTATATTATATATATATGTATATATATATATATATATATATATATATATATATATATATATATATATATATATATATATATATATATACATTCACGTAACGTAGCCAGCTCCGTTATCCGTAGTCTACGAACGATGACGGTACTCTCTCTTACATATAATGAACGCGAGATATTACATTAATACTGTTTCACAAGCCTCCATCGTTTTTACCCTGCTGTTTTAATATTTATATTATTTTAAATGAGCAAACTTTTTATTTAAATATGTTTTAAATGTTTTCTAAAAAAGAAAAAAAAAGAAAAAAAAACATTAAAAAAATAAAGTTACATGAAATTTGGTTGAATTATAAATATAAACAGTTAAATTTATAATCTCTACACAACAACTGCCATTAAGAGGAAATTGTGGTAGTACAAATTTTGAAATATATTTATATTTATAACTATTTAACTACAAAAATTATTTTATTCAAATTTTGTTTCAATTTTGAAATGTCAACTTTGATTGTCGTTTCCATAGTAACTATAAACTATAATAGTCCACTATAAATCGTTACATATCGATACACATATACAGAAGAGTCTCATTAATCCGTCACTATATAAAACTATAGGGTGCCGGATTAGTGAGACTATTGTATATATATATACATATATATACATATATATATATATATATATATATAAATATATATATATATATATATATATATATATATATATATATATATATATATATATATATATATATATATATATATATATATATACCCTTTGGAAAAAATGTCAAAAGAGTGAGAACATTTTTGTTCTTGATTTTAATAATAATCATTTTCTAGGCTAATTTTGACCCAAACTGTACGAAAATCAGGTTCATTTTAACGGCTGACAAACACACTTCAAAATTTTCGCTTCTCAATTCATATAGTTTGGAAATTTAGAACTATAGGTCTGATAATTTGAAAACCGTTAATCGTATCGTATTTTAACCAACGCCATCGTTTTCGCTAGGTCCAAATTAGCTTAAAACGAAGTTTTTATCAAAATTGGGGACATAAAATTATCCTCCAATTTTCGTGATTTTTTTAAGGGGTACCCCTTGGAAAAAATGCGAAAAAAGTGAAGAAAATTTTTTTTCTCGATTTTAATAATAATCATTTTCTAGGCTAATTTTGACCCAAACTGTACGAAAATCAGGTTCATTTTAACGTCCGACCAACAGATTTCAAAATTTTCGCTTCTCAATTCATACAGTTTGGAATTTTAGCACTATGGGTCTGATAATTTGAAAACCGTTAATCGTATCGTATTTTAAGCAACGCCATTGTTTTCGCTAGGTCCAAATTAGCTTGAAACGAAGTTTTTATCAAAATTGGGGATTATATATATATATGTATATATATATATATATAATATATATAATATATATATATATATATATATATATATATATATATATATATATATATATATATATATATATAATATTTATTCTATATAAATATAGCCTCTTAGTGACAATTAAGCCATATCATTTAACACACTTTTGTTTGTATTATACTTGATAATATCGTTAACTAGAATATTATAATATAATGTTTGAAATTGAGACAAATTGGTACTATATACATACATACCTATACTATACAATACTAAACACTTTACTAGCCAGAGAGAAAGAGCTCGGAGCTAGTGGGTAACTGAACACATCTTTTTATTCTCATTATTCAATGTCCATATAATTAACTCAAAACAAATTAATCATATTTTAAAACTCTCTCTCTAAACTAAACTGTTGAATATAATATGTGGGACGGTCGGTTGGTCTGTCATAGTGGAGCTTTTATTATAATAATTTTAAGCTTTACATAATAACTTAGAGGATTATCATAGTAGTAGTAATAAAATGATGATGAAAGTGAATGAAAATAAATAGTTTTTTAGTTGAAAATTTAATCGTATGAAATATGAAAACTATTTTCAACTTTTCATTTCAATCATATATTTGATTTTAAAATGCTTGTGTACAATCTATACTAATAAATCTATAGGGGAGGGGGTTGGTGGTTGGTGTGCTTTTGTGTTTTGTTTATGTATGTCCGATCATATCATCATAAAAACCATTGAACCCATTTTGGCATCGTAGTTTCTTTGTTTTTGTAAACTAGCATCTATTTATCTGTTGCTAGTATGGTTGCCTTTTGTAAATACTTGTTTAACAAAAACAATTGCATATTTTTGGTTTAATTGGCAGAGCACTGGACCGGAAAACCAGAGATCGTGGTTTCGATTCCCATCCCAGACGAGTATGATTTTCCAAAGTATTGATGTCAAAGAATCATAGTTATTCACTCAAAAGAAGGACTTAATGTTGAGTCTCTTTGAAAAAACTAACGGTCAAGCTTAACACCTACCTTGTGGTAAAAATAAAGGAGAAAACTTTTTTTTTCTCATATAATATCTCAATCTCGATATCTTAACTTCTCACTGAGATATATTCAAACAAACTAATACAATGCAAAAACCGCCTTGTCAGTGATAAATAAGAAAAAACTTTGTCCTCGGAAATCTAAGAATCTACCTGTCCGATCTCAATGATAGTTTGATAATTTTTTAATAGGATTAAGACCTGCCATTTCCATATGTTAATACAGTTAAGTTGTTAGGATTTATTAGGATTAGCACTTTGTAATTAGTAGTAACCGAATAAGTAAGTTAATACGCTAACATTAGGTATAAATTCATTTTGTCTGGTAGTTAATGAAAGATGGCAATTGTTTTATTAAACTATTTAAAGTGTATAGAGATAATTTTAAGGCAACGTAAAATTGTCTACTGATGTAAAGTCTAAAGGAATCAGCTATAGTATATTGGTTGAAAATATTGATCATAGAAAAAATTCTGGTATAAAATGTTCTAGCGGATGTTGCCACTACAATGACTCAAAAATGAAGAGATATCAGGCTGATATTTCTTGATACCGTCGAAATTTTCGTTGGATCATGTATCCAAAACCATTTTAACACCCACTATTTTGTCTAGTATATGATCCTTTATTTGTCGTTTAAGATCTAGCAGATAAATTATCCACACCGAAGACCCACCATAATCCTTATGTGATGCCTGATCTTTACAAATACTAAATTTAAGGATAAAATTGTCCTAATAAGTATTACCATTTCGTAAATATATACCTACAATTTACAATTGGGGAAAAACGTGTGAATTTGGCTAAAAAAAACGGTATGCACTTGAATTTTTATAAATTATTCTGTAGATGTTTTAAACATACGAATATAACCACTCTTTTATTCGAACAATAAAATAAAGGATATAAAACTGGTGAGTTCTATACCCATATTGACCCTTCATAATACAGTTAAAGTTGGGTGTGGTAATATCATTTAAACAAACAATTATCATTTATTTTTATTATTTTATATTCTATGGAAATTTTCGACTATATTCAAAAGTTCATGACCTCCTACTGTAAAAATAATATACTATACAAAATTCGTTTGATTCATATATGTTATGTTTGTGGTGTATATTTTTATAGCCATAAAGAAAGACCCCCATAGCTCATAAAGACGAATTTAAGAGTTTCTTTAAAGTTAGATTTTGGTCTGGAAATTTGTGGTACAAATGGTCATGAAAAGTCAAGTACAACACAAAATTTATGCGAATGAATAAAACTGTATCTGCAATTTGTGAGGAGATTTGGTAGCAAATTTAATTTTAGAGCTGTTCGAGAGTAATTGATAATTCACACATGTTAAGGGCACGGGGTTATTAATTAATTTTTATTTAAAATTAATTAAATAAAATCATTTCCGATCATATTCTTATTTAAATACGAGTCAACATGATATATTTAGTGACGTCACTTCATCCACAACCGTCTCAAAATAACTTTTTTTCTATAATTTAATGGGTTCGAATCCCGACATCGGCAGTTTGTCAATTATTAAGAAAAAAAAAGGGGCGGTCAATTGACTAAACTGTCGTGTGCACAAGAACGAAGTAACCGGTAATGGTTGAGAAAGTTTTCTGCAGTTTCCTTCACGAACTCCAGATGAATATCGGCATAGTTCCTATCATAGTCGGCTGCAGCCGCAAATCCTACTAATTCTTAGTCTATACATAAAAATTCCTTCCACTCCACTCACATCCTCACATCTTTAGGCATCACAATGGACCTTATGGTCGAAGTGTAGTCCGTCAAGGGAGCTTCTACAGTCTACATATCTATCTAAGCGTCACTTATATTGAACACATTACATTTGATCCGCAGGACGTCTTTTGTTTAAATCCACTTTGCACTTGGTTTAATAAACTTATTGGCTACTTGTCTGATATAGAATATTTGGGTTCGAAAAATTGGAGTCTTTTCCCATGGGAGAATTCCCATGGGAGAAGTGAATCTTAAAGTGAAAATGGTTTGCTGTGCCGTTCGTTTCTACGAGATTTTGTAACTAGAGTAAATGTCTCAGATCCACAAGAGTTACGAATCCGTAAGAGTTTAGTGTTTCGCTAAAGTAACGCTAATTTATCAAAATTTTATAATTGTTTGTACCTTATTATTTTCCCAAAAAAATTTTGAAAAATGACATCTACTTTTGTGAACCCTTAGTACTCAAAAGTATATATACATCTGGTTTAACACTTTTAATTTCTACGTCTCACCTTTTCCTATACCGTCCTGTACATGAATAGACCTTTTAACTTGACTATTGTTTAATAATAATAATATTTGCATTTAATACAACAATGACAGGACAATGTCGAATATAATAACTGTAGAGCTCACAATAAATTAATTATTATCTGAACTAGATATCTCTAACTAATAAACAAGGATATCTTTCTTATCTGTCCTATTTGTTTATAAAAGCAAAAAAAAAAAGAAAAACTATTTAATTTATTTAAGTTAATGGAGAAAAAATTTATTATATATTTATCTGTATCTATAAAGATACACAATTTAATTAATCTAATGCCATGTTCATGTATCAAACTCAATATGAGTAGGTATGTGTAGCATGTGTGAGAAAATGATTAAATATTGTATATAGAAATATTATATCGCTCAAAGTTGCATAGTTTTAACTTAACTTATTGCTACGGCCAATTTGAGGTTTCATACGTTTTATAAAATATAGGTAACGAACTAAAAAGCAAACCTCTTGTGAAAAACTTACACGAGTTTAATAAATGGCTTTAACATATATCATTGAATTATCAAAGGTTTAGCTAAAACTAACTTTAGCTATAACTAAGGCTATAAAACTAAACAACCACAAAAACATCAAGAGTGCCACTTCCGGTTTATTGATGTTGTACTAGACTCGCTACTAAATCTCAATTTTCTTTTATATTTAGTTACCTTCGCGGAGTCACTACGTATGCCCTCTGTTATTCAGTTAACTATACTTTATCCTCTAATGATATAATATCGAAGTTTAAAGCTTTGTACTTCAAGCTCAAACTTCGTTCACCAGTAAACTAGTCCTTCTAACAATATTAGAGTAGTGACAAAAAGAATAATGGGTCATTTCCGGTTTAGCAACTTCCATCAATACATTGCAGTTGCGTGAGATGACAATATTAAACTTTAGATTAAAGTTGCATACCTCTCAGTACCTCCGTGCCTGAGATACCATCTCCAGTTGCCTCCTACACACCTACATACACTCCCGTTCAAAAATATTGAACCACTAGTAAGTCACATTCTAAGCGTATATATTAAGCGTGTTACATACAGTAACACTTAGAATATTTCAATCGTTTCAATTTTTATGAACGGGAGTGTACATACCGATACAGACGTAACGAAAATGTGTTGAAAGAAAACTCTCACCGTGTCTTCTCAAAGAAATTATCACCACGAACAGTCTCAAATAGCTAGTTTTAACAATTAGCTATTTTATTATTTTTTAGTTTTTAGTGCGTTATCTACTAATGTTAGCGTGTATTGCAATATTTTTTTTAAACTTGTAAAGTCCTTGAAAATACTAAAAATACATCAAAAATGATTATTATTATTATCATAATTTATAATATTCTATTATCATAATCGTAAAATAAAAAGAAATAGTCGCAAATAAAATAGAGGAAATATTCATTCTCTACATAGAATGGTATTCAACCAAACTGTATACAATTTGGCAAGAATCCCGCTCGATCCAGAGCAAAGTGTGGTAGCATATGCTACTGCTGAACTTACACATTCTCTATAACAAAACTATGTTTTGATGTGAGGACTATAAAGAAGAACAGTTTAGTTGAGACAATAAACGAATAGAATTTTAGCAGATATTTGTGATTTAAAATTAAAAGAAATATTTTAAGATTTTATGCATACATTGCTGTGACATTTCTAAGGGGAGTAAGAATGTGCAAGGGTTGTAACTTTTGGAGGCGAATTTATTGTAACTGATAGTGGCCAACAAAACTGTCAGCATGCACCAGTAGTAGCCATCAAAGACCCAGATACAGAATGTTCGTAAGAATGCACAAGGATTATACCTTCACGGGTGGCGAGGAAAGTCTGAGGGCATTACTGATATTATCCCAACACTAGGCAGAATGCAATAGTAGTAACCACCAAGAACCTGAAGAACAGAGGAGTTAAAAACTGGATTATTCCTTTATATAAGAACTTCAGGCAGAAAAATAGAAACGTTTTTGTGTGCTGTGTTTCGAAAAGCTTCCATAGCTTCTATGCGAACGTCAGATAGCTAAAACCACTATCGTTGTATTCTACTCTACGACGTATTTGATAGTCGAATGTCGCTGCGCGTATTCTTGTAAATTCAACATGTGTTTTGTGCTACTAATTTCTACTTAACTTAATGATTGAAAGGCTTTTCAAATTTAGAACAAGAAAAATGAATAACTATAAAATCTAGGAAATGCGAAAATTCAAGTGTCTAGGTCTTATAGACATAACCAATATTTTTTGGACAGGTTTTGAGACAATTGAGGTTAGGTTGATAAATATGGATGCAGTCAATTCTACTGAAATCTGTGACAGTACCATGTCATACCACATATCAACGTATGGGTTAATTCAGATCAAAATGGTAATAACGGAAGACAAAAGTAGAACATTTTCATTAAAAGGTTTAAACTTGAGACTGAACTGCTGTTTTTAGCTGTAATGGTCTGTTAAAACATACTTCTACTGGACAAAAGCAGAGTTGCACGTAGTTAACCGCAATTGGCAAAAGTCTTGCTCTCAGTATTTGCAAAACTTTTTTCTTTCTCTAATGAGAATCTAGATAAGGTTGCAGTGGCTGTCCATGTGGAACACAATTAGGCCATGAGGTCAATGATGATACCTGGAATAGGGAACCGTCCTACAAGGAACCACTACTCGTTGATCCATTTGGAACAGCAGAAGAGATTTGACGTTGACAGGTGAATGAAAATCTAAGTATTGTGAACTAGTTTTAATAACCCTACTCACCAATGGTTTAAAGATCTTCGATTCGGATGGTGTGTGCCCGTATGAATCGAAAGAAACTAATTGTATAGAACTGCGGAATGTTAGAATTTCAATACGGAATCCTAGAAACTTGATATAAAATGTTCAGAAAGAAGAAAAGTTTTTTCCTCTATTTAAATGCATAATATTAGCTGTCTTGCACTTTTATTTATATATATATATATATATATATATATATATATATATATATATATATATATATATATATATATATATAAAATGATTTTTATTTGCATTTATAAAACTGTAAAAAATGCAATCAATCATACGAAATGTCGATAAAAGGAATAAGATATGCAGGGTATACTTTATAATTTTGCAAAGTATATAAGTAAAATGCACAGAATAGGGCACTAACAGCAAGGCGATGGCCTCTTTTAAATTGTATTAAATATCAACAAACTTTTTATATATTTTTATTAAAAAAAACAGACAACCTCGTTGATAAATCTACGATACACCCGTATCTTAAACTACATGGTCTGAACTATCGTTGTATTCAAAAACGAATGTGCAAAAAGAACAAACTTATTTTTATATTTATATATATTCATAGAAAAGAATTTTTTTATACCCGGTATATATAATATATTGACCCCGATATGTATACCCGGTATATTGAAATTAAGTCTCAAAATCATCAATTTGATGAAAATAAACATATTATACTCTTTTGAAAATTTTGACATAATAAGAACATAATAAGGTACTAAGAATTGTAGGTTATGTCAGATTGTAGCGGCTGTCCTGGACGGGACACAATTAGACCATAAGGTACATTGTGATACCTAGGGATGTGAGTGGAGGACAAGGAATTTGTGTGTAGACTATGAACTGGTAGGTTGTGCGGCTACAAGCTACTTTGATAGGAACTATTCCGATATTCATTTGGAGTTCGTGAAGGAAACTGTAGAAAATCTTCACAAGCATAGTCGGTTACTTCGTTATTGTCCATACGCCGACAGTTTGGTCAATTAACCGCCCTTTTTTTAAATAATGAACAAACTCCAGATGTCGGGATTTGAACCCATAACCTCCCAGTCGCAAGTAGAGCGCCTTAATAAGCGCGGCTACTTGGCCGGTAAACTAAGAACTATACACGATAACTATTTTGCCGAACGAAATTTGACCCCATTAAAAAAAGTCAGTTAACGATTACATAATGTATTTTATTATATCCACAAAAAAAAAGATTAGGAACAGGAAAAAAAATGGAAGTGAAAATCATTGAGAAAATATTATTATTTATTGTATAATAGCAATATCATCAAAATAAAAAAATGTATACAGAAATCGATCCTCTAAACACACCACACGAATGAAGTATATCTATCTTGTAATATATATATATATATATATATATACCATCGAAGAAGACCGAATATTACACAGTAAACAAAATTGGGACAACTGAAAGTAATCGTTCGTCATTCAACTATGCGGCAGGTATAAATACGGCGAACCAAATGAATCAGTTCCCTGAACTGCGTATTTGACTTATGCATTCCTTGTACCAAATTAAGATTATATACCTTATCACTTTAAATTGAGACTTGAATTGGTCACTGGTCTCAATCTATGTTTACAGTGTCCAGTTTCAGTATTAACTATGATTACATGATGTTCGCATACACTCAATATTTAAACTTATCAATTAGATCATATTTACCTGGTATTTTGCTTTGATTGCTATTTTATATCGAATAGTAATATAATTTCATATTGTCAACTGTCGCATGAATCACGTGATAAAAGTGGATTGTTCAAATTTAATCAGATTATTGAAGCTGATTGGTCACACAAATACACACACAGATAGACAGATTGAAAAACAACGCCACTTTTGCTGTTCGTCTTAAAAATAATCATGGCTGAAAATTATTGTACCTTAATTTGGGATATATTATCCACGCAATGTATTTCGCATTTTGTACCCGGTATATAATATATACCAAGTTATATTAAGTTTAGTTCCGACATTGTAACGGCCGTCCGTCTGTGAACACGATAACTCAAAAACGAAAAGATATAGCGAGCTGAAATTTTGTATGTGTATTTTAGAGATGACAAGTAAGGTCAAGTTCGTGAATGGGTAAAAAATCGGACCATGTATGGTCAAAATGGGCATAACTCCCTATCTGTGACACCGTAAGAGATAGAACAAAAATTTAATGACATAAAATGCCCCTTTTTTAAAAACAAACAACTTTTGTTTGAAACTTTTTTTCATAAATTCAGTATTGAAAAAACAGTCCCTTATAATTCCGTAAATAGTGTATATTCGAAAAA
This sequence comes from Nineta flava, assembly GCA_963920215.1. Taxonomy (NCBI): domain Eukaryota; kingdom Metazoa; phylum Arthropoda; class Insecta; order Neuroptera; family Chrysopidae; genus Nineta; species Nineta flava. Next base: position 81,598,629 of record OY986044.1, read on the forward strand.
TCGTTCAAAAGTTATAAAGTTTCGTTCAAAAGTTATAAAGTTTCGTTCAAAAGTTATATCGAGATCAAAAACCCTCTAATATTTCGATAAGTAATATCACGGTAACTTACACAGGCAAAAACCGATTAAACTCGGCCTGTCGCACTACTGTGCTCTGGATATACCGGGTATTTAAACAATTCACTCAGTTAGTTGTTATTTTCACTTGTATTGCCCCATTATTATACCAATTTCGGACTTTTAATTATATACATATCATATAGAAACTACATAGGTATTAATCTATAGATTGTAACGACTGTTTAACACAACACAATCCACAACAAACGAACCAAACTTACGATGTTTCCCGAACATGGAATATTGGTCGTACCAACAGCATAAGCATGCTGCATGCTGCTTGCTACTTACATATAATAGATAGTATAATATATATTTTGTACTATTGGCTATAAATTACGGCTAATTTTTCAAATTTTTTTTAGTTGAACTGTAACTAATTCATTTGGTTTTTGGGAAAATGTTTCGAATAAAAGTTGTAAGTATATTTATAATGAACAAGTTTTATTTGAAGTGTTTGTTCGAAAACCGAATGAATAAGGAACAAATCTTTTAAAAAATTTTGAAAAATGAGGAGCACTACTTTTGTGGCCATGTGTACTATTATATAAACTTTTTCACAATGTATCACGCATTTGCTCATTGCATATCTATGGTTGCTCGCTCGCTCGATCATGTACTATCGTATTTATGTCTAGAACAGACTATATCGAAAACAGGAAACATTAAGACATGAAGTTGGTCCTTGTAAAGAAATTAACAAATTTTATACCAAACATATTTTTTCAGTAACTCGAATTAACTTGGCAGAAATCAAATGTAAAAGTCTAAATAACATTACAATGTTATAATCATAGTTACCAGTCCAAGTGGCCGTGCGGTCTAAGGCGTTATGTCTGCGCAGTAAGCCTAATTGGAAACTGGGAGGTTATGTGTTCGAATCCCGACATCGGCAGTTTGTCAATTCTTAAAAAAAAAAGGGCGGTTATTTGACTAAACTGTCGGCGTATGGACAAGAACGAAGTAACCGGCTATGCTTGAGAAGGTTTTCTGTAGTTTCCTTCACGAACTCCAGATGAGTATCGGCATAATTCCTATCATAGTCGGCTGCAGCCGCATATCCTTCCAATTCCTAGTCTATACACAAAAATTCCTTCCACTCCACTCACATTTGTAGGGCAGCCTCTACAATCTGGACCCAATCCTGTCCTTCCTGATGGAATCAGAGCTGAGCGAGGGCCACTCCTCGTTAGGCACCAGATGGGGGAGCACAATAGATCTAATAGACCGCAGTGCACAAAATTTATCCCATTATCATTCATCGCAAAATCAAGAGACCAGAAAATAACTTTCCCTATGATATAAAATTTATAAATACTGGACTTTTCAAGGCTTCCACAAGGCCCAGAGAGAGGAACAGACAGACATATCATATTTTAAATCTGCACCATTCATACATAAAATGAAAATAATACGATTATAAAAAATATATTTTTTAGCATCCGTGAATAAACAAAAATAATATTTCGTAAGTTCGTAAAAGTTTGTATGCCCACAAAATAGAATATTCTATTTGTGACAAAAAGAACGTCGAAATATTTCAATTTGTACAATACACCTATATACAGTCCTCGAAATTATTAAAATATAAATAAAATATATATCTAGTTCTCTGTTGAAAGATGTGACTTTCGAAGGACCAAAAAAAAAAAAAAAACCACATACATACGAAAAACTATTCACAATTGAAAATAAATATTTTACAGGATTATTGAAGTCGATTTTCTCTTATCGTCGACGCAACCGAAAGCTAGAAGAAAAAAATGCCGAACAAACTGTGTGTTGTGTTGGTTCGGGGGGCATAACACAAAATTGTGTTTGTAATATGTCCCATGCTAATAAAATATTTATTCGTGTTGTGCATATTAACAGACTTTTGGGTTATACCTCTATGCTTTATCCACCTATGTGTGTGTGTAGGTAAGGCTATTACGGCGGTTTGTCTCTCAAGTCATGTGTTATGTAATCTATACAGGTAGTTTGTTCCTGTTGAAGATGGACATATTGAGGTTAAAATTGGTTGGAAATTTTTTTCAAAAGAAACTATACCACTGGCTTGCGAAAGTTTACAATGTTTCCTTCTTTAATATTTTTGATTCTTTTTTTTATAGGATATTAAATCTCGAGTATCTTCAGTTTTAGAGCAGCAGATTTGTCACATATTAGCAGCTCAATGTCTCACTTTTCTTTCTATTCTTCTCTTATAAGAAATTCCAAAGCCGAGTATCTTACCCGTCTGTCTGGCAAGAGGCAAAACTAGAGTCATATTTTGGATCAATGAGCAAATAGAAAGAATAGAGATTCTTCATAGAGTATAGGGCAGAGATGATAAATTTTACCGGAGAAATAAGGGGTAGAAGGAAATTGGACTCCAGAGCCTAGAAGTCTTAGGCGAAAATTTGTACTTACTTGCATAGTTTCAACTTTAGTTTCACTATTAATTGATCATGTTGAATTCTGCAATACGGTTGACTAATGGTGATAAAATGCATCTAAATGATAATTCGTTACACACAATTATTCCATACTTGATTCCATTTATACTCTTAAATAGATACGGAATAAGTAAACTTTTACTTATGATTTTCCCCTCACGTTATGGCTTATCGAGCATCTATGTTCAAAACAATAATTATACACTCAACGGATGAAGAGAAATCGTAAGGAATGCAAAGGTATCTGCAGAATATTAAATTCTGCAGATAAGTATTCCTGACTTTCTTACTTTCATCATTTTACAAACTCTGTTTACACGAGACTCAGTACTACACTATTGACTTGACACCAGGACCGACAATGAGGAAGACATTTATCTCTACACAGAATGTGTTATGTGTGTTTTGGAATAGGTAATGTTTTGGGAGGATGTCAGTAGTGTTTTTTTAACCACTGAAAAATGATAAGTCACAATGTTTATGAGCCCATGTGTTTGATGATAATGTTTTATTATTACGTTACGAGTTATTTTCCTTTTTTTTTTTTTAGTTATTTATGTATGTTATTCAACTTTTCCCAGTCATATTTTTTGGCACGATGGTGGGAATATACAGGGGTTGATTTTAAATATTTATGCGGGGATTGTATTATGTGTGCTACATGCAACAATATTTAATTTAATTGTTGATGAAGCTATGTTTTTTTCTATTCTGGGAGAGTTTTTGTTTAGATTATGAATATGCTCCAATCTTTTGTCGGAAAAATTGCATACATTGTATCTCATAAAATAGTGGACCCAATAACACTAGGTAAATACTACCTACCGGTAAATGAATAGCACTTAAGCTAAGTATGAAACTATTGGTATAAAATAAAACTCTCGTCAGTGACATGATCCATTAAGATGGGTATATATGGTTATCATAGCAGATTGTTATGATCAAATAGTGAGTGCATATGAAAAACATGTAGTCAGAATTAACACTGGAACTGTATCTGCAGTCAGAGATAGTATAGACATTAGGGAGTAATTCAAGGTGGTAGGGAATTTCTTAGTAATTTGATACAAAGAGCTATCAGCAAACGACCGAAAGTTTGGAAACATTCAAATTTATTAGCCCGTACAGATGAAGATGATTGTTCTACAGAGCTTAGTTATTTGACGTGTGTAACTCTTTCCTAATTAGGAGTTTGCTTTACGTTATCTAAAATTTTGCTTAAGAACTTAAAGTTTATACTACAATAAATTTAAAAATGTCTTAATTACTTAAAACGAGTTGGAGATTGAAATTAAAGGAGATGCTGTAGTATATCTTATAAGTTGGAGTGACAAGATAAAAGAACTTGAACACAGGATTAAATCGGCTCAAAACTTTCGTTAGAGTTACAATCATTTATCAAAAGTTGTGTGGAAAATTTGGACAAGAATATAACTTCATGTGCACCCAAGGAGATGGCAGATCTTCTGGACTTAAAATGTAAATTCTAAGTGAATATATTTCGCGATATTTTCGAAAATCTTTTGTAAACCCGTCACAACTAAAAGCCAAAGACTCTGTATGAAACTTGTACCATTTATTTTGGTAATAGTCTTGTAGTTCATTCCTCCACCCGACTTTTCAAAACAAATATTTGAACTGATTGTTTTGCTATACATAATATATAAAACAATAAGTTATGTTTTCTGAAACAACAATAAATTAATTTTGTAGCTTAACCACATTTTGAATGTTTAGATTTATTTGTATTTGAATTAGAGTAGTGGGGTTGTTGGTGAGAGAGGGTAGATACGGGAAAATAGAGTGTGATGGTTTATTAATTATTACACTCAATATTTATGGGGGTAGTGTCTAGGTATTAAACAACGTATATAGAGTAGTTAGGTATTGTATCTATCGAGAGTGAACATATTACAACAAACATATAGGCAACCAACCACCCTTGACACTATTAAATTGACAGCTTCATTGTAAATTAACATTGTTAAGGGGTGGATATTGTAAATACAGTGAAACCCATTCATATATGGTGACATCGAAGGGATTGTCAAATACTCAATAGCCAATATTTTTGGTGATTAAGGGTTGATCCACACTATAGTACCGATCATGGTCCGATCTCGATTTGGTAAAATATTATTATCAAGTTCATGTTCACATTGTAATGCTGATCACGGTTCGTTCTCGGTCTGATAATATTAAGCGGTAACATACGCTTCAGTGGGTAATAGCTGACTGTCACTCAAACAAACATTCTACTGGGTGAAAAACAGCAGAAATGCTTTTATCCGCCATATTGAATATTGATGCTAACTGTTGTAATGCTGATCACGGTTCGTTCTCGGTCACTCAAACTAACATTCTACTGAGTGAAAAACAGCTGAAATGCTTTTATCCGCCATATTGAATATTGATGTTAACTGACGCTTACACGCACTTATAATACCAAAACGAACGGCATTTTTAAGAGTAGACTAAGCGCTCATAATGCAAAACGAACGCCAAAAAATTGCACTTCTAACCATGAGCGCTAAATCTAATACAATTATTGAGATTCATTTAGAATTCATAAATTTTTGTTATAAATTAATAATATGAAAAAGAGTTTCTAGCCACTAGGACTCAAACCATAGATCTTCATCTATACAGAACGGTGTAATGTTTATTTGTACGGGAATCCCCTCGTACTGTTATAAACAAATTGCTCATTGTTTTTCTTTATGACCATAATGAATGGTAAGAGAAGATTTCCGTATAAATAAAACTATATGTGAATAAGAAATGGAATGTAACCGTTGTAATTAGCTATGGTGAACTGGTTAGCATATTGAGGACTATGGTTCAAGCCCAAGTAGTTACGTTACCCACTATTGCCCTACAATAACAACCGATGAGTTTTTTTTCTCCATATATAAACGCTTTTCACTGTAGGTGTATAACACAACAACGTTAAACAAGACTTATATGCTTACTATACACACAAGATTACATATTGTTTTTTGTTGTTTTTGTTGTTGTTGTTGTTGTTGTTGTTGCGTATGTTGTTCTTTGTATGTCCATTGTCTTCTTATTTACTTATTGTACTTCGAAAATCATTAATTATTATAACCGGTTTGTGAAATGTATCACGTCTTGTACTTCGTATATCATGTGCAAAATGTTTAGTAGGTATATTTTTCATTAATAGAGAAGGTACTAACACAATTTATATTGAAAATTGTTCGTACAATCTGTTTTTCGGGGGGTAAATTCGTTCGCACAAAGAATATTTTTTATTAGGTTTGAAGGCTAATAACATCTTTCAAAACAGGGATGCGTAAAGTGGGCTGCCCTGGACGGGCTACACTTCGACCATAAGGTCCATTGTGATGCCTTAGGATGTGAGGATGTGAGTGGAGTGAAAGGAATTTAACGCACAGCCTAAAGGATACTACATCGAGACTTGGAGGAAACCTTTGTTTTGTTATGTAGAGACGCACAAAGAATAGATTTTGCGAAATATTGACTTTAAGTGGGCCGTTGCACTTCCTAGATCGTCAAATTTGCCCGATCGTCCTGTTTAAATGTCAATCTGTTAATCAAGACGAACATTAGACAAACGTAAGACGGTGAAAATACACCATCGCTATCACTGTTATGGCGGTAAGACGCAATGGGAATGCTAGTACATTTGAACACTCTTGCAAAAAAACGAGCCCCAAGCGGGCATTCGAGATCTACGTATTAGAGTTGACAACACTCTAGGATTAATCCAAATGTTCATCCTAGAGTGTAATTCGAATTGCCTGTTTCAATTTTTTTCTCTTTTTTCATATAAATTTGAATCAAAATTAGGGAAAAAATATGTCCGTCTATTTTATTATATTTGAATTGCTTCTAATTTATTGCTTTTTTGGTATATTTTAGATATTTGAGTTCTGTTTTGTAAAATATATATATATTTTTTAAATTATTCAAGTTTCAATCCGAATAGTACTGGAGTTAGTTGTCAATCAGTTATTTAACTGGACAAGATTTAAAGAAAAAAAGTTCAAACATCCATAAAATCTTTAAAAGAAAACTCTATAATAGAACACAAAACAGAATATTCTTTAATAATTCTTTTTTTTTTTTTACTATTCATTGACAGTGAATAATCAGAAAACAATGATTCTATGTATTCCTCTGATAAATGATCTATATATATATATATATTTATAAATATATACCGTATATAATATTATTGTGGCCCAAACTTTGCCGTTATATGTTTGCATTGATTCTCAAGAGCTTTTAAAGGGTCGCTCGCTCGCACATCCTATCCAACTTTCGATTGTCAGTTATAAAACTGAGAGACAGGGTTACTCCACAGAATGGGGGAGGTGAATATATACAACACCCGCACAAACATTCGCATTATATTATATCATATTAAATGTATAATACATATGTATACGTGTAGATGTGTTATAATATAGGGTGCGTCAAAATTAATCTGATTACAAAATTTCCTTACATATTATAAAATACATGTGTCTCTATGCTTGTGTCTATCATTCTGTCTGTTAGTGTCTTTATAGTGCGAAAAGCACTGATTAGATTAATATGCTTTTAAAGATATATTCTCTGACTTTGAAGTTTTAGTTAGATATCATAAGGGACAACAGTAACGATTTCTTGCATCAATTTTGATGTTGTTGGTAGACAACTGAGGTTAAGTGGGGGAAGAGATAACCATGGCACAGAAGTATGTGCGGAATGCTAAACAATTATTATGTAGTACACGGAAGAGGATATATATATATATATATATATATATATATATATATATATGGAGAAAGCTTCGTAATTTCGAATAGCTAAGAATGAATTATTACGAAAAAGTGCACGATTAATCGTGCATCCATTTCATACCACGTAGTGGCCATCATCAAGAGGTTTTAGACATTCTTTGAAATGGTCATCTTGAATATTCTACTTGGCACTTCTTCAAGGTTTTCTACGGTATTATGAATTCCGTCAGTGACAGTATGTAACCCAGTCAGTGAGCTTTAATGTAGACCATATAATATATAACCAAAAGCATGACTCAGAAGAACTGTTCAAAATGATACCAGATGCCTAAAATGGTAAAAGTAGAACTTTGAGATGATAAACAGATTTGAATTTCATGTGCCAGAACTGATTGTATCTTGAGACATTCAAATGTTTGTAGTAAATAGGGTCAATACCAATGTGACCATCTTAAATATCAGTGTTTGGTAGTATCCAAGATAGTTGAGATCAAAAACCCTGTTTGATGAATCTCTTTTAGTTTGATTCTCTGACTGTCTATGGCATCGTAGCCCTCAAAAGTATGGACCGATTTCAATGCGGCTTTTTTCTTTGAAGACTGGTTTAATCAGGATGATGTTTTTTTAGCTATGTTTGATTAAAATCTGATTAAAACCGTTTAAATCAACTCTTTCCCTAGTAGTTTTAGGAATTTTTAAGAAGTGGAGGTGCTGGGAAGTGTAAATTGTATTGTTAAAATACTATATAAAATCCCTTACCAACGCTTCCACTTTTCAACCTATCATGTTCATTTGTTTAAACCGATGTTCATTTATTTAAACCCCAAATATATATATACATGATAGCTCAACTTTTTAGGCAATTTGTCTACGCTAGCTATTCATTTGTTAAGAGCGTGGGCCTGGAAGGACAAAGATCTATTTAGCTAATTTTGATTTGTAAGTTGTTCACGGAATTTTGGTGAACACCCAATATTAGATTTCAAACACCCATACATACACATATATTACATGAATTTTCTTTTTCATATTAAATTCGATATTCACCCTAAAACCATTCGACGACGAACGAGATGATGAAGAAGGATTCTTCGTATGTAGGAGTAGTAGTAGAAACAGTAAAATGTATTTCCACAATATTCATGTTATTATTAACAAGGATTTTTCATTTCTTCACACTAGTTTTTTGCCTTCTTTTCTTATATTTTGAACAAGTGGATTTCAACAACTTCAAATTTAAAAAATATGGGCTTAACCTCATTACTCATTTTTCATTACCTCGATATACAGTTTTACTAAGTGGTAATGTGTTAGATATCTAAAGTCGAAGATTGTATCGGATTTATTTGTTTTGGATTCCACTGATGGCCAAAAATATTATTTTTGGCCATCAGAAAACCTTCTCAAGCATAGCCGGTTACTTCGTTCTTGTCCATACGTCGACAGTTTTCACAATTCACCGCCACTTTCTTTTTCTCTTAATAATTGAGAAACTGCCGATGTCGGGATTCGAACCCATAACCTCCCAGTTTCCAAGTAGGCACACTGCGCAGACATAACGCTTTAGTTCGTTCGGCCACTTGGACTGGTCATTATAACCATACTAACAATGAGTAAATAGACGCTAGCTTACAAAAAAAAAAAAAACAATTTAAAATTATGTAAATAGTAAATAAACAAATTAATAATACATTGACATCAAAATAGTGAGTAATTTTATGCATTCCATTACCATAATATCTGGTAGATCATAGCTCTGCCTATGTTGTTCTAGAATGCCAAAGTTCGTGGGTTCGATCCCCATCCCTAGATATGTATGATTTTTCATATCACGCATGACGTAATGTCAAATGAATGTTATCAATGTTCAGACATATTACTTAAATGTCAAATTTAAGTAAATAAACGCTAGTCACTTCCGTTGGTATAATATAATCGAAAGACAATCATACTAACAATGAATAGACGCTTATAATAGGCGCTAGTTTACAAAAAAAGAATTTAATAATAAATCCATTATAATTATTACATTAAACATAAAGAAATCTTAAAAAAGAATTATTTTTTTCTGTCTATAGTTTTGTAAACACAGTTCCTTCTTAAGGAAAAATAATTGTTGTGCTTATAAGATTGTGCTACAAAATTTGATGTGAACAACCATGCAACCAACCTTTCTAGAATAAGGTTTTGTTTTTAATCTATATAAAATTTAACTTGTATGTAGAAGTTGTATGATGTGTTCACACCACCGCATCTGTTTTTTATTTATAATATATTTGTGTGGTGGCCCTCTTGTAAAACTAATTGATGACTATGTATATATTTTATTCATCAGTTAGTTATTGATACAATTGTATATTCATTCTATCTATAAAGAAGTATTATATTATTAGGAGTATTTTAAGTAGTATTCAAAATATCAAGTTTATAATAATTATTGATTTGGTGTGTGTGTGTGTGTGTGTGTGTGTGTGTGTGTGTGTGTGTGTGTGTGTGTGTGTGTGTGTGTGTGTGTGTGTGTGTGTGTGGTTGTTCAATGTCAATATATGAGTGTATGCCTCGTAGAAATTTCGAGGTAATTATTTATTGAAAAGGTTCGATGATGTGTATACAAAATTTGTTTTTATTTTCAATGTTCTCAATATGTAACGAATAAAAATTTGATTGATGCATATTCCAAAATATTTTGTCATTTACAGTAATTACAGATGTTTGAGTTGAAATTGGGACAAAACAATTTAATAATAATCATTTTCTAGGCTAATTTTGAGTACAAAAATCAGGTCCAAAAAACAAATTTCAAAATTTTGCCTTCTCAATTCATACAGTTTCGAATTTTAGCACTATGCGTTTATACTTTGAAAACCGTTAATCGTATCGAATTTTCACCAACGCCATCATTTTTGCTAGGTACAAATTAGCTTACAATCAAGGTTTTATCAAAATCGGGGACATAAAACTTTCAGGTACCTTAACTTTAATGTATTATAATTAGTTCATTTTAGAAATTTCACTTAGCCTACGTAGCTCCTACGTGTGGAAACTTTTTGGCATCTAATGAAAATAATATAAAAAAAATTCAATCTTTTATTTTTGAATTAATATTTAATAATACATATAATCTGAATTTATCGATATTTATGTATACGAAATTCTATTATCTTTTTTTGTTTTGTTTTGTTATCTTACATATCAAGATATCTTCCTTAAATAAGATTTCTACCCAATACGTATTGTGTACTTTGATTGGGATAAAAGTCATATAAACAAGTCATATATTGTGTCATATTTTATATATATAGACGCATATATAAAGGATTTAGTCCATCTTCCTTGTATATATAGTAAGTATAGTGATTTCAATTTCTTTCTTCTCTCGTTTGTAAGCATAAAAATCCGTTTTTTATTACATATCTTTTGGTACCATTTTGTTTTGTTTTTTTTAGGGTTTTGTTTTTACCTATTTCTTAAACTATAAAATTAAATATTTTATATACAATTTGATTTGTGAATACAATTATTTTCGGTTTAAATATTATATTAATATTTAAACGGATAAATTCCAATTGAACATGTGTGGTGGAATAAATAGTTTGAATCCTTTATCGGAATATTTCATTTGGAGTTGGTTAATGGATATAAAAATTGATATATTATCGAAGTTAATATTTATTATCAGAAATATTTGGAAAAGTTTTTCATAGCATAAACAGAATCTCAAAAATGAAAATTAGAATGAGTTTTCAACATTTTAAATTCTTGTTGTATCGTAAATCAAGTCACAGTGGTTTCGAAGGAAACGAAAAAGCAGATATTTTATATTTATCTATCTCCTTAAATACCTTTAGTTTTTTCGGCGCATTAAAATTTCTTCGATTTTACATATTGGGACCTTAAAATATAACTTGCCATCTCGATAATTTGATATGAAAAATCTTACGTACCTTGGCTGGGGATTGAACCCAAGACCTCTGGAAATCCAGATCAGTTCTGGGCGGGCTAGCCTGCTATGGTATTGACATCTATTTAATTGTTTTTGTAAACTTTCCATCACGATTGTTTATAAACTTAATTTGTCTTCTTTTAAGAGTCCTGTATGGGTGGTTACGCAAACATTTGAGAAAGTTTTGTATTAATAAGATAAAACATGTCGGATTGATAATAATTCCATATAGTTACATTTCCATATAAATATATATATATATATATATATATATATATATATATATATATATATATATATATATATATATATATATATATAGGATGTCCTGTAAGAAGTCGAGTTACATAAGAGGTTAGGTAGAGGGTACAATTTTTTGCAACGAAGAGTCCTGAAAAATTTTTAGCTGTGACTCGTTTCCATAGACACAGGAAAGTAAAATTTAAGGGGTGGGATATTTGTTTTATGGGGGGTAATGTTTTGCGATTTTCTAAAAATTGATAATTCCCAAAATTTAATTATTGCATTATTAAAAAAATTAATCAATAAAATAATTGCAATTTTGAGAAAACTTTTTAATTTAACGAATTTAATTTGCGCATTTTTTAAAAAATTTTATTATTAAAACAATTTATTTATTACATTTTCCAAAAAATTACAAAAAATTAAATTAATGCACTTTTCAAGGAATTAATAATTTGAAAAATTTAAACAATACATTTTTCCAAAAATTGATAATTAAATCAAAAATGAATTATCAAAAAAATGCACTTTTTGCATCTCTGGTTTCAACCAAGATTCCTTAATTAATTAATAATTAATTAACAATGCGTCTATTAAAAAAATGTCTCAGGACTTTTCGTTCCAAAAACGTACCCTCTATCTATCCTGTTATGGAACTCGACTACTTTTGGGCCACCCTATATATATATACATATATATATATATATATATACACATATATATATATATATATAGGTTTTAGCAAATACAGATGTTAAAATTCCCAATGTTTTTATCAAAAATATATTATACATTTATACATAACATAAATATCTACGCTACTGAAGGATGCGTAGATGGATGATGGGTAAGTAAGTATATCCACCCAGGTATTATTTAATTACTTATTTAAGACGACGAACATTTATGAAATTAAAGGCATAAATAGAGGTAAATAATTTACTATTAAATAACTATTTTCGTTCGCTATAAAATCTATCATTTGGAGTAACTCAAGCGTAATAAGTAAGGCGAATACCTAGCGTAGAAGGTGAGTAAACAATGGGAATGTCTGTCAACAATCATTTTTAATGCTGGAATTTTTGATATGAGGTTTATTCGTGAGTTTATTAGGTTTTCTTCGTGATATTTTTAAAGAGACAGCAATTAAAAAAGCGTTTTTTTTTTCAAAGCGGTTTTTGATTATTCAACACGAAAAAGTAAATTATACATTTTTGCAAGAGGGTGCTTCTAAAAGCTTTCATTTGACACCCAACACAATAATTTTGACTATATTTTTATGTCTTGTTTCAATTCCCAATAAAACTAATCCCGTAACCAAATAATTCGAAAATTTTTCTTAATATATACATAAGTGAGAAAATGGGCAAAATCGGTTAAAGCGTCTCTTCGCTAAGAGTGGAAATACCTTACCTATAAAACCGTAAGAGATAGAGGAAAAGTTGAAGGAGAGAAATTGGTAGGAATTGGTAGGTTGGACAGAGGATACTACACAGAGGACAACTAAATCGTTCTCATTTTTACCCGTATTTATAGGAGGTTAACTTTATTCTAACTGACAAGAAATATGAATTGTTATTAACGCTCCATAGCAGCTATTCTGAATATACTACCTACTTGAATTTGTCAACATTTTTAAATTGGGGTGAAGAAGTACTTTACTTTTTTTTTTTACAGAGAGAAGAAAATGAAGAACGAACGCAATGTACAAAAAAATAAAAGTAATAAAAAAATAAGAACAATAACTTTTTACCTTTACTAGCGAAATACAAAAAACGAAACAACCACACATACACTCGCACACGCTCATACACACAGACACACGCACACACACACGCACCAAATAAAGTGATATCTATCATTAGAACATAGAAGCCAAAAACAGCCCAGGCTATCTTTGTTCGCATCAAACCTACGCAAAGCTTTCCTTACCTCTTCTTCTCCCTTTTCCATACACACACACACACACACACAACAAAATAATATTAATATATTATTCAACAATTAAATTTTTATTGTATTCGTTCCAATGTCAATCACTTGGCCCGATTTTTATATATTTTGTCGTTTTATAAATATAAACGTGGTTCGTAAAAAAACGAATGCTCCAATCATATTAAAATATTCAACTTTAAATTATTGGAAAACTGGATTAGAGTTTGATTTTGATGTTCGAATCTAACTGTAAAAAGTTTTCCTCTATCAGTGTCCCGCTAAAAGTTTTACACGGGTTCAAAGATCGCGAAAAACCGATTTTCGTGAATAAGGTGTACTCTATAGGTACTAGAATTGGGTATGATCTAACCTGAGGATTATTTGAGTTGACTAACGGATTAGGTGTGAAAAGAGCTCCACCTATTTATTGACGGTATTCCTTTGTGACCATGCGGCGTTGTTTTTGTCACTACAGAGAGGGTATCGAAGCTGACCTTGATATTCAACTCAAATAATCCACAGGTTAGATCATACCCTCCGTCAAATCGTATAAAAGACAAAACTTTTTCAATATGATTGTGAGACACACACCAAATTAGCAACAAACAACATATCTCTGAATCCATATCCCAGAGATAGTTACGATTAGCTAATTCATACTGATGATGACTACATTGTTGTCGAAATACGTATTTATAAAATACAAACAAATGTTCTAGGAATAGGGGCAAAATTTGAAATGTAATTTCAAAAAACCTAGAGTTTTTCTTTGGTTATTTTAATAATCTTTACATAATGAATATATTTAATGCCACTTTTTATACAACTTTTCTACCACTGACAGAGTAATGGTCTAAGATCCGGCATTAGTGAAAACCTTCCCTCATCTGTTAATTGAATGAGATAATTTTTAAAAGGCAGATAACAATATTATAAATGTAGGAGTGCAATGTCTGCCACCGTAGTCCTGCTGCCTATATCATATTAATTAATTAATTAATTAATATGATATAGTGTCTTTGTTTGTTGCTCGAACAAATATATTTGTCTCTCTCTCTACGTAGAACACATTTTTTGAAAATATTATTACTGTGATATTATAAAATATATTTTATATAATAAATATATAATTAAATTATTTGCAGCCCATATAAAAAAAATTTTAAGTAATAAAATTTTCAAAAAATGTGTTCTACGCAGAGAGAGAGACAAATATATTTGTTCGATCAACAAACAAAGACACTATATCATATTAATTAATTAATTAATTAATATGATATAGGCAGCAGGACTACGGTGGCAGACATTGCACTCCTACATTTATAATATTGTTATCTGTCTTTTAAAAATTATTTCATTCAATTAACAGATGAGGGAAGGTTTTCTAATGCCGGATCTTAGACCATAATATAATTTGTACTATGCAAACTGAATTGTATTGGTAGTGTGATAATTCCATTATTATCACCCTGTATGCGTGCAGCCTCCTGTACATATTATTATATAATTGCATTTGGTACTCAAAAACACACAAAGATATAAAATAAAAATAATAATAAGAGAGAGATAACATATATTATAAATACATATACATGAATGAGAAAATAAACGAATTTTTGTGTCTACGAGTGGGTGTTTTGTGTTATCATTATTACTATCAAGAACAAAAAAAAAAAAAAAAGAAAAGAAAAAAAAAAGAAAATTGTATCAAGAAGCAAATAGCAGCAGCTGTGTAGCAACTACCCAGAGGAAAACACCTAGAGAGTTAGAGTATGTACTAACCTTTATAGTATCTACATGTATATATAATAGTAATACACACCGATTGTGTATATGTGCGTATATTTATGTGTAAGTGTGTGTGTGTGAGTATTATAAATGTTGGTTACCCGGTTATTCGCTTCGGTCTCTTCGTATAAATTCGCATCGATTTCGATATGCGAGAATGCGCGATTCTCATATACACACAGCTGTGCTGCATAAAATGTGTATATATTCGATATAAAGAGAAAATTCGATGTCGACTTCTATATAATATATATATATATATACATATATATATATATATATATATATATATATATATATATATATATATATATATATATATATGTGTGTGTGTGTTTTGTATATATGTGGTAGTAAAGATGAATTCTGAATGGATATTTTATAGTATATATATATATATATATATATATATATATATATACGAGACAATTGAAAACCCGTTATTTACAATTTTTTTCTAGGCCCAAACTTTCTTCAGTCACGTTGTGAAAAAAATAACTTTAAAAAAAGATGCTGGGAGTGACTATACTACCAACATCACTGGGAAAACGTGCCGCGGCAAGAACTCGGGAAGGTACTGCTTCAGAGTGCAACAAAGAGGCTGTCTCTCGACGCACTGAGGCTGACCAAGATGCAACTGCGGAGGATTATCGGATTAATTACCGGACATTATCCCCTGCGAAAGTATCTGCACACAATGGGACTCCATAACGGGTCCATTATGTGTGGCGAGGAAGAAGAAACATCCAGCCATATAATCTGTGACTGCACACCTCTGGGTTACACCAGATACAGGATATTCGGTGCATCTCACCCCGAATATATGTACCTTCGGGAGGACCTGATAAGCAAGCTCTAGACTATTGCCAACATATGGTAGAAGCGAATCTCGTTCATCAGACTGAAGTAGAAGGGGGAGCACAATGGGGCATAAGGTCGAAGTGCAATAGTTTTTACCCCGATATAAATCAATCAATCAATACTACCTACATTGTCAACTTCCCATTTGGTGTCCTTGAAAACTAGATACCATTCTACTTAAGACGCCTCGACAATTCGGCCGCAGTTATACATTCATTCAATAACAATGTTTTAGTAGTTTTTTTTTGTTATAAAAAAAAAGCTGCCAATTCAAATTTCTTATCAGGTGCTCAAAGCTTTTGTTTGAAAACCGAATTAATAGAAGCTGCCTCTTTATGGTTTTTGAGAGTATATGAGAGGACTTCGTACATCGGATTTTCAATAAAATTGTATACATACGCTGGCTTATTTGTGTGTTTGCGTGCTATAATAGTTAGCTGTACCAGCCGAAGACGAAGATTCATTGCTATATGTAGGCGCTATGTTAGGCAAGAAGTTAAAATTTGTTTAGAGGAAGTTGAAGAAAATGTAGTCGTTATTTATGACTTTTGTAATCTGTTATATAAATGATGATTATTTTTCTTTTTATAAACAAGTTAATTCTTTTTGCCGAATTTTGTACAAATTAATTATCAGATTTAATAAAAAAAACTGGTGTGAATCCTACATGACTCCTATATACAGACTATAAAGGTTCCCTTGAAAACATCTCCAAAAAAAAAATATATATATATATATATATATTTAGAAAAAAGCAGATTTGATAACGTCTTATAAAGTCTTAAACAAGAGTCTCCAGAAACAATAAAAATAAGTTACGCAGTAAGCTTTCCACATCATTTCTAACTGATATATTTTGATATTTGAGAGGCCTTGTTCGTAGGTAGAGGTAGATTGTAAAGGCTGCCCCGGACGGGCTACACTTCAACCATAAGGTCCATTGTGATGCCTTAGGATGTGAGAATGTGAATGGAGTGGAAGGAATTTGTGAGTAGACTAGGAATTGGTAGGATATGCGGCTGCAGCCGACTATGATAGGAACTATGCCGATATTCATCAGGAGTTCGTGAAGGAAACTGCAGAAAACCTTCTCGAGCATAGCCGGTTACTTCGTTCTTGTCCATACGCCGACAGTTTAGTCAATCAATCGCCCCCTTTTTTTTTATAATTGACAAACTGCCGATGTCGGGATTCGAACCCATAATCTCCCAGTTTCCAAGTACTGCATACTGCGCAGACATGACGCCTTAGACCGCTCGGCTACTTGACTGGTGGCCTTGTTCGTAAATGAGTAGAATCAGTCAAGAGGAAAGAGGGGTTAAAATATAGAATATCTCTCTTAATATTAGAAAAATTGAAAAATATATAAGTAGTAAAGTTGTAGAAAATCAACTTTACTACAATTCATTTACTTGTTCATTTTTTTAAAACTCTAATATATACAGAGATATTTAGGATTTTAATTTTCAATCTTAGATCCACCTAAATATTTATATATATATATATATATATATATATATATATATGTATATATTTCTAATAGTAAGAGACACATACAAAATTTTGTATCTCCCACTCGCTTCTAAACCCCCTCCCTCCTTTGTCCGATTTTGACTAACAAGGAACTTGGATTTTTACACCAGAAGCACACTGCATACCATGTGGGATCGATGGAAATTTGAAACCTCAAAAGCAACAAAATATCTAAGGAACATATCTTCACAATTCTATGTCTCAATCTTCAGCGGTTTCGTTTGTGAGTTAGCTGCCTTTCAGCTAGTGAATGACGGACTTGTTTCTATATTTATATCAAAGATATAAATTTAGATTTAGATAGATATATTTATAGATGATATCGTCACAGATTTTCACATAAAAGCTAATGAAAATTGAACGTAAAATTTTCCTTCTTGAATGTTTAATACAAATTTTATTACAAAATTTTTATACGATGTAACTGTTGATAGGGAGTAGATCGACTTTAAACATCTGTTGAGTATTTTCAAGTGAGAATTTACTTATGAGAAAATTGGCAAATTGCCTTTATATAGATAGGATATTACCCGGAATTACCATATACTCCTAAAAACACTATTAAGTTATGACTTTTCTATCTGATTATACATTATATAGTGTTGGCTAATAATATAATGTGTGTCTTGTGGATAATATTTTCTACACAGGTTGTGTTTTAGACCATAAGGCATTCATCTATCATATATAGAAAATGTGTTTAAGTTACTGGAGTCTAATATCGCAAGTGTTGTCGATTTAAATGTTAGTTCACCTGAAATAAACTTCAACTTTGAGTGTATCGACTCACTACACACTCTGGTTAAGCAGAACAAAGTCACTATTGGCTGAGTGCCTGAACATTCAAGAATCGATCGAAACGAGAAAGCTAATAAATTAGCCAGAATGGGTGCTACTAGTACTCCACTAAACGGCCCAGAATCGTTTCTTGGAGTGCCACACAGTACACTAAAATATAAAATAAAGGAATTGGCGGTACACGAGGAGTTCAACCGTTCTTGGGTAATTACTCATGGCCAGGATTACGCAGAGTCTCTTATAAAAAGCCTCTCATTTAAAAAGACCACTTTTTAATTTGGCCGTTGCAAACTCATAATCATATGCACTAAGTCAGTTTCACAGGGAAAGGTCTCTGCAGATTTTGTCATGAAGAGGAGGAAACCGAAATTCAGATTCTGTGTGAATACGAAAGCGCCTCTCTCAAAAGACCCTATCATGTTTATCAAGACTATAGAACTCTTGGAATACCTTTGAAAAAAGGAGGTATAATAGATAAAATCTGTCGTGGTACAAAAGCCCTTCATAAGATTCGAATCTAATCTAATCATAGTTGCCTATGGATGGATACATAATTACCTACAAAATAGTACCAGTTTAAATAGTACTAGTTTAATAGTATCAATTAATCTATAATCAGTCTAGTTCCGAATGATCGATTACACACACGGTATACATAAATATATACACAATATATTTATCACGTTTATCGAAAGAGAGAGAAGGGGGAACATTAATATTAAATTATAAAAAAAAAGAAATAAATATTACACCCCTTTATAAATGAAATACATGTATGTGCTTTTATACAAGTTCACTTGCAATAAATTTGTTGAAAAACATTATCTGTCCCTTGTTTAGGGGTTGTTACCGCATACAAATTTAAAAATTTTTTTTTATTACATAATTTGTTTGGAGGCGATGTTGAGGACGGGATAGGTTAATTATTGCAAAAAAAATTAATTATATTATGGTTTCTGGATTATTTCATATATTAATCGAGACGCAGGCAATTATGAATTACATTTTAATAATGTCATTTATAGTTCGATTATATTTCAAAGAAGTTTGAATAGTTCCACCTCTCATCTAGGCAATCGTAATAGACTTAGGACTATTTTTTCAATACCCTTCACTTTATGGTATTAAGCATTAAGTAAATCTCAGGTTAGATCAACACCCTTAGTCAAATCTTATAAAAAAACAGAATTTTTTTAATATCATTGTGAGACACGCACCAAATTAGCAACAAGCAACAAATCTCTGAATCCATATCCCAGAGATAGTTACGATTAGCTAATTCATACTGATGATGACTACATTGTAGTCGAAATACGTATTTATAAAATACAAACAAATGTTCTAGGAATAGGGGCAAAATTTGAAATGTAATTTCAAAAAACCTAGAGTTCTCTTTGTTTATTTTAATAATCTTTATGTTTTTCGGTGTTAAAACTAATAAAATTTGCATGATCTAATATAAAAAATATATTTTGATGGATCATTTATTTAATTTGATTTTCTCTATTGATTTTTTAAATTTCCCTAAATATGACCTTTAAAACATTCTGTGAGGATTAGTGGAAAACATATTTTCCTAGTATGATATTTAATTAAAACAACGCATTTTTTGAACTGTGCAATAAATCTTACGTTTTTAACCGCAAGAGTACCCAGTTAGGAAACATCGTCGAAAGGGTACATCATCTTATTATTGAGAAACACACATTATTATTTAAAAAATACTTTTGCATATATTGTGGGTTGTTAAAGGTTACGAACCAAAAAAAAAAAAAATAGGCTACATAATAATACAATAACTCAAGTAATGATGGAAAGGTGACGTTAAGGTGGTTAAGTAAAAAGGGATAAAAACAATTTAATTGATTGATAGCACTAACTAAAGTGAAAAGAAGTGTAAATATATTTCATCACTAAAGTAATTTTTTGTTTGTTTTTATGTTTTTCTTTTTTTTTTCATATATACTGAGTGTTTCAGAATTATACGATACTATTTCAGGAATACGTTCTTTGACAGAAAACAAACCAAAAAGTTTCTACAAATTTGCATTTTTATACCCGGTATATATTATATAAGGGTATATAAAGTTTAGTCCCAACTTTGTAACAGTTGAAAATATTGATCTTTATAGGAGTTTTTGAAATGAAATAATTCAACTATTTTCGCATATCCGTGCGGAATTTTCTCGCGAGATAAGATGCAATTGTTTTGATGAAAGATAAGTGTAAAAAAATGTTAGAAAATATTCATCCGACAAAACTGTTTCGACATATGGCCCATTTCCCTCCTAAAACATGATTACCCTTGTCTTGCGAGGAAAAACCACACTGAGGGTATATTGTTGATATATTTTAAAATTAAATAGTGAAGATTTCGTAAGTTTTTATACTTCTTCCAATCATCAAAGGGTCAATATAAAAAAAGGTCAATATTGCTTTCATTAATTAGTTAAAATTTCATTTGTTTAAAACAACAATTTCTCAAAATAAGGAAATTGAGTTAGAATTACGTTAGTACACTAAGTATCACACTTAGTACTCGTCAACCAAAACAACCCCATCAAAGAACCACCATACATAACGTATTTAAATACATACATTGGCATATATATATATGTATATATATATATATATATATATATATATATATATATATATATATATATATATATATATATATACATTCGATCGGGAAATTTAATATATTCTTAGCAAACGGTTTTCAAAATGTAAATGTAAAAGAATTGAATAATGATGAATATATTCAGTTGGAGTGAAACAGAAAATATAAATGTACGATTTCGTTGAATGTTCGATGTGTGATGTCGTGTCTTAAGGAGGTATAATTTCTAATGCGCGTATTTATTTAGCACAAACACACTTATTCTTGTTCCTGTAGCAAGCGTTATAAAATTTAATGAATGAGGATGTGAGTGGGATGCATGGAATTTTTGTGTATAGACTAAGAATTGGTAGGATATGCGGCTGCAGCCGACTATGGTAGGAACTATGCCGATATTCATCTGGAGTTCGTGATGGCAACTGCAGAAAACCTTCTCAAGTATAGCCGGTTACTTCGTTCTTGTCCATACGCCGACAGTTAAGTCAATTAATCGCCCCTTTTTTTTCTTAATAATTGACAAACTGCCGATGTCGGTATGCGAACCCATAACCTCCCAGTTGCCAAGTAAGATCGCTTGGAAAGTACGTTTCCTTAGACCGCTCGGCCACTTTGACTGGTACTAGGAGCTAAAGTGAGACAGAAAAAATATTCGCTGGAATATAATTGAAAATCGGTATTAAGATTTCGCTTCACATGACTCGTAAATATGCTCGGAATTATAGAAAACGAAAATCAGCGGTACGAGAGCTACGACAGCATCGATAAGAGATGAAACACCGGCGCAAAATGTTTACGTAGCTTGCATTGTATGGCGTTGTACGCCTTTGGGGCAAAAAACGACCAGAGACATCTACGGACTATGTGCACGATGAAAAAAATACGACGCAGACCCAAACTGCGCCATTCTTCTGTTTTTCTTCGCTTTCAAAACGGTTTTTTCCTTTCACAAACCACAGTGCAAAAAGTTTACACTTGAGAAAAAGTTTACCATTGGTTTTTTCAATGGGATTCCCACCTCTCTCATAATATACATATATACACATTTCAAACTTGATGAATAAAGATGATGAAATGTTTCTCACAACTACTATAGAAAGGTATTTAGTCTAAACACATTGGCTTCACGAAACGAAATATGGGGGGTGGGGGTGGTGTGGCGTGGTAGAACCACATGAAGCATTATTAATTTATCGTTGAGAATATAAATGGTATGATGGAAATTTTACGATTACGTTTGTTACTATTCTATACTTACACATCTATATATATTGTACGTATGTACTCTGGATGCTTCTGCTTGGTGTCTTTGAAATTTTACTTTAATGGTTCTTTGGGAGAAGGTTGGCGTACATATACAGAATGTTTCAGAAAACAGAGGGCGAAGTTTCGTAGTAAATTTTTTTTACGACAATGTTTCCTTTTCAAGTTTAAGATATACAACAGTGTGGATACCAGTCCCTGTGGTCTACTTGTTGAACTGGGAGGTTGCTGATTCGATTCACAACACTGGCAGTTTGTCAATTAAACTAATTTAAAGATATAAAATTAATGGAGCGGTATATTGGTTAAACTGTCGGCGTATGGACAAGCACGAATGTAACCGGTCACGTTTGTGTAGGTTTTCTGAAGTTTCCTTTCATGCAAAATCTAGATTAATATCGGTATAGTTTCATGAATATCGGTTTAGTGAAAGTCTGCAGAAGCACAAATCTACCAATTTCTAGTCTACATACAAATTCCATGTCCTTTAGGGGCTGGTTAAAAAAGGTCTTGAAAGGCTTACTAGCCATGCTTCAACCTCCCCTCCGATACAACTAGCAGTGTGGATCAATGAAGCCGTTTGATGATAGGTACTATCAAAATTAAAAGTGTCGACTTGGTGTCTGAAATTCATTCAAGAAAACTAAACCACGTTGTAGAACTGGAAAAACAAACAAAAAAGTTTTATAAAGTTTTTTGATTTGGCCATTAGTTTTTGAGCGACACCCACTCAATATGTGGGTGTCGCTACACTTATTGAGAACTCTGATTGTCACTACTCTAGCATGGCCGCCCTACTCCACTACTATATATATATATATATATATATATATATATATATATATATATATATATATATATATATATATATATATATTTCGCCCACCTCTTTGTTTCAGTCAAATCCTGTACATCGTATAATTAATTCCTTATGGTATTAATTCTCACACTTCTTGTATAAATATATTATTAAGTGTTTGGTTATATTAAGATATTAACTAATATCAGAAAGTTGGTAGAACATACTGTACAACTCTAACTTGGCTGTTTGGTTGGTGGTACTATCGTGGGCAAAATTGTTGTTCATCGGCCAAATTTTTCAATTGAAGTTTAAGATTTTTGAGTGCATTGCTGTAAATCCACTATATTGGTTACTGAATCCTATTTCCATCAGTAAATTTTATTTAAGATAGTTAGAGGATAACTTTAAGGAAGTCAGTTGGTCCTCTAACTAAGTACCCCTAAAAAAATAACAAAAATTGGAGAAAAATTTCATGTCCCCGATTTTGATAAAAAAACTTCGTTTTCAGCTAATTTGGACCAAGCAAAAACGATGGCGTTGGTTAAAATACGATACGATTAACGGTTTTCAAGATATCAGACCCAAATTGCTAAAAATCAAAACTGTATGAATTGAAAATGGAAAATTTTGAAATATGTTGGTCGAACGTTAAAATGAACCTCATTTTCGTACTTTTTAGGTCAAAATTACTCTATAAAATGATTATTAAAAAACGATGGCGTTGATTAAAATACGATACGATTAACGGTTTTCAAGATATCAAACCCATAGTGCAAAAATTCCAAACTGTATGAATTGAGAAGCGAAAATTTTGAAATGTGTTGTTCGGACGTTAAAATGAACCTGATTTTCGTACAGTTTGGGTCAAAATTAGCCTAGAAAATGATTATTATTAAAATCGAGAACAAAAATATTCTTAACTTTTTTCGCATTTTTTCCAAGGGGTACCCCTTAAAAAAATCACAAAAATTGGAGAAAAATTTAATGTCCCCGATTTTGATAAAAACTTTGTTTTAAGCTAATTTTGATCTAGCGAAAACGATGGAGTTGGTTAAAATACGATACGATTAACGGTAGTTCTAAAATTCAAAACTGTATGAACTGTGAAGCGAAAATTTGGGTCAAAATTAGCTTAGAAAATTAGGAATCGCAAAAGTTTACCCGATTTTGCCTATTCAGGAACATGACCTTCAGATTTAGCTCTAAAACACACCAGATTAGATTTCATATTCTTTGTAATTTAAAGTTTAAAAACAAACAAAGTCGTGTCGATATATCAAAGTCAATCGATTACAATGGATTTTTGTGTCAATTAAAAAATGTTTCAAACAAACAAAAGAAATCGTATACCAATGTACACACCATTTTCTGAATCGTGATAGAACACCATTTCTGTCCACGATAGTACTTCTATACTTCCTTCTTCTTTGAGTTCGTTTCCATCTGTGTATGTATGTATGTATGTATGTATGTATGTATGTATGTATGTTTGTATTTTATACGTATATACATACTACATAAAACAACTAATTCACAAGACGGAATACGCTCTCTTCACTGGTGTACCCAACAAAAGAATTCATTAATAATCATTGAATATAATAACTTAAGTATGTTTGAAATGAAATTAATAAAATAAGTGAATTTGTAATAATACACACACCCAAACCCCCACACTCCCACTCACACACACCCACAAACATACATACATACATATATATATATATTATTTTTAAAACATACTATATCAGGAGTTGTGTTCAAATATTTACACGTGCAAATTATTGACGAGGACATTGACATCATAAACTCATTTTAGTTATACATAGTTAGAAAAAAAATGGGGAAAATTGAAAGTAAACGTAGATGATTCAACTAGGCGGTAGGTAGATAGACAGATAGATTGTCGAGGCTGCCCTGAACGGGCTACACTTCGACCATAAAGTCCATTGTGATGCCTGTACACTGTATATATAAATACACTGTAAAAAATAAATTAGTGAATGTGTTGGGGATAGAAGAGAGGATTCCAAGTAGATCTGAAATCCTAATCTAAGAAACATTAAATAGACAATATTTTTGGAGTTGAAACCAAACGTTGATTTTGCCTGATAAATAATGAAATAATAACTTGTTGGTAGTTACCGAGGTAACAAAGGGAATATATGATGTGTACGCAAGGTTATCTAAATATTAAAGTAGATAGATAGATAGATTGTAGTGGGTGCCTTGGACGGGCTACACTTCGACCATAAAGTCGACTGTGATAGGAACTATGCCGATATTCATCTGGTGTACGTAAAGGAAACTGCAGAAAACCTTATCAAGTATAGCCGGTTACTTCGATCTTGTCCATACGCCGACAGTTTAGTCAATTAACTGCCCCCCTTTTTTTTCTTAATAATTGACAAACTGCCGATGTCGGGATTCGAACCCATAATCTCCCAATTTCCAAGTAGGTATACTGCGCAAACATAACGCCTTAGACCGCTCGGCCACTTGGACTGGTAGACTGGCAAAAGAGAATCCCCCGTTTATGAGTATGCAAGGCTACGGTGGAAGAGTTATAAGCTATGAACCCAATCTAGATTTTTCTTAAATCGGTCTGTTCATAGTGCTCTAGTGGGTGTTCTGGAAGTTGTGAAATGGACTGCTAATAGGACTGTTTGCTACATGAAGTAATTTTCAAGTTTGGTTTCCGATAAATACCATGGAACGCAGATGTCACTATAAACACTAGGAAAGTCTTTCGGGCACGTTAAACCTTTGCGGAATTGTTTATTATAATTTCAGTGAATTGTTAATCTTTTGATTTTTTGTCAGAGTTATTACAATATTAAAGTTGAGATGTGACAAAAACCTGTATAAATTTATCAATTTTTGTGTGCTATAAAAACTTGATAATTGGAAACAAAATATACGCACGATTTTGAAGCAATATTGTAGAATATTATTGAGCTCGACCATGCTTACCTGCAAAAAAAAAGAAGAATATAAATTATTATTACTGTCAAATCTCAATGTACAACAAAATATTTTACTGTCACTATTTATGAAATCAACAATAGGGAATATGTATGAAAATTTTTTTTCACATTTATTTTCAGAATATGAAAATACTGTTAATACTGTAATAATATTTAAAAACGAAATTAAAATCCGACAAATATCAAGGAAGCTATAAGCTTTTAAAGATTATTATCTGTCTCTTTCTTGCAAAAATACTAAAAACGGAGTTTTACGTGTATTTTAAATGGTGAAAGTGTAATATGACGTCACATAACATATCAAGAGGGCTATCACCCTCTTTGTCTAATCGGGAATTTCAATCATTCATATCTCGCTTATTTTTAAAGTTATTTAAAAAGTAATTTTACCTTGATATTTGTCAAGTAAACATGTTTCAATTCAAGTGAAAAAAAATTTTCATGCATATTCCCTATTAAATCGCTCCATAATTAAAATACTAGAAATACATTTATAATTCACTAATTGCCCGCACACGATTCGCAATGAAAAAATGTACAAAATTTCATACAAAATTTTGATTGTTTTTTATTTAAAGATTTTATCTAACTCGCACCGTTTAAAAGTTATATTGTTAGCTAGCTTAGATACAAAGTTGCATGCACTGCAAACTTTTAATAGCTTTTAACCTTCCTTAATAAACGGTCTATCTAACGCAATAAGAATTTTAAATCGGTCTCTCTTTACGTCTCAATTCGAGGTCAGCAAAAATTCATTTTACTATCAAAACATATTCAATATGAAGGGATATCAAGTCAATTTCAAGAAGTTCAAGTTTTTACTAGTCTAAAGAAAAGTTAATGGTAGAATCTGGAAATATGTTATGAAATAGAAATTTTGTGAGAGCTTTGTCGGTAAATGATGAGAAATTTTCAATCTGACTTTTCAAAACATCCCAAGTACATTAGAGCGTATTAAATTCCGTATCTAGTAGTTTAAATGGTACACTGCCTTATAAAAGAACGATATATTTCAAAATTTCTAAAGTACACTCCCGTTCAATAAAATTGAACAGATCTGAACCGAATGCAGTCTCTCACAATTTTGATTATTCTGGTAGTAAATGTTTTTTACAATACTTCCATATCTTTTTTCACACTTAAAATATATACTAGTTATCTTTGTTTCTAAATGAATGATTATATAGAGAGTTACAAAAGTGAAGATTTGTATGAAATGTAAGAAAGTTAACATTTCATGTCTGTTCAATTTTATTGAACGGGAGTGTACATTGAATTTTGTACCACATTATGTAGTTTAAATAATACCGTGGTCCTATAAATGATAGATTAGTTTTTAAAGATTTAATTTACATGAATGTTATGAAATATTTCGTTGAAACTAAAAAGCCCAGTCATAACCAACCGTATAATATCTAAACAGGGAATTGAACATAATAATTGACAGGAATTCATACCCTTATAAATAAATTACACGAATATAAATAAATTATGAATACCTATGAGGTAGAATTTTATACCTGTGTATATAGGATAGTATATAGTATATACGATATATACAACAGGAATAGTGTACATAATCTAGTGTGTATTATTTATATAAATATCTAATAGAATGTTTAGCTTTCAATTTATTATCCAATTTCATATAATATTCAGAGAGTCTATCTGTATGTGTTGTATACAATTTGGTTCTGTTATATGAACAAATAACAAACTATTTATGAATTTAACAGTACTGGGTCTACTGAAAAATCATTAAACATTTGGATACTGAAACTTGTGTTGGTAGTCTATACCACCCAATCACAAAATAAATTGCTATGGAATGAGAATAAAATGTTATGTTTTTAAATTTATCAATATTTTATAAGATCCATTGATACATTGTTTGATTTGATAACAATATGTACTTATCAGACAAGTGGCCGAGCGGTCTAAGGCGGTATGTCTGCGCAGTATGCCTATTTGGAAACTGGGAGGTTATGGGTTCGAATCCCGACATCGGCAGTTTGCCAAGTATTAAGAAAAAAAAGGGGCGCTTAATTGACTAAACTGTCGGCGTATGGACAAGAACGAAGTAACCAGCTATGCTTGATAAGGTTTTCTGCAGTTTCCTTCACGAACTCCAGATGAATATCGGTATAGTTCCTATTATAGTCGGCTGTAGCTATCAATTCCTAGGCTACACACAAAAATTCCTTCCTCTCCACTCACATGCTCACATCTTTAGGCATCACAATGGACCTTATGGTCGAAGCAGCTTCTACAATCTATCTATCTATCTATATTCAATATATTCAGAGTATATTTGAATCATTTTTAAGAAATAAAGACTTATTTGAGATTAATTAAATTTTATGCAATGGATATTTATTTAGAAACATAATTTTATGGATATTTATTTATTTAGAAACATGTAGAAACATGTAATACAACGTCTGTTAAAATATATAGAACGTTTCATAAACTTCTATGGAAGAACCGTATACTCATCACACAAGAGAATGCATTTGAAATAATAATAAAGTTTAAACAAACTGAAAAAACATGCTTTTTATTCTAAACATGTTTAGAAACATGATATTTAAAAAGATACCAGATATCTATCTATATGAATTTATCTTTAAGAAATGACTTATTTGCAAATAAATAAAATATCTTGCAGAGGATGTAATAATTTTGTTTTTTGAAGAAGACTTCTTACGAAATGCCAGTTGGTTGTGGATAAAGAAAATTCCTCAATTCTTCGAGTGCCGCCAAGTCATTTCCTAGTGAGATAATCTCTAGGATATATAGAAAGCAGATATTCTATTTTTCCAAATTGCTGTATATTTTTTTTATTTAAATTTATATTTTCTTAAATGATTGGGAATCATATGCCAACAAAAATAATAGACTCAGCTAGGGATATGTACTGTTTATTCAATGAATAGAAACCTAATAAAAACAAATAATAGTTGTATAGTTGCGCACTATAGTTGTTTACTAAATACCTACTATTTTTCTATGCTTTTATTATAAAAACAAAAACATAATAAACTAATTTTACTAACCTATTTATATATGAAATTGTGTATTTGTTATGAAAACAACAAACTAATTCTACTATTCTCGAATACAACGTCTGTTAAAATATATAGAACGTTTCATGAACTTCTATGGAAGAACCGTATACTCATCACAAGAGAATGCATTTGAAATAATAATAAAGTTTTTAATAAACTTAAAAAACATGCTTTTATTGCAATATGAACTTAAAAAATTTAAAATAATTAAAAATAGAATAAAGAGATTAACAAAAAATTTAACTTTCAATGTATCCAAGAGCATGAGGTGCCTTCTACTTGCGTCTTTATATAGGCTCTACTTTTACAAGAGTAAGTAGAGAGTACCCCATGCTTCTATATACAATGATGTTAATTTTGGAGGTAAGTATTCGAATAATTCCCTAAAAATTAAGGCATAGATGCAAATATTTTGTATTCCATTGCATGTGAATAATAATGACTGTAATGTTTTGGAAATCATCAATCATTTCAATATACCTCATGAAATAATAATTCCTTTTTGTAACCATTTTTTATGGTTAGTATCCCGCTGGAGATTTTGCCATGGGGTGGAGGCAGAGACACTTTTAAAGGAAAGGAGGTACAATAGATCAAATTGGTCGCGGTACAAAAGCTCTTTATAAGACTTGCTTCTGTTTCGAATTAAATCCAGTCGAATAGTTACTATCTACTTCAAAAGATTGTTTCAATCTTTCAGAAACACTTTGTAAATTATAATATTCAGCAAATGCATATACAAACAGTACAAGTTATTTTATTATGTACCTACTACGATTTAATAGATGTATTTATGTCTATCTGTCTGTATGTCTGAAATAGTATACAGTTTTGATTATATTTTTGTTGTTTACTAGTTCATAATTCAATGTATGTATTATCATGAAGAATAGATATATTAGGAGAGCGAACGTAATGTTAAAAAAAAACGGTCAAGAATTGGTGTAACTATCTTTTATCAGTAGGGGTCACTGGTCTCAGTGCCGTACGGAATTTAAATGTTTAAATGTAGGCGCCAAGAAATCACTTTCATTCAGTTAATAAGGAGTCTTAGTTTTATAGATAATAAAAAATTGTTTTCGATTATCAAGTAATAATTAAATAAATATTAATAATAGAGAATTCTTAATAATCTGCAATAAATTAAAAGATGAAGAATCATAGTGATAATTGCAATTAATAATTACAAATATATGTTTACAATACTAACATATATTAGATAAAGAGAGAAGATGACAACCGGTAATTACAGACCATATTCCTTTCGTAAATGCAGACACGCATTCCTAACCTTAAACAACCTTCCACTCATAGATATATAACAGTATATCTATGCTTTCCCTGTACAACATCGTCCCATTTTTTCAAATTTATAAAATTAAACAATTTTTATACTTACAATTTTTATTTGTAAGATGCGATAACCGTTGATTTTAATATGTAATAATAATAATAATTCCGTACGGGCAGATTCGCACTGCCGCTAGTGGCGAAAATAATAACTATGATCTCTACACGTTTTTGAGGACACAAAAACAGACGAATTGCCTATGTCGTTCAATCTCCTAATATATCTATTCTTCATGGTATTATGGTCAGCGTCTACCGATAGATAAAATATAAAGTTAATTAAATAGCGACTATGCTATGCTCTGGCTCGCTGCATGCTGCATGGATAAGAAAACGAGAATATATTAATAATAAAAAATAAATAAAAATAAACAAATGTGTATAAAATAAAATAAACAGAGTAATTTCTGATATGAATACTATAAAAGTGCAATGTACTACAAATTATATTATATATATATATATATATATAGTACACTCCTATTCAAAAAACTCTTACAATGAAAAATTATTTACAGTTTTTGTTTAATCGAAGTTTTATAAAAACAATTTAATCATGTAGGAGCTTAGTAAACGAATTTTCTCTTTCATTATTCTAACAATTTGAAGAAATTAAATTGTAAATATTTTTGTACACATACACAGAGTTAATAAATAAATAAATAAATATATATATATATATATATATATATATATGTTTTTGTATATGTATATATGCTTTTTTTATTTCTGTGTCCAACGATCGCTTCCAAGTTGTTACAGGCCGACTTCGAGTATCAAGTTATTTTTAAGTTTATTAGTAAGATAATCAAGTGAAAAACGAGAAAAATTTGTTTACCTACAATTTCAATGGAATGGACTCTGAGTCTCTGATCCTCAATGTTCAACGGCTTCCAGAAAATTTCGATACCGTTTTTCTTTTATAATTAAAAAAAATGGTGTGTCTTGTCAAAACGAAGCTACTTACAAAGTACCAGCTTGACAAAATGCTGTTAAAATATTAAAATCCCAGACGATTATTATTCATCATATCATACAAAATATAATATTAGTATACTACTTGCTCATAGCTCATAGCTCTCACAGTCTCACATAATATTTTATACAGTAAAGAGATACATTCTTGTTTGCTGGATGGCGTTTGGTAAATGGACGATGTGAAGTTTGTGACAGAATTAATGTGACGTCATGTCCGTGTCATCATCAGGTGATTAATGACATTTTGAATTAACACACATACGTGTTTATATATATATATATATATATATATATATATATATATATATATATATATATATATATATATATATATATATATTAGTGGTGTTTGTTTTCATATATAGAAATAGTGGGACTGTTTTCGATGCTGGTGGTAGGATTGTTACAAGTGCGTTGATGTCGAAAGTTCGAAATGTTTATAAATGTAGGCAATGTACGAAATATGTTTGTGGACAATGTCACAAATATTATGTGACATGCTAATCTCAATGTATGCAATCTCGTGTTCTTCAACAGTAACAAGCCATAAAATAGGAAACTAGAGGCACATCCAAGTATGCATGAGAAATAAAAACGACGTGTATCACTTTCCCGATTCTGAGAAATCAACTGGCCATATGGTCGCTAGTCACCATTCAAGTTTAAACGACTATTGGTTTGTACAAGTCACTTGTTCAAGCTCAATTACTTTCTTGAGTGTAGGTCGACGCCGGTTGATTGGGGAGAACATTCATAGTGAGTAGGAGTAGCTCTTTTCGGAGTCAATTGTAATTGTAAGTCTCGCGTAATTAGCTTCACACTGGTAAGTCAAAAATTGGATTGTGTATGTTATTTCTACAAGTGGTAGAAACGTGCCTCGCCTAAAGCGTCTTTACAATATTATGGCTTAGTGTACGCTTAGTATCTAATTGTTCTTGCGAGATTGAGTACGGATATTTGGGTTGTCTTGCCTTTTAAAACTAGCCTCTATGCATTTCTTATTAATAGGCTTTAAAGGTTTTCTACAGTTTCCTTTCACAAAACTCCAGATGAATATCGGCATAGTTCCTATCAAAGCCGGCTGCACTCTCACAATCTACCAACTCCTAGCCTCTATAAAAATTCCTTGTCCTTAAGGGGTAAGCAGGTCTAGCGGTAAAAGAAGGCCTAAAAAAGCCTACTTGCCAGACTTCGAACGCCCCTCCGCTACTACTACTACTAACTTCACAAACTGTCATAAAAACAGCCCTGATTTTGCACTTTGAACACAGAATCACATACCCAATTATCTATGTACATAGAAAACATAGATATGCATATATACAAATATATATCTATATATATATATATATATATATATATATATATCTATATATATATATATATATACATATATATACATATATATATATATATATATAGATATATATATATATATATAGATAGAGATACTTATGTACATATTTATTGTGTACATATGTATGTAATATTTGTATAAATCGCTGTATGTATGTTATATGTATGTATGTATGTATGTGTGTATATATATATATATATGTATGTATATGTATGTATGTGGTTATATTCAATGTTTGACCACAAATGATATTTTACATATAATGTTGTCTATAAAACTTATTTTGACAAAATGGAAACCCGACTTAACAAAAGAAGCACTAAAAAGTAAAAAAATAATTGCATATTATTGTGCCAATTTTAGTTCACCAAAGCAAAATTTTTTAAATATATATGTACAATTATTGTTATTTTTGGAGGCGGTGTCAACATAGATAAATTCACATAACTTTTGGACACCGCCTCCAAAAATAACAATAATTGTACATATATATATTTAAAAATTTTTGCTTTGGTGAACTAAAATTGGCACAAGAATATGCAATTATTTTTTTACTTTTTAGTGCTTCTTTTGTTAAGTCGGGTTTCCATTTTGTCAAAATAAGTTTTATTTCTCGCTTTTTAGTGACTTTGAAGTTCTATAACTGATTTTAATTGTCTAAATATGGGTAGACCTACTAAACGACCAACTAATTTTTAGTGAATTTTTTTATAACACTTTTTTTTTACCCGTTTTTTTTTTTTTTTTAAATTTTTAATGCATTTTTTTATATCAGATTTTCAGTTTTCTTTACAAGGAATTTGGTTTTTTTTTGTAAAATTTTTTTTTTTTGGGGTCGGTTTTTTTTTTAAGGAAAAATTTTTTTTGAAGTCGGTTTTTAAAAAAATTTTCTTATTTTCCCATTATGAATGAGTATACTTTTTCAAAAAAAAAAAAAAATTTCGCAGAAATCGGTTATCACATATAAAATGAGGATTTTCCTCGATTTTCCGGAGATCCCCTCATCAGAATGCGATTTGGTGACAATGGGACCAATCGGGAATCAAACCCTTTAAAACAAAAAAAAAAAATTCAAAATCGGTTCATAAATGCCGGAGTTCTGAGGTAACAAACATAAAAAAAAAAAAAAAAAAAAAAAAAAAAATACAGACGAATTGAGAACCATCCTCCTTTTTTGAAGTCGGGTTAAAAATACATTTATTTTAGATGTGTGTTGTGTATGCAACCATCATCCAGTGCTGCTGGTCTCATACGAGTGTGTGCTGCTGCTTCATTTATATTAGTTTATGATATGCTACAGCGATGTTGACACGAAAATCTAAATGATTAACTTCTGTGTGGGTGTGCGAACCTCATGTTCTCACGACGCCTGCATACAAATATTACCACGTTCGAATTTATGTTTCTATAGAATTGAATATGGCATTTTTTACTACGTGTTAATATGGTTATCATCGTTGATATTTTTGTGTAATTTGATTGCAATCTGACAAATGTGAAATGAGATATTCACAATTGAAATTGAGATTTTTAGTATGTAAATAGCTCACGCATATCTTTTGTTTTTTATATACGGTAAAATCGAACGTAACTGTAGTTCAATTAACTAGGCGGCAGGTATAAATACAGCGAACCGAATGAATGAGTTCATTGAACTACGACGGTTATTTGCAGTAATTATCTTCATCAATTATGGATGTAATTGAAAGAATTATCCTAAGTGAACACAAAATATACAATATTGAGAGATTTAAAGATAGATATATTCCATGTATTCCTTGTACCGAATTACGAACAAATACCTTATCACTTTGGGTTGCGACTTGAATTTGTCACTGATCTCTATCACTGCTTTCAAGGTTCAGTTTGCAAAATAATACAAGGCTCAGTAGTATGTTAGAAACTCGTGTAAATTTGGTAAATATGATTCAAAAATAGAATATCTTATGGAACTTTTTCAATCGTGTGCAGCACTTTCAGTTTCAAATCAACATCGATGAGTATATATTATAATATTTATACACATATTATAATCATTATTATTCTGAATATATATGAAATTGTTGGTTTAGTTTTAATATGTGTTTTTGAACATTGTTGTGTGTTGCTACTGAATGAATATCATTATTTCTGCAACATAGAATATATATATATATATATATATATATATATATATATATATATATATATATATATATATATATCTGTATTATTGACTTAATAAACTTTTTAATTAAACTTAGTCCATTGCTAAACTCATACGGCTTAAATGTATGGGCCTATCAATTGTTAAACTTAAAATTTTAGTCGTTAATAGAAAATTGATTCTTAAATACTTGAAATTTTATGAACTAAAATTTATTGTATACGTAATTTTGGTTATAAACTTTTGTTCGAAATTTTGCTGGTTAAAATTTATTTAGAACAGGTGAAACGAATTAGCTTTGTGTAAATTGGTGTAGCATGGTAACGCGTCTAAGTTCTATTTTACAGATGTAACTTTTCAAGCAACTATTCATAACGTATATCGTGATAAGCAAGCACAATAGTATTTTTTTATGAAACTATGCAGGTTATAACATAATAGACCTTGCTTCTATTTCGATGCAATTTAATATGTAACTTCAGATGTAAGAATAGGGTGATTGGTTTACTATGATCATGTGACTGAAGTGGTTGGACAAAGAAAGAAATATTTAGCAAGACGAGAGTTATAAGCTATTATAGCGAGATGTTGGTCTCGTTAAACTTTCACGTATAAAAACGGGCTAAGGCATTGATTCGGGTGTCATTGTGAAGAGCTTGTGCAGCACTACGAGGAGACAAAGTGACATATATTCGCCGGAGTATGAGTGAAAATAATTGAAGTTTTCGTTCCCAACGACTTGTAAATATACTCGGAATTATAGAAAACACATATCAGAGTAAAGTTTGCGCCGAAAGGAATCCAACAAGCTTTAAAAGACCAGTGCCGAATGCATGCGAGCGCTACGGTAACGTTGAAAAGCAAATGGAAAAAACGGCGCAAAGCAATTACGTAGTTCGTCCATCGGTCATACAATGGCCAGCAGCAGTCCAAATGTTTACGGATCATGTGCATTAAATCTACGATGCGGACCGGAACTGCATCTTTTTTTCTTGTCTGCTGTTGTTGTTTTTGGTTTTACTGGATAAAATGAAAATAAAAGGTAGAACGACAAACTTTCCTTCCAATTTTGTCAGAAATAAAAACCAACCATCACTACATAACTTTATAAAAAAATAACAAGTTTTTAATAATGTAATATAGTTTTTTGCAAAGTATTATAGTTCGTGTTCCAAATTTTATATATATATATATATATATCTATATATATATATATATATATAATGGGCTTATTGCCAATTTTTGAACTATAATCGTATTAAAAAACTAGAATATTGCCCCCTCTCTTGTAATATGTTTAGTATTATAAAAATACATATAGGTTATTATAACGTATATAATATGGGTGTTTTTCTATTTAAGGCTATCTCGTTCGTATGGGTCGTTCGCTCGCTCGCTATATATATATATATGTTTGTATATACTAAATAAATTTTTAATGTAATAGTTTGTGCTTATAAAATAGACGAAACAAAATCGTTTATGTGAAATAAATAAGCGATGCGGGCGCTATCATGAAAACTTATTTTTTAAATAATTTTTATATCATTTATCACAAAATTGTGGTACATCTTAGAATGAATGATAAATGTATTAAATTATTTACTTTAGAAATGTTTTTCTATTAATTGGAAAATTTCTCTTTCACGATTCTTGGCCTGCGTATTAATTTTTGTTAATTATGTATGTTTTCTTGTATATATATATATGTGTTTGCATTACTTTTAAAAACCCTATATGTGTTTGCATTACTTTTGAGTATCTATGCAATTATGTACTTGTAAATTCAAAATTTCTCAAAACTAAAAAATTATTAATGGAAATCGGGGAATATGCATGAAAATTTTTTTTCACTTGAATTGAAGCATGTTTACTTGACAAATATCAAGGTAAAATTACTTTTTAAATAACTTTAAAAATAAGCGAGATATGAATGATTGAAATTCCCGATTAAACAAAGAGGGTGATAGTCCTTTTGATATGTTATGTGACGTCATATTACAGTTTCACCATTTAAAATACACGTATAACTCCGTTTTGAGTATTTTTGCAAGAAAGAGACAGATAATAATCTTTAAAAGCTTGTAGCTTCCTTGATATTTGTCGGATTTTAATTTCGTTTTTAAATATTATTACAGTATTAACAGTATTTTCATATTCTGAAAATAAATGTGAAACAAAATTTTCATGCATATTCCCTATTAAGTAATTAGATAGAAATAATACTGACTTGATAAACCCTTTTTTAAATGCTGTGGTATCGCTTAGAATTGTTTACGTTTTGAGTATTTTTTACAAAATAATATTTTATAATTGTGGAAGCGCTGGGAACAATATATATTTTTTATCATTGTGGCTTCTTTTTTTTATTTTAATGAACATTTTGTGATTGTGATAACCAATAACAACCGTGTGCTTTTTTTACCGAGCTTTCTTTTTGTTCCGCAAAAATGGATGACATTTAAGAACGTCTGTTTAGCATGATTTTGAAATGTGATTAAATAGTTGATTTGTACCTTATCAATTCGGTTTTCGGGAAAAATGTTTCGAATAAAAGTTGTTAGTATATTTATAATACCCTTCATTTGCTCAGAGCCTATTTAAAGAATTCCAAGGACTGCAAGTAAACAGATGATCAACGAGTGGTCAAATGCTAAACACCGTGATCACTGGGAAAAAGTTCCGCGGCAGGAGCTCGGGAAGATACTGCTTCAGAGTGCAACTAAGAGGCTATCGCTCGATGCACTGAGACTGAACAGGATGCAATTACGGAGGGTTACCGGATTCATTACCGGGCATCGTCCCCTGCGGAAGTATCTGCACACAATGGGACTCCATAACGAGTCCATTATGTGCAGATTGTGTGGCGAGGAGGAAGAAACATCCGGCCACATTATCTTTGACTGCGAACCTCTAGTTTACAGCAGATCCAGGATATTCGGTGCATCTCACCCCCAATATATGAACCTTCAGGAAGATCTGATAAGCAAGCTCCTGGCTATGGCCAACATATGGGAGAAGCGAGTTTCGTCGGACTGAAGTAGAAAGGGGAGCACAATGGACCATAAGGTCGAAGTGCTATACTTTTGAGACCCCAAGATGTATCTATCTATCTAACTAGTATATTTATAATGAACAACTTTAAACATTTTTGACAAAATTTCCTCTCCTTTATGGTCATGAGTAACTTTTCCATATTTTCCAAGAATTTCCAATATAGTCAATAAATGCAACAGATTCTATACGTAGACATTTGAGGTTTCATTTATAGTAAATGTACTAACCAACATATAATGTAATACCAATACTACTAGCCAATATATATATAATGTAAATCAAATTAAAATCAATGATGATGACATATTATATATCAAATACCTTATATATATATTTATATAAATCATATAATAATAATAATAATAATATAATTAGTCACCACATATTATTTTGTAATAATTAAATACAATAAAATAATTACTATTATAATTATTACCTTATACATATCATATTGTTTTACTTAAAACAATTGTATACTACTAGCTAGGAATACTAGATAGCTAGCTAGCTAGCAATAATGTGTAGTATAGACAAATAACATTATTATTACTGTTCATGTATAATAATGACTGACTGATGGTATCATAGTAAGAATGTACTACTTTCTATTGCTATTTTACTACAGGATATAATAAGAATGAGATGCCACACTTTGATCGTACAAAGTACACTCCCGTTCAATAAAATTGAACAGATCTGAACCAAATCAGTCTCTCACAATTTTGATTATTCTTGTAGTAAATATTATTTACTATACTTCCATTTCTTTTTACACACCTAAAATATATACTACTTTTATTTTTGTTTATAAAATGAATGATTATACAGAGAGTTACAAAAGTGAGGAGTTTTATGAAATGTAAGAAAATTAACATTTCAGGTCTGTTCAATTTTATTGAACGGGAGTGTACATACACCCCCCAGATGAGACCATAATTTTAATTGAACTGTTGTGTCTCGTTTTAATTTATCGCGATGTCGTCGAGGTCAGATAAATCTGGTCGAAATTTGAGAATAAACAAACTTGAGAATTATTTTATTTTTGGTATTGCAATTATCTTAATTCTATCTGGGATGAAAAATTGTCATTCACATTTGGACTTTGGTAATTTTTATACGGAAAATCCTTTCTTACCCAAATCTTTATTGTTTCCATGGATGAAGCTTTCATTTTTAGTTTTCGGAGAAATTGATATTCGCTTCCTACAGCCTTAGTTTGTTTCATTAGTCGTCAAACGAAATCTATAGAAATTAAAATCTATAGAACGATGCATTCGATATGTGGAAATGGCATTTTGTGTGTATAGTCTAGCGCTAAAAAGTACGATCAAGATCGTGAATCGGAAAAATCGACACGTGCTGCCCCACACCAGGGCAGAAAAAATTCATCTTTGACAATTCTAAAAGATAGAACAAAATTTAAAAACTTTTGTTTGTAACTTTTTTCATAAATTCGGTATATACCGCGCAATTAACTCATTGTTTTTTTTTCTTAATAATTGACAAACTGCCGATGTCGGGATTCGAACCCATAACCTCCCAGTTTTCAAGTAGGCATACTGCGCAGACATAACGCCGTAGACCGCTCGGCAACTTGGACTGGTCATTTAGTTGTTGTTTTTACTTGTTCTAAATAAAATCGTGACATAGTGCTTCAAATAATACAAAACTTATACCACAATAAGTTATTTCTTGTTTTTGAATAATATTTACAATCCTAAAGACTACAATCTCCAACATATGATCCACTCTTTTTGTGACACCTTGTGTATATTATAATAATTTCACAATATAATAAGTTATATTATAATATATATTATTATTGTCATATAGTTTATGTTTTGCTGGCTGGCTGACTCGCTGGTTTGTTGGTTGGTTGGCTATGACTGTTGTGTTCATCATTCACATATATATATATATTATTTTAATTATACATATCATTATTACTATTATTATTATTGTGCTATTATAATAGTTCTATGCAGATGGATGACTCTTAGGTGGCAGCACAATCACAGATATGTATGATGATGTTATGTAGTTGTTATGCAACTATGAGAATCAGTTATTAATTATTATTTTATTCATTTACAACAACTATATATATATATATATATATATATATATATATATATATTTATATATATGTATATATATATATATATATATATATATATATATATATATATATATATATATATATATAATAAATGACAAATTTATATTATTTGTTAATTATTATTTTTTGATAAGGTGATTTAATAAGTTATTTATGTGTTAAGGTGGTTTGATAGTCGCAATCCGAGATCAATTTAAATAATATATTATATATAACAAAGTCAGAATCGTCTTTGATGTAGCGGTAGCACGCTGGACTAGATATCCAGAAGCCCAAAGTTCGATTCCTGGTTGACGAGTTAATTTTTTCATATCAGTATTTAATTAAAATTCAATAACATTTGTCTATAAAGAATACGCTAGTCTTCTAGAATTTGTCTTACGTAACCTAAATAGAAATTGGACAAACATTATATTGTTGACGCTTAAGTATACACAAATAAATATATGAATATATATAACATGTTATGTGTGAAAACGATAGAGATAGAAGTAAAACTTAAATATTAAAAAAATAATTTAATCAAAACTGTGTGGTGAATTGTTTCGCATTTTTTCTAGTGTACGTTTGAAACATCGCTCTATCTATTGAAAAGTTATTTT
This sequence comes from Nineta flava, assembly GCA_963920215.1. Taxonomy (NCBI): domain Eukaryota; kingdom Metazoa; phylum Arthropoda; class Insecta; order Neuroptera; family Chrysopidae; genus Nineta; species Nineta flava. The sequence goes on from OY986044.1 coordinate 81,639,406, forward strand.
TTTTTGAGGTCAAGTTTGCCGATTTTTCTCTAACCATTAATTTTCGGTGTTATTGAACAAAGCCAGAGCTCATGTATTTTGCATAACTTAAATTAATTATATCTCTTAAACAATGTGGTAAAAAAAATCTGATTTTTTTTACTATACGTGCATTTAATTATAATCTTTTGAATAAATATAGAAAAATGTGGGCTCAAATTTAAGTGATGTGGCTACCAAACTACTTTAAATCTTATGCTACGCTACGCTTTAAATCACTTATTTTATCATTGAATAATCATCTATTAATAATACTTTAATTGTTTTCTCGTTAGGTGATGGGAGTTTTCTCGTGCCTGGCAAGAATTCATTGGACAAACTTAAAGGTGACTAAACCATACTGGTGGTCGGTCATTAGCTGATGTTTCACATTGAATATACCTGGATATCTTGATATATTTCTAGATATTCAAGTAAAAAAGTCATAAAAAATAAAGAAAATACATGTTGCATGCTATACAAGGATAATTTAAATCGTAAAAAATTATTAGATACTTTTTTTTATGATACTTTCAACCAATCATAAGCAGCTTTCTTTATATTTTGTTAAAATTCTCTCATGGAAAAAAAAGTGTAAAAAATCTCACCCTAACTGCTAAGAATACTGTTTTCCATTTAATCTTTACAATTGTATAACAATTGTAAGAAAAAGGCTTTTCACACTCTTACGGCACATATAATCTTTCAGTTAAGCATGATTTTTGCATAACAAAGATTCCCAGTACAAAAGCGAAGTTACGATTAAATACAATTTTTATGATGCAAACGCGAAATTTATTTTCTTGTAAGGAAAATTACTTGACAAATTTAATACATCAACTACAAACATTAAGAACGCTTTGGCTTACAAAGAATAGAGAAATCTCATGAAGACTATACTCATCCTAACCATTCTTATATTTACTTTGACTCTATCATTCACACTATCATATGATAGAGTCGATACTGACTTCTGTAGTATCTTTATCCTTTGTAAAAACCAAGAGGTTGCCGCTCAATTAACATCGGTTCAAAAACACAGATCCTAAAGGCACTTAATTTTCTGAAGCAAAATCGGTAAATCGGGCAAGTGAAAGATATCTCTCCTAATATATTAATTAAATGGAAAAACTGATCATCAAGTTGTAGAAAATAATTATCACATTTACCACATTTTATTATGTAACCAAATTTTCTGCTACCTTAATATTTACAGAAATATTTGCAATTTTTATAATGATAGTTGATAAAACTCCTTGATTTTATATTATAATATTTCCTCTCTCGAAAATTTGTTTGGTCCGGCGTAATTTTTCATAATGTACACCAGTTAATCGACCATTCATTAAATTTTTACTGAACCCTAAGAGTCAAGTTATAGTACAGAAGATATTATTGCTATTTTTATTATTATTTCTTTTACTAATATTTTGTATTGTAAACAAAATAATTACTTGAGGCCAAAAACCACGTTTAACAAAAGACAGTTAGCAGCAGCCATTGTAAACAACAAATGTAAAAACAAATATAACCAAAATTCCCAACGGCAACGTTTTCTTCGTCGAGTTTTCTATATATATATATATACATATATGTGTGTAAAATCAAGTTGTAGGTACTTAAAACGTTTAATTTCTTTATAACAATTTAATCGTCTGAGATTCGATAAAACTTCACTTTTTATTAATACCATAAGGGTGTTGATCTTTCTTTTCTTCGAGAAGCGTTTCGACAATTCTCTTTATGACAAGCTTTTATTTAACTTTACCTGCAGTTCACGGTATTTGTAAACAAAATGGTGCAAATCATTTGCCAATGTTTAAAATTATGGTTAAAAAATGAGCAAAATCTATTAAAAAAATAAAACTCGACTATGAAAAAAGCACGAAACAAGTTTGAAGAGCTTTGAAAATATTTCTCGTAGTTGAAGGTCAAAAATTGTTACAGTTTTGCTTTGTACATCGCAGTTGGACCGCCGCCGACGAGAAATATTTACAAGGCTTTATAAAAAACAAAAATGTAAAAGGAGCCCAAGTTTTCGCATATTCGTCACAAAAAGAAATGTATGTAAATGAAGGTCAAATTTTAAAGGCTCCAAATTCTTAATGAATAGTAGCTCAGGTTGAATAAGCCTCTTTTGGTATCACATGGAACAGTTGTTCCAAGTGTGTCATATTCTGGATAGCCACTTTAACCAAACTGAGAACCCAGCCATTTCCAGATTTGCCTTAGCAGCTATTTAATATTTTATTTGGCAAGTTCCCAGATATTTGTATGTTATATTTAAATCAAGTGAAATATAAAATCGCAACTAAGAAAAATCTTGCAATGGCTTGGTTCTCAGTTAGGTTTGTTTAGGTGGTTTCAGCATAAGACCTATCTTCCTATCAAAAATTAACATTCTAGGACAAATGAAAGTACCCTGAGTCAGAGAGTTGTCGAAATATCAATTTTTAGGGTTAAATATCTTGGAAATTATTAAAGCTGTAATAATGAAATTGGGGTCGTATCGTTAAATCGTAGCGTGTGTCTCACGCAATGTTTTAGGCTATGAGTTTCATAGCATTTTTGGTTTCTGAGATACAGAATCCTAAAAACCACCTCTAATCCTTCGTGTAAAACATAGTACGGACCAGTTCGAATCATCGAACTGTTAAATGCACTCTGCTCGGAACTGGGAGGTTGCTGGCTCGATCCCAACGGCGGGAGTTTGTCAGCGTATGGACAAGAACGAAAGTAACCAGCTATGTTTGTGAAGGTTTCCTGCAGATCCCTTGCACAAACTCCAGATTAATATCAGCATAGTTCCTAGACAGCAATAGGACAACCTACCAGTTCCAAGTCTACATACAAATTCCTTGTCCTTTAGCGGTCGGTATAAAGGCCTACCACTTCCACTACACTAATCTAGTAAGATAGGCGTCCTTACTTCAAGTTGACTTGACGCACTATTGTACTATATGTGATATGAACATTTAATTTATATAATCATCTTAGTTAATTAGCTTAGTAATGTGTGAAGTGTTAAGATCTCGTGAAGTAACTATATTACTAAACACATGCTATGACAAGACTAGGCGGCTAGGCTTGAGCTCTACATACAATAATTAATTTATCCATTGTTAATGTTATATGATGTGTGTATGAATCTAATAATCCTGTATAGAGAACTGTGTCGCTGTTGAAACATCATGTGTGTGTGTGTGTGTGTGTGTGTGTGCTGAACAAATGGTCTATGAAACTGACGGAGTGACTGACTCTGTATTGTGGGTAATATGGTGGTATATGGTCGAGGGCACATTATTGGGAAGAGTCAGTCTATCAGGATATATATATGACACACACATCTACATATTACATGTATATATCAATCAATAGAAATTAAATTATTGTTAAAACTATTGACACTATAATGTACAAATGTTAATTTACTAAAGCTATAATACACTCCCGTTCAATAAAATTGAACAAACCTGAAATATTAATTTTCTTATATTTCATAAAACTCCTCACTTTTGTAACTCTCTGTATAATGATTTATTTGTAAACAAAGATAAGTAGTATATATTTTAAGTGTGAAAAAAGAAATGGAAGTATAGTGAAAAACATTTACTACAAGAATAATCAAAATTGTGAGAGACTGATTCGATTCAGATCTGTTCAATTTTATTGAACGGGAGTGTATGTGTTATATGTTAATATACATGCTAAACAGTTAGTTCTTTTTAAAATGTAATCTAATTAAAGAATTAGCCTTACTTGTCAAGTAAACACACGGTATTCAATATAGAACCATATAATAATATACAGACACAACTAAGTAATACATATTATATATAGGTATACATACATACATGCATACATACATACATATTCTATTGGTATATTCCAGAAAATCAATAGTAAAGCTTTTAACTAACTATGCTGTAACTATATGCTGTGCTATATGGGCATACGGACAGGTATTATATAGGATACAGCCACGTGATGTTCATGCCACGTGTGAGTGACGCGTGATATCATTTCATCCCTTCCTCTCTCTATGTATATATATATATATATATATATATATATATATATATATATATATATATATATATTTATATTGTGATATATATATATATATATATATATCACAATATAAATTAATATTTTCATTTATATGTATCTCGTATATATCTGAAATATAGATGATTGATAAATTTTCGAATATTTTGACATATAGATATCGATTTGTAGTACATCTTGAGAATGACAACTAAGGTTTTTTTTAATGCAAATTTTTTGAATCCTTCAATATTAGGTCCGTTGTTGTGAAGAGATTATAAATTTAATTTGGATAGATATTTTATAGTATTTTTCTATTTTGAAACACTAAAGACAAAGGTACAAGGGTGGGGCATATCTTGTCCACATCTTTTGAAGTGATTTCATATAGCCTTAAGAAGATGTAGATAGTGTTGCAATACATTCGCCCGATAGATGACAGGAATTGACATGTAAATATAAATGCCAATTTTTACTAAGTATTTCTACTTAAATTGTTTTATGCTAGTCTGATAGGATCCCTTTGGTGCCTTTTCTAGATTTGAATAGTCGAAGAATTTGATCCTGTTTCCACTATTTTTGTAGGCTGTCTTATTTTAAGCTTTTTGGTCTTATAACAAAATTTTAAAATAATTGGGCTCCACGATTTCTATTTATTTCGATTATTTTCTTGATTTTAGAACATTATCGAATGTAATGTAATAAAACCGTTCAGCTAAAAAAGTAATTTTTTTCGAATATAATATTTGAACTTTGTACGCATGTTGCATGTTACCCCATCTATCCCATGTTTAGGTCGGGTATAGGTAAATCATAAAATTTGGTAAAACAATACATTTGCATTGTGTATTTCGTTGGTGGTGTACACTGTACTGTATACCCAAACAAAATACATCATGTAAAACCACATGTGTTTTACATGTGTTCTACCACGAAACTGTGGTTCACCTATCTTATTAAAAATTTATATTTTCCTATTATTACTGGTTTGAAGTTTGGGTTTTGCATGGTTTGGGTCTGCCATTATCTACATTGACTTTATGGTGTAGACTAACTATGAGGATATTTTTATCATAATAATGTATTTTCTGTTTAAAAGGGATCCTCCTATCAGACTTGCATAAAACAATTTAAGTAGAAATACCTAGTAAAAATTGGCATTTAGATTTATATGCCAATTCTTGTCATCTATCGAGCAAAAATGTATTGCAACACTATCTACATCTTCTTAAGGCTATATGAAATCACTTCGAAAGATGAAAAATCATTTTATTTTTACCAAAACACATTATTGGCATATTAACAGGGTAATATTGTAATCTGACTAATATTTTTGACGCCCAGTACATATAATATCTACAAGAGTACATTAAGTTTAGTCCCAAAATGAGACGGCGTCATTTTTGACATTTGGGCGTATCAACTGGTGTATCAACAGTCAGTAAAGGGAGTTTAGATGTTTGGTATCCGATTAAAATTGTTCCCGAAAGTATACGTTGAGAAAGAGAGACTTTCCAGAACACGAAAAGTAACTATAATTCTCAAGATTTTTGGGTAGTAAATTATAATTTTTAATAATTTTTTAATCGATATTTGACGCAAAAATATATATCTTTGAAACCGTAAGAGATAGAAAAAAATTCAAAGACAAAACAATATTCCTTTTTTAAAACAATAAACAACTTAGTTTGAAACTTTCTTTACATAAACAGATTAATCTTTCCGCAATGTCAGTTCAAATTTCTGTAAATACTTCTTTATACCTCGTAATAAACTGCTGAAATCGAGACATGCCGGTCCTCTTTGATAGTCCAGCAGCCCACAAAGTGGTGACTACCTAAATCATCACCTCTTCAATAGTCTCATAACAAGCTAAATAGCTTTATAATAAGCAACTATCGTCTGGGGGTCAAACCAGTCCAAGTGGCCGAGCGGTCTAAGTCGTTATGTCTGCGCAGTATGCCTACTTGGAAACTGGGAGGTTATGGGTTCGAATTCCGGCATCGGCAGTTTGTCAATTATTAAGAAAAAAAAAGAGCAGGTAATTGACTAAACTGTCGGCGTATGGACAAGAACAAGTAACCGGCTATACTTGAGAAGGTTTTCTGCAGTTTCCTTCACGAATTCCAGATGAATATCGGTATAGTTCCTATCATAATCGGCTGAAGCCGCATATCCAATTCCTAGTCTATACCCAACAATACCTTCCACTCAACTCACATCCTCATATCCTTAGGGATCACAATGGACCTGGGTGTCTGGGTGTCAAGATCTGTATGAATTTGGCCTAATTCAATGTATAAATTCACGTTGAATGTCTTTCTGAACTTGCATCTAAAGCCTGCACAAGAGAAGCGGAATGTAATATCTAGATCCACTCCAGACTCACTTCCTAATGTAGACAGTCCCCATTTAGTTTTAAAAAAGAAACTCAAAACTCATTTTAATGATACTACACTCGACTACGTTATTTGAAAACTCTGATTCATACATTCAATCACGCAGATCAATAACCAAAAATAATATTTTTGACATCACAGGAACCTTTCTAGTACATACTACTGGTTGTAGACTTTGCATAGAATTTATACAAAAAAGAGGTAAATATTAGCATATACCAATCACTCTTTTATCAGAAAGTGAATACATTATTTATTCTGTAAAAACGTTTATCAAGTCATATGCAAAATCGGTTAATTTGATTGATATCTTTACTCAGTTATCTTATATTTCATTGTCTTGTATGTCCAATGTTTAAAACTATCTCAAAAGCATACTATAAGCAATTTTACACTTTAGAGGGATACATATAATTGTCAAACGGCGACCACAAAAAATGATGGGTCCGATTTTCGAGAGAATGAAGTTTTCAGAAAAAGTACACTCCTGTTCATAAAAATTGAACCAGTTGAAACATTGTAAGCGTTATTGTATATAATATACATATCTTTAGTAATATATACGCTTAGAATGTGGCTTACTGGTGGTTCAATTTTTATGAACGAGAGTGTACATACAGTAGCTTCAATCACTTACCTAGGCAGCCCTGTGAGAACCTGATCCGACAGCGGGGTAACCACCCACAAATATTTTATCGTGCATAACTTTTTTTACCCTGTATATAATATTTACCAGAGTATATTAAGATCAGTTCCGATTATATAACGGTAGAAAATATTAATCGCAGAAAACAAATTTTGGTATAGGTGTTCATAAGATGACCTAATTTGTCCATTTCCACATATCTGTCTGTCCTTCCGTCAGTCCGTCGGTCAACACGATAACTCAACATCGAAAAGAGATAGGAAGCTAAAATTTTGTGTGTTCTAGAGCAAAAACTAACGTCAAGTTCATGAATGTGCCTAATCTGATCATATTTGGACAAAATTGGCAAAACTGTCTCTCTTTAAAACCGTAAGAGATAGAACAAAAATTTAAAAGCAAAAAAAATGTTCCTCTAATTACTTATAATAATAAACTACTTTTGTTTGAAACTTTTCTTTCATAAATTTGGTATATACCGAGTATTTAAGCAATTAAGTTAGTTGTTTGTTTTCAAAAATATTTACGAGATAAACATGTTAATACTTTGTTCATAAAATTTTATTTCCAACCACTTTTTTAGGAAAATTAAATTAAGCAAATTTAGTCAATGTTTGAAAATATCGATTACGGTTTGTCCTTTATCATAACGAAAGTTTGTGGTTCAAAGAAAGGTTTATCGTAGATTTTTCAACAGGTTTGCCGCCAACCCTATAACGGTTTTTTTTTTTATAAATGAAATATTTATGTTTTCAGAAAAAGTGAGTATAAAAAAATCGTTTAACGTAACCAGAATCCATTTATTTCTGTTAATGCACATATAAATTGACTCTCTAGACCGATCATGTATTTAATTCGATTGATTGATTCGATATCCTTTTTAGGTTTTTTTTTTCTCTTCTATAGTAAATATCAATTTCTAATAATTTTTTTCCTGTAATATTTATTATAGTCAGGGACTGTTTTTTTCTTTTACTTCAAATTTATGGATTCATTTATAATGTATTTTTTCATGGGTTTCATATCTACAAATAAAAAAAAGGCGTTACGAAGAAGCTGCGTCAACTTAACGAATTTCCTTAGAATACATAAATATCTCTAGTCACAATTTAAGTCTGATCAAAATGGAAATGTCGTATCTGATATCATTTTAGTATTTTCAAGGCCAATTTTATTAATAAATGGCATATGTCAAGGGAAAAGGGGAGCATAAAGATAGAAGAAAACATAAAATATAAAATATCTCTCTTAATATTGGAACAAAATGTATAACGAGTAAAGTTGTAGAAAATCAAGTTTGCTATAATTCATTACCTGATCATTTTTCTCAAACTCTAATGTGAACAGAGATATTTAGAATTTTAACTTTCAGCCTTTAATTGTAAATTTTTCTGTAAATATTAGTGTAACAGAAAAATGATAAGAAACAAAATTACAGTAAAACTTAATAACTACAACTTAACTCCTGACAAATTTTTCGATTTTTCAAATATTAAGGGAGATATACCAAATTTTATGTTTCCGAACAAACAAACATATAAACAGACATTTATAATTTTATAATATTAGATTTGAATATTTCCACTTAGGTCGCATTATGTCGAACATTCGTCTTGCCAATTGACAAAGTAGGAAATAGTTCGAACATTTTCGCCGACGCAAAACAATTGATACGACTTTACTCACATTGGTATGTCAAAAAATGCAACGCGTGTTGATCGAAACCATAGAAATTCATGAACCAATTTGTTTTCTACGATATTCATTTACTATTTACAAATCTTTTTCTTATTGTATGGTGTCTTTATTTTGAAGTATATCGGTAATTCGATAAAATTTTATATACTTTGATGATTCATAAAATATTAAAACGAAAAACGATTTTAATATCTTCACTTTTAAAACTGCAAAAACCAGAACAATTTCATAAACCAGATATCACAAAACTAGCTACATAAATAAACAAATACAACATATACAGGATGGGCCACCGAAAAAAATCAAACATATTTTTAGCATAGAAATCTTTCTAAAATCCATATAGCACATATTACTTCGCTCTGTTCAGCAAACTAATTAATGAAATGAAAAATGTTCCAGAAGTTGGAAATTTTATTCTCTTCATTTCGAGTTATTTGTTAAAAGTTATATTTTCTTTGGGGTTCTATTTATTTGGACTGTTCTTATATCTGACATCGTTTGATTTGTCTCTTTCCTGTTGAAAATTTGTAAATCCCGAAGCTATTTTCTAATGCAAATGTGAAAATGATCAAAACCGAGCCATAATTCGATCACAAAAACCAATATTTTACGGTTCCCTTAATCACATTGACCGGTAATAATTCATTGTACCCAATTAACCACTTCTAATGTTCTATTATGCTACATGATGAGATCGTCTTACATAACACAAATAATATCTAAGAAAAATTAATAAAAAAAAATGGACAATACAACTTCTGACGTGATTCAAAGCCTGACGAAATGTGATTGATTTTTAAATATTTATTAAAACTGACTAGAAGCACATTGGTGGGTAGCAAAAAGTTAGAGAGAAATATATAATTTTACGAGCGCTAGGCTAATACGGCGCATTCGATTTCCCCTTTTTTTCTCCAGGCTTTTGTTATTCAACAATTTTCTTTACATATTGTTTCATGATACGGTGGGAGGCGGTGTTAAGTAGTAACACCCCTCGGTAGTAGCGGTAGTAGTAGTGGAGGGGAGGTCGAAGCCTTGCAAGCGAAGACTTTCTAGACCTTTCTAGACCGACCCCTAAAGCACAAGGAATTTGCATGTAGACTAGGAATTGGTATATTGTGCGACTGCAACCGTGTTTGACAGGAACTATACCTGATATTCATCTGGAGATTGTGAAAGAAAACTGCAAAAAACCTTTACAAGCATAGCCGATTACTGCTAGTGTTGCAACGGACTGGTCTGAATAACCTCTTAGTAATTTATCATATGAGTTTATAATTTTGACTGGTGGTACATTCTGTATATCTAAATAGGTATATCGTATTTATATAAGAGATACAACAAAATAACAGTTTGAATTGAAAATACTGGGAAAAATTGATATGAATGTGCAATAAAAACTGCTTACTATGTTACTCGTCTTCTCTTCTTTAAAAGAAAACCAAACTACCACACAAACTGTTTTAAGTTATACCAAAAACTAAACGGCGACGATATACACAGATACGAATACGATACGGCTCTCTCTTCTATATATGATAATATTATGGAAGAAAATATTCTATACAAACCTTCTCCTCTCTTTCTACCAACATATAGAAATACACAAAGATCTAGAATAACTCGAATATACTACCATCTTTTTATTTTTCTATTAATATAAAATTATATACATATGTATTGTCATTCTTTTCTCACTGTTTTTTTTTTTTCGACTAACCTAGAAAACGGAATCAAACCTATATTATTATTATTATCAGTACAGATAGTTTTTCAAATATTGAGAAACCGAATTGATACCTTTATTCGAAGATATCGACTATCGATGGCTAACCAGTCCAAGTGGCCTTGCGCCAAATCGGAATTCGAATCAAAGAACACATCTGGCTCATGTGAAATTTGGGAAAACCGAAAAATCATGTATAGCTGCGCACGTTATTGAGAACAACCACAAAATTGATAAATCGAATTTAAAACTATTGAAATCGGTACAAAACCCCACAGAATTAGATGCATACGAAAGTATCTACATATACAAATTGAGAAAACAGATAATGAATTTACACAATGGCCCAAATTCAAATGGCCCAATTCCAAATTCTGATTGAATAAAATTAAACCATTTTGAAAATAAAAATATAAATCTAATACCTGAATGTCAAGGTTAACTTTAGTGACAAAACAAACGCCGCATAGTCACCAAAGAATACCACCAATAAAGAGGTGGGGCTTCTCACACAGTCAACTCAAATAATCCTCAGGTCAGATTATACCCTCAGTCAAATTGTATAAAACGACAGAACTTTTTAATGTCATTGTGAGACATGCACCAAATTAGCAACAAGCAACATATCTCTGAATCCATATCCCAGAGATAGTTACGATTAGCTAATTCATACTGATGATGACTACATTGTAGTCGAAATACGTATTTATAAAATACAAACAAATGTTCTAGGAATAGGTCAAAAATTAGAAATGTAAGTAATGAAGGTAATTCAAAATTTTACAAACAACATGATTTTTGTATATATTTATACATATTTTAAGAAAATACATAGTTTTTTTTTTTTTTTTTGTTCTTTGGTTCTCTAAAAAATATATATAAAGGATAAAAATAGTAAAACTATATAAAATATTTTTGTTATGTTGTTGTTGTTGTTTCAGATCAAAGCCATTTTTAACATGCTTTCTTGTTTAAAAACGAAAAAAAAAAAAGAGTTTGTATACATAATGTATACACAGTAGGTATTACCAGTAGTAGTATATACCCTTATCTGTTTATGAACCACAGAGTAAAGTAGCTCTTTCTAGATTCATCGATGTATAAAATATTTACTAGAATAATATTTACAAAAAAATTTTATACCTTTTTTTTTATTTTTCTTGTATATGACATTAAAAATTAAATCGTTAAAAAGCTTTACTATTTCATAACGAATGCGACTAAAACAAACATGATATGGAAAGTCGTATATGAAATTTTCTCGATTTATTTTTATAATCTCTTATTTACTGGAGTTGGAGATCTTTTGTATTGTATTTGACTGTTATTTAGTGGTTTGAAGCTTCACATTAAAAACCCACCAAAGTAATACCATTCCACCAAATATTTGTTTGATTGTTTTATTAATAAATAAAAATGTATGACACATGTTTCATACCCGTTCGGTCATTATCAAATACTGTATTGAGCACAGATCTTATTTAATTTGACTTCTATATTTGTTTGTAAATCTTTTCGGTTTAAAATTTGCTCTTAAATTTTATTTCATTCCGGGTATTATTCGATTGAGAAAATATCATAGTCAACGTCTTCAAGAATAATAATCTGACCTTTGTTTGTGGGTTAGGACATGCAAGATTAGAGGTAAATGAGGCAGTGGATGATCTGCCAAGAAAAGGAGCATCACCACCAGAGACCTTCTGTGGACTTCGATTCCACATCTACCGAAGAAGAGTTTAGAGAAGGAGTAGAGATCAAAAGAACAGCCAAAAATTTACTTGGAAATTTCAACCGAAGAAGAACTAAAGTTGCGAAGGACAGACCGAAGAAGGCTTGGTTTGCCAACAGGTTTCTTTACGGGCAAAGAAAACTACAAATAACAAAAAATAATATTCGGGAATTACGCTTAGAAACTGGTGGGAGATTCATCGAAGAGCTAGAAGAAACTCTGGAACTTTGCAGTCGGCCTGTAGCTCCCTAGTACCCAAGATAATTAGATACCTGAATACCTACAAAGGGTTCGTAGAGAACGGAACATACAATCCATAGATCTACTCCCGATCCTTCAAATCCTAAATAAGACAGGCATGGAAGATCTTCTCAGTCTTCATTTGAATTATGTAAAATAGATCGTTTGCGTCAAAGTGTGATGATCATCCCCTATCATTCTACGAATCATGTAGGAGTCCACCTAAAATAAAACTACTTTTGGTCACTTTTATGAACGTGTAATTTTCGTGTACATATTTTTAATGAACATAACGGTCGCTACAGAATTCACCCTTAAAATATGAAACATAGAACTACGCTTCTTTCTACTGTCTATTGTAAAATAGTTAAAACAATAGAAACAACGTCAAGGCCTTTGATTATTGTGCACTGTCCGTTAAAATATAAAAAAAAAAAACATATTTTGTTAAATAAACACAAAAAAAAAAACCGAAGAAGAGCTTTAGATACATACTTTAAAATAATCAAGCGAGTTGTCGATGATTATTATTTCGAACGACACAAAACAGTTTTTTTTAATTAAAAACTTTAAAAAAAATAAAAACACTACATCAAATATTATATATATTCTATTAAAAGTTTAGGCAAATTTGTGTTTGTGAAGAATTTAATTTCAGATATGGTGGGATTGGATGACTGACTGGTTGCTTGCTGTGTTCTGGTACAATGCGCCACAAAAGTAGCGCGCTCATTTTTCAAAATATTTTGTACCTTATTCATTCAGCATTTTGGGAAAATGTTTCGAATAAAAGTTATTCGTATATGGATAACGAACAACTTCTACCGGAAGCATTATTTTGATAACCAAATGATAAATAAGGCAAGTATCAGTTATAAATTTTTGAAAAATAAGCAATACTTTTATGGCCATGTGTACTGCTGTAGTAAATAAATTTAATTGACCTAAAAAAAGCTAGAATATATAATATAGTTTGACCTATATATATATATATATATGTTAAACTGCCACAAACGTGATACATTTAATAAGTTTGATACTGCAACACGAGTGACCCACCAAATTTTTTGGGATTGTAAACAATACAAATTATGCTCAAACTCTAAATGAATATTACTAATTTCTTATATAGTTGGCATTTTGTAAACCCTGTAAGTCAATCAAAGTCAATTAATTTAAACTTGTTAAAAGCTCGACATAGTAACAGCCCTGAGATGTAGAAAAATAGAGGCACAACTCTTGGTTAATTTTCCTTATATCTTGAAAACGGTCAGAAGTAGCTTCAAAAGCATCATGTGCAAAATTAACATCTTATAAAAAACTGCCTATTTTAATAATTTCTATCTGTTATATATTAAATATACACTCGTTGTATTCACGAATCGAGAGAAAACCCTAAATTGTGGGGAAAATCTATTCGTTTTGTTTCTCGACTTAGAACCATTACGAAGATTTTTGTAAGTTTATCTCTTAATTAATCCAAACAAAGTCCTGAAGATAATTTCTGCTGTCAAAAAAAGAGAGAATGAAACTGGTGGCTTTTAGCAGGAGCTAATAAAAAAGGCTGAATGATTCTCTTTGTTGAAAAAAGTTGATGATAATTGACAACCAAGACAATCTCGTGCGTTAGATTCACCGTACAGAATCTATCGCACTCATTTTAGTCAGTCAAAATTTTTGGCCTAATTTATTTAATTATGATTTTGAATATTTTCTCAAATCTAGTAACTTTTCTCCTCATCAGTTATCTAAGCTTAACCCACACATCGGAGTACGAAAAGACATCTCTTCCGCGGATTTGACAAAAGTCAGATTTATGATTATCCACATGTTTCACTTAATTTTCAAAACAAGCTTTCCAACTTCCAATGAGAGGTATAAGCAATTTATTATAGGACTATAATAAGTTCGTTTGTCATAATTTGCTAGATCCACAGATAAAAAAATCAAGGTTCATGAAAATCTTCAATAGGTTAAGTTAATGCTTTCGTTTCTCCTGTATAAACAAACAATTTTTGCTATCAAAATATAGAATTAGGTTAAAAACATTAATTGAAATGTTGAAGTGAATTTTATCTAATAATCTGCACAGACAATCAAGTTGGACACGAACTAGAATCATATAATTGTATTAAGTTCGAAATTTGATGGTAAATTAAGAAAAGAAATGAATTTAATACATCCGTGTTATAATCTTGATAGTTATTTGATATTCGATTGACAGCCATATCATAGAAATCATATCGTTTTTGGTAAAAATATATAATATACTCAGGAGGTCACTAGGTCGCGTACAAGAATACTCTGCAAATATGAAATTTGTGTTTGTGTATATATGAGAGATATCAGTTAAGTTTTTTGTTGCCACCATCTTTTTTTAGGGTAAATATAGCAACAAAAAAAATGTTATCTCAAAAAAAATTTCATCTGTACAAAGAAGATTTTGTTAGTTGTACACTGTCGACTCGAAGAATTGCAGTATAAATCGGCAAGATTAATTTGAAAAATGGAACATTTTAGGAGTCAATTGTACAAATAGCGTCAAAAGTCGAGCTATCATTTCAAAATTTTATAGTTGATTTGTGCTTTATTTATTTGGCTTTCGGAAAAATGTTTTGAATAAAAGTTGTTAGTATAGTTATAATGAACAACTTTTATACGAAGCATTTTTTCGAAAACCGAATAAATAAGGCACAAATCAATCATAATTCAAGGGAAAGGTTGATCCTCAACGATACTTTGCTGAGAATAAACTGCCTTACTCGAAAGAAAGATCCAAGACGTCGAGTAGCTGTACCCTAAACAATCTTATGAAAATTATCCTTGGAAATTGGATCCTTAACAATTATTTCCTTGGAAAAATCTGCACTATTTATTGGGTAAACTGACGATTTTACTCAGAGAGTGCCTCATATTTGCCTAAAACCTTCCCATGAAAGGCATTTATCAGTTCTGCCGCTTAATAAAAGAATAAATTATTTCGGTAGACACATAAAGGACAAGGAATTTGTATGTAGACTAGGAATTAATAGGTTGTGCGACGGCAGCCGACTTTGATAGGAACTATTCCGATATTCATCTGGAATATGTGAAAGGAAACTGCAGAAAACTTTCACAAACATAGCCGGTTACTTTCACTCTTATCCATACGCCGATAGTTTAGTCAATTAACCACGCCCTATTAATTAATTTTTTTTTAATTATTATAATTGACAAACTGCCACTGTTGGGAATCGAACCAGCAACCTCTCAGATCCGGGAAGAACGCCTTTAGCAAATGAACCACACGGACTGGTTGTCTTTTGTAAATGTTTAGACACTTTTATATTCCATAATACATGTATAGAGAAGTGGAAAACAACTTTATTTATAAAATATTTGCGTTTTTGTTCCAGAAAATTTGTCAATATTATTTACAGTGTACAGTCAATATAAGAATGAATCGACTGAACATTTTTGTGAAGTAACTTTTTTACAATATTAAATATTTTTCTAACATTTATTTATGAACACACATATAAATGTTTGCCCAATGTTTGAGTAGGTAGATGATTCAATTGTCACGTAAATAATATCATTTATAGTTAGCTAGACATACATTATGACGTCATCGTGTATGTATCCAATGTAAATACCTTATATACAGGTGGTTTTTTTTGGACGTGATAACGTCTATTCGCTCGGTACACTGAATGGTCGGTCGAACATTGTTGTGTGACGAAATACTGTAACGGTTTCAATCGCTAATAACTTCGAGACTAATATTGCCTTTATAAAGGTTGAGTCCACATCAGATAGATCATGTAATTATGTGTTTGTTTATTTGTTTTACCTGTGACGCCATCGTACCAGTGTAAGCGCATGTGCGTGATTGGCTACAAATTAGCTTTGTGTAAAGTTATAAATTGGTGAAGCATGTAAACGTGTTTAGATAGATAAATTGTAGAGGCTGCCCTGGACGGGCTACACTTCGTCCATAAGGTCCATTGTGATGCCTAAAGATGTGAGGATATGAAGAATTGGTAGCTACAGCCGACTATGATAGGAACTATGCCGATATTCATCTGAAGTTCGTGAAGGAAACTACAGAAAACCTTCTCAAGCATAGCCGGTTACTTCGATCTTGTCCATACGCCGACAGTTTAGTCAATTAACCACCCCCCTTTTTTCTTAATAATTGATAAACGGTCGACGTCGGGATTCGAATCCATAACCTCCCAGTTTCCAAGAAAGCATACTGCGCAGACAAAAACGTCTTAAACCGGGCGGCCACTTGGGCTGGTAAACGTGTTTAACTAGGACATTGATTCGGGTGTCATTTTGAAAAGCTTGCGGATCACTGCAAGGAGGCATATACCCGGAATATATGTGAAAATTAGTATTAAATTTCTATCCGTAGAATTTTTTTGGAAATATTGAAATCGTAACTTGTTGCTTGAATAGATGTTTAATTCTTAAGATATTCGGTTCATCCTATATATATATATATATATATATATATATATATATATATATATATACATACATATATATATATATATATATATATATATATATATCTATATATATATACATATATATATATATATATATATATATATATATATATATATATATATATATTGTCGTATCAATAATGCATTTGTGTTACCTTAATACAATTGCATATTTGGGTCACAATTCAAAATGATCGAACGGAAACGTTTGAATTTTTCAATTTATCAACTTTAACAAACTAACTCTAAACTACTTTATTTATCTTCTACAACAATGCCATATTTTTTTGCTGTTGTAAATTTTGAAGAGAAAAAAAACAAGAGAAACATTTGTATTCAAATCTTTGTATTCTCTTTATAGAAATGTTATTTAATTCAATGATATGTTAGTCGTCCCGAAACGTATTAAAGCGTTTTGATGGTAATAAATCGTAACACGTCAAAATCAATTTTATTTTCCAAAACCACCCAGAATTTATTCGTACCAGTTTTATTTGTACTTCATTGCTTCCATCAAACGGAGTTCATGTTCATATAGTCTGGAGAGTAATGTGCCTTTCAAAAGACATATTCACTAAACCCGACTGTCTATTTTATATAAGAAACTTTTTGAACACTTTGTATAAACTGTATAATAAAAATTATTACATAAGCATTAATTCACTGGAACACACTATACATACCAAGGTATATAACAATTTGTATTATAAATGATAAAAATTTCAATAAAAAGATCTTTTCTAAAAGCGATTTATTACCACCTTTTTCATACTCTCTGTACAGACAATAAAATACGAGTATTGCTGTACACTGCCGATTAAAAAAATTTGACACTCTTTCAAAACGAAACAAAAAAGTCTGCAATTAATTCAAAATACATAATAATAATAATAATAATAATAATTAGAAAGAGGAGTACCGCAAATGGGTCCCTAGTGCTTAAACCAAGGGGTCCTCTGTGCCCTACTTGAGAACAACCTGTCACTCGAAGGCGAGACATCTCCGGGTAAGAGGTGCTATTTTAAGCAGATGAAGCTATAGAATAATGTTGAGGTCACACGCCACACAGAAGGCCTACAACTTCTCCGCCGGGATTACTCCCAGGATTGATGGATCCAAGGTTTTGGACGCGTTGAATGAAATCCAACGAGAGTACAGTACAGTAGTACAGCACTGGACTTTTTAAGAAATACAGCGACCATCGGGTATACACATCGGGTATACAGCGACCAGCCACAGTCTAAACGTCTTCGGAGCATGTGCAGAACGTTTTCACGAAAAATCTACGGCACGGGCCTGAACTGCGCCTTTCTTCTTTGTTTTGTAATGGGTTTCTTCTAGTTAGATAATAATAATAGATCACTAAGGAGTATAAAGCTCCTGTATAACAAAATATATACTTAAAAATAATACATAATAAAAGTTAGTAAATACATTAGAGAATTAAAAAGAGAGCTGCTTGGAGTGGGTACAGAGAAAGTGGTGGGGGCAGAATGGAAAGCTGTATGAAGACTGTTACAGTAGATATGGATCTATCTATTATTATTATTATTATTATTATTATGATTATGATTATTATCATTATTATTATTTTAAAATTGATATTCTAATAAATAATTCCTTATAATATATAACAAAATAAACAATAATATAATACATACATACACTCCCGTTCATTAAAATTGAACCCACTGTATGTAATATTCTACATATTTTTAGTCATATATATATATATATATATATATATATATATATATATATATATATATATATATACGCTTAGAATGTGATTTACTGGTTCAGTTTTTATGAACGAGAGTGTACATACATATATATTATTGTTATTATTACTATTTTTCCTATTTTTATTATTATTATTATTATTATGAAAATACTTACGAAGATTTTCTTCAAAAATGGATTTTCTTCACAGTAAAATTATTTGTTTAAATCAAAAGTGAATGTAAATGTGATTCGAACTCACTACCTTCTTATTAGATATCGTATGCTGTTTTTACCCGACTACGGAGGGTTATTTATGTTCGGATGTTCATCTGTTCCCGTGCAGGTCCTAAGCGACTTATCATGATATTTTGACAAAAGAGATATCGTTAGCTTAATGTTCCGTCTGAGCGGAACATGGCGGTTATGACTTGCATAATAAGCTAAGCAAAAAAAATTTCACTAATTGAGATGATTAATATTATTCTAAAAAAACTGAAATAAATTCCAAGTAGAGCGCCTTTAACCGCACGGCAAAGTGGGCTAGTTTCTTCAACAAAAGACTAATTTAAGTTGTTTTAAACGTAAATTTTGAACTGTAGTGAAGAGTAAATTTTCTGTAAAAGACTTTATAATCATCCTCTCTTTATGAATAGGTACTTTTCTTTTAGTTTATGACAAACTTTCATTTTGTTGAAATTATTATTAGTATGACGACGAACGAGGGAGGTACGGATGGCTGATACGATACTGATGATGATACTGTATAATATAAAATATAATTCCTTATACACAAATAACACAATAGATTGATAAAATATTAAATGGGTCAATCATTTCTCTGGCGAATAGTAGAGTAGAAGGAATATACATATCACAAGACACAAGTAAGTATAGAGGACTCTTCAAGATAAGGATAGAAATATATTACCAATAAACTAAAATATACATATAAGTAGGCTATAGAATATGTAATATATATATATATATATATATATATATATATGGCATATATATATATATATATATATATATATATATATGTATATATATATAACTTAAATACAGGATGTTTGAGAAAATAAACTGCTTATGACAGGATATGAGACCAATAAAGAAGGCTTAAGATATGGAGGTAAATATAAGAGGCTCAGGATAAGGTTCTTCTAACTTCACTGGGGAGCATTGTAAATACTGCCAATAGCAAAATATTTCTGAAAAGATGTGCGGTTTAACTTAAGTGTAGTCTGAACATATAGAAGATGATAAAACAAATCATTTTAATGTTATTGATTTCTCTCCAGTAAGGATCTTGCACTTGATCAAAGGTAGCGAACAATTTTCACAGTCCCTATCACAAACAGGCGACATAGTCAATCAGACAAACATCTGGTCATACATCCAAACATCTGGATAGTGTATAGGCATACTCACCATAGTGTATGCGTATGGTAGTTTGTTTGTCATTTAAGAGTGGGGATTTTGTGATGCACATACTAAAGTTAAGAATTCAATGAACATATTTAACACACTGTCATTACATGTGTACTGACAGACTCTACACAGTAACCACACGGCCAGCCAGTAATAAATAATATTTAACATTGATTCTCTATTGGAAAAGCTTTCCAATACACACGGTATATACTGTTAAATCTTCCCTCCGAAGTCAGTAGTATATGCAGTGTTGTTTATTATAAGAATAAAATAATAATTTTTATTATTACATGATAGATATACCTTCCCATCCATCTTGGGAAGAGATAGGTATATGTACATAGATATATATATGTATACATATATTGTATCGTTTACCCACTTTTTGTGCCATAACATTGTCATATTATATACAAATAGTTATGACATACATCCCTCAATGTTTTTGTATTATAAACTCGACTCAATTTATTTGAGAAAATCTATGTTGGCATAATATTTTTATTTATAGAAAAGTCTATTATATATATATATATATATATATATATATATATATATATATATATATATATATATATATATATATATATATGTAAGAAATTTGTCTCAACTATGGTATATATCCAAATAAATTATCAAGATAAGACCAAGAAAAATAAACATTCAACATGGAAACAAATGTTTACAGGCAAATTTTGTTTATTAATTAATATACCTTAGTATTGCGGTACTAATTCTTAGAAACAATCATAACGAATATATATTCCTGTCTCTTTTTGTCTCGACAAATACATTACTATCTGTCTTCAGCTTATTTAAATTCTGTTGCAAATTTCGTATCGTAATGACTATAGTATTCTTGAAGATGACAACCTATGTACGTTGTGAGAGATTTTATACAACTACTTGTGCTACACGACTCCTATTAGCTTTCCTATCATATACACATCTCTTTGTGTAACTCACAAAGTGATCTATACAAAATCTAACCTACTTCTAGACATGCTACAAGGATGCGGTTTTTTGCATTCGACGCGGAATAACTTCAAACATATGGGAAAAATTGAAAAACATTAATTTTCAAAACGCAACCCTCTTGCCCCCTCCCGGAAATGGGAAAAACACCAAATTTATACTACGCAGGATATATTTTCATTCTAAGACACAGAACCATATCGGTTGTTTCTCTTATCATGTATACTTCCGCTCATAAAAATTGAACCAATTGAAATATTGAAGTGTTACTTTATGTAATATTAAATATATATTTAGCAATATATAGACGCTTAGAATGTGACTAACTGGTTCAATTTATATGAACGCGAGTGGAAACAGTTTTTTTTTTATCATTAAAAGAGAGCTTTATGATCTTGATGATATTACAAATGTATTATTAATAATATTATTTTATTCGTTCTTTTATAGAACGAGAAAACGTGAGTATTACATTAAAAGTCATTTTGTTAAATGTATATAAATGTTGAAATAAATTATATGAAAATATATTATTATAGATAGTTTCATGAAATGCAATGATATATATATATATAATCGTTTGTGTATAATTCTGAAACTTACAAATATAGATATATATTTCTATCTATCTATATACAATATACACAGAGTACTTAAGTTTTTATTTAATTCTTTGACGATCGACTCTCAAATGATCCTCGTACCTTGACTATTGTACATAAAGCAATAGAGAATATTGTTATGCACTTTCCCATTTGTATTTAATACAGAACCATGAAGTTAGCAAAGTCAAATCACCAATCTTTTACAATATTCGATCGAGATGTCAGCTATAACATGTAAAAAAATAAGAGACCTAGAGAATATTTGACGAACAAATCGCTGAAAACATAAATAGAAGTTTAATAATCAAAACAAATGATAAGCCAAACAAATCAGAGGTGGGTACAATGCCACAAGATCACCTGGTTTATTGGTAAAAACCGGAAATAGAGAAAATCTTGGGGTTGCGATGCTTGCCGGGCACTGCAAACTTAAAAGGCAAGCAATCAACACTTCTTCGTTTGATTTGAATACCGAGTTACTAATGCATTCACTATATCCTTTTAAATCAATGACATTTTGAATTTCAAATACCTAAGTATGAAAGTTTTCTGAACCTTTCAAGTTCTCAATATCGTAATCTCTCGTCGTATTGGTAGCTTTAAATAAATTTGTGTTCAATTCACAATAAGAAAAAACTACTATTGTTACTTGAAAAACTAACAGTAACATCTCTTTTTACTTTACTTCACTTATGCAATGACCATAACATTAAATTGAATTGAGCGACAAGCAACTACGCTCTGCTACCAAGTTCGAATAAAACGACCTTGGAGAATTTTATATTGCAACTGAATACTGTTTGTTTGTAGGGAATAATTAAACCTCGTAGTTGTTAATTCATATGCTTACATAAACAACATTTTTGAAACTCATAAACTAAAGTATTTACAAATTTAGTTTACTTAACCGAAATGAGAGAATCTTAGGTAAAACAACTAAAGTGGAGTTATGTCCTGCCAAGACAGGTAGATTAGGCAACGAACACAGGGCACGAAGAAACAAACCAAGTGTGGTAGAGGATGGAAGAGATTGAGAGGATGGGTTTCTTAGGGGTCAGTAATTCTTTCTAGATCGTCAATTCTTTCTAGATCGTTTCTTGATCAATGATTCAACGTTTCAATATAAAATTTTGATGATACTGCTAACTTTCTACCCATTATTATTACTGCTGTTGGGTACTAGATAGGTAGTGGTATAGGTATGTTAAGTATATACTACTATTCGGATAGTAAATTGTGAAGTAATAAGTGCAGAGAGATAGTAGTACTAGATAGAGATATATTATAGTAGTATTGTACTATTAAATGGCTCAACAAACAATAAAGAATGGTTTGAAATACTTACTCAGGTCAACAAGATGTTATTAAATAAAAAAGAAAAAGACACACACACACACACAGGCAGACACACAGGCACACAGACATAAGTTGCTCACACTCACTATTTAGTTTGATTGTTCATAAAACAGAGGTGGGCACAGACAGCTCGTCTGAGCCTTACGAGCTCTCCATAAGCTGGGTGAGAGTAAGTAAAGAAGGTATGTTTTGAAGCAAGACGAAACGATGTTTCAATACAGGTTGCCTACCGATTATTGCCCAATAATTTATTCAATCAATTTAGAAATAGTTTTATAAAATATTTATTGTTTAAATAATATTTTTTACAGTATGGAGAGATACACCAAAAAACATAATAATAATAATAATAATAATAACAATAATGATAATAATAACAATAATAATAATAATAATCTGAACTTATCCAAGACTGCTTGCGATGTCTTCTCCATTATTAAATTCACTACTTTTATTTTTTTTGAAAAACAAATTATGCGAAAAATAATTTCCACTACTACAAATAGTACTTTTCACTTTTTCAATTCAAAGTAGACTAACTCGAAGAACTCAAATTCCCACTTTATGTAAAATTTAACTTAATTCATCAAATTCCCATGACACTATACTGAGCATACTCCATACGAAGAAAAAATAATTAAATCAGGTAAATAATTCTTTATTAGTTCTCGGATATGAATAGTAAAATATTCAGACAAATCATTTGGAATTTCCAAAACTTTAATTCTATTTAAATTATCCTTTGCAAAAATTTCCCTCTTTTATTACAATGGTCTAGCGGTAAACTTAAAGGTTCAAAAGATTTATATATATTTTTTATATATTTTTATTTTATTCATACACAAATATGATATATACTAAAAAGGTACATTTTATGACCCTAATTACCAGCCCAAAATTCCAGATTATGTATTGAATGATTGCTTGTATTATTTACTTTGTATAATAGTGACCATAAAAAAGATTTGGAATTATTATATTTTTTTCAGAAAATGTTTTAATTAAAAAAAGAAAATATTAATAATTGGTAGGTTACCCTGTATTAACTCTATCTCGCTTCCCTACCTCTCACTCAGAGCTTGGCCGAGTCATCTCCTGCCCACCTTTGTCATAAAAGCAATAATAGATGTGGATGGTATGTATGGATGTGATCATGGTTGGACGGATGATAGCATTAAAACATAAAATTCTCATTTATTTCATTCGCTGTATGTGTGTGTGTGGGGGGGGGGGGGAGGGAGGGGTATTGTTGATGTCCGTAGATAAATATCAAGAAATGTGCTTTTTAAAGTTTGCTCATATAAATATAAAATCACAATCTTTAAAGAATCTGTGTAGCATCTTTGTGGCTTAGTTGGAATCAACTCGTGATTTCAAAGTCAAGAATCTTTAGAGAGTTTGAAACGGTACCGAAAGAAACCGAAAGATATAAGATATTAATGTGAAAACATATATAGCGAGACTATATAAGATTTTGTATATTTCAGATTATACAATGTCACGTTTTTTTTGTAACGATCGGCTATGTGACAGTTGAGAAATCATCGGCATTGTTAAGGTATGAGATATTGTTTCGTGTTTCTGAACCAATCACATTGATCACAATAAATACGACATTAACGGTTATATTTTCACATCATCCATGAGTCCCAGAGTCATTACTTTTTTTAATTACTTTTGTAAACATAATGTCTATCCATCCATTATGTTACAATAACATGGAGGTGACTAGCGTTTACTGAATTTGACATTTTAACAAGCGTGTCTAAGCATTAGTCACATTGAGGATTCCACCAACAAGTTGGCAAAGACAGAAGTATGGAAGTATATGGTAGTAGCATGCATTTAAATTCCCCGTGCTATCGTTTTTCTAATGACGAAACTAGCAGAGTTATGAAGATAAGAATAGCAGTTAAACTTAATTTACGGATTTATCAAATCGTCTTAACTAGTCACTTTTCCAAGAACAAAAAAACATTGGATTTATTCTTTTTCATATTCATAGCGTTTATTTAATGACACCTAATGCTTTGATATCTCAATCTTATATCTGTATGCAGAATGTCCACAAACTTGTTCAAATATTCTGGGAAATTAATTTGCCAAATAATTTTCAAAATGTTGTAAACATGCTAAGAAAGACGATACAATTAAGGACAGCCACTTGTGAAAGAACGACTGAAAGTCGCAGCAGAATTTACCGTCGAGAAAAGATTTTTAATGTGAATTACATTCTTCTTCCACTGGAGGCAATACTATCTGAAATGTGAAAAAAAATTATGCAGATTCCTCAAGACATGTTATCAAAGCCATATGAGTCTTGATGGAATTATAAATATGATGAGAAGTGGTGGGACGAATCACCATAATACTGGAGTTCTCTCTAAGAGTGAAGATCTCTGTTCAAATTAATGTATCAATTATTTAATGATTAAATAGATAAAACTGATTTTGGAACTACAAGGACAGTGTGACAAAAGGCAATTAAAATGGCTATTATTTTGGTATACTCTCAAATAAAAATGACTGTTTTGTATTTTATGAGCTTTCAAGGAAATAGGCTTAATGAAAGATTTTTTTTTCATACAAAGCATTACATAAATTACTCTACATATATACAAAACGACATGATATACAAAAGCTCTGTTGAAGAAGTTTTTTATTCGTCATGATTATGGGACGTAATTAAATTGAAAATGTCTTCTTGCCAGATGTAATAAATTTATGAAATTTATATGTTGTGTATTTTTCTGAGAGAATAAATTGAATTTTATAGCTAGGTGAATACAAACTATGTTATTTAATTTGAAATACACTTAATCTGTTGAATTCAATCTTTTCTTATCGTATCATAATTTACCTGGGTTGAGAAACCTGAAGTAGATAGATTGTAGAGGCTGCCCTGAACGGGTTACACTTCGACCATAAGGTCCATTGTGATGCCTTAGGATGTGAGGATGTGAGTGGAGTGGAAGGAATGTGTGAGTAGACTAGGAATTGGTAGGATATGCGGCTGCAGCCGACTATGATAGGAACTATGCCGATATTCATCTGGAGTTCGTGAAGGAAACTGCAGAAAACCTTCTCAAGCATAGCCGGTTACTTCGTTCTTGTCCATACGCCGACAAGAACGAAGTTTTTATTTTTATAATTGACAAACTGCCGATGTCCAGATTCGAACCCAGAACCTTCCAGTTTCCAAGTATGCATACTGCGTAAACATAACGCCTTAGACTGCTCGGCTACTTGGACTAGTAACCTGAAGTAAGTTTAGAAATATTATAATTTCATATATGCTATTTACATGGGAATTTTTCCACAGTCAAGCTATTCCAGAGTACCAGGTTCGATTTAACAAGGTTGCAGCTGATTTGGGAGAATTCTACAATGAGCCACCAGGTGCAATATGTTTGGACGAGATACCTGTACTTTTCCATTAACCGAAAAGCAAGAACTTGCGTGACTACTAGTCTTGATAGGACTCCAAAGCTTCAACTGCACCTGCTACAAGGGGGTATTTCTGCTTCTGGTAGATGGTTTACTTTCAAGAAGTTTAGACAGTACATAGGACCAATGGCAAAGAGGTTGTGACTTTTCCTACATATATTTGAGATATTATAACCTGACAACTTGATTATGAAAAACCTACATTTTGGTTTTGGTAGTATGACATGTAAGACGCGATCTCTAGATGGCCAAAAGTTACAAACCATCCTCTGTCTGTCTTATGTGTACATGGAAAATTCCACAAAACTTCTAGTTTTCCCCAATAAAATCAATTAATTTGCCCTAATTTCTATTTTAAAATTATTCTTATATGCACTCTAGTTTGAGGATATTATTTAATCATATAAAACAAATAACTTTCACGAGAGTTTATTATAATGCTAATACACGCGCCAGAATAAAAATTCATGACATAAATATTTTTCAATGACAGTGTTTTCGCACCCTTTTTATCCGTCAATCGTCTTTTTCGAAAACTATCTATCTTAAAAAGACAAGAAATTAGGTAATGAAGTTTAGATTGTAGATTTTCAAAATTTCTGAACAATCCAATATGATTATTATAAGGTGGTGGAATAATTTGGACTATTCGGATCTCAAATTTATGCCAAGATTTCATATTGGGTTCTGACCCGATTACAATAGTTTATTATTATATTATTATAAAATAATAAAATGCAAATATTGATTACGATATATCATTCAAATACCATAAAACATAACGAATCTAAATATAAACGGAAGTTGATTTGTTGTGAAAACCGGATTTTCATGTTATTAACATTATGTATATAATTGAAATAGATAATAAACCAAAATAAACTATTAACTTGTTGATAACTATTATAATATACTAAAAAAGATTTTATTCAACTATTAACTATTAATGAGTTCACAATATATAGATATTTATAACTTGTATAACTTATAAATAATCTAAAACAACTTGTTTTTGAGGTTATAAATGTTTTTTGAATGAAACTGTCATATAATAAATTCATAGAGAACAATTCTCTTCCATATAGTTTAATATCGAAACTATAGAATGAATAGTGATTATTCACTCTTTGACATTTATGTATAATGTTATATTTTAAATAAATTTGACAATATAACAATGTGACGTCATATAATTATATATTGTTAAAATACACAAATGTGAATCATATAAAGAAATTCCAACTAAATGATTTATTCGTTAAACATATTAAAAAATCATTTGGTGTGTTTGAAAATTCGTTTTTTTGCGAGACTAGTTTATTTCGAGTGTTGTGGTATGAGTTTGATTGTTTGAATATCTTACAATTTTGATTTTATGAGGAATTCAATTTTCATTTCAGGGGCGCCCCTTTTTCATTCAAAAAGGGACGGTTAATTGACTTAACTATCGGCGTATGAACAAGAACGAAGTAACCGACTATGCTTGTGAAGGTTTTCTGCAGTTTCCTTCACGAACTCCAGATGAATATCGGCATAGTTCCTATCATAGTCGGCTGCAGCCGCACAACCAGCCAATTCCTAGTCTACATAAAAAATTCCTTTCACTACACTCACATCCTCACATCCTTAGACATCACAATGGACCTTATGGTCGAATTGTAGCCCGTCCAGGGCAGCCGCTACAGTCTAACTATTAATAAAATCACAATATATACGTAAAACTTTTAAATAATAAAAATAAAAACGTGTTTTGAGGTTATACATATTTTTTGAACGAAACTGTCATGTGCGGAATTCATAGAGAACTATTCTATTATATAATATCGTAAATCTACAAAACAATAGAATGGATAGTGATTATTCACAATTTGACATTTATATATAATATTATATGTTAATAAATTTGGCAATATAACAAAGTGACGTCATAGTATTGCCATTTTTATTATGGTTGCGTATATCTTTTGTTGATAAAATAAAACTAATTTACGAAATAGTTACTACAGTCAAATATAAAATTTTGGACTCCAATGGTTGTTTTAAATAAATAGATTTCATAGTTTATGAGACCAAAAACCTTAAATATTAAAACACACACACTTTCTTATTCTAGCCTGTGTATATATGTATGTATCTTGGCATTTTTTCATAACCTACTTATCCAGATTTTTATGAAAGAAGATGTACATACCATTTCCATCCAAATGGAAATCTACTTTCTACCAATATAGAAATCCGCCAAGGGCTAAAAGTGCACTCGACACATAAAACTAAGCTAAATAAAAGTTGCTGTATTCACTTTTAATTCATGACGTTTTAAAAAATTGTATTCTTCTTATTTTGAATGTAAGTTTAATGAACTAAACGCTCGCTGGTGGTGGGATTCGATTTCTAAAGCGAACAATTGTTTTGTTCGGTTTCCAGCTCTGGCTTAATGATTAGAAAACGAATAAAATTGGATAACATTTGAGGTTAGGTTTTACATTTAGTCAATGGCATAATTTTGGGGGAAAAATTTCAGTTTTTAAGCTCTGAAAATTCTTTCACAAACAATAATTCTCGAAAAGCAGAGTACCTGTAAATTGACTATAAAGATTTATGTTTTAAAATAATAAAAGATTTAAACTAATTTAAAAGTTTGGTTAAGTTTTGATTGTTAAATATGTTGTTTTCAAAATTATGAATCAGAAATAACGAATTGTAAATAACAAAATCAATTTAGTATGTTGAATAACAAAACTAATTAACTGATTCTATTAAAGTTTTGTAAATTTAATAAAATTTATAAGAAAAAAGGGGAGAAATATGTGAAAACAACCCTATCTATAATCTAGTTTTCTCGTAAATAGACACTTTCTTATAATGATATTAATTTAGTTGTGACAGTTAAGAATACATAACCTAACATAATCCTGCGGAGCTACAACGAAAAGATTATAAAGATAATCTTACAGTAATTGAGACGTTTCATTTACTAAAATAAAATAGATCGCATATAGCCATGAAAATAACTGTCCACCACTCTTCAGTTGTAAACACATGTTTTATTTTCCGATGTACGAATAATAGTTATTAGATGTCATTGGCAAATGCTATTTAGATACTTTAATAAAATGTTTATTTTGTTAATCTTTTATATAGTTAATACATTAAAAATTTAAAGATTGCACATCAAAGAATTGTAACTTATAACGCGCATATTTGCATAAGTACATACGCCCATTTTGGAACATATAACTTAGAAAGAAAATATTATAACATAAAAATTCTTCAAAAAACTAGTTTTTAATAGATTTATCAAAACTTTTTCTTGACACTATCCACTTGAATATCTAGTTAGAAAATTAATAAATATAATAATTTGATCAAAATAAAATAAATCAAATATGGTTGTACTTGGGGGAACATTTATATAATTTGAATATACATAAATTTATAAATGTTTGAGAAGATTTCATTCGTTTATAGTTGTGTAGCATAAGCATGAAGCCCAATTTTAATGCTACATATTATTTAGTTTGTAAACTTTCTGAAGAGGTTTACCACGAACGTTGTGGTAAGTGGTGACTTGTTCATTTAATAAGTTCACTAGGTGGTAGGTATATATGTATACATATAGACACATCATATACACGTAACCAGAGCCACTTCTACGAAATAATGGTTCCAACTAACTACAACTAAAATATAATATACCTAACAAACTAACTATATGACGCTTCAAATGCTATTTTGTAAAACTAACATACCTATACGACATATAGAGTTTTATCTCAATTTCGAGGTTGTTGTAAGTCGAGATTTTGATTTCTAAGGGATGTTACATAATGTGAGATTTATTGATTGAACAGTTCAAAGTAAAAATGATCAGCTATAATTTTTCAATATTTCGATTAGAGTTTAAAAACTTTAAAAATGTTCGCCTGGAGAAATTTATATTTATTATCAAAATTTAATACTGTGGTTGCATTAGTTGAAATCTCCCTGACAGAAATAATAGTGCGAAAAGTCATTAATATTTCACTTGATGTTCGAGAACTTGAAAAAAATTTTCTGATTACAACTTAATATTTGTTGTAGTACATAGTTCACCGAGGGAGTTTCTTGTTTTGCCCTATACCCATGTAGGGTACTCAACCTGTAGTTTCTGCTATACAACAACTTAAAACCTGTAGATAACAAGCAATTGCATTCTACCTTTTTTTTTCGTTCATAATGCAAAAATCGACAAGAAAATAGTTTCAAATTTTATCGCTGCAGAAATATCGTAATATCTCCTGAAGCATTATATATAATTGTTTGATATACCGTCTGTTTTGGACTGCTTTGCCAATAGAGAATCAATGTTAAATAGTATTTCCTATATAACTACACAATGCTTAATAAAGAAATAAAAATAGTGGGGGTACTCTGTAGTTAGCAGTGTGTGTGTGCGTGCAAATGTAATGAATAATAATATTATAAATTAAGTGGACATCACTAAATCTCCACTATTAAATGACATCAAACCAACATCATAACACAAGCAGCTCAGATGTTGGTAAGTATGTGTATGGATGTATGGTTTTATAGTAAATATTTTATTTATTTAACATTGATTCCCTATTAGAAATGCATTTGACAACAGACTATATAATACTTCTATTACGTGATAAAACATTAACTAAAAATATTCTTGAACCAAATGTAAAACAGCTTTCATACAATGCAGTTGAATGAAGTTATGCTTCTGTTTTTGATAGCTGTCAAATTACGAATAACCTCTAATTCATTTAACCAATGAGTTTGATTCCATTTTTTCTTTATATTAAAATATTATCCATAGGTAACCAAAATGTCACTATACCAACCCATTTTTAAAACAAATTTTTTTATTACTTTATGTATATAGTGTGGTTATTTGAAAAGTTTCCACCTAAATATTATTTTAAATAGGCATTTTCGAAAAAAATGTTTCAAACAAAAATGGCTTAGTTTAAAGAGGGAAACATAAAGAAATAATTATATTTTTGTTCCATGCATCCGTGCCGCGTGGTATAACTTATAAATAGAAAAAAACTGTATCTCATAATACATACAACTTTTGTTCGAATATTTTGTTTCATGCATCCTTAGATTAACGCCACATTTACGCCGTGTTTACACGAAAACTAAGGGATATGTGAAAAAAAGTTCCAAACAAAAGTTGTTTGTTTCTATGATATAAACATTTTTTGTGTTTAAATATCCCTATCTTGCACCTTTTAATAGGTAAGTTATGCCCCTATGGTAGAAAACGAATGAAACTATAATCCCACGTAATAATTCCCACCGTTTATTTTTTGATTTTAAGAAAAAATACTAAATAAATTAAAAAGGATATTAATTTTGGTTGTAAAAATAAAAAAATATTTCACAAAATTATTACAAAATTTCTATAAGAATTTCATAATAAACATAACAAACAAAAAATATGTCAAACTAATGTGAAAATCACTAACGCAGAGTTTCACAACCGTCTGTTAGGGCTAAATTTCTGGTATGTTGCCAACAACACAAATACTTTTGATATTTATTTCACATTTTGTTTTTATTAATTACAACTTTTTTATTTTCTATTATATCGTTATATTTTTTTTGCCCTCCATTAAATTTTTTACTAAGATTAGAAAATTGTTAGGGCAATCTTAATCAAGTGCTGGGCTCTATATATAACAATATAAACTATTCTTAACCCCATAAATAAAATTTAACAAATATTTTTCTGTTTTCATTTACATTTTATAAAAATAAAATAAATTAATGATAACAATTTAGGATAATTGTCAAACACAATTTTATTGGGTTAATTAAATGTCAATGTAAATCCTCAATAATATCATTTTCGCAATTCTTCAACTACTTTTTTTTAACTCAACAGATATCGTGAATACCCATTTTACGAGATACTAAAAGTTGTGTATTTATCTATCAACGAAGATTTTAAGGAACAAATTAAATTTTTTTGTTTAAGTTGGTAATATTGATCATTTTTAACTGGAACTGTAGCCAGAGGTTAGTGAAACTTAGAATTAGTAATTTAAAAAAATTTTTAATGCAAATTATTTCACATTACCATTACAAACATTTGATAAGAATTTCGCAATAATGATAATAAAAACCTGTGTAACCAACTTAAATGAATGAAAATCACATGAATTGTTTAATAGAATTACGAGATAATTCCACCTTCAATATTTAATAAATGTTCTTTAAATATAATATTTTATAGATACTTAGTTCTGATGTGCCCATGTTGAGTGTTAACAAAATATAGTTCGATATTTCGAAGTATTTTAGGTTATTTACAAAGAGTTTTCTTAAAGTATTTATTATTTTCGTATTCTAGTTGACGAATCTTTTATTTTTTTAAAATTAGTTTTAAGGTAGTATACAACCACGATATTCGTAAAAAAAATTACGCTTGATTTTTTCGATAAATGTTATTTAATTTTAATTATCCACGAAAAAATTTAGAGTGAGAGATTTTTTGAAATAGTTATTCTTAAAGTTTTAATTTTAATGAATTTATTTTCAACATTAATAATAATCGATGTTGAATTCATTCAAAAACAGAAACAATTGGAAAATGTATTTGAATATCGAAATTTTATTTAAAAAATCACTTTTGTTGAAAATGTAAAAAGATAGACATGAATATTCATATATAACCTCCTCACAGCACACACAAAATTGTATATACCCATCAAGTGCCATGATCGTACTACCTTAAAAGTTACACAAATAGTGACATGCCAAAAAACATAGAATAAAAATTGTGTTGTTGTTTGAACTTACCTTACAGTCATCACAGTGATAGACGATCGAATAGGGTTGTCCGCAATCGTAGCGGGTGAGCACTTCAGTGAACTCACAGGTGATGCGAGCGGCCAGCGCATCGGTGTCGAGAATAGCTTGTAGTGTGGAACGACACTGTTCACCACCAGCGAGTACATCCTCTAGGAGGTGATTAGTAAGTGCTGACAACACGCTATGTTCACGGCAATGTTTCAACCGCATTTCGACAAGCCGTTCAAAACGCCACGCACGATTTTGGCCCTCCTCACACACCATCTTTTTGTGCGATTCTTCCAAGTAATAAAGGCACTGGTTTCTAGTAGTTGATGCGTTACGGGGCGCGGAGGACGGTGAACACGGTGTTGGCGGTGACTCGTGACGATGAGTAAAACTTTCTTGATCTTGTATATCGTGTTCGTTCTCTTGTGGGGGTCCTGGACCTTCGCTGATCCATAGACTCGCTGGCACCGGTGTGGCGGTGCTGCAGGTGCCCTGAAGGTCGGGCGCCGTGGCTGGTTGCGCCAGATCGCACGCCGACAACCACGGATTGACGGTAGCGAGCGGTGAGTTTATCGCCTCGTCTTCCGCCGCATCTGCTCCTGTAATTATAAATCCTGGGGGCGGCATGTTTGCTGTTGCTGCTGTGGAGGCGGCGGCCGCAGCGATCAGGAGCACCAGCGACACCGGCACCCGGTGCATTCTGCCAGCCGGGCGGCGTAGTGTACGCGGGCGGCTAGAGCACACACAACGACGGCGGGCATCGCTGCTGGGCAGGGGGCCGTGTCGGCCGCCGCCACACCACCACCGGATGGCCGCACAGGGCCTGCCGCCACACAGCGGCCCCGGCCTCCTTGCCTCTAGGCCTTGTTGGCGGCCCCCTTAATAAATTGTCCTTGTTTATTTGTTTGAGTTCCACCGACACTACACACCGTATGATATTAATAATGTTTTGTAATTCGCACAACTTTTGCACACTTTTCTTGTTTCTTTGATGAACACTTTCAATAAACACTCCGTTGTTAATAACAAGTTGGTTAAGTTTGACACCGTTTCTTTTACGACAATTTTTTTTATTAATTTCTTGACTGTTACTATTTTGACTAATAAATTTATTATTTGAAGTACTACTATTTTTTTTATTATTATTATGTAATAAGAATAATATAATATTAATTTGATGATGTTGATGTAATATTGATGTTGATGCTGATGTTGATGTAGTATATTGTTGTATGATAATGTTGATAATGTAATAATAATTATCAATAATATCAATAATAATAATAATAATAAATTTAATACGATTTGTTTCTGATTTTGATGTTGTGTCGTCGTCACTTCTATTATTAATTTGTTTATGCGTTGTTGTTTTATTATAGTTGCTACATACAATTGATGATGATGATGATGATGATAATGATGCTGTTGTTGTTGTTGTTGATATCGTCTCTTTAATAATTGCTGTGTTCTTCTCTGATAATAACGATAATGAAGGATATCGATATCGATGGTTACGTTTTCTTGATAATATGAATAATAAATTTGTTTGTACAAATAACAATAGTAACAATGACACTGAGTATGAGTATGGCGACTGTAATAAGTAATATTTTTTGTTTTTAGATGACACTTTTGTTTGAACTGTACTTTTTGATGATGATATTTGTTTTTTAATTGTTGTTCTTCTTGATAATAAGAATAATAATAATAATAATGTAAAACGTTCGTGAATTCGTTTATTACTAACTGTAACTGTTTTAGTTTTATATTTAATAATTGTAGTGGTTCTTGATCTTGTAGAAGAAGAAGTTTGTGACGATAATAATGATAATGTTTTTTTTGGTGTTTTTTTACCTGTTGTAGTGGCAGCAATAACTGCTGACGAAGAAGGTGTAGAAGAAGAAGATGCTGTAGTAGATTGAAGTGATTCTGATTGAGGGCTTGATGATGATGACCTGATTTTAGTTGAGATAATAATAAGAAGTAAGAATAATAAATTATGAATGTAATAATAATAATTAATGTAATTAGTAGTATAATTATAATACTTTCTTGTATTAATAATGTAATATAATAACGTGTTGTAGTAGTGATTGCCGGTGATGACGATGTATCGCCGCACATCGACTCCTGGTGGTGCACAAACATCAGTCGAGGATGACGGGCAGCAGCAAATGGGCCGCATCCCCACGACAGGTGCCCCAAACTCTGTGTACACTGCACAACATTCCACGCCGCGACAACACACAACTGGATTGACACAACAACGGGCTGTCTGTTTGTTCTACGCGACAACGAGCACATACCACCTCAGGTCCGCCATCTTGGCTTGTCGATGGTCGGACAGGCTCCGGGCGCGGGCTTGAGCAGTCGTTGTATATGTACACGCATGTGCACATTAATTCCAGCCCTGGTGTAGTGGTTGGTCGCACAGGATCGATACCGATGTGTATTATACATGTATAGATATATTATATTATGTTAGTATGTATGAATGTCGACACAAACGCCACAGAGAGAGATGTGTTGTGTGTGTATGATGTGCCTGTGCCCTCCCTAGTGTTCCCGGTGCTCTCTCTATACAACGTACAACGCCGCGCCGCGTTTACTTCTACATCCCAATCAATCGGCCAGATTTAAATCTCGTACACTAGAATACAACACATATCATATTTCTTGTCCGATGATATATATATATATATATATATATATATATATATATATATATATATAACATGTTTATATAAATATATTCTTCAAAAAAGAACCTAGAGCATGTATGCATCCATGCTGTTATAGATATTATAAGAGTCTAGGATAACTTGAAAATGAAAATCAGTCACTTCATTTAATGGTTGGTGGTGATGATGATCATGATGATGACTGGCAATGTTCTCTCTGGCTGGTTGACTAGAGAGTTACACTAAGTGCATGTGTACTTTAGAGGGCCGTTAAAACCATAGATATTTACCTCGTTATTTATTTATTATTATGATTATGATTATTTTACTAAATATTGTAACAGTTTGTTTTTTCTTATTCATATATTCAATTTAGGATGAGTAGAGAAAAATCAAAGACCTTTGATTATATTTCATATTGAATGTGTTATATCTGGCACACCCAGTTTTAGTAATAATTCAAAAATTTTACACATTATTTAATGTTCTGTAATGTACTACAAATAATATAAAATAAAATCTAGAAGCGTGATAGCAGCACCATGAAGAGCTACAGCGCTCTGAAGTCGTGTAAGTGTTAACAACACAGGCTGCAGTTGAACTATGTAGGCCGACTGAAAATGTATCAAACTCTGTTTGTACAGTTCACAGTAGTATCTGTGAAGTTTTAACCATACACGCAGGCATCCCGTAAGCTAGGACTGTACAGTGTTTTTCTCAGACGAATGCCCCAGTGTTTGCATGAAGGCCATAAACGATGCAACGTTTTTCGTCCGGAGTAAAATTGTCTTAATTATTGTACATTTGCAAGTGTACTATATACTAGCGAAACAATGAATTTATGACATATCAATCTTTGATTCAACAATTTTTGTTTACACCAATAATATCAACGGATCATCTATGTATAAGATAAAGAGTCAAAACTAGAGATAAAACTCTAGTGAATACCAGATTATTAAAGACTTCTTGAAAACTTAAAATGTTATCCTTTTTGTTATGTTCGTTTTTTTTAAATTTTTTTCCCGATTTGTGAAAGCTAATAATCATCTTCTTGTAAAATTGTTAGAGGGGGAGTGCAATCTCGGGCTTATTTAATCATCTTTTGAAAATATGCCACTTTGCCGACGTATATCTTCCTTTAAGAGAGAGGTTTGACTCTTTGGTATCAACTCAAATACAGGCAAGACAAGAAACACATGCCAAGGAAATAGCAAATGATAACATTAAAGCTAAATGTTTGTGTAAAAGATTCTATGCGAGTTTCTGATAAAGCAAAAAATAAGAAATCTCTTTTCCAACTTACAATAAAAATCAAATTGAGTCAACAAGAAAGAGGCATTTTTTTCTCCCCTCTCAGAGATCTGCATTCCACTCCCAAGAAGAATTAATATATCTTAGACCCAACTGCATCATCCAACGCTTTATAAATTCATCTATGTATTTTGAAAAAGAAGAAAACCAACATATTGCTACAGCCAACAGTATTGAGATAAATGGAAAACATTTCTATGAAAAAGGCATTTAGTAAAAAATGCTCATAGATATATCTCGTACATATAAATGTTATTTTCAAATTACCCAATAGATACTGCTGCTATATTCAATCCATGTAGCATTCAAATCCCTTGTCAATGATATATTTCAATTATGAAACATATATATTTTCTAAAACTAAAATACGAAAAATTATTTTAAATATTTTTCAAAATGGAAAGAACTTATTTATCAGTTTTGTAGAATATTAGATAGATAGATAAATTATAGAGGCTGCCCTGGACACGCTGCACTTCGACCATAAGGTCCATTGTGATGCCTAAGGATGTGAGGATGTGAGTGGAGTGGAAGGAATTTGTGAGTAGATAAGGCATTGGTAGGATATACGGCTGCAGCCGACTCTGATAGGAACTATACCGATATTCATCTGGAGTTCGTGAAGGAAACTGCGGAAAACCTTCTCAAGCATAGCCGGTTACTTCGTTCTTGTCCATACGCCGACAGTTTAGTCAATTAACCGCCCCTTTTTTTTCCTTTTTTTTTTTAATAATTGACAAACTGCCGATATCGGGATTCGAGCCTACCTCCCAGTTTCGAAGTATTCCCAGAAACCTCCCAGTTTCGAAGTATGCATACCGCGCAGACATAACGCCTAAGGATGAGAGGGAAGTACAATAATCAGGGTTTTAGTGATTATTGTACTTCAAATTTTTTATTTCTGTTCTTTTATTTTTAACATTTTTTCCTAAAATAATCCCCAATCACGTAGACAAACATATTAATATTCTAAATATAAAAACACTATTAATGATTTTGTAATTAATAAATACTATTCATCATTTTAATATAATTTTACATGGACAACAAGTCCTTGTGGAATAAATGTTGTAGCTATTTGGCAGTCCACCAAAAACTATATAAAATATTTTATACTATATATATATATATATATATATATATATATATATATATATATATATATATATATATTATTCCTATTCACATAGGCAAGGAACTGTCAGACAAATCACAAAACGTGATTTGCAAAACGTTTTGAACAGAATTTGAAAAAATAAATCCATCGCTCTCTTAACGAAGGATCTGACTTTATTTCGAAAACGGCTATAGGCAGAGTAAGATTATAAATTACATGGTTGTTCCTTATAGAAATACTAACAAATTTTTGTTCGAAATATTTCTTCAAAAACCGAATGGATTCGGTGCAAATTAACTGTAAACCCATATTTACTTCGCATTTAGCTTAAAGTTTTGCTCCAGCTCTTATCAGTTTCGAAAAGAAAGGTACACTGCTGATTAAGGGAAGGGTGGCTAACGCTAGCAACAATCAAAATAAAATATGTTTAGTTGTTGGTTCTGGTAAATTTTAAGGGATGTTTTAACAAATTCCAGACCTTGAAAAAATGATATAGGCTTTTGGCTTGGTAGCTCTTGAACTAATAATATTAACACCATTTCTAAAGTGGAAACCTCTAAAGTGAATTTGTGTAAATTATAATAAATACAAAAATGTTTCTGCAGGAAATGTGTTTTGAAAATTTTTAAATTACTAGAATTACTAGAAGTTTGTTCATTAAACTCTATTCCAAGCTGAAAATCCAAACCAGCACTACATTTCTTGATCTCACAAGCTTAACAGCGCATGAGGTACTTTAATATAAAATCTGAATTGTTACAACTTATTTTAGTCATTGATTTAAGTCGTTGTCATTTAACATTTTTTTGGCTTATTTTGGAAATTTTACTTTTCGGCCTTTCTAAAACAATCCTCGAAGTAAAACAATGTACTGTACGATTTCTGAAGCCTTTCATTTGTACCATCATTTTATGGGGTTTTAAAATACCGTCCCCCATACGAATTGTATTTTGGACTACCCAGAATTAGCAAACATTGGACTGCAAAAAAATTAGCAAAATTGATTGGTTTCAAACGTAGAGCGTTTTTGCGCTCCAAACAACATGTCGAAAATACTTAAAATAGAATATTGTTCATGATTTTTAATGAAATCAACCAAAATAAAAATTAATTTTCATGGGGGAATAAAATTTTCTGAAATTCGATAATATTTTATTCTTAAATTAAATTATAAAAGATCATTCCCCTACATAATTATTTTTAACAAAAATGTAAACAATACGAATTCGAAATACTTTTACTTACTAGAAGACCAATAATATTTTATTCTAGAATAATCTAATAATATTATAAGCACAGCTTGTTACTTTTTACACAGCCAATTAAATTTTGTGAGCAAGATTTAATTACCCACAAACACACTAACTTTAATCAAAAAACATATTTCAAGTTTCCAATATTTATAAAAGAAAAAAATGTAAAGAACTATATAATAATATAGAGAGTTCATAATGTATTCAAAGGGGAAAGATTAATTATAAATTTTCTCTCACTTTCTAGAGAGCGAAAGAGTGAAAATTGGGGAAGGAACCCGGTTGGAAATTCCTTCCCTAGTTTTTGGGCTGTCTGTAGGTATATTAAACGGTTTTTTTTCTTGAGATAGAATAGTGCTGCTTCCGTCCAAATGTCTTTGTCACAGAACACGCGCACTAAGCATCGACCAAGATCTAAGGCACACATAAGCCTCAATTTGGGGAACTATGCCACTGTCTTTCATGCAGAAGTCTACGCCAGACTTACTTACGTCCGGAATAACTTACGTAGGGGTTACGTAAACCAGAACGTATACATTCTCTCGGGCTGAAGAGCTGCTCTAAAAGCCTGGTCTGCCACTGAAATCACCTCAGGGGTAGCGAGAGATTGTCTAGAGGAACTAATGGAGCTGGAAAAAGAAACAATGTTAAATTAATCTAGAAACTAGATCACAGTGATATCGAAGGAAACGAAGGTAATGATACCCTAACAAAGTAGAGAATCGGAATACCTTTCATAGGCCCAGAATCTATTTTAGGAATTACAAAGTCAGCATGTACACAAGTGATCAACGAGTGGATAGACAAAAGTAACTCTGCCATCAAGATGTTAAGAACGCTCTTTATATGATCACAGATCACAAAAGATGTGAATAATTTGTGGGAAAGAAATTTAAATTTAAATAATGTTTTTACTGTTTTACTTAACTGAATCTCAATGAGCTGGTGAACGATTCAACAAACTATTGATTGGGATGAAATTCGAATTTAAACAATTCTCTTCATATAATAAAATGGATAGAAAATACAAATGGAAAGCTTTAAACGTGTTAACACATTCTTGAAACGATATTTATTTCATGAATATTTCCAAATTTTCCTGTGAAGACACCTGCATAAGCCCTGAAACATGTAAATAACGAAAGTGTTAACCATTTCTGAGTAGTAACGGTTACAACAGTAATAAACATTTATTTCGAAAGAAAAGTATGCCATGAATTATGGGTTAAGTTAGGCTGTAGCGATAAACACAAGAAGATCCATTGGGATTCCGAGAAGGGCGGACCTATCTCTTGCTAATACTTAAAAATTTGAATCTATTCAAGTATAGCAAAACAGTTTTGAGACGTCAGT
Organism: Nineta flava; assembly: GCA_963920215.1. Taxonomy (NCBI): domain Eukaryota; kingdom Metazoa; phylum Arthropoda; class Insecta; order Neuroptera; family Chrysopidae; genus Nineta; species Nineta flava. The sequence goes on from OY986044.1 coordinate 81,680,481, forward strand.
AGACTTTAGTTTAGAGAAGTCGTCAAAGAACTGTTGACCTCGGAAGGATTAGCTCATAGTAAGAGCTGAGCAGTGATGTAGCAAGTAAATCATCTCTTTCTATTCCTACTTACTGTCCTGCAATAATCGTGGCCCCTTGGATCATTCGAGAGAACTCCCTAATCCACGCTACCCTCCAGTCTTGAATCCGTTGGTATAATATACCGCAGCTCCTGGCCGAACCATATTCCCTTCTCTTACAACAAGAATCTTCATCATGCCTGGCATAAATTTAAAGGTTCTTGCTTTTTGTATCGAATCTCTAATTATCAATTATGATTTTTACATTAAAAAAATTGTCATAGATATTCAGTGATGATGTTTATGCTATATCATCATTCTATATCAGGCAATATTATCACTTTACAGGATGTCACCCACAACCATCCTATCACACCTTTTTATACCCTCTGTATGCATAATATATTAAAAGGTATTAGAAGTCTAGTTCCAATATTTTGGTAATTGGAAATGTTTGATTAGAGAAAAATATTTTGTTAACGACATTCATTTTCCCGGAGCTCCCGGACACTCCGTGCCTGTCAACAGCACCTTCAAATGCATCTTCAAATATCACAACCTGTTTGTACACTCCCGTTCAATAAAATTGAACAGATCTGAATCGAATCAGTCTCTTTCGCAATTTTGATTATTCTTGTAGTAAATGTTGTTTACTATACTTCCATTTCTTTTTTCACACTTAAAATATATACTAGTTAATATCTTTGTTTATAAATGAATCATTAAACAGAGCGTTACAAAAGTGAGGAGTTTTATGAAATATAAGAAAATTAACATTTCAGGTCTGTTCAATTTTATTGAACGGGAGTGTACAAATTTTAGTACTATGTGGAGGTTATTAAATCTATGAAATTTTCATAAAATCACTTTATTGGACTAGTTTCGGAACACACCTCCTTCTGCGGAAATACAATATGAAATGTGGAGGTGGTGTGAATATCTCCATTGAGTTTCGGTAGTCCGATCCTTTTATTTTAAAAGTGTGCGGGTGCAAAAAACCTGCAATTCTTACTACATCTGTATATAGAGGATGTGTGAATACTATTCACATCAGATTCATTTTTCTTCTTTTTTGGATCTATATTGGGTGGTTAGTGATGACACTCAATATACTGAGGAACGGGATTATTTCATATTTAATAATAGGTTAGGTTAGACTGACTATATCATCTTGAACATTTACAGACATGTGCCTCGGCTGTTATTTGCATTGTTCAATCACGTGCATGCACCTCGAGCCCCCTTGAGAGTGCTACTACTATCTTCATTCCCTATATCGACCACCCCAAAGAAGACTTACTTACTGCTTATATTCTTCTACTTATTCGTATCTGACAAACTATATATGTTTATGGTGTAGGTACGGGTATAGCATAAATATTATTATACATTCAATAGATAGATTTAAGGATGTTCCCCAGCATACCACCACTTTTCGACAGATTTTGCTCATTTTTTTTCACAGGCTAAAAATAACGTCTTCTAATAAATACCGAAGTTTCAGAATATTTGACCGCTTAGAACGCGAGATAATTAATATCAAAGTTATCATTCTCTCTCACTTTCTCTCATTAGAAGCATGTAAAACTTCATGCCCGCCCAACTATTATCTGTTGTATTAGAAAAAATACTCGACAGAATTAAAAACAAAAACTAGGAGAGTAAAGCTAAATATTTATTATATAAATTTTAAAAGAAAATCGTGTCTTACCTTTTTTTTTCGAAATATAAAAGTTTTAAATTATTATTTTCTTCAAAGTAACATTATTTTGTATATGTGAACAGTGTATTTGTCTATGTGTTGTATATGTGTGTTTATGTATTGGTGCTATAATAAAATCAAACCGGTTTTTTGTCCTGATTTTATCACACAGTGCTGGAACGTCCTTAAAAAATGGAAGTTGTTTGTAAGTTGATACAAATATTATAGAGCAATTTCCTAATAAAATAAGTCAAAAATTTCTATTCCATTTCAGTTATAATTCAGTTTTTGAATATACAAATTTGTATATGTTACATAAAGAGGTATCTGAATTTTATTTAAAGAGCTAAGAAAGGCAAGGTCAAAAAAAGTTGGGCAACACTGCTCTAGGGGCTAACATTTTTCACTGACGTTTACATGAATGGTTAAAACTAACTAAATATTCGCTATAAAGCAAATTATCGAAACATATTTTCTCGTTTTCTTAACAACTATCTATTTTTGAAAGTTGCCTAACTTCGATGTACACTTATAAATAAATAATAAATATTGTATACCGATTACTATAATTGCATGGTATAATAATGTTTTTGATATAACTGTAAATTCTAACATGTTATTATTAAATGTAAGTTCTTTACTTCGGGTAAAACCACTTTCTACTTCATGATAAACTCCAATCAACTTACGCCTCCATTTATAAGCGATATATTATGTTATTGATTGTTTCTAAATTTAATATCAATTTTTTTCTTTAATAGATATTTTCTGTTAATTTGAAAATAATATTTTTTTATGGGAACAAATTTCGATTTTTTTTTTTTAAATTTACATGTGCGATATCTCGAAAATGGCTTAAATGAGAACAAATCATTACTTTCAAATGGTGACCCTTGACAAATCAGAATTTTCGAAATTGATTTTAAACACGAAATATAACACTAAATTGTTTGAATATCCTGAGTAATTTATCTATCCGGATACTGTTTATTTTACTTTCACACACGACTAGATCGATAAATACATTGCAGTAAATGGTCTTTCATATAAAAAGTTAGTAATAACAGTAGTGTAAGTGGATGGGAAGCCGAAACCTGCTGTTAGGCATTATTTATCCTTAAGAACTCATCCTCTCAACATTTTCGATCTTCTATCGCTGTGGTTGTTGTTGAATCTACCACAAGATCCCCTTTTGCGAATGACAGGTCAGAGCTCTACTCTTTCGTTTTTTTACTCTCAGGTTTTTCCATGTCATTCAAGTCGAAGGATAGGTACCTTATTCTGACTCTGCAAGGACATTCCGCCAGAAGTTGAAAGGGTGATTAACAAAGGTATTGTATATGTATGTATATGCATACACTTGCTTCTACAATCTGTAAGCATTTTCATATATTTTAGCAAAATTATTGCGTTTATGAAAAAAAGTTTCAAACAAAAATTGTCTGTTTTTAAAAAAGGAATATTTTTGTGTTTGAAATTTTCCAATTGATTTCGACTCGATATTAGTTAACTCAATATTCCCTCCACTCAATATTTTCAACCGTTGCAAGCTTGGAACTAAATTCATAATATTATGTTATATAAAGGGTATGTCAAAAAAATTTTGATTTGAAATTGCAGGGTTAACTTCATACACATGTTATGATGAAACAAGAAAAATTTTAAAATGTGTTACAGTATTTCGAAAAAAAATTAAAAACTAAAAGACAACATAATAGATTAGTTTTCATTTTTCTTCTCACATTTATTTTCCGTTTTTACCCCGTTTTTCTTTAATCAATACTAGAAAGTTAACTGAATTGCCGATATCTTAGAAACAAGTTTTAGTACTGGATATATCAAATAAAACCAACGTTTGTTTTTGAAATTGATTAATATCTCAAATAATATATTTTTTATCCTATTTAACCTATAAAATTTAAAACCTACCATAAAATAAATATTGACATAATATTTTATTTTATGAAATAGTGTTTTTTCAAAAGTAAGGTTAGGTAAACGAAACAAGTCCCACTGCTTTGCCCACGTGAGTAAATATCCATATAATATCTCTCGTTCAAGAATTGAGATCGGAAAATGTCAAGAGAAGGAGTTTTAGTCAACTCACTTAATTTCAAAAAAACAGAAAAACTAAAGTACTAATAAACGCTTTTATTAGTAAGTAAATTACTAAAACGGCCAAAAATAATTAAACAGTTATTTATGCAAACATCGTTTTGAAAGTTTCTTTGAGAAGGCTAAGATACTTTAAGTTTAATAGAAAGCGCCGGACACTGCTAATATTAACTATTTATCAGCACTGCTAATATTAACTATTTATTTATTTACCGGCTCCCAGTCATTTTAAGGCTAAAATTCACAATGTAATTTCCCACCGCTTCCACTATTTTAGATATTTATCGACACCTCCACCAAATTTCTATTTCTATATTTTCGAATTGTATCCCTGGCCGTGGCAAAATCGGTCCAGTAGTTTTTGCGTGAAACTCGAACAAACAAACAAACAGACATTTACAATTTTGAAATAGTAAAGATTTGTTTTTCAAAGAATTGTATAAACAATTTTTCCAGTTTTTAAAAAAAAAAAGGCAAATATGCGCAAACCGTTTACGTATACCATACATTTAAAAAAATTCAATTTTGATTGTAAATATCTCGCTTCCCAATCGGTCCAAAAAACGTTTTTTATAAATGCAAAACATTTAGATTAATATCATATTTCAAGTTCAAAATCAGAAAATTGGGTTTACGCATTACGCAACGTGTAATGCTGCTGGTGACATCTATACTTAACTACTTAACTAACATAAAATGCTTATTATGTTTTTCATCGAAATAACTATATATATTCGAGATACGCTCAAAACACTTAGAAAAGAACATATATTGAATTCAAACTAATGGTGACAGCTATATAGGAGTAATGAAACTAATGCCTAAATTTGCAACTTTCGTGGGGACGCAACGAAAGTGGATTTCTACATTTATTTGATGAGCTAAAATAAGTGTTCATGACAACGATAGTATCGACCAACAGTTGTAAGTTCAGGTTATTGAAAAGAGATCGTATTCATTTTAAAGACCAATACAAAAATCATAGACCATATAGCCTCCATGACAAAAATTTTCCCATCTTCGAAATATATGATTACCGAAACTCGGAAATCAAATTATTCCTGACCATGAGACATGCATCAAATTAGCAACGAGTAACATATCTTTGACTCCATATTTCGGAGATTGTTACGATTAGCTAATTCATACTGATAATGACTACTTTGTAGTCTAATACAAATAGTTGTTTTAGGAATTGGGGAAAAATTTGAAATTTAATTTCAAAAAACCTAGAGTTATTTTTGATTATGTTAATAATCTTTATATAACTTATCCTTTTGTTGGTAAATGTTAAATACATGGCGCATATATTTGTTCTCGTTCATTGTAGTGTTTCAAAGTTTACAAAGTTTACAAAGCATACATAATCTTCAAGGTCCCAAAAGATTGATAAAGCTGAATTCATTTGTTTTGACTATTACATGCGCGTAAGGGGAAATTATTTAAAAGTAGAAGGGCAACTTATTATACTGGTTATATTTCACACGTTTAAATAAATGGATTACAAGTGGGGGAAACATTAATATGTTTCCTCCCCGTCATTTTGAAAATAGACTGATCCACTCAAACTGTGACGATATTCGAGGCTTCTTTACAAATGAATATACTTCTAGTAGCATTTATTGTATACAATAAATAGATAGTTTTCATTTTATTACAAATTAGTAATAAAGTAAATGTTACTAGGTTAGTAAAGAATGTTAACGAAATATGATAACGAAATCATTAATTTAAAAAATCCGGTGTGAAGCACTCAGATGATCTCTATATATAGAAATGTTATGGTGTTTTACAGTCCATTTTGCCATCCAAAAAAATCAATAGAAGATGTACTCCAAAGGAAACTTTCTATAAGTTAAGTTAAAATACTTACTACCAGCTTCTACGAGCATTCTGTGCTCGTAGCTAACCAATCAATTAATTTCGGTTTCCAAACCCATTGATAACTGAAATTGTGGTCGTAATTCTGGTCATGACTTCTGGTGGTCAAAAGAAATCAATTTTAGAGTGCTGTATAAGTTATAGCCGATCCATATCTCTAATACAGTTTATAGTTTCTATAGAAATATCTGCAGTAACAAAATTTTGGCAATAAATTATTTGTCAACAAATTTAAAATATAACTAAATTTACATTTCCAACTGTCAAAATTTAGAAGAAAATGATTATTTACCATAGTAAAAAAAAATTATTTCTTAGCCCCGTCCTCTTACTCCCGTCGCTTTCTAAGCCCTGTCCTCAGATCAGTTCTCTTAAACCCAGAGGACTGACTTTCAGAGAACTTAAACCCAAAACTTTTCAAATAAAAATTTTGTTTATACTAACGAATTTTTAATATTGAGTAACGAAAACGGATATACGAAAAGGACTAATTAGGTCATTTTATGATCACCTGTACCAAAATTTCTTTTCTACAATCAATATTTTCAACCGTTACAAAATCGGACCTAAGCATGATATACCCTTGTATATATCATATATACTGGGTTTAAAAACAGGCGGTAACGATTTTTATTTTTGAGTATTCACCAATGGTTTCCAGGCGGTATCCTATGACGGAAGTCAATTTACCGTTGACTCATGAATTATTAATTTGAAAATAGGAATTTAATTTTCATACTTGCACTGGCAAATATAATTAATAGTAATAAAGTGATAATTACGACTATTTTATGTACATTATACCGCTTAAATGCGATATAAAGTAGAGACAGACTTTCAATACAAGCAAATGGAAAATTGTTAGAAATTTTGCATTACTAAAACAGTGACTTTGAACCATGGCTATTCTTGTAACGGTAAGTATATACAAAAATAATACTTCTTATTCATAATAAAAGATTTTAAATTTTATAAGGGAGGAATTTTAAATATTTAAATAATAAACCAAGCAAGAAGGCCCTTTTATCGGGTTTTACACAAATTCCTAACATAAACGATAAAAACATAAGCAAAAGAGAAAAGTTTAAATAACTAAAACCCGACTACGAAGAAAGCCCTAAACAAGTTTGAACAGCCTTGTAAATATTTCTCGTAGTCGAAGACCCAACTGCGGGTTTTATTTTTTAAACTTTTTTATTTAAGACTTTTTAGTATAATATTAAGAATCTGTGAACTAAAACCTTTCATTTGATACCAAACTCGATACATTTGTGACATTTTTTTTTGTCAGAATATTTTTAGTCATATTCGCCATGTTGGATTTTATATGACGACACATGACACTTGGAACTCTAAGACGAAGCTAACGACTTGTCATTTGTCAAAATATGATAAATAGTTTAGGAGTACAAACATACTAACATACACACATAGATTACTAAAAACCGTAACCTTCGTAGTCGCAAAAACTATACATTTTCGGAATTTAGGAATACAAATCTTTCATTTGATACCAAATTCGATACATTTGTGACATTTTGTTGTTGTATTGCTTAGCGTATTATTTCTTCAATATTTTTGACAAACTCATTATTCATTGTTAGATAATCAGGTAAAAAAAAAATCGTATAAACTCACCTTTGTTCAGAACAAGCAGACTAAGATACTAATACCCTCCGCAAATAAAAAATAAAACAAGGTTTTTCTGTGAATACTTTTGCAAACATCACCGTTGCGTACAAATCTTTACAAATAAGTATATAGATTTATTTTTTTTTTAATTACTATCTTTATGTATAACAGACCTTGAATTATATATTCTAACATAATAAAATCTAAATTGTGAACTTTAGAACTCAAATTTTATAATAAATAATATAGCAAACAAACAGCCTGTGCAAACAAATCAAAATAGTGACTTGCAAGATTTGTATAATCAACAATACCAAAAAAATTTATGATGCAATTTTTTACTAATATTAAAAATTTCATTCAATAAACTTCATAACTGATTATTAAGTATTCCTTGAAATAGTGAATCACTACCAGAAGAGCCAAGCTATTATTATAATTTATACCTAATGTATAAGTTGAAAATAAATAGAGGAAAGTCGGGTATTATGGAATATTGATTATATTTACCACAGGTAAAAACATGTTTGTAATAATTATAGTTATCTTACATTGCATTTGCATATTATATATATATATATGTTACGGTAAAAGTAGATATTGCGGCAAATGTACACATTTTCCGGTAAATGTGCACATTTGCCTCCTCGTTTGGGTAATATGCATTCAACTAACATTTACAATTTCAAAGAAGGGAAATGTACATTGAATTCACAATGACCATGTCGTTTTGGTAAATGTGAGCATACAAAATACGAAATCGCAAAATACGAAATAGAGATATCTATATGGGTCGAGTTGGATTTGGTCGAGTTGGGTTGGGTCTGGTTGGGTTGGGCCGAGTTGGGTTGGGTCTGGTTGGGTTGGGTCGAGTTGGGTTATTACTGGTTGGGTTGGGTATATATTTTATCATCTAATTTCATCAGGTTTTAGCTCTCTCTGTTGGAATTTTGCATATTTTTATCGTAATCGTGCCAAAATTTTCCAACTTTTCTTAAAACATGAAGGTAAGAGTATACATTTACCAAAACGTGAAGGCAAGAGTACACATTAGCTGGGAAATGTACATATACATTATATTCAGTTCACATATACCTAACTTTTTCGGAAATGTACACATTTTACGGTAAAAGTGTACATTTCCCAAGAGTGTACATTTACCGTAAAATATATATATTTTTTGCATGTTACATCCACTAATATTGTAATGCCTGTATTCTCCTTATACATATACCGGCTGTTCAATTACCTGGGAAGAAATCAAATGATATTCTTATTAACCTACAGACAACCTTGAAGAAATTATTACCCATAATTTAACTCAGTATATATTTATCTATATAGATCAGAGGTGGGCACAGACAGCTCGTCTGAGCCTTACGAGCTCTCCATAAGCTGGGTGAGAGTAAGTAAAGAAGGTATGTTTTGAAGCAAGACGGAACGATGTTTCAATACTGGTTGTCCTACCGATTATTGCCCAATAATTTATTCAATCAATTTAGAAATAGTTTTATAAAATATTTATTGTTTAAATAATATCTTTTACAGTATGGAGAGATACACCAAAAAACATAATAATAATAACAATAATGATAATAATAACAATAATAATAATAATCTGAACTTATCCAAGACTGCTTGCGATGTCTTCTCCATTATTAAATTCACTACTTTTATTTTTTTTGAAAAACAAATTATGCGAAAAATAATTTCCACTACAAATAGTACTTTTCACTTTTTCAATTCAAAGTAGACTAACTCGAAGAACTCAAATTCCCACATTATGTAAAATTTATCTTAATTCATCAAATTCCCATGACACTATACTGAGCATACTCCATACGAAGAAAAAATAATTAAATCAGGTAAATAATTCTTTATTAGTTCTCGGATATGAATAGTAAAATATTTAGACAAATCATTTGGAATTTCCAAAACTTTAATTCTATTTAAAATTATCCTTTGCAAAAATTTCCCTCTTTTATTACAATGGTCCAGCGGTAAACTTAAAGGTTCAAAAGATTTATATATATTTTTTATATATTTTTATTTTATTCATACACAAATATGATATATACTAAAAAGGTACATTTAATGACCCTAATTACCAGCCCAAAATTCCAGAGTATGTATTGAATGATTGCTTGTATTATTTACTTTGTATAATAGTGACCATAAAAAAGATTTGGTATTATTATATTTTTTCAGAAAATGTTTTAATTAAAAAAAGAAAATATTAATAATTGGTAGGTACCCTGTATTAACTCTATCTCTCTTCCCTACCTCTCACTCAGAGCTTGGCCGAGTCAACTCTTGCCCACCTCTGATATAGATGGGCTGGACTGTAACAGAGTATATAATATAAGTTTACGATATACAAAATCGTTGTTGCGAAATCTATCTATACTTAAGTGCAGAGGTGGGCACAGACAGCTCGTCTGAGCCTTACGAGCTCTCCATAAGCTGGGTGAGAGTAAGTAAAGAAGGTATGTTTTGAAGCAAGACGGAACGATGTTTCAATACAGGTTGTCCTACCGATTATTGCCCAATAATTTATTCAATCAATTTAGAAATAGTTTTATAAAATATTTATTGTTTAAATAATATCTTTTACAGTATGGAGAGATACACCAAAAAACATAATAATAATAATAATAATAATAACAATAATGATAATAATAACAATAATAATAATAATAATCTGAACTTCCAAGACTGCTTGCGATGTCTTCTACATTATTAAATTCACTACTTTTATTTTTTTTGAAAAACAAATTATGCGAAAAATAATTTCCACTACTACAAATAGTACTTTTCACTTTTTCAATTCAAAGTAGACTAACTCGAAGAACTCAAATTCCCACTTTATGTAAAATTTAACTTAATTCATCAAATTCCCATGACACTATACTGAGCATACTCCATACGAAGAAAAAATAATTAAATCAGGTAAATAATTCTTTATTAGTTCTCGGATATGAATAGTAAAATATTTAGACAAATCATTTGGAATTTCCAAAACTTTAATTCTATTTAAAATTATCCTTTGCAAAAATTTCCCTCATTTAATACAATGGTCCAGCGGTAAACTTAAAGGTTCAAAAGATTTATATATATTTTTTATATATTTTTATTTTATTCATACACAAATATGATATATACTAAAAAGGTACATTTAATGACCCTAATTACCAGCCCAAAATTCCAGAGTATGTATTGAATGATTGCTTGTATTATTTACTTTGTATAATAGTGACCATAAAAAAGGTATTATTAATAATTTGGTATTATTATATTTTTTTCAGAAAATGTTTTAATTAAAAAAAGAAAATATTAATAATTGGTAGTTACCCTGTATTAACTCTATCTCTCTTCCCTACCTCTCACTGAGAGTGATCTCCTGCCCACCTCTGCTTAAGTGTGGACAGCGTCAATTCTGTACACGAGAGATTTTTTCAAAATATTTACTAGTAGTAGACCTTTCTAGGCCATTTTTACCGACCCCTAAAGGACAAGGTATTTGAATGTAGGCCAAGAATTGGTAGGTTATGAGACTACAGCCGACTTTGATAGGAACTATGCCGATATTAATCTGGAGTTTGTGAAAGGAAACTGCAAAAAACTTTCACAAGTATAGCCGGTTACTTTCGTTCTTGTTCATACGCCGATAGTTTAGTTAATGAACCGACCAATTGTTTTTAAATTAGCTTTAAATGACAAACTATCACCGTTGGGAATCGAACCAGCAACTTCCCAATTCCGAGCAGAGCGGCTTTCGACTACTCGGATTGGTGGTGTTAATATTTACTAAATTTAGTTCGTGTAAGAGATGGCAAAAAATGATTTTTGAGACTGATATTGTAGCCAAAAAACAGCAAGATTTTCAGTTTTAGCTCAATATCTTCTTAAGCATGTACCTGGCAGCAAAATTATTTTTTCTATAATTAAAATCCGAAATGAACTCTATCCGTTTAGTAGATGTCCGAGATACAGTTCTTCAAAAATTGAGTATTTTTTCCAAAAAGTTAAAATTTGTTGTTGTGAAGGAAGACAGTCCCTAAAGGAAGACAGTTTTAGGGTTCGTTTAGGATTTCAGTTATAGTAAATTTTACCTAGTTTAAAATATGTAAGTGTAACTTTTTCTGTCAGGTGCATACATTCAGAGATATTGAGCTAAATTTGTTACTACGCAGTTAGCCCAGATCTTTCGAAGTAGCAAATTTGCTGTTTTGCTATTAGCTGATGTTTGAAGCAACATATAATAAAAAATCATCACTAGTTAATATTTTTCAAGGTTGAATGTATATATTTACTGAAGTATAGATTCATCATCATGTAATTTTATAATCTTATCACAATATTTGCTATAAACATCGAAATAATTCGAACAAACGGTTGTATAAATACTCTACTTTAAACACCTTTCAGTAGCACGGCTTTGCACGACTGGGTTGACCAATTATTGAAACCTACCTTGAGGGCTAGTGAAGACATTTATCACATGACATCGCTTAGTAATATTTTGCAAGGTTGCTTGGCATATATGTTCATTGGCCTCCCGATAATAAATTACTGACCACGTAATTTTTTATTATCTTTATGAGTGAAAGTTTTTTTGTATTTTACAAAATTACAAATCATCTACAATAATGACTTATAAGAATAAAATTTACCTACTTTTTATAATCCAGCAATATTAGGCAGTAAACTGCAGAATAATTTGGCGACTGATGGATTTTGGTGTTCCACTATCCATGTGAAATATCCATATGCCACTAAAAAAATTGTTTATCGAAGTCAATGGTCGCCAAAAAAAATTATTTACGACTTTTTACAGTTTCATAAGAACATCAAAAGTAAACTGTTCACCAAAATCCAGCTTTTTCCTAGCTTTTCCAAAGTTTACCCATTACTATGGCTAATATTACTGGGCTATTATGTTAAACGTAACATCGTTCTTGCTGGAATGATGCAATATTTAGCATCTAACTGAGTCAATTGTTTAGATATCCTGTATATACCGGTAATTTTATCGGATCGATTTAAAGAAAAATGATGAAAGTATTGAATTGGCTGAAAATTTTTTACATTGCTTGAATATGAGCTCTGCAATAGTGTGACCCAAGTTAAATAGATTTTCGTAAAATAGCACTCATGATCATAACAAATGAGCCTTATTAGTATATTTCGCTCATTTGTTGGACACATTGATCCTATAGATCTTTTTTTTTCGTCCACAGATTTTGGAAATCCTATTTGTAATACTGACAGTCATTATTCTAATATTCTGGATACATTTTGAACTTCCAATACGAAGACTAAAAAAATTAACATATCGTATACCTGGCCCAAAAGGTTTAGCAATACTTTGGGTATTTTATGATATTTTAATACAAGGACCAGGTATGTCTATTCCTATATGAGTGTAGCTACTAAGCTGGGCACAGCTGGGCACAATTTAACCCATAAGGGTTAAATTTCAGATTTAGAAATTACCGTTTCTTATAATTTACTAAATAAAATCGATTAGTATTGTTCTATTGGAAGAGGGCTTTTTGGCCCACCTGTGAAAATGATATTAGCTACATCCATGCATGCATGGCCAAATACCATTAATGTTTGTGAGAGATAAAATAACAAAATATTGTATTGTAGGAATACTTGAATATTTTTTGAAAAGTACAGCCGAGTATGGTCCCGTTGTTCGATTACCACAAGTTGGACAATTAACTGTTGCTGTCAGCGATGTGGAAGATATCGAAGTATTCATTTATTTCAAGGCATAGATGTCAATAGGGAATCTTGATCTCCATGTAAATTTTAAAATATTGTGCTCACGGTTTTCGGTTTTAGCTTTACTATCAATCCAATGATTTCAAATCACATGATGTCACCTTGAAAAATTAAAAAATCCGCTCATTTTCGAACAAAGTCGTTATTTAACTTCATTAAAACGCAATAAATCCTTAGAATGCAAGAACACTGATTAACCCTTAGATAGACTGTAGAGGTCCACAAGGTCACACAAGGTCCATTGTGATCCCTAAGGATGTGAGTGGAGTGGAAGGAATTTTTGTGTATAGTCTAGGAATTGGTAGGATATGCGGCTACAGCCGACTATGATAAGAAAGGAAACTGCAGAAAACCTTCTCAAGCATAGCCGGTTACTTCGTTTTTGTCCATACGCCGACAGTTTAGTCAATTAACCACCGTTTTTTTTTTCTTAATACTTGACAAACTGCCGATGTCGGGATTCGAATCCATAACCTCCCAGTTTCCAAGTAGGCATACTGCGCAGACGTAACGCCTTAGTCCGCTCGGCCACTTGGACTGGTGTTATCTAGTTGGAATCGATCAGCGTTATAGTTTGGAAATCGCGAGAAATTTAAATAACGAAACTATAGAAAACCTTAAGCCTGTGCAGCATACTATATAAGATACTACTTGGTGATCTAGGTTTAATTTAGACATCTGTAATGTAACGTGGCCGCAATGACATAATACTGAAAATTTTTAAGGTTATACTAAAGGATACGGAAATTACAAACAAACCACCTCTCATGAGAAAACTGATCAAACCATGGCTGGGAGATGGATTACTATTTAGTGTCGGTAATGAAATGAAAAAAAAAAAAGAATACTTAAGTCAATCCATTGAAAATCGACTTTCTAGCTAAAATGTTATTTGGATACCTGAACGGCCATTTTGTATAGATGTTTTTCAGCTATACAAAGGTTTGCGATAAATGCTCTTTATTTCCAAATATGTTGATTTGAAACTCAAAAGATAATTGTGGATTTGAAATGGATTGATCTTCTTTCACGCGGAATATAATACTGGTGTTATTGTTTAGGATCATATTGGAAACAACAAAGGAAACTATTAACACCAGCCTTTCATTTTACGGTATTAGAGAAATTTTTTGAAGTTTTTAATGAACAAAGTGAGATTTTAATTAACGTGTTAAAAGAGAAAGCAGATGGCAAATCAAATTTAGACATTTTACCATTCATGCAAGCATTTGCGTTAGATGTTATTTGTGGTAAATATATTTTGGCCAGAAAATAGTGAATGTCAGAAATGATTTTGGATAATCTATGCGTATAATGGACCACTTATACAAAATGGATCACTTATACAAAATTTTCGATTGTAAATTGGAAGTCTTCGATATGTCATTCCAAAAGATATCCAAAAATATTTTTGACAGCCAATATTTTGTGAAACTGTGGCCTGTAAATATTTCGAAATGTATATTTCAAAATCGATTTTTTTTCTTTATTGCAGAAACAGCTATGGGGATTAAAACACATTCACAAACGAAATTAGTTCAAACGGAATATGTTGAAGCTGTATATGAGTAAATTTTTTTGTTTACGATTTTGTGCTCCCTGTGCTGTAATGTATCCAGATAAACCTTAAGATATTTTTGTAGCTTCTTTAAAATATATTCCATTATACGGCATGCATTTATTTAGTCTTAGCATTGTGAAGACTTTCAAGAATGGAAGAGTTCATATTATATATATACGGCATTGCCGTATATACGACTATATACGGCAATTAAACGATTTTCACTCTCTCCTGAAGGATGTCGTATCTAAGAAATGGATAAATGCAGTAGGCTACTGAGTACAACACCTAAATAATTCCATGCTCGTTCGTAAAAATTAATCTTTAACATTATAATTGCGCCTAAGAGACAAGGTGGCCTTGCCAGAACAGTTTTTCTTTCCCTCTAAGAGAGGAAAAAGCTTTTGGAATGAATATGTTGCTGGCTAAGAAGGTTGTGATTAAAATATGAGACCTTTGGTGTCTAGCAAAAAATTCCTTTACGGGTATATTTCCCTAGCAGCAATATCTTTTTCGCTATTATTGCCATATGTATTATAATAATAAGAGCAAGTGACGCTTATCCAACGGGCGGGCATGTGGCCTCCCAAAAGTTTCAAACTATCGGCAGATAATGGGTCAAACACATCTAAGAGCTCCCGGCGTATCTTCGAATCGATATCTTTTTCCATCCAGCCAATCTACTGATACTTCAAATATTATCTGTACCCGCAACAAAATGGATGTATCTTTATTTCGCTACTTGAGTATCTGTGTGCATTATTTTATAGTTTAGTTTTACAGCATCGGATTAGCAGCTCAATCTTGATAATATTTTGTTGTTTCAGAATGCAGAAAATATTTGTAGAACGACTGCATAAACCTCTGGAGCAAATCGATTTTATATTTCCTTTTACAAAAAATGGACGAAATCAACGGAAAATAATAAAAATATTGAAGAAAAAAACTGAAGAAGTAATTTGCATCAATCATCTCGTTTTATTTACAATAATTTATCCATGAATTTTTCTAGATAATACGCCAGCGAAGAGAATACTTAGCTAGTAATTCTATTTCGAATCCGTCGGATAGCAACGCTATGGAATCTCTTGGGACTAAAAAACGTTTAGCTTTCTTGGATTTGTTACTTCAATCCAAGAATCCTGATGGCTTATCTTTAACGAATGAACAAATTAGTGATGAAGTAGCGAGTTTTACTTTTGCTGTATGTTTTCGGATTTTATTTTTATTGTACAAAATTTAATTTGTCAAAATTGGTTTGTACATTCTAGGGTCATGATACAACATCAAGGCAATTATCATTCTTTTATTACATTTTGTCTAAATACCCGAATATTCAGGTAAAGCGTACACCTAACGGCGTATATCCGCGGTCTTTTACAACAGTTTTCATCGAATCGATCTAGTTTTTTGGGCCAATTGTTCATTTTAGGAGTCAGTTTGTCAAAGAGTGAGACGAATTCTCATAATATTAATAATAATAATCTAGCCCTAAATTTAGACCATTTGTTGGGCAAAGGCCACCCCCGAATAAGACACGTGAGCTTCCATTTTGAGCCTTTTGCGTCCATTGTGCACCTGCATATTTAACTAATTCGCGATAATTCATCAAGTTCCAAGTAAGTATACTGCGCAGACATAACGCCTTAAACAGCTCGGCCACTTGGACTGGTGCCGTCATGGAAGTCGAATCTCTGTGGTTGCATAATTTTTATCAAATTTTCTATCTTTAAAATATGGAAAGTATGAACAGATGTGTAATTTGAATCCCTAAATGGACCTTAAACATTTGTAGTTAACTATATGTCCCGAGCTACAATTCCCAAACTACTTGTACGATGGATAAAACTGTTGGAAAAGAATCCAGACTGATTTAAATAATACGGAAAAATTACGAAATAATTAATAAATATTCAAAAAAATTTAGGAAGAACTTTATAAAGAACAATGTACAATTATTATGGGGGAAGATCGTGAACCAACATTAAAAGAAGTTCAAGAAATGCAATACCTAGAACGAACAATTAAAGAAGCACAACGTTATTGTACCATTGTACCATTTTTTACTCGTCATTTGAAGAAAAATATTACACTAAAAACAAGTATTTCGAACGAAAATTGAACTGCGAATTTAATACCGAAAAAAATTTGTCACAAAAATTTCATTTTCATTTTTTTCAGATGGTTATGTTGTTCCAAAAGGTACTATAATCATTGTATTTACAGTGCCGTTACATACAAATCCAAATATCTATCCAAATCCAGACCGATTTGACCCAGATCGATTTTTACCAGAAAATGTACGGCAAAGAAATCCATTCGCTTTTGTACCATTTGGTGCTGGTCCCAGAAATTGTATAGGTATTTAGCTGCGCTTTGATCCTATAGACATATAAGAAATTGAATTTGTTTAAAATTTTAGGACAAAAATTTGCTATGCTTGAAATGAAAACGACCACCAGTAAAATCATAAGAAATTTTAAAATTTTACCAGCATATGAAGAGGATGGTACACCATATGAGCCAAATGTTACAGCACACATCGTATTGACTGCTTTAAATGGAATTAAAGTACGTCTCGTTCCTCGAAAAGAAGATAATTATTATAAACAAAAACTAAAAAATGATTACAATTGTATTCATCATTTATGAGAAGGTTTTCCTCGCGGCTTTTCCCTTCAAAATTTCCTACTAATATTCCTTCTTTTATTTCCATTAAATATATATAAGTGAAAATAACAACTAACTGAGTTAATTGCTTTAATACCCGGTATATACTGCGTTTATGAAAAGGAGTATCACACTACAGGAGTATATATTTTTTAAGGATGGCGCTAAAATTAAAAATTATGAATTGAGAAGGGAAAGTTTCGATATGTGTTGGTCGGTCGTTAAAATGAACCGGATTTTCGACTGTTTGGGTCAAAATTACCCTAGAAAATGATTATTATTAAAATCGAGAAAAAAAAATTTCTTAAAAAATCACAAAAATTTGATGCCTCCGATTTTGATAAAAACTTCGTTATAAGCTAATTTGGACCTAGCGAAAACGATGGCGTTGGTTAAAATATAATACGATTAACGGTTTTCAAGATATCAGACTCATAGTGCTAATTTCCAAAACTGAATGAATTTAGAAGGGAAAATTTTGAAGTTTGTTGGTCGGACGATAAAATGAACCGGATTTTCGTACTGTTTGGGTCAAAATTACCCTAGAAAACGATTATTATTAAAATCGAGACCAAAAATTTTCTTCACTTTTTTCGCATTTTTCTAAGGGGTACCCCTTAAAAAAATCACAAAAATTGGAGAAAAATTTCATGTATCCGATTTTGATAAAAACTTCGTTTTAAGCTAATTTGGACCTAGCGAAAACGATGGTGTTGGTTAAAATACGATGTGATTAACGGTTTTCAAGATATCAGACTCAAAGTGCTAATTTTCAAAACTGTATGAATTTAGAAGGGAAAATTTTGAAGTTTGTTGGTCGGACGTTAAAATGAACCGGATTTTCGTACTGTTTGGGTTAAAATTACCCTAGAAAATGATTATTATTAAAATCGAGACCAAAAATTTTCTTCACTTTTTTCGCATTTTTTCGAAGGGGTACCCCTTAAAAAAATCACAAAAATTGGAGAAAAATTTCATGTCTCCGATTTTGATAAAAACTTCGTTTTAAGCTAATTTGGACCTAGCGAAAACGATGGTGTTGGTTAAAATACGATGTGATTAACGGTTTTCAAGATATCAGGCTCAAAGTGCTAATTTTCAAAACTGTATGAATTTAGAAGGGAAAATTTTGAAGTTTGTTGGTCGGACGTTAAAATGAACCGGATTTTCGTACTGTTTGGGTCAAAATCACCCTAGAAAATGATTATTATTAAAATCGAGACCAAAAATTTTCTTCACTTTTTTCGCATTTTTTCTAAGGGGTACCCCTTAAAAAAATCACAAAAATTGGAGAAAAATTTCGTGTCTCCGATTTCGATAAAAACTTCGTTTTAAGCTAATTTTGACCTAGCGAAAACGATGGTGTTGGTTAAAATACGATGTGATTAACGGTTTTCAAGAAAGGTCTTCCAGGTCTCGGGTGGCATTATGGCTTTAAAGCTTGTCATCCGCTAATCCAAATAATAATAATAATAATCAAAGAGCCAAGACTTTTTGGAAGTTTTTCAGAGACTTAGACTTTTACGTAAAAGTTTCAATTAATTATAACTGAAAGTTGCCTATTAACATTTTTCTTAATAGAGGAGAAATTTCAGATAGTTTGCCAATAAATCGTTTCTGCAATTCTCGTTATCCTTTATAAGGTCCGATTCTATGGTTAGAATAATCAACGCGTCCAACAGTTCTTGCCCCAATAGAGAATGAAGCATCGTCTTAATGCGCTTCAACATGGAAAATTGTCCCTCGCGAGTTACTTGCGTCGACGAGATAGTGAGGATTACACAGTAAGCGGCCTATAAGTTGGAGTACTTAATTATGTGCTTGTTATATTGATATAAAAGTTTCCATGCACATGGTAGGCCACTTTGGCAGATATCCGAATCTCTGCGAGACAAACAAATAGCGTTCTTTGCTGTTTGATCTAAACCATCTTCGCCGATTTCTTTCAGTTCTTCTGCCTTCTCCGTGTAGGAACAATTTTGCGTGGGGGTAGTAAGGCTGGGAGGCACACACAGATAAGGGCCTAGGTGGCAAATACCACCTTGACTCTAAGGCCAATCCGACACTGTACGAATGTGATTGCTTATAAAAATATTTTAATTATTTAGCAGATTGAATCAATTTTGTGAGGTTTATGGTTTTTATGGTGTTTTTACTTTAGATATAAAATTTATATTCAATTAATTTTTGCAGAGAAGCCATTATTTGTTTTATTATAACACAAAGATTATGTTATTTTTTTTATTTCAAAAATAAATATTGTGTGATGATTTATTAATAAATTTTATTTAAATAGTAATATTTATATTTTATACATAAATTAAAAGTAAGTGCTTTATATTCAAATTAATTATCAAAATTAACAACTTAAATTTAATTCGCTGTTAATCATCAAATATTTTCCATAAACCAATAAAACTTCGTGGATATAAAAAATATTATTTAAAAAAATTTGATTTTGTAATATTAGTCAACACATTTTGCATAAAAATTCAACCATTTTACTCATGGAGACTTGAATCCAGAAATTGCTGCCTTGAAAACAGGGTTAAAGCTAAATTCATTCAAAAAATTGCAGGTCCCTTTGCCGAATAATTAATTATACTTAATGAATAAGCAATGAAGGTATGGTTCACTTCTTTCGACAGTGAAAATAAAAATAAAAAACCAATCTGGGTTGGATTTACTGATTTCACAAACAAATTAATTTCATTAAGTTTTTGGATCACTTTCAGAACGGTTTCAATTACGGATTTTTTTATTTGAATTATGATTGACATAGTAATTGGCACAATAGTTGCCATATTTATGGCACTATATGTATATTATGAAGTTCCTATAAGAAGGGCTAAGAAAATGTCTGGTTACATACCCGGTCCAGAAGGTTTGCCAATTGTTGGCGTCTCTTTTGATGCTCGAAAAGAAAAAACAGGTAAAGGTCAACTAATACTCGGATTTAATTTTGATTCATCTCTTTATAGTTTACTTTGTCATTTTACAGGCTTGCTCGGATATTTGCAGAAAGCCCAACAGAAATATGGCGAAATATTTGCAATACCCTCAATAACACACATAGCAATTGTTATAACCAATACAGAAGATACAGAGGTAATCATTTTGTCACTATGGCTGGCACTCTTATGGGCTGAGATTTGCACAGCTCAGAATTTACAGTGATTACCTGACTATGGAAATTGATGTGTTTAAGGGCCAACGCACACCAAAAACTGCTTTAAACAGTGTTAGTTAAAAACAGTGTTACGCTGACTAACACAGTTTAAAGCAGTTTTGCTCTTTTGGTGTGCGTTGGCCCTAACAGTCAATATATGATGTACATCTGTTCGTTTGAAGCATCTAAGCTACTTATCATATATTGACAAATGAGATTTCATTAGCTTCGTCTTAGAGTTCCGAATGTCATACGCTATGTGACGTCATATTAAATCCAACATGGCGGATATGATTAGCATAATACTCTAAGCAACAACAAAAATTTCACAGATTCTTAATATTATACTAAAAAGTCTTCAATAAAAAAGTTTAAAAAAACTAAAACTCGACTACGAAAAAAATACAAAACATGTTTGAAGAGCTTTGTAAATATTTGTCGTAATCGAATGCCCGACTGCGCTGCTCATAAGCAAAACTGTAACAATTTCCAGCATTCGACTACTCGAAATATTTACAAGGCCTTTCAAACTTGTTTGGTGCTTTTTTTGTAGTCGGTTTTTAGTTTTTTAAACTTTTTTTTTTGTTAACCTATTAGCGAATTTCCTCCACAGAAAATGCAGCTATTGTTTTTGTACCAAGGTTGGAACTTCGTAAAAAATTCTTCAAATGTCCATCGATCCTACCTATTAGATGTTAAAAATCACTATCGCTAAAATTTGTATATATATATATATACATATATATATATGTACACATATATATATATATATATATATATATATATATATATATATATATATATATATATATATATATATGTAAGTTCTAGCGGTCACAGTTTTATTCTGATTGGAATGAAATTTGGTGTTTGAGATGCTTTTGGTATTCAAAAGGATTTGTTTTTTTTAGATTCTTTTGAAAAATAATGATTTATTGGGTAAACCATCCGAAATAACTAGACTTTTTAAACCTTTTCTTGGAAATGGTTTACTCTTTAGCCCAGGTAATGGCGTGTAGATAAATTGATAGTCAAAAATTTTCTTAAATAATATTTATTCGTAGTATCTTACTGGAAACATCAAAGAAAATTACTAACACCGACGTTTCATTTGAATATATTAGAAACTTGTTTCCAAATTTTTAATGAACAAGGCGACATTTTAACAAACATTTTAAAAGAAAAAGCAGATGGCAAAACAAATTTTGATATTTTTCCATGCATGCAAGCATACGCATTAGATGTATTTTGTGGTAAATATAATTTTCATGAACACTCAAGTAGTACCTCCGATTAAGTCTTCTAACAGAAGCAGGAGGGGAAATCAGAAAAATATAATTCAATTTTATTGCAGAAACTTCACTGGGTACAAAAGTTCATGCGCAAACAAGTCCCTCAAACGAATTTGTATTTGCTGTAAAAGTGTAAATTAAATGTCAACACATTTTTTTTTTTTTAAATCTTTCAAGATATTTATATATGTTTTAGCATACAACAAATTGTTCACGAAAGACTAATGAATGTTATTCAAGGCATCGATTTCTTATTCCTTTTCACCGAAAATCGTCAAACTCAAGGAAAAGTAGTAAAGACTTTAAACGAAACAACTGATAAGGTAATTTATGGAAGCCTTAAAACACTCCACAAATTTTAATAGTTAATTAATCTTTTTAGATAATTCAAAAACGTCGAAATGATTTAATCAAGACATCTGAAAATAAATCCACAGACAATGAAGAAGACTCTGTTGGTACAAAGAAACGTTTAGCATTCTTAGATTTAATGCTACAAGCTCGAAATATAGATGGTACACCTTTAACGAATCAACAAATCAGCGATGAAGTAAAAAATTTCATACTTGCTGTATGTTCGCAAATTTTATGTATTTTAAGTTCTTATGATTTATGTTGCACCAAATATGCCGCCATATAACTTACCATAAAACAGAATATTTTTTAATTTATAGGGCCTTGATACAACGGCTACCCAATTGGCTTTTTTATTTTACTTATTATCTAAAAATCCACAAATTCAGGTAAAATATTAACCCAAAACTTATTGGAAATTACAAATAATTGTAAATTAAAATATTTAGGAGGAAATTTATAAAGAACAATGTGATATTTTAATGAGCGATAAACGTGATCCAACGTTCCAAGAGATACAAGAAATGCATTATTTAGAACGAACAATTAAGGAAGCGCAACGTTTACTACCCAGTGTTCCATTGATCAGTCGTCAAGTCACTAAGGATTTACAACTAACAAGTGAATTTGCATTTGACAGTACAAATTGGAAGTCGGATTTTAAAAAAAAAATATTTTTTTTTCTAGATAATTATGTTGCCCCGATTGGGTCTACATTAAGTGTATTCATATACGGTTTACATAGAAATCCAAATATCTATCCAAATCCTGAAAAATTTGATCCAGATCGTTTTCTGCCAGAAAATGTACGAGAAAGAAATCCATTTTCATTTGTTCCATTTAGTGCAGGTCCTAGGAATTGTATAGGTATGTCTACAATATTAATATTTACAGCGTCGGACTGGGTCTACGGGACCCGGATGGCATTATGACCAAGGATTGAGGTAGATACCATTAGGTAAGGCAAGAAACCCTATGTTAATAATAATCAAACAGGCAAGAGTTTTAAAATATGTTTTTTTTAAATAGTTTTTTTGTAAACTAGCGTCTATTTATTTCCATTGTTAGTATGGTTGCCTTTCGGTTATATTATACCAACGGAAGCGACTAGCGTTTACTATATTTGACATTTAAGTATTATGTCTGAACATTGATACTATTTTTTGACATCAAATACATGATATGAAAAATCAGACACATCTAGGGATGGGGATCGAACCCACGACCTCTGGCATTCTAGACCAATGCTCTACCAGCTACCTTAGATGTTATGGTAGTGCTATGCAAATGATCTTTCATGGCATCATTTTTTTGATGCCATTTTATTATTAATTTTTTGTTTATTTACGAATCACTTTTTTTTTTTTAAATTATTTTTTGTAAACTCTGCGTCTATTTAAAATTATTAGATTCGAAGACGTACACTTTTATATGTAAAAAGTTACAATTATTATTTATACCCGTATCTATTGACAATCATCATTTTATTAAAACCCCGTTTCTATGGCCAATCCGACACTGATTATTTATACAAAACATAATAAATTATGATTCAATATTCGTATCCATAATATGTAATAATACTCAATTCGTAGGAATTAGGATTAGGAAAAGTGAATTAATTAATTTAAATAAATTGAACGTTTCGTCATTTATTTATGACTTCCTCAGCAACTTATTTATGTAATTTAAATGTCTAACATAAACCAACTATGGAGAACGACTTTAATAGTTACATTTGATGCCATAATCATTATTGTAACTCAATAACTTAATTTTGATTTGAATTTAAAGTGGTTTAGTTTAAATTTACTTTAAATTCAAATCAAAATTAAGTTATTGAGTTACAATAATGATTATGGCATCAAATGTAACTATTAAAGTCGTTCTCCATAGTTGGTTTATGTTAGACATTTAAATTACATAAATAAGTTGCTGAGGAAGTCATAGATAAATGACGAAACGTTCAATTTATTTAAATTAATTAATTCACTTTTCCTAATCCTAATTTCTACGAATTGAGTATTATAATAAATTATATTTTATAATTTCAGGTCACAAATTTGCGATGCTTGAAATGAAAACAACTGCTAGTAAAATAATCAGAAGTTTTAAAATATTACGAGCATATGAAGCTGATGGTACACCGTATGAACCAGAACTTAGAGGATATATTATATTGACCGCTTTAAATGGTATTCAAGTACGTCTTGTTCCTCGAAAATAGCACATATTATGTATTATAAATAAAAATTTAAAAAACAACAAGTGAAAATAACAACTAACTGAGTTAATTGCTTAAATACCCGGTATATTCTGAATTTATGTAAAAAAGTTTATAACAAAAGTTGTTTATTTAAAAAAAAAACGAACATTTTTTGTTTTTACATTATTGTTCTATCTTTTATGGTTTCAAAGATGGGCAGTTTTGCCCATTTTGCCCAGACATGGTCCGATTTTGCCCATTCACGAACTTGACCTTCCTTTTTTGCTCTAGAACACAAATGCAAAATTTCAGCTCGTTATCTCTATCGTGTTCACAGACGGACATGCGCAAACGGCCGAAATAGGCAATTTTATGAACACCTATGCAAAACATTCATGCCTGCGATTAATATTTTCAAGCGTTACAAAGTCCGGACTAAACTTAATAAACCTTGTATATTTACATATACCGGGTATAATAATTGTATTATATTGTATTATTATTTATGAGAAGCTGTTTATCGCAGCTTTTCCGTTGAAAATTTTCTTATTAATGTTCGCTCTCATATTTCTTCTAAGTATCTGCTTTTTGCCGAGTGTTTGTGGTCGAAATAGTTAATATCAATTCGGCCTCTGTTAGGTACCCAAATCGTCACGACTCATATGTCTTTTATTGGCGTCTAAAGTATAGGTGCATCGTTAATTTTGTTTAAAACTTGACGAATTTGTAAAAAATAAAATAGTAAACCCAAATATACCAGATAATTTGGTACTCCTAGGCAAAAAAATAGCACTTAAGGATGTTCCAGCATACCACCACTTTTCGACAGATTTTGCTCATTTTTTTCACATGCTAAAAATAATTTTTTCTAATAAATCCCGAAGTTTCAGAATTTTTGACCATTTAGAATGCGAGATAATTAATATCAAAGTTATCATTCTCTCTCACTCTCTCTCATTAGAAGCGTGTAAAACTTTATGCCCGCCCAACTATTATCTGTTGTATTAGAAAAAATACTCGACAGAATTTAAAAAAAAAAATAGGATAGTAAAGATAAATGTTTATTATAGAAATTTAAAACAAAAATCGTGTGAAAAATGAGTAATCAGTATTTCACGTCTTTGTTCATCTTATTGTAGAGTTTGAAAATCTGCCCGAAACAAAACCAAATTCGGATCTAGAGCACGGTAGTGCGAAAGGCTTTAAGGGACACATTTGGCCTTCTCAATTACAGTGCTATTATTTATCGAAAAATTTGAAATTAAAAGGTCTATTAGTAATCGATATAAAATAACAGCAGAAATTTACTACTCACTTCTCGCTTGTGACATGTTCTATTGTGATAGGTATACATACTTATCAAAACAAAGCAGTTAGTTATAGTCTTATTGTAAGTATATATAATGAGTGTATGCAGAAAACCTTCTCAAACATAGCCGGTTACTTCGATCTTGTCCATACGCCGAGAGTTTAGGCAATTAACCGCCCTTTTTTTTTGCTTAATAATTGACAAACTGCCGATATCGGGATTCGAACCCATAACCTTCCAGTTTCCAAGTAGGCATACTGCGCAGACATAATTAGGCCGCTCGACCACTTGTACTGGTATAATGCAGTCCATTCTAGTTACGGTCGGCCTGCGTTCAGGTAGATGACCTTGACATTTTGGTTGAAAAGTGTAAAAGTAAGACTGCCAACTTTTAAATAGCTCGAATAATACCGTTTCAAGACTTTTAAGTTAATATTTTGGATAAAGCCTTTTGATATAGCAAGCCAGGCTTTTGAGCAAATATGAAGGTTCCGCAACTGGAGCCCCCAGGCTGGCTGGGTCCTTAGGCCGGGGCCTTGTAAGCCTAGGCGGAAATCCGACGTTGGGTAATAATACACAATCTGAGTTGTGAAAACTGTGATCGCCTATAAAAATATTTTAATTATTTAGCAAAATCAATCAATTTTGTAAGGTTTATGGCTTTTATGGTGTTTTAACTTTAGATATAAAATTTATATTCAATGAATTGTTACAGCGAGTCAGTTTTTAACCATTATTTGATTTTTGAATCAACACAAAGATTGTTTTTTTATTTTAATAATAAAATTTTTTGTGATATTTATTAAGATTATTAATTAAATATTAATATTTATAGTTTGTTTGTATATATTAATTTAAAGTGTTAAAATTAAAATTAATTACAAAAATTAATAAGTACCTAATGTTAATTTGATCAGAAAATCTTAACCACAAATTAACTGTTTTTCCTTCAGAACGGATTTGGATGCAATTTTGAAAAGAGATTGGTTTTTTTCACAAGATTTTTTCTGAAACAATGTGAATTTTTTTTGAACTATTGGACTAAAGTTACAGATTAAAATTGATTCGTAAAAATCTTGGCAAACTTCTTTTTTTGAAAGTTTTTTATTTTTATTTAACTAATTTTCTAGTGTTTTCTATTGCCTCTGGATTTAGTCTATACAAATTTTTATAAAGATGATTGTAATAATCTTTGGTCCAATAGTTGTCATATTTGTAGCACTTTATTTATATTTTGAAATACCCATACAAAGGGCCATAAAACGGTCTGGTTACATACCCGGACCAGTTGGTCTACCAATTGTTGGCGCATTATTCAATAATCAAAATAAAAAAATAGGTATATCAATCCATCTACGAAACAAGTGATTAAAACTTTTTCATACATCTCTTATTTTGTCGTTTGATAGAAACACTCGGATATTTGTGGAACAACCAACAGAAATATGGTCATATTTTTGCAGCACCCGTAATAGCACACATATCAATTGTTATAACTAATGCCGAAGATATAGAGGTAGTCATTTTTTCACCATGGTTGCTTTCCATGCACGTGCGACTAACATCCCATTAAGAGCATGAAAGTATACGCTCTTGACCAAACGAATTTTCCTCATGAATGTACAATCATAGTTCCATGCGTGCGTTGGTACTTTAACGTTTTTTAGGTTGTTTAATATTTTTAATTTTTATTGAAAGCGTCAATTTATATCCACTGTTAGTATGGTACCCTTTCGATTATATTATACCAACGGAAGTGACTAGCTTTTACTTAATTTGACATTTAAGTAATGCCTGAACATTGATAACATTCGTTAACAGAAAATGCACTGATATGAAAAATCATCAAAATCTAGGGATGGCGATCGAACCCACAACCTCTGGCTTTCAAGCCTTGATCGGAAATATCAAAGATCGTAGGTTCGATCCCCATCCCTAGATGTGTATGATTTTTCATATCAAGTATTTGATGACAAGGAATATTCTTTAGGTTCTTTTGAAAAGTAATGAAAATTTGGATAAACCACAAAGAACGACAACGATTTTAAAATCTTGTCTCGGAAATGGTTTAATCGTAAGTGAAGGTAATAACGTGTAACGTTAAACTTTAATTTTCGTAAAATCATATTTTGTTTATTCTTAGGATCGTATTGGAAACAACAGAGAAAATTAATAACACCGACGTTTCATTTCAATATATTAGAAACATTTTTTGAAATTTTTCATAAACAAGGTGGCATTTTAATAAACATTTTAAAAGAAAAAGCAGATGGAAAAACCAATTTAGATATTTTGCCATTCCTGCAATCTTTTACGTTAGATGTTATTTGTGGTAAATATGATTTTAATTCAAAGTAACTTCCAAACTTTCTTCGAACCTAGCACAGTCTTTAAGAATCGAAATGGAGATAAGTACTGCGGTGATTGAAGGTCTATACACAGCCAAGGACCTTCGATAATCGTGTTCAGCAGATCAAAATAAATGGAAAAAACTGTGCCGCAGACTTGGAGCTTAAGTATTCCAGAGTTTTCTCCATTTCTGTACAAGCAAAGTACAAAACCTGCAGTTGACCTCATTTCCCAAGCCTAGCTTCCTGTCCCGCAAGAAATTTAATCTAAAGCCACAGTCTATTTTTGCTCAGGCCAATGCAGGTTTTTTATCTTTTGCAGTTATCGACCCCGAGAAGCTGGGGCCTGCCTGACCCCAAGACGGTTTTACCAAAGTGTAGTCCTGTTGGTGTTTTCTTCCTTTCAGATAAAAGTGATCACTCAGTCCGCAGAATGACTCTGTAAGCTTAGATGCTCAGAAGTAAATTTTTTTAAGACTGGCAGACTTCCGTAGTTTACTAAAGACTTGTCAGTCAATAAGACTTTAAACTAAAATAGTTAATTTTTTATATTGTTACACCAACTGCCTTAATGCCACTATCAAAAACACCTTTGAAGTAGAGTCTATTATTCTTAGATATTAAGAAGTTTAGGCGAAGATAGCTTAACTCATTTCGAACGATTATTTCTTTGAACTTTTATTTGATTGTAGAAACGGCTATGGGTACGAAAATTGATGCGCAAATAAGTCCTAGAAATGAATATGTACTAGCTGTACAAGAGATGGGAAGAATTGATAACGAAAGAAACTTTAGTTTTATTCAACAAATGGACTTCTTATTCCCATTCACTAAAAATGGACGCATGCAAAAGAAAATACAAAAAATTCTAAACGGAACTACAGATGAAGTAATTCATAATAGCCTTAAAATATTCCACAAATAGTTTAATAGTTTTGTAATCTTTAAAGTTAATTCGAAAACGTCGGAGTGAATTAATTAAGATATCTGAAAATAAATCCAAAGACAATGAAGAAGACTCTGTTGGTACAAAGAAGCGTTTAGGATTTTTGGATTTGATTCTACAAGCACGAAATGTGGATGGTACACCTTTAACGAATCAACAAATTAGTGATGAAGTATCACATTTCATGTTTGCTGTATGTTTTCAAAATCTAGAGTTAGTTCCTTCCTGTTACAATGCATAAGCGACAAATTATTATTATACCGTGTGTGTTGGAAAGCATTTCCAATAGAGAATCAATGTTCAATATTATTTATTACTGGCTGGCCGTGTGGTTACTGTATGAAGTCAGTCAGTATACATGTAATGAGAGTCATCTGGATAGTATATAAGTATACTGCATGGGTATGGTTGTTTGTTTGTCATTTAAGAGTGGGGCGTGTTTTGTGATGCACATACTAAAGTTAAGAATTCAATGAACATATTTAACCCACTCTCATTTCATGTGTACTGACTGACTTCATACAGTAACCACATGGACAGCCAGTAATAAATAATATTTAACATTGATTCTCTATTGGAAATGCTTTCCAACACACACGGTATATCAATGACAATCACGGCAAATTCACATAAAGGTGCTGTTCAGACCAACTGAGTCCTTAGTAAACTAAGTAAGGTCAGTGGGTGTGTTAGTTTTGGGCAATTACAGGCTTCCAGCTGCCATGCTGATTACTAAATTCAGAATAAAATCCTAAAATCTAAGCAAAATGACGTCTCAATCTAAGTTACATAGTATCTAAGTCCTAATTTTACTAAGAACTTTTTTGTTCTGAACACGACCATTCAGCGACCATTCGACAAAAAAGCATAGTGGCATAATGGCAATAAAATTATTCTGTCTACAATAGATTTTATTCATTGACCGGTAGAAGATGGTTGTTTTTCGTCACTGCTTTGGCAGAGTACGTTTTTTTTTTTTTGGGAGAGTTTTTTTTTAACGTTTTTCCTTCTTTGCCATCTTGTGAACTTGGAAAAAAAACGAATATATATCAAATTTTTGTTTACAATAGACTAAAATATTTTCTAATTTGTAGGGCCA
The DNA here is from genome assembly GCA_963920215.1 of Nineta flava. Lineage (NCBI taxonomy): Eukaryota > Metazoa > Arthropoda > Insecta > Neuroptera > Chrysopidae > Nineta > Nineta flava. The sequence continues at coordinate 81,710,618 of OY986044.1, forward strand.
TGATACAACATCTGCCCAATTAGCTTTCATATTTTATCTACTATCTAAAAATCCACAAGTTCAGGTAAAACATTTATCAAATTTTTTTTTAAATTACAAATAATTGTCAATTAAAATATTTAGAAGGAAATTTATAAAGAACAATGTGATATTTTAATGGACGAAAAACGTGTGCCAACGTTCCAAGAGATACAAGAAATGCATTATTTAGAACGAACAATTAAGGAAGCACAACGTTTACTGCCCTGTATTCCAGTGTTTACTCGTCAAGTCACTAAGGATTTACAACTAAAAACAAGTATGTTAACGATTAGCGCTAAAAACCGGAAAGATTGATTTTTAATAATAATTTTTCTAGATAATTATGTTGCACCGAAAGGATCTATGTTAACTATATTCATATACGGTTTACACAGAAATCCAAATATCTATCCAAACCCTGAAAAATTTGATCCAGATCGTTTTCTACCAGAAAATGTACGAGCAAGAAATCCATTTGCCTTTGTTCCATTTAGTGCAGGTTCTAGGAATTGTATAGGTATGTCTGTCTACAATGGCATTATTTATAGGAAACATAATACATTATATTTTATATAATTTCAGGTCAGAGATTTGCTATGCTTGAATTGAAAACAACTACTAGTAAAGTAATTCAAAATTTCGAAATATTACCAGCATACGAATCGGATGGTACACCATATGAACCAGATCTTAGATCGAATATTGTATTGACAGCTGTGAATGGTGTTCAAATACGTCTGGTTCCACGAAATTAAAATAATTTACACATAATTTTTATAAAAATATAGTTTTTGAACGTTTGCTTGTCAAAACATGTTGTAAACCAATTTGACATTGTAAGGCCCATTACACAATGAAAAAAATAAGGTATAAGAGATAAGAAATAAGAAATAAGGAATAAGAAATAGCACAGCGACCAAAACACAATGGCCAATGGGCTACAAAATTTAACCAATCACAGCGGTTGAATGCCTGCTGCTGGTGTGTGCACAAATGTCAAAAACATAACCTAATTGTAAGCGCCATCCATTGATGCATTGATCCATTAATGTTTAAAAAAATTTCTTTACAGATATATTATTAATAATTTAATTTTACGGATATTTGGCAACTGGAGATCAGGTGTTCTCTGTGTCATTGACATATCGGATAGGAGAATCGACTGCGCATAACATTGCCAGCCAATCACAGGATTAACGGTTTTGCCATCTCCTGGATTCCGCTATTCTTTGTTCCATATTTCTTATCTTTTATACATTATTTTTTTCATTGTGTAATAACCTTTAGATATAATTATGGGTGTATTTGTTTGGGGTGCTTACACACTAAAACAAAAAACCTTAGCGATCACCCCTACAATATGAATATCCAATTGAACATTTTGGTTAGATAATTCCAAAAATGGACAACGAACGTTAACAGAACGCAACAGAAATATTATTAATATTTTTAAAAAAATTATAATTACTCATGATGAGCATTCTGGTCTTAAGATTGTCAAATATTAATTGGTTACATTTCGTAAATTTAAAAGTAGTAAATTTATTTTTCAAAGCAAAAAAGCAATGGTTTTCCAACTTTACTGCTTTTATCAAGTGAAAAATATTAGTACTGTTTTTTTACTCTTTATTACCTGTTTTGATTTTTGTCCAAATAATAATAGTAGAGGAAGAAAGTAAGTGAATATTTGAAAGAGAAATTTAATTTAACTATATTTAATTTAACTAATATTCATTTTATGATAATAACATAGTTTGTACACTTTGTAAACTTTAAATGTAAACTTTGATATATTTACATTATTCTAATCTCATTTTAGTCTACATAACTGCGTTTTACCTTTGACAAAAAAATACATAATAAAAACAGTAAAAAAAGCAGTAATTCATGTTTTACACAGTATAAAGGCAGTAAATCACATGTTACTGCTTTTCGATCTACAACAATTCAAGACAGATGATCTCTTATTTTTGGCATTTTGATTAATTGTGATCTAAAATCAAACTTAACTGGCTTTTCATGAAGTCATAGAAAATATTATTGGCCGTTCGACAATTATTATAGAAAATAATAAAATTATAATTTAGTAATATCAAAAACTTTGATTTCATTTTTGTCTGTGTTTACTTTTTACATTTTACTGCCTTTTACCTAAGTCCCGCAGTACAGCCTTTAACCAAAAGAAAAACAATCTTTCAGGTTTAGAGAATCACCGAAAATAAAACAAAAGTTCACTTTTTATTTCTATATGTATATATATATATATATATATATATATATATATATATATATATGTAGTGTGTTTTCAAAAGCATTTCTAATAGGGAATCAATGTTAAATAAATAAATAAAATATTTACTATAAAACCATACATCCATACACATACCTACTAACATATGTCATTTAAGAGTGGGGATTTAGTGACGCCCACTTAATTTCTAATATTATTAATCATTACATATGCACACACACACACCACTAACTACAGAGTATCCCCACTATTTTTATTTCTTTATGAAGCATTGTGGAGTTATATAGTAAATATTATTTAACATTGATTCTCTATTGGCAAAGAAGAAGAAAAAACAGCAAAAGAAGATGTTTGTACTTTTTTCTTATGATTTTGTCACTGATAGAGAACTTTGTATTCTACTAAAAAAACATGATGTAATCGAAATATATTCTGATGATATTTGATAATCGCTTGTATCAAATTAATAATTTGCGTGTATAAATGTTCTGTTCTGAGATCTGCTGGTATAAATTTAATAATTATTTAGCAGAGTACATTAGTGTTGTTCAACGTAGGATTATTTGTCTTTGTTGTTAACCTTGCATATTCACAATTTATTTGTTGTGGAGAGAGTCGTCCGTCATACGTCACTTTTATATATTTACGTTATTTATCTGATTTATATTGAATATACAAAAAGATTGTGTTGCGGTATTTCAATAATCAAATAGTTTGCGATGATATGTGTTAAAAATATTATTTAAATATTTATAGTTTGTATTTAAAAAGTAAGTGTTTTTATTATTAAACTATTTTTAGTATAATACTCAATTCGTTGGAATTAGGATTAGGAAAAGTGAATTAATTAATTTAAATAAATTGAACGTTTCGTCATTTATTTATGACTTCCTCAGCAACTTATTTATGTAATTTAAATGTCTAACATAAACCAACTATGGAGAACGACTTTAATAGTTACATTTGATGCCATAATCATTATTGTAACTCAATAACTTAATTTTGATTTGAATTTAAAGTATTTTTTTATTTATTCAATATTTGAATTAAACTTATTTGACGAAACGTTCAATTTATTTAAATTAATTAATTCACTTTTCCTAATCCTAATTCCTACGAATTGAGTATTATTACATATTATGGATACGAATATTGAATCACTATTTTTAGTATTTTTCGACAATAAAACTTTTAACTGAGAAATTAATTTATTTATAAAATCCGTAAATATTATTTAACAAATAAACAATTTAATGCTGACTTAATTCATGGACAGTTAATTACCATATTTTTATTGTAACAGAACGAACCGTGGTTACAGTTAATTTTTATACCCAGTATATAATATATAATACGTTATAATATTAAGTTTAGTTCCGACTTTGAAACGTTTGAAAATATTGATGATCATAGAAAAAAAATTTTGGTATTGGTGTTCATAAAATCACATTAATAGTCCATTTCCGCAAAGTTTTCTGTCCGTCCGTCTGTAAACACGATAACTCAAAAACGAAAAGAGATAGCAAGCTAAAATTTTATATGTGTGTTCTAGAGCTAAAGACTAAAATTGGATCATGTTTGGGTAAAATTGGCAAAACTATTTATCTTTGAAACCGTAAGAGATTTACAAACATAAATTTACAAACATAAAATGTTCCTTTTTTAAATATATTTGAAACTTTTTTTCATAAATTCAGTATATACTGGGTGTTTAAGCAATTAACTCAGTTAGTTTGTATTTTCACTTGTTTTTTAGTGTTCCGTACATTGAAAAACAGAGCTATTATGGAATCACGGATCATTTTCTCGGAGACTATTTCCCATAAGTGATTCAAATTTGGCATAGTTGTAATAATATGTAGCAATCCAAATACGGACAATTAGTTTGAACATTCATTCGGCTTTGTAGTTTAAGTTGAAACGGGTAAAAAAACAATATTATTATATGGGATGTCAATTAAAAGTTTTTTGAAGCACCATTTTAAGAATGTATGATTTTTTTTTGTGTATTCTGAATAAAATTACGTATAATGGTAATAAATTATAGATTGAATAATCTCAAAATCGAATAATTCCATTTTTATTACTTATAGTTTTTTTAATGCATTCGCGGATATTTATTTTTTGATACTTTCGTGATTAGATTATCATTATTTAGGTATTTCAAAAAACACTTCATTTTATTATTATTATTATCATTATTTATTTTAATTTGACTCGACAACTTATCTATTTACAACGTTTAACATCATACATTAGATTTATAAAAGTGTTCAACAAATTACTACCCTAACCTGTGCTTCCTTATGATTAATATTTCTGTAATAAAACTCGATATGTCCTTCTGCTTAAGCTTATCTTTACAGTTCATCATTTCAACTATATCTGCTTCACTTTCCAAAATACACTTATTTATAAATTAGTCATTGCTGAGTAGGTACTAAGTACCTAATACATACATTGCGTTTGAAAAATGATAGGCATAATTACTAATTTCATGAAACGAGTAATTAAATTAGCATCATCGTATTATGGATAGTCATGCTATTTATTTAATCATATATTTAAATAATTAGTTATGTTTGTATTTAATTACCTGTAACTTTCTAAAATCGCATTCGCCAGAATTTTTGATTGGTTTTTTGAAAACATATAGAACTATTTACATTTTGAGTCTTTATACATTTCTACAGCATATACCAGGAATTTAAACAATTAATTCAGTTAGTTGTTACTTTTAATAGTTTAGTTGTTGATTTTATACAAACAGACATAAAATATCTGTATATATATCTCATTTCATTTTTACAAATAAATGTATGATGTATTTGCTATACTTACCTGCACATTATAACATATACAGTGTTGCATTTTTGATATCTCAATAACTAGTTTTCAGGATTCACCCTGTATATTCAAAAAAAAAATAACTGTAGTATGAAATAAAACTACTATTTTATTTTATTAACTTTTTAACGTTATCTAAATTGCGATAAGAATGTAAACAAATATTTATATACTCAAGTAAGTTACTCAAACAAATTTCAAATTGCATAGTACTATGTGGACCACAAAAAATTATGTCATTTTTTTTTCTAGTTTATTTGTGCCTTATTTATTCGCCTTTCCGGAAAAAATTTTGAATAATAATTGTTATAATAAAAGTGACATCAACTTTTGTGGACCATAGTACATTATGGTCTAAGAGTTGGCTACATAAACCAAAAAGACCAAAAAAAAAAAAAAAGATCGAATGTAGTTCTGAAAATTGGTGTAGTATTAGATTTTGAAAATTGAAATTGAGACTATTATGTCTATTAAAATGTTGAAAGTCTAACACGGCCAAAAATAAACTATTCCAGTTATGCATATTTTAAAAACTTACGATTAAAAAATTTTACATAGTTTACTTTTAATTAGTTTTTCCAGTAATAACAAAAACATACAATGTTAATAACAATTGAAATTATTATAAATGTTTTAAGGTCAAACTACTTAATTCTTTAATTTTTTAAGTATTTTTTTATCGAATTTTTTTTTCTCTTTGCTTAAGTATTATTAGTTTGAAGCTGTTTGATCTGACTTCAAGGTTTTTCCTATCTTATTACATAATTATCAAAATATAAATATGTTTTGATTTATAAGGAGAAAGGTGTGTGCTAAAAATGACAAATCTATCTAAATTAAGGTGGTTGTCTTGCTAATGGGCATGATTATAGAATGATCCAAATTTTTGCACACTTATTAAGAGTTTCATTATACACTCACACTTAAAATTTTAAATCGATTGATCATCTCAAACTCGAGAAAAACTTAATTGAAGTTCGAATAATTAACATGGGGACCAATGGAGAGTACCCTAGATCTCTAAAATAGCTACATATTATTGGATTTGTCCTGTGTATTTTTAAAAAAAAAACGAGAATTATAACCGTCTCATTGTTTAGTTATAACAACGCAAAGTAAAGCATTTTATATATAAATATGCGTGTCGGCATGCTGAACAGATAAAACTTGACAACACTGTACGTCACTACACGTTGTACTATTCGAGTACATGTATGTAGTAAACAAACAGTATGTCAACTTGCAGATTGTAACTTATAAAAATGTTAGGTAGTATTTGTATATACGTATAGACAAGTATTGTATGTGTAACGTGTCTACCGGTTCAGTCTTGGACAAAAGTTAAGGCTTATTATGCTATACGTTCTTTCACTCTTACTATACGCATGCGCTCTACAACTTTTTAACAATATTGTATCACAACTATCTTAATGAAACTATTTTTTTATACATTGCAGTATTTTTACAGTTGATTTGGAATGTTTCGAATAAATGTTTTTGGAAATTCAACCAATGTTAATCACTTTTTTATATAGCGATAGTAAGTTGGACCTAAAACATAGGACGTTTGATTTATCCACATTCCTATATCGTAAGGGGATTACTTAAATCTCAAAGAGATCTGAACAAGTATTGGATGTTGCCTGTAAATAAAATCGTTTTATCACTTACTTTTTTAAATACATCTTCTTGTTCATATCATGATCCTCGTATGATCTAGGTTCCTCAGATAAAGGATCATTTCTTGATTGCTTAATTCATTAAAATCAACCTTACTTAGATTGCTCTGCTAATGTAATTAATTTTTACAGGTTCTTCTTCCAAAAATGATTGAAATAATAATTGGTTCGATAGTTGTCATATTTGTGGCACTTTATGCATATTTTGAAATACCTATAAAAAGGATTAAGCGATTAACAAGTAATATACCTGGCCCCAAAGGTCTTCCAATCGTTGGAATCTTATTCGATGTTAGAAAAGAAAAAGCAGGTATGTATCGATCAGACTTCGAAATGAATTATCAAACTTTTTTAAATAAACTAGTTTGCTTTTTTTTTGATAGGTGTATTCGGATATACGATTAAAAATCATCATAAATATGGACACATTTGTAGAATACCGGCAGTGGGACGGTTAGCAATTTCGATGATTAATCCAGAAGATATAGAGGTATTATTTTTATTCATTAGTCCTATGGTTCCTTAAAAATCACAAACCTACCATTGCATTAACATCACTTATGTAATTTTTTCATATATTATCTAAACAATGACAAAAATGTTTAAGGTTCTATTGAAAAATAACGAACTTCTGGATAAACCGCACACATCAACGAAGTTTTTCAGACCTTGGCTTGGAAATGGATTAATCTTTAGTACAGGTGATGCAATATGCATATAAATAATAAAAATACAATCGTCTACTTTCGCAAAATAATATTTTGTTTCTCTATAGGAACTTATTGGAAACAGCAAAGAAAATTAATAACACCAACGTTTCATTTTAATATATTAGAAAAGTTCTTCGAAGTTTTTAATGAACAGGGTGACATTTTAATAAACATTTTAAAAGAAAAAGCAGATGGAAAAACAAATATTGATATTTTCCCGATAATGCAATCTTTCGCGTTAGATGTTATTTGTGGTAAATATGATTTAAACTAAAAATTATTTCCAAATAAAATGAACTTTCAAGAAACCTTTCTATCAATAAAAGAAGGAAATGTTCTCTAGTATAAATAGCTCACCTTATTTGGGTTTATTTTTGGGTTAATAATACAAGTATTTATTTCATATTTGATTTTAGAAACGGCTATGGGAACGAAAATTCATGCGCAAACAAGTCCTAGAAGTGCATATGTATTAGCTGTACAAGAGTAAGTTGCAGAAGTGGACGGGTGATGTCCGAAAAATAACAGTTTCTAGGCCTTTTTTACTGTACTATCAACCTCTATCATCTATCTCATCTGGTTTATTTCCTCTAGCCCTGTGGTCGTTATTGAACCTACTTTTCTTCTTTGTGCATGATAGGACAGAGCTTCACTATAATTGTTTTTCACAGATTACTTCATTTTGCTGGAGCTGAAGGTTAGGTACTGCCTCTGCCCATTAAACTTCAGACAATCCGCGCTGTCCTCTAACTCCATCAGAACACTCCAACTAGAAGGTTAATGCCTAACCGATTTTTGCCAATAAGACAAGTTGACCTTGCGGCGTTATACTCAACTCTCATTGGTTTGGCTTGTCTATAGTCTCCTGTCATTTTGCATTGCCTGTTAATAGACATATTCACCCAGTCTTTAAGTCGGAACAGATAGGCAGTCTTCACGGGCAATACAAGAGTAGACTAAATACTTCACTCAAACAAATCTTCAATATTTTAATTTCGTTTCAGTATGGAAAAAATTATAGTCGAAAGATTTATAAGCTTCATTCAACAAATAGATTTCTTATTTCCTTTTACTAAAAACGGAAGAACTCAAAGAAAAGCATTGAAAGTGCTACACGAAGCTACTGATAAAGTAAGCCAATACGGAGCAAGTTTTAATATATTCCAGAAATTTAATCAGTTTTAAATGTATTTTAGTTAATTCGAAAACGTCGAGATGACTTAATCAAGGAATCTGAAAATAAATCAAATGACAATAATGAAGAGGATTCTGTTGGTACAAAGAAACGTTTAGCATTCTTGGATTTGATGCTTCAATCACGAAATATGGATGGTACACCTTTAACGAATCAACAAATCAGCGACGAAGTCACAACTTTCACATTCGCTGTAAGTTTTAAAACTATCTGTTTCAATTCAATCAACTGAGTGCTGTACATTTAGGAGAAATTATCACAATAGAGACAAAACAGAAACATTACTTTAAGTTCAAAATAGATCTTATCCTACCGATTATAGATGCCATTCTCGTTACTTTGCATCGACATCCTTATAGGGCCGCATTCGTTCTTGGCACTAGGTGATCACTTCTATCGATAGATCATAAAAGAAGAAGACGCTAAGAGACCCACGTTCTGGAGGAACCTTCCGGGGCTCAGGGAAGCCAAGAATCTTCTCGGAAATTTTTACCGCGAAGATACAAAACATGCATTGACCTGGGCAAAAATAGACAGGGAAATGATCAAAACATGACGTGTATAATTATTGAAAGATTAATAAACCAAGCCATAAATATTTATTACGTTGAGGTCTGATAAAACGAATCGCTCAACTAAACAGGAGACTATTTACTGCCTTTCTGATTACCAATTTTTACTACCATCATGACTTCAAAGAAACAAATGAGTGTATAATTATGACATTATTTTATTTATTTATAGGGCCATGACACAACATCTACCCAGTTGGCTTTCTTATTTTATTTATTATCTAAAAATCCACTAATTCAGGTAAAACATTTATCCAATATTTTTAAAACTCCACATAAATATATATTGCAACAAATTTTAGGATGAGATTTATAAAGAACAATGTGATATTTTAATGGGCGAAAAACGTGATCCAACATTCCAAGAAGTGCAAGAGATGCATTATTTAGAACGAACAATTAAAGAAGCGCAACGTTTACTGCCCAGTGTTCCATTGTTCAGTCGTCAAGTCACTAAGGATTTACAACTAAAAACAAGTATGCCAATGATTGGCGATATCAACGGAAAGACTGATTTTTAATAACAATTTCTTTTTTTGCTAGATAATTATGTCGCCCCAGAAGGATCTCTTTTAACCGTATTCACGTTCGGTTTACATAGAAATCCAAATATCTACCCAGATCCTGAAAAATTTGATCCAGATCGTTTTCTACCAGAAAATGTACGTGAAAGAAATCCATATTCGTTTGTTCCATTTAGTGCCGGTCCCAGAAATTGTATAGGTATGTCATTAATCTTGTTAGTATATAACAAAAGATATAAATCTTGACGTTAATATTGTAGGTCAAAAGTTCGCTATGCTTGAAATGAAAACAACTGGCAGTAAAATCTTAAGAAATTTTAAAGTATTACCAGCATATGAAGCTGATGGTACACCGTATGAACCAGATCTTAGAGCGTATATTGTATTAACAGCTGTGAATGGTGTTCAAGTTCGACTCGTTCCTCGAAATTAAAATAATTTGTACATAACTTTGCTTAATAAAATTGTATCCATTTGTAAGAGAATATGACGTAATTGATATCAGTTTTTTATAATTGTTAATTTGTTGGAAAAAAAAACCTAAAACAACCAAAAGTCGAAACGTCTTTTTTATCAGAAAACAGAAAATTAAGTCTAATAAAATCATCCTAATCAACAAAAAAAAGAACTGCATAATTTCCTTTCGGCGTGATTTTTGTCCTCTAAAATGCTTAGATTGAAACAATTATGAACTGGGTTGTTCAACAGGATCGGATTTACAGCCTCCTGCAGACGGGTACAGCAGTAGCAGCCAGTAGGACTGGCTAGTAGGGTTACTGCCGCTTCAACGTTCAGCTACTGGCTATTGTCTACTGGCATGCACCAAACTCAAGCAGATTTGAGTTTAGTGGACGGCAGAGGACCAGTAAAAGTATCGCGTGACCAAGTGATTGCCATTACTGGGTGTGTTTTAAACAGTTCTGGCAGTTCTACAGGCTGCCAGTAGAGCGCTAGACTCTAATGAGAGAAGTAGTACTTTTTTATTTAATTTTTTAGTGATTTTTGTGATCGTATTTAGTTCACGTATTTACTTTCGTTCGAACTGTTTTCCAAATTTGAAAGAGCAAGGACAACACGTCCGCACAAGATTGGCTACTGGCTGCCAAGTAATGTAAGCCATTACTGTACTCGTGTATGACTTCTGTCCGGGCATTTCACAGGCTGTCACTTAAAGCCGCCAGTACTGGCCTCCACTACTGTCCCCGTCTACAAGTGGCTTAAAGTATTTAGCGTCATATGTTGTACATTTTTTTGCAAAATACCCAGTCGAGGTAAAACATTTGATAATTTTCGCGAGCGAGACGTTTAATACCACTCGAAAACATTACAAGAGTTGCATTTTCAAAATTGCATGCGATAACTACGGAAGTCAAATTGTGCGAGTCTGACTCACTCTTGGTCGGTTTTTTTTTAAATTATAAACAATAATTTATTTTTAATGTGTCGATATTAAAATTTTTTATTTCTCACTTATTTCACGATTACGATGTTTTTCAGCCAGACCTCGTTTAAAATAATTACACAAGAATTTCTTTATTGCATACAATGAATTATTTACAGACTTTACAAAGATACAGGGTTCATAATCACTTTTCTTATAATATAAACTAGCTAAAGTAATTTCCACTTCTTTGTACCACATACGTGATAATTGTTTCAACCCGTAGATTGTCTTATTAAGTTTTAACACTTTATTTGCAATCATTTGTTTACTGTCGACATCTTCTGGTATTTCCATGAAAACAGTTTCTTCAAGTATTCCATTCAGGAAGGCAGTTACAACATCTGTACCCCTCTCTGGCGGAAAGTAGGTGACAAAATCTTCAAAAACTTTCTTTATCCCGACTTTTTCTGGTTTTCTGTAATATCTTTTTCTGGATTCCAACTTGAGCTAAGATTTTCAGGTTCTTCGCTCTGATCTATACTATTTTATTATTGTTATCAAACTTTGTACTAAGGAAAACCACGTTGAAACTTTGAAAGCACTTTTGAAATTCTTTATACAACGCTTCCACCTGAATTTTTGTTCGATTGGAGGCATTTCGATATAAAATGACCTGATTGCCTACACCGATAACAAATAATTTCATTTTTGTAGGATTTATTTTGGTTGTCACTTTGACTGTTAAATTTGGACTGACGTATCTGATAGTTGCCATATTTGCCAACGAACGCACTAGCTGTCGGATTAGTACCGCTAGCTTCCCGCATGTCATAATTTTGATTTTATTGCCTAACGCCATTACCATGGGGGCAAAACGCTCTGGCAACCCCGCAGGAAGTAGGCTGCCTACCAATTCGGTTTCAAGTCTGAGACCGGCCCTTGCAAGCTTCTGGGATGTTTCGATCACTTAGTTTACATATTGTACCACTGACGAACAGTTTTCTAATCTAGAAGAAATCAAAACCCGAAGAAGAGATATTTTTCTCGTAAAACCTTTATTTTCATTAATTTGTCACAAACTTCTTTAGCATTTATGACTTCTCTCACGTGACCATGATGATGGATCCAATGACAACACTATCTTAGCCTTGGCTCCGTTTCCGTTCCAAGAACACACTTATCTAGGCCTTCTAACAAGAGGAAATTTTCAATTTCAAAAGCCTATTCCTCGTAATTTTCGCGACCTTGAAGCTTTGGAACACTGGAAAGATAATTGACGGCCATTTTTTTTTTATTATATAACACCATGTGAAAATAACGTACAAGAAAAAATTGAGTTTATGTTTAATCTATACGTTACAAAACAATTATATTATGCACTAACAGTTTTTACGACACACATAAAATAACGAAAATAACGTCCTGGGCCCATAACCTATTGTATAAACCGTGGAAACGTGTCGAAACGAAAACATATGCACTTAACATTTTTTGACATCAAATGCTTGATATGAAAAATCATACACATCTAGGGATGGGGATCGAATCCACGACCTCTGGCATTCTAGACCAATGCTCTACCAACTGAACTACCTTAGATGTTATGGTAGTACTATGCATATGATCTTTCACTATCATTTTTGATGCCATTGTATTATTAATTTTTTATTTACTATTAACATATTTTCAAATTGATTTTTGTAAACTAGCGTCTATTTATTTCCATTGTTAGTATGGTTGCCTTTCGGTTATATTATACTTTGACATTTAAGTAATATGTCTGAACATTGATAACATTTTTTGACATCAAATGCTTGATATGAAAAATCATACACATCTAGGGATGGGGATCGAACCCACGACCTCTGGCATTCTAGACCAATGCTCTACCAACTGAACTATCTTAGATGTTATGGTAGTACTTAAATGTCAAAGTAAGTAAACGCTTGTCGCTTCCGTTGGTATAATATAACCGAAAGGCAACCATACTAACAATGAAAATAAATAGACGCTAGTTTACAAAAAACAATTTGAAAATATGCACTTAGATTTGTAAAATTCGTATGAATATATTTTTGTTATTAAGAAATAATGACACTTTACATTTTGTATATATACTACTAGATAACTACAAATATTTAAATGTTACTGCATACTAAAACTATTATTTTATATATAAATACCAACAATATTCAATTTATTTGTTGTGAAGAGAGTCAGTCGTCCGTCACAAGTCACTTTTATATTTACGTTATTTATCTGATTTATATTGAATATACAAAAAGATTGTGTTTCAATAATCAAACAATCGCGGCATTTCAATTATCAAATATTTTGCGGTGTTAAAAATATTATTTAAATATTAAATATTTATAGTTTTGTACTTTAGAGTAAGTGTTTTTATTAAACTTAATTAGCAAATGAATTAACATTAATTAAATGTTGATTTAATTTCACAGTTAATGAGCAAATATTAACCATATGTATTTTTCGACAGTAAAACATTATTTAACAATTAAACAATTTAATGCTGACTTAATTCATGCACAGTTAATTACCATATTTTTATTGTAACAGAACGAACCGTGGTTACAGTTAATTTTTATACCCAGTATATAATATATAATACGTTATAATATTAAGTTTAGTTCCGACTTTGAAACGTTTGAAAATATTGATGATCACAGAAAAAAAATTTTGGTATAGGTGTTCATAAAATCACATTAATAGTCCATTTCCGAAAAGTTTTCCGTCCGTCCGTCTGTAAACATGATAACTCAAAAACGAAAAGAGATAGCAAGCTAAAATTTCATATGTGTGTTCTAGAGCTAAAGACTAAAATTGGATCATGTTTGGGTAAAATTGGCAAAACTATTTATCTTTGAAACCGTAAGAGATACAACAAAAATTTACAAACATAAAATGTTCCTTTTTTAAATATATTTGAAACTTTTTTTCATAAATTCAGTATATACTGGGTGTTTAAGCAATTAACTCAGTTATTTTGTATTTTCACTTGTTTTTTTAGTGTTCCGTACATCGAAAAACAGAACTATTATGGAATCACCTCGTTAACGGTCTGTCACAGACGTTTTTCTCGGAGACTATTTCCCATAAGTGATTCAAATTTGGCATAGTTGTAATAATATGCAGCAATCCAAATACGGACAATTAGTTTGAACATTCATTCGGCTTTGTAGTTTAAGTTAAAACGGGTAAAAAAATAATACTATTATATGGGATGTCAATTAAAAGTTTTTTGAAGCACCATTATAAGAATGTATGATTTTTTTTTGTATATTCTAAATAAAATTACGAATAAAAGTAATAAAGTATAGATTGAATAATCTCAAAATCGAATAATTCCATTTTTATTACTTATAGTTTTTTAATGCATTTGCGGATATTTAATTTTTGATACTTTCGTGACTAGATTATCATTATTTAGGTACTTCAAATGATCTAGAAAAAAATTTAAAACATCGATAAAAAGTTTTCTATCGCTGACCAAATAATGGACCTACCTGACCATTTATGACCAATTAGTGACAAATTAGATGGTATAATTGGTTTTTTGAAATACCATGGATGGGGTGCTAGCATCATGGAGCCAAGGTCATGAAATAGATTTAGGCGGTCTCCCAGGAAATAAATTTTTCCCAGGAAATAGGTCTGACCAATTATTTATTTTAACTGACCAATTATCAGTGGATTATTCTCAATCGATTAGTGCCTTTATTTTTTTTTTTGTATGGAATATGGGGTGCTAAAATTTTATATTTTCTATGGAAATGACAATCAAAATTGAAACAAAATTGTAATAAAATAAATATAATTAATGTTTACAAAATAACAAAAAGGCGCCAGCACACAGTGTCCCCAAGCGGTCACCCATCCAAGTACTGACTGTGTCCAATGTTGTGTAACATTAGTGATCAGACAAGCACTGTTGTATTTAATATAGTACAAAATACATAATGTATCTGCATTAAATAATTTATAATGGTTTAATACATACAAATTTTTTACGAAAGTTAAATTTTCTGGTCATTAGCCTTACTTTTACTTTTAACTGTTAATTGTATCAAAAACTTGCAGAAAACAAATTTGCAAAACTATGTTTTATGAGCTCAATTTCAACTCAAAGTTAACCACTTTACCGCTGCTGGGAGCGGTTAAGCCTCAACCTACACTTCTGGGAATATTTTCTTTCAATTTCTATTTTCAATATGTATTACTACACCAGAACTATGTTCCATCGTTTTTTTTTTATCAAAACTATACACGTTTGACCCACACCCATACTCTCCGCCTCACCTGAGACTTTTGCAAAATACGGCTTTTGCTTTGACGATATCATGGGAAACTTATGAGAAAAAATCACGACTATGTTATATCAGTTCACTTTTATATAGTAAGTTCTTAGTCTATTAGATTGCAATTCAATAAATTTTATTCGCTTTAAGATATGGCCCTTCCTTAGATATTCAATGTTGAAAGTCTGTTTATTTGTTGCATAATTGTCTAAAGTCTAACACGCCAAAAAAAAGAAACTATTCCAGTTATGCATATTTTTAAAAATAATGATTAAAAAATTTTACATAGTTTACTTTTAATTACTTTTTCCGGTAATATCAAAAACAAACAATTTTAATAACAGTTGAAATTATTGTAAATGTTTTAAGGTCAAACTACTTACGAGGAATTCTTTAATTTTTTACGTATTTTTTAGCGAATTTTTATTTTCTTTTTTCTTTTTGCTTTAGTATTATTAGTTTGGAGTTATTTGATCTGATTTCAAGGTTTTTGCTATCTTATTATATAATTATCAAAATATAAATATGTTTTGATTTATAAGGAGAAACCAGTGTGCTAAAAATGACAAATCTATCTAAATTAAGGTGGTTGTCGTGCTAATGGGCATGATTATAGAATGATCCAAATATTTGCACACTTATTAAGAGTGTCATTATACACTCACACTTAAAATTTTAAACCGATTGATCGTCTCAAACTCAATTGAAATTCGAATAATTAACATGGGGACGAATAGAGACTAGATTGTAACTTATAAAAATTTTAGGTAGTATTTGTATATACGTATAGACAAGTATCGTATGTGTGACGTGTCTACCGGTTCAGTCTTGGACAAAAGTTAAGGCTTATTATGCTATACGTTCTTTCACTCTTACTATACGCATGCGCTCCACTACTTTTTAACAATATCACAACTATCATTATGAAACCTTTTTTTATACATTGCAATATTTTTACAGTTGATTTGGAATGTTTCGAATAAATGTTTTTGGAAACTCAACCAATGTTAATCAATTTTTTATATAGCGATAGTAAGTTGGACCTAAAACATAGGACGTTTGATTTATCCACATTCCTATATCGTAAGAAGATTACTTAAATCTCAAAGAGGTCTGAACAAGTTTTGGATGTTGCCTGTAAATAAAATCGTTTTATCACTTACTTTTTTAAATACATCTTCTTGTTCATATCATGATCCTCGTATGATCTAGGTTCCTCAGATAAAGGATCCTTTCTTGATTGCTCAATTCATTAAAATCAACCTTACTTAGATTGCTCCTAAAAACAATATAAATTTTCTCGAGATTAATGTAATTAATTTTTACAGGTTCTTCTTCCAAAAATGATTGAAATAATAATTGGTTCGATAGTTGCCATATTTGTAGCACTTTATGCGTATTTTGAATTACCTATAAAAAGGATTAAGCGATTGACAAGTAATATACCTGGTCACACAGGTCTTCCAATCATTGGAATCTTATTCGATGTTAGAAAAGAAAAAGCGGGTATGTATCGATCAGACTTCGAAATGACTTATCAAACTTTTTTAATTAACCTGGTTTGCTTTTTTTTGATAGGTGTATTCGGATATACGATTAATAATCATCATAAATATGGACACATTTGTAGAATACCGGCAGTGGGACGGTTAGCAATTTCGATGATTAATCCAGAAGATATAGAGGTATTATTTTTATTCATTAGTCCTATGGCTCATGGCTTTTCATATATTATCTGAACAATGACAAAAATGTTTAAGGTTCTATTGAAAAATAACGAACTTCTGGATAAACCGCACACATCAACGAAGTTTTTCAGACCTTGGCTTGGAAATGGATTAATCTTTAGTACAGGTAATGCAATTGGCATATAAATAATAAAAATACAATCGTCTACTTTCGCACAATAATATTTTGTTTCTCTATAGGAACTTATTGGAAACAGCAAAGAAAATTAATAACACCAACGTTTCATTTTAATATATTAGAAAAGTTCTTCGAAGTTTTTAATGAACAGGGTGACATTTTAATAAACATTTTAAAAGAAAAAGCAGATGGAAAAACAAATATTGATATTTTCCCGATAATGCAATCTTTCGCGTTAGATGTTATTTGTGGTAAATATGATTTAAACTAAAAATTATTTCCAAATAAAATGAACTTTCAAGAAACCTTTCTATCGATAAAAGAAGGAAATGTTCTCTAGTATAAATAGCTCACCTTATTTGGGTTTATTTTTGAGTTAATAATACAAGTATTTATTTCATATTTGATTTTAGAAACGGCTATGGGAACGAAAATTCATGCGCAAACAAGTCCTAGAAGTGCATATGTATTAGCTGTACAAGAGTAAGTTGCAGAAGTGGACGGGTGATGTCCGAAAAATAACAGTTTCTAGGCCTTTTTTACTGAACCTTGAGGAACCTATTTCCTCAACCTCTATCATCTATCTCATCTGGTTTATTTCCTCTAGCCCTGTGGTCGTTATTGAACCTACTTTTCCTCTTTGTGCATGACAGGACAGAGCATCACTATAATTGTTTTTCACAGATTACCTCATTTTGGTGGAGCTGAAGGTTAGGTACTGCCTCTGCCCATTAAACTTCAGACAATCCGCGCTGTCCTCTAACTCCATCAGAACACTCCAACTAGAAGGTTAATGCCTAACCGATTTTTGCCAATAAGACAAGTTGACCTTGCGGCGTTATACTCAACTCTCATTGGTTTGGCTTGTCTATAGTCTCCTGTCATTTTGCATTGCCTGTTAATAGACATATTCACCCAGTCTTTAAGTCGGAACAGATAGGCAGTCTTCACGGGCAATACAAGAGTAGACTAAATACTTCACTCAAACAAATCTTCAATATTTTAATTTCGTTTCAGTATGGAAAAAATTATAGTCGAAAAATTTATAAGCTTCATTCAACAAATAGATTTCTTATTTCCTTTTACTAAAAACGGAAGAATTCAAAGAAAAGCATTGAAAGTGCTACACGAAGCTACTGATAAAGTAAAACAATACGGAGCAAGTTTTAATATATTCCAGAAATTTAATCAGTTTTAAATGTATTTTAGTTAATTCGGAAACGTCAAGATGACTTAATCAAGGAATCTGAAAATAAATCAAATGACAATAATGAAGAGGATTCTGTTGGTACAAAGAAACGTTTAGCATTCTTGGATTTGATGCTTCAATCACGAAATATGGATGGTACACCTTTAACGAATCAACAAATCAGCGACGAAGTCACAACTTTCACATTCGCTGTAAGTTTTAAAACTATCTGTTTCAATTCAATCAACTGACTGTTGTACATTTAGGAGAAATTATCACAATAGAGATAAAACAGAAACATTACTTTAAGTTCATTTGGAATTGATCTTTATATCGCTATCTGGGCCAAAATACATCTTATCCTACCGATTATAGATGCTATTCTCGTTATTTTGCATCGACATCCTTATAGGGCCGCATTCATTCTTGGGACTAGGTGATCACTTCTATCGATAAATCATAAAAGAAGAGACCCACGTTCTGGAGGAACCTTCCGGGGCTCAGGGAAGCCAAGAATCTTCTGGGAAATTTTTACCGCGAAGATACAAAACATGCATTGACCTGGGCAAAAATAGACAGGGAAATGATCAAAACATGACGTGTATAATTATTGAAAGATTAATAAACCAAGCCATAAATATTTATTACGTTGAGGTCTGATAATACGAATCGCTAAACTAAACAGGAGACTATTTACTGCCTTTCTGATTACCAATTTTTACTACCATCATGACTTCAAAGAAACAAATGAGTGTATAATTATGACATTATTTTATTTATTTATAGGGCCATGACACAACATCTACCCAGTTGGCTTTCTTATTTTATTTATTATCTAAAAATCCACTAATTCAGGTAAAACATTTATCCAATATTTTTAAAACTCCACATAAATATATATTGCAACAAATTTTAGGATGAGATTTATAAAGAACAATGTGATATTTTAATGGGCGAAAAACGTGATCCAACATTCCAAGAAGTGCAGGAGATGCATTATTTAGAACGAACAATTAAAGAAGCGCAACGTTTACTGCCCAGTATTCCATTGTTCAGTCGTCAAGTCACTAAGGATTTACAACTAAAAACAAGTATGCCAATGTTTGGCGATATCAACGGAAAGACTGATTTTTAATAACAATTTCTTTTTTTGCTAGATAATTATGTCGCCCCTAAAGGATCTATTTTAACTGTATTCACGTTCGGTTTACATAGAAATCCAAATATCTACCCAGATCCTGAAAAATTTGATCCAGATCGTTTTCTACCAGAAAATGTACGTGAAAGAAATCCATATTCGTTTGTTCCATTTAGTGCCGGTCCCAGAAATTGTATAGGTATGTCAGTAATCTTGTTAGTTACACACGTATAAAAAAAGATATAAATCTTGACATTAATATTGTAGGTCAAAAGTTCGCTATGCTTGAAATGAAAACAACTGGCAGTAAAATCTTAAGAAATTTTAAAGTATTACCAGCATATGAAGCTGATGGTACACCATATGAACCAGATCTTAGAGCGTATATTGTATTAACAGCTGTGAATGGTGTTCAAGTTCGACTCGTTCCTCGAAATTAAAATAATTTGTACATAATTTTGCTTAATAAAATTGTATCCATTTGTAAGAGAATATGACGTAATAGATATCAGTTTTTTATAATTGTTAATTTGTTGGAAAAAAAAAACCTAAAACAACTAAAAGTCGAAACGTCTTTTTTATCAGAAAACAGAAAATTAAGTCTAATAAAATCATCCTAATCAACAAAAAAAATGAACTGCATAATTTCCTTCGGCGTGATTTTTGTCCTCTAAAATGCTTAGATTGAAACAATTGTGAACTGGGTTGTTCAACAGGATCGGATTTACAGCCTCCTGCAGACGGGTACAGCAGTAGCAGCCAGTAGGATTGGCTAGTAGGGTTACTGTGACTGTGATTGCCATTACTGGGTGTGTTTTAAACAGTTCTGGCAGTTCTACAGGCTGCCAGTAGAGCGCTAGACTCTATTGAGAGAAGTAGTACTTTTTGTATTTAATTTTTTAGTGATTTTTGTGATCGTCTTTAGTTCACGTATTTACTTTCGTTCGAACTGTTTTCCAAATTTGAAAGAGCAAGGACAACACGTCCGCACAAGATTGGCTACTGGCTGCCAAGTAATGTAAGCCATTACTGGACTCGTGTGTATGACTTCTGTCCGGGCATTTCACAGGCTGTCACTTAAAGCCGCCAGTACTGGCCTCCACTACTGTCCCCGCCTACAAGTGGCTGAAAGTATTTACCGTCATAAGTTGTACATTTTTTTTTTGCAAAATACCTAGATGAGATGAAACACTCGATAAGAGTTGCATTTTCTAAATTGCATGCGATATCTACGGCAGAATATTGTGAGAGTCCGACTCGCTCTTGGTCGTTTTTTTTTTTTAATAATAAACAATAATTTTTTTTAATGTTTCGATGTAAAATTTATTATTTCTCACTTATTTCACGATTGCGCTGTTTTGCAGCCAGACCTCGTTTAAAATAATTACAAAAGAATTTCTTTATTGCATACTTTATTTACAGAAATTAATCGACAAACATTGGTAAAGCGTATGAAAAAGATTTGTACACTTATGGTTAATTTTTTTTTTTAAATAAATTAATCTTTTTTAATACTTCCGGGGTCACAATTGCAAGATGTCTGTGCGCATTTACATTTGCCACAAACCTGATTGTTCGTTGAATCAACTCCTCCTTCGATTTTCTCACTATTTGATTTATTCTGGTCCATGTTTCTAGTTTCAAATTAATTTCTTACCTTCAAATGAAACAAAATTTTATATTTTTTTCGTGAAATTCATTTTACGTGGATATTATCATTTCTTGGGCATGATTTTAAGGCTTTGGGATTGCATTGACGTGTGTTTAATCTAAAAAATAATGATACCAAAAATTTCCAACGCAGGTTCCATTAACTTATTTGAATATAAATTAGTTATTCTCTCACAGCGGAGGCAAAAGTTGTAAAATATAGCTATTGAAAAGTGATTACATGCGAGCGAGCACCTTCAAGAAATTTATTACGAAGCAATTAATGTAGAAAGTAGAAAATATGAAATACGTACCAGAGAATTTTTAAATTGATGTTTAAGACTAAAAATGACAGTGTATAATTAATTTTTTTTGAAAATCAATAATAAATTTGTTGTATAACTATAGCAATACAAAAGAGCTGAACTATTTAAATAGGTCTATCTATGATCTTTGTTAACATTATTACCAAATAGCGATTCTGGAACAACTAATGACCAATAACGCATACGGATTATCGTTCGTTGCTGGATTTCTCTATTTTCACCTGTGATGATTAAAATTGTGTAGGATAAAGAAATCACATCATGTTGCCCCAGTGATAGATAGATAAAACTTAAATAAAAGTATTGCACGTCGACCTTACAGCCCATTGTGCTACCCCTTCTACTTCAGTCCGTCGAGATTCGCTTCTCCTATATTTTGGCAATAGCCAGGAGCTTGCTTATCAGGTTTTCCTGAATGTTCATATATTCGGGGTGAGATGCACCAAATATATTGTATCTGTTTTACCTGAGAGATTCGCAATAAACGATGATGTGATTGGATGTTTTCTCCTTCTGACGTCAAAGCCTTGTTGCTATTCTTGAACACCTCATTATGGTTTAGGAGTACTACCAAGGATGGGTTAGCTTCTCTTTCGGTATCACCATGGACCTTTTGGTCTAGGTGTGTTCCATCAAGAACAGCTGCTACAATCTAGCCTGCTCTAGCCTAACTTTCATTTATGTACTTGTATCACTGGATCCTAAGAGGTTCGATATTATATAAATGGGACTTTTACCTCTGTCTCTGAGACTTCACCAACCTTTATTAATTTTTAACAAAACATTTGTATGTGAATGGAGGACAAGGAATTTGTATATACAGACTAGGGATTGCTAGGTTGTGTGGCTACAACCGCTTTGATAGGATATATGCTAATATTCTTCTGTAGTTCGTGAAGGAAAACTGCAGAAAACCTTCACAAGCACAGTCGGTTACTTCGTTCCTGCCCATACGCCAACAGTTTAGTCAATTAACCGATCCATTAATTTTAATTCACAAACTTCCACCGCCGGGATTCGAATCCTAAGAGTTTCGGTATTCTTAATCGTGTATAATATACAAAATCTCTATATTATCCATTTTAAAGATATAGAAACAGCCTATGTTAAAAACAAAAGGGATAACTTGAGTTGACACATATCCATGTGCCCTAAATGTTATTAATATGTAAATTCAGGCTTATGGAAAAATCAAGACTTAGGTCTAGGTTTTAGTACAGTGATCCATGTTAGTAAATGAAAACATGATACACAATTATCTAGCAACCAAATAAATCAAAGCCAATTTAGATATTTATGCAAATTTTTCATAATTTTTTGGATGTACTATTTGTAATCAATTTAAAATAGTAATTTATATGCAATGAACTCTGAAAAGAATATACAAAATCTTTATATTCGAGCTTCAAACAATTCAAATGTCTCAGAATTATGTAAAGATATGCAATTGCCATTATCAAAATGTACAATCAATACAATATTTTATCAATCAGAATCTTTGGGAAGCGAACATCGTTTGATAAAAAAACGTCCCAGTATTCAAGGTACTTTTCCAACATACCTCCTTATCTTATGGATATTATGTTTTTCAGAATAGCAAAAAAAAAAATATATGAACACAATTCAGATCATAATTTCAATTTCAACTTTTACAATGACTCAAGTGCTTTTAAAATCGTCTGCTTTCCTGTCGGTTGCCGCTTTATATTTTACACATAATGTCTCTGCGAATTTAAGCCGGTTTAAAACAAATCTTTCAGCAATTCCTACGACTATTCTTTTTTACGCGTGAAGAAGTTGGTTCAACTTCTAGCGTTTTCGTTTATGGCGTCAAAACTCGTCACTTGACCAATCTCGTGGATCATTTCTACGCCAGTGTCGAACGTTAGTATAAAAATGAACCCTCAAAGGTCGAGGGGGAATTTTTCAGCTGTCTACAGCGACGAATGGTCTTAATCTAGCCCTTGGATATCATAATCTTGCCCTTATCTTCCAAATACGATTTAGAATATTACACCTTTTTTTTAAGCATATTGGTTAACACGTGGAATGAGTCTGTTTAGTGATGATAGAGAACAACAGATCAAAATCAATTTAATTGAGTTTACCCTATATATGATGTTTGTATTACTTTTAACTAGTGGTAAGAATTTGTATAATATTCGAGCTTGAGCGCATCTAGAATGATTTATGATCGAGAGTTTCTAATTTTTCTACAATAATTTACTATATTTTAGTGGTATTCTTTACACATCAAGATAAACATTTTTTATTAACAAAAGTATTAAAGAAAAATTTTATAGAATCATCTTTTAGAAGTCGACATGATGTATTCATAAATTTTAATGAAATTCGTTATATTGATGATATTTTTAATGTAAATATAATTATTTTTTTTATATAAATCTTTTCAAAGTTCTATTGACGAACGTTAAACGATAATGGCTAGATTGTAGTCTAAGTCAGTTTCTGCCCTTTATCAAAAATGAACAGCAATGTATTTGATTTAAATACTTAAGAACTATTTCAATATCTAAGAAGATCATTCTATTTCATTATTAGGTCGCAGTGTAGCCCGTCCAGGGAATAGAATATATGTTTATCCGAAACTGAAACAATATATTCAGCATCCCCCAAAAATACGCCTAAATTGAAATGCTAAATGGCTCTACACATGCTCTTCAAAATGCAAACAAACGTTTTTATTAAGTTCATCAGTTTAAACAAACATTCAATACAAGTTGCAAACTTATCGCTTACTCAATATGTGTTTGGCGTTTGTTCATCTCGAGCTCATAACAAGCTCATCTCGATTACTGGGACTTTGCACAGGGCATGCGACAGGCCAAGCTGTGCATTCGACTGTGCTCGATTGAAACACGCTAAAATACAGTTGAGAAGAGTGGTGGGGCTCTTGACAGGACTCTATCGAATGAACGACCCGAGGTATTTATGGAGGGCGATAAATACCTCCATACATGTCAGTTGCACCTGCAGAAATCTGGGTCCGAAACCCTGGATCCATCAATCCAGGAAGCAATCCTGGTGGAGAAGCTGTAGGCTTTCTATGCGGCGTCTGGCCTCAATAGGTGGCCTCGTCAGGTTGTTCTCAAGAAGGACACAGAAGCCCCTTGGTCTAGGTGCTAGAGACTCATTTGCGGTACCCCTCATACGTATTATTATTAGCGTTTGTTGTCTGAACGTAACCTAAAATAACAACCTGTGCGTTGTTAAAGTCGACATTCGATCGTATAAACTGCATGGCTGGACTGTCAAATATTGCGGTCATACAAAAATTCGCAAGTGGTCGAGTCACTATTTTGACCATTTACTACAACTAGACTTCGAATGTTCGACCAATGTGAATTGGCGTTGAAGAAAGCAATATGGTCATATTAAGAGTATGAGTGTATTCCGTAATGATAGCATCAATAAGTTTTAAGTTGGCATTACTTAAAAAGGAGTGGTAGAGATGGATGGTGCTGTGTTCCACCATCATAAACATCATCAAAAGTCGTATGACGTATGCTATTGTAATGTAGAGGAATCATTTTTATTATTTATTTATAAATTATACTTAGTTAATCTTATCTAGAGCACGGTAGTGCGCAAGGCCGAGTCTGTTATTAAACAAAATAAAATATAATTTTTTGTTTTAATTCAATTTTATTTAATTTTTTGTTTCTCAGTCATTGCATGATTCTGACAGCAGAAGATTTATGATTGATGATGTTTATGATGGTGGAACACAGATCCATCCATCCCTACCCCTCCTTTTTAAGTGATGCCAACTTATAATTTATTGATGTTACCATTACGGAATAAGCCCTATATACACTTTAGGATAATTTGACTGTATCAAAAGTTTTTATTCCAGTGGTTCAAACATGTTTTTATTCCAACCGTTTATTCTGATGTTTGGTACCATGATGGACTTGGTAAATATAAAATAAAATCAGATACCAATGACAGTAATTGCTTACATGAGAATTATTTATTGGGTGCTGTAGCATTACAAGTGGTAAGAGATGCTTTGACCCTTTTCTTCCCAATATCTTTCCTTGACATTTCCAAAGCGTTTGAGCAAGCGTTTGAACGAAATGACTCATGAAAATCTCCTTTTTATCAAAACGTTTTTGATTGGCATATTCAAATAAAAATGAATTCTTGATTAGGTGGATGTTAATTCTAAGAAATGTGGAATTCATGAAATTCGTCTACCCAAATATATTTATCGATGTCACGATTATTTTTCTATTGGCAATATAAATAAGAAGGTGCGATTTTTACGTGAACCAAATGCAACGTAAGTTTTATTTACTGGCCTTTGAATAAATGAACTCGCTTATAAGGTCCCACGAAAGTTGATAATAAATCTTGTTCGCAATTGAACAGATCAGATTCTTTTGCACCTTATCAATTTAAGATTTTGTCTTTATTTATGGAATATAAATTATTAGAAATGGAGGATACGATATTACCTACGGACAATTCCATAATTATCCTATTTATGGTAGTGTAGTTGATTTGCCAGCCGGAAGTGATAACGCCTTAACAAAACTGATCCTTTTAAAAGAAACTGGTTGGATAAAGAAACATACTCGTGCTGTAATTGCGCATATTAATTTGTATAACATGAACGTTAATGCATTTGCGTTTATTAAGTAAGTTGTAATAATCTCCTTATAAGTTGGAACACATGTGCCTGAGCACAAAAGGCTGACTGGAGTTTATTTCTAGTTTGGTAAATGCATCTTTTGCAATATTCGCACGAGAGAAAGGATCGTGAATAAAACCATTACCTTGAAAATCAGAAATTTTGTTAGTACACTCTGGCACAAATGTTCTAGCTTCGCTAAAATTATCTTTCGCAATGGAAGATATATATAATTGTGTACATTTTTTTGAAGATTTATTTTTGAAATGCCACCAACGGGTGGCGTATATGCATCATACCAAATACAAATAGCGAATTTAATACGATATATTACAAATTTTCATTTTATTATACTTGGAATTGAGACATCATTATTCTGTTTCACATTGTATTTTACATTCGAAGAGATTCGAGAAATTGTATTTTTTGGTAAAGCGTATCTTTTATTTGTATGGAATATTGTTGATTTAATAATTTGTGCAGTAAGTATACACATGTTTCGATCGAACGAGAGGCAATTCAGTTTTTATCGCAAGAGAGTTCTATTCCATGTAACCAGTCCAAGTAGCCGAGCGGTCTAAGGCGTTATGTCTGCGCAGTATGCCAACTTGGAAATTGGGAGATTATTGGTTCGAATCCCAACATCGGCAGTTTGTCAATTAAAAAAAAGGGCGGTTAATTGACTAAACTGTCGGCGTATGGACAAGAACGAAGTAACCGGCTATGCTTAAGAAGGTTTTCTGCAGTTTCCTTCACGAACTCCAGATGAATATCGGCATAGTTCCTATCAGAGTCGACTGCAGCCGCATATCGTACCAATTCTTAGTCTACTCACAAATTCCTTCCACTCCACTCACATCCTTGGGCATCACAATGGACCTTGTGGTCGAAGTGTAGCCCGTCCTTCTACAATATATCCCTATCTATCTATTCCATGTAAGGTTCAGACAACGCTAACCCGACCTTCATCTTTTCGTTCTGACTTAAGTTCAGTGTGCACCTTCGATCATGATGTGGAAATTTTGTACACGTGGTTGAGTCAATTAATTGGAACTGAGAATGTAACAAAACGCTGCATTACCAAATTTTAGACAATACTCAATAGAAATCGTTGCATCGTTTGTTACAAGCGTCTTCTTAGCAGCAGGGCCGGATTACCTAATAGACAATATAGGTAAGGGCCATAAGAACCACGCCTTTTGGGACCCAGAGAGGTGTAAGATTATGAGATATGCTAAATGACCATATTTTTTTTTAATTGACAATATATTTAGATAGAATATATAAACCGGATAGATTCGTAAATAAAATTAAGCCATAGTAAAGAGATAAAATCGATATTAGGAAGTTAAAAAACAGGGAGGATCCCCGAGACTTGAACTACCTAAAGGCCTGACATAACTTAATCTGACCCGGCTTATCAAACTTATCTAAAAAAAGTTTCACTTCTGTCTGATGAATAAAAAATTGGATTTTTTTTATATAGTTTTTGATAATCACGCTATTTCACATAGTAATGAATGCATTTCTAAATATGAATTTTTCATCAAATTTATCTGAGAAATTGGATAAAATAAAAGGGAAAAAATTTATCAGTTACAATGATGTCTCACAGCAATCACTTTTCTTTACCGAAATAATCACGCCTATTTTAATGGTCATCGTTTGGATGAAAGTTTTAAGATATATGATATTTTCACAAAACATGGAGCAAATAACCAAAGTATTTAATAGGGTAAGTATTCTTCGGTTTAATTAGAAATATCTTCACAAATTTGATTAGTGAAAAATCGGCAATATTGGACTTTATTAAGGGGTGAAATGGAATATTGGTCCATTCTTCAGTTTTGGAACAGTCTGTATACCTGACGATAGGGAATATGCATGAAAATTTTTTTTCACATTTATTTTCAGAATATGAAAATACTGTTAATACTGTAATAATATTTAAAAACGAAATTAAAATCTGACAAATATCAATGAAGCTATAAGCTTTTAAAGATTATTATCTGTCTCTTTCTTGCAAAAATACTAAAAACGAAGTTTTACGTGTATTTTAAATGGTGGAAGTGTAATATGACGTCACATAACATATCAAGAGGGCTATCACCCTCTTTGTCTAATCGGGAATTTCAATCATTCATATCTCGCTTATTTATAAAGTTATTTAAAAAGTAATTTTACCTTGATATTTGTCAAGTAAACATGCTTTAATTTAAGTGAAAAAAAATTTTCATGCATATTCCCTATTCCTTTCTTGAGGTAGGGTGGTTCTCCTTCCGACCACATGGCCCTATCACATATTACAGTGAAAGGTTTTGAGAAGGAGTAGATCCTAATAGATACATAATTACTGTTTTAGTGTATGGGTCGTTTATTTCAATTATCCTTAATAATGGCAAATTTCTTTGTTGGATTTACCTTAAGTGGAAGATTGCTCTTTGGCCACACGGTAAGAGTTGTTTATTCAGTTTTTTTTTTCTTAAACTTTAACTAAGGAACTTTTTCTGGAAGGTAAAAGGTTATTCTACGATATTTGATACAATCAGCACTTTAATAAGGATATTTGCTGGAGACTTTCAATATAAAGAATTATTCGAAGCTGACTCATTAATGGGACCAATATTTTTGGGTGGATATATTTTTATAATGTATTTCATATTAGCGGTAAGCAATTCATGCAAGGAATATATTTCAAATTCGGGATGTATATGCTAACATAAAACTTGAAAAACTTTAATGATCCCATTTTAGAATGTTGCCATTGCTATAATAAACGAAGCATTCCAAAAAACAGTATCCGAACAAAAACACGACGAACTTACAACGAAATCATTTTTAAAACGAGCTTATTATAATTTGTTTTGTCGATGTTTAATGACAGTAACAAAAACAGAAGAATCGAATGACATTACATATAATGAAATATGTTCGTTACTTAAAAGGTAAATAAAATCATCCCCATTATATCTTGAAAGAATCTTTTAGCAATTAAATACTGATATGAAAAAATTAACTCGTCAACCAGGAATCGAACCTCGCACCTCTGGATATCTAGTCCAGTATGCTTCCGCTACACCAAAGACGACTGTGACGTAACAGCCAACCTTTTCATATCATTCTTATTTTTTAATTATTTTGAGAGTATTTTTTTCTGTCGAAGTTATTGTTCACATATATTTATTTGTGTATACTTAAGCGTCAACATTACGATGTTTGTCCAAATTCCTTTCGGTTACGTAAGACAAACTGTAGAGGACTTTAGCGTATACTATTTAGACAAATATCATTGTTGAATAATAACTTCGACAGAAAAAAATACTGTCAAAATAAATAAAAATAAGAATGATAAGAAAAGGTTGGCTGTTACGTCATAGTCGTCTTTGGTGTAGCGGAAGCATACTGGACTAGATATCCAGAGGCCCGAGGTTCGATTCCTGGTTAACGAGTTAATTTTTTCATATCAGTATTTAATTAAAAATTCAATGACAATGATATTTGTCTAAATAGTATACGCTAAAGTCTTCTACAGTTTGTCTTACGTAACCGAAAGTAATTTGGACAAACATCGTAATGTTGACGCTTAAGTATACACAAAGAAATGTATGTGAATAATCTTTTCTGTTAGATGTTATGGTGAGAGAATGCATATGATTCCTCACTATCTTTCCGATCGCCACTCCCTCCCTCCTTCATAATAAATTATCCAGAGACCATTCCCTTAAAATTAAGCCTTAAACTAAAATTTATTCAGAAAACAATTAATATTAATTGTACCTAGAGCTAACTGCAATGAAGAAGAGATTATTATGTTTTTATCAAAATACGAAATATTTCCAGACAGACCGCTACCAAAATATATAAAAAATGTTACGAAAAAGTTAGAAATACTTTCATTTCAACCAACAAGTAAGTTTGAACAATTAAATTGATGTAACGACTCGAGTACATGGCTCCTAGTTGTTGATGAACAATTTTGAAGAGATGTTACATCATTTTATTTCTTGTTATTTTCATTTTAAAGCGGCCTCGTAGAAGCTGCACTTAATCGTACATCGAAACTTTTTATTAATTTTTTAGTTCCTATCACACAAACTTCGGTAAATCGATGTATTGAACACGAAAAAAATTCGGAAGAATTCCATATTCTTACAAAAGAAGAATACGAAGAGTAAGTGTATTTGCATGGAAAAATCTGCAAAAGGTCACAATAAATTTTAATTCTATTTTAAATTGTTCAATTACAGTTTACAAGCTGAGTTAAATCATATCGAAATGTTAATAGACTTATCGATTGAACAAATAAGTAAACTGCATGAAGAATTAGCAAATATTATGTCGACCGAAGGACCAAAGGACTTCGCGGCACAGGCGTCACTATCTTCGTCACTCATTTTGTAGGTAAGGAGAATGTGAAACAGATTTAGGTGGAAGGGGATTTCTTTTTACTTTTTGGAAAGACAATTATTTGTACATTTTATTAAGTTTAAATAAAAATATATATTCTTTGGTTTTTAAAGTTTATTTTAAGATTTTTTATTATATTCAAAGGGCAAATTATTATTTCTTGAACGCCAGGCTGGGCTATAGCAAACATCTTCTGCTGTGGTCGAAATTCGGTATAGGGGCGTAGTTTCGTTAAGTAACGAGAGTTGGTATGTTTTTTGGAAATAAGTTCCTTTTCATAGATTTGCTGTATATCCCGTTCTTCAGCAAATTATATTGTTAAAACTTACTCCCCAAGAAATTATAATCAGGGTCATTCTCAAACCAATTTTTCCTTGGCCATTTTGCGCTCTGATCATTAAAATATTACATCGAGGGACCAAAAGTTATAACGAGAGGAAAAAGCTTTATCAATCTAAATATCTCGATCCAATTTTTCTGGGACTTTTGATTTTCGTCCCCACTGATGTGCACCCTAAATTGCAAAAAGTGGCGAAGCAACGGGTGTGCACAATGTCGCATAATGTAATCAATGACTACAGGTCATTGATTACAGAAATTTTTACGAAACCATTTCTGCGGCACAACCGCAATCATTACATTAAAACACAATGAACCGTTTCTTTGGTAACCAAATATTTATTTTTCAGTATTTTAGCCAAAATCTATTTCAATACAGACTTCAACGAATTTATTATATTAATTATAAGGTTTTATTTACATAAACATGTATCAAAAACCAAAGCTTCCAATTTATCGATGGCCACCAGATGATATGGGTACATGTGGCGGCAAAGGAACACATAAACGGCCACCATCTCCGGATTCAAGTATCAGTAGAATATTTTACAAATCAGGAGCTATAGGTTTAAAAAAGTGTGAAGTTGAAGTTCCACAAAAAATTAAAGGTATATCAAAAACGAAATATTGACAAAAATAAGGCATGGATTACAACAAAAAGATATAAAATTATTTTGGAAATTAGGTGCATGGATTACTAAAGAAATCAGTTTTATTGGTGACAGCAATGAGCAAAAAATCAAATGTACTCTGACGGAATTGGGAATATTTGTAGCTTATTTAATAGTTTTAATGATTGGTAAGGCTTTTTATCGTCATAATAACTTATCTAAGGATACAAAACAATCTTTAGCCCAATCATTGATATTTTCAATGTTCTTATCGGCGTCTGAAACATATGGGTTCTAAAGGAAATTTACAGGCGACCGAATCGACGCATTCAAATGTGGGCTTCGCATTCCTTGGATAGCTCGACGCACAAACAATTCCATCTTGCAAGAACTTAGCATAAACAGCGTATATCATTAACAGCATGGTTCTCTCCCATATTTTAAAATATTTTGGCGACGTCCATCGAAGCAATAATGTGGAAAAATTAAACGTCTAGATCCAAGCATCTTGTAAGCGCAGTGAGGACCGTTCACCAACTCGTTGGGTTGATATGACTCGTCAGTAACTCGAAGCCAATCTTACAAACGCCATAAAATTAATTATATTTCTACTGTAAAATATGTATGGCAACGTGTTGCACAAGTTAGAGTTAAAATGCTGTATATCCAATTAGAACTAAATGATTAATGAGCTCTTAACGAAAGTTTAATTTTGAGATGCACACAAGAATAGTTCCAATTATTTAAATTTTTGCTTAGAATCAAATTTATTCCAAAAATATTGCATTGGTTAAAAAAATAAGTTAAAAATTTCTTTTATAGTTTTCTTCACTGTTCATCCGGAAAATCAATATGACTTGACTCGTGCAATGGAGAAGGCATTTTTAGAAACTACTTTTTCTTCGAATAACATTCGAATGAAGTATGCTGATATAATAGATGCTGCTACCATGTTTAACGTAAAACGTCATTGTCAAAAGGCCAAAATTGAGTATAGAAACAAAACTGATTATTCCTTTGCTACATAAAAAAACGTGTCTTAAGTGATGCGACTTTTTTTATTTGTACACATGGAGAACAATTTTCCCAAACTCTACTGTTTGTGGAAGAGACATATGATCTTTAGATGATTTACCATATATGTTCGTGCCATTCTAAACGATGTACTCAATTTTCCAGGCAATACTTTTCATTTTCCAAAATTTTTTTGCCTCACTATTTATTATATTATTTCAATTTAAGTGGATGACACAGGTATTTGCACCACAAGTTTATACTGATACTTGGTATAGAAATCGAGGAATAGACGTCAAAACCTCATCGGAAGATCGAAGTTTTTTATACGAAAACAAAGCTGTCAGTAAAGTGAGAATACAAACGGTAAATATTTTTATCCTTAATATTCCAGCTATTTATGTTTGAAAAAAAATAAATTTCGTGGTGGAAAAGCTTATTGAGTTAAATAGAATCGTCCTATTTTTGACTCACAGATGCTTGAAGAAATTTAATAGCAATACGTTTGAACATCAGGAGCTGTTTCGCTTCTGTACAGTCGATATGGGACACAACTTTGACCTGACCATAGTTAACAAGTGGCAAAAATTTAAATATAGGCATAGGAAGATATAAAGTAGATGGCGGGCGCCGCTGTGAAATTTCTTAGTAGAGTAAGTTCAAACTTAAATGAGACAGTCGCAGAAACACATTTTTTTTGGACCTAGTCTATGTGATATTTAGGGTGAAGTAGTATATCATTATCATTCTACACTTCTGTGTGTTAACAACTAATCCAGTGAATCTCAACCAGTTTCGTGTGAACTTGTGTCAATAATCCACAAATAAAATTTAATTTTATGAAAAATTCAAACATTTGTTTTTATTTATACTCCGCTTCAAAAAAAAATATTTATTTTTCTTTAATTCAGGTAAAATTTGTAGTCATAAATTTTAGGTTAAATTATGATTGTCGGCTTTATTAAATAAAAATCGCCTAACCAGAATTATTCCTTAATAAATTTTAATTATTTTATTAAGAATTTTTTAATCCTGTTACAATAATAATATTTTTAATCCTGTCATATAATATAATAGAATTATAATTCCTTGTTACAAAAACATGGGCAGACCTCAGGCCAACGTTTAAGTACAAGTAATTAAAATTCTATTATATTACAACAGGATTAAAAAATTCTTAATAAAAGAATTGAAATTTATCAAAGAATAATTTTGGCTAGGCGATTTTTATTTAATATAGATTATAGCCGACAATCATAATGGGTTAAATTATGATAATAATTTAAAGGTAATGTAATAGAATTTTAATTACTTGTACTTAAACGTTATTAATTTAATTGCTTGTTCAAAAACATTTTATTTAATAACAAATCCGAAAATTTTATTGAATATCAATTCTATAACTTATTTTCACACTATTTACATCATTGGTTCACTTGCATTTTGTTTGATGTCCACTGGTATATAAATAAATATAATCTT
This sequence comes from Nineta flava, assembly GCA_963920215.1. NCBI lineage: Eukaryota > Metazoa > Arthropoda > Insecta > Neuroptera > Chrysopidae > Nineta > Nineta flava. Next base: position 81,744,796 of record OY986044.1, read on the forward strand.
TTATTGATAATAGCCATCTCGTTCTTACTATGAAGTTTGCATATGTGAATATCTTTGTTGATGGCCATAGCCAATAGACATAAAATATAAGATATGTTTATTATAATGCCGTTTCTTTTTATATAATTGATAAAGTAGATCTTTTCCCTTTGTTGAATTATTATATTAAATTCCCCTTTTTCATATATTAAATAGCATTAGTGTATTTTTACCCATTCCAATTTTTTATTTCTGCGCAAAAGGGGAATGGTGTCTCATTTAAGTTTGAACTTACTCTAAAAACAAGACACTTACTTATAATTTGTCTGCCACTTTGAAGTATATCGTGATCTCCTATGAAGGGTTCGGAAGTTTTTCCTGAGTCACAGTTAAAATCAAAACTTTATCTCCTTTGTCCGACAGGTGTCTGTTCTTCCTAAAAGTTGTAAAATTTTTCCAGCTGTAAAAAATTATTTTAATAAATGTTTTGCATATTATTCACCAAATGTTGCAGTCGACGATCGAGCACAATATAGTTCATCCACAAGGTAAAAAAAAGTAAGTCTTCCAGAAAAATAATATATAAAAATAATTATTCATCCTTCTCAGACCTAATCAGTCACCTGATTACGCACATGGAAAACTCAGTTGGTATCCTCATGTCGGCAGTTTAATTGATCTGCCATCAGGAAGTGGAGCACTAGCTAGTCTAACTGCTTTACGAAACAGCTTGTTGGTAGCCAGAGGTGTTCGAGCCGTCATTTTACACTATAATTTGTATAATGTGAATTTAAACTGCTTTTGTTTTATGAAGTAAGTTGAGTGTCCTCCCAAACTGATGCATGCCATATTTTTGAATAGATAAAACTTCAGTAACACAGGTCCTGAAAATCGGTACAATGCAACGTATTTCTCAGAACAATTCGGTCAGTCCAATTTGATTTTGAAATGAGCATTTAATTTTAGATATTTTAAATTGTTAGCCTCCTCCTGGAGTAGCCTCCTGGAATAGAACTCATCGTAGAAAACATAAACAGGTTAATTACAATGACGTTTTTGTTGGTGCAACCTTGTAGATCATAATGTTGAACCAAAATCAAAGTGGTTGTACGATTTAAAGTTGCTTCGTGCCGACGGACATTGAAATATGACAGAATAACCACAGAGCTTCAACCACTGAATTACCATTTGGACGTTTACCCGAATGCCCCAGAAGGAGGGTGATATTTTTCGAGTGTATGTATCTATATTTCTTTGGCACGCTTTGCTGTCTAAACGGCTAGATGGATTTTACCATATGAGGTAACGTTAGATTCGTCTTAATAGGGAATGTGCATGAAAATTTTTTTCACTTGAATTGAAGCATGTTTACTTGACAAATATCAAGGTAAAATTACTTTTTAAATAACTTTAAAAATAAGCGAGATATGAATTATTGAAATTCCCGATTAGATAAAGAGGGTTATAGTCCTCTTGATATGTTATGTGACGTCATATTACACTTCACCATTTAAAATACACGTAAAGCTCCGTTTTTAGTATTTTTGCAAGAAAGAGACAGATAATAATCTTTAAAAGCTTATAGCTTCCTTGATATTTGTCGGATTTTAATTTCGTTTTTAAATATTATTACAGTATTAACAGTATTTTTATATTCTGAAAATAAATGTGAAAAAAAATTTTCATGCATATTCCCTATTGTGAAAGTAGTAAATATGGCGTACGCGAAACATACATATATACGTATAAGTTACTCGATACCTACGCTATAGAGCAAGTTAATGAGGCAAAAAATTCGAATTAGGAGGAAAATCATGCATACGAAAGTCGATAGATTCTTAATTGTTGTGATTATCCGAAAAAATATGGCACACTTTTTCGACACTTCCATGTAAAATATTCGAATAATAAAGTATCATATAAATTTAGGTTTATTTTTGAAGTTCCACCGACTGGTGGATTTATTCCATCGTGGAATATCCATACAACAAAAGTATTAAAATATGTTACTGCATTTGATTTTTTTGTATTTGGATTGGAATTAGGATTGATAATATTTATTGTAATTTATACAATGGAAGAAATTCGTGAAATGATATTTTTCCGTTCGAAATTTTTTTATTTTTTTTGGAATTGGATTGATATATTTATTTTATTTGTATGTATAAAGTTTTTCTATCCGTACGTTCAATTTAGATTACGAATAAATACAGCTGCACCTACATTCAGGTTGATCATATTCTGACATTGTCGATTTTACCAAAATTACCTTACCTTCGTCATTGAAATATTTATTTTGGTCGGGTTGTCTTCTAATAACCAGACCAAGTGGCCGAGCGGTCTAAGGCGTTATGTCTGCGCAGTATGCCTACTTGGAAACTGGAAGGTTATGAGTTCGAATTCCGACATCGGCAGTTTGTCAATTGTTAAGAAAAACAAAGGGGCGGTTAATTGACTAAACTGTCGGCGTATGGACAAGAATGAAGTAACCGGCTATGCTTGTGAAGGTTTTCTGCAGTTTCCTTCACGAAATCCAGATTAATATCGGCATGGTTCCTATCATAGTCGGCTGCAGCCGCATATCCTACCAATTTCTATATACAAAAATTCCTTCCACTCCACTCACATCCTCACATCTTTAGGCATCACAATGGACCTTATGGTCAAAGTGTAGCCGGTCCAGGGCAGCCTATACAATCTATCTATCTAATTTGTCTTATAATAAAGCTCACAAAGGAGCTATAATTTTACTCTTACGTCAAAGCCATATATATTGAGTATTCTTTTCGTAGGAGCTAGGCAGTTCCGACTTATAGATTAAAGTTTGAAGCGAATTTCAACTTGACATATATGCAATCTTATAACTGGACACCAGTTTGTTCCCATCTCAGTCATAAGGTTAAAAAGCCCATTACACAATGAAAAAAATAAGGTATAAGAATAATATATAAGATATAAGGAATAGTGGAATCCAGCAGATGGCAGAACCGTTGATCAATTCACAATTCAAAAATAAGGAATAAGAAATAAGATATAGCAACAGAATTTCCGTCGCGTTGGATATCTATTCCTTATTTCTTATTCCCAGCCAATCACAATGTTATGCGCAGTCGACTCTCCGACTTATGTTTTTGACATTTGTGCATACACCAGCAGCTGGCATTCAACCGCTGTGATTGGTTGAATAATATTTCTTATCGCCCATTGTGTTTTGGTCGTTGTGCTATATCTTATATCTTATATGTTATTCTTATATCTTATTCCTTATTTTTTTCATTGTGTAATGGCCTTAACATGCATACCCTCATTATAGCAAGGCAAGCGCTATATATCCCTCACCCTCCATCACTTGGTCGCGTACTGTCCAGAAAGATACCAATAGGATACACCACTTTCGGCAAATACGAAAATTTCAATCTTGAATCGTTCTCGCTCGAGACGTCAAATTGAGAAAATTGCAATTCACTTTTTCACATAAATATTCTATCTATTCCAGTTTTCATTTATCATGGTATTTCTATTATTCGTACAAGCAATTTTATTCCCCCACATGGTTAAAAATCACTTAGTGCATTCCAGTAGCTATTATACATCTTACTTCCATATATCACGATATAATCGAATGTACGAGGTACTAAGTGCGTTCGTAATATTTCTCGCATGGTTTAAAGTTTTTAAATTTATGACGTTTACAACAAAGATGGATCTTGTAGTGAAAACCTTAAATCGGGTAAGTCAGATTAAAAAAGTCTAAATTTTGGCTACAAAAATTACTACACCTTTATAATGTACAAGAGTGTATTTAATTTAGTCCCGATTACAAATAACGATTGAAAATATAAAGTAACGATTAAAAATATTGATCGCAGAAAAAAATATTTTGTATAGGTGTTCATAAAATGGCCTAATAAGTAAATTTCTGTCCGTTCGTGGACCCGATAAGCGAAAAGAGATAATGACCTGAAACTTTGTGTGTAACTTCTAGAGCTAAGTAGTAAATTCAAGTTCGTATATGGGCAGGATCAGTGCCTCCCCCCGCCAGGAAGGAAAATATCCAGCTTTGAAACCGTAAGAGATAGAACAAAAATTTATAAAAATGTTCTTTTTTTAAAGATAAGCCACTTTTGTTCAAAACTTTTTTCATAAACTCAATATATACCGGGTATTTAAATAATTAACTCAGTTGTTACTGAATTAATATTGAACACACTCGTTGTATGAATAAAATTTCTGTTCGAAAATTTTCCAAAACATTTAAGACGGTACTTCGTTTTGGGTGAACTTTGATTCTAAAGGCCCAAATAGACGCAGAACATGGTTGCAGCAACATTGAACAGCAACTAGCTTGTTGCTCTGTGTGTAGAGTGGTTGCAGCAACAAAAAACAAACTTTTTGTTGCTGCAACCACTCTACACACAGAGCAACAAGCTAGTTGCTGTTCAATGTTGCTGCAACCATGTTCTGCGTCTATTTGGGCCTTAATATACACTATATTAACGATCTAAAAATAAACCTACCATGTTTTCCAAAGGTCTATCATGACTCATCCAAAAAAAATATCAGTTTCTGTTAGCCTTGATAAATAAATCTGTTCGTTTTGCTAAATTTGGTCTTATTTGTTTTAGACAATTTGGAAGTTATTTGATTTTGGTTTGCTAACAGTGATCTTCTTCCTTGCATTTTCATTGTGGGGATTTTTTCTGTTCCATTCAACGGTAAAGTATTCAACTGCCACTGTAAATTAAGGGAATAAATAATTAGTTGTTATATAATAGCAAATATTTTAGTTTGAAGGTTATTCAACTCTTGTTGACACCTTCGTATCACTTCTTCGAATGGTTCATGGTAATTTTGATTTTAATGCATTGTGCAATGAACATCAAGTGTTTGGACCGATTTTTATAATTACATATATTGTATTATTTTATTTTTTAATTGGGGTACGTAAACACTTTCAAAAATAAGTCTGCAATTCCTATTGAAACACTTTGCATAATCGCAACAAGACGTTCGTTCTAAAGTTGAGATTAGACGTGCTACAATCAACAAATAATGGACACAAAAACTAAACGTCTATGAGGAACTTTATTTAGTTATATATATTAAAATTAATTTTTTTCAGAATTTAATTGGAGCCATCATAAACGAAGCATATCAAGCAATTAAAGAAGATGAATCATTTAGGTCGACTGGAGTAACCCCTTTAAGCTTTTTAAGTAGAGCTTATTATAATCTTTTTTGTAGAGGTAGGAAAAAAGTTAAAGTATTTAAGGAAAAGAGCTCACAAATGACACGTACTGAAATTTATAATATGTTAAAAAGGTAATTATTATTCGAGGCTTATAGTCAGCTATCATTTTTTTCAGAGGGAATTTTCAAGGGTAAATAAATTAGGGAATTTTCAAGGGTAAATAAATTACACAATATTTTTTAAGCTTCAAATCAATTATCTGTAGTTTTTCTTAATACTGTAATACAAAATTTTCCATTAGATGAGAAATGGCTATCTTATTCAATATGTACACTCCCGTTCAATAAAATTGAACCGACCTGAACCGAATCAGTCTCTCACAATTTTGATTATTCTTGTAGTAAATGTTTTCGACAGATACAACATTTTATTTTATTTTTTATCTTTCTTTATAAATAAATAATATACAGAGAGTTGCAAAAGTGAGGAGTTTTATGAAATTTAAGAAAATTAACATTTCAGGTTGGTTCAATTTTATTGAACGGGAGTGTACCTCAGGTAGCGCAGTAACGGCGTAGATGATACGCCCTTCCACCTTCTGACAGAATCTTCTTACAGTGCCAGAATGAGGTACCTATAGGCTTTGGCTCAACTGAAATAGGGTAAACTGAGCGAAAACAACTAAACTGGAGCTCTGTCAAGTCCTTGGCAAAGAGGACGGGTAGATTAACACAAGGCTAGAGGAAACGAACTAGATGTGGTGGATAATAGAAGAGGTTGAGAGGATGGGTTCTTTTGATGTCGGTAAAAAAAACCTAGAAAGACCTAATTACCAGCCTTCGGCCTCCCCTCCACTATTACTAACTCAAGTCCGAGCATATAGCCACATCGAGGAAAACACTCAACTTTCGAAATTTTGTCCAAATGCGCTTTGATACACCTTTGTCAAAAATGGTTCAATAGTGAAAACATGAAGATTACGCCAACGTGAAATCGAACCGATTAGGTCACGTAGGCCTAATTGGTTCCTCAATGAGTCGAAAATACAGGCTATAAAGATATTATTTTAGGCAATGTCCCTTGTAAAGTCCTCTCTTCAAGATTTCATTTCTACAAAAAACTAATTCTTTCAGTATGAATTTCACTCGAGAAGAAATTTTAATGTTCTTTTCAAAGTATAATATTAAGCCCCATCAAAAGAAAATATCACAAAGGCAATTGGATGAAATAGAGGCTGACCTAAAAATAAGGAAATTTATACCGTTATGTAAGTGATTTAATCGTTTATGCTTTTTGCATTCCTTGGATTCGATAGTTAAAAACAAAATAACAGATACAGGATGACCAAAAAGAAATTTTCTGTTCCAAAACTACTTAGATTTCCCATGACCACGAATAAAATATCATGACATTTCCATGTTTTCCATAGCCTAAAATAAATTCCATGACTATTGTAGATTTTCCAGGATTTCCACTCTGTTATAAAAATAAGAGATTCGCTAGAATTTTCCTATTCCGGGGGAGAAATAAATTTGCCGTTTTTTTCGTGTTTTTCCAATCTAGCTTTATCGTAATCCCCTAATTAAAAAGTTCTTTATCAAATATTTTCATAGTACCTCAAGATGTTGAACGATGCATTCGCATAAGAGAAAAACGAACCATTAGAACCCAAAATGAAAAACGTTATGATAATGCAGAACGTTATCATGTATTCACTTACGCCGAATATGAGTCGTACGTATTCTTCAAGTCGAAAAACTTAATTTACGTGCATAAACCCATTTTTTTTCACTTACAGATTTCAAGCACAATTGGATCAAATTGAGATATTACTAGAGTCATCAAGTGCAAATCTTTATGAATTATTGAAAATTTTTCAATCTGGTGTAAAACATAAATGGATCATTAAGGATGACACTAATCCGAAATCTGAACCAGAAAATGATGCAAAATGAAGAAAAAGGTTCATACAAAAGTTGTTGGAAATAAAATTTTATGAAAAAAACTATTGATGTATTTTTGTCGTAATAATTATAGAAAGTTTTTTATAATAATTTTAAATTATAATAAATATACATATAATATTTTATACATTAAAGTTTTTATACAACAAAATTATAGTAAAACTAATTACCTACAACTTTGTTTCTTTTAAAATTTTCGATTTTTCTAATATTAAGGGATATATGCCAAATTTAGTGTTTCCTAAATTTACTAAGATAAACAATTGTTTACAGAATTTCATTTCCAATGAGTTGAGCTTTTTTTGTAAAATTATTTGATGTCGAAAACAAATATCAGAATAATATTTTTTGTTTTCTATTCATTATTTTTTCGGATGTTTGTTCTCATATGTTTGGCTAAACTGCTTCGATCGTTAAGTGTTTTATCACAATCATCACATGAAAATGGTTTTTATCCAGTATGGTGGACGCATTTATGTTGAGTTAAATTGCCAAGCCGATTGAATGTTTTATCACATTTATTACATGAAAATGGTTTTTCTCCAGTATGGATTAGCTTATGTCGTATTAATTCGCTTTTAAAAATAAATTTTTTATCACAATAATCACATGAAAATGATGCTTCTCCAGTGTGAATTCGTTGATGGTGAGCTAACCTGCTCTTATAATTAAATGTTTTATTACAATTATCACATGAAAATGGTTTTTTTCCAGTGTGGATTAGTTTATGTTGATTTAAACTGCATTTATGATTAAATGTTTCATCACAATTATTACATGAAAATGATTTTTTTCCAGTGCGGTTTAGTTTATGTTGAGTTAAACTGCTTTTAAAATTAAATGTTTTGTCACAATTATCACATGAAAATGGTTTTTCTCCAGTGTGGATTAGTTTATGTTGATTTAAACTGCATTTATAATTAAATGTTTTATCACACTTATCACATGAAAATGGCATGTCTCCAGAGTGGATTAGTTTATGTTGAGTTAAATTCCATTGCATATTAAATGCTTTATTACAAACATCACATATAAATGGGTTTTCTTCAGTGTGAATTCGTTTATGTTGAACTAAATACCATTGTGTAGTAAATTTTTTATCACAAACATCACATGAATATGGTTTTTCTTCAGAGTGGATTAGTTTATGTATAGTTAAAATGCTTTTCACATTAAATGCTTTATTACAAACATCACATATAAATGGTTTTTCTCCAGTGTGAATTCGTTTATGTTGAACTAAATACCATTGTGTAGTAAATTTTTTATCACAAACATCACATGAATATGGTTCTTCTCCAGTGTGGATCAGTTTATGTCGAGTTAAAATGCTTTGCTGATTAAATGTTTTGTCACAATCATCACATGAAAATGGTTTTTCTCCAGTGTGGATCAGTTTATGTTTAGTTAAACTGTCTTGCCGATTAAATGCTTTATTGCAAACATCACATGAAAATGGTTTATCTTCAGTGTGAATTCGTTTATGGTGTACTAAACACCATTGTGCAGCAAATTTTTTATCACAAACATCACATGAATATGGTTTTTCTCTAGCGTGAATTTTTTTATGTCGAGTTAAATTGCCTTGCTTATTAAATGCTTCATTACAAACATCACATGCATACCGTTTTTTTTCAGTATGAACTTCTTGATGTTCCGAAAGATTTCCATCGAATGTTTCATATTTTATTGTGAATTCTGTCTGAAATTCTCTTTCAAGTTTAATGTTTTCATTTTCATGGATTCGTTCATGTTCAATTTTAAGATTTTCATTAAATATTTCTTCTGTACTTTCTTCATGTTCCATTTTAATATTTTCATGAAATGTTTCCTCTATGATTAGTTCTTGTTCCATTATAAAACTTTCTTCTTTAATTATGAATTCGGTATTCAATTCTTTTTCAAGTTTAATATTTTCGTCATTGATATGATTATTTGCCATTTTGTTTAAATTTTTTATTGATATGACAGAAAAATTGCAAAATAAGCTTAAGCCAAGTGATATATCTATTTATTATGATGATCGGTTTGTCAGACTCTTTTGATATGACGTATTTACTTACACTCTCTTCTAAATAACTGAACAGATTATATTGTTACGCCTTTAGATTAACCCCAATGGAAGCGCTCTTCAACTAGCCGAGGAACTAAGTTTTGCTGCAGTACGCCTGCGCGGAACGTATGAGTGATGGAATCAAAGAGTATAAGAATGGAATGTGTTGGTTTTGTATGGCTGTCAAATTGGTCAATGCATTTCCATTACACACATAAAGTTTTAGCCACTAAATAAAAAAAAGTAAAGTAAACGTTCTTCGTAAGTGCTCAAAACAAATATACCCATTAACTAGAGAGTTTCTATGTCACCTTACATACTAACGCCATCTCGTTTTAACATTGATAAATCTTTAAAAAAGTTTATCAGTGCTGCTATCTGTACAATGTAATCAATAATATTCTACCATTTAATAATGTGACACCAGCTGTCAATTGATAATTTGTATGACTCATAATAAATTTTTTTTATGTACTTACTGGATACAATTTTTAAAATAAATATTATGTAAAACAATCTTCATTTTCAAGTTTGTTAAAACTCTTTTCACACATTTTACTGATTATGCCAATGAGTTATGATTCTAACCTTAAAACAGTACTTCAGTTAACAATTCCAAACTATAACACAATTAACATGGTCATATTAGAGCCTACCGAACGATTAAAACAGCTCTCAAACTACAGTAATGCTGTAGAAATTGATCCAAATGTGCCACCACATAGGTATGAGTATAAATATCAATTCTGATTTCGATATATTGAATTTGATTCGAATAATTTGTAGATACTATCGGTCCGGACTAGAAATGGTACGAATGGCTAATGTTTATATGGAAGAAGGCAATCTAGAGAATGCTTATGTACTTTATTTAAAATTTATGACATTATTTATTGAAAAAATTCGGGAGCATCCTGAATATGGATCGGTTGCCGTTAGTGTGAAAGCTAGCAATGCAACAAAATTACGTGAAGTTTTACCAAAGGCTGAGAAATTAAAACGAATATTACTACAGAAATACAGTATTGAATACAAAAAATTTATTGAGGAACAGGTAGGATAGTTTTAGTATAAATAATAAAAATCAATTAGTAGGTGCACAAAATGTTGCTTTTTAGGGTTTCAATTTTTCTGATGCATATTAATAAGGTAGTTCACTCGTTACTGTCCTAAGAAAAAAAGAATAAAATACAATATGATTAATTTACTATTCCTATCTCTACTTACTTCTTCATAATGGCTCTACTTCTACAAGAGTAAGTAGAGAGCACCCCATGCTTTTGTATACATTGAAAGTTAATTTTGTTGTCAATCTCTTTATTCTATTTTCTCTTTTACATTAGTTTGCCTTTTTTAATTCATATTGCAATAAATTCTTCTTTATTTAAAAAAGATCTTAACGATATCTCAAACTGCTTAGGACACCATTTTTTTCCAAATTTCTATCTTTGAAACCGTACTTCGGAACGGTATCTTTGTAACCGTTCACTTGTTAATTTAATAATGTTATTGTTTATTATAGAAACGAAAAGAACATGAGAGCAAAAAGGTAGCTCCTAAACCTAAACCATTAAAAGATACTAGCTCAATACCAGATCGTACATGGCCTCAAGTTCTACCAGGACCAGAAATTGGGAGTGTTAAATATCCGGATTCAGTTTCAGGAGGTAGTTTACCACCAATATCACATCCACAAAAATTCTCGTCAGAACCCAAGTAAGAATTTGTACATATATTTCAAGCAGGGATTCTAACCGTTTAATCTTGGCAATGGCCAGGAGCTTCCTTGTCAGGTTTTCCTGTAATTGGGGTGAGGTGCGCCAAATATATGTTGTAACCTAGATATTCGCAGTTAAAGATGATCTGGCTGGATGTTTCTTCCTCCTCGCCGCACAGTCCGCACATAATGGATGCATTGTGAAGTCATATTGTGTGTATATGCTTTTATAGATAATGTCCGATGATGAATCCGGACACCTTTCGAAGTTATATCCCGTTCAGGTTGAGTGCATCATATTTTCCCATTGATCACGGTGTTAAAGTTCACGTCGGTTAAAGTTACTCAAATTAAACAGTTTTAACCGAATTTCGGTTTCGATTCGGTTAGAATTCCTGATAAGTTTTTCTTAACCAATTTAAGGGCTGCACTTAATATAAGATGATTCTTTTTTCAGAGTCCCAACCATCGATTATTCCATTAAAGGACCAACACCGCCAAGTAATATATGTGATAAAACTGACCTGAAGTTAACGATACCGTTAGTATTTATATGAAATACAATTTTCTTATCAAATTTCATAGTTCTAAATATTTTTAACTCATTCTATCTTTTTTTTTTCTATTCAGAGGAATTCCTGATGTTGATCGTAGCTTAAAACCAGGATCATTACTGAGCCCATCCGTTCAAAAACCGGGTAATCGTGATGTTGTTATACCGAATAAATTGGTTGGCATGTTTTTAAATATTGCACAAAAAAATACTTGTAGTAATATTGAAACATGCGGAGTATTAGCGGGAAAATTGGTAAGTTTTCACATGACCACAAAAGTAGCGTCCATTTTTTAAATGTTTTTTAATTGATTTGTGAAAAAATGCTTTGAATTAAAGTTATTCATTATTAAATATAGTAACAACTTTTATTCAAAACATTTTCCCAAACACCAAATTAGTCTGGTGTTCAAATAAACGAAAACATTGTGAAAAATGAGCGCTACTTTTATGGCCCATAGTTCTATTTAAATGTCAATTTAAAAAAAATACAGCAGATATCAAAATGTAATTCAAATTTCGCTGAACAGACATATATTTAAAGTTTACTTTTACGTAGTTTTGAAAATGGAATCGTCCAAGTGCCTCCCCTCATTGTCAATACACTGAAGCGCTCTATTTCTGAAATTTCACTATCTCAAGCGTAGCGACCGGAATATCGGCGATAGCTTGCCGTATATGAGCCTTAAGTTGGCTTATGATCCTCGGACTATCGATGTAGACAATGGGTTTCTGCGCTGATTGCGCTAGCCACTGAAGGAAAACGAGGCGACCAACAAAATGATCTTTAAAAAAATATCATCACAGTTCGTATGTGCCTTGGCGCCATCCTGCTGGAACCACACATCCCCAAGATTCATGTCTTCCAGTTTGTGGGGAAAAAATCATAGATTAGATCGATAGATTGTAGAGGCTGCCCGGGATGGGCTACACTTCGACCATAAGGTCCATTGTGAAGCCTAAGGATGTGAGTGGAGTGGAAGGAACTTTTGTGTGTAGACTAGAAATTGGTAGGATATACGGCCTATGCCGATATTCATCTGGAGTTCGAGAAGGAAAATGCAGAAAACCTTCTTAAGCATAGCCGGTTACTTCGTTCTTGTCCATACGCCGACAGTTTAGTCAATTAACCGCCCCTTTGTTTTTCTTAATAATTGACACACGTAATCGGAATGTCGGAATTCGAACCCGTAATCTCCCAGTTCCAAGTAGGCATACTGTGCAGACATAGCACGTTAGACCGCTCAGCCACTTGGACTGGTGAAACAATCATTGTCAGGTATCGAACGAAGTGACCGTTCGTTCTACTCGAAAAAGTAAGGGCCAATAATACCAACTCCAGATAAACAAAACTTTAAGCCCCGCTCCTTCGAGTAAGACCTTCCCCAACCTCGTCCGAGTTCCCCTCGCTGTTTAGCGGTAAAGTGTTGCAGGGGGTGATAGTAGTCAAATGCCGTACACATAAAAATTTAAGATTTAAAATGGTAGCAATTACAAAATGGCTCAAGATTAGCTTAGCAACTTGTACAGTTGGATTTTATTAACTGATATATTGTATTTAGGAGAGGGATCAATTGATAATTACCCATGTAATCATATCCAAACAAGAAGGTACATCTGATACATGCACAACAAGTAACGAAGAAGAAATGTTTGATTATCAAGATCAACATAATTTGATTACTCTTGGATGGATTCATGTAAGTACAAATTTATATCAATTTATAAAAATGACTGGCAATATATGTGTGCGTCATCATCGACCGAACATTATGCCAAAGTTCAAATTCCTTCGTTTGAACAGTTTTCAATTCAGTTCGTACAGTTTTCAATAAAAATCTCTGTGACAGGCGCCTCCGAGAGTGATCTTATAATAGTTCCGTTGTACCGTTTAAAGTCAGGAATCCTATAAACGAGACAGAAAACTTTCCATTTTATAGAGAATGACAATTTTTCCATCTTAAAATTATCCCACGTACCCTTTCTTCCACAAGTGCTTCCCCTGCTAGGGGGAAAAATATCAACCGTTGAAACCGTACGTTTAAAAAATTCCTTCTTTAAACATAAACAACGAAATTGGCATGCGACAGGCCAAGTTGTGCATAAGCACAGCTAGGCCATTCGACTGTGCTCGATTGAAACTCAATAATATGCAGTTGAAAAGGGTGGTGGGACTCTTGACACGACGCTGTCGATTGAACTACCATCTTCATAACTTAGGGATCATCAATCCTGAGAGCAATCCCGGTAGAGAAGTTGTGGGCGTTCTGTATGGCGTCGGGCCTCAACAGAATCCTATAGCATCCTTAAAATAGCACCTCTTACCCGGAGACGTCTCGCCTTCGAGTGACAGGTTGTTCTCAAGGAGGGCACAGAGGACCCCTTGGTCTAGATGCTAGGGACCCATTTGCGGTACCCTTCTTTCTAATTGTTATTATTATTGGTTCGAAACTTGTTTTAAATTAGTTTTCATTTTTTTTAATGTAGACACATCCATCTCAAACAGCATTTTTATCCAGTATTGATGTTCATACCCAATTCTCCTATCAAATCATGATGCCAGAAGCTATTGCAATTGTATGTGCACCAAAATATCATGAGTAAGTAGAATTTGTTTAATTTATATACGGTAATATTTGATTGTAGTAAAAAGATATATAATGTGCGGTTCATGTGTTGAGACCTTGAACCGCCCACCTGTTACTTTTCCTGTGTTTAGTATGTTCTATATTTACATCGTGAACCCTAAACTTTATGTTTGGCATGTTATACCAGTTATCCACGTCCAGTTATCAGTATCACATGTAAAAGACAACTTGTTGTTACTCAACCATCTGATTTCCTTATATATTCAACAGATCTTTCTACAGCATTATTCTCGTATTTTCCATTTCTCGAAAGTATCAAAATATACACTGTAAACTATCAGAATAATCTACAAAAACCAGTGGCGGTCTTCACATACATTTGTTACAGTACTATATTGGATTTTTTTTAGAATTTTAAGAATGTACTGTATCTAGCACATGAAAGTCGTTAAAATTATGAAAAATACACAGTGGATTGCTATAGTAACTCTCAATAGCAATTCGTCACCTTCATATTTTGATATTTTCATAAATATTCCTTTGATCCATCAGTCCCCTTTTTAATAAAAAAAAAAAAAACTAATTAAAAAAAAAAATAAAAATTATTTTCCATGAATTTCAGAACAGGTATATTTGTATTAACTCCGCATGGTTTAAATTTGATTTCGGAATGTAGACAATCTGGTTTTCACCCACATCCTCAAGATCCACCCATATTTATGGTAAACAAATTTATTGATAATCAAATTTTATATTGGAGAAAATTCACGCTAAGTTTACTCTTTGCTCCAAATGAATAATCAATTTAAATCGAATTTCGGAAACTGAATGGTTAACGCAAAGCGTTAGTCAACACGAGGCGGTAACGCATGTCGGGTACAGCTAGTTACACAATAAAACATTACATGAATGAAAATAAAGATGTCCGGGGAAAAACCTAAAAAATAAAAATTCAATAAAGAATTGAAATAAAAATAAAGAAACAATTCTAAAAACTTGTAGTAATTATGCAAACAGGTAATAAAATACAAAATAAAAGTTATACAAATAAATTTTTACATAAAATAAACAATTGGAGTAAAGAACAAACTGACGGCGGCGATGCACTCTCCAAATTTGAATGAATGAGTAAAAAATGATCTAAATATATTTTGCAGAGTGCTGATCATACACGAATGGATCATGGGACCCATGTACAAATCATTGATTTACGATAATATATTTTTGTTTGTATGCAATTTTTGTTTGTTTGTTTTCTTTTGATGTTTAGAGAATTTTATTGTGAAATTTTGTTTCTAGAAAATTAAGTAACACAATAATAATTAAATTAATATAATACACACTAAAACAGCGTTTCTCAATCTGTTTAATACGAGACCCAACATATTTGAAATCGTTTTTCGTATTTTATAATAATTGGTAGAAACCTAATGCTATGACTTGGCCAGGAAAAGCTTTTAATTTTTAGATTCCTATGTATGGGAGGAGGTTTTCTTCTAAAGTGAAAATGATCAGAAGCCTTTAAAATTTTAAAGATTTATTGTGTATGATATCATACATGATCTATCAAAATTTCGGGCGATATTCACACTGCATTTTTCGGGATATTCTATTTTCAAAAATTTTAGTGTTATATATTAAGGTTTCCTATTAAAAAAATGATCACAGTTTAATAAATAAAAAAAACTTATAAATTATATTAGCCATGTTTAAAGAATTTACGCTGTAAGTCATAAAAAATCCAGTTTTCGAAAAATTTACGATAAAAATCATCAAGTTATTCCTACTGCCAAAAATGTCTAACTGCATTGCATAAATTAGATTAGAATTAAATTGCTGTATATACCAGTTAGAACTAAATAATTAATAAGCTCTTAACGAATGTTTAATAATTATGTTTTCTTTTACATAAAACATTTAGATTATAACCTAAAATGTTGTTAGTTTCTAAATATGACAGTTGTGAATATGCACACCGTTGCCAATCTTTCAAAGTCGGTAATATCAATGCCGTCGTTATTAACTTCCTCCTATAACCCGCGCATTTTAAAAACATTTCTGTTATGTTTGCTTTCTTGTGTTTAGAAATATCAAAGGCTGGCATTTGTCATGTTAATTCACGAAATTAACATAAAGTATTATTTCGATTAATTATTTTATTAGTTCCTTTGCTGATCCATTACAAATTTTACGCAAGCCAAATGGTTGAGAAACGCTGCACTTAAAAAAAAAAACTTTTGTGTGTGTCTTTTTGATCACTTTAAAATGTGTGATTTCCACCGGCAAAGCCAATTATGTGATAACAGTGATTAATTAAAAGAAACAAAAAAAAAAGAGTAAATAATGAATTTACTAAAAAATTTGTTTTTATATATATTATTATATAAATAGTTATCAAAAAGTATTTATTAATAAATAAATATTTAATATATTTCACTTTATAGAGATTATTATTGTGATTCGATTATTTTGTTGGAATTTTTATAAAATTTGATGGCGAAAAAAAGGAATTTATTTTAGAAACAGTTAAAAAAATTTCTGATATATTCGAAATTTGTAGTAGCTTATGAGCTACTTCTGCACTAGTGGCAACATTTTTAACGAACCCTGCATACGGGGACAGTAGCGGCGACTAAAAGTGGTAGCCAGTGAAATTTCCGGACAGTAGTCTTACACACGAGGATAGAAATGGCTTCCATTACTTAACAGCTAGTAGCTAGTTTTGTGTGCATGTGGTGAGGTCAACATGGCGATCAGTACCTATTAAGACACGTCCAATAATGGCTGGCACTAGGTCACGTGTCCATGTTACTGGCCCTCTGGCGTCCACTGTAGCCAACTGGACATTGAAGTAGTAGTTCCCCTGCACACGAAAACAGTAGAGGGATAATTACTGGCGCCCACTACTTTCCTCGTGTGCAGGGGGCGTTACATAGTGAAGATCAAATCGGGCTAGTGCAATCAGGGTTTCGTACCAGAATCGAAGTTAACGTAGCTTTTTCGCAACCCCTTCTAAACAATGACTGAACAAAAATATATTGTAATTTCCTTATTAAGTACTTAAACTATCTTCTCAGTTTGTTATTTAGGAAGATTTTACATTATGTTGACGGCATTTTATCATTACAGACATTATTACAAATAAAGAATTCGTTTTAAATGTTTCTAAACTTCACAAAGTGTACGTGAACCTAAGGTGTGGTCTTTAATAAATAAACTTTTCTTTAATGCTCGATTCACTGAAAGATTGATTCAATTTGAAAGGAAAGTTTTGTAGAATAATCGAATTTTAATATTAAAAAAAATAAAAAAAAACTTGTTAAAACACTTTGTAAATACAATAAATTATATTTTATGCATCTTTGTAGATTTGTATTTCTTATGATGATTATATTAAAGAGAACGATTGCTTCTTGCTTGATTTCATGACTTTTCTTTTAGTTTTTCCCTTGTTGTTTACAACAAAAAAGACCGCAGAGAAAAGGTAAGATAAGAAATCGGATATATCAGATTGTAGAGTGAGGCGGATTGGGTGATCACTTCTATCGAGAGGAGTTCAGAAAGGCAGAAGACACCAAGAGAGTCACACTCTGGAGGAACCTTCCGGGGCCCAGGAAGGCCTAGAATATTCTCGGGAATTATAACCGCAAAAGATTCCAAACGTGCATGGGCCTGAGCTAAAATAAACTGCGGCTTCTAAGTAGATTTCCAACGGGACATGAACACCTAAGAAAGCTTGGCTTGGGAAATGAATGCAAATGCAGGTTTTGCAGAGAAATGGAAGAAACTCTGTAACACCACCTAATAGACTGCGACGACTTCATATACAAAATAATAAAATGCTTGAGAGATACGTCCAGAGGAGCTACATTCTCTAGACCCAATCCAGATTCTGTATTTCCTGAAGAAAACAGAGCTGGACGAGATGCTCTAAGACGAGACCACTCCTCGTTATCTCCAAACGGGGGGAGCACAATAAATTTAATAAGTTGCAGTGCACCAAATTTCTCCCATTATCATTCATTCATATATAGTTTGAGGTTGCGGTAATTTGGTTTAAAACTTTTGCGAATGCATGATAACCTTTTTTTAGTTCAGGTACGATTTTACCCACATACTGTGCAGTATATTTTCAGACTCCCTCCTTCTAGTGTAAAAGTTAATGTTTTTATGTAGTTTAAAAAAAATAAATAAATAAAACTGTTTAAACTTTGGCCAGTTCTTTATTTATATATAATAATAATCATTGTGTTGTCACGTTTGTTATTCCCAGATTGTAGTAATTATCTGATAATCAGGAATGTTGAGTGTATGTGATATCCCTTCATAACATTGACTAGTCAATAACATAGTTTATTCAGTGGCGTAGCTAGGACGTCATAGTCCTGATGCGGAAAACATTTTGCCCTCTGTTAGACCTTCAACAATGTAGATGTTGAAGGTTCCTCTGCTGTACGAATCCGACTGATCGGGGGTGGTAGAGCGTTGTTAACAATTATCAAAACTCGAATAGATATCCCGAGCATCATAGCGGCAAACTTTGAATTTCTGACTCGAAAGTAACTAGCAGTAAAAGGTTTGTCCAAGTTTGTGGCAACTTTTGAGGACGATTCTTCTCGTTTCAGCGTTGTTTGGACTTCGGAAAACATCACGAAAAGTGACAATAAGAATGTACCGAAAGCTTAGGTCACAACATAATCTTTGATTTAAGACAATTTAATAAGTAGTTCGATCGGTCGAAATAACATTGACTAGTCAATAACATAGTTTATTCAGTGGCGTAGCTAGGACGTCATAGTCCTGATGCGGAAAACATTTTGCCCTCTGTTAGACCTTCAACAATGTTGATGTTGAAGGTTCCTCTGCTGTACGAATCCGACTGATCGGGGGTGGTAGAGCGTTGTTAACAATTATCAAAGCGGCAAACTTTGCATTTCTGACTCGAAAGTAACTAGCAGTAAAAGGTTTGTCCAAGTTTGTGGCAACTTTTGAGCACGATTCTTCTCGTTCCAGCGTTGTTTGGACTTCGGAAAACATCACGAAAAGTGACAATAAGAATGTATCGAAAGCTTAGGTCACAACATAATCTTTGGTTTAAGACAATTTAATAAGTAGTTCGATCGGTCGAATTTCAATAGAAACACCTAGTGGTTTTTATTGTAATAATAAGCAGATTAAATAAAACGGAACGGTTTTTAACTATATATTCTCGTCGATATATTTGCTGCAATTCCAGCGACCCAACCAGGACTCAGCACAGTGAATTAAGAATTGACAATTTAATGAACTGCAACCCATGGAGGTAATATTAAAGATAAGAGTGAGCAAGGTGTAAGTACTAAAAAGAGAAAAAGAATCGCTGGCCTGACGTTCTAACTCTTTTACTTACTTTTGATTGGCAGTTAACAACACTGCGTGTTTAAGAGTCTTTAAAAGAGGAGACACATATTTATGATACATGATAGCGTGAGGCTCTTACTCACTTTATCTTAAATATTACCTCTATAGTTGCGACAAGGAAAGTAATCGGAATAATAGTAAGATGGAAAACTATTAATAATATTAGAAGGTTCTTGAAAGTAACCGTGTAAGTGAATAAACTTAAGTAATTCATACTTGAATAACAAAGCCAGCGAGTCTTATCTGCGGGGTCTCACTTCTCAGTGCATTTTATTACGATAGCTCCCTCACTGCGCATATATTAAGTAAATAAATAATATTCAAATGATATAATTTCCAAAGTCTTTTGACAGAAAATTCCAGAGTAATATTGAAATCTAAAATAATATTTACACATGGATTTATTAATAACTGTTCGCTGATCGCTGATCGCTGATAGTTCTCCCCAGATAACCAGTTCTCTATTGAATTAGAAAATTAATACATCCTGTTCAAAATCGTCTTTACTTGCTATTCTCGTATGAACAAGGAAGAATAGATAAGATAAATTGGTCCTAATACGATGATATCTGGCGATATTGCCGTAAAGGTCAGGGCACCTTAAGTCTACAGTGACACGGAACAATTTATGAAATGAAGACTAATAAATCATACAATTAAAATATTGTCATAGAAATACACAAACAATCGGTCAAGTGTGTGATGTACATGCCTAAACATGGGGTTCCGTAGCAAATCCTAATTTAAGTTTGTTCTGAAAATGGTGCATATCTAATAAACTTGTGAATTTATTATTTTTGATGAAAATTTCTTTCTTTGAAGTGTTTATTAAGTGCACATGGCCACACAAGTTTCTTTATTATTCGAAACATTTTCACATTTCACCAAAAACTGAATGACAAACTACTAAGGTAGGTACAACCGATGAAGTGATGGCGGAACTTTCAAGTCTGTGAAATTTGGATTAACAGTTATGAAATATTTATAAGGGTGCCGTTTTTTGAGTAGTTTTGGCTACGTGTCCCTAACAAATTAACCAAAAAATCGATGTATTCCGTTGAATATACATTTTTTTTTCTTCTAATAATCAAAAGTCCAATTGATATTTTGTCTGGGCTCATTATATTTTTGATATTAAAAGTGAATGTCAAATTTTTAATTGGAATTTTATTTTTTATTTACATATTTTTTGTGATAACATAATTCACTTGCTCTCAAATAATAATGTCAATTTATTTTACTATATATATATATATATATATATTGATATTTCAAGAATTTTTATTACATGATAAACTGAAGCGTTACCTTTCATAAGGTCCTGTTCAATATCCGTGAAATAAAATATTTAGTACAGGCGTTAAAAGTAGCTAATGCAGAATACACGGGGATTGAAAGAAGTTTCTCGATTTATGTGCTTGGAACTTTAAGGAACCATCATTCTCCCGCCCTCAAAGTATGGGGAATATTTTGAAGGTGCTCCAGGGGTCTTATGGTCTTGATAAACGTTATGATATCTCTAAGCGACATCCCATTGACTTTATCTGGATGGAAATCTGTCCACCTCAAACGATAGATAGATAGATTGTCCACCTCAAACGATAGATAGATAGATTGTAGAGGCTGCTCTAAACGGGCTACACTTCGACCATAAGGTCCATTGTGATGCCTAAGGATGTGAGAATGTGAGTGGAATGCAAGGAATTTGTGAGCAGACTAGGAATTGGTAGGATATGCGGCTGCAGCCGACTATGATAGGAACTATGCCGATATTCATCTGGAGATCGTGAAAGAAACTGCAGAAAACCTACTCAAGCATAGCCGGTTATTTCGTTCTTGTCCATACGCCATACGACAGTTTAGTCAATTAACCGCCCTTTCTTTTTCTTTTTTTTAATTGACAAACTGCCGATGTTGGGATTTGAACCCATAACCTCTCAGTTTCCCAGTAGACATACTGCGCAGACATAACACCTTAGACCGCTCGGCCACTTGGACTGGTGAGACTTAAATTTTGTATAATTGATCAAAAGTTCAGCCAATATCGTCGGCAACGCTTTTTACCCAACAACTACCTTAACAAATGCATTTCTGTTTGTTAATTTCTTGCTTAGTCTAAGAATGGTAATAGGGAATATGCATGAACATTTTTTTTCACTTCAATTGAAGCACGTTTACGCGACAAATATCAAGGTAAAATTACTTTTTAAATAACTTTAAAAATAAACGAGATATGAATGATTGAAATTCCCGATTAGACAAAGAGGGTGATAGCCCTCTTGATATGTTATGTGACGTCATATTACACTTTCACCATTTAAAATACACGTAAAACTCCGTTTTTAGTTTTTTTGCAAGAAAGAGACAGATAATAATCTTTAAAAGCTTATAGCTTCCTTGATATTTGTCGGATTTTAATTTCGTTTTAAAATATTATTACAGTATTAACAGTATTTTCATATTCTGAAAATAAATAAAAAATTTTCATGCATATTCCCTATTGTCATATGATTTTGCATATGTCTTTCTTAAATACTCTTCAGAACCCGGTCTATAATTTAATTTCTGTAATTCCATGTAAACTGTAGTTGAATTCTAAGAACTAATTAGAAAGTTTAATGATAATTTTTTGTATTTTGTACAACATAAACAAACACGTATACACATTACTACATACACGTTGTAAGTTAATTATTTTCGAAATAATGCTAAAAAGTGACTCTGATGAGTGTGTTTGTTGCCTGGCTATATTAATAATACGAGTGGGTATAATAGAGTGCTTATTTATAAAATAATAATAAAAATTGAAGGAATTTCAATTATTTGTTTACCAAGAAAGTACAATGGCACTAAAAAGGACGACGTCATCAACTGGTTTTGAGTATACGAATAATAATGTTTTTATAAAAACTGTTTTTTTTTTTTTATATATATTTTTTAAAATAAATAATAAAAAAACAGTTTATTTTATTATGCGTTTCTGTAGAATATATTTATGGTTGAATTTGGACTGGTTTTTTTTTTTTTTGTAATACACAACTTTAACTGAATTATTCAAGATGTTACTTCTATTAAGGGATTATTATCTCAATTGTATGATGGATCAAAATTAAATGGATTTTTGTGAATTGTCTTAACAATATTATTATTTCGAAAAGTTAACAAAATTGACAATTCCCTCTTGAAATCTCAAAACCATTTTGAAACCATTTGGCAGTGATATACACTGTAAAAAATAAAAAATAAATGTACCCAACAACGCCAAGTATTTAGCCGATACTATACTACGTAGTACCTATTCCTATACAGGTAAATGAAGAGCACTTAAGTTAAATACCTAAAAATTGAAAAATAAAACTATTTTTGTTGAACACCTTCACGAAAAAGTTGTGATTATTACTCACTCTGCTCGCAAGGGACCCCTTGATCCTCGATGCGGCCTTCGCTCTTGGCTTCGCGGCCTAGAAAGAAAATATACCCTGCGTAGCGTAAATTTGGTAAAGTAAAGAATACAAGAAGTCAA
This sequence comes from Nineta flava, assembly GCA_963920215.1. Taxonomy (NCBI): domain Eukaryota; kingdom Metazoa; phylum Arthropoda; class Insecta; order Neuroptera; family Chrysopidae; genus Nineta; species Nineta flava. Next base: position 81,767,764 of record OY986044.1, read on the forward strand.
TCAATCATGAGAGTTTAATGGGGGGGGGGGGGGAAGGAGCAAGCGTGGATCCTAAGGAAGGTCCAGGGGGTTTAACGGGAAATTATTTCCTTTAAATTTCGAAGTATTCCGCGTCGAATGCAAAAAGCCGCATCCTATTAGCATATTTAAAGTAAAAACGGTATTTGGGTTCTTTTCCGTTTTCGGAGGGCTCCGTTGAGAAAATTATAGCTTTCCGATATTTCCCGTAAGTTTCAAAGTATTCCACACCGAATGCGAAAAACGCACATTCTAGCATGTATAGAAGAACTTGTTTTTTAAGGGGTGTTTTCCCATTTCAGGGAGGGGGGTGGGGGTTGTAAGCTGGTTAAATTAAAGATATTCGAAGTAAGTTTGAAGTTATTCCGCGTCGAATGCAAAAAACTGCATCTTGCACCAAGGTATCCTGCTATACTCGATCTATAACCTGTTCTATAAAACATTAAATAGATTATTTGTAGACTTTTGACTAATCTTTATTTTATCTGACCCATAGAATAACAAAACTAAGTATCAACAAACGTAAAGTACCCTGGCGACGTACGTCTTGCACCAATGCAACTAGATCTTGGACTTTTATTCGAAATATTTTCCCAAAAACCGAATGATTAAGATACAAATTCCCTAGAACTCTACACTTTTTTATCAGTAATTATACCTTCGAAGCTTAGTACCCACCATAAGCGTACTACCTTAAGTGTTTTCTAACAATATTGTTTTCTGTAAACAATATCTTGTGTCGTAGACAAAATAGTAATCAACTAAACCATCAATAAACAATTGATCATACATTTCGTGCAAATAATCAAGTGTCAAGATTAGTGGCTACCATGAGCGTACTACCTTAAGTGCGTTTTCTAACAATACTGTTTTCTATAAATAAGTGAACAATATCTTGTCGTAGACAAAATATTACTGAACTAAACCACCAATAAACAATTAATCATAAAAATGTAGTATGCTTTTGTAAGAATTCTAAAAATAAATATATCAGTGACTTCAAGTTCTACATTTCATGTTATTTATAAGTAAAGTACTTCTCTTATTTACTTATCTAATTTATATAAAAATATGTTTTTTTTGTTGTTGTTGTTGTTGTTGTTTACAAATCCACTCTGAGTATGTTATATTTGTTCTATGAAAACAATTCCTAATACAATAGAAATAAATAAATAAAAAACTATTTATGGACTAAACTACATTTTTGTCGTATATCAACAAAACAAAGTCAATATAATAGATAATCTTTTAGTATGCAACTAAGCATGCAGTTATATATTTTATTTAAAATATTAGTACAGAACTGTTCGAAATTTATGGTAATTACGATATACGAAGTGTTGTTATTTTACAATTGGAATGTTGACTGAAAATTTTTTTTCACTTCAATTGAAGCATGTTTACTTGACAAATATCAAGGTAAAATTACTTTTTAAATAACTTTAAAAATAAACGAGATATGAATGATTGAAATTCCCGATTAGACAAAGAGGGTGATAGCCCTCTTGATATGTTATGTGACGTCATATTACACTTTCACCATTTAAAATACACGTAAAACTCCGTTTTGCAAGAAAGAGACAGATAATAATTTTTAAAAGCTTATAGCTTCCTTGTTATTTGTCGGATTTTAATTTCGTTTTTAAATATTATTACAGTATTAACAGTATTTTCATATTCTGAATATAAATATGACATATTTGGTATCAGTCAACTACCCAATTGAACAGAGCACAAATCAGTGGGTATTCATCGCTGATATAAGTTATAACTAAACAAGTGAAAATATCAACTAACTGAGTTAGTTGCCTAAATATCCAGTATATACTGAATTTATGAAAAAAAGTTTCTTACAAAAGTTGTTTATTTTTAAAAGAGGAACATTGTCTTTAAGTTTTTGTTCTACCTCTTCCAGTTTAAAAGATAGGCAGTTTTATACTGTGACTTTGATATTAGCTTTTTCGTAACAAAGTCACGAAAGTGATCTAAAATGTTACGCATAAAAGTTATTAATATCTTTGTAATGAACAACTTTTATCAGAAGCATTTTTTTCAAAAACCGTATGAATTAGGCACAAATCAATTATAAAATTTTGAAAATGAGCGTGAGTACATGACAGGGCAGAAATATTTATTGAGAGCAATGACTGTGAGCCATGCTTTTGACAACACATGATCAGACCGTAAACGTCGAAAATGCATGAAATGCATGAGAAATAAAAAAAAATACAGATTCGTAGTATAAATCAGGAAATAGAATTTTGCCAAGTTAATTCTGGCCTTCATTGGCTTTAAGTTGTATTAGAATATAAAATCTCCGTCTAACTAAGGCACAATCCCTACCATGAAAGCTTCGTAGTTTCTACAAATCTCAAATCTCATTGGTTTCTGAACTCCAGTTGAATATCGGCATAGTTCCTATCATAGTCGGCTGCAGCCGCATATCCTACCAATAGGGAATATGCATGAAACTTTTTTTCCACTTGAATTGAAGCATGTTTACTTGACAAATTTCAAGATAAAATTACTTTTTAAATAACTTTAAAAATAAGCGAGATATGAAAGATTGAAATTCCCGATTAGACAAAGAGGGTGATAGCCCTCTTGATATGTTATGTGACGTCATATTACACTTTTACCATTTAAAGTACACGTAAAACTCCGTTTTTAGTATTTTTGCAAGAAAGAGACAGATAATAATCTTTAAAAGCTTGCTTTTTAAATATTATTACAGTATTAACAGTATTTTCATATTCTGAAAATAAATGTGAAAAAAAATTTTCATGCATATTCCCTATTCACTAGATATTTTGACCTAACATTGAATAATATTTGATATTAAACCAAATGCACCAAATTGAACCAAATCTGTTGTTGAATCTCTAAATTTTTGAACAACATTGTAGTTACATATTTTAATCAAATTAATCCAGATAAATAATTAATCTACAAACGAAAGTAAATATGTAGAGCAGTAGAACAGATAAAGAAAATCACTATTATTTTTACAGTGAACCCTTGTTTAATTATAGAGTATTTGAATTGATCTAATCCGGATCTGTCTATCTTTTCAGACATTTACAAGACGCTTAACCGGAAATCGAGATTTAAAGAAATAAAGATTTGCCCTCGTTTTTTTTTTCTGTTTACGCGATTTTCAATTTTTACCATGAAATAAATTGAATTCTTTCATAATAAGGTGAACTCGTATGAACAACAACAAACTTGAGTATGTTTTAGGGCCAGAATTTTTATAAATTTTTTTCAGTTTAAAATTTCAACATATTGTTAAACCATATTGCTTTTCCTCCGATTTTATTCAAACAAATTTGGATACAGTTTTTCATTTTGCTTTTAATAGAAATTCTGTCTATATAGTCCTCAAGCTAAGCTTCACCAAATTCCTGTTTCGTCACGGCATGAAACAGAAATTATACATTTGGTGAGGTGTTGGGAAAAGTTATTGAAAGCTTATAGTCTTAACGACGTTCATGCGTGAGACTGTATATTAGATAAAAATTTTTATCTTTGATATTTTTTGGCTTAAGTTTAATCACGTAATTATGTTTTCTCAAAAATTCAAAACCTCTTATCGATCATTTGAAAAAGTTATAAACGATTAAAAATCAAATTTTTAACATATAGTGCCTTAAACGGGAAAATATAATGTTTTATATTTAAACTTGTAACAACTATGTCAGTAAATTAAACCATGTGTGATTTGCAATGGAAGAAAATTTTCTAATAAATAACTATATTTGTGCTTGATCAAAATTCTAAATTGACGATTCATAATATTCTTTTTTTACATCCGGTATATATAATATATACAAGGGTATTATAAGTTTAGTCCCGACTTTGTCACGGTTAAAAATATTGACATCAGAAAACAAGCATTAGTATAGGTGTTCATAAAATTTGGTAATTAGTGCATTGTCTATTAACACGATAAGACCTAAAAAGTGAGGTTAAGTTCGTGAATGGATGAAATTGATCCATACATTCTTCGCTAGGGAGGGTGCTTATCACTACCTTTTAAACCGTATGAGACAGATTAAAATTTCAAAGATAAAAAATGTCCCTTTTTATAAAATAGAATAGTATTATAATACTATAAACTGACTAGTATTAACACAATTTCAGCTCAAACATCTGTGATTACAAAATAATATATTTTTATATATTTGTGCGTATGTTAAAAGTAACGTAAACAGTTCACTTATTGATACATCAGGTATTTAAGTTAGTTTTTATATTAACTGAGTTAGTTATTATTTACCTTTGTTTGTTTGAACAATCATAGATCACACTGTAAATGTATAAAAATAGATTATTTCATAATAATTGTATCAATTAAAATATGATTAAAATCTAATGTATTATATAAAAACATACTTTCATTCCATCGAATTTTAAATTACTAAACACATATTAATTTTTAATATTCACACTTAACCATAGTGAAACTATTTTATAGATATCATTATATAGAGATGTGACGTCAAATAGCATAAAATAAAAACTCTACTATAGCTAAATCAATTTTTTGTTTCGAGAGAATTATGGAGTTCAAAGAACAGTATTTGTTATGATTTTTTTAACGCCTGTACCTAATAAACTGTAATAACTAACAGTACCCCATAAACGTATTATATAGATTGTATTTTGTGACATCATATATACATACTATTAACATTATAGAATTAAAACTCTTTCTCTTCGACTTATATTTTTGTCTTTTGATATATTGACATCAGCTATCCCCTCCCGACACTGGGGCTATTTATTTGGTTGAATACTTTAAAGGTATTTCCAAACTATATCAGCTAATCGGGTACTCGTGCGAAAAGAACTATATAAAAAATTATATATTGAAAACAGCTGTCCGTTGTCGTCAGTGTTCCCATTCGTCACATAACATATCATACATATACTAGTCATCATACATATACTAGTATATAATTTCAAATGACTTTCAAACAGCGCGCCGGTACTCAGGAAGCCAACTGAACCATAAAAAATAACCTTCTGCTGCGGACATGAAAAAAATGCACTTTTTTACGCATTTTTTTATCAAAAAATATAACAATCCGATGGTCATTCTCCCAAAGTGGTAGTTAATTTTGAATTTATAGTATCAGATAAAAAGTCTGATTGATATTTGATATAAAAAAAAAACCAATTAAACTTAGGTCACACTGTAGCTAATACAACTGATTAATGATTATAACACATTATTGATTTATAGTCATAAACAGTACCTTGTAGAAAGTACATACGATTAAAAATCTATAAATACTTTTCTATATTGCATATATTTCACAATTATTGTGGACAGACTCAAGCTTTATGTTTTTATAATCCTAGCAACCGGCAAAACTATGCAATTTAACGTTGAATACAATATGAGACCCAGATATTATTAGGTAAATTGTCGAAAAAAAAAACTATTAATATGCAGGCCCTCTAAAATGATGTTAAGAAAACTCATAAATAGGAATTTCGTATAGACATTTTCGCTTAATACAAAGTCCAAGGAATCGGTACAAGAATCCACCTTCGAAACTGTAAACCAATGTTCTAACAAGCTGTTTTGTATTTCAAAGGAGTACATAAGATAATTTTTTCAATACTACACAGTAAAAAAATTGGATAAATTGAAAGTAAACGAAGTTTATTTAACTACGCGGTAGGTTTAAATACGATGAACCGAAGAAATCAGTTCTATGAGCCACACAGTTCAATATCGTATCAACACCAGTTCGTTCATACTATGTCTTCATGGAAATTGACATTACTATTGTATTTTGACGTTTAAGTATATTTATATACACAAATAATAATATGTGGAATAATAAATTAATGTTGACTACAAAGTAGTACTGCCAATGATATGAAAAAATTTGTTCATTTATCAGAGTCATCCTTGGTGTAACGGCTAGTACAGTCGGCTCCAGGGTTCGATTCCTGGTGAATGGGTTAATTTTTTCATATCCATATTTAATTTAAAATTTAATGGCATGTTTGTCCATACGGCTGTATAGTATACACTAGTTATTTTATACTATGTCGTACATAACCTTAATGGAAATTGACATTAGTATTGTATGTGTGACACCTAAGTGTATACACAAATAATAACATGTGGAATTTGATAAAAGTAACGTGTTATATCTTTAATTAGTTTTTGGAATACTTTGGAACTATAAAAATTTTTACTACGTTTTAATAAAATTGTTTGTTGGTATATTTGTGTTTCGAATAAAAACAACAATTATTATGTAAAACATTTCAACAAAAAAAAAAGTATCAGTTCTTTTAAACTTGTAACCAATTAAAATTAAAAAAAAAAAAAATTACAATCTAAAAATAAATAAATATTATTGTTTATAAAAATTATAAATAACAAAAAAATAAATAAATATTAATTACTCCTACAATCACACAAATTATTATAAATAATAATTAATTATTATAATAATATGTGTTCAAATAATACTTTATTTATTTATTTATTTAGAATAGTCGAAGATTGGTATTGACTTCTAGAAAATTATAACGAAAATTAAAACTTTTTTAACAATATTATTTGAAAAATTTGATTATGTAAAACAATTAGTTTTATACGTATTTCGATATCTATTGTTAATACAGTTGCCGTTCGGTTATGTTATACAAACGGAGGTGACTAGCGTTTACTTAATTTGGCAATTAAGTAATATGTCTGTACATTGGTAACATTAATGCGCCAAAAGAAGTATAACTTCAATAACATCATCGAAATCGATAGAAATTTTACTGTAACAGTTGAAAAAAACGGTATTTGTGTATTTTGAATCTGAATGAGTATTGAATCATTCTAAATTGCATATACAGTCGAAACCGGATATAACAACATTGAAGGGACCACATAACTTTGACGCTATATCCGATAGTTAAACTGGCACAGAGCACACAAGAGGACAAAAAATCCTTCTTACTTACTGAAAAAATATGACGGTTGGTCGTTATAGCCGATAAATTTCGATAACGGTTCGTCGCTTTAAGCGATATATCGCTTTTTTCGATGTTGTTATAGGCGTTGTGTTTACATAGGTGTTTATATAGAGATACATTCGGGACCTTGCAATTTAGTCATAATAACCGATCCGTCGTTGTAAACGATCTCGGTATAGCCGGTTTCGACTGTAATTACTTTTCGATATCGCAGCGCCGTTTTATACTAAACTAATTATACGATATTTTGAACTTTAAAATATAAGTATAATAATATTTATTTATTATTTTGAATGCTGCTGATGAGTGTATTGAACAACAAGTAAATAATAACCGCGGCAAGCAATAATATTTTATTTTTTATGTCATACACTGTACAAATGATGACACCAAAGTAATGCGCTCTACTGGCAAAGTTTTATAATTCGAATTTGTGCTTTATTCATTCGGGTTTTCGAAAAAATTCTTCAGTTACAAAATGTTCATTATAAATATACTAACAAATTTTATTTCAAACATTTTCCCAAAAATCCGAATGAATATGGCACAAATCAATTATAAAATTTTGAAAAATGAATGCTACTTTTGTGGCCCATAGTACTACAAATGTACTTACATATTTTAAATACTATAAATACAGGTTGTAATTAAGAAATGTCAACTTTGAGGAAGATTCGTTAAATCTTTTTTTTTTTTTTTTTTGGCGACGAGGAAATTTTTATTGAAATTATTTTAGCTTGTGATATTTATGCAAAGTACCATAAATGGGCTTTTTAGGCATAGGAAAATAGAATAGATGTGATAAGTTCGGAAAGTCATACAGCACTAACGAATCTCAAAGCATTATTTTCTAAAAAGATCCTTATTTTGATTTTATTATTTATTTAATTTAATAAAAATTTTGTAACGAAGCATCTTAAAGCAGCCATTTAGTGAATTGTAGTCGAGTCTAGTTGATTTTCAACTTCAAATCTGACTTCACTGACTTAAATCTTCTAAGTAATCTTCTAGCTATCCGTTTTTCAAGTAACACCCAATACAAATATTTCTGATAAATACACAATATAAGTGAAGATAAATATATTTTATTATAATTAAAATATATACTACTGATTACTGATTATAAAAATTTCTTTACAAACATACATACATACATATCATGCATGCATATCTATAGATAATTACCTTGATTGTACTCTGTCCTATGTCCACTGTCTTCTTTGTATGCAGGTAGTCTATATCTCAAGAAAGAAGATGCTACATTTTTATACCTGGTGTATATGATATATATACAAGGGTTTATTAAGTTTAGTCCCGACTTGTAACCGTAGAAAAAGCAAAATCAGCTTAATGTCCAAAAATAATAATTTTTAATTATGATTATTTTTACCTTTGACAAACTGACAGCTAATAATAAACTTATTTTATTTATTTTTTAATTCATGTTAGACTTTTTTTAAGCACAATGCGTAATATTTATTAGCCCTTTCAGATTTGGTATTTCATTTATATTTTTTAGTGATCAGAAAGAACCCCACACAGATCTTATGGAAATTCAGATCTCGGTCAAATTAGCTAAAAATTTAATATGATATTCTATTAAGTCATTCTGATAAAAAGTCCTCTTGGGCACAATGCCCAGAAACGCATAGCTTTCGATTATTGAGCTGTATTTATATACAGCTTGATCGAATTCATCCAAAAAAGACAGAATATTTATTTAACCAAAAAGACTATATATGTTCATCTCATATAGCCATATTCTGAATGATTTTACAAGCAGAACAATGTACAAATTGTAGATATTACACTATGTAATGCTTGTACATTCATTCAGAATACGACTATATGAGATGAACATATATAGTCTTTGGTTAAACAAATATTCTGTCTTTTTTTGATGAATTCGATGAATCTGTATATAAATACAGCTCAATACTCGAAAGCTATGCGTTTCTGGGCATTGTGCCCATAAGGACTTTTTATCAGAATGACTTAATAGAATATCATATTAAATTTTTAGCTAATTTGACCAAGATCCAATTTCTATAAGATTTGTGCAGAGTTCTTTGTATTTCTTTAAATTATAAAAAATGGTTTTTTTATTCAACGGTTATAGAGCATTATTTAATGCGGTCGTCAGATGTCGTTTTCGCCGTCGATCATAGATAAAATTATATATTTCTATAGTAGTTTTATTCCAAGAGTGTGTGATGATTGTTCACGTGATCTTTCAACAGGTATCACACGCATAGACATATTAAAATATACTTGGTATTATTTTATTAGTATATAGTGTTGTTGTATATTGTGCATGTGTGAATACAACTCACATCATATACTCCTAAAGTACACAATATAACATACTATACTACATTATATATATATATATATACATATAATATTATGTATGTAGTAAACTCTATATTTATATATAAATATCTTAGAATTTGGTGATTATTTCTTCAGTTGCTTTGCTGTTCTGTGTGTCATTTCTTTCATTGTTGAGCGCGAGCGCTCGTTTACATTTCAAATTAACAAACAACAATCAACGAACGCAACGCGTACAAACCAAACAATCAGAGTAGTCTATCTGCGCGGAGACTTTTTATTTAAAAAAAAAAATCTTTTTTACTACTAGTTTATTTTTAATATTGCTGTGATTTCTTTTGTTTTGTTGTGAATAATATTAATTTCTTTTAATATTTTTATTTATTTATTTTATTCTACTTTTGATAAAAAATGTTTAATGTTTGTAGTAAAAATCATAGAATAAAAAAAATGGATACGTTTTTTTTGAAATTTATTGTTGTGTTTGGATTTTTGTGTACAATAGGTATGTTTTTATTTGATATTTTTATTTTGGGTTCTTTAATCTCTTCTATTTCGAAATGTTCGGTTATCAGTAAAATGTCAAGACCAATAAACAATTGTTATTGTTCTAGGCGAAGAGGTGTCAGGGATCTTTTTGCTTGAAGTGTTATTGTGATTAAAAGTGATATATTCATTGTTTAAATTTGTTTATTCGTTTAGTTAGACAGACTTTTAAAAGAGTCTTAACTTTTAACGTTTTTATAGATATTCGGTCCGCATGTGTGAGATAGGCTTATTTAACTCTATTATTATTGTTTAGTCAGGCAGACTAGTAAAAGGATCATAGCTTCTTAATTGAAAACTAAAAGTTGTTCCTTATTATACTAATAACTTTTGTTTCTAATCTTTTTTTCCGAAGGCCGAATGAATCACAACTATTGATTGTACCGTAATAAAACTAATGAGGACATTTTTTGCTCCTAAATTACGTGAAACTTGTATTCAAATTCTTTGAAATGATTTTATATCGTTGTGGAAACTAATATAAAAGGATCACTGTCTAGGAATAAAAACTTACAACGTCAATCTAGGCTTGGAAATATGTAAGAACCATTCTGACAACTAACCATAAAACAAATGGGATTTTCTGTCTAAACTCGCTGAGTCAAAAACCCTCTCTCAAACGCAGAATGTAAATTTTACTTCGAAAACAGAAAAGTTGTACCATTACATGAGTACTAGGTCGAAACATGTAGTGGCTAAAATCTAGAAAAGTATCCTTTAAGATATTTGTCGATTCTATTCAATGGTGGTAGAAATCTAAAAAACATTCTTTGCAATCAATGTTTGTCGAATCTATTGGAAAAAATGTTTCGTCCTAAGGTTGCTACTTCTACCCGTTTTTTCATATGAAGTTTACTACACCTCTCGCGTTAAGGAAGGATTGGTTAACGCTAGCAAGGACAAGCAGAAAAACTATTTGGTAGATGGTTTTGGATTAAGTTTAAGAGAGACTTTGGCAAACTGACAAGGTTGCGAAAATAGTGTAAGTTTAAGGCCTCACAGCTTTTATACTGAGGTCTTAGTGAAACAACAATGCGTCTCACTACTCAATTTATACGGAAACTTTCAGGGAAAAACTTGTGTCTTTAGATACGTTGTTATCTCTTTTGTATTAAGTTCAAAAAACACTTTATCACACTGTCTACGGGTCTTCGGACTTTTTTTACTATTCATTTTTATTATTGTGTTTTCACGTTTGAATGATAAATTTATTAAAGATAAGAATTGACTAGTTATTTTCCCTGAAAACATTGCGTAATACAGTCGAAACTCTTTTTGTAAGATGACAATGGGACTGTTAATAGACTCCCACTTAATGGTGGGAGAACTTCCCCACTCAATGGTGGTATCATGACTAAAAAAATGAGCCAAACCCATAGCCAAAACCCATATTACATCGCAATAAACACCAGAAGCGATTTTATATTATAGTAATAATCTTGATGTGTTGCGAGCCTTACTCAGCACATTGTTTGACATAAATGCACGATATGGAAAATCATCCACATCTTGAATGGGAATCAAACCCATATCTCTGGCTTCAGTAGCCATCTTCTGACAATCTCCGGGTCAGTGCTCTCCTTCTAAGCCATCAAATCCTATTTATATGCGCGTCAATACTTGTATAATCTAGAGAGAGAGAGAAAGAGTCACTACATTGCCTGTTACATAAATTTTTTCTGAAATTAACCCAATACCTTTATTTGTGTTTAGAGCTTGATTCGATTGCATGTCAATTGCAGATCGACAAACATGCGAAGATAAGCTAAATAGGTCACTTTATGAATACCTATTTCAATCACCGTTTTGTCTTCGATCGAAAACACGCCTAAACAAATCATATTTAGATTCTTTTTGTTATGAAGAATTCTGAGATATATATTTTTGTGGATTTGGAAACTGAACTGTAACTTCCCAAAAGTCCACTTCTGGATTCTATAATTATAATTATTTTTGGAAAATTTGTGCGTTCGTTTGATCTCAATACAATATGTAGAAATAAGTAGAAATATTTGGAAGAAAATATGTGTCAAGCGTATTGATAAGAAAACACATGAATTTATTGTGATAAATGTTTATTTTGTTGATAAGATGTACTAAAAAGGATTTAAATCCTTTTCAGATAAGGATGTATTTTATTCGGTGCGAGCTATTTCAAGTATCTGTTGAAGTGTAATTTGACTATCATCTGACATTAAAACGTGATACAAATTTCATTCTTGAGCTTTTTATGCCTGGACTCTCATCTCGGCCCAATTGTAGTATTACATAAAAAGTAAATAGTTTTCTAAGAAAAGACGCCTGCCTCTTGAAAGGTGAGATAGATAATATTTGATCAACATAAATAGAGAGCTTCAAACTGCCTTCAAGGAAAGGATGTTGACAGATTGTGAAATACTTCGCATAAATCCAAATGCAACGCGCAAACTAAGTTCCTATTTTTAACCCGACTTCAAAAAAGGAGGATGGTTCTCAATTCGTCTGTATTGTGTGTCCCCTCAGAACTCCGTCATTTATGAACCGATTTTGAATTTTTGTTTTTGTTTTGAAGGGTTTGGTTTCCCATTGGTCCCAATTGTAACCAAATCGGATTCTGATTAGGGGATCTCCGGGAAATCGAGAAAAATCTTTGAAAAGGTATACTCATTCATAATGGGAAAATAAGAAAATTTTTTTAAAAACCGACTTCAAAAAAAATTTTTACAAAAAAAAAACCGACCCCAAAAAAACCCAAATTCCTTGTAAAAAAAACTGAAAATCTGTTATAAAAAAATGCACTAAAAATTATAAAAAAAAAAAAAAGGATAAAAAAAAAAGTGTTATAAAAAAATTCACTAAAAATTAGTTGGTCGTTTAGTAGGTCTACCCATATTTAGACAAATAAATTCAGTTATAGAACTTCAAAGTCACTAAAAAGCGAGAAATAAAACCTATTTTGACAAAATGGAAACCCGACTTCTAAAATCAAATATTCTATAACAAAAGATGTACTAAAAAGTAAAAAAATAATTGCATAATTCTTGTGCCAATTTTAGTGCACCAAAGCAAAAAATTTTAAATATATATGTACAATTATTGTTATTTATGGAGGCGGTGTCCAAAAGTTATGTGAATTTCTCTATGGTGACACCGCCTCCAAAAATAACAATAATTGTACATATATATTTAAAAATTTTTGCTTTGGTGGACTAAAATTGGCACAAGAATTATGCAATTATTTTTTTACTTTTTAGTGCATCTTTTGTTATAGAATATTTGATTTTAGAAGTCGGGTTTCCATTTTGTCAAAATAGGTTTTATATACCATGAGGCTGATTATTATTATCATATTGCTACTCTTCATTAGAATGCTTGTTCCCACTTCTACAATGATACAATACAACATCGTTAAGTGGCTGACACCCACATTTAAGTTGACGTCATCCGAGCTTACTGATTCGGAACCTTTGGACTAGACAATTTTAAGAAAATGTTGCACTTTTTAAGGCCCTTAGCAATAAATAGCGTTCGAAAATTTATAATGAAAATAAAAAAAGTTTATTCGAAATATCAATAAATCTAGTAATTTTTTTTATAGTAAGTAATTAATGTCTTGTCAATGTAAAAATAAAAAAAACATTAAAATACGACTGTAAAGTTTAAAATTACGACCGTGATAAAACTTCCAGTCCAAAGTCACTATAAATCGGTAATTATTAAAAATACATATCCATTCTGTGGTAAATGTAAGGACAGACAGATTGTAGAGAACTCTGCCGGATAACATACAAACTATAAAAATGATAGAAGGAATTTCTTTCCTCAAGAAAATATATTTTCTTCAATAAAGAAATCCTTGTTTTCATTCAAGACTACGCAATCGAACCAAAAACATAGTCAAGAAAATGAAATTCTTGTAAAAAAAAGTATTATTCTTATTTAGAAAAAATAAAAAACCCAAGAATTGAAAGTTTATGCAGCTTCTTTAACTGAAGTATTTAACTGAAAAATATTTTTGAGTGAAATATATTTAACTGAAGTATATCATTACTTCTTTAAAAAGTTTCATTTGTTTGGACTAAACAAATGTTTATTTCGGTCCGAAATTTTATCATCTTGGTCCAAAGAATTTTCGCGATTCGCCAATTTCGCGATTCTTGAGTCAAGAGTCAATTTATTTTTGATTAAGATAATTTTCTCAAGTCAAAACTATATAGATGTCAAGATATTTATTTTCTGATACCAAATGTATACATTATCCTCCCCTATATATGAGAGTGAGAAAATCTTAGTTTAAAAAATTGTTTCTTACTGCAAGCAATTACTTCTATCAGTGTGGCAATAGGGAATATGCATGAAAATTTTTTTTTACTTGAATTGAAGCATGTTTACTTGACAAATATCAAAGTAAAATTACTTTTTAAATAACTTTAAAAATAAGTGAGATATGAATGATTGAAATTCCCGATTAGACAAAGAAGGTGATAGCCCTCTTGATATGTTATGTGACGTCATATTACACTTTCACCATTAAAAATACACGTAAAACTCCGTTTTTAGTATTTTTGCAAGAAAGAGACAGATAATAATCTTTAAAAGCTTATAGCTTCCTTGATATTTGTCGGATTTTAATTTCGTTTTTAAATATTATTACAGTATTAACAGTATTTTCATATTCTGAAAATAAATGTGAAAAAAAATTTTCATGCATATTCCCTATTGTCCGTCCAAAATCTATCATTTAAATGGTGCGAGCAATAGAGAAAGTCTTAAAAATATAGAAAATATTATTTATTTCACATAAACTAAACAACAATAGTCGTTTGTAAATATTTGTTTGAAATATATGGTCATCGACCCACTAGTTTTGGATGGCATACGGGGGCGACTACAACAGTATGTAAATTGCAAAAAAACAAGCTATGATGCAATTTTGTTCAGTTATTTGTTTCAATTTTAATCGTTTTTTATCCGGTCTTCATTCCCACTCAATGGTGGTACCATAACTAAAAAAATGAATTAAATTTCCTTTATTTTAGAGCCAAAAAGTAAGGTCGAGTTCGTTAATGGGCAAAATTAGATCCAGGTGAGGGGTATGTTCACAAAAATGTTCCTTTTTTAAAAATTGACAACTTTTGTTTGAAATTTTTTTCATAAACCCAGTATATACACCGTTCACTTGTTTTATTAAGTTTTTAAATAATATTTAAATTTCAAATCACACACTAGGAAAAATTGATGAAATAAATGTCCTTGAAAAATGTTTTGTATAATTTCTGAAAAAAAAAACAAAAACTTTTCTACGCTTCATTAATAATAATATTATGTAAAAAAAAAAAAACACCACAAAACAATTTTTTTTGGTGTTATGATTAACAAAAATTGAAAAAAAAATAACCACTTGGAAAATAATCACTTTATTTGGCAATAACAAATCACGACTGAAATGGAATTTTTATATCAGAAAATAATTAATTCCAATTTCATTGAAAAAAATGTTTAGTCCAATTTCATAATTAGAAACATTACTTCAGCCTTACTGCAGCACATAAATCACAAGCAGTTAGTAAAATCGCAAAAATTGGAGAAAAATTTCTTGTCCCCGATTTTGATAAAAACTTAGTTTTAAGCTAATTTGGACCTAGCGAAAACGATGGTGTTAGTTAAAATACGATACGATTAACGGTTTTCAAGATATCAGACCCATAATGCTAAAATTCAAAACAGTATGAATTGAGAAGCGAAAATTTCGAAATGTGTTGGTCGGACGATAAAATGAACCTGATTTTCGTACTTTTTGGGTCAAAATTACCCTAAAAAATGATTTTTTATTAGCATCGACAACAATAATTTTCTTCATTTTTTTCGCATTTTTTCTAAGGGGTACCCCTTAATAAAATCGCAAAAATTGGAGAAAAATTTCTTGTCCCCGATTTTGATAAAAACTTAGTTTTAAGCTAATTTGGACCTAGCGAAAACGGTGGTGTTAGTTAAAATACGATACGATTAACGGTTTTCAAGATATCAGACCCATAATGCTAAAATTCAAAACAGTATGAATTGAGAAGCGAAAATTTCGAAATGTGTTGGTCGGACGTTAAAATGAACCTGATTTTCGTACTTTTTGGGTTAAAATTATCCTAAAAAATGATTTTTTATTAGCATCGACAACAATAATTTTCTTAATTTTTTTTGCATTTTTTCTAAGGGGTACCCCTTAATAAAATCGCAAAAATTGGAGAAAAATTTCTTGTCCCCGATTTTGATAAAAACTTAGTTTTAAGCTAATTTGGACCTAGCGAAAATGATGGTGTTAGTTAAAATACGATACAATTAACGGTTTTCAAGATATCAGACCCATAATGCTAAAATTCAAAACAGTATGAATTGAGAAGCGAAAATTTCGAAATGTGTTGGTCGGACGATAAAATGAACCTGATTTTCGTACTTTTTGGGTCAAAATTACCCTAAAAAATGATTTTTTATTAGAATCGACAACAATAATTTTCTTTACTTTTTTCGTATTTTTTCTAAGGGGTACCCCTTAATAAAATCGCAAAAATTGGAGAAAAATTTCTTGTCCCCGATTTTGATAAAAACTTCGTTTTAAGCTAATTTGGGACCTAGCGAAAACGATGGTGTTAGTTAAAATACGATACGATTAACGGTTTTAACAAAGGGACTAAATTTAATATACCATCTGGTATATTTACATATACCGGGTATACAAATTTACCGTTAATGGGTCTATTATTGATTATGTCTAATTGTAATATGTCTACCGTTAATGTGTCTATTTTCAACTTCCTCTGCAGTTTTTTTTACAAACAAAAAAATGTTGGTATTTCAAATAATTTAATTAGTGAATTACTGTTAATGTATTAAACGATAATAGGGAATATGCATGAAAAATTTTTTTCCCTTGAATTGAAGCATGTTTACTTGACAAATATCAAGGTAAAATTACTTTTTAAATAACTTTAAAAATAAGCGAGATATGAATGATTGAAATTCCCGATTAGACAAAGAGGGTGATAGCCCTCTTGATATGTTATGTGACGTCATATTACATTTTCACCATTTAAAATACACGTAAAACTCCGTTTTTAGTATTTTTGCAAGAAAGAGACAGATAATAATCTTTAAAAGCTTATAGCTTCCTTGATATTTGTCGGATTTTAATTTCGTTTTTAAATATTATTACAGTATTAACAGTATTTTCATATTCTGAAAATAAATGTGAAAACAAAATTGCATGCATATTCCCTATTAAACATAGTAATTAATAATCAGTAGTAGTTAATAATTCAGTACTTATCTGTCTAACAATAAATATCCAATCAAATTGGCAAGAAGACTACGTAGTAATTTAAATAATACGATGATGATTCAATACATTGAACTTATTAATACGAAATGTAAAAAATAATTATTTGGTATTGCGTGCTATTTTGCATTTAAGAAGAAAGTCAGACTATTAAAGTTATACTAGGAACAGTGATCAGTAATTACCCGCCATCTGTATACGTCATATTTAATGCTAAACACCGTGATCACTGGCAAAAGGTACCGCGGCAAGAGCTTGAAAAGGTACTGTTTCAGGGTACCAGCCAAGTAGCCGAGCGGTCTAAGGCGTCATGTCTGCGCAGTATGCAGTACTTGGAAACTGGGATGTTACGGGTTCGAATCCCGACATCGGCAGTTTGTCAATTATAAAAAAAAAAAAGGGGCGGTTGATTGACTAAACTGTCGGCATATGGACAAGAACGAAGTAACCGGCTATGCTTGAGAAGGTTTTCTGCAGTTTCCGTCACAAACTCCAGATCAATATCGGCATAGTTCCTATCATAGTCGGCTGCAGCCGCATATCCTACCAATTCCTAGTCTACTCACAAATTTCTTCTACTCCACTCACATCCTAAGGCATTACAATGGACCTTATGGTCGAAGTGTAGCCCGTCCAGGGCAGCCTTTACAATCTACCTCTACCTCCACTGCTTCAGAGTGCAACAAAGAGGCTATCTCTCGATGCACTGAGGCTGAACAGGATGCAACTGCGGAGGGTTACCAGATTCATTACCGGGTTATATCCCCTGCGGAAGCATCTGCACACAATGGGACTCCATAACAGATCCATTATATGCAGATTGTGTGGCGAGGATGAAGCAATATCCAGCCACATTATCTTTGACTGCGAACCTCTAGGTTACAGCAGATACAGGATATTCGGTGCATCTCACCCCAAATATATGAACCTTCGAGAGGACCTGATAAGCAAGCTCCTAGCTATTGCCAACATATGGGAGAAGCGAATCTCTTTAGGTCTGAGGTAGAAGGGAGAGCACAGTTGACTATAAGGTCGACGTGCAATAGTTTTTACCCTGATATTAATCAATCAATCAATACGTCATATTTTGCACGCACTGTAAATGGCATAGAACGTTTTGTATTGAGAATTTCTTTGAAAAAATAGTATCATTTAAGGATGTACGAGCACTAGATATAACCCCTTTATAAAATTCTTCAAAATCATATATAGTTCATTCATAAAAGTCCACAATAAAGTTTATTATTTTTTGTCGTAACTTAAATGGAGAAAATTCATTATTTTCGGTATGATGAGCCTAACAAAAAAGATATTTATAATGAACAACTTTTATCCGAAACATTTTGCGAAAACCGTATCAATAAGGCACAAATAGTACCATTGTCTGGCAATATCATCAGAATTGCATACATTTGCAAATTGGAAGGACAATGAGAAGTACGTGAAAAGCGACTTGCTCGATTTGTTTACAAACTGAGTTTTAGTTTATTAGTTACATTTGAATGTAATGAATAAACGTGTTAAAAAACGTATTGAATTTTAATTGATTAAATGTGGATTGCTTAACAACACCGGCGCCTAGCATACCTTGGCGCCATTTAGACATATGAAATAGCATGGCCTTGTCAATATATATATATAAGCGTTTATTTAACTCACTACTCAGATTTAATTTGTTTAAAGTTTACGGAATATGTTAGCATTTATATATTCTCCAAAACAGGACTCTTGTAGCAAATCTAGGAAATCCAAATTCACTCATTTCTAATCTATAGATAGATAAATTGTAGCGTTTGTTCTGGGCGGGCTACATTTCGACCATAAGGTCCATTGTGATGCCTAAGGATGTTAGTGGAATGGAAGGAATTCTAGTCTTTACTAACATCTGCAATAGTGATAACAGCACAATATATTACTGTAGAATTAAGGTAGTTGTCCTAAGGTAGTTGTTCCAAATTTGTTGACACCTTATTAAGGGTATTATTCAACACCCACACTTAAAATTTGAAATCGATTGACCGTCTCAAATTCGAGAAAAACTGAATTGAAGTTCGAATAATTAACATGGGGAGCAATGGAGACTACCCATTTTAAGGAGTATTTAATTTTTAATAAATAAACAACACTTAAGAATCTTTTTAAAAAATAGCTATAAATTATTGGATTTGTTCTGCGTATTTAAAAAAAAAAAACACCGTGAATTATGGACCGTCTCATTGTTTAGTTATAACAACGCAAAGTAAAGATACACCACTGTACGTCACTATACGTTGTACTATTCGAGTACATGTATGTAAACAAACAGTATATCAACTGGCGGAATATATAGCGACGTTGCCGGATTTCAACGTATAGATAAGTATCGTATGTGTATAGTGTCTACCGGTACAGTCTTGGATTAAAATTATGGCTTATTTATACGTTTTTGACAATATTGTATCACGACGACAACTATCTTAAGAGTTTATATCAGTTTTAATAAAGTGACCCAATTGATCCCACATCACCCGTATATAACGGTGTATAGTAACAGTATAACAACCACGCTTAATATCATGCTCTTTCTTGTGTGTGTGTGTGTGTGTGTGTGTGTGTGTGTGTGTGTGTGTGTGTGTGTGTGTGTGTGTGTATACCTGTTTTGATATTATTTGATAAACAAATATTCACCTAATTACTTAACTATTAAGAAAATAAATCATATGTACCTGAGTAACAACACTACTAACTTAATAAGATACTTAAATAATATACACTCGTATCAATACAAATTTCATATTCCAAGGACAACCTGTGTGAAGGCAAAGTGTATACAATCAATAATTTTATAAGTGAGCTATTTGTTTTTTAAAAATAATTGTTATTGTTCCTTTTGTTTTCTATAAAAAAAAAATAAAATATCAGTAATTATGAAATCTGTTCATTTGGTTAAATGACAATAATAATGTTTTTTTTTTTTTTGCATATAAAGATTTTAATGTACACTCCCGTTCATTACAATTGAACCGACCTGAAACCGAGTCAGTCTCTCACAATTATGATTATTCTTGTAGTCAATGATTTTGACAGATACAACATTTTATTTTATTTTTATACGTAAAAGGGAGATATTTATACGTAAAGGGAGGACAAAGAAGTTTAATAAAGTTTTTCGATTTGACGCTTAGTTTTTGAGATATAACTAATTAAACATTGATAAATTCAACCACATCACATTTGCATTTTTGAATTTTTTCGGGTGTCGCTACACTTATTGAAAATTCTGATTGTCGCTACTCTACCATGCTCTACTGTGGCCGCCCTACTCCACTACTGTGGCCCCACCTCCTTACACTATGTGCTCTGTGATTGGTGGAGTAGGGCGGCTACAGTAGAGCATGCTAGAGTAGCAACAATCAGAGTTCTCAATAAGTGGTGTCCCTAAAAAGTCTATATATATATATATATATATATATATATATATATATATATATATATATATTATGTATGTATTTTTATCTGGTAATTCAAATTACAATAATTTATTTACAAAAAATTGTTACCAAATTTCTAGCTAAAGTTATAAATATAATTCATAAAAATAATTATTATGTAAAGAATAATTGTATGTTCTTGATTTGAGGGTCTATGACAATAATTTGAAAGACATTCATCCATAGCATGAAGTAGGTACATATTTCCCAGCCTTCCCCTACATAATATACACTATAATAATATGGTATGTCCATATATATATATATATATATATATATATATATATATATATATATATATATATATATATACATATATATATATATATATTTATAAACAATAATTAACCTTAATTTACTATTACTTGGTTAAAATTTCATAATATTTGAAAGTGAAAAAAAAATGTGATTAATAAACATAATAATAATAATTATATTGAATTTTTTTTGTATATTTTATTTATTTAAATGTAACAAATCATAAATTATTTATTATTTATAAATGAATTATTTTATTTTATTTTTTTTTGAACAATGTTTTTCTCTTATCAACTAAAATCATGTTAGTTTTTTTTTCTTGCATAAATTAATACGTGAAAAAAATTTTTGACAAGAATTTTTTTTTTTTTGTATAAATCATTGAAAAATACAAGTTTTTTTTTTCTTTCCTATATTTAAATTGTTTTTAATAATAGGTAATAATAATATATATTTATTGACTATATAGATTTTACCTTGGTTTTTTAATTAATTTTAATAGATATATTCGTTCAGGTGCGGATCCGGTGGTAAGGTCATGACCATGTCGCTTACCCGCCCTCTGAACTAAATAAAGTTTTTTCGAAAAATATAATTTTTATACGACTTAACTTGCATAGTAAAAGCCAAGTTCACCGACATAATATCCGCCGACAAAAATATCCAGTACTATAAATATTCGGTACCGTTTTTAATATGCATTAAAAAAAATTAAAACTCTTTTTTTTAATTGATTGATGATTTTTTAATTTTGAAACGAAGTTGATCGACTCTAAACTTTTTATTTTTAGTTGTTTTTATATTTTCAAACTTCCAATGGGCAGTTTATGATCACACAATTGGAATTTTGAAAAGAATAATATTTTAAATTATTGTATCTCAGGTACAAAATGGTAAAGAGCTGAAAAGTGGATGTGCGCTAATGATTAACTACCATAAACACTTAATCAGTCACGAGAATGTAACTCACATGATATTGCAATTACAAATATTGATTTAAATATTAAAAAAAAAAAAAAAAATTATGCTCAAAAAACACAACACAGTTCATTAAACAAATATTCAGGATTATATTCAGGATTATATACCGGATTAGCTACGTAGCAAGAGTAGCAAATGCTACGGGTCCCGCGCACCCACGCCTATCTGAGCGTAAAAAAAATTATTTAAGGAAATTACAAGTCACTGATGTTATATTTTTTTTGAGTCATTATTGATAACGTACTGTCTGCTTTAGATAAACGTATGAAAGACGTACCATGTATGAAAACAAACGTATGAAAACGTATAAAACGTACCATAAAATAACTAGTATTTTTGGAGTATTTCATCAGTTAAAATCTGTTTACAAAGAGGAGATTTTGAAAAAATCTTCAATTATCGTCTGTGCTTACGCACTTGATTTGGGGTACTGTCTAGTAGGCGACGAATTAGTGCAGTTCGCTGAGCTGCTCAAAACAGATGTGGCTACTGCTATTGACCGGAAGAAGGACGAGGCTCAGAAACTGGACTTTAGAATCGTGTTTCCCAAATGTAGAAATTGTCTAGCGCATTTACTTGTATCTCATGATCACCAACTGCAGTGGCGAACGTTCTTTTTCAACGTTTCAAGCAAGCGTATAAAAAATGAGTAATACGATGGGCCAAAAACGTCTAAATCACCTCAGAGCTTGATGAATATAGAAACTGATTTACTCAGAGAAAACGATATCAATAGTTTAATCTCTAAATTTGTCCACATTAAATCCAGAAAAGTTCATTTGTAACATTTTCTTTTATTAATCATCCTAAATTTAAAACCTAAGGTAAAGCAAGGGCCCCTTCATGGAATTTGCTACGGGCCCCGCGCTGCCTTAATCCGGCACTGCAAATATTGAAGTCTAAAGAAATAACATCATATATTTGTGAGAGATAGATAACCTTATCACGTTCGGACCATCAAATGACCGAATAACAAATGTTTTATAAATAAAAAATGTTTTATTTATAAAACTTTCAAATGTTTTTGAAAGACTTACATAAAAATTTACACATCTTCGAGTCTTTCGTCGTCTTATCAGTTTTATATGTTATTTATATAAAATTAAACAAAATAAAACAATTTTCAAAAACACATTTGTTTTAGGGGAAAGAAACACCTTGGGGCAGCATTTTTTTAGTCAAAATTAAACTGGGTAAACATTTTGTAAACGCTTTGCACAATAGGGAATATGCATGAAAATTTTTTTTCACTTGGATTGAAGCATGTTTACTTGGAAAATATCAAGGTAAAATTACTTTTTAAATAACTTTAAAAATAAGCGAGATATGAATGATTGAAATTCCCGATTAGACAAAGAGGGTGATAGCCCTCTTAATATGTTATGTGACGTCATATTACATTTTCACCATTTAAAATACACGTAAAACTCTGTTTTTAGTATTTTTGCAAGAAAGAGACAGATAATAATCTTTAAAAGCTTATAGCTTCCTTGATATTTGTCGGATTTTATTTTCGTTTTTAAATATTATTACAGTATTAACAGTATTTTCATATTCTGAAAATAAATGTGAAAAAAAATTTTCATGCATATTCCCTATTGATGTTTTTTAAAACAAGCTATGATTTAACTTAAAAGTAGAAAATACATTTACTTCCCCAGAGTCACCAATATGACGACTATATACAAAAACTTACGGTTGGCAGTTAAAACCAAAACGCTCCAAGCTTTTATTAATAGTAACATGTTGGTGACTCGGCGAAAAAATTACATTTTCTACTTTTTAGTTAATTAAATAAAAGCTTGTTACAAAAAACTGATGCCTACTTCTAATAAGATTTTCTTCAAAAGATGATCCAGATCCTTAATTTTCCGTTTTTCAGCCAGGGGGTTCAACTTTCCATTCAGTAGATATTTTTTTATCAGAAGAATAAATATTTGTTCCTCAATTCAATTTTGTTTTTGTATATTCTCCGAATTATTTCCAACATGAAAAAGTCCATAGGCATATTTTGGTAAATTGAGTCGTGTTTCAATTTTATTTTTAACCCTCGGCATCATAAAAAGGATGTTTTATGATCTTGTAGCGGTATCGCTTCTTCATTATTAAATTATTATTTTAATATTGTTTATCATTTTTATCTGTTGCTTAACAACTATAACTTCCCTCTATTATCACGGTTGCTTTGAATGTTAACAACTTTGATAATTTACATATATAAATAACATAATATGTCATAAATCAATTTAATAAAGATCAATTATATCTTTAACATATATTTATTATTTATTTAAATAATAATTTAATATATCAATCATTTACCCCTACAATTTTGAAGAAGCGATACCGCTACAATCTCAACGATTTTTTTTAAACCTTCTGTCGCAAATCGAATAGATTATTTCCAATTAACTAACAAAAGATTAACTCAAATCACCACCAAAGTTAAGAAATCAAATTCCCCTACATTATAACATTTTATGTTTAAAAAAAGAAAAGAAAAAAGAAGTTATAATATTGACGCCAGCACCAGATCAAATACTATTAACTTCCTATATGATAAGAATGTTATCAAAATATGATGTAAAAATCTTTGAGTATTTCTTATTGTGCGCTTGTAATATTTTTGAATATTTAATTATTTCTCTGTCAATAAAGTTTTGAGATAGTGATTTGAATTTTAGCAAAACAATATTTACGAATAAAAGATTTTTCAAACGTCACCAGTTTTTTTTTTTTAAATTCCTTATGGTTGGTTGCTATGTGTCGGAATCAAAGATAAATTGGCTTGATAGTATCCTTATACGTATGAATATCGAATCAAGGGATGGCTGCTATAAGCTCATCTCGATTACTGGGACTTTGCGCAGGGCATGCGACAGGCCAAGTTGTGCGTAGGCACAGCTAGGCCATTCGACTGTGCTCGGTTGAAGCTCAATAGAATGCAGTTAAGAAGGTTGATGGGGCTCTTGACAGGATACTGTCGATTGAACTACCATAAGTTGGGGATCTCTGATGATCCAAATTGTAGGGCCTGTATGGAGGACGATGAATTCCCAAACATGTTATATGCACCTGCAGAAGCCTGCAGGGTGTCAGGTATAGAATGTTTGGATCCGAAACCTAAGATCCATCAATCCTGGGAGCAATCCCGGCGGAGACGTTGTGGGCCATCTGTATGGCGTCGACAGAATCCTATAGTCCATCTGCTTAAAATAGCACCTCTTACCCGGAGACGTCTCGCCTTCGGGAGACAGGTTGTTCTCAAGGAGAGCAATGAGGACTACTTTTTTTAGGTACTAGGGACCCATTTGCGGTACCCCTCGTTCTAATAATTATTATGATTATACGTACGAAAGGTTTTATGCAAGTTTCCAGTTGATTGTTTTACTGAGCAAGCGCCGTATTATTTTTTGAAATAAGTTTTTAGTTACGTCAAAATAGAGAAAATTTCTATTTGATGCAACTTTACATGTAACTTTAAATATTAGTGCAGTATTTGCGTATGTGTGATATCTCCTTTCGTATACTTTGACCATGTGACTGACATGATTGACCAAGAAAGAAATATTAAACAAGGAGGAAATGTGAGCTATTAAAAAACATGCTATTTATAATTTTCATGTGAATTTTCTTGTGTGAATAGCTACGTAATTTTTTGGTATATCAACTGTTTTGAATTCGATTGAAAACTTTCACGTGTAAAAACGTCCTTTATAGGCTAAAAAATTTACTTATGCAGTATGCAGTGGTCATATAAAATATAGATAATAAAAAATTTGGAAAAAGTAAACAAAATTTAATGTTATTTTATTTTTAAATTTAAATTTAAACTGCGTGTAGCGTTTAATATCCCCTTTACCCTCTGTCTATTAGTAAAGTTACTCCTGACGTCATATTCCAAAATGGCAGCTTTAGTCAGGCTACATAAAAAAAGATGAGTTTCATTCAACAAAATAATAATTATTTTTTGTTTATTTTATTAACTAACATTTGTTTATTTTTGTATATTTTACTATTACAGTTGAGCCTAATTACTCTGTTTCTAATTATTGCTATCAGATAAATTTGCATATGCTTTCTTGACCTTTTACAAATGGAATACATTATATTATTTAGAATTGGAACTTTTAGAGTGAAAGTCACAAGAAAGTATAGTGTATATATATATATATATATTTATATATAATAATTTTAATATTGATATGGAGTGGTAGTTAAATTGCATCATTAGTTTAGATGTAGGAAGTTTTATATTATATATATATATATATATATATATATATATTTTTTTTTTAAAACAAGAATATCTACATAATTTTAAGATTTAAATAAATAGAAATTAGGATATTTATGCATGAGGATTATTTACTTTAGATTACAAATTAGTTGTTCACATATATATATATATATATATTGGTAAATACCAAAGCCAGTTCAAAGTGACTTGACGATTTGTACAAGAATTTTATTGTAGATCAGAGTGTATTTTCAGCATGTGACTGATATAACACTCGACTGATGTATATCGATGTTACACAGTTTTCTATGCTACTCTATTGGACAGTGTTTGGGAAACATTCAATACATACATTACATGCTTAAGCGAAACAGACAAGTCTGACTGTCACATAAGTAGTGTGACTACACTCTGCAGTGGACAATAATTTTGTTTGTGTATGATATGCTTTTTGGATATTGAAAGACAAGAGAACATTATACTTTATAGAACGAAAGATGAATGATCGATATTATTTTGGTAAATAGCTACAGCACCAGCTAGAACATTATAATTTTTAAATTTATCTATACAGTTTAAAT
Source organism: Nineta flava (assembly GCA_963920215.1). Lineage (NCBI taxonomy): Eukaryota > Metazoa > Arthropoda > Insecta > Neuroptera > Chrysopidae > Nineta > Nineta flava. Next base: position 81,794,491 of record OY986044.1, read on the forward strand.
TAGGTACAGGAATGTCTTCATCATTATTACTCCATCATTCTGATAAAAGAAGAATATCAAAATTACGAGCCACATACTATCAAAGATAATCATTTGAATGGACTCGTAAACTCACTCGCATCAATCTCAGATCGCCAAGTATCTGATCTATCCATCTAAGATTAGGTCTTCCACTTATCCTTGTTCTGTAGACCTTCGCAGGATTTTTCTGGGGATTCTGGCGTCTTTCATTCTCTGAACTTGCCCAAACCATCGTGGTCTTTGGTATTTGATGAACGTCACAAGGACGTTTAGGATTACAGATTTTTCGCTATGGTTCCGGATACGCCATTCTCCTCGTTGATTTTGATTTCTCTATACATTTTTCTTACTATTTTGAGTTCAAATCTTCTTATTTTCTCCGGGTCTTTTTGAGTCAATGTTTAATTTTCACTGCCATAGCTGTTATTACTATTATTATGTCTTTGAAGAACGCGTTCAAGAACGTTTAGCTTTAGAGACCACTGCATTCTAAATAATATGTAATTTGAATTACAACTATTTTTAATCAACTTAATAAATAACAAAGAAATCAACAAAGTTAAGATATCTGAAAAAAGCAGCAATTAGCTATATAAATTAGTTGCTAATAGCTTTTTAAATATATTCAAATTCAAGGTTTGTGAGTTAGAATAAGTTATTAAAATTTTTTTTTTATATTATAATAACAGTTGTTGTTATGTTACGAATGTTATTTTTAAAAATAACTTGATAATACATTATATATATATATATATATATATATATATATATATATATATATATATATATATATATTCAAGTTATTTTGAATAAAAACACCTCCTAATGCGAAAACAACAAATTTCAAAATGAAACATTCCAAAAACAAACATATCGTTATTATATAAACAAATATTTGAGACTTTCGTAACAACATGTTCAACATGTCAAACCAGTCCCCAAGTGGCCGAGCGGTCTAAGGCGTTATGTCTGCGCAATATACCTACTTGAAAACTGGGAGGTTATCGGTTCGAATCCCAACATCGGCAGTTTGTCAATTATTAAGATAAATAAATAAAAAAGAGGCGGTTAACTGACTAATCTGTCGGCGTATGGACGAGAACAAAGTAACCGGCTATGCTTGAGAAGGTTTTCTGCAGTATCCTTCACGAACTCCAGATGACATAGTTCCTATCATGGTCGGCTGCAGCCGCATATCCTACCAATTCCTAGTCTATATACAAAAATTCCTTTCACTTCACTCACATCCTTAAGCATCACAATGGACCTTATGGTCGAAGTGGAACCCGTCCAGGGCACCCTTTACAATCTATCTATCTATCTAAAGCTGAAACTTAAACCGTTTGAAATCTATCCCAAAGTGTTGTGCAATTTGATCACATTGTGCACATAGCGAATAAAACGATAGTGTGAGTAATATTTTCCAGTAATTTGTACATTAAACGATCTTGTTATTATCCTGGCTTTTATACTTTTTGCCGTCTGACTGTCAGGAAAGAACTATCGCAAGTTTCGCAAAAGCCACATGGCAAAAACCTCTCAGTGGCTTTTGTGTTATCGTGTTAAATTTATTTACTTAATAACATTCAGAGCTATTAGAATTAGTTATGTCTACAATTTTTTCTTAATCATTTTTTTTTTTTTTAGTCATAGATAACATTTTTATTTTTATTTATTCTTTTATATTAATAAACAATAATTTTTTTTATAACTTTTAATATTTATAAAACTTTTAATGTATAGTACAATGACGGTACTATACGAGTCAAAATTTGATGTCTTATTCATTCGGTTGTCGAAAAACTGCTTCGGATTACAGTTGTTCATTAGAAATATAGTAATAAATTTTTTCGAAAACTGAATGAATTCGCTAGTAAAGTATTTTTGGCGGACGACCTCTCGTGTTTTTTATTTTAAATTTTGCTTCTGTCAAAACCTTAGTGTCATATTACAAATACGTTTTAATTATTGAATAAAAATAAATATAATAATAAATATAATATATTATTAATTTTATTTTATTACTTATTGAATAAAATGGAAAAAAACTATCAAATCGGAAGTGTTGTGTTGTCGATTGAGAAAATACACCAACTTTTTTATATAAGCAATCAGAAAAACATTTTGATAATAAGTAGTTGAGATTTGTTTATTGCTTGTAGTTGATATTTGTTTTAAACTTACCTCAATTACAACATATAATAATTAGTATTATTTTTTGAACTAATTTGGTCTGGTGTTTCTCTTAAAACTGTACAAAAAATTCGCCGAGAATCATTGACATCAATCTCTTCATACACATTAGAAAAGTGTACTTCTTGAAAGCCGCTCATTAATTTTTTTACCGACATTGTATGTAATACACCGAGTGTCTATGTGTGCACACGGGTATCTCTAATTGCGTCATTTATTGCGACACTATAATTAGTGTCGAATTAGCGGCTGTGTTAACACCTTGTGTCCAAGTAACTCTTCAGGTTTTCAAACAGGTTCGACATTTTTTCATACACTCCATATATATATTATACAGTGTGTGTTCGACAGCTTTTCCTATAGTGAATCAATGTTAAATATTATTTATTACTGCCTGGCCGTCTAGTACTATATGAAGTCAGTCAGTACACTTGTAAATAAAGTCAGTCAGTTATCTCATAGCTATACTGTATTCGTATGGTTGTTTGTTTGTCATTTAAGAGTGGGGGGGACACAATGCACATACTAAAGTGCACTCTCATCACATGTGTACTGACTGACTTCATACAGTACCAGACGGCCAGGCAGTAATAAATAATATTTAACATTGATTCACTATACGAAAAGCTGTCCAAAACACACAGTATAGTAATAAATATTGCTTTTACGTCTTAAAATTTACTTCTAGTATTTGTTTATAGATCGATTTAGTCTGTTAGTATCGGGTAACAAACTGTGAACCGACTGTGTGTCTTGCAGGTAATGGTAAAATGGAATTTCCCAGCCACTTATTCAATGTCCTAGTTTTATTATAATTTTTGTATTTTTTGTTTTTACAGAACATGAATGTAATTTTTTATAATTATTCATGATACTAATTATTATAATTAATAATAAATTAATATAATTTGTTATTGTTTTAAATTATGGACCGTATAAACATTCTTTTTTTTTTCCCGATACATTTTGACATAAATCAATTCTCCTTCGGGGGGGTTGAATTCATAAAAATTCTTCCATTGACAAGTAATAAATTACCACTTCAATAATAGAGTTTTCACACAATATTAGCTCAAATATAGATAGATTTAATATACCTATGCGTGTTAAGATGTAAAGTAAACAGTACATGCATTGATAAAAAAACTCCCAGAGTCTTAGATGGCTAGAGGATGCAAAGGAGGATTTCTGAAGGATGGGAAGGAGAAAATGTAGGACTGTTATTAGCCTAGACGAACAAATATCTTTCGTAGATGAATCCAGTGTTTTTCAAGGTAGACTCCCGTTCAATAAAATTGAACCAACTTGAAATGTTAATTTTCTTACATTTCATAAAACTCCTCACTTTTGTAACTGCATATTATTTATTTATAAACAAATGCGAAAAAAGAAATGGAAGCTATTTTTTATTTATGTAAACAAGTCAGTGATAGAGGAAGAATATGTAATGTAAATACATGTTAAGTGTTATATCTCCCTTTAACGTATAAAAATAAAATAAAATGTTGTATCTGTCAAAAACATTTATTACAAGAATAATCAAAATTGTGAGAGACTGATTCGGTTCAATTTTATTGAACAGGAGTGTACGTAGTGCCGACGAACAATTAATGAAAAAAATAATATAAACAGGATATTTAAACAAATAACCTTAGTCTTATAAAAAATTTAATTTTTAATGAAATTTAATATTCGTATTAATTATTTTTAACTAATGATTTTAATAATTTGATTTAATGGAATTAATCACATTCACAAAATCAGACTACTAGAAAATAATAAAACAGATTTTACAGATTACGGTTTTATGTAATAATTTATTAATTATTAATTAGTTGAAATATGTATTTTTCCATGAAATATATTTTATGATAACAACAACAAAATTTGGAAGAAAACTTTAATAATACTTTTGTACAATAAATTTAATAAAATAGTGGCTTTTTCCACTCCATCGATCGTCGCAATCGAACATTAATCAAATAAAAGTTATTCAAGATCCAATACCAAAAGAAAACTTTTGTATTCTTTCTTTTGTTATTCTGAGAAAATTTTGATTAAACTTATTTTAAAACAACTTTATTAAATTTATTGTACATATCAATATTATTAAAATTTTCTTCTAGAAACTTTAAAATATAAAAAAAAAATTATTTATTTTTAAGCCGACTTCAAATATATAAGCTCCTTAGGAGGAGCTTATATAAAGTTTTATTTAATTTGTGATTTGAATATACTCCAAGGGCGTTTGGGTTGTCTTAATATTAGATAGGTTGAACACCTCCGTTAAGCTAGCAGAGCAAAGTACCGAAAATGAATTTACTACGTACCAGAATTATGTGCTGCAATTAAAATTTTTGTGCTTTTTTTTGTTTATTAAAAGTGCTCGGCTAGCTTAATATCAAGACATTAGAGCATCGGTTATAAAGTTCCGAAAATGAATTAACTACCTACCAGAATTAAGTGTTAATTATGTGCTGAAATTAAAAATTTGGTGCTTTTTCGTTTCGGCGGAAATTGAAAATTAAAAGTGCTTGGCTAGCTTAACATCAAGATAGCACAAAAGCACAAAAATTTTAATTGCAGCACATAATTAGCAATTAGCACTAAATTTTGGTAGATAGTAAATTCATTTTCGGGACACTTTACAACCGATTCTCTGCTGTCTTGATGTTAAGCTAGCCGAGCACTTTTAATGTTCAATTTCCGCTGAAACTAAAAAAGCACAAAAATTTTAATTGCAGCACATAATTCTGATACGTAGTAAATTCAATTTCGGTACTTTTCTCTGCTAGCTTAACCGAGGTTAGATAAACGCTATAGTAGTGTGATATCTAGAAAAAACACCTGGTCGTTCAACCAAGTAAGGCTTTTTCAAATTTAACATCCAATGGTAGGACCCAGAATACTTTTTTTGTAAAATAAATAAAGGGCTTAGTAAAGTGGATAAAAAATGATAAAAAATTTTTAATCACTGTCGGGCAATTAAAATTTTTGAAGATAACTTTGAAACATACAAAAATAGTAAAAAATTCTTTTACTTAGTATTTTTATGTAGGTGATAATATTATTGAGTTTATTAATATTTACTAAGTAAGTACACAGTCAGCTAGTATACAGACAGACAGACTGATCGTAGTACTGACGGACAGACGGACAGATGGACATTGTCATTTGAGTTTGATAAATAACAAAATGACGTCAACTTTAATGAATTTAATTGATATAACAAATAATATTTTATTAAGAGATGTGAGAGGTACCTACTCTTATTGCGTATAAATGGAAGGATATTGGGAACTGCATCATTTGAATATGCTCTCTGGTGGGTAAATTATAAACTAGTGCTAGTAGGTCAAAGACTCCTGTCTCAACCCCCGTAACATACCCTTCGGCCTACGAGTTTCGTGATCGCAGTCTGGTGAGCAACTTACTAACTGCTGCTAGTAGATTGAAATATTAAGCAACGCTCCCTGTCAGAGATTCCAAACCTTCCGTTGTGTGGGAAATTAAAATACATACATTTAGAAGTCTATATAAAGATTAGAATATTGAGAATGCAAGATTGAGTTTACAATAGAGTCCCATCCAATCCGGGCTAGATGAGACCGGATTCTGTCTGGATTACCGAAAGCTCGGATTAAACGGAATTGACCTTAAATTTTCTTTTCTTTATCCTGCCCAGATTCATCGGTTGTCTAAACGAACGAGTTTTGGATTAACGAGAGTGTACTGTTCTACAATAGGAGATAAATTATAATATCATTGTAAAAAGTGACGTTGCTTTTTTCGAGAGTTTTGCAGTGGATTTGAGGCAAATCTATTTGGTATTCAAAAAAATGTTTGGAATAAAAATAGCAACACTTGGATCTACAAGAATCTGGAAGTTTCGCATGTTGAACGATACCAGCTTCTTTAAATGCTACTGTTGTTAAAGTAAAATTTTCCAGGTTTTTTTTTTGGAGTATGCAGCTTTGAGATCATTTTTAAAATATAAACATGCCTGAAGAGTTACCGGAAATTAGTAAAATATTTTTCCTTAAATAACAAGAGGCCTCACACAATATGTATAAAATACAAACTAACAAGTCTTAAAGCAATGATGCAACCAGCTAATAGTTACTCATTTCTTTTTTATATAAATAATTGTTGATACTAAGAAATATAGAAAATCGTGATTTTATTTTTTATGATTGATTAAAACGTGAATTTCTTCTGTTTATTTATTCTAAAAAATTTAAAACATTGATTCATTAATGACGCCAATTTGTTCTGCAATTGTTAACAGAAGTTATCATTCAACTACAAAAACCTTCAAAAACTCAAAACAATAACTAAAAATATGAAATGTATACAGTTTGTTTTTTTAAAATACACTCAATCGGGAATACTGTATAGTGTATCTACCACTGTCTATATGTAATGTACTATTATATGGTTTACTTTGTCACACACTTAAACAATCAGTATTGTATTATAACATAAATAACTATTATATTATACTTATCACTCACTAACTACAATCATTTATTTATAGTTGCATCTTACTCGTGCATGTATACATCGTCGTTATTGTCCGTCGTGTGAGTGTAACACCATATCATAGCATACTGTGCATAGACAATGATAGATGCACTACACAATGCTGCTATTGAGTTTATTTTAATTTACGTAGTGTATAAGAATGACAATAACCGGAACCAAATAAATTTATTTTTAATTATTCAATTCAACAAATATTTGAGAATTTCGTAAAAATATTTTTACTTTGACTATAGTTTCGCAATCACTGTTGCTTTGTCAGAAAATATACAATACACAATATCTTTGTATCTAAAACAATGATTACAAACTATCAAAATAAAATAAATTGCTTTTTACGATCAGTTTCTCTAATATTTGGATTAACAATCAACACTTAACTGAATCAACACTTAAAATTTTTCAGTCTAAAGGACTAAAGTTTCTTGAGTCTCCGTTCAAGACTTCTTGCCGTCTCATCCAATTATTTAATAAATTTATATTTCCAAAAAAAAAACTATAAAACAAGATTTTTTAGAAGATGAATGATTTAAATAAAAAGTTTATTATAGTGTTGTGCTAATGGGCATAATTATAGAATGATCCCAATTTTTGCAAGGGTATTAACTTATCAAGGGTATTATTATACACTCACACTTAAAATTTGAAATCGATTGACCGTCTTAAACTCGAGAAAAATATAATTAAAGTTCGAATAGTTAACATGGGGAGCAATGGAGACTACCCATTTTAAGCAGTATTTCTACCCGTTGTTTATTTTTAATAACAAAACGACATCTAAGAATCTTTAAAAAAATAGCTAAAAATTATTGGATTTGTTCTGTGTATTTAAAAAAAAACGAAAATTATTGACCGTCTCATTGTTTAGTTATATCAACGCAAAGTGAAGCATTTTATAAATAAATATACGTGTCGGCATGCTAAGCAGATACAATTTGACAACACTGTAAGTCACTATACGTTGTATAGTATCAGTATACTATATGTAAAAAAACAATATATCAACTGGCGGAATATAAGCAACGTTGCCGAATTGCAGCTTATAACACTGTTAGGCAGTATTTGTAAATACGTATAGACATGTATCGTATGGGTACGTGTCTACCGGTACAGTCTTGGACTAAAATTATGGCTTATTATGCTATACGTTTTTTCACTCTTCCTAGACGCATACGCTCCACAACTTTTTGACAATATTATAGCACAAGAATGTAATAAGTTCACAAAATGTAATCATTTTGTGAACAAATATAAAAGACTTTCTTCAAAAGTATTTTTTTTAGACTTACTGACTTACTTAGTTTACTAAGGACTTCTGAACCATCAACAAACAAAAAAACTAAAGGCCTCATTAGGGAATAATATGACGCATAATTTCATATGGAGTCATTTAAAAACAATGAATTCATTTAACAACAACGATCATTGCCTACGATAATTTATATGTTTCATAAATTATGAATAATCAAAAATTAAATATAAACATCTGAAAATAACAACTGACTGAGTTATGTGTTTAAATACCCGATTAATAATGTGTGAACCATTTTTATTTAATTTTTGAGCTGAAATTGCGGCAAAACTATTAAGATTATCAGAAAAAACTTTTCATTTAGCTCTTTCGATTTCAAAGAAATATATTTCCCCTTCTGACGGCGAGTTGCATGGTCTGAATTTACCCATTCATTAACTTTGTCCAATACACAAAATTTCAGTTCGTTATATTTGCTTTTGTTTTTGAGTTATCATGTCTACGGGCAGGCGGCCGGACATGAGGGAATGGACTAATTAGATCATTTTCTGAACACCAATACTAAAAAAATTTTTTTCGTATGAGTCCACTGCTTCGTTCTCTTTAACGCCAGAGTGCTCCGGCACCCAGATCTGCCTGACTGTGGTATTCAGTGCCAGGTGGTTCAGTTCCTTAAAGCATTTATAGAGTGTATTCCGTAATGATAGCATCAATAAGTTTTAAGTTGGCATTACTTAAAAAGGAGAGGTAGAATGGATGGTTCTGTGTTCCACCATCAAAAACATCATCAAAAGTCGTATGAAGTATGCTATTGTAATGATAGAGGAATCATTTTTATTATTTATTTATAAATTATACTTAGGTAATCTTATCTAGAGCACGGTAGTGCGCAAGGCCGAGTCTGTTATTAAACAAAATAAAATATAATTTTTTGTTTTTATTCAATTTTATTTAATTTTTTGTTTCTGTCATTGCATGATTCTTACAGCAGAAGATTTATGATTGATGATGTTTATAATGGTGGACCACAGCTCCATCCATCCCTACCCCTCCTTTTTAAGTGATGCCAACTTACAATTTATTGATGTTACCATTACGGAATAAGCCCATAGACTATCCTCGATTGGTATATATGTATATGTAGATATCCTTGTAGACAAGGATATAATTATATTATATTACAAGGGTATAAAAATTAGCAGTTGAATATCCGTTTCAAGATTACTTTTGAAAGATGTTGTATTATTAAAAATAAATATTTAATAATAACTTACCTCGTATAACAAAATATTCACCTACGATTTTAATAAGAAATAGGTAGGAATTCCACATTGGATGAATCATCCGCTCAAAAGAACAAGAAGACAAAGTGTTCTTTATATCACGTCATCCATTATCGTCGAGAGAGAGAGGAAGAAATCTTTTTTTAGTATGCATAAGAAGAATGAAATCTATTTTATTCTTTGCATCATGCCATCCAATGATCAAAGAATTCATTTTTTTATTAAATACATTAATGTATGAGATTTGCATCCTTAATGAATACGAATTACTTTATTAATTAAACTGAAAAATACACAATAGCTAGGTATTAATTAAATAACAATTATTATTAATTAATAGGAAATTATTATTTAATTATGTGTTAAAAAATCTATTGATCCTTGAAATAATTAAACTATTTAAGAGTGTGGACACAATATTGAATTAATTAATTGTTAATTCGAAGGATGAATATCAATTAATTAATTGGAAGATTTGCCATGAATTAAAATTAGTCAAGTTAAATAGAAACGCTAATAAACAAAGAGAAAAACATTTGTCACGTAGAAGCTACACATATTTACTTAAATAAAGGAATTATGAAGTTACCATGGTGACATAATTGTAATATTCATTATTGTGGATATTATATGTAAATTGCAAATATTTATGTAAATATTAAAGTTACAGAAAATCAATATAGTAAATTGTAGTAAAATTTATTTTTTACAACTTTATTTCTGGTAATTTTTGTCATTTTACTAATATTAAGGGAGATTTTATGTTTCCCCCTCCCTCTACCCCGACTAAACAATGATTTCACTACCTTAATAAATTTTTTTTCAAACTTGTTACTATCAATAATATTAGCTTACGCCAATAGGGAATATGCATGAAAATTTTTTTTCACTTGAATTGAAGCATGTTTACTTGACAAATATCAAGGTAAAATTACTTTTTAAATAACTTTAAAAATAATTGAGATATGAATGATTGAAATTCTCGATTAGACAAAGAGGGTGATACCCCTCTTTTGATATGTTATGCGACGTCACATTACACTTTCACCATTTAAAGTACACGTAAAACTCCATTTTTAGTATTTTTGCAAGAGACAGATAATAATCTTTAAAAACTTATAGCTTCCTTGATATTTGTCGGATTTTAATTTCGTTTTTAAATATTATTACAGTATTAACAGTATTTTCATATTCTGAAAATAAATGTGAATAAAAATTTTCATGCATATTCCTATTAAATTAATAGGCTTATCAAACTCTACATATTCATATTATTTTGGTATTGATAACACTCTTAATCAATGTTAGTCAAAATCTAGCTGTTGCAAATGTGAAATTATCGATAAATAAATAAAATAATAATAATAATAATAATAATAAATTAAAATATCAGACGTGACTAATTCATTAGCATCCGGCTTATTAAATAATTATTTAAATTTGTTAACACATATAAGTATGTATATTAAATTAGAATTTTTTGCAATCGGCAAAAAAATAAAAAATACTTTCACCCAATCAATAGATAATTTAGCATAGCGAATATGAAATTCTTCTTATACAATTGGCGCACATATTGGCGGCAGACATTTCTGCATTCTTTTTATAGTTGTTATTAGCTTTAAAATTTAACTTCAGTTATTAGTTTAGATCAGAGGTGGGCAGGAGTTGACTCCGCCAAGCTCTGAGTGAGAGGTAGGGAAGAGAGATAGAGTTAATACAGGGTAAACTACCAATTATTAACATTTTCTTTTTTTAATTATAACATTTTCTGAAAAAAATATAATAATACCAAATCGTTTTTATGGTCACTATTATACAAAGTAAATAAAACATACAATCATTCAATACATACTCTGGAATTTTGGGCTGGTAATTTGTGTCATAAAATATACCTTTTTAGTATATATCATATTTGTGTATGAATAAAATAAAAATATATATAAATCTTTTGAACCTTCAAGTTTACCGCTGGACCATTGTAATAAAAGAGGGAAATTGTTGCAAAGGATAATTTAAATAGAATTATAGTTTTGGAAATTCCAAATAATTTGTCTAAATATTTTACTATTCATATCCGAGAACTAATAAAGAATTATTTACCTGATTTAATTATTTTTTCTTCGTATGGAGTATGCTCAGTATAGTGTCATGGGAATTTGATGAATTAAGTTAAATTTTACATAAAGTGGGAATTTGAGTTCTTCGAGTTAGTCTACTTTGAATTGAAAAAGTGAAAAGTACTATTTGTAGTAGTGGAAATTATTTTTCGCATAATTTGTTTTTCAAAAAAAATAAAAGTAGTGAATTTAATAATGGAGAAGACATCGCAAGCAGTCTTGGATAAGTTCAGATTATTATTATTATTATTGTTATTATTATCATTATTGTTATTATTATTATTATTATTATTATGTTTTTTGGTGTATCTCTCCATACTGTAAAAGATATTATTTAAACAATAAATATTTTATAAAACTATTTCTAAATTGATTGAATAAATTATTGGGCAATAATCGGTAGGACAACCTGTATTGAAACATCGTTCCGTCTTGCTTCAAAACATACCTTCTTTACTTACTCTCACCCAGCTTATGGAGAGCCCGTAAGGCTCAGACGAGCTGTCTGCGCCCGCCTCTGGTTTAGATCACAGCTAGGCCATTCAACTGTGGTCGATTGAAAATCAACAGAATGCAGCTGAGAAAGGTGGTGGGGCTTTTGACAGGACACTGTCGATTGAACTACCACCTACATAACTTGGGGATCTCTGATGATCCCACTTGGAGGACGATGTATGGAGGACGATGAAACCTCCATACATGACATCTGCACCTGCAGGAACCTGCCGGTTGTCAGGTATATAATGTTTGGGTTCGAAACTCTGGATTCATCAATCCTGGAAGCAATCCCGGCGGAGAAGTTGTAGGCCTTTTGTGTGGCATCCGCCCTCGGCAGAATTCTATAGCTGCATTGGCTTAGAATGGCGCCTCTTACCTGGAGACTTCTCGCCTTCGGGTGGCAGGTTGTTCTCAAGGAGGGCACAGAGGACCCCTTGGCCTATGTGCTAGGGATCCATTCGCGGAATCCCTCTTTCTAATGTTTATTATTATTAGTTTAGGTCAAATCTTAGGCAAAATCAATTTTGAACTACTTACGATACTGAAATTTTGTATAAACGTGAAGTATTTATGATGACAATTCTATAATATTGTACTAATAAGGGCCACAACAAAAGTCGTATCCTTTGTTCAAAATTGTATAGTCATTTTCCCAAAAACCGAATAAAACGGGCACAAAATGACTATACAATTATGAAAAAAGGATACGACTTTTGTGACACACATACTACTAGCTCGATGAATTCATATATTCAACGCGAGGAATACGAAAATATTCAACGAAATTAAAAATTTGGTGGAGGCGTCAATAAGAGTGGAAGCGTCGATAAATCAAATTGATTTTTTTGTCTTAAAACAATTTTAAAAACAAGTGAAAGTAAGAACTACCTAAGTTAATTGCTTTAATACCTGGTATATACTGAGTTTATGAAAAGGAGTTTCTTCGTTTTAAGCTAATTTGGACCTAGCGAAAACGATGGGGTTAGTTAAAATACGATACGATTAACGGTTTTCAAGATATCTGACCCATAATGCTAAAATTCAAAACAGTATGAATTGAGAAGTGAAAATTTTGAAATGTGTTGGTCGGATGTTAAAATGAACCTGATTTTCATACTTTTTGGGTCAAAATTACCCTAGAAAGTGATTATTATTACAATCGAGACCAAAAATTTTCTTCACTTTTTTCGCATTTTTTCTAAGGGGTACCCCTTAGTAAAATCGCAAAAATTGGAGAAAAATTTCTTGTCCCCGATTTTGATAAAAACTTCGTTTCAAGGTAATTTGGACCTAGCGAAAACGATGGTGTTAGTTAAAATACGATACGATTAACGGTTTTCAAGATATCAGATCCATAATGCTAAAATTCAAAACTGTATGAATTGAGAAGCGAAACTTTTGAAATGTGTTGGTCGGATGTTGAAATGAACCTGATTTTCGTACTTTTTGGGTCAAAATTACCCTAAAAAATGATTTTTTATTAAAATCGACAACAATAATTTTCTTCACTTTTTTCGCATTTTTTCTAAGGGGTACCCCTTAGTAAAATCGCAAAAATTGGAGAAAAATTTCATGTCCCCGATTTTGATAAAAACTTTGTGAATATAAGCCAGTTAAAAAAACAACTTAACCAGAACTCAAACCACGACCTACGCTTTACCTCCGAACTATGTATAGTATAGCTACACGTGTTAATTTTTTTATAGAAAGACTTTGAAAGTCATATGTGTTTTGCTAATATGTTGCTACCCAAAATTTAATCCATTCACTATTACTTTATTGACACCAAGTGGTTCTCACTCAATTCTAAACAATAAGAATATTAAATTTATTATCATATTGAAATCGATTATAAATCAATCAATTGTCCAAGATAAAGTTATGCAATTACAATTTTTTTTTTCTCATTGGCGTATCTATATAAAATATTATCGAAATTGAATTTTTGTCGCACACTCCGGATAGAGTTTGGCCTAAGATAGATATTTAGACCGAAAAAAAAAACTTGAGGAATATCTTAACAGTATTGCTCTTGAAATAAAACTGCACGTGAATGGGACCCTTTAACTCGACATAGTTCCGCCAATGCATTTACTTATAAAACCAATAATAGAAATTGTTTGATTAAAGATTGTTTCAAAGTTAAATTGAATTATGACCATTATAAAGATGAAATATTAATTCTAGTCAAATAATAGGTACATGAAATAAGTCAATTGCTCTGCAAAAGGTTAATAGTATGCAAAAAAAATTTATATATATATATATATAAATTAATTTTATATGTCAATTATATTATATGAACTTTTAATAAGAATTTAAAATCAGGTCAAGTGTGAAATTTCAAATAGATTTTTCATTAAATTAACTCTACTTATATTAAGAAAAAATATGTAACGCAGGAGCTGCGTAAATGAAGCGAATTTCGTCAGAAATTGGGAATAATATCACTTAACAAATAATATCATTTAAAAATTTCGATTTATGCAAAATATCGTTCTAGAAAATTTATTTAAATACATTATAAAGAAATCAAGTAACCATGGTGATTCATTTATAGTATTATGGATATTGTATTTAACCTGAAAGGTTTTCTATAAATATTACAGTTTAAGAAAATATGATCAGATAATGAATTATAGAAAAATTGATTTACTAAAACTCTCTTATAAATTTTTCCATTTTAATAATATTAAGACAGAAATTCAAGATTTTATGTTTCTACCTCCGTCTAAGGTCCCCTCCTTTCACCTTGTCCGATTTTGCCCATTAACGAACTTGGCACTTCAACAAATACAAAAAACACATCACATACCAAATTTCATTCCGATCAACAAAAAATTGCGACCTCCAGAGTATCTAATAGATGGTAGGTTCGATGAACATTTAAAGAAATTTTTTCGAAATTTCTTCATTGGTACAAAACCAATATCAACATTTTTGACCAGTTCAAGTGGTCGAGCGGTCTAAGGCATTATGTCTGTGCTTACTTGGAAACTGGGAGGTTATGGGTTCGAATCCCCACATCGACAGTTTGTCAATTATTAAGAAGAAAAAAAGGGGGCGGTAAATTTACTAAACTGTCGGCGTATGGACAAGAACGAAATAACCGGCTATGCTTGAGAAGGTTTTCTGCAGTTTCCTTCACGAACTCCAGATGAATATCGGCATAGTTCCTATCATAGTCGGATGTAGCCGCATATTCTAACAATTTCTAGTATATACACAAAAATTCCTTCCACTCCACTTCCTCACATCCTTAGGCACCACAATGAACCTTATGGTCGAAGTGTAGCCCGTCCAGGGCAGCCCCTATAATCTATCTATCTAACTAACATTTTAGACTATAGTTTTGGAAACACAGTTTCTTCTTCAGAAAATATACAATTATCATAAATAATAATAATGATTATTATATATTTTCTGAAGAAGGAACTGCAATGTGCCCGAAACATATAGTCAAAATACTGTTATAGTTAATATTGTTACGAAAATCTCAAAAATTTGTTTAATTTTTTTAAATTAAGGATGTTCGTGGATATGATTTCGAAGAGATGTTACTCGTTGCTAATTTATTGCGTGTCTTCTTTTTATAATTATGATATTGCAATTCAACACTATTCGAATCACGTCTTGACGAGATAAGAAACTGAAATGCAATCGAAACCTAGGATATCTGTATGAAGATTCGTTAAGAAAGCGAACCAATGGAAATCGTATCAATATGTGCGTTTAAGTTTAAATCGACCCTAAACCAACTGTCTATGTTTAATACAGACAGACATTCAGGATGTTTGTGTTTCAAACCAATTAATTTTTTCTACACTTTTTTTTTAACTTTGTATTTTATTATAATTAATTAGAAGTCGATTAAAAATGGAAAGATTTTGTTAAATTAAATTATATCTATAATTTAATAGTAGTTATCAATTGGTAATAACCTTATCGTGATCTCAACTAATTATTTTACACATTTTAATACAAAATATTTAAATATTTTGATAAATTTTGTATTAATCAAACTTAAAAATTATGACAAACTAATACAATTTGCAAATCGATAAAAAAAATCTTATCATTTATATGATGATAACCGTGTCGTCATGATTCAAGGTCATTATTTTTTATGAAATAATAATTCAATCAAAATGTCATTAATTAATTATTTGCTTACAATATACATGTGGTCCTCAAGAATCTCTGAATTTACAAAGCCTGTTTTTTTTACAGTTTATTACGGTGGTTGTGTACAGTGTACATACACAAATATATTAAAAAGGTACATTTTATGCCCAAAATTCCAGAGTATGTATTCAATGTATTGTATGTATTGTATAGTCAATAGTGTATACTTTGTATAATTATAATAGATAGTGACCATAAAAAAGGGTTGGTATTATTATATTTTTTTCTGAAAATGTTTTAATTAAAAAAAGAAAATAATAATAATTGGTAGGAGCATACCCTGTATTTATTCTATCTCTCTTCCTACCTCTCACTCAGAGCTTGTAAAGTCAAATCCTGCCCACCTATGGTGTACACAAACATTCTGCGGTCAGTCAAGCGAAACTGAGAACAGGTGTCTCAGGGACACTATGAAAGCTGTCGTACCCCCCGAGGTAAAAAATGAATTTAATAAGGGTAAAAATTGTTATACAAATTGTATATTGAATATAAATAAAAGTTATGACAGTCAGTCAGCTGAATGTGGGGACGGAGCTGGTCAGTCTGCCACAATGTATATACAAAAAAAATAAATATGTGCAATAGGGAATATGCATGAAAATTTTTTTTCACTTGAATTGAAGCATGTTTACTTGACAAATATCAAGGTAAAATTACTTTTTAAATAACTTAAAAAATAAGCGAGATATGAATGATTGAAATTCCCGATTAGACAAAGAGGGTGATAGCCCTCTTGATATGTTATGTGACGTCATATTACACTTCCACCATTTAAAATACACGTAAAACTCCGTTTTTAGTATTTTTACAAGAAAGAGACAGATAATAATCTTTAAAAGCTTATAGCTTCCTTGATATTTGTCAGATTTTAATTTCGTTTTTAAATATTATTACAGTATTAAAAGTATTTTCATATTCTGAAAATAAATGTGAAAAAAAATTTTCATGCATATTCCCTATTCGTTTACTACACTTCAAAAGTTTTGTGAGGGTATTAAAACTTATATCAAAAACAGAAGCAAAATGGTCAGTCATCGATTTTGTGGGACAACGCCCGTGAGTCAGCAAAAACAGAAATCAAAATTTCGCGCGCGTATAATGGAATCTATACAAATAAATCAAACTGAAATGTCTGCTTGTCTGTGATTTCAAAATTAAGGGCTTTTGTTTAATCTTTTTAAAAATTTTGTCAGCGTGTCTGGGATAATCTTCTGAACCGATTTTGACAGTACTTTCATTGGCAGTACTTTTTATCCCGGAAATATTTAGGTTTCCTGCGTAAAAATTGAAAACCTATAGAAATTAGGGGTTAAGCGGGCGGAATTGTCCTGCGCGCCTTGAAATAATTAATAATAAAAAGAGAAATATATGCTTTGGCGGTTTTGAAAAATCAAGGCTTAGTAAAATAGGTGGTAGAAATTTTTGCATAAGCTTTTTTAAAAATTTTGTCTGTTTATTTTTAAGGGTTAATCTTTAAAACGGCTGAACTCATTTTGACGGTACTTTTTATCCCGGAAATATTTAGGATTGCTGCGTAAAAATTTGAAAACTGTAGAAATTAGGGGCTATGCTGAGGGGCGGGTCACGCGCGGTTTTAAATAATTAATAATAAATACAGAAATGCATGCTTTCGCGTTTTTGGAAAATCCATCCCTCGGGGAGTGAAATAGACAGTGAAAGTTTGTATTGCAAGGCCCGTTAATTTTAATACATGGGCATTGATGTTTAAGCGATTAAGTAATTACAAATAAAAAAGTACGTGTTTCACCGTTTCTAGAAAATCAACCCCTAAGGGCGTGAAATAGAAGCTGAGAATTTATATAGGGATTGTATATAGAGGTCATTTGAGTGTTTTACAAAGGATTTTTTTTTTTGTAGATAACCTGGTATAACCTCTTGGTATATCAATGACTTTAATTACAGTTATAATTGTCTCAAAAAAATTGAATTCCAATGTGATGACTTCATTTTTATGAAATTTATTTTGCTAACATTCACAAAAACATTACCAAATGCAAACTATTACACATAAATGCGGTTCTGTAGTTCAAAAAATCAACATACATGATTTTTTACTTAAGGTGATTCCAACACTGTCTTGTATAATCAGGACAAAAAAACGGTTTGCTTATATTATAGAACAAATACGTATATACACATGCACAACACATACATATATTCAATATTCATATATACAAATTAATGTAATTTTGTAAAAAAAAAATTTTTAACTATTATATACCGAAAACAAAACGGTAAAACGCGATTTTTTTTAGAATTAAATAAATTTATCTTTACTATCCTAGTTTTTTTTTTAAATCTTAGTTTTTTTTTTAAATTCTGTCAAGTATTTTGTTTAATACAACAGATAATAGTTGGGCGGTCATGCTACTAATGAGAGAGGATTACTTTGTTATTAATTATCTCGCGTTCTAAACGGTAAAAAATTCTGAAACTTCGGGATTTATTAGAAAACGTTATAAAATGAGCAAAATGTGTCGAAAAATGATTTCATGCTGGGAAGCTCCCTTATTTTTCACTTTTGTATTAAAATGTTGTTAAAATAATACATCGTCATCAAAAGGATAGTGAAACATTGTATGTGCATTCCACTACCATAACATCTCAGGTATCTCAGGCGCAAAGCATTGGTCTAAAATGCCAGAGGTCGTGGGTTCGATTTCCATCCTAGTGTCTATAATTAATTTATATCAAGCATTCAGTGTCAAAGAATTTTATATCGAAATTGTTTTAGGGTTCACTTTTTGACTACGGAACCCGGAGTAAAACAAGTTTTATATTTATTTCAAATTATGCATTTAATTGGCACTAATTCACACATTTTATTGGCATTGACTAAAATTAAATAAACTCATGATGACGATTTTGTTTTTATATAATTATAATAAAACTCTAACCCGAAGACCTTAGGTTCAAAACTTAGTGGTGGTGGTAGTAGCGGATGAGAGGTCAAAGCCTGGCAAGTGGGTCTTTCCAGATCTTTTTTATCGATCCTATTGTAAAATCTACCCGCTCTCTTTACAAGACGGAACCAGCCAAGTAGCCGAGCGGTCTAAGGCGTCATGTCTGCGCAGTATGCAGTACTTGAAAACTGGGAGGTTAAGGGTTCGAATCCCGACATCGGCAGTTTGTCAATTATAAAAATTAAAAAAAAAAAAAAGGGGGCGGTTGATTGACTAAACTGTCGGCGTATGGACAAGAACGAAGTAACCGGCTATGCTTAAGAAGGTTTTCTGCAGTTTCCTTCACGAACTCCAGATGAATATCGGCATAGTTCCTATCATAGTCGGCTGCAGCCGAATTTCCTCCCAATTCCTAGTCTACTCACAAATTCCTTCCACTCCACTCACATCCTCACATCCTAAGGCATCACAATGGACCTTATGGTCGAAGTGTAGCCCGTCCAGGGCAGCCTTTACAATCTACCTCTTACAAGACGGAGCTCCACTTGAGTTGTTTTATGTCAGTTTACCTTATTTCGGTTGAGCCAAAGGCTAGGTACATTTATCTGGCTCTGTATGAACATTCTAGAAGGTGGGCGGTTGTATCACCTACCCCATTACAGTCCGAACAGATCACACTGTCCTCAACCAGACACTGTCCTCAGTGACCAATAAGTACCCCAACTAGAAGGTTAATCTCTTTCCGATTTTTTCCAATAAGCCAACCTTATCGCTCGGTCCCACCTATCGCGTAAGCTCATAATTTCTACAGTTATTCAATTTTTACGCAGGAACCCTAAATATTTCCAGGAAAAAAAAGTACTGCCAATGAAAGTCCCGTCAAAATCATTTCAGCCGTTTCGGAGATTAGTCCAGACAGGCTGAAAGCTTAAGCAAAAGCCTTTATATCGAAATCACAGACACTTCAATTTGATTTATTTGTATAGATTATTGGTATTACTGTAGATTATACAGCATTGAATGATATTTGAGGTTCGGTAGTGACTCGTGACTGAATTTAGGATTCAGTACCGAAATCGCATACTCGTCTATCTGACACTCAAACCATTTTGAAAAAAAATTTGAATTTATACTAATATCCAATAATTTGTTACAGGTTCCGCACAATACAATGTACAACCAATACCCGGCGATTCAACAAATTCACAAGACAAACCCATTGAAACAATTGTCACACCAAAATTAAGTGCCAACAAACCAGCAATTATTAATACAAACTCGAATACAGCAGCTACCGGCCCAGTGCTAGATCCGCCCTTAGTATTCCCCAAGGAAAATACTTCATATCATTTTTATAAAAATGAAACAATCGAAGACAAACTATTGTTAGGTTCCACAAATCATACGACCGTAGAAAATGGTACCAATAAATTGGCACCATCCACATTTCCAACAGATTCAAATAAATATAATATTTTAGAGAATAGCACAATCATGCAACATTTACTAAATGCCACAGCCGATAAGAATATCACACAAAATGAATCCACAATACATCCAGATCAACCAATTCCAATTCCACCACCGGCTGTCTTCCCAACGGATACCACGAAATATAGATTCTTATCAAATAAAACAGCCGAAGATGTGTTTTTATCAAAGAATTCCAATCATGTGGATACAGAAGTACCCGACATGTTAGCCAAAAAACATTATGATGGTCGTTTTGATGTCGATCAAATTGATCCAAATTTTACAACTACCGCTAAAACTGTCATTATCAATTCGAAAGTGAATAATACTGTTCGATTTGAGGATACTAATAAAGCTCAGGCAAATGTGAGTAGTATGGTTGATAAACATTTTGGACATGATCATTTAACAAATGGAAAATCACAAGTGGCGCATGGACCATTGGCTGGCATTTTAATTGGTGTGTTGCTGCTTGTCGCTTTGGTTGGATATGTTTCGTTAGTCTTGTGGAGAAGATCATTGGAGTAAGTATGATTTTAATTTAGAAATTTTTAAAAGTTATAAGAGAGTTATTTAGAGAATCGGATCAGAGTGTATTTTCAGCATGTAACGAATCGCTGATATAACATTCGCATTGATGTAGCACTCGCTCGATCGATGTAACACTAATTTCTATCCTGCTTTATTGCACACTGCTTGGGAGACATTAAGACATTAACATGTATATATACCTACATCATATGCTTAATCGAAACAGACCAGCCTGTCTGTCGCATAAGCAGTGTTTGGATATTAAAAGATTTATACATTATAGGAAGAACAATCTTCATCTTACACTAGAACATTTCAATTTGACTGTTCAGTTGAAATTAGGTATAGGAATGTCTTCATCATTATTACTCCATGTTTCTGACAAAAGAAGAATATTAGAACATCGAGCCACATTATCTAAGATACCATTTTTATGGGCTCGTAAACTATATATATATATATATATATTTAACAGCACTGCAGGCCTAGTAAACCCTGGGCTTTTATGGAGACTTGTCTCCATTTGCTTCTTCGCATCGTTTAGCATGTTATGAGCTTTTATGAATAACAATTTATGAACTTTTAACAGTTAACAGATTATAAGCTTTTAAGAAACAACAAATTACAAACTATAAACTTTAGACAATCAATAAATAGTTCCCAGACTTTTAATATCAACAATTTAAGAACTTTTTTGAATAACAATTTATGAACTTTTAACACTCAACAGATTATAAACTTTTAACAAATAACAATTGATAAAGTATAAACTTTTAACAATTAGTAGCTAGAACAGTTTAAACTTAAAATTTCAGAGATTAACAAACCATAAATTTTCATACAGAACGAACTATAAACTTTTAAGAATTAGCACTTCAGGTCCTTGGCGGACTTGAGCGGACTTGTCTCCATCAACTTCTGTTCTCGGCTACTTGCTTCCAGTTTCGAATTCCCAATTCTTCCAAATCCTTTTCTACTAATTTTATCCAGCTGGCTCTGGGTCTACCTGTCCTTCTTTTTTCAGAATTTTCTCTGATCAACACTTGTCATTGCCGCTCTATCTAATGGTAGTCTAAACACATGACCCAACCATTTCAAACTTTATATATATTAAATGTGTATATTGATAAACCTGACCTCATCTTGATACATTTATCTAGATCTGATACAGCACTCAGTATATACAGAGTATTGAAACAGTTAGCTCTTATATTTTGTGTAGGTAAATGTGTACTAAATTTTTAATATAATTTTAGGATAAAATATGGAACACGGGAACGACTAGTCAATGAAGAGGATTTTGATCCACACTACGATAATCGATTTGAGGTAAATATATTATTATTAAAAAACAGAAACAAAAAAACCTTAAAACAAACCAAAAATCTTTTAAAAATGGAATTTTATATTAAATATAGTTTTCCGTCTATACACCAAAGAATGAAAACGATCCATATAATTGAAAATTGAGCAGAAATTGTGTTCGTCATAATTGGTTAAGCAATATACATATTGGGGCATTTTGTATTCGTCATGGCAGAACGAGACATCTCTCAGTGTATGATAAATTAATAATCATATTCATGTATATCTTTATTTATTCTCTTTTGTGTGTCTAACATTTCTTCTTAAAGATCGCAGTCTTATTAGACCAGTTCAGTGATTCGTTTTTCTTTAGAGTCCAATTGGAGCGCTTTCACACACACACAACTGATGGATGGAATATAATCAGATTAATCGTTTCAAACTTAGCGGGATCGAACATCCGATGCAAGCCTCCACCGGCGTTGTACTTCAAAATCTAAAACCGATCCAACTAGTTAATTTCCATGAAATACATTATATTATATTTTCCATTATTTCTTAGTTGATTTGTATTGAAACCATTCGATTTTCGAAAAAAAAGTCTCGAACAAAAATTGTTCGTATTTGTATGCCAAACAACAACTTTTATTCGAGATATTTTTTCGAAAACCAAATGCCTCGAATACCATTTAACACAGCATTGTAGTATCTCTACTATTATAAAATTGTAAATGTTTATTTCTTCGAGCATCACGCAAAAACTACTGGACCGATTTTGATAAAAAAAAACTTATAAGTAAACTTAGGTTAGGTTACACTTAGACTGTGAGATCTATTGTGATACCGAAATGGGGCTAACCCATCTTTGCCACTACTACTTAAACCATTTGGACCTATTCAGATACTGCAAAAGGGCTTTGACGCCGATAGACTTTAGCTCAGAGAGGTCTTCTTGGCCAAAAAAGTAAGTTTATTGAGTAGTCGCAAGCATCTTTTTTTCCACCCATAATAAAAATTAACTGCAATACTAACCCGGTGTAAAATTAGACACTGTTTAATCGATGTGTGTGGGTGTGTGTTAAAGCGCCCTTGAATAAATCTGGATAAAAACGAATAAGTTTAAACTTTGCTGGCTCGAACAGACCACTAACAAAATAAAAATTTCCGAAAAATCTGTTTTTCAAATAAGTAGAATAGTTTTAATCTATATTGACGACGAAACCAGTGGTAAATTTAGAGGGAGAAAGAATGTTATACCTTGAGTGTCAAATTTTTGCAACAAAATAATAGAACTACCGAAATAAATTAGGAGACAAATTAGGAACAGTGACGATCAGACTCTTGTTAAAGCGTAAAGGTCGATGCAAACACATCTGTGTTCAGTCATAAAAAATATGTTTTGTAGAAAGACCCGTCAGACAGTCACACACTCGTTACCGAACCATCAACATCAGATTCCTTCTGAACGATATTTTTTGGTTTTGACTGCGGTGTTTTTAAACTTTTTGGTAAAATTTAAATTATTTTTAAATATTTATAAAAAAAAAAAACCTGATGGATAGATGTGAATATAGCAATCATTTTGACTGAGACCGGACAGCGACGATTCTAATTCGGAACGGTGACGTGATTGACGTGTGTGAATCGATCTTAATATGACGTCAACTTCCAAACCAAGAAAGCAGATTGCATCAATCTTAGACAAGTCCTTTAACTCCAATCAGAGCATAAGACTTCAACGAAAGCTTTAAAACAAGTTCTGTTTTGAGCCATGGCATGGATTTTTCGCAATCTGATCTATTGTACGCAGCCATGTGTGTTTTGGCATCCTATTTTTCTAGCCTTACGGGTTCCACTGTATTGCTATTCGTGTAGTGTCGGTAGGTGACATTGATGATCAAGATATTATAGTCTATAAAATGTCCAAAGTTGGTCGCACAACTGCAGTCTTCATGGTTTGGAACTTGATGCTTTCATAAATTATGTTGCGCTTAAACAAATGCCCTATGAACATGGCCACAAATGTAGAGCTCATTTTTCAAAATTTTTTAATTGATTTGTGCCTTATTCATTCAGTTTTCAAAAAAAAAAAATGATTTGGATAAAATTTGTTCATTATATAAATGAACCTACAACTTTTATTCGAAATATTTTCCCAAAAACCTAATGAGGTACAAATTAAATGAAAATTATTGAAAAATAAGCGCTACTTTTGTGGCCCATAGTACAACAATGGCTTAGAATTTTTACAAAAAATAGTGTTATAACATCTGTTCTAATTCGACTACATGCTTATATTCCAGAAATACAATCTTTAAAATTCATTTCTCTTTTCTTTCAGTTGTAGGCTGCAACAACAATTTTCGTGATGAAAAATAAAATTGAACAAATTGTGTAGGTGGTACTGAACATATTTATTTAAAAATTTGTGTTTATTAAATTATGGAACTTCAACTTCAACTCGAAAAAAATACACCTTGTTTTTTTTTTTGAAAACAATTCGAATATTATAGTGGAATTATTAGTAGTGACAAAACAAACGAAAGAACAATAAACAAGACTGTCGTTTTCTATGTTTAAAAAAAAAAAATGTGGAACACTTATGGAAACAAGAACTATTATTTCGATAGATTTTTTATGGAAATCATTATTAAAAACGTGAAATTCGCTTCGGTTTCCTTTGCAGAAAATGATTTAATTTCAAGCTTTTAATGATCGATCGATTTAGTTTTAAAGTTTTGTTCGAAACATACATTTGAAAAGTGTGTAATGTTAAAATAATGCCTCTAAGTTTTTGGAAAAATCACGGTAAATCTGAAATTTAAGGGAATATATCTTTCAAATTCATTACATTCCATATTATATGATGATCTAGAATCAGTGTTTCCCAACCAGTGGATTGCAAAAAAACTTCTATGGGGACCTTAAAAATTAAAAGGGGTATTAATTTGTTGCTTCTCCTGTTCGCCTCTTAACAACGGTACCCATTACTATGCCGTTTAATTTTCCAAAATTTCATAGTTGATTTGTACCGAATCCAAGCCGTTTTCGAAAAAAATGTTTGGAACAAAAATTGTTAGTGATTTTTAGACAAATAACTTTTACCCGAGAAATTTTTTCAAAATCCAAATGGTTTCGGTATAAATTGACTGCGAAAAATTTTTTTAAACTACTCATTAGCTGTGGGATTTTTAAAACAGGTAACCGTCTCCAATAAGTTTGGAAAAAACTGTTCTAGATATTTCGAAAACATAATGTGGAGTAAAAACAATAGGTAAATCGATAAATATCGTATCGGATCTTTCGAAGTGCTTAGCAGCGTGAACAAGAAAATATTAAGGATGTTTGTGAGAATCCTTAATGTTAATCGAATTACCTGCATGGAAATGTACTCTGTTGCAGTGATTGTAATTACAATATGTTGCCATTCCATAATTATATTTATTTAAAAAAAAAATTTTGTATGAAAATTTTAATCACAGATGTTTATACTAAAACTAGATGGTTAACTAACTTAGAAGATTGAAATTAATGTGTCAGTAACATACAAAAGTTGTCCATTACAAACGAATAACTACCAAAGTTCTGGAAAGGAGAAAAAAAACACACAAATCTGTTTGATTTTTCCTATTTTTTGTAGCAACGAATTTGTTACTACACAACGAGACATATGTCATAGACATTTGAGAGTACTGGCGGAATTATAGTTTTCCCGCGGAAAAGCACAAGTTATGATGATAGTTCTCCATAAAATCAGGGGCAAATATAACTTATCAGGAAATAATTTGTTAGCCCTTGTTGTTAGCCATCTAGATTCAATAAATGTCTGTGGATTTTATTACATTAAGTAAAGGACGTGTTCCCATTGACGGAGTCTACAACGAAATGATTTTAACGGAATTTATTACTATGGAAATCGGAACGACTGAATTTAACAAGTATAATTTATTTTGATGTAGAATAATATTTTTTTAAGTGTGAGACACCATCAGATGAGAGAGTTGTTCCTTAGATCATTTAACTCGTACTTAGCATCTATAAGCCACACCGACCCGTGGTTTGTCCTACAAAGCGGGCCTGGCTGGCTATACCTATAAAAACTTGAACTCTTCAACATCATCAGACATAATTTCGTTGTTTTCGTTATTCAACAAACCAATGAAAACGATGGATCGATTTAAGCCGCGGAAAAATGGTTCCAAAAATGGCAAAACAATTATTATAAATCGAAATAAATTATTTAAGTTGTAATTTGTAGTTTCGATTCCTATATTAATGACTGCCAGCAAAAATAATGTGAGACAATTTGTTGCTAGCGCATATAAACACACACGAGAATATTTGGGTCCGGCAATGGACACACTTTCGACAGTAAATACTAATAATAGTTACTTGTATCGTATGTATCTCACTTTGTAATAAGTAAGAAATAATTCGATTAATATAAAATAATTAAATTTTAATGTGATAATAAATGATGAAATGAATTGAGTAATAAGTTTTAATAGGGGACTTTATCTAAAGCTATGTACAGATGGCAGCACCGAACAACTATGTTCATATATAAAGCTATCTTCAGATGGCAGCACTAACAACACTGATGTTCAACAAAACGAGCTGTCAAATATGTGCATTTTATAGGTTATTCTATTTACTTTGAATTGTACTGTAAAAACTAGCCGTCAAATATGTTTCATTTTACTTTTATTATTTTATCCTTAGGAAATAAATACCTATACATTCCAATAGTGGATGTCAAAATGGTTTTGGGCATCTCATAAAATGATCATCTAGGACGTTTTATCGGTACTTATACCTGGTAAATCTGGCTCTTTTCCTCTTTACAAATAAATGTTAGCTAAATTGCTCGTCTTTAAGGGTGTGTTCGTTTTGAGCGCTTTCAGCGCCGTCCAGCGGTGTTTTTAGAGTTCAACTTCATTCGATAGATACCACGCTCACACACTTTATCCATCGAGATAAAGAGAATTCCCAAAACGAATACTGTATAAGCATTTGTATATTTATGTGCCATGTGCACATGTGCGTGATCGCTAAAAGTGTGTAAGCGCCCAAAACGAGTACTTTCTAAGTTTAAAATTTACGATATAATGCATATATTACAATGGCGCCTCTATCGAGAGAATGTAGCAATAAAGTTCCCTATTAAACAATATGTATATCTATATTACAAACTACTTTGTAGTCCGTATATATAGTGATAAAAATGTATAAAAAAAACGTGAACTTATAATGTTTATAGTAATGAATAGAAAACAGATCATATTAGATAGAATTTATAAAAATGAATAAATCAATAAAAAATATAGATTGTAAGTAAAAAATAAATAAATAAACAGTCAAAATAGGTAACTGTGATACATGTGATTTTAAATACAAATTCAGGAAATAAATAAGTTTACTTATTTTTATATTTTTTAAGAGGTGATTGTATATTTTGTAAATATATAAAATTTCTTTTATTTTAAATGACCAAAGTGTTTTATTTCCTTTTACTCCAATCTTAAACTACAGCGTTTACACTATTTCAAAAGTCTATTCACACACAGAAAGTCCAAAATGCAGTTATACAGGAAACTTGTACTATGGACCACAGAAATCGTGTCCTTTTTTCAAAATTAGTATAGTCATTTTCCCGAAAACCGAATGAATAAGGCACAAAATGACTATTCAAATTTGAAAAAAAAACACGACTCTGTGGTCCATAATACCTAGATATAGAAACATTGAAGAAAAAAAAACAATAAAAATTTGTGTCCTATTTATTAAATTTTTCATTAAAACCAGCTTATATTTAATAGACATCCAAATAGAGGCTTCGTAGCTCAATTTAGTGGAAAATTATGGCAGCTATCAATATACGGATAGTAAATATGTAAAACATGACTCAAATTTAGTGGATATCAAAACAAATTTCATCCAAATCCGATAACCTTTGACTTGAATATACCAAAAAGCTTTGAACTTTATTACGTCATCAAAAAGAATAATTTTCTTCTAGCAAAGGTAAATTTTACCCGGTTTTAATTATTTTCGTATCAAAATCTACTAAATTTGAGTCAAATTTTTAATCCAAACTGGCCTATCGGTTATAGTTTTGATAATGGAAACTTCATAGCTCAGGTTTACGGAATATGATGGGAGCTACAAATATATGAATACTATAATTAGAAACTATATCTCAAATATAGTTGAAATGGGTTGTTTTGTTTTTTGAGAGGTCATTTTTACACACACAAACGTGCTCATCTGATGGTCATAAATGGTATTTTTTACATTAGGGAACATCAAAACGTAATCATGACATTGATTCTGGTCCCGAAAACGACCTCTTTCATGTATACATTATTGTAACCTGTAATGTATACAGAGGTGGAAAATATAAACAATTTTTAACAATTATAAACAATTTTTGAATGACCAAAAAACTAAAATCAAACTGAAATGAAATAGTAATTTACTTACCAATTAATTTTAAGTAAAAAATAAAAAAATAACTATAAATTATTTATGAAAACAATTTCCTTTAATGTAGTTGTTTTACAGTAATCGTGGTAAAAATCTTAGCACAAAATCCACATCAATTATAGGAATAAACGGAGATTGAAAACTATACTTTTTTGACTTGAATGTACCTCGTATTCTTGTTCGCTTGGATTATATAAAATTGTCAACCTTTTCGTTAATCTATTACAATAATTAAACGGTCGATAAATTTTTTTTCCAAAAAAATATAAATCTATCATTTTATATTGTCCTAATTTTTAGCTAAATCACTCGACGCATTTTTTAAATCAAATTAAAACTGTGTTTGAAATCACTACTTTTGTAAATACCTGTAATGTTAATCGTACACTTTTTGATAGCGATTTTTATCAAAACTAAATAGTAAATAATTTTATAATTTTAAACGAAGTTCAGTTAATGTCAACGACAACGTGTTTTCACGACAAATACCTTAAATCTAGCACTGAGAAATTAGAAAACAAACATTTTTCGACTGTAGAGTATAATTGAATTAAAAAAGTTAATTTCACTGCTTTTATAACTCACTTGGTAGAAACTAAATTATAACAGTGATTAAAACAGTATCTCAAGTTTTATGTGGATTACCTGTGGCATATTTGACATATACGATAATCAACGGTTTATTTTTAAAATGTTTAGTAATACTACTAGTTTGATTTTTTGCCACAAGCGCAACTGGGTTATATCATCTCTAAAATGGCGCAAACATCAGTGTCTATGTTCATATAAATCAAATTTACAATTTACTTATGACTACGAATGTTTTGATTATTACTTTCGGGAAAATGTGAAAATGGTTTTGTGTTTTTATTATACAATTATATATCTGTAAGTAAACTTCTATTTAAATACATATATATAATATCCATTTTGAAATTGTTTTAACTATTTCAACTACTTTCTTAAATATTGAATTTCGATGAAAGATATTATTTATAGTTTTCGATATAAATTATTTATCGTTTCGAAATTTACTAATATGAATCTATTAAATGCAAGAGCAGTGTATGCAAATCACTTTCAAACTTCTTAAAAATTGTCTAAGCTATTGTTTAAATTAGCTTTTTCAGCTTTCCTTCAATTTTACGGAATTTTTTGGATAGGTAGATGTGATTGAAAAGTTAATAAGTTATGGCTAATATTGTTAAAGTAAAATTGTTTTTTCATTAGTGTTATACATTCGAAAATATTTTATCAATAATTTCAGAGTAATTTTTACATATTTACGAACGAAAAATACATAATTATACGGTATATTGTTAGTGCTGAGCGTTTTCATATGCAAGTTGGGAAACTATTAACTGTTTTTAGAACACTTTGTATGAAGACGGTTATTTCCCCGTAAATACCCGTCAAATCAACAGGATTATTGTGTTTTTTCAAAATTAAAGTCAAAGTCAGTTTTGTTCGCGATTTGGGTGAAACCCTCTATTTAAATTGAACCCAAAGAACACAAAATTAATTAGTAATTATTCTGAAGAAAAAAAGAGATCACTTAATCAATCAATACCATTGTTTTCAAGAAATAATGTTATTAAAACCATGATCGTGATTAAAATATTCTATCTTTTCCAAAAACTCAAAACTTCAGGTTCTAACGGTTTCAGGATTTTCAGGTCTTTCGCTCTGTGCATATAAATAGTTCGCTAAAATCTTACCTTACCCATCGAGCGATGGGTAAGTAATAATCCTGATAACAGATTATTCCTCATAGTAACAAACATCCGATTTTTGTGATAAATGTCGTTTCATGATTTATTTCATCCCGAATGAAGCCATTTCACACAATCCTATAATCATTTAAGCATCTTCATCTACAACGAAATTAAAATACAACAACTATTTACAGCAAATTTAATTTAATTTTTTTTTGTTTCCAAATACATGAAATTATGATTTTCCAAGTAGATTTATTTTTAGAGAGATGTTACTCTTTTTTTTATCCCATTTTACTAACATTTAATATAATTTTTTTGTATCACTATGATGATGGACCCTGTACCTGCATTCATGACCAAGAAACAACTTGAAAATTACCCGCATAACAATAATAATTACAAATTGTATCTCTAAGTATGTAGTTAAAATATAATTCTTGTATCACATATTTATTTTTTATGTGTCACAACAATTGGACCAACATTGTCACCAGTTTCTTTATTGTGTGCGCCATGTGCTCCATCACAGTATGGCCACTGAAAGAGAAAAGAAAATGAAATTATTAATTTTGAAAAAGAAAATTTCATAAACCCAAGTGTTAATTGGTCCCGGTCGAAATCGATCTTACAAGTTATTGATAAGATATAAGCTTCTACAGAAATACGCATTTCTAAATTAAATCTAGATTGCTGACTAACAACCGGCTAAGCCTATCGCAGTTCGGCCTGAATAGTTTCCTCGGCATGCGCTACCTGGAACTCCTCTGAGAAAAACTACTTTGGCCTTCGGACTGTATACTTTGCTTCGGGATACTTTTCAAATTAAGGGTGAACAGTGGACGCGATAGTTGCAACCAACGTCTACTAAAAATCATAATTTATTCGAATAATAATCCAACCATTTGGTACTCACGCAGGAGTTTACCTGAGCAGTTAGCGGCAGTTTTATTATAAATTTTAAAAAGTTTTTATTATAAATTTTAAATTGCCCTTTCATTTTGCGACAAATAGCAAAAACTCAATTTTCGAATTATATTTTTGAAATAACCTTTAAAATAAAATGTTTCATATATAAACTGATCTCTGAGCTCATGTAGAACAATAATTTGCCTTTCAACATCTTCCAAATTTAGACTAACTACAATAAAACTGAACTAAACATTATGAAAAAAAATTTGTGTGTGATATTTTTGAATTTTTCTAAGATTATTGATCAACAAAAGCTGAAGAAAAAGATTTAAAAGAATAAAAAATAATGAATTATAGAAATTTTCGATTTCGGAGACTGTAAAAAAACATTGCGGCCTAGGCTCCCACCAGTTATGGATGATTGAATCGAACCCTAACAGGAAACGTTTCATCACGTTTTTATTAGTCACATTTACGGGTATTTATTGATAATAATCGATTTATTCCTATCACAATACAAAATAGATGTTGCGGCAAGTCTTAATTATCGATAAATATTAATCACATTTTCGCCTCATTTAAAAATGCGGTATTTTTTCATGAAAACTTAATCATTGACTGGCTATTATTCATAAATACCACATTATTCACAAACTTACTGTAAATTTTTTATACCTAAGTCATTGAACCTTAGTTTTTTTTAACTTAAATTAAAAATGCTTCAAAATGGATGGTTAAATAAGAAACCATTTTGAGAAAATAACAAAACACGTGTGATTAACTGGTTCTGAGACACAAGATTTCGAAAAAAAAATATTTACGTTTTGTGACTTCCAACAGCGACAAAATACAGCTTTATCGGCGATATCTTCCACTTCGACAGTATCTACCACTTTAGCAATATTCTTTTTTACCGTATAATTTACACAAATTTTAGGTCTGGCATTTGGGCAAAATGCTTTGTAAACTATATATCCGGCACCGACCGTAACTGCAGTTGGCGGGATCAAAGATAACCAATCTCGAACTAAAAAATAAATAAACAAATTTTGTTTTATAATTTTGTTTACCAAATGATAGAGAATCACTTGGAATCAATTTTCAAAAAGTAATATAATTGTAAAATAACTTACTTCCTAATCGGAACCATCCTCCAATTGAATCCGGAATAGGAAGACTTGACAGGTAATTCGGTACGGATACTTTAACTAAATGAGCAAATGGTTGCATGTTTGAAGTTGTTTTAAAGCGTAAATATAATGTATTGGCTATAAGTAAATGCGTTTATTTAATGCTAAAATTGTACTTTATTGATAATCCATAAAAACTCTAATTCACAGCACAGCACACACGAAATGTATTCAACTTTTATGTTATGTAAGTTGTAAATTTGACGAGCTCAGACGGTTCTGTAGTGATCTTTTTAATCATGTAATTTGTGTGTATAAGCGCCATTCCAGTGCTGGAGGGGCTTTTCAAAACTTTTTATATTCAATGGAACTGTTTATTTTATAATTAAAACTTTTTAATTATTTTTATTTATTATTAATTCATATTTATAATTTATTAATATTGATCACATGACTAGAAGATTAAGGTTCCGATATTGTGTGGTTAAGCTAGGAAGACTTTTTTGTGCCAGGTGATCAGTCTCAGGAATAATTTAGAATCGGAGAAAGACTCAGATAGCATCCAAATTAGAACACTTAAAGTGAACAGACTTCTTAAAGTAGTCATTTTTAAGAAATCCAAATAAAGAGCTCTTAAAGAAGTTTAGTTAAGACTTCTTAAATATGACTCCTTTAAGAAGTTATTTTTCCGAATAAAGGACTCTAAAAGCCCAATTCTTATTTATGGTAAATTGAAATATTTTGTTTTCACAAACTAGAAAATTTCCCAAAGGCCTTGAAAATTGAGAAATCATTGAATTTAGCACTAGATTTATAACAAATTCATTTGGTTTTCGTTAAAATGTTTCTAATAAAAGTGTTTAATATAGTTATATTTTAGGCTATCCTCAATATTTTTAAATGACGGGTCTGAAAATTGGAAAACATTTTAATTAAATTCATTGTTCTTGGGTTATTAAAGAATGGTCTGTCGCTTAAATCGAACAGATCCCACTCTTTTCGTTAAACGATTAATCAAAAAAAAAAACATAGTTGATATTTATTTCTAGGTTATGTTCATAGATTTAAGTATGTTATTAAATTTAAGTGCAATTTTCACCCAGACGAGATCGTTTTGATTGTACAAAGCCAAAACAATATAATCAACTTGATTTATTGTATTCTTATGGGAACAGTATTTCAACATGAAATATTGTAAAAATAAATGAATAATTTATTTATTGTACGCCTCTGGTCTACACAAAACATAATCCACTTTTATTGACTACTAAAAAATATACGTGAGTGCAGCTATCTATCGGTGACTACACCAAACCAATGCATATGTTGTTTTAAACACATGTAACGTCAATGAAGCTAGTCTGCGAATATGGCGGAGGAAGTTATGGTAGTTTTAAATCGCAGTGAAAATACGGGTTTTGGTTTTTCACTTTTGGGTACAGCTGGATTACCTCCAATCATCTATGATATTGTGGAAAACTCACCGGCAGCTGAAAGTGGTGAGGTAAGTGATCAAATTAACGTTTTCTATGGTAAAAACATGCTTGTTTTGATTTCTCCGGCGTCTTAGCCGTCATTCAAATTGGTTGTATAGCGTGTGGAATTTTTATTTATTTACACCTGTGCAAATTTGATTATGTCAATATTTGGATCTGCCAATAGATTTTCAATTTTTTTTCGGATTATTTATTGGTTTTGTTAATATTTGGCCTTTTTTTTAAATTAGCGAGTATCCAATGGGCGCGACTTAATGCACTAAATACTTCAGTGAATGTGTTTTTTTTTAGGTTTCAGTTAATTTATGATAATTTCTTTTGTGTTTTTTAAAATGATTTTCAATTGTTTTAACATTGATTTGTTTTTGTTTTTTGTGTTATAAAATTTTGTGTTAAATCTGTGACCGATAATTTAAAACAAACCAAACCAGTGAATTTCAGTTAAACAAATTTTTTGAAATTGTGTGTGTGTTTTAAAAAGTGTATTTAAAATATGATTAATCAAGTTTTTTTTGCAGTTGAAATTAAACTTTGGCCATATTAAAATACTTTCCCTGTATCGTTTCCCCATTGACCTTGACATTTGCTGATATATATAGCAGAATTGACCAGTACACAAAAAATTTCTTCTGCAGTGTAAACAAATAAATTTTTCTCTATCATCTCTTCATAGATAAGGCTCAATATTCTTGTAAAACCGTAAATTATTATAAATTGTTGTCGTTCTGTGATTTTAGGGCACCGGCCATTAAATTTCTGCCCGTTTCTGTGACATATGTGTTGTAACGAATTATAAAAGCTAGAGAGACTCGATTTTAGTGTCAATCTTGGTTCGATAAATTATTTTTACGAAAGTGAAAAATAAACTTATTCATACTTTCGCTCCCGTAGGTCTCAGATTTCGATCCACCTCCATTAAGGTGATTCCGTCATTTTGCTATGTTCATCAAATCTAAAATACTTCATAAATTTTTCTGCATCGTCTACTAAGGACGATTTTGCCCAGATAGCAAAATCAAAATAAAATTGAATTTCTGTCACAAACCAATTATTTTATAGTGTCAAGTCGAAATTGACATTGGTTATAATGGCATTGACATTTTTTTGGCACGACTTCGAGGATTTTTTAAATGGTTTACAAATTTGTAGGGATGTTCAATAAAACATTTTGCCAGGTCAACGTGAAACTTGGCAACATGTAATATTATTTTTATACCAGAAGGCGAGATAGTAATATATTTTTCGATGTTTAAGAGAACAGAACCATACGAAATTTGATTAATACTTTGAACACTTAACAGTACTCCCTAAATCTGAACTTAGGGAACAGTACTCCCTAAATCAGATATTATCAGACCGATCTGGTGGGTGAAAAACTTGACGTTCACAAACAAATAATATTATATTTGATAATTTTTATAAAAATTATATTTAATATACATCCCAAATCTATAAAAACTGAATTATGTCATACTCTCAAGGTTTACAAGTTTATCCATAGACTAATATTTCTGAATATGACAGGTTAAAAAGGTTAGCCAACTCTTTAAATTAAACGTCAAGTGATGAACAGTTACCATATTTTACCAAGACCTTTTTTTTCAATGTATTTTTTTATTTACAAATTGTAAATAAACGTTAAATTATTATATT
Organism: Nineta flava; assembly: GCA_963920215.1. NCBI lineage: Eukaryota > Metazoa > Arthropoda > Insecta > Neuroptera > Chrysopidae > Nineta > Nineta flava. The sequence goes on from OY986044.1 coordinate 81,830,210, forward strand.
TTTAGTCGAGCGATTTAAAATGATCTTAAGGACGTTGGGCCACTAAGTCAAAAGTGAATAATATAAACCAATGGATTATTATTGATATTGACATTTAACCAAATCAGTTTAATTTCCATAACGTTTAAGAAAAAAATGTTTGTAATAACTGATACCATATAAGAGATGAATAGACGCTATGTATATGTGTATGCTAAAAAGTGATATACTTGTGATTTATTAGTGATAGAATGAATTACAGTATGTCAATCCGAAACATTTAAACAATTGTATGGTTTTGAAATTGAATTTCGAAATTTGCCCGGCTCTTTGATCAAAGTAACATTAATTGTTGAAAAAAAAGTTTGTTATCAAAGTTGATATTAATATTATTTTGATTGTATTTTTTTCTTGAACAGTATTATTGGATATCGATTAAACTATCATATAATTATTATTTAATGCGTATATTTAGATTTCAACACACAGAGTTTAAACAATGTCTTCATGGGCTTTGTCTTGGTATCAACTAAGACTTTTGATATTTGTTTTTTTTTGCTTTATTTTTGTATTCAATATATTTATAATGGAAGAAATTGGTTCATACAATTTCTTTGGTAATCGTGTTTGATCATACAAAAACTGATGAGACAAGTATCGTATGTGTAACGTGTCTACCGGTACAGTCTTGGACTAAAATTGTGGTACTCTTACTAATTATACTCATACGCTCCACAACTTTTTGGCAATAAGTAGTTTCAATATTATTACTCATTACTTAAACTGATTACCTTTTACTATTATGTAAAAATATGAGATTGTGACCTATGAAAAACAAAAAGTTGAGTAAACTTAAATAAAGCATTGAAATGCTTTGTCTGACCTTACAAAGACTGGTGCAATCTAGTAAAAAAAAATATTATAAAAAAATAATAAATAATATTTATTTCTTTTGTGTATTAATTTTATCAATTTGGATTAATTAATCAATATAGGATTAAATCATCATTGATTATAGTTAATTTTACTTACGAGTGTTTTGTTGTTGATTGGAAAATGAGTCAGAAAATGTATTTATTTTTTTTTTTGAAATTAAAAAAGGAAAATATCATTTGTGAGTATTAAAACAAGTTATTTTTTTCTATTTGTATAGATATTTATTTTCCCAGGCTATTGACGTGTCGAGCCGTGTCCTTTGTAAATAATTGGAACAGTGGCGATACGATCATTCCAAATTTTCAGTTGGATTGAGAAAGTTGAGCCAGCTTTAACTTTCTAACAGTTAGGCTTCGTTTAAAATCTATTGATTTCTAAAACTTCTTTTTTAGAACCGAAGATTCATAGTCCAAACGGGAACCGTTAAAAAACAGATGTAATTTTATATGGAGATGAAACTTTTTGAAAAAGTAGTACATCTTGTGACTTCAATCACTTGCCTAGGCAACCTTGCGAGAACCTGATACCACAGTGGGGCAACCGCCCTCAAATCTTTTATCGCGCATAACTTTTTTTCTATAATAATTACGAGAAAAAACTTGAATACTTTTTTTTCATAAAATTTTATTTCCTACAACTTTTGCCTAAAACTTTTCTTTATATCTATCACCGTGTTTTTATAGTATTGAAATATATCTGTACTATAATATTATGAAGCTGGATAGATGTTTGAACGCGCGTTAATCTCAGGAACTACCTGTCCGATTTGAAAAATTCTTTTTGGGTTAGATAGCCCGTTTATTGAGGAAGATTATATAGGCTATAGAAACTTTGCATTTCATGCATCTCACTTTAAACGGTGTGAGATGGAGAAAATCTTTGAATAAAAAAAAAAGAAAGTATATCGATTAATAACAAGCAACTTTTGTACAAAACATTTTTTATATATTTTTTGAAATTTATCAAAAATGAATTCATTGATTACTACAAGAGCAATACTTATCGATACATATATTATATTAGTTATATGATTATTGAAGCAATTCATGAACAAGGCTGATATTATAGCATATAATATATAAAGCTAGAAGCTAGCTAGAGGTATTATATATAATCTATTAAAATGGCCTTAAATATTAAATTACATTTGGTATATTATTTATTATATGCTGCGTATATCGGTAGTCATATCAACAAATTTATTATTTACTCACATTAATTAAATACAAATAATTTATAAATAAATTACAATCAAATGTGTACACACAGATGTTAAAATTAGATACATTGATCGCTCTAATTTAATGTTGGAGGTATTATTTATGAACATTAGACACATACACAAATATTAATAGGTGGAGTAATAAGTCGATGTTAACTTCAAAGTAATACCGACAATGATATGAGTAAATTTATTCATTTCCCAAAGTCATCCTTGGTGTAACGATAGCACACTGGGCTAGAAATTCAGAGGTCCTGAGTTCGATACCTTGTGGATGACTTAGTTTTTTCATATCAATATTAATTTAAAGTATACACAAAAATTAATATTAGATAGTTCAAAAGAAGATACGTTCAAAAATCTATGTATCAAATACATGAATCTTATTTTATATAGCCTCAAGTTTGGTATATTTGCTTCAAAACTGGGCACACGAATTTAATCTTCTTGACTTTACAATAATATGGCACCATCGAGATGAAATTTACCAATCGACAAGATATACAAGTTTCGTTAAATTTTTGAATCGTTAAAAAAATTAGATAGGAAGTTTATCTTTTAATCTTAAACGAAATTAAGTAAAAAAAATTAAACGGTTTTCTTATACCAATCGTGATCCAAATTTTTGCGGAAAATGTCGGACGATGATTTTAAGTTTAGCCAATGAGCGTTCAGTAAGGTGTGGCCATATTTCAAATAATTGAAAATCAAATAATATGAATAATTTAATAACAAAATAAATTTTTCTAAGAAACGCACCCCACAGTTTTATATCAGTCTGGTCAAAATCCCAGGTGTAAAGGGTCACTCTCTCTTACATAAAATGTGGAATTAAATGTAAGGATTCAATTGTAACGAAATAAACCATTTTTAAGTATTTTATAAAGCAGAAAGGTGTAAGAATGAACCTGATCAAATATACAAGAATTGCCTAAGTAATTGGCTTAAAAATCGGTAAAAATTTTACTGTGATATTTTTTATTAAAAAAAATGTGTAAAATTTCGAAAAGTTTTGCAGTTCTCGATTTTCGAAAACTGCAAATAATTATTTTGTTTGAATCCAAATATGATTTCAATAGAAGTGTTTCTCAAAGGTCACAACACGAAATCAATTTAAATCTTTTAGATTATAATAAAACATACAAATATTTATTAATTTAAATATGAAAATAATTATTCTATGCATATAATTAAGTTTTGAAAGTGCATTAAATATTTTATTTTGTATGATTATAATATTATATGATTAAATGGTATCCATTTTTAATATGTTTTACAACAAATTATAATATACATTTAAATTATGAATAAATTTTAATATCATATCAAATATGCATGTTGTACAATTGATGTTAGTTCCTATTTGTACATCACATCGTTGGTAGATGTACACATATCGTTTATCTGCTGCCTACTGCGTTGTGTATAAATTTTGAATATTACCCAGTGTAATAATAATAATTAGAAAGAGGGGTACCGCAAACGGGTCCCTAGCACCTAGACCACGGCGTTCTCTGTTGTCTCCTTGAGAACAACATGTCACCCGAAGGTGAGACGCCTCCGGGGTAAGAGGTGCTATTTTAAGCAGATGAAGCTATAGGATTCTGTCGAGGCCAGACGCCACACAGAAGGTCCACAACTTCTCCGACGGAATTGCTCCCATGATTGATGGATCCAAAGTTTCGGACTTTTTTTTTGCCAGGATTTGGTCTGTCATTTATTTCTACTCATCGTTTTTGGTGAGATTAAGGGTCTCTATTTTATGTTGAATCTTAAGAATTCAACTGTGGACGTTTGCTCCTGGGTATTCTATGTGGAAATGTGCCTCAAAAGTTATATGCTCCTCAGCGGAATACAATTAAATTGGGGAATCAATATCTTTCAAGCTTACAGTGCTTAGTCAGAATCTCAGTCATGATAAGATCTTTTCCAGGCCAATGACATTTGGTGAGATTAACGGTCCCTACTTTGTATTGAATCTGATTAGTCCAACTACGATTGTTTGCCATCCGGCAGCCCCAAAGGTAGCTTATCTCATCAGTTTTCTATGTGGAAATGTACCACTAAGTTACAAGGCATGTGCTCCTCATCGAAATACAGTGAAACTGTGGAATCAATATCTCTCAAGCGTCGTGAGAATTGATCTTTCCAATCAAGGGTGAATTAAATCTGTTTTTCAATATTCAGAGATCCGGCTCCGGACATTGCCAAAAACATTGCCGACCTCTCTTGTAAACTTTGTTTGCCTCTAAATGTATTTGCCACTAAAAGTTTATCAAGTTTTATTCTCATATTTTTTAGACAGTTTTAAAACCGCCATAGTGGCAAATAGCCGAGTCTTGTCGAAATCTAAGTCCTTCATCGTTATTGTTAGTTATGTTATAGAATTTATAGTAAGTGGATGAACGTGTTACCTCGATGGCGCATGATGTCAGACAAAAAAATCGCACTGTTGCATGTCGTAAGGTCATATTTGATTTCCTATTTCATTACTTATTACGAAACAAATCCGTATGATCAGTTTTATGAAACTGATGAGGTGAGACCTCTTATATGACTTCTTAGAGAAGAAATTTAAAAATAGTTGAGAGAAGTCATCAAGCCACGTTTTTTAACCAGACTTCAAAAAGGAGGATGGTTCTCAATTCGTCTGTATTTTTTTTTTTTTTTCTGGAGGCGGTGTCCAAAAGTTATGTGAATTTCTCTATGCTGACACCGACTCCAAAAATAACAATAATTGTACATATATATTTAAAAATTTTTTGCTTAGGTGAACTAAAATTGGCACAAGAATATGCAATTATTTCTTTACTTTTTAGTGCATTTTTTGTTATAGAATATTTGATTTTTGAAGTCGGGTTTCCATTTTGTCAAAATAGGTTTTATTATCGTACTAAAACGATAATTACAATGAATGAATCTTTTTTTAATATGTGGGTGATATACTTAACCAAACAAGCATGCATTGCAATGAAAGTCTTTAACAAGTATCTTTTATTTTTTTGTAAATTTGAAAACTTTCATTTCAATGTCTTCAACGTGTGTTGTTATTTATGGTATGTATAGAAGAATTATGGTCGTTTTTTTTTTCTGTTAGATATAAGTAAAGAAGGGAAACATAAATAGTAGAAATATAGGGCAATAATAGAGGCATCGCTGCAGGTAATTAAACGATTATTATTATTATTATTGTATTTACATAAATTATTTATATTTATATAAAATCAATTGCATTTATTGTGAAAGTTTTTATTCAAAAGGTGATTAATAGATTATGAAGAACAAAAACTTGTGTGTGTGTGTTTATTATTGATGATAGTGAACTTTAAAAGTTAGAAGTCCGTACCATAAGTTGGACACTTTATTTAGAAAATGATTGATTCATATCGATTATTCCCTTAGGAACGGAAATATAACTTCTATTCTCATAAAAATACAAGATTATTATTAAAATTGAATTTAAAAGAAAATTTTGTATATGTTGAATTCGTATTGTTCGAAATCATGAGGTCATGGAAATAATAAAAATAAAAAGTCTTCGTTGTTTTGCATATTATAATCATGGATAGTATACTTATGTTGCATGCAAAACAATGATGACTTTTGATGTTTATTATGATAGTGACATTATGATTATCATGTTCGGACAGCGTTTTCGTGTGCTCGGATGTAATATAAAAATGATTTTTTAGGCAATCAATTTTTGGCAATTCATTAATAAAATGGGTAAATTGTTGTAAAGATTCCCATACACTTGCAGTGACATCGAAAGACCTATTTGACCTGACTGCTGTCATATATTATAACTATTCTGAAATTCTCTGGGGAATAACTGCCGACTGGGTCGCCAAAGAAATTCGAAAAGCTTGGAATAGTCATCGAATTTGTTTTTGGTCTGGAAAAACCTGGAAATGTAATGAAATTTGTTTAATGGTTATGGAAAACCTAATTTAGCCAACTAAAAGGAAACAAAATAAACCAATAGATGGTTTTAGGTTTATCTCGGGAATATTTGATCCGATTCTGTTTACATTTTTTTTTTCAAATCCACTTTTAGTCAAGAAATTTAATTTTGACAGAAAAACAAAATACCGTTATCAGTTTTGAGATGACCTGTACATGGTGTATCAAAATCGGCATGCGCTTGACAATTCTATATTCTATAATATACATCCCAAAACTAGTGCTTCTCAAAAAAAACTTCATTAAAATCGGGCAAAATTTAGCTGTGATTGTCAAAAAATAGATTTTTTGAATCTGTTTAAGTCATTAAAATCCAAAATCTTGTGTTTGGTTTAACTTGGGCATATTATTGTACCCGGTTTTTTTCCTATCCACTAAATTGTAGTCAAAAAAATCAATTGTTTTGAAAATTTTTTGAAAAAACCTTTTAAAGGAGTAAATTGGAAATCTATGACATCAAATAAAAGCTTGATATGACAAATCATACACATCTAAGATGTGAATCGCATCCAAGTCCTCTGGCATTCTAGACCAACGCTCTGCTTCTAGGCTTCCTGAGATGTTTCCGGTAGTAGAATAAAAAATGTCTACGAAGAACAAATTTTTTGTTAGTGTTTTACCGAATCACATGTTCTTTACAATTGTTATTTACTATCATTGATTATTATTTTATATAAATAAAATTTCGTGATATTAATTCTAATCGTGACTGGAAATTAAAATTGTACTAATTAATAAAGTATTTACCTTTTACAACTATTTAAACAGTATAAAAGAATTTATAAACAAACCGAATGAAATTTTACTAATCTTTGGTAGGAAGGTACTAACTACAACACTAGTAGATAAGCTAGCAGAGCAAAGTTAAGCTAGCAGAGCAAAGTACCGAAAATGAATTTACTACGTACCAGAATTATGTGCTAATTATGTGCAGCAATTAAAATTTTTGTGCTTTTTTTAGTTTCGGCGGAAATTGAAAATTAAAAGTGCTCTGTTAGCTTAACATCAAAACAGCAGAGCATCGGTTATAGTGTCCCGAGACCTACCAGAATTAAGTGCTTTTTATGTGCTAATTATGTACTGAACTTAAAATTTTTGTGCTTTAATTGCGAAACAAAAAAAGCATAAAAATTTTAATTGCAGCACATAATTCTGGTACGTAGTAAATTCATTTTCGGTACTTTGTTCTGCTAGCTTAACGGAGGTCTAGTAGATGGATGAATTCCATTTATTTGTGATTGGCAACTCGTATGAGTGGAAAGAGTACATTTAAAAAAAAATGATATTAGTCACACTTGTTAAATATTCAATCTAATAAAAATAGTTTACATGTTTTATGTAAATATTTGTATTTTACACTGTGTGTCCTTTCAATGTTTTACATAAATACACAACACTTCCCTCGCCTCGTCGCCTAGTCGTTTAGTCGCTTGATGGTAATTTTATTTACGTTACCAATAGCCATTATAGACGCGCATACCATTTAAAAGTTATTTATATATATTTTTTAATCTTGTAAAATGTTAACGATTGTTAAACTGGATTATTTTTAGTCTGGAGTACGTATAGCAAATTATTCATCCTTAGAAACCGAAAATTCCCTATCACTTTGAGTTGCGACGTGAATTAGTCACTGATCTTTATATTATTTCAGAGTTCAGTTTCAGTATTAACTCTGATTACATTGTGTTCGCATGCATTCACTATTTAAACTTAAATCAAAAACACCTGCTATGATGGTTTGGTAACTATATATACCCATCACAATGGAACATGTCACAAGCTAGAGTATATTCTTGGTTTTATTTTAATCCGATTACTAATAGTTTCATATTATTTTGAAACTATTTATTTATTATTTAAGTATAAACACACAATTTAACAAAATTATCGGTTTTGATAACTTGTAATCCGGAATTTCATTCGGAGTTACATCAAAGTTCCAGATTGATCTATAATATTATTTTCTAGCTCTGCGTAGATCATCGATTGTACAATCAAACCGTATAACTTATCTCTTTTTCTAACTGACGACAGTTATAATAATAATTAGAAAGAGGGATAACTCAAACGGGTCCTTAGCATCTAGACCAAGGGGTCCTCTGTGCCCCCTTTGAGAGCAACCTGTCACCCGAAGGCGAGACGTCTCCGGGTAAGAGGTACTATTTTAAGCAGATGCAGCTATAAAATTCCAGACGCCAAACAGAAGATCCACAACTTCTCCGTCGGGATTGCTCCCAGGATTGATGGATCCAAAGTTTCGAACCCAAACATTCTATATCTGACACCTTGCAGGCTTCTGCAGGTGCATACAACATGGAGGTTTCATCGTCCTCTATTCAGGCCCTACAAGTCTGGTCATCAGATATCCTCAAGTTATGAAGATGGTAGTTCTGTCAGTGTCCTGGCAAGAGCCCCACCACCCTTCTCAACTGCATTCTATTGAGTTTCAACCGAGCACTGTCGAACGGCCTAGCTGTGCTTATGCACAACTTGGCGTGTCGCATGCCCTGCGAAAAGTCTCAGTAATCGAGATAAGGACAACAGTTATAGTTTTTTTTAGAAATTTTCTCACGTAGGTTGTGATAACTAACTAATAATGGTCTTTTACCCAAGTGCGCTTGTAAAGTGTATATAGTTGTAGGTATTTTATTTATAGATGCATATTTAATTTAAAGTATTGTATGGCAGAGGTGGGGAGGAGTTGACTTAGCCAAGCTCTGAGTGAGAGGTAGGGAAGAGAGATAGAGTTAATACAGGGTATCCTACCAATTATTTATATTTTCTTTTTTTAATTAAAACATTTTCTGAAAAAAATATAATAATACCAAATCATTTTTATGGTCACTATTATACAAAGTAAATAATACATACAATCATTCAATACATACTCTGGAATTTTGGGCTGGTAATTTGGGTCATAAAATGTACCTTTTTAGTATATATCATATTTGTGTATGAATAAAATAAAAATATATAAAAAATATATATAAATCTTTTGAACCTTTAAGTTTACCGCTGTACCATTGTAATAAAAGAGGGAAATTTTTGCAAAGGATAATTTAAATAGAAATATAGTTTTGGAAATTCCAAATAATTTGTCTAAATATTTTACTATTCATATCCGAGAACTAATAAAGAATTATTTACCTGATTTAATTATTTATTCTTCGTATGGAGTATGCTCAGTATAGTGTCATGGAAATTTGATGAATTAAGTTAAATTTTACATAAAGTGGGAATTTGAGTTCTTCGAGTTAGTCTACTTGTGAATTGAAAAAATGAAAAGTACTTTTTGTAGTAGTGGAAATTATTTTTCGCATAATTTGTTTTTCAAAAAAAATAAAATATTGACTATACTATAGACGATACTATATAATTATTGGGCAATAATCGGTAGGCAACCTGTATTGAAACATCGTTCCGTCTTGCTTCAAAACATACCTTCTTTACTTACTCTCACCCAGCTTATGGAGAGCCCGTAAGGCTCAGACGAGCTGTCTGTGCCCACCTCTGTTGTATGGTGTGGTATTTAAAATTATACATTTACACTTGTCTTTGAAAGTTCATAAATTTGTAATATAATGACATGTAATATATTTTAATTTAGTCTATTTATATACTCAAAATAGAATAATGAGTGTTGTGTATATTGTATGTATGTAGGTATGTATGTATGTATGTATGTATGTATGTAGGTATGTGTATTCTGCCGTCTCTTCTTCTGCTGGAAAATAAGTAAGTTTGTTGTGTTCTGTGGTCTTATTAATGTTATGTAGGTAGTATAGAGGTGTACCAGGTGTAACAAGGAAATGACATCTTAGATAGATAGATAGATTGTAGAGGCTGCCCCGTGGACGGGATACACTTCGACCAAAAGGTTCATTGTGATGCCTAAGGATGTGAGTGAAGTGGGAGAAATTTTTGTGTATAGACTAAGAATTGGTAGGATATGCGGCTGCAGCCGACTATGATAGGAATTATGCCGATATTCATCTGGAGTTCGTGAAGGAAACTGCAGAAAACCTTCTCAAACATAGCCGGTTACTTCGTTCTTGTCTATACGCCGACAGTTTAGTCAATTAACCGCCCCTTTTTTTTCTTAGTAATTGACAAACTGCCCATGTCGGGATTCAAACCCATATTCTCCCAGTTTCCAAGTAGGCATACTGTGCAGACATAACGCCTTAGACCGCTCGGCCACTTGGACTGGTAAATGACATCTTAGTAATCAATTGGTATCAAGCCGAATATTCCCGAAAAAAATTCCTGAATGTTTCTGTAGTCTCCGTAGGATGATTATTGAAGATAGATTTTTGAATCTCAAAAATGAGCCGAAACATACCTGGATTACTACAATCCACTGATTTGTTTCCACTGGGTATTGACACAATAGATGAGAGGGCAAGAAGTAGTAGTAGTAGTAGTAGCGGAGAGAAGGTCGCAGTCTGGCTAGTAGGCTTTTTTTTTACCAACCCCTAAAGGATAAGGAATTAGTATGTAGCCTAGGAATTAGTAGGTTTTGCAGCCGAGATTTGATAGGAACTATGCCGATATTTATTTGGAGTTTTTGAGAGGAAACTGCAGGAAACCTTCACGAGTATAGCTGGTTATTTTCGTTCTTGTCCATACGCCGACAGTTCCGAGCAGAGAACCTTTAAAAGGTTTACGACAAAAATTTAAGGGCAAATGTGGATGTGGTTTTTAAAGACTGTTATACTTGCTGGAACATATATTTTTATGTCTTATTACACAAACCACCTTAATATAAATCAGGTTTTGTCATCAATTTACCAAATGCTGGTTTCGAAATTACAAACTGAAATATCTCTGAAAATATTAGTAAATTGAAAAAATGTAATATTAAGAACCACTGTAGAAAATTTAATTTTAACGCCATACTAATGAAGACCTAAATAAACTTATAGGTAAAATAAGACCATGTTTGGACAAAATGGGCAAAGCTGCCCATCTTTGAAACCGTAAGAGATAGAACAACTTTTGTTTGAAACTTTTTTTCATAAATTTATTATATACCCCGGGTATTTAAGCACTTAGCACTCAGTTAGTTGTTATTTTCACATGTTTTATATAAGTATTTCGTACTTATAAGACTTTCCTCATACAAGACTTTCCTTATACAGCCTGTAAATGTACACTTCATATACCTACATACATCGATACGGTAGACGTAATTGAGTTATTCCCCAAGTGATTTTAAACTACTGTTAAAATGTTCATATACTCCAGGTACATAATAACCTACATAACATGAACATGGATGGCATTTACTAAACTATACAACATCCATCGAGCACGGAAAAATATACAGAACTTTTTTGTTTTTTACAGTTTTTAATAGCTGCTTTTTTTCCAGCTAATTTTTATTCTATGAAATTGTAATTTATTTTGTCACAAGTTCCTATTAATTACTCCCCTTTCCACAACACGATGATGGTTGATTAAAAAATGAACGGAATGAATAACATACATTATGTAGTAGAGAAAATTTTATAGAGATCTAATTATTTAATTCAAAAATGCTATTAAAAAAATTTATCATTCGATATCGAACCATAGACTTTCAGATATTTCTTGTAGAACAATCAGGATAATTTTAGAGGGACATTTAAAAAATTCAATCTATTCAGATACGAATAAATTCTTAAATTCACTAAGACTTGATTTTCAAAAATTCGAAAAAGGTAATAAAATAGCTAATTGTAAAAGTATAAAGCGCGTTGTGTTAAAATTAAACCTGTAGTCTTCACAAATATATTTTCAACTCAAAGCGAGCGCTCAAATAGTTGATTTGTTGCATTTTCATTCGGTTTTTGGGAAATTGTTTCGAAAAAAAAAACACCACTATTTACTGCATAGATTTGCAAACTTTCAAGCCCAAACGACAATTATAATTGGGAGATAATCAACTTCCAAGATTTGTTTACAAATGAAGCTGTACTATAAGCGTATTAAAAAAAATCGTTACGCAGGAGCTGCTTCAACTTAGCGAATTTCCTTAAAATACATAAATCACTTACTAGCGGTCGCAATTTTAGTCTGATCAAAATGTTGAATATGATTTGCAAAGCCAATTGTATTAATAAATAACATACGTCAAGGGGAAATGGGGGCCTAAAGAAGAAGAAAACACAAAATATAAAATATCTCTCTTAATATTAGAAAAATCAAAAAATACGTAAGGAATAAAGTTGGAGAAAATCATGTTTGCTACAATTCATCACCTTATCATTTTTCCTCAAACTCTAATGTGTACAGAGATAGTGAGGAATTTAATTTTCAATCTTAAACCGTCAATATTTCTGTAAATATTAGGGTAACAGAAAAAATGATAAGAAACAAAATTACAGTAAAACTTAATACCTACAACTTTATTCCTTATAATTTTTTCGATTTTTCGAATAGTAAGGGAGATATGACAAATTTTATGTTTCCCCCTCCCTCTAAACCCCCCTTTCCCCTTGTTCGATTTTACCCATTAACGAACTTGACCTTTTGAATAACAAAAGCGCCTCGAATACCAAATTTCATTCCGATAAAATGAAAACTGTGACCGCTAGAGTGATTACAGACACATATATATATATATATATATATATATATATATATATATATATATATATATATATATATGTCCATAGATATATATATATTAATTTTACAGATGGTGATTTTTGACATCTACTAGGTAGGATCGATGGACATTTGAAGAAATTTTCAGGAAATTCGCTAAAAAGAAGTTGATCGTACTTTAACATCAAATTACAACACTTTTGTTGAAATTTTGCCCACATCAGTCCATATTTTGTTAAGATATTTTGGTGTGCAAAATAAAAATGCAACAAAAATAATATAATTTTTTTGATACAATATGAATGACAAGGTCAAATTAAAATATTTATAATTAGGTCACTTTAATATATTTACATTTGTATCACTTTGAATGTGATGTATAAATGATTATTATTATTTAAAAAATAAATGGGGGAATGGAATTATTAATATTGTTCAGCGTCATTCGTCATTTCATCATCATAATATTATGTGCATAAACTTGAATAATTGGCCCCCCCCCCCCCCCTCTATGGTTGTTTGGAGTAGGTACCACTGTGTAAGTCCCTATATTTTGTATAATATCAATTAAGTTAAATGTTAACAGTATTTTTAGTATTCCGTACTTCGAAAAACGAAACACTTACGGAATCACCTCTGTCTGTCATGCCCGGAATACACGAGGCTAGTTTTTCAAGCTAGGATAGCATGCCAGTGCTAGTAAGCTAGTAATTTTAGGTTCGTGTAGACAGAACTATCTTCGTTTTTAAGCTAGCAAGCTAGTGATGAAGCTAGTAAGCTAGCTTGAGAAGCCAGGAAAGTTGAGTAGGATGGCTTCCTATTTTTCAGCTACTCACCACTGAATTTACTGTCTTGACTTTGCTTACTATCAAAGTACTATACTATAATTTAATTGTTTTTTATTTTTGTGTATTGTGGGTTGCCTGTTTTTAACAAAAGATTTAAAAATCATGCTATACTGCACATTAATAATTTTTTATTACGAAACACTTGCATTGTGCAAGCGTCTTGTTGCACTTAACCGATTTTTTTATTCATATGATTGCAATTGTCAGTTACATTGGCTTGTATCACATCATATCCTTCAGAAACGAACGAGTTTATTTCTGAATATAATAAACTTTATCACCAACATATGTAAATATACACAACCATGTTGAGTCACGTTTCAAAAAATAAAAAATAAAAACATACACATGAGGTGTTTTGTTCCACCTCAGCTGAAACTTAGTGTGTCGTGAGTTTGTCTGTGTGTGTAATTCAATAACTTATTTAATTTGTAAAAATACTTATGTTTGTATTTTCTTTTCCAATTCCAGAAAATGAACCAGTCAACATGTGCCCTATATTGCTGTGTTTTGTACAAACAAAAAAAATCCATTCTTTTTATTAAAAATTGAGTTTTTAAAAACCTTTACAGGTAAACCCGCCCTAAAAATGATGCAATTGGACACACACAGAAATTGAAGTAAGCTGAAATATCAAAGAGAAATCCTGGACAATCCGCAGACTTTTTGAACAGACAGAAGATTTTCTGCTTTTCTGGAAGATAATCTCCATCAAAACCGGAGTCTGTTCCGGGGATCCCATCGGATGCAATGTAAGCAAGTTCTTTCACACAACCTGGTCCGTCATATTTTTGGTTTGGCATTTTTAAATGCAGCGACATCCAACATCCATTTAAATCCAACATTGGAGAAATTTTTGTCTTGCAGACCAATATTTTGAATTAAGATGTTTTAAACATGGATCAGACTTGTGAGGGGTTCAATTATGATGAAAAAAAAGAAATAAGTCTATATGGATAGATAGATTGTAGAGGCTCCTCTGGACGGGCTATACTTCGACTATAAGGTCCATTGTGATGTCTAAGGATGTGAGAATGTGAGTGGAGTGGAAGGAATTTTTGTGTATAGACTAGGAATTGGTAGGATATGCGGCTGCAGCCGACTATGACTATACGAACTATGCCGATATTCATCTGGATTTCCTGAAGGAAACTTCCGAAAACCTTCACAAGCATTAGCCGATTACTTCGTTCTTGTCCATACGCCGACAGTTTAGTCAATTAACCGCCCTTTTTTTTCCTTAATAATTGACTAACTGCCGATGTCGGGATTCGAACCTATAACCTCCCAGTTTCCAAGTAGGCATACTGCGCAGACATAACGCCTTAGACCGCCCGGCCACTCGGAGTGGTTATATAGTATATACGCTTGTTCTTTCATACTTACGACTTTTTAAACTTAATGAAAACTGACATTGGTATAGTACTGTGATGTTTTAAGTATACAGAAATAATAATATGAGAACTTAAATGTAAAATAAACCGCTTAAATAAATTCTTATGACTAAGCTCTCTCTCATTTTGACTTCATACTAAACTATTTGTTTATATATTTTGAGCTGTGATGATTACGTCATGTTGTTTTAAAAACGAAAACTTTGTGTACCTACAAAAGTTTTTTTGCTTTTCTCAATTGATCAAAAAAAACAGATTACATAAGAATAATGCGAATACATTTGAAGTTTTTAATGAAAAAGTTCAGATACTTTTAACTTTTATCGTATCATTTTAATCAAATACTTTCTTTCATTACAATGCCAACATTGTGTGTACTCTGAAGTTATCTTAATGGTTGATAATGTTGTCGCGAGTAACGAGAATGGTGAGAGCTAGATAGATAGAGATAGATTGTAGAGGCTGCCCTGGACGGGCTACACTTCGACCATAAGGTCCATTGTGATGCCTAAGGATGTGAGGATGTGAATGGAGTGGAAAGAATTTTTGTGTATAGACTCGGAATTGGTAGAATATGCGGCTGCAGCCGACTATGATAGGAACTATGCCGATATTCATCTGGACTTCGTGAAGGAAACTGCAGAAAACTTTCTCAAGCATAGCCGGTTACTTCGTTCTTGTCCATACGCCGACAGTTTAGTCAATTAACCGCCCCTTTTTTTCCGCAATTTTTCTCGTCTTGCGGCATTACTAGCAATGGTGGAAATTATTAAACAGTTTTCTTATGTTATCTCTTAAAATGATTGAAAAGTCATTAATGTCGGAAAAAATTAAAAACTTTTAATCTTATTATTAATTATAAACTTACCCCTTACTTAATTTCAATATAATCACCTTTTAATTATGAATATCGAGGGATGGATTTTATAAGAGAAGATTTATTACCTTAATTGAAATGAAATTATTTCTAGACCATAGTTTCCTAATTAGAATTATTAAGGTAGAAAATACTGTAATAAATAAAATATGAATTCGTTGAGAATTTCCATGGTATCATCAAATCCACCACGTGATAAGTCATCAGTTTGAAATAAGCTTTGTTGCAATCTATATAACCAAATCTATGTAGGCCAAAATTAAAGCGTGGTTTACCGGAACTGTTAAAGGTACAGTTTGTGATTTGTTTACACAAAAAATCCTATTTCAGTACATATGAAACATGGGCATACATATTCAAACTGGAGCCTCCGTAAACTGTAGATTAAGAATTGCTTAAATAGGATTGTTTTTCTAAGATATTGGCGAAAGAAATTAAGACTGTTGAATCTTGAACCTTGTTCATATCAGCTCTAAGTATGACTGGTTGAATTATTGTACGTTACTAAGCATAGACACTAGCAAAGCGGGTCATTTAATACACGTATCTTAAAACATGCACTTCCGTTAATAAAAATTGAACCAGTAAGTCACATTCTAAGTGTATATATTACTAAATATATGTATAATATTACATAAAGTAACACTTAGATTGTTTCAACTAGATCAATTTTTATGGACGAGAGTGTACATCATTATCGTATTACTCTGGATCTTTTTAACCACTTCTATTGAGAAGTGACCATATACGTTTCTTTAGACACGGAATAAGACTCTCTAGGAGACTTACCTAAGAGATTTGTTGACCAGCTCAATCAATCGAAGCAGGCACCGTTACCGACTTAAAGAAGAAACGCTTAAGTATTTAAAACGAAAACGACCAATAAAATATTATCTAAGCGCATTCGACAAAGTTAAGAAACCTTGCAACAGTTAAAGAGATGTTCCATTTTCGAATTAAGAGGTTTATTTAATCCTCTTTATCGAATACGGCATAAAGTATTCTAGAGAATATGTAATCGAGTGCTTGTTAAATAAGCTATCGATTGGAAGAGACCAAATGTGTGAATTTAAAAAAAACACACAATTAGTATTCAAACAAATAAACAGGGTCTTAATGCTTTCCACTTTGCGAAGACGCCTTCATCAGAGAAGTAACATTTAAAATTAAAATTTTGAAAGAAGACTGTATTGTAAGTACTTACATACATAATTAATTTTTCTATATTGTTTAAGTGATTTTCGATTTTCGAATGCGTTAAATTACGTTTCCTTTAACAACCCTCTCTTTATTTTATGTTCTAGTCGTGTGCTGTTCTGAATATATTGTAAACATTAAAATTAGTGTTTATTGCGAATACATAATTACGGTATTACGTAGTATTTGTAACAACAGTTGCACGCAAGTGTATATGAGTCATTTACCTGCAAGCATTAAATTAATGTACTTTAATACTGTATATATAAATACACACTGTAAAAAATAAATTAGTGGATGTGTTGGGGATGGAAGAGAGGATTCCAAGGAGATCTGAAATCTTAATCTAAGAAACATTAAATAGACAATATTTCTGAAACAAAACGTTTATTTTGCCTGATAAATAATGAATTAATAACTTGTTGGTAGTTACCGAGGTAACAAAGGGAATATATGATGTGTACGCAAAGGTATCCAAATATGAAAGTATATTAAGATTTAGTAGCGAGTACACTACAAACTCAACTACGCCAGTTAGTTGGTCAATACGCAAGCAAAGGAAAAGCACTTACCTAAAAATTTAAATACTGAAACTATTTTTGATGGAGTAACTACACGGTGTAGTTGTTATTATTAAAAAATTACCGAGTTATTCAAACAAAATAAATTTGTTTACAAAAAGTTATAAAACAAATAAATTTTATTAAATTGTGTGTTTTTACTTAAATTAAATAAATAGTTTCAAACTATTATGAAACTATTAGTAGTCGGTATAACATTACACGAAAAACTTTCGCCTGTGACATGTTCTATTGCGATGAGTATATACAGTTCAAACCATCATAATAGCATGTACAATTGGCTGCCAAAGTTGATGTTATTTTTTTAAATTTTTATAATTGATTTGTGCCTTATTAATTCGGTTTTCAATAAAATGTTTCGGATAAAAGTTGTTCGTTAGAAATACAGTAACAACTTTTATTCGAAATTTTTTTTCGAAAACTGAATGAATAAGGCACAAAATAAACTATAAAATTTAAAAAAAATAACATCAACTTTTGTAGCTAATTGTACTTGTGATGCTGTTGTCAATTTAAATAGTTAGTGTAAGCGAACATCATGCATTCAAAGTTAATGCTGAAACTGATTTCTGTAGGTAGAGATGAAAGAGATCAGTGACTAATTCAAGTCACTGATCCAACCCAAAGAAAGGGAATTTGTTCGTAATCGTACAACGGATGTAAAAAACCACATGAAATAAAACGATGATTACAACATCAAATGATAATTTTTCGTTTAATTTCAATAAAAATAATGTACACTCCCGTTCATAAAAATTGAACCAGTAAGTGACATTCTAAGCGTATATATTACTACTAAAAAAAGCACATAGATGTTTTCAACTGGTTCAATTTCTATGAACGGGAGTATATATTTTTTGATAATCACTTTCAACACGTTTATAAATTTCTAACTTCTTTCAACTAAGCCGCGTAGTTCAGAAAACTGATTTATTCGCTTCGCCGTATTTATCCCTGCCGGAAAGTTGAATGAACTACGTTTAATTTCAATTTACCGATTTTTTTTTACTGCGTACATAAAATGTGTATTACACTGAATTTAAAATTAATAATAATAAGGGTGTGTTTATGTTTGTGTGTGTGTGTACTAAGGGAGATTATTCACCCCTTTTATTCACTAACCACCATTATTCATCATTACCTGTTTACTTCGGTGTACGATGAATTTGGTAGCTCCGGTATTATTCATATACAAAATTTACCTATATAATAATTACCTATATTGAATTTTGTAAATTCAATAATGTAAGTGACATAATTTTAATCAAATCATTTTGTTTACAGTTCAAATACCGAATTTTCTGACATATTAATATGTGTTCAATTTGGAATTGACTATAGGGTTAGAGTTTCAACTGGAAAACCTGAGAATATTAGGGGATTCGTAATTTTAATATGAGGTCGAAGTGCAATACTTTTTAGACCCAAGGTGTATCTATCTATCACTTCATAGATATTGTCGTAAAACAAACGAAACTTCGATACATATCCTTGCCGAAACTTTTTTTGAGCACAGCCGATGTATATTGTATGGTAAAATGACAGTTTAGATCTTAATTTGCACACATATTGACCTTGAAGCGACTCCGAGATCGATTTTTCATATTTAATTCACTGAGATTTGTTTCCCTGATCACTTATTGTTCATTTCTAAAGGTGTTGTGTACGGAATCCTTAGCGCATATCAAGTATTCTCATATTTTATCGTATTTTTTTTCTTTGTCGTTTGTTTTGCTGCTGTTGTCTTCAATCTAGCATAAAGAACAAGGAAGGAGATTAGCAGCCTTATAAAAATAGAATGAAAATGAAATTTTTATAGTTTCTTTTTTATTATTATTTAATAATAAAATGATAACAATATTTTTTTAATAGATTAATAAAATCATATATTTTCTTTTATTAAAGCACAGGATAATTAGTTTTATTATGTTGCACATTCATGGAATATTGTGATAACAAATGTTGTGTCCTTGCAATTATATATTGTTATATATATGATTTACAAAGCGAAATATTTATTAATTACATAAATGAAAATAACAACTGAGTTAATTGCTTATATACCGTGCATATACTGAGTTGATTGACGATGCGTGAATTGTATATTTTATCTGATTTTGATGACATTTTTTTTCAAAATTTTTACTCAAGGAATTCAATTTTGATAGATATTTCTTTTAGTTTTGGAAATGGCATGCACTTGGTTGTTGTGTCACGAAATCGATAAACGCTAGACCAGAGATGGCGAACCTTTATTAATCTACGTGCCATTTTTTCCCAATTTTTTATGAGACCTTGACGTGCCGTCAAAGAATCTTAACTTAGTGATTAATGGGGAAAAATTTTTACTTTCTATTTTTTTTGCACAATCATTAAACATACACTTTTTTCAACGAACTTAGTTTAAAATTGTTAAACACTATTGGTCTAAGAGCTGGCTACATAAAAGTGTAGCCAGCTCTTAGACTGACGAAGAAGACTGGCGAAGACGGTTTGATATCTTATTTTTAATTAAGGATGTATGAGCATTGAAGCTTCAAAAAGATTAAGGCTTAAGTTTTTGTTTACATGTAGTTGAACTGCATATAAATCAGTTATAAGTTTCAAAGAGGGGGGGGGGGTATTACGGGGGTCTTGAATTAATTATTTAATATTAAAGTTCGAGTTTTAATGCAACGCTCTTATGGAGAAACCCATATTTGTACACATATTTTGACAATTTTCACTTAGAATAAAATAAGACTATACAATAGAAAATAGAAATATTAATAAAGAGATTGATCCAATAAAATTCGGGTATGACGGGTCTAAAAAAAGATATTTAAGTAAACAACAGAGATTTCGGGAAAATTTTATTTCTGTCGGCGGTAGCTTAATTATTACCCGATATCTCAGGATTTTTTTAAAATTTTTTTTTGTTTGGCCCTGTATAACGGGCCTGAATTAAATTTTAACTTAACGACAAAAAATAATAAACATTATTGTGGACTTTTATGAATGTACTATATAAGATTTTGCAGAATTTTATAAATGGACTATACATTAGCGCTCGCCATCTTGGAGTATGACGTAATGAGTAACTTAACCCATACATGGATTCGAGAGTTTATTCCTGAATACAATAACATTCTTCTTTTTAATTTATGTGTTAATTATTTTTCATTCCCTGTTTGTTACATACTGTATTACAAATTAAATTCCAGTAAAAATTTTTCGAGTGTACTTTTTTTTTTGTTTACATGTTTTTACATAAAAAAAAAATCAAGTTTTATTACCATTTTAACCAAACATTGTTTTGTGTTCAATAATTACGAAAGTTAAATGTCAACTGTAGTGATGGATTTTGTCAATCTTCTTCTGTTGTCTGTTTGGTGAATTACATTAAAACAACAACAACCAAAAAAAAAAATAAAACACAAACTTTTTTGTTGTTGTTTTATTATTAAAATAGTAAATCTTAATTTCATTTAATGCGATGTCTATTTTATTACGCTTTGTTTTTCTACAGAAGATCGACTTTTTATTTTATTGTTTAGATGAAATTTATTATAGTTAAAACAATGTTGTTGTTTTAGTATCGTTCAAGGGTGTTGCGTATTTTTCAAATGAGTTTTAATTTCGAAAATATAATTCGTTCACTGAAAGTGGGTTGAATTAGTCACTGAAGATCGCAGCATCGCTCGGTGGCAAAATTGAATTTCCTTCTCAGTTGCAAACAAGATTATTTTAACATGTCGGAGTAGAGTTTACGCCTTTTTTAAACTTTTCCGTTCATATTTCAAGCAGTTATTAATCTTTTATTTATTTAATATTTATATTTTTGGTTGAATGTATGTCATTAGTTAAAATAGTTTACTAAAATATTCAAAATGTCCTCCAAAATATGTTTTTAATTTTACATTTTCTGAACATTTTGGAAATTTATGGAAAATAATAATCATAATTTTTGCTTTTTGTGGTACACAATAATTTAACCAATGGTTCTCTTTTTTAACGCTAGATAGAGCCTCTCTTAACTGGAATTTCCAATAGAGTTCAGCTGCAGTATTAAGGTATTTCCAAACTATTATTAGGTTGTCAAGAACTTCATGAAATTCACAATATTAGTAAAATGAATCCTCAGTAATCAGTTGAATTGTTTTGAGAATTTATCACCATGGCGTTTTTGAAAAAATCGTTATGTAAGTTGGAGAAATTGAACCATGCATCTTCATAAACATGGTGAATAAAATTCACGATTCCGACTGTTTTTATTTCGAACTCTCTCAATATAGTCACGGTTGTTCTGAAATTCGTCACATACTTTCCTCAATTCCTTAGAAATATTTTCCCTTAAAACTTTGGGAGAATGGCCATCGGGTTGTTAAGCATTTTTTTCATGTCCGCAGCAGAAGGTTATTTTTTATGGTTCAGTTGGCATCATGAGAACCGGTGCGCTGTATGAAAGTCATTTGAAATTATATACTAATATATGTATGATGACTAGTATATGTATGATATGTTATGTGACGAATGGGAACACTGACGACAACGGACAGTTGCTTCAACAACGCGCAGAAGTTTTTTTTACATATAATTTTTTATATAGTTCTTTTCGCGCGGATACTGGATCAGCTGATGTAGTTTGGAAATACTTAACTCAAAAGTTCGAGGTTCTATGGCGAATACGTGCCGTAATTTTTTGTATTAAAATAATGATAAGTTATTTTTAATACTCACAATATCATTTAATTTAATTTTAAATAGATTTATAAACAATATTTATGATTCCCACAAAATATTCTGTTCTAATATTTTGAATATGTTCAATAAAAAAAATTTAATAATTTTTATTTGAAAATGATCACAAATTTTGTGTCAATTTCATTAATTTAAAATAAATTACTAGAAATTTAATTCGGTTTTAAAATTAAATAAAAATACACATTTTTAATTAAAATACGTAATCATATTCCCAGTTTCATTAATATTATTTGTATAAATTTAAAAGTTAAACCTAGTATGCGATGATGTTGTTTTATGGAAAATATATCCGCGGATTTTGATTCAGAAAATTCAGAAAATTAAGGGCATTGCATAGTCCATGGTACTAAATCGAAATCTATGAAATATATCTTGAAGTAGGAGCGTCGATCGTAATCAGATTTTCGCAGAGTTGCCAAGGCAAGTGATTGTACTACTTAGCTGGAAGTTTCATCCCCTAATTAAAAAGGCTCTGTTTTTTACGGTGCCCACTTGTATTACTAAATTTTACTTAAGAAATTTACAACATATGAACTGAAGTTTCCTACAATTATAAAATTATTGCACAAGATGGTGATAAACTATAAAAAAAATAACAAATGAAATGGTAAAACGGAAGTGACTTGTCTAATTATTAATAATTTATATTTCAAAACCAATTTTCTCAATCAATGACTAATAAAATTATTTTTTTCATAAAAATATCAAGTATATATTTACACGCTAACGTAAAAAATAGTTTAAGAATTGGTTTTATGAAAATCATTCTATAATGTTATTTCTTTTTTATGTTTTGTCTTTTTTAAGTATAGGACGACACATTTTGTCCCTTTAAAACTCAGTTTAAGTTGCTCAACTATTCTCAGCTGTATATCTTAAGAGAAATTTTGTATAGGACCTTATTAATCTCCATTTTTTTTTTGTAATATTCAATTTAATCGATTTTCACATATATGCCGGCGAATATTTTTATCTAGTGCTTCGCAAGCTTTTTACAATAGCAACAAGCATCAATGTCCTAGCTAAACGACTCACTGAAAAAATTGGCCCGATAAAAAATAGGATTACGAAAAATTAGACCCAGAAAAAATAGATACATTTTCTTCAAATACTTTCAGATATTTTCTTCAAATAATTCCTATGAATTATAAAAAATTATAACAAGTTTTTTATTTTTATTTTTTACCCAACCCCCAACGGGACTTGGACCCCAACTTCAATAAATTTTGCGAACAAATCGATGCTTTAGCATTCTTACCATTAAATGACGTTGTAAATCTATTTTTACTCAACCCAACCCCCACCGGTGCTTTGCCCCTGGACCCCAACTTCAATAAATTTTGTGGACAAATCAATGCTTTAGCATTCTTACCATTAAATGACGTTGAAAATATATTTCGGGTCTATTTTTTCCAGGTTTATTTTTTCCGGTCTATTATTTTCGCGCACCTAGCTAAACGCGTTTCCACGGTACCCAAATTTATAACTGTATACTAAGCTAATTCGTAACCATTCACGCGCATGTGTCAACACTGGTACAAGGCTATCACAGGCAAAACAAATACAACGCGACAGGCATTTAAAGACATGATCTATCTATTCTGCGCTCAACGATTGTAAACGTATTATTGGCCTCGAAGTTATTTGCGATTGAAATCTGACGGTATTTTGCAACACAAAAATGTTCAACCAACCACGAGTGTAACGAATTTTCCACGTCAAAATAATTTTCACGTGTAATTAAGAAACCAATTGAAATGCTAACGTACAAATAAACACGATAATAAAAAATTAATTAAATGATTATTTTATTTTCATTGATTTCAAACACAAAAAAGCAATATAAATTGATGAATTTAATGCATGCATGTAGAAATACATAAATATATATATATCGATGCATTTTATAGAAAGTTTTAACATATTAATTAGTTAATTATAGTTGTAGTACCCTACACATAATCAATAAATAATTAATAATATTATTATTTAATTAATAAACTGTAAAAGGGTCCACAAAATAATAATGAAACAATACAAAATTAATAATAATTGACAAAATTAATAATATCATCATTCATTCAATAATAATCTATTTATATATTTAGTTAGAGATGTGAGTGAGTGATGTCGTTTCTAAAATAGTATGTAAAATAAATTAGTTTATGTTGCTAATGGAACGACAAACCTTTTTTAATATAATTATGTGCTTTTAATAAATATGCATTCGGGGTCGGTCGGGGTGATTCATCATATACTGGCTGTTTTTCTTGAAGATATCTTTTGAACTTAAAAAATCACTTAACTTAAAGGAGTTCCCCAGCATGATATCACTTTTCGACAGATTTTGCTCATTTTTTTTCACAAGCTAAAGACAACGGTTTGTGTAATAAATCTTGAAGTTTCAGAATTTTTGACCAGTTAGAACGCGAGATAATTTATAGCAAAGTAATCATTCTTTCTCATTCTCTCTCATTAGAAGAATGTAAAACTTCATGCCCGCCCAACTATAATCTGTTTACATATAATCAATTTTATCATTTTACTAATATTAAGAGAGAAATTCAAGGTTTTATCTTTCCCAAGTCCCGCTTTCTAACGACGAACTTCGCCTTTCAAATACAAACACCGTGGCACATTCGAGCAAAAATGCCATAGTTGGATTTGTTCGAAACATCGATGAGTTCGAATTTCATCGTCTTTTGTTGTTTTCCTATTCTAAGGTCCTAAAGTATTATTCTCGGTTTTGTTGATATTTCTAGAGCCCAGATCTAGGTATCTAGGTGGTTTAAATTTTGCTGAAACTTAAGATTGAGTTTTTAAGGTCTGACAAGACAACTATTTCAGATAATCTTCTTCTTGGATCTTGTTTTTGTTAGTCCTATGAATCTTGATATTGGTGAAAACCCAAGACACTAGACCAAAGCTATTTTTGCTTATCGCTAGACCGCTAAAACTATTTCAGCTTATATTTGTATTGGCTCTATGTTTTTATATTGATGAAATTTCCTAGACTTTAGACCAAGGGTCATTTTGCTTATCGCTAGACTGCTAAAGTGTTGAAAATTTAAGAAAATATTAAATATTTAAGATCGACAGTTTTCTTTTGCTAAAAAATATGCGCGCTTTCTTTATTAAGACCACCCTGTATAGAAATGAAGTATCATTCAACCACTCATCAACTTTTGTTTACGTCAATTAAATAATTAACGTAGGAGTCTACGATAATTGATTTATTAATAATCGAACAAATTTATATACTTAATATCTCAAATGGAACTCAACTTAGAATATGCTATTTTTAGCTCCGATGAAAACTGTTAACAGAACTAGATCTATTCCATAAAATAATATATCTAAAAACTTTCAGTAGACCTGTTTTGGTTATAACTTAACTAAGTTGCCTGAAATTAAAAAACGACGCGTTTTTCAAAAAATGATAATGAAAAATAAGTTAAAAAATGTTTATTTTTGGCTGATTTATCAAAATATGTTAGCATATGGTTTTTTTTATAGCTGCGCAAAATTTTGCAAGCATTTTTCTTGTGAAAAAGAATTGAATCACCATAATATCTAGCCAAAAATATTATTAGTATTTTTGGCACTAAGGGCCACAAAAATTTATTGTTGATTTGTGTCTTATTCATTCTGTTTTTGGAAAAAATTTTCGAATAAAAGTTGTTAGTATAGTTACAATGTTAGTATATTTACTATAATTACACGCGAGGACATGCCCAAATATGGTCGTTGGGATTAATATATGAACGGGTACATCGCCGAGTTTTTGTTCAGGCGTCGTTTTTCAAACCATACTTCGAGGTTACACCAATTAGCCATTGCCATTCGTGAGTTAAAACATGTATTTTTTAAAACATCTTATCCCCCACCTTAAAACATCTATTTTTACCCTATAGAATAGTCTCCAGGGGGTGGAAAATTTTATAGAGCGAGTTTTATCTGGAGCCCTAATTCTAAATAATTACCGATTTTTTATATCAAACATTTAATGTCAAAGAATGTAAACAATGTTCAGATATATTACTTAAATATCAAAGTAAGTAAACGCTAGTCAGATCCGTTGGTATAATATAACCTAAAGGCATCCATACTAACAATGGATATAAATAGACGATAGTTTTACAAAAACAATTTAAAAAATATGCACAAATCAATTATAAGAAATACCTAATTTTGTGGTTAAGTCTACAACAAGCATGATAAATTCATCAGGAAAGAACATTACTAATTGTTCTAAATAAAATTAATGCATACAATTAATAAAACATTGTTTTGAAATATATGTACACACACGCACACACACACACACGCACGTCATGCAGCGTGTAATGCACACATTAATGCACACGTACAAAACACATTCAAATATAAATAGTTAAAATATAAATTTGTGTATACATTGTTAATGTCAACAACAATATGTTCAAAAACTTGATGTTTAAAATCAGATTTGGATCAAACCCAAAAAAAAAAAATATTTATGGATAACCATCATCATCACCATAGTCAGCCAGTATCATCATCAACAACATCCAGAGATGTTTTTTGTGATGTTTGATCATCTGATGCACAAATCATCATCTGATACATCATATATTTATATAGATTATTTTCTATGTGTATATAAAATAAATGGTTTTTTTATTTACAAAAAATTGTTTTATATAATATTAAAAATATTTTTATAGTTACGTTTTTATATTCATATTATTCCAATCTAATGATGGTTGCGATAATAAACTTTTATTAAAGACTCTAAGCGTAGTTGAAAGAATCCTCCCTCCATCTTGACGCAAAAAGTGATTATCATTTAAACAAAAAATATACATTATTGCAATTAAAAGAAGTGAAAATAACAACTAACTGAGTTAATTGCTTAAATACTCGGTATATACTGAAATTATTTTAAAAAAAGTTTCAAACAAAAGGAACATTTTTTGTTCAATTTCTTACGGTTTCAAAGATAGACAGTTTTGCCCATTTTTTCCAAACATGGTCCGATTTTTCCCACTCAAGAACTTTTTCGCTCTAGAACACACAAACGAAATTTCAGCTCGCTATCTCTGTTCGTTTTTTTTGTTATCGTGTTTACGGACGGACAAACACAACTTTCTCGGAAATGGACTAATTTGGTCATTTTATGAAGGATTCTCACTGATGCGTCTAATCATAAAAGTCAACAAATATAAAAACCGAACTATAATTAGATTATTTATTATTGAAAAATAAATATTATATCAATGTTTATTTAAATAAATATTTCGATTAAATTTGTGTTATTTATCAGTGGCGCATTAAAAAAGTAAAAAAAAAAATTATTTACTAATTACAATTAATACGTTAGTTTTTCATAAAGCACGGGGGGGGGGGGGGGGGGAGAATATATGTTCGTTAGTTTCATCTATTTAAATTATAAAAAAATTGTTTGTTGTCCATTCTACCGAACTAAGCCCCAGACCTGTAGTATTAGTATTGTGTAGTTTTTTTTTAATCGACAGCTCTCGTCGTCTAAAAATCTATGTATGTATGTATGTTGGCGGGGTAAAATGAAATCTGCCAATGAGAAGTTATGACTAAATAATGTTATGACTAAATTTTGGTCTGTTATTTCAGGAGAGTTTGTAGAGTACTTTGCACTAGATCTTGGACTTCATCATCTAGCCAACTTAAAGCAATGCATATGTCGCCAGGTTACTCAACGCAGCCGCGCATCAACAAACTTTGTTTAGGTTTCAGATTGAATATACCAGAATGTCTTGGTATATTCCTACAAGTTCGTGCCATTAAATGAGCGATATTCTAGAAAGATACTTCTACCGAAAGTGTTCTGCATATTATCCGAGACAGGAGTCCGTCTTTAAAAAATAGTCTTTGACCACGCTGTTCCTCTTCATGACTTTGTTTGAATGTTCATTAGGTGTCAATCTTTAGACAAATTTTTTAAGCTCATATAACAAAACATTCAATGCTTTTGCTACAACTTTTGACTGATTATGTAACCAATAGTAATCGATCATTTGGAGTTCGATTTTAAGCAGATATACATATTTTTAAATGAAGAATATGAAACTTTCTGTGAATCAGGAATTACATAAATTGTCGTATTTAACTTTTGCTCTTATTGTTAAACGTACATAGAAATATACAGAATGTCTCAGAATTACTACTATTCCTAATTCTGAGGTTGAATAGTACCGACCTTTAAAATGTAAAAAATTATCCATTTATGCTTTATCTGACCTAAAATGCTTTTACGATCTAAGGATTTTTTCGAACGATTTTTGTTGAAAATTTGATTAAGCTTAAAAACTTTTAATCAATACTTCCAAATTTTTCCATAATTTAATATATTTTAAGTTAATTAAGTTATTTTTTGTGAACCCATTATGTCAGGCAAAAGGAAGCACGACTGGAAATTAGCTTCGGTATGGTACTTATGGAATGGGGGTAATATAGGATCAATGACCCCCTAAGGGTCATTGATTGTGAAAGTAAGGAAGCCCTCTCCCCTCCTTGTGAATAGTAATACAAGATAAATCTATAGGACTATTTGAAACAATCAAATTCTCACTATTTTGATAATATGATGAACTCACGAACCTCCGCCTAACCGAGGCGGTGTACCAACCATAACTCCACAGTTACTTAGTAATTACATTACATTTCTTCTTTATTTATGTTTTTTAGTAGCATTTTTTGTAAATTACATTTTTATTTTAGCAACTCTCGCAGCACTCCATTATGAACTAAAAGAAATGATTTTGACGCATCCTGTATATGATTTTAATAATCATCTCGGGTATTCTTTATAATAAGTACTATTATTGTGTTTCTCATCAAATCATGGTGGTATCAAGCATGTATGGTACTAATATGGTATATGGTTGTTAATAATATACAATCTTATGTCATAACCAGACATAATAGTTATTATTCATATTTTACTCTCTTTTGTTAATATCTATGTAAAGTAGTTAATGATTGTTTTGAGCCCTTTTTATGTCCTTTTTATAAATGTATGTTGACATTGTACCTTACTTACTTGTTTCATATCATATTTGTTTTGGTATCTCTGTAGGTTTTCAAATAAAAACTACGTTCTAATATGTCGTTGTTGGTTTACATTCAAAATTATCCCTTCTTATGTGAAGTCTGTTTTATCTTAGATGCTATCCTTTTGGGTTCCGCTGATGTCAAAATGATGTTATCGCCATATAAACAGCATTCCATGGTCTAAGAGACGAGGTGCTGAATAGAGTTAAGAAACAGCGAGAGATCTTGTTTGAAGATAAAAAGCGGAAACTAGTATACCGCGGGCACGTCTACCGGTGTGAAAGATATAATCCTCTGCCTCTCATCATGGAGGGTAGGATACAAGGAAAACGACATCATTGGACGTCGTTCTATCTCTAGGTTACGAAATCATCGATAGTGATTTGGTGTGTTCTCGGCTATTCCGCGCTGCTGTATCAAAAGTTAATATTGATCTAATGATCGGCAACCTCCGAGTGGAGACACCGAGTTTAGAAGAAGAACAAGAAGATGATGAATGAAGACCAACTGTCTATTTTCTTTGCTAAATGTTTTGCTCTTTCGCAAATAATTTGCCCTGCAAGAGGGTTTTCCAATGCTCGATGCTACAAAAACTTCTTGAAGCGGATAAGTGGAGTTCTACTATCTACTAGAAATGTTAGTAGCTTCTGTAATTATATTTGAGAAGTTGTTGTAAAACTACGCCATATTGAAATTTGTAAAATTATGATAATTAAAAGACTATCTAGTCTTATAACTAAATTGACTAAATTTAGATACTCCAAACAACTGTTTTAGTAAATATTATATCGGAAGTAAACAACATAGAATTTTGTTTTTAGAATGAGAATAAAAATAGATAATTAAATGTGTAAGTTACTAAGCTTTACAACGAGACAGTGTATTTTACATCCACACTAATTAGGATCATATTTCGTAATAAATAATGTATTTATTTTAAAACTATAATTATAGTCCTAAAAACACACATTTTAAAGCTTTATTTATTACATGCTATACATTGTTAATTTTTGATTTATCATTAACTCTGATACCCTGAAAATATTACTGATATTCTGAACATAAATCAAAACTCGGCCTTGCGCACTACCGTGCTCTAGATCTTGGTATTGATAAAAAAAAAACAACAACAATGAATAAAAGAAAAACTGATAATGATTATCATTTTTAACATTCTTTGAAATCAAATGTTTGATATAGCAAATCATATATACACATCTACCAGAGCTACCCTAGATATTATGGAGGTTCAGAGGCAGAGCTTTGGCCCAGAATGCCAGCGTAATGCCAGTAATAAATAATATTTAACATTGATTCACTATAGGAAAAGCTGTCCAAAACACACTGTATAGTGAATCCCAAACATTATATACTGAGGACAAATACAGTTCTGGTCTTCGATAATACTTACTAAATGTTGGTGGACTGTTTCTAGATTCGGTGATCTGTTTAAGGTAGCTTAATGCGAATACGATCTGATTGAAAACCGAGTGGTTTGTTTATATTAGTGTTTGGAAGAGTTTTTCAAGATTTACGACCCAGGATTATGTTTTTGGCAAAATAAAACTATTCTCTTTCATGGTAGAGTAGTAATATAGATAGCAGCTGGAACTATGCGCAGGTTATTGAGAAATTGAAATTAACGATGCATGCAAGGACAAATATTGTGAAAACAAAAAAATTATGCATACAGTACGGAAATAAATAAAAAATCAAAATGCATTCTAAAAGTCAGGAGCATGGGCTGATTGGAGCGAGGACTGGGTTGTTTTTTCCCAGAGGATTACCAGTAGTCTATCTATGGCAGAGAGTGTATTTAAGATATAAGAATAAACTTAGGTAGTTTTTGCATACGAGAATCTCAACATTCTAGCAGGATACATCATACACAAATAGTACCAATCAGCCTTTTTTTGGAAGTCAGTGTTTCAATATATTGGCCGATACATAGCAATATTTAATTTGATAAATAATGTACGTGAAATAAATGTTCATAAAATTTGAAAATATATATAAATAAACTAAATCAAAATTGGATAAAATAGTTTAAATACAAATACTTAGTAATAATTGGTATTTATACTTATAAATTACTGCCACCTATCGGTCAAAGTATTGAAAAACAATCCAAATTTCTATCTCAAGGCTATTTGAAATGACTTCAAAAAGATCAAAGTGTCGTCAAAAAGTGTCCCTTCATTATCTGATGTATCTTTGCTGATCTTACCTCAGAAATTTGATTTCTGAGAAGTGTAATTCAAATTGAAGTATTTACTACGTCAAGATACTCGAACATCAGACATTACGAATTCCTCGATAAATTCTTTGTAATATATAATATGAGAAAAAAGAAATATCACATGATGACATCAGTAGTTTATTTGATTAAAACGTTGGCTGTAATATAAAAATTTGTAATTAATTCTCTTCGAAATTCCACCATACGAGACGAAATTGTACTGTATCGAATTGAATATTAGAAGGATAAGGATACCCTTTTGGAATGCCAATCACATGTATATGTTATAAACGTAATATGAAACAAATTTTTAATTGAATTTACTAACGTGTTATAATTTAATTTTGCAATATTTGATTACACGTTTCGATACTGTAGTCAACAATATTAGTAGTCAAACAGAAAAATAAAATAGAAGATACGTTCTATGGGTATGAATATCAGTAGCGTATTCAAAACCTAAAGAACTGCCTAAAAAATATGAAGCATACTGCTTGCTTGAAAGCAACATTTCCATCTTATTCAGCTATTATCAAGTTTTCAGATTTCGATTTTTGAAGTTATACTTCTTTTGGCGCGTTTGTGGAAACTGATCAGAGTGTATTTTCAAATTATTCTACAACTATAAATAGTATTTTTATTAAGAGAACATGTTATGGTGTAATAGTGATTGCCTATCTCATTTTAAAGATGGAATTGTTGGTTTGACTTTAATAATACATTAAATGATTTTGTAAGTTGCCTATTTCATGAATTATTTGAAAATGTTAATCTGTCTTCGTCAATCTATTTAAACGTGGTCAGTAGGTAGGTCTATGACCGCTGTGCCGCTGGGTAGATACGCTACTGACCTACATATAAAAACGTGTAGGAGGATGCATATGAATTAATTGTTATATTGTTCAGATAACATAACACGTGAACATACATACATACATATCCTGTATATAAACAGGTCGTAATTTCAAACTTTTTATATAATCATTATTAACATTGCAGAATCAGAAAGGTATGATTTGCTATTAAGAAGACGAAAACATTTCTATAAACAGCAATATATAATCTTATTTCAATCCTTGAATAATTAGACCAGCTTATGAAATTTGTAAATGGTCCTTAACAGTATGTTATATAATTATAAATACGGCAAACATTGTATATTAACTATTTTAACATTGAAATAAGATGTATATGCGCCTTATATAAATATTTTTCTCCTTAATGAAAATCATATAATTTTTCTTCAATTCTGCAATGCTACTAATTCTCTTATCAAATGATTTATAATACATTCTGTATATATAATAATAATAATAATAACTGTTTGCAAGCTTTTTGAAACGGAATTTATGGTATACATATCTACACAAAGGATTTTGTTTGTAAAAAATATTAATTAATGTTTCATAATTTATTTTATCATGAGAGACTTAATTAGTTCTATCATTTGATTATTTATAATTACTTTATTTTATTATATAAAAAAAACATGTTATATTGATTTAACGCTACTGGGGTCATGGTTTCCATGCCGCAAGCATTTATAATTGGTGGTTCCATTTTCTCTTTAATCTTTCTGTTTAAATTTCCAATTAGATACAGATGTAAAAAAATATTGATAAGAAAAAATTAAAAATTAAAACTATTTCTGTAACTGTTTTGTCAAAGATGAAAAATTTTGGTGATCTCAAAATAATTGACTATGACTCTAGAAGTCCATACCAAGAACTTCCCAGTGTACTAAATTTTATCACAATGTCAGAAGTAGACGCGCTATTTTTTTTTTCAATATGTATTTTGTTTCTAATTCTATGATTTTATTAATATTTTTTTTCTTTTTGTTTCAGGTGAGTTCTGATGGATATTATTTTGGGATTTTGAGGCGGTTAACTGACTAAATTGTCGGCGTATGGACAAGAACGAAGTAACCGGCTATGCTTGAGAAGGTTTTCTGCAGTTTTCTTCACGAAATCCAGATGAATATCGGCATAGTTCCTATCATAGTCGGCTGCAGCCGCATATCCTACCAATTCCTAGTCTACTCACAAATTCCTTCCACTCCACTCACATCCTCACATCCTAAGGCATCGCAATGGACCTTATGGTCGAAGTGTAGGCCCGTCCAAGGCAGCCTTTACCATCTACCTCTACCACTCTACTTATGCGCCCTCCTATATAACCATTTTCATTACGAACATAATATGAATTTATTTCGGCTTAAAATAAATAGGCGGCTGACTAAATATATGTGTAGGTAGGTATATTTCACATTTTACAAATGAGAATTTCGTTGTGCTGAATAGCAGTACAGACATCATAAACGTTCTTAAACTTATAATAAGGGTTTTTTATTCACTAGCACGTTTTTTATTTACATAGTGTTTTTGTGTGTGTGTATGTGGCGTTCATTAACGAGACACAACATTTACAAATAAAAAGAAAATTCCTGTGCGTTTTTGTAAAGAATTATCACGCCTTCTTATTACACTTTGACTCTAATATAAAGGTGAGACTCTTAGATAGAGGGTATTCAATTAGTGTACCCATATTGTCTCATTTCGAGATGTTAAGGTAGATTTTGAAGACACACCAGCATATATATATATATATATATATATATATATATATATATATATATATATATATATATAAACAAGTGGTGGCACTTAGGCGTTTTTCCAATTTCATTTCGCATAATCATGAGCCAGTGTTCCAATACACTGACCGATATGTGGCAGACGATATTTAATTTGATCAATAATTCCCATGGAAGGATATTAGACTCGAATCAACGCTATCTGACATTGCTCCAAGCTTGTATACCAATATTGGCCCAAGCTTGGTTAAACATCGGGATGATAACTTCGTCCCAAGCATGGGTATACAGCATTAACCCAAAGGTGCCAACCAATATTCGCCCAAGCTTAAACACCAATATTGATCCAAGCTTGGTTGATCTTGGTTGAAATCAATTCACAAATGTACAAATGGCATCAAAAGTCATTTCAAAATTTTATAATTGATTTGTGCCTTATTTATACGGATTTCGGTAAAATGTTTCGAATAAAAGTATAGTTATAATGATCAAATTTTATCCGAAGCATTTTTTCAAAAGCCGAATAAATAAGGTACAAACAAACCAATTATAAAATTTGGAAATGATAGCTTGACTTTTGATGCTATTTGTACATAAAATAAATTTTAATAAAATTTGAAATTTAACTAAATTAATCTCAAACTTGTTTAAATCATTTAAATATCAATACGTAGTAAAAATTGGTATTTATATTTAAATACAAATTCCTGTCATCTATCGGTCAATGTATATGAAATAAAATCTGAATTTTCGCAAGGCTATTTTAAGGATATGCATCGATGAGGAATGGTTAAGTATATATCAAACATCAAAAGTGATCTCATCTAAACTGCTTGACTTATAGATAGAATCGACTTCCAAAATAATTAACACAAGTTAATTTGAATTGTCTAAAACTCTAAAACATTACATTCATTATACTAGGTCAATTGACATACTATTCAATTGACATAAGTTAAGTACTCAGTACGATTATAATTATGTCCTTTTTACTTTTTGGTTTGACTGTCAGGAGTATATTACAAACCTAATTATTACGTCATATAATAAGTAATAAAAAAAACCAATTACCCAAACTAATATTAAAAGTTTTTCTATTCAATACAGGTAAACAAATTTTTGTTGTTGTACGTAGTAAATCTACAAATTAAATGACTCATAAATATTTACAAGTTTTCTATTTGAAAAACAAATAAATCACTGGAAGGAATTACTCAATAATATAACTATTTTATTTGTATATAATTTCGTTAAAAATCCGATGTGCAATTTCGAATGTCTAGAAATATCTCAAAAACTATAATGCCTGGGAAGTTGAAATTTTGTATCAGATATCTTACCTCAACAAAATGAAAGGAAAAAGAACTATTAGCTATTATAAGACAACGTTTAAAGAATTTATTGCATATCCACCTTTTAACAAGTGGTGGAAGTTTTGATGAATGTTTTCAATCGCATTCAAAAAAGTAGATATACCAAAAATTAAATAGCTATTCACACTTTTTAACAGCTTTATTTCCCTTCTTGTTTAATATTTCTTCCTTTGTCAATCGCGTTAGTCCTATGGTTCAAGTATACCAGTCACAAGATAGGAGATTTCGTACATACGCAAACAGTGCACTAAGTTACATGTAAAATTAGAAGCCGTCTATATTTTGATATATCTATAAACTTACATACAAAAATACTACTGCGCTTGATCAGTAAAACAAT
This sequence comes from Nineta flava, assembly GCA_963920215.1. Taxonomy (NCBI): domain Eukaryota; kingdom Metazoa; phylum Arthropoda; class Insecta; order Neuroptera; family Chrysopidae; genus Nineta; species Nineta flava. Next base: position 81,866,163 of record OY986044.1, read on the forward strand.
CTATCAAAATATGAGGCAAATACACATACAAAAACAATAGGATTCCTTTTTATACCCGGTGTATATGATATATACAAGGGTATTATTTGTTAATTCCTGACTTGTAACGGTTTGAAAATATTGATTGAAGAAACAAATGTTTGGTATAGGTGTTCATAAAATGTCCCAATTAGTTCATTTCTGCATGTCCGTCCGCTTGTCTGTAAGATGAAACGAGCTGAAATTTTGTATGTGTATTCTAGTTTAAAAGTAAGGTCAAGTTCGAATGGGTAAAAATGGACCGAAGTTTTCTGGGCAAAATGGGCAAAACTGTTTATCTTTGAAACTGTCAGTGATAGAACTCAAATTTAAAGACAAAAATGTTAGTTTTTTTTTTAAATAAGCAATTTTTTTTCCGTACATTCAGTATATACCGGGTATTTAAGCAATTAACTCAATTAGTTATTATTTTCCTGTGTACAACTCATTTTTCAACAGTAATTTTCCTCACTGTAATAGTAAAATAATAATAGTTATGTTAGAGGTATACTTAATTTATTTGAAGCAAATACTTAACTTATTTTATGCATTACAAATTGAGAGATAAACAATATTAATTAAAATATTTTTACAAAACATTCATAGAAACGTAGAAAATTGTTCTCAAATAATAGATTTTATGTGAAACAATAAATATTGTTTTAGTATGCAAATACAAATATCATAATAATAGTGTCTTTGCTTGTATGTACAAATAGCGTCAAAAGTCGAACAATTATTTACAAAATTTTATATTCGATTTGTGCCGTATTTATTCGAAAAAATGCCTCGAGCAACATATCTCTGACTCCATATCCCATAGCTCGTTACGATTAGCTAATTCATACTCATGATGACTACCTTGTAGTCGAAATACGTGTTTAGAAAATACAAATAATTATTCTAGGAATTGGGACAAAATTTGAAATTTAAGCTAAGCGTTCGTTTCCGCTTGACCGATTTTCTACTTTTACCAACTCAATGTTCGAAAAATAAATTATGTAAATCAGTTGTACACTAAATTGTTTTTTTTTTCCCAAAGAAATCACAAACTGAATTTTTATTACTCTTTACTTCGAGTCGCCGTTGTTGGTAAACATATTTAGGTAACCTAATTCTATTCAAATTGAGTGAAATATCTATTATGTACAAGTTAGAATGGGTATGTTAAACAACAATAAATTTTATACCTTAATACTGGAGCCAAACAATCAATATAAAATCCACCGAAAAAAAAAAGAAACGAATAAATATAAATACAGTATATATATATATATCTACACGGTGTTTGGCAGATGACGTCCGACTAACAAGTGTATTTCAACCAAGTATAAAGTATTAAATATTTTTTTATTAGATATTGATATAAAAAAATTAAGTCATTCGCCAGGTATCGAACCCTGGACCTCTGGATTTCTAGCCCAGCGTGCTTACCGTCACACCACGGATGATTCTGATATACGAATCAATTTTTTTATATCATTGAGACAGTATTACTTAGACAGTAATTATTATTCCACATATTATTATTTGTATATACACTTAGGCGTCACAATACAATACTAATGTCAATTTCCATTAAGGTTATGTAAGACATAGTATGAAAGAACTAACGTATACTATATAGACAAACATGTAATTGGATTTTTTAATGAGATATTGATATTAAAAAATTAACACAGTCACCACGTATCGAACCCTGGATTTCCGGCCCAGTGTGCTTACCGTTATTCCACGGACGATTCTGATCAATGAACCAATTTTTAGTTTTTTCATACTTTTGCTTAATTTTAATGGAAATTGACATTAGTATTGTATTGCCATGCCTTTTAATAGGTCATACAAAAGTTATAGATCGCCTTCAATTCAGAGATCTGCAATTCCTAAGATATCGCGATTGCAGAGATATCGCCGAAATCGAAAAGTCTCTGCATAATATTTTTTTCGCATATTTCTCTTAAATGGTAAGTATTACTATGCCAATTTTTTTGTTTATACCCAGTATATAATATACACCAGGTATATTAAGTTAGTCTAGACTTTGTAACGGTTAAAAATAATGATCGCAGAGAAAAATGTGGGCATAGGTGTTTATAAATTGACTTAATTAGTCCATTTCCGCAAAGTTGTCCGTCTGTAAACACGATAACCAAAAAACGAAAAGATATAGCAAGCTGAAATTTTATTTTATGTCTCAGAGCTAAAAAGTAAAATCAAATCCTTGAATGGACAAAATCGAACCATGTTTGGGCGAAATGGGCAAACCTATTTATCTTTGAAACCGTAAGAGATAGAACAAAAATTTAAACATAAAAAAGTACCTTTTTTAAGAATAAACAAATTTTGTTTGAAACTTTTTTTTCATAAATTCAATATATACCGGGTATCTAAGCAACTAACTCAGTTAGTTGTTATTTTCACTTGTTTTTTGTTTAAGTTGACTGGAGTAACAACACTCATTCATATTGGTTTTCTATTGTTAAAAATGTAAATACAACTTTATAAATTAGTGAAATATTTTGATTGTCGGACGTCATTTGTTAATCACCCAATATAAGTTACAACAATGATCATTAATCCCACAGTCAGTAGTATATCTATCTATATAACATGTAACATTTAAAACATTGGGTATTTACTCTATTTAACATTACATAACATTTTATATATTGGATTTATGACAATACAAATGTAATAACTAAGGCACACTACTGAGTACTGACTATACTGTATGTATTATATAATAATAAAATTATATTATATTCTGGTTGGGTGTAGTGCTGCGCTTTGCTTGTATGTAAATATGCAACAAACCGACCTAATTTTACTATGTATCTAATTGGTACGTTATTCAAACATTTTGAATTTATATTATACACAGACGGTTATATTATATTGTGTACTTGTGTATAGAAGAGCTTCAAAAAAAATTGAACCTATTTCAATCAAAAAATCGTTCCTAAGACATTAGAACGATTTAAGCACACATTATGTACCTAAATGTTCGTAAAAAGTGAATAAATCACATACCATGATATTGCGTTGGACCAAGTTTAAGCACAGATGTCTACCGTGCTCATGTTTTATATGAAGGAATTGATGCACTTTTTTATACGATTTCAGTCGATATTTCGTAAACCGCTCACCAAATCGTTAAATGAATACGATTTTCGTATTTTTTGGGTCTCATTTACCATATGTTGTGAATTTCAATCAAATCGGGAACATAAAATTTTTCCCGATTTTATGCAATTTTTCTAAGGGGTACCCCTTAGAAAAAATCAAAAAAATCACAAAAAAATTTTAGTCGCCGATTTGAATGAAACTTAGTTTATAAAGTAAATAAGATCCAAAAAAGACAAAAATCCAGTTGGTTTAACGATTTGACGGATATTTTTCGAAATATGACCTTTTGATGCACTTTATTATCCGATTTCAGGCTATATTTCGTAAACCGCTCACCAAATCGTTAAATAAATACGATTTTCGTATTTTTTGGGTCTCATTTACCATATGTTATGAATTTCATTCAAATCGGGAACATAAAATTTTTCCCGATTTTATGCAATTTTTCTAAGGGGTACCCCTTAGAAAAAATCGAAAAAATCACAAAAAAATTTTAGTCGTCGATTTGAATGAAACTTAGTTTATAAAGTAAATTGGACCCAAAAAAAACAAAAATCTAGTTGGTTTAACGATTTGACGGATATTTTTCGAAATATGCCCTTTTGATGCACTTTTTTATACGATTTCAGGCTATATTTCGTAAACCGCTCACCAAATCGTTAAATAAATACGATTTTCGTATTTTTTGGGTCTCATTTACCATATGTTGTGAATTTCAATCAATTCGGGAACATAAAATTTTTCCCGATTTTATGCAATTTTTCTAAGGGGTACCCCTTAGAAAAAATCGAAAAAATCACAAAAAATTTTCAGTCGCCGATTTGAATGAAACTTAGTTTATAAAGTAAATTGGACCCAAAAAAGACAAAAATCTAGTTGGTTTAACGATTTGACGGATATTTTTCGAAATATGCCCTTTTGATGCACTTTTTTATACGATTTCAAGCGATATTTCGTAAACCGCTCACCAAATCGTTAAATGAATACGATTTTCGTATTTTTTGGGTCTCATTTACCATATGTTGTGAATTTCAATCAATTCGGGAACATAAAATTTTTCCCGATTTTATGCAATTTTTCTAAGGGGATTTTATGTAATTTTTAATCATCGATTTGAATGAAACTTAGTTTATGAAGTAAATTGGACCCAAGAAAGACAAAAATCCAGTTGGTAAAAATAAATCAATTATAATGGAAGTTTCTTTAAAAAAAAAAAACTTTGAAAGTATTGGAAAATATTTAAATTATTCATTGATTGAGATAATCTCTTTTTTGCTATTTTTTATAATACAAAATATATAAATATTTTTGTACGACGTCTTTTTCTTGTATCGCGACTTTTTTTCTACTTTTCGCATTCCAAGAATTATAGTCATTATACACTCGAAGAAGGTATAAAATATATAATATGAAGAAAAACTTTCCACTTATCACAGATTTTTTTATATCAAATATTTTTCTCCCATTTTTTTTTTCAAATTTAAATAATAAACAAAATTTTTAATCTTATTTCCTTTTATAAAAAAATAAAGTTTGTTTTCGAACCTAGTTCGAAAAACAAGAAAAATAAACAAACCATTAACAAATTTATATAACTAATCAAGTGCGAAATGAACCGCCATTAATAAGGTTCTGTTCAATACCATAATCCAATCGATCAAAATGTAAAGCTTGATATGAAAAATATGAAAAATCATGTACATCTAGAATAGGAATCAAACCCACGATCACTGGCATTCTAGGCCAATCCACTGCTTATGAGCTACCTGAGATTTTATTGTAGTAGAATGCATATGATTTATCACTATCTCGATGTCGTATTATAAATTTACTTTTTATATATTTTTAATTGATTTTTTGTAAATATATAGTCTATTTATATCCATTGTTAATATGGTTGCCTTCCGGTTACCTTATACCAACGGAAGTGACTAGCATTTACTTCAGTTGGCATTTAAGTAATATATCTGAACATTGATAATATTCATTTGATATCAAATGCTTGATATATAAAATCATACACATCTAGGATGGTAATCGAACCCACGACCTTAGGCATTCTAGACCAACGCTCTGCCTCTGTGATACCTGAGTTGTTATGGTAGTGGAATACATATGCTTTCTCACTATCTTCTCAAGCTATTTGTCAAGTTTATAGATAACGTGTCATTAACATATCTGGGATTTTGTCAGGTAAAATATTAAAAAGCTACTAAGAAAAACCTTGCAATGGTTCGTTCCTCACGTAAATATCACTCCTTTTTTCCAAGAATATACGGAACTCATTTTTGATCATTGGTGTGTTTGTGTGTACACTACCGTTCATAAAAATTGAATTAGTTGAAACATTTTTGTAACATTATACATATATTTAGTATTATATAAGCTTAGAATTTGACTTACTGGTTCATTTTTTATGAACGAGAGTATATGTATGTATGTTGGTAGTTTTCATCAGCTTCTAGTGTTCATGACTCGTTGATCACACCTCTAATTAGAAAAATCATACTGTCAGTATATTCAGGAGCCGTGTTAGAGGGATGCCGAATTACCTAATAGCTCAGAATCGTACACTTAGATCTAAAAACCATGGGAAATGTTTTATAATTCTAATTCGATTCAATCACTATTAATCTATATTATTAGTAGTGTTATAGAATTTGAGGTTACATTGGTATGATTTATTTATAAATTTAAGGTTATAAATAAAGTTTTTTTCTGTTTGAGGTATCAAACCCTAAATACGAAACTTATGTTAAATTTTCCGTAGATATGTGATATAACATATAACATAAATAACAATTTCCTTTAAATAATAATTTTTAATTTTATTTTTACAAATATACTTACTGGAACGATGTTGTATGTTATATAAAGCAGGAGGTCACCATCTCAAATATATCCATCATTATCGCTATATTTATTAAATACAAGGATATTATTATTGCTTTCAAAAATGATGTGTAATTTTTATAGTTGATTGGAACCGAATCTATTTAGTATTGTTTGTTATAAAAATACTAATAACTTTGGTTTTAAACATTTTTGTGAAAATTTACTGGGTTCGACAAGAGTCAGTTGCAAAGTTTTGAAAAATAACTCCTCTTTTTCGACAGCAAAAGTGACATTCTATTTTAATACTTTTATTGTTGATTTCTGTCGAATTCATTTGGTCATCAAAAAAAAAGTTTCGTATAACTGTTGCTTGTTAGAAAAACTACCATCAATACTTTTGTTTTTAGCCTTTTTTTAGAAATCTGAATGGATTCGGCACAAATCAGCTGGGGGGGGGGGGGGTTAATGCATGACAAATTAATAGTGCCACGAATAGTCCTAAGTGCTTTAAAACTCTATTGTCGATATAATCGCTAAATAGCTCTGTTTTGTCACATTTCGTCACTTTTAAAACTCAATTTCTTGCATCGTTATCGGGCATTATCTTCTGCAGAAGCATCTACACATAATGGGACTCAATAACGGATCCATTATTTGCAGACTGTTCGGAGGAGGAAACATCCACCCACATTACCTTTAACTGCGAATCTCTCGATTACAGCAGATATAAGATATTCGGTACATCTCACCCCGAATATATGAACCTTCAAGAAGACCTGATCAGCAAGCTCATGGTAATTACCAAGATATGGGAGAACACGATGGGTCATAAGGTTGAAGTGCTGCACTTTTTATTTATACCCGAAGATATATCTATCTTCTTGTATCGTTCGTCCAAGTTTTCTTAGCTGTATACCTTTTATTGGCCCTACGTGAATTTTGCTTAGGACCATTTTTGGGTAGAGTTGATCGAGGAATACATTTGATTTGTCTCTGTTAACGTAAAATCAATAGTTTACGAGATATTTGAGAAAGACTTATTTAGGCTACCTTTGACCTTCACAAGCTATTTTATTTCGTTACGGACATTTTACCATGTTTCCATAGTGCTAAAACGAAGAGCACTACGAAGAAAGTATTCTTGAAGATGTAAAATTACTATTTGACTGGGCCATGTTGATAAATTTCAATTTGAGATTTGATACTTAAAATCGGTACAATGGTCTCCTGATCTATGTGTATTTATTATTCATAATATTTAATATAAATGCATTTTTATATAAAGTTTTCTCAATTTTATAGTTATTTCCTTTCTATTAGGAAATAAATCCATATAAATCAGTTTTTTTTTTGTGTGTTTGTTAATATTTATTTTATTTCAAAATAAAACTTTTTAATGTTTATTAGTAACATGAGAAAAATTTATGTTATTTATTATTTAAAAAAAAAAACAACAAAACAACAAATTGTATACTTCGACACTTAACATAAATTGGATGTACAGGGTGTCCGGGAGAAAAAGGTGATTAAGAAGAGATATCATGTAGAATTTTCGTAATGGGATATATTATTATCTCATAAATAAGGATTTTTGGAGTCATTCGATTTTTATGAAAATTCAACAGGAACAATCAAGACAACGAATTACCTAGATAGATAGATAGATTCTAGAGGCTGCCTTGGACGGGTTACACTTCGACCATATAGTCCATTGTGATGCTTAAAGATGTGAGGATGTGAGTGGAGTGGATGGAATTTTTGTGTATAGACTAGGAATTGGTAGGATATGTGGCTGCAGCCGACTATGATAGGAACTATGCTGATATTCATCTAGAGTTCGTGAAGGAAACTACAGAAAACCTCAGCCATAACCGGCTACTTCGTTCTTGTCCATACGCCGACAGTTTAGTCAATTAACCGCCCCATTTTTTTTTCTTAATAATTGACAAACTGCCGATGTCGGGATTCGAACCCATAACTTCCCAGTTTCCAAGTAGGCATACTGCGCAGACATAACGCCTTAGACCGCTAGGTCACTTGGACTAGCTATACGTAAATGTAAAATCTTTTACTTTAGAAAACTAATTGAAAATAAAATGAAGAACATACGAAGACAAAAAAAATCGATTTATTAAAAAACAGGCAAACTTCAGGTTTGGTTTTTTTTTTTTGTATAACTCACTCTGCCCGTTATTAAACGCGAATTATTAAGACTTATTTTCTATTATTATACAAGTGTGTATGATAGATAGATAGATTTAAAAATAGGGGCTAATCAATCATCTCTTTTTTATTATATATTTACAATCATATCAAATGTCTGATGTATCATCAAAGGGATATTCATATTTAATAAATGTCTTTTATTATAACATCGTTCTTGTATGTTTTCCTTTCGTGCGTGTAGGTGCAGCTCTCAACTAAATATATTGACAAGTGAAGTGTAAATTTTTACTTTTTCTTATCCATTATTATATAGATATTCTATTCGACTTTTTTGAATTCTTTGATTGATTGATTATTATTATTTTTTTTATGTAGGTTACTATCGAGCATCGTAAAGTGACCTTCCTTTTTTTAGTTCATGAAAATCTTTTATTCGAACCAATTTTTCGAAAACCAAGTAGATTTGAGACAAATCCACACTGCAAAAACTTGAAAAGTAGTAGTTCAAAAGAAATAATCAAATGAGATTAAAGGATTTTTTTTTTCGATAAACTGGACAATACTTTTTTTTGTTGAATGTCCTCGGAAAAAGAAATCCGTGTTGAAATTTTGCTTGACAGATCTCAAAAAGTATGCCTTTCATCATTCTAGATGATAGATTGTATAGAAATATGTTATATTTCTGGAAAACCACCGTTTAAAGAGCTCTAAATTGTCTCTGGTCTATTCGGATATCTTTGCTCAAATTCCGACACTGCTCACGTTTACCTCAGTTACGGGCTATACTGACAGTTTGATTTTTCTAATGATCGGAGTAATGATCCCCAATATTATGGCCGATTTCAATACATTGACCGATTGAATGCAGGGGTAATATTTAATTTGATTAAACAATTTAAATGAAAAGTTGATTCACAAATATGCAGAAATTAAATATTAATCAAATTTGAAAACAATATAAATAAAATAATATCAGAAATTTAAATACAAATACCTAGTAAAAATTGGTATTTATATTTAAATAACAATTCCTGTCATCTCTATACGCTAATGCATCTTTCTCAAGGTTATATGAAAGGACCTTTGAAAAAGATCACAGTTTCGGCAAGAATAGTTGCTGATAGAACCTTGCAATGGCTTGATACTCAAAAGTTTTTTTTTTTTGGAGAATATGCGAGTACTTTTACGTTCATGTTTTTGATGAGACATTTTTTTTCCCGAAACGTCTGTAGTAATGTTAAAAAGCTGCTATGAAATTTAATACAATAATGACGTTTATTCTGTCTTGAAAAAAAAGTCCATTTCATTTGTGTTTCCGAATGTCAAAGAACCAATGACCTTCCCCCGACTGCAATCATGGTGATTCCTACGTCCAATAAATGATTCCCACATGTAATAATCATCTCGAGTCAACACCATTCCTTTTTCGTTTTAATGAAGGATAATTTCCCAACATTTTATTTGTAAAACAGAACATTATTCTCAATAAAGAATGGGGGGTGGGGGGGGGGGGAGGTTTCTATGCATATATGAGATATAAACGACATGGCAGGACTACAAAAAGAGCTCACATCACATTGAGTTTATAAATGTTAAGTGGGTGTGGTCTTTTATACATTGCTGGATATTACACCAACGTATTATGTATATATATGTGTATGTACACTCCCGTTCAAAAAAAATGAACAGACCTAAACCGAATCAGTCTCTCACAATTTTGATTATTCTTGTAGTAACAGATACAACATTCTATTTAATTTTTATACAGAAGAATAAGATATAACACTTAACATGTATTAACATTACATATATTTTTTTAAATTCTCACTCTGTTCCGTGTCACCGTATATACAAAATATAAATTCAGTTTATACTTCCATTTCTTTTTTACACACTTAAAAAATATACTACTTATCTTTGTTTATAAATAAATAAAATTATACATTATACAGAGAGTTACAAAAGTGAGGAGTTTGAAATATAAGATAATTAACATTTCAGGTCTGTTCATTTTTTTTTGAACGGGAGTGTATGTATGTATGTAAAGCTCATGTATGCGTGTGTATTAAAAGCTCTTATGTGTATGTGTGTATGTATAATGTTCAAGCTCTACTTGTTTATGTATGTAGGTAGGTAGTGGTGGACGTAAGCACAATAAACCGTCTAGTCGCGACATTTTTATGATGTACCAAGTGTATAAATTTAAATACGATTAATACGATTGTTCTGTATTATATATTGTGTGTCCAATTTGGTCTGCGTATTCGATGTAGTTTAAGGCCGAGGACACACTAGCGTAAATATGACGGGTGTTATTTAAATTACTTGATCCCCGGGGTGGCCTTAGACCTTGACTCGGCGTCCTTGACATAATGCAAAAAACAGCAGCATTCTAGCGCACCTGCAGGGTCTCAGATGTAGAATGTTTGGGTCCGAAACTTTGGATCCATCAATCCTGGGTACAATCCCGGCAGAAAAGTTGTGGACCTTCTGTGTGGCGTCTGTCCTCGACAAAATCCTATAGCTTCATCTGCTTAAAATAGCACCTCTTGCCCGAGGCGTCTCGCTTTCGAGTGACAGGTTGTTTTCAGAGGACCCTTTGGTCGGTACTAGGGGCCCGTATGCGGTACCCCTCTGTCTGATTATTATTATTATTATTACATACATAAGTTGCATATCACTTATAATGCTTTGCTAAAAAAGAACGCTACTTTTGTGACCGATAGTAGTACATGCAATATACAAGACATACTAATAACAATAAAGTCATTTTATTTGGTTCTGCTTATATTTACAAGTACATACCTCATGGGGATCATATAATATCCATTGTATTGACGATATCGAATTTCTGTAGCTTCAGCATTGGAATACATACAGAGTGTCTAAAAAGTTTGGACACGGCATAGTAGTAAAACGTTTCAGGTGGTTCTAACTAAAAATGTTCAAACGGTAACCCCTTAGTAATTTTTCCCGAGGAATCGAATGCGCTAATCAGATTTTGGGTCCGATGGACCCACAAAGGCGAAACAGGGTCTCACTTTGAAATTTCAAATGGAAACCCATATATTTTATTGCATATTCGTATTCTAAAGTTTTGTATGAAAACTTTTTCTTAAAAGTACTTGGTTCTCTCAATATAGGGCTGGTTTTTCGTAGAATTTTTGGAGAAGAATTAATAGAATTTTAGTCAATTTCGATTTACAATAAACTTTATTTAATACTTCGATTTTAATAAATTTATTATATTTAAAATATGGATTTCCATTTAAAATTTCAAAGTTAGACCCTGCTTCGCCCTTGTGGGTCCATTGGACTCCAAATCTGATTAGCGGATTCGATTCCTCGAGAAAAATTACTAGGGATTTCCATTTGAAAATTTTTAATTAAAAAACGATTTATTATACGAATCCACCTGAAACGATTTATTTATTATGCCGTGTTCAAACTTTTTGGACACCCCATATATAAATACGTATCGATTGTCTCTAAATATACGCAAAATATAGTCTTGTTTTATTTTCAATTGAGTATCTCCTACATTTTTTTTGTTAAGTAATTATTATAAGTATTAGATTAAATTAGATTCGAATCAAAAGTATAAAAAGATTTTGTACCGCGGCCAATTTTCGAACTATTATACCTCCTTTCCTTCTTAGATGTCTTCCAGGATATCTTTTGACGACACTTCATAGATTTCATCTGGCTGGATATCTGTCCATCCAAAATGATATTCTACAAAATCTCAAGAGAAAGTTTATGCAGCTTCTTTAACTGAAGCATATATATTTAACTGAAGTATATCATTACTTCTTTAAAAAGTTTCATTTGTTTGGATTGAACAAATGTTCATTTTCGTCCGAAATTTTAGCATCTTGGTTCAAAGAAATCATCATTTCAGTTTAAGAATTTCTAGATTCTTGTATCAAGAGTCAGTTAATCTTTGATTAAGATAATTTTCTCAAGTCAAAACTATAGATGTCAAGATACTTATTTTCTTATACCAAATATATATTATCTTCCCAATATATGAGAGTTAGAAATTCTTGTTTTAAAAATTTGTTTCTTACTTCAAGGAATTACTTCTATCAGTGTAGCTAATATATGATTGTTTTTGTTTGGAATATTTCTATTGATATTTCTATTTATTTATTTATGTATATTTATTCATATCTTTAAAATAAATTATCATACTCCATAATAACATTCATTTTTCTCTGATGTTTATTATTATTATTTTATTGGTATGGTTTGGTATTTACTCAAACGTTTGTTTATGTGATAAACAAATATAAATAAATACACTGGCGCTCTCGTTAGTTAAGATTATAAGACTTGTCATGTAATAAACACCTTCACAACATTATTGTTGTATAAAATGTATACACTTGAATGCAGAAATGTCTGATAACATTTATTTAAAGGAAACAGATTATACTTTTATGATTGAAAATTAGAATGCATAAAATATATCGTCTGTTTTGGAAAGCTTTGCTAATAGAGAATCAATGTTAAATATCATTTACTATAATAACTACACAATGTTTCATAAAGAAATAAAAATAGTGGGGGTACGTAATGAATACGTAATGAATAATAATATTATAAATTAAGTAGGCATCACTAAATCCCCACTCTTAAATGACATCAAACGAACACCAAACCACAAGCAGCTAGATGTTTGTAAATATGTGTACGTATGTATGGTTTTATAGTAAATATTTTATTTACTTAAGATTGATTCCCTATTAGAAATGCTTTTGAAAACAGTCTATATATAGTAATAATAATAAACTATTTAATACATTGATTATTTCTATGGAAAATATACAGAGCTTGATTTAAATAATGATGCAACAGTTCTGAGAAAATCCTATGGAAAATATACAGAGCTTGATTTAAATAAACATGCATCAGTTCGGAGAAAATCTTTTAATTATTCCTTATACGTCGAAGAGGATCAAAATAGGGGGTATGTTGCAATAGGTGGGGTAGAACGTTTTATTTTTTTAAATTTGTATATATGGGTATAAACATGGGTAAAGTACTAAAATGCTGACACTATGACTTCGGGAGAACTTTTGGCAACTACCAAAACTGTTGACCAAAATTTTAAAAACTAGTTTATGATCTATCAATTCAGTACAAGAGAAAAGTTCGTCGATGATCAAAAGGAGTTGGACAATCGTTTCTTTATCGTACATGAATATCACACGGTGGCACTAATGAAGCCTTTTAACTAACCCACGGTGCGATTCTTACCTGGAAATATACTTTTCATGGAAAAGTCATGGAATTTTATATTCTATTTTTTGTGGCCATTCAACACAAAGGAATGATCATCATTGAAGATATCTTAAAACCATCCCGAGCTACGAGGATAAAGGCTTCAGACAAATCTTGCTCTCTTGGCGTGTCGGGAACCACCGGAGACGTGTTTTATAATATAACTAGCCGGATTAAAATAAACATCTCAGGGACCATCTGACTTTTACGCTAAAATACCAACTTTCACGTTTCTAACTTAAAAAATAATGCAGTTTCCATACAAAATTTCGTTCCTTATTTCATTTCTTTAGAGGATGAACTTCCAAAAACGCTCACACAACTGACTTTTATTTATAAACAGAAGCCTAAAAACCGATTTCCATATTTCTAACATCAAAAATGACGAAATTCCATACAAACTTTCATCCCCAATTTAACTCACTTCGGAGATGAATTTTCTTGTGCAAAATTTCTTACTTGCGAGACCCTCCGGTTTTGATTTTATACAATATGTTACCACTATTTAGCGCTTCCACTACTAAAATATCCCTACATGAACTAGAAAAAAGTTGATAATCTTTTAATATTACACAGTATTTTACAGAAATAAATATATGACGACGTAAGGTCCTTGTATATTTTTTCAAAGTATAGAAAATGTAATCAATACAATACAAAAAAATATAGATTTTCATATTACCATGCATTGCAATAACAATGCTTACTATCTACCTTCAATATAAACTCTGTCGCATCCAGGCAGGAGCCTTCTTCAGCGTGTGTTGTGTTCGACATAACATAACATATATTTACCTATCTACGTTTTTGTTATGAAATTCAAGTTTGTTTATACATTACTTATTTCTTGTAGAACAAGTATAAAGCACATACATTAAGTGTGCTATTTTTAGCATTGAACTAACACAGCCTAGCTAGTAGCACTGATACAGTGTGTTTCAGTATTCAATATTTCAAACTTGACAAATCATATGAAAATAATTAATGGTTATATGTGTTTGTGAATCGATGGAGATATTTGAGGAAATTTTTGTGAAATAGTTTCATTGGCGCAAGACAAATATCTCTGAAGTTTCTTAAGAAAGTAAATTCACCAAAAACCATTCAACAGACCAGGGTTTTTCAAAATAGTGCGTATCAAAAATGCTAGCAATGAATAATATCCTTTAAAATACTAATACAGTATATTAAATTTAAATTATATAATTTTTCTTATCCAAAATATGAACAACTTTTGAATCAAGTTTCATTTAAACGAATTAAATTGAGCTCAATAATAGGGAATATGCATGAAAATTTTTTTTCACATTTATTTGCATAATATGAAAATACTGTTAATATTGTAATAATATTTAAAAACGATATTAAAATCCGACAAATATCAAGAAAGCTATAAGCTTTTAAAGATTATTATCTGTCTCTTTCTTGCAAAAATACTAAAAACGGAGTTTTACGTGTATTTTAAATGGTGAAAGTGTAATATGACGTCACATAACATATCAAGAGGGCTATCACCCTCTTTGTCTAATCGGGAATTTCAATCGTTCATATCTCGCTTATTTTTAAAGTTATTTAAAAAGTAATTTTACCTTGATATTTGTCAAGTAAACATGCATAAATTCAAGTGAAAAAAAATTTTCATGCATATTCCCTATTAACATCCTAGCCTCTACTATCTATTTATCTATCATCTACGTATAGCTATATTGTGAGACATCCTGTATATATGTGTTATGATGAAAAACATTCTTATAAAATAAGGAAAAATAATACCATACTGCTGCTGTGTGTGTGTGTGTGTGCTTGTGTGTTTACTTACAATATATTATTTTATAAAACATGATCGTTCTATGTAGAGTACTTGGAAAAATATTTTTATAAAAAATAATACGTTTTTTTTTTTCTTGAAATCAACTAAATTAATAAAAACCTGTGCAATCGGGGAAACGACAAACAAAAAAAATTGACATATCTTTTTGGCTCCCATTAAATTAGCTTCATTATTATGTCTTACGATGAGTTTGACCATCCCAATAAACTGGAAAACTCCTTCAAATGTCCTTCAAGTCTATCTATAGTAGATGTTTCTACAGGTTACTAATTTTTAGTCGGATTGGCGGTTTAAAGCAAAGGGGAAACGGAAAATTTCATTATCCTTATCTCAATTTATCTATTTTTTCTATGACTAATATCTGAAGAAAAAATTAACGAGTTTAATGTTATAATAATTAAATGGTCGCCAAAGTAAGTTTATTTCATATTCATTATAATCCCTTTTTTGAGAAAATAACAACCAACTGAGTTATTTGCTTGAAAACCCGGTATATACTGAATTTAAGAAAAAAAGTTTCAAAACAAAAGTTGTTTATTTTTAAAAAAGTAGCATTTTTGTTTTTTTGTTTTATTTCTTACAGCCGGTTTAAAAGATAAACAGCTTTGCCCATTTTGCCCAAACATAGTCCGATTTGGCCCATTCACGAACTTGATCTGACTTTGCAGCTCTAGAAGACACATAAGAAATTTTAGCTCGATATATCTTCATGTTTGAGTTATCGTGTTTACAGACGGACATACGGGCGTTTTATCGGATTATAATTAGATAATTTTATGAACACCTTAACCAAAATTTGTTTTCTGAATCAATATTTTCAACCGTTACAACCGTTATTAAGTTTAATATACCCTGTTATACACTACGTAAATTAAAGTAGACCCAATAGCTACATTGTGTAGTGCATCGATCACTGTCTATGTACAGTATACCATGATGTGGTGTTACACTCACACGACGGACTATAACGACAATGTATACATGCACGAGTAAGATGCAACTATATATAAATGATTGTAGTTAGTGAGTGATAAGTATAATAAAAACCTATTTTGACAAAAGGGAAACCCGACTTCTAAAATCAAATATTCTAAAACAAAAGATGCACTAAAAAGTAAAAAAATTATTGCATATTCTTGTGCCAATTTTAGTCCATCAAAGCAAAAATTTTATTATTAATTATTGTTATTTTTGGAAGCGGTGTCAGCATAGAGAAATTCACATAACTTTTGGGCACCGCCTCCAAAAATAACAATGGGAAACCAAACTCTTTAAAACAAACAAAAATTCAAAATCGTTTCATAAATGACGGAGTTCTGAGGTGACACACATAAAAAAAAAAAATACAGACGAATTGAGAACCATCCTCCTTTTTTGAAGTCGGGTTAATAATAGTTATTTATGTTATAATACAATACTGATTGTTTAAGTGTGTGACAAAGTAAACCATATCATAGTACATTACATATAGATAGCGAAAGATACACTATAAAGTATTCCAGATCGGGTGTATTTTAAAAAACAAGCTGTATATTATTTACCGGGTATAAAAAAGATCATCCCACTAATGTTTCTGACAGAAAGTATCGAAAGAAATGATGGGCAATGGTGGTCAAAACGTACTTTTTACAAAGATAGAAAAATATTATAAATAATTATTATCATATCTTTCACAAAACAATGAAAATCTTAATCGCAGATGATGATGGCCTTAATCGAAAAACTTTATAATCTACTTAATGCCTTTGTATGTAACCTGTAACGGACAAAACAAAACAATGAACAAAATGTTTAAACAATATATATATAATATTTTGTTATTGTTACAAGAAGAATCATATCATCATCGTCTTGTCATCATTTATTGTTGTGTATATTGAAGAGAGAGAGAGCAAGAGAGTTAAAAAAAAACAACATTGTTTTGTTGTTATTCTCTTGAGAAATCGGAGAAGAAAAAAAATAGTCATCGTATGACGACATATTGTTTATGATGAAAAATGTCAGTGGAGAAATAATGTAATGACAACAAACAAGAGAACGCCGAGAAAACGAGCAAAAATCTGTTATCATTTATATGATTTTTTGTTTGTTTTTTCTTGATATTTTTACTCGTTCAAAAATGAAAAACGCAGAAATATTTGTTGTCCCTAGTTGTACTTTTTAAGATGTTTCTCATAAAATTTCTCTCTTTTGATAATTTGTTCTTAGTGTAATTTAAAAGAAAAATCGGTCAAGCGCCGCATAGTCGACCACGCGCAGTGTAGGGTTCCGTAGCCAGTATAAGTTTGTTAGCCAGTATAAGTTTGTCATGCCATAAGTTTGTCGACTAGTGCTCGTAAACGAGGGACAGCCTTCTTAAATGTGTTAGGTTTATCTTTCAATTTCATTGTGGGAATTTTTTGAGATTTCAACAGCGATTTAACTGGAAAATGGGTCACGTAACTGTAGAAAAATGATTATTTTACAGGTCAATATTTCGTTAACAGATCACTGTATCGAAAAGATGACATACCTTCACAAATCAGTCCAAGTAAGGCACTCAACTCGTAACTGGGAGGTAGCTAGTTCGATTCAAAACGGCGGTATTGGCCGCCTCATTGGTTTATTGACTAATCTGTCGATGTATAGACAAGAGAACCAAAGTAACCGTCCATGCTTGTGAAGGTTTCCTTCCACAAAATCCAGATGAATATCGGTATAGTTCTTATCATAGTTGGCTGCAATCGCACAAACGATCAATTCCTAGTCTACATACAAATTTCTTGTCTTATAGAGGTTGGTAAAAAATGTCCAAAAAGGCCTTCTTGCCAGGCTTTTGAATGATACCCTGCACGATGGGATACGCGAATAAAACAATACATAAACACCCATTTTACATGTCGTGCAGATATCCTAAAAAAGTTTCCGCGAAGATTTTATTTCATAACTTTGCAGGCGCTATTAATAAGTAGAACCATACCCAACTTCAACTTCACAGGGACATGGCGAAACTATAAGGATTCCTGGTTTAACTACGGAACCTTTAAACACTGAAAATGACTTACACAAGGGTTTAGCATAAAAACTGTTTGCCCTTTCCTCATTTGGAAATATTTGGATCGATTTGCAAACTGTCTAAAAAAGTTTCATCCAAATCTCTTCCAGAAAAAGAGTTTTGCCCGATCCAAATATCTTAAAGAGTCAGATTTTTCGCCGCCACTTTTCATAACCTTAAAGTAGTTAGATCAGATCTCTTATTATCGTGAATGAAGCCTCAGGCTGTCATCTAAACTTTCATCCAATTCAGATCGGGTTGGATTACTTTTACTAAAAAAAATTAAACTTTATTACAATGGTTTATTAATTAAATAATAAAACAAAAAGTTGATTTTACATTTGTATATAAAGTAATTATCAAATTAACTAATTAAATTTTAATTAGAATTATTTCATTTTGTACGCCATTTCCTTCCTCTACACGTTTTTGTCTTCTATCTATCCAAAAGTTCGTTTTTAGTGTCTGATAATTAACTATATTATATCTAAGAATATCATTTAGCAGTAGAGTCAGTGGTATTTAAAAGTTTCCGGTACTCTTTCTTCTTCTTCATACAATGCTTCCTTCTAAATTTAAATTCTAATTGTTTTAAATAAATTAACCAGATGTAAAAATTAGTAAATGAAAGAAAAAAAATCATTATGTTTTTATGAATTTTTTTTTGTACACTCCCGTTCAATAAAATTGAACAGATCTGAATCGAATCAGTCTCTCACAATTTTGATTATTCTTGTGGTAAATGTTTTTTTACTATACTTCCATTGCTTTTTTCACACTTAAAATATATACTACTTATCTTTGTTTATAAATGAATAATTACACAGAGAGTTACAAAAGTGAGGAGTTTTATGAAATGTAAGAAAATTAACATTTCAGGTGTGTTTTTTTGAACGGGAGTGTATATGACGACCGTGAAGAAGAATAATCGTTCAAAACATTCATCATTCGACGTTATTGACTGAATTAAACCAGTTATTTACTTAATGGCCAAACATATTTTTGATTTTTATACCCGGTATATGATATATACCAGAGTATATTAAGTTTAGTGCCGACTTTGTAACAGCTGAAAATATTAATTGTAGAAAAAAATGTTGGTATATGTGTTGATAAAATGATCTAATTAGTTCTTTTCCGCAACATTGTCCGTCTGTTGCGCCTGTAATTTAAAAACGAAAAGAGATAGCGAGCTGAAGTATCGTATGTATATTCTAGAGCTAAAAAATTAATGGAAAAAATCGGACCATGTTTGGACAAAATGGGCAAAACTGTCTATCGTTGAAACCGTAATAGATAGAACAATAATTTATTGACAAAAAATGTTCCTTTTTTTAAAAAAGAACAACTTTTTTTCATAAATTTAGTTTATACCCGGCATTTGAGCAATAAACTCAAGTAGTTTTTTTTTACTTGTTTTTAATTTTGACTTGTTTTTATCTAGTTTTGATAATCATTTAAATTGCTTTAGAAAATGATTTTCAGGAAAATCAGGAAATTAAATATGTTTATAAATTTCTCACATTTTTCCAAATATAAGTTTCACGTAAAAAAATTGTAAATATAGCCGTACTCTGGGCCCTAAAACTTGCGTTCTTTAAAATTTAAAAAATTTGTGCCTTAGTCATTCGGTTTTTGGGCAAAGGTTTCGAATAAAAGTTGTTGGTATACTTATAATGAACAACTTTTATCCGAACCAATTTTTTCGAAAACCAAATAAACAGACCACAAATCAATTATAAAATTTTGAAAAATAGAAGTCAAAAAACTAAAAAAAAAAGTTAAAAGACTTATTAAGGGGTACGGCGCTTTATGTTGAAATTAAGCCATCAAAATCTTCTGTAACTAATTAGTATTTTTTCCATTTTAGTGCGTTACTTTCTCTAACAAAAGTGTAGATTTGAATTATATTTTCTTGAAAATATAAATTATTTCATATATTCGATATCGCAGATACAATCTTCGTATATAAATAAATTATATTAAAATATTATTGCGACGGCAGAGAATCGAAGAGGTTTGACTTTCACAATTTCCCTGACGCGCGGGGCACTTAGTCTTCTCATACAGATTTTATACGTAGCAATAAATAACACAGTGCAAAAAGATCAATACTTCATATCGTTTGTTATGGAATGAAAAAAAAAAAATATATATATATATATATCTGGAATAAATGTACATTAACCACACTATTCAGGGTTCTAAATTACCTTTTAATACTACTCAATAAGGAGGTTCATTATCAGAAATTCGTATCAAGCGTTTCGATCCACAGACAAAATTTCCCAAGGACAAAATATTCCCCGACATAATATCTTTTGATAATTAAAAGCTCCCCTGATAAACTGTTGACAAAAGTCTTTAAAATAAATTCACATTTGTTTGTAAATTCTTGTAGCTTTCATGGTCAATAGCTCGCATTGGTATTTTTTGAAAATTATTTTTTGTGAATTTTGGTTAAATGGAATGTAAACGTTTGTTTGGAAAGTTATATTCCTTGCGTGTATCAACTTGAATCTAGATAAAAATTAATTTTCCATGCAAATAATGAAATACATATTTCTAGGATTTTCAAAATAAACTTTTCGAAGGATCGAGTATTCGAGTTTAAGGGGTAAATCTGATAATCGGCTTTCATCTATTTCAAAATTTGATATCTCTTCAAAACAAATAATAATAAAAAAAAGTATTAAACGACTTTTCAAATCAACTCTTTAATTCCCTGCTTTTATTTACTTGAATTTGGAGTAAATAGTCTTCACATTAAATCATATAGTATTTCTCAAAACGGTCTCTAAAAAAAGTTTCTGGATGTTAATCGTTGTGTATTTTATTCAAAATGATTTAAATTCAATAAAATTAAATAAACGGAAACGCCGATGAAGCTGCGGTCCAAATCGAGTAGAAAATAAAATCAGCAAATTTATTTCTTCCCATGTAGTTTGATTTTTCTTCGAGAAAATTCATATTAGTTATTTATAAAGATATGAATCTTAGAAAAGAAACATAAAAAAAAAACAAATACAGATGTAACTCCCCTCACAATACAGATATTTTTAATCTGCTTTGGTATACGATTTATTCCTGTTATTTATTTTAATTCCTTATTCCTGTTTTTATATTTGTTTCGTTATTTATTTATTTTCTTTTATATGCATTTTATTGCAATAAATTAAACGATCATTTTTTCTATGTAAGATTTTACAGGAGTTGCAATTATTAGTTTTTATAATTAATAATTTTCATCGTTACACAGGATTTAATTTAAAAAAGTTGGTCAAGTGCATGCCGTATACGCAGTAATTAAGGATCCCGTTGCATGCTTTAAATTCGTTTTGTTATTGAAAATTTTGAATAAAAAACTAGTTAAAAATATGTCATATTTATATTCAGAATATGAAAATACTGTTAATACTGTAATAATATTTAAAAGCGAAATTAAAATCCGACAAATAACAACGAAGCTATAAGCTTTTAAAGATTATTATCTATCTCTTTCTTGCAAAACGGAGTTTTACGTGTATTTTAAATGGTGATAGTACATTATGACGTCACAATGCCTATCAAGAGGGCTATCACCCTCTTTGTCTAATCGGGAATTTCAATTCATTCATATCTCGCTTATTTTTAAAGTTATTTAAAAATTAATTTTACCTTGTTATTTGTAATGTAAACAGGGTTCAATTCAAGTGAAAAAAAATTTGCATGCAACATCCCAATTGATCATTTCATTTTCGTCGAAATGCAAATTATGATCACCTATACAGATGAAAATGTATGATACTTAGATCAGCTAAATTATTCATTTGCACTGATAATTTACCCTTCTACAATTGTATAATATACAACACTGATCTTATACAGGGGATTTTCGAAGAAAATGTTAATTCTACAGTTGATAGTACTCAGCAAAATTATAAAATCGGTTCATGAAAACTTGATGGGAGCTAAATGATAATTTGATTTTCTTTTTAAACAATATTGTTTATTTGTAACGGGTTCGAAACTAGATTGATGTCGAAATATGAGATGTTAAACAGTTCTAATGCTGTTGGTACTCAGCAATTTGGACAGAAATATAAACCCAGGAGTTAAATGATTTATTTGAGCATTACAAAACATAAAGGCGGCTACACTTTAAGGTTGGTGTTGCGTGAAATGTTTTGTCGATGAAATTGATAGTACCTTACTTCGTTTAACATTTCAAAATTATTTATTGTTAAGTTTTGATAAAATTTGGTAATGCACTAAAAAGGAAAATAAAATTTCGTGTTAAAATTAAACCAATATATCATTTTGAAGGAAATTTTCAACATTCGACGCATCACGCTTTTAGAACTATTCAATTTTTTGCTATTTACACTAAAGCGTAGATTTTAGTTTTTTTTTTTTAAATATAAATTTTAATCAGATCAATGTCCCTGATGTTTGCTACGGCAATCTACGGTCGCTGTGTATGTATGTGTAAATTTTTTGTTTCATTCGAAAAAGTGTTTTTTGTCAACCCTTTCATAGTCATCGTTTCGAGTTTTTAGATCCAATGAGGACAATCAACTCTAGAAATTTCTGAAATACTCTGTATAATAAATACTAACATATATTAAATGGTTACATTAATTACTTACTCCATGTTGCAAAGGGACTATAGACACACTGTTTGTACTACTGGGTCGTATAATGATACTTGACAAATTGTCATTATAATGACGATTTAGATGTGGGATAATCAGAGCTGAAAATAATTGTAGTACCGACTAGCTAGTTTCAATTTAACGTAATTGTGATTAGTCTGTATTGTTAAAAAAATTATTTTTGTAGGGTAAGTCGGGTCAAAACTGTATACATGGGTATGCTCAATCTCCCGTACATTTATGACAATTTTTATCGTTTAGTTTTCTTCACTTAGAAATGTCACACTCAGAAACAAATCCACTCCACGGTTTGATTTTAGTATTATTTTATGAGATTTTTTAATTTTATTGTTAAGGATGTTTGGAAAGTCTGTCAAAATGTTACGAAACATAAAAATTTAGTAGAATGTTCCTCACTTTATTTCAAAATGATTTACTAAGCCATTTAAGAATTATTGCAAATTAAAAGACCGATTTAACATGGAGGGTGTTCTTATGGAGATTTGTTCACGCAATAGTTCAAATTCATTTAAAAAGCTACGAAGCGTCCCAAATTTTCAAATTATATAACCTAATCTCTATAAAAACAATTTTGCATTATTTTATTAACATTCACTAAACGGTTGTTGAGAAAAAAAAAATAGAAATTTAAAAAAAAACTGTATTTGTCACTTATACGTATATGTTATTGAAAGAAAATGGTCTAGGTTTTTGTTGATTTAAATTAAAAGTACATTTGCTGCCAAAAGTTAGTTAAAATACGTTCATATTATTTGTTAATTCTTATTGAATTTAACATAACTGGTAAAATTCCCTATTTTATTGTAAATTCAATATATATTTCTTTTAGTATTTTTGCCTCCGATTCTATATCCCTAACATCCTTAAGTGAGATTTTTAATTTTATATAGTTTTGACTTCGATTTAACTTCCCATTTTTGAATTACTACTGAAGCCTTTTTTTTGTCATAAATAATTTCATATACTTTTCGTTTGACACATTTTCGAATATGATACTCAACATATATTTGATGCCGTTGTACAATTGGCTACTAAAGTTGATGTTATTTTGTTGAAATTTTATAATTGATTTGTGCCTTGTTGATTCTGTTTTTGGAAAAAATTTTTCGGCTAAAGGTAATTCATTAGAAATATAGTAACAACTCTTATTGAAAAATTTTTTTTCGAATGAAAAAGGCACAAATCAACTATAAAATTTTAAAAACTAGCATCAACTTTTGACGCCTATCCTACAATAGAAATTTGTAGTGAAAAAATTGTACTAAACTGTGAAGAAAACGATAATTGTAAATATGTATGTATGTACACTTATAAAGTAAATATGAACCAATAAATCACATTCTAAGCGTATATAATACTAAATACATGTATAATATTACATAAAGTATCACTTAGAATTTTTCAAATAGTTCAATTTTTATGAATGGGAGTGTATGTGTATGTATGTTTGTATATCAAACACTTTTCTATGAAGTACCACTTAGAAAACTACAATAGAAAGTTAGAATTGTTACATGATGTGTTTGTAATCTGAGACGTTATGGTGCTTTATGTGTGCTTTTGATAGAAAAGTATAACGTCTTTACATAACCTCTATTTTTTTAAAAAACTATTTTCTGTTGTAGTAAAGGAAATAAAATGTCAAAAATATCCTAGAAAGTATTATTATTTATGATGATTTGAATATTTTAATTGAAGCGGAAATCTTTATACAGTTGTTGTTATTCGTTTTAGGAATATAATATAATATAGTCGTTACTTTTTAGCAATAAAGTAATAAATTATATATTATATCAATTTGAACTATGACCAAACCTTACAGACCGCTCATTGGTCGTAAAAGCCATCTAACTTAACATCATCCTTTCGTCATATATTCCATACAACTTTTGATGACTGATTGTACTATGGACCACAAAAAATTCGAAGACTTTTTTTCGTTAGGTGAATAGTTTTGCCACAATTTCGCAATTACTTTTTCTATATAAAGTTGTCGATATTCGTTTTAGGAATATAATATAATATAGTCATTGCTTTTTAGCAATAAAGTAATAAATTATATATTATTGATACAATTTGAACTATGACCAAACCTTACGGACCGCTCATTGGTCGTAAAAGCCATCAAACTTAACATCATCCGTTCGTCATATATTCCATACAACTTTTGATACCTGATTGTACGATGGACCACAAAAAATTGGACCGTGCATTCCCCGGAAAATTCGAAGACTTTTTTTCGTTAGGTGAATAGTTTTGCCACAATTTCGCAATTACTTTTGATTAAAAAAAACATATATCTCTACTCATATAAAATTGTAAATGTCAATTTATTTGTTGTTGTTTTTTTACTTGTTTGTTCGAGTATCACGCAAAAACTACTGAACCGATTTTGATAAAACTTTTGTTATTTAAAAGCTTATGATTAGACTTAGAAAGCTCTTATGTATTTTACCACGCTATGGAAGATAAAATATTCACTGGAATAAAAATATGGTGTGTAAGTAGTGGAAGCGATGGGAAATTACATACATGCTTTTAGTCTTAATGTGAAAGAAACCGGATCTATATTTTTATACATTTGTGCGTTTGTAAAAAGTAGTTTAAACAGCTCATTTGTAATTAACTCGAGTATATATTGAGTATTTAAGGAATTAACTCAGATAGTTATTTCCACTTGTTTTAAACTATATAAAATCAATTCTGTAAAATATAATACAACTTACTTGTTTGTGTATAATGTTAAATTTAGTTTTCTCAAGGCATTTGAATATATATATATATATATATATATATTCTACACTATATACATATTTATAGAATGTTTGTAAAGGTTTTCCCATTCAAAATTTCCAACCACATACCTGAATAGTTAAGAGGAGATAATAATTATTTCATTTCTACCTATAATGACTTTAGAAACTGTAGTTTTCCGTAACCAAACTATATTACCTTTACATTCGTATCTATATTATAATAAAACTATTTCAAACCATCATCAAACTCTATGTGTGTGTTCTGTTCTAAAACTCAATCCCATCGATAACAAATATGTGAAATGGAGTTCCAAGTCTTAACATACAAACAGAATTCGATATCCCAGCAAAAACAATAATACTTGAATTTATGAATTGAAAATGTAAACTTCTATTACTTTCAACTCTTTTGTAAGAATTTTCATACATTTTCCCCTTTTTCGTACCAATAAAATATACGATTAAAATTATTTCCCTACAATTTGCAAGTGTGTTGGCCCCTTTTTAAATAGAAATAAGTTTATTCATTCATAAATTAAATTTAACACAAACTCTATTATTAATTCAAGAGTGTTGTATGTCCATTTTTGGAAATGTGAATTGTGAAAAGTGTCAAGATGAGTTAGATCCTTTATGTAAAACTAACCCTTAGCTGACTTGACTGTGAGGTTTAAATATTCATTTTCTTGATTATCCGATGACCTCTGTCTGGTTAGAAACTTGATTGATATAAAAGGTGGCGCATAAGTAACGTTATGATTTATTTAATGATTGCATATTTGTGCATCATTTGGTTTTAACTCGTGAGACAATTGAGTCTTATATGGGAAAAGGTGTAACGTATGTAAAATTCTTTGCAAAGATCGTCTAGACTTCACCAACTGCTGAGAACGTCGTCTGGTGGAAGTTTCGGGGTTTTCCTCAACACTTGCTTGCACCCGAGCAATGTTCACATCATTTCGAACTGCCGAGGTCTTCCAGCATGCGGAAGATCATAGACAGTCCCATGCGAAAACGTTGAGCCAATCGGTAAATTGTCGGAACATGAATGAAATTTCGATATGATCTTTGTATCTGAATAATCGAATGCTGACTTTCAAAATAAAATTGAACAACCCGGTAATGAATCCGGTAACCCTACGTAGTTGCATCCTGTTCAGCTTCAGAGATAGCCTCATGGTTGCACTCTGAAACAGTATTTTCTCGAGCTTCTGCCGCGGTACTTTTTTCTAGTAACCACCGTGGTGACGGAAGGAATAGGGAATATGCATGCAAATTTTTTTTCACATTTATTTTCAGAATATGAAAATACTGTTAATACTGTAATAATATTTAAAAACGAAATTAAAATCCGACAAATATCAAGCAAGTTATAAGCTTTTAAAGATTATTATCTGTCTCTTTCTTGCAAAAATACTAAAAACGGAGTTTTACGTGTATTTTAAATGGTGAAAGTGTAATATGACGTCACATAACATATCAAGAGGGCTATCACTCTCTTTGTCTAATCGGGAATTTCAATCATTCATATCTCGCTTATTTTTAAAGTTATTTAAAAAGTAATTTTACCTTGATATTTGTCAAGTAAATATGCTTCAATTCAAGTGAAAACAAATGTTCATGCATATTCCCTATTAAAAAGAA
The DNA here is from genome assembly GCA_963920215.1 of Nineta flava. Taxonomy (NCBI): domain Eukaryota; kingdom Metazoa; phylum Arthropoda; class Insecta; order Neuroptera; family Chrysopidae; genus Nineta; species Nineta flava. The sequence goes on from OY986044.1 coordinate 81,893,514, forward strand.
AACTGTATCATAACTTTTTTTATTCAAAATATTTTTCGAATATTTCTATATAACAATTAAACCCGTAATAATTAAGTTGATAAATATTAAATGCATCATTATTCGAAAACCAAAGGTTTCCGTATGTTCTTGTTCCTATCTTGTGGTTAGCCCACATAATATATTCCTAATGTACAAATATTAAAGCATAGACACGACACATGTATAAAATATAACACACGTATATATAAAATAATTCAATTAAACAAAACTTAAAACACAAATAGTTATAGTCAAAACCACTTTCATTACGGTACAATGAATCTGTAAAATAATATTATTGTAGTACACATGACCACAAAAATAGTGCTCATTTTGTAAAATTTTTTAATTGATTTGTGCCCTATTCATTCGGTTTTGGATAAAAAATGCTTCGGATAAAAGTTGTGCATTATTAATGTATTAATCACTTTTGTTTCAAAACATTTCCCCAAAAACTAAATGAATAAGGCAGAAATCAATTATGAAATTTTGAAAACTGGGCGCCTACTTTTGTGTCCCAAAGTAGAATACGTACATATCGTAGTATCGACTTCAAAAGTGACGATTGTTTTTCAATATTTTGTATTCGATTTATCCCGAATCGATAAAATTTTAGAAAAAATGTTCAGAATAAAAATTGTAAATATTTTTGATGACAAAAAACTTTTATTCGAAACATTTTTTCGAAAACCAAAAAGATTTGGCACAAATCAACTGTAAAAGCTTGCAAAAAAGAATGCTAGTTTTGGAGTCAATAGTACATCATTTCTCCAATATGTTCTCTTATAATTTCCGTCCTTTTAAACAATAAATTAAAATTTATATTTTCCAACTCTTAAAGGATAAACTTATAGCAGTTGTTAGTGGTAACAAGGACATTTATGTAATTTTAGGTTAGAAATATCAATTTTAATTTTAGACCCACAGCTGTGACAATTTGAAGAATAACGTGATGGTTTTTCTATATATCAATCAATAAACTTATTGTGACGTAGCTATATGAGAATTTTGCGATGAATTCTAATATAAGTAATATACTTTTAAAACCAATGTATTTATGTTTATCCAACTGCAATCTGTCTGATTTTCTGATTAATAGTGCTATCTTTATCTTTTCGAGAGTAAGAAAGACAAATATATCGCTATATGTTTTGTTCTCCATTTTAACAAATGAATGGAATTAATTTTCAAATTCAAAACTTTTCTTTGCACTAACCAACTGCACTAGAAAACTATCACAACCCTTAAATATGGAAAAATTTATTTCATCTGCGTTTCAATCAAAATATTACTTACCGCGTTTGACTTACCACGTAGGTAGCATCTTTTTTTATGTCAGAAATGACTAACCAATTTAGTGACGTCACTAAATATATCGTGGAAACTCGAGTAAAAAAAACTTTGCAGTAATTGTGTTTCGGCTCAGTATTACTAGTTTACTATACCCGGTGTGTAATATATACCAGGGTATATTAAGTTTAGTCCCGATTTCGTAACGGTTGAAAATATTGATCGCAGAAAAAAAAATTTGGTATAAGTGTTCATAAAATGACCTAATTAATTCATTTCCGCAAAGTTGTCCTTCCGTCCGTCTGTAAACTCGATAACTCAAAAACGAGATAGCGGGCTAAAATTTCGTATGTGTTGTAGAGCTAGATCAAGTTCGTGAATGGACAATATCGGACCATGTTTGGGCAAAATGGGAAAAACTGTTTTTCTTTGAAACCGTAAGAGATAGAACAAAAATTTATAGTAAACAAATGTTTCTTTTTTAAGAATAAACAACTTTTGTTAGAAACTTTTTTTTCTTAAATACAGTATATACCGGCTATTTAAGCAATTAACTCAGTTAAGTTGTTATTCTCATTTTGTTTTTATTTAGTTTTAATAATCAAGAAAGTTTGCGAAGAGAATAATACCACAATATTAAATTTGACTAAACTTGAAAATGAATGGCTTTATACAAGCCAATAATATATTATAGACCTAACTTACTCAAGTATAAAGACTGAACGGAAGTAGTATTATAATTTTAATATAAATAAAAAAAAGTTTTCCAATATATCTACCCTAACTCTGCTCCCTCTGATCAGTTTGCATTGATAAACTTCCATCACAATTTAGTAGATATTCTAAATGTAATTAATTTCAAATATTAATAAAAATATTTTATCTAGATTTTATACACAATATTTACGTTATTATCCCATTCAAAAGCAAACGAACGGTAACGTAACTCAAAGTGTCGCTTCTCTATTATTATATTATATTTTATGAATGTTTAAATTTGTTACCTACATACGTACACTCTCGTTCATAAAAATTGAACAGATCTGAACCAAATCAGTCTCACATAATTTTGATTATTCTTGTAGTAAATGTTTTTTTACTATACTTTCATGTCTTTTTTCACACTGAAAATATATACTACTTATCTTTGTTTATAAATGAATCAATATACAGAGAGTTACAAAAGTGAGGAGTTTTATGACATGTAAGAAAATTAACATTTCAGGTCTGCTCAATTTTATTGAACAGGAGTGTACATAAAAATTGAACCAGTTGAAACATTCTCAGTGTTTCTGTATGTAATATTATACATATATTTTGTAATGTATATAACGCTTAGAATTTTAGTTACTGGTTCAATTTTTATGAACGCGAGTGTACATAAATTCATACATGCATGGGGAGTTATATAGTATTTTACATTTTGTATAGGTAAAATTGGGCATTATGCCAGAGTTTTTCCTAAACTGAAAACTATTATCATATATTTCGAAAAATTAATGTTAAAATAATGCGACAAAATAGTTCTCATTTGTTTTCATGTCTCAGCGAAAATTAATATCGATTATTCACTGATTCTAACTTTACGATAAGAATCTTAATTATGTCGCGCATCTAAAATCCTTGTCTGGAATTGAGATCAGCTCAAGGGTATTCAAGAATTGTCTGGAGGAACTGGCAAAACGGAACAATGTTAAATTGATCTGGGTGCCGGGTCACGGTGGTTTCGAAGGAGTGTCCAGAGCCTATTTTAGGAATTCCAAGGACTGCATGTAATCAACGAGTGGTCAAATGCTAACCACTGTGATCACTGGGAAAACACGGGACTTACAAAATTTTAACTTACGACAAAAAATAATAAACATTATTGTGTACATTTATGAATGTACTACATACGATTTTGAAGAGTTTTATAAATGGACTATACATCAGTGCTCGTACATCCGTAAACAGAATTTGATAAAGTAACATTTATTTCAAAAATCTTATAATAAAATAACCAAAATTATACCTTATAAATGATTCCCAATTTTTCGGTATAAATAATAAGTGTTATAATAGGAAGAAGTCACGTTTAAGAAGGATAGAGGAACTGTATCCAGAATATACAAATATTTTTGTTGTTCTGTACAAGGTGTAACAAAAGATCAGGTTCTCGCAGGCTTTCCTATGCAAGTTATTGATACCAATATATCTACCATTTTTTCTAAAAAGTTTCATCCTCTTATTAAAAAGGCACCGTTTTTTACGTTCCCCGCTTAACTAATATAAATGGAACAAATTTGTTGGCATTCTGTATATGCTACAGAAGCAAGATATTTTATATTAGATTTAAAAGAAGTATGTACTATGGACCTCAAATGTTGATGTCAGTTTTTCAAAAATTTTATAATTGATTTGTGTCTTATTGATTCGGGTTTCGAAAACATGCTTCGAATAGAAGTTGTTCATTAGAAATATAGTAACCAATTTTATTAACTATAAAACAAATTTATAGTTAGGCACAAATTAACTATAAAATTTAAAAAAATGACATCAACTTTTGTGGCCAAGTGTACACGTGTATCAGAAAGAATAACAATTTAATTTTTCATAAGCCATCACATACACACACACACACACATATATGTGTGTATATGATAACTTATGTTGTGTTTTGAAGTTGAATTATTTATATGAAAATGTATTGTATTATGAATAATAAATTAATAATGTATGTCTTGAAAATGAAGAAAACTCTTTTAGTTTTATTGTAAAAATAGTGTTTTTATAAATACTAAATATAATATTAAACGTATAGAACATATATCATCGCATATAAACAAAGTCAATTGATCAAATACCGATCAATAAACAATTGTTAAGCCGATACCGATACCTACTGATAGTTATTGTATAGCGTGGCGCATAAGTATCGGTATGATTTATGTAATGAATGCGTATTTGTGCATCATTTGGTTTTAACTCGTGAACCAAATGAATCTTATATGGGAAAAGGTGTAACGTATGTAAAATTCTTTGCAAAGACCGCCTAGACATTACCAACTTCTGAAAACGTCACCTGTTGGTGAGGTTTCGGGGTTTTCCTCAACATTTGCTTGCACCCGAGCAATGTTCATATCATTTCGAATTGCACAAGGTCTTCTAGCACACGGAATATCACAGACAGCCCCATGTTGCCGAAAACGCTGAGCCAATCGGTAAATTGTCGGAATATGAAAGAAATTTCGATATGATCTTTGTGTCTGAATAATCGAATGCTGACTTTCAAAATAAAATTGATCACCTTTTTTTCTTTGTTCTGTGCTGAGTCTTCGCATCATAAATTTTTCAAGTTTTTCAAAGTTAATTCTGAAAAAAAAAACGTAAACAAAATATTTCTTCACTAATTAAATCATAACGTTACTTATGCGCCACCCTATATATAGATATACATAGATAATAATAGATAGATAGATATTTATAAATAATTATTATTGTTATACAAATCAATTGATTAATGTTTTATTTACTAGATTTGATTGGCATTCGTTTTACTGACATACAATTCTATTTCATTAAACTATTACAAGATTATTCAAAAGTCATCAATATAGTTTTATTGCTATCTCCATGTTTACCGTACATTAATTTACCGTCACCATTTTTGAAAAAATTTGCATGCAATCTCAAGAACCAAAAATGATATCGACTCCGTTGGGATGCCAATCCGAAGCGTATTAACGTCAATATGATCTGTAAGAAGTCTAATTTAGTCAAAGGTGATGTTGGACAAATAATTTTTGAAAATGAAATTTGTCCTTCAGGAAATTATCGTACAGACTTCTTTGTGATCTCAATTTGAGGACAAATTTTATTTGAAAAATATTTTATCGGACCGAAAAACGTGATTATCTAGGAAAACTCTGAATTTTTTTAAAATACAATTTACAAATCAAATCCAATTTTAATGAACTTAAGTATCGAATTCTACATAATTTGGGTAATATTTTTTGAATTTAATATTAAATTGACGGTATTTTGAGAGCGTGCAGTCATAAGCCACTTTACAGGAAATCCATTGAGGGAAATAAAATTCGATTCTACTGAAATTTTGCGTTAAGATATTCGTGGACTACTTAAACACAATGCTATTCAAAAGTCTGTCACAGTTATGTATTTGTTTAAATTCGAAGAAGTTTAGCTAGAGAAACAATAGTTTTAGGTTTATATACTTTTGTGTTGTGACAAAACAAAATTTGTGTACAAATGTTCCTTACAAAATTTCCATTATTTACATAAAGAATATGTAAATAATTTTCATGATACTTTTTTTATTTATAGTTGTTTTTTTTAAAGTTTGTGTATTCAGACCCTGCACTTATACACACAGATTAGCTAAATAATATTCGACTGTTACTAGTATAAATTTCAACTTTTATTTTAACTAAAAATAGAACATATAAATCTAATAGAATGATGATATTTTATTGAAATATGTTAATAATTTTTATAATTGATTGTCAGTTTAATGTCAATCATATTAAAATTTTAATATCATCAAAATATTAAATTTACGATTTTTTTTATTTTTAATAACATTTATTTTGTAACTTAATAGTTTTACAACTCAATTTGACTAAAATGTATCCATAATTTGTCAATATCATTTAGATAGACATAATTCACTTGAATATCCGATGTTTTCTGTCCACATAGAAATGCAAATACTATTTCGAAATTCAATATGTATTATATAAGACTCTTATCACAAGACTCTTATCTTATTGGAAAAGAGATATTATTTAATTTTAGTACCAAAACCAATCTGAGAGCCGAAAAACGAAGAAATATATGTCTTATAAAAATTATATCTACACTCATACTAAAAGAAATAAGTTTCTATTACAAAAACATTTTTAAAAAAAATATTTTTATAGTAAAACTAATTTTCTACAACTTTACTTCTTATGTGTTTTTCGATTATTTCAATAATAAGAGAGATATACCGAATTTTGTGTTTCCCCTTCTCTCTCTAAACACCCCTTTCCCCTTGTCGATTCTTGTCATGCTTACCAAAAAAATGCATTGTCATCGAAACTGAACCAACATGTAAAAATTCAACTTCGTAGGATAAGAGGAAGTGATTCTAATTCAGCTTGCAAGACTTCACACGAACATACATACAAACATTGCAATTTAAATAAAAGCGTGTAAAAAAGTGATGAATCCTATCTTAACAATGCCGATGATTGCCGACTGTCACATAGCTGATGGTTACAAAAATCGTGACATTGTATAATCTGAAATCTCATTTGACTCTCCGTATAAAATCTTTTATAGTTCGCTATAAATGTTATCACATCAAAAGGTAACAAATTAAGGCGAATTTCTCGACATGAAGCTTTCATTACTAGAAATTTTTACCTGTAAAATGGCCCCAAATTTATGATAATATACGAATTCATAGCGAATTGTATAATGAGTTTACAATTTGAAATTCTATGAGTTCATTTATATTTTCAATAATAGGGTCACAAGGTCTATATATCTAAGCCCAAATACTTACTTTTTGTTATTTTTTTGATAAGATAATTATTAACCTTGAGAATTATTAACCTAAAAAACATTTTCTGCAAAAACAAAAGGTATTTCAGAAATATGTATTTTCAGATAATATTCGAAAATACAAACACCTATAAGTAATAAAAAAAAAGGTAAAAATACGGTCAAGAGTAAGGGTGACAATTAGGGTTCCGTACCTTAACTTTATCAATAAGTTATTCTGTTTAGAAAGTGTGTTCTAATAAAGTGAGATCCATTGTGCTGGATCATATCGTAATGTAAGTTTAAGATGTCCTAAAACAAACCAATTAATGAAGGGCAATCAAAGGGACAGATTTCCAAATTACTATAACAGAAAGACGTTAGTCAAAGACACCTTTCTGCTGATGCTGTTCTCTACCATGATAGAAGCATTGGTTTTAATTTTGTATTGAATGGGTCGTTACTTGACGAATGTCTGCGCAGTATGCATACTTGGAAACTGGGAGGTTATGGATTCGAATCCCGACATCGGCAGTTTGTCAATTATTAAGAAAAAAGGGGCGGTTACTTGACTAAACTGTCGGCGTATGGACAAGAACGAAGTAACCGACTATGCTTGAGAAGGTTTTCTGCAGTTTCCTTCACGAACTCCAAATGAATACCGGCATAGTTCCTATCAGAGTCGGCTGCAGCCGCATATCCTACCAATTCCTAGTTTACACACAAATTCCTTCCACTCCACTCACATCCTCACATCCTTAGGCATCACAATGGACCCTATAGTCGAAGTGTAGCCCGTCCAGGGCAGCCTTTACAATCTATCTCTACTTAACGAAAATCCATTATAATTAGTTAATATTTATAATCATTGGTTTTAGATACAATATATTTTATTAAACTTTTGTGTCTTAATAGTAATGTTGACCGTATTTAATATTATTTTAATAAATTATTTCAAAAATTAGTATATTTGATTTCTCTAAAAAGATACGTGTCAGTTTTTCTTTTTGATGTACGGAACCCTTAAAAATGGTCGCCAATAGGTAAAACAATATATAAACGAGTATGTTTGTTATGAATGGAAATTTCATTTGTAACATATGATAGTGAAGTTACACCATGATATAGCATTCATGCACACGCATTCATAATACAAATCATTCATGCTTCTTGTTTCAATTCGTGTTTACATGCCAATTTGATATTCTTTACCTTCAAATATGTACCACTACTACACTAACGATGGAGGGGTGGGGAGAATGGTGCGCATTCTAAATAGACGAAATATACCTTTTTGTTGTTGTAGAATATTCGAGTATACCTTTTCTTTTTTATTGTTTGATAACAGGACCCTCTTTTGTTGCATCTATTCCTTATTTTCCTGTTCTACTTATTTCTGTGGTTCAACTGGCCTTTAATATTCATTTCTTATCTATTTTTGGGTAGTGTTTAGTATTTTGGAAATAATGCATGACGAAACATTCATCAATTCTTTCATTCAATTTAGAAAACGTCGAAAATAGTAAATAGTGGCGTCTCTCAAGTTCATTCTGGTCATGTTTTGTTTTGTTCAAGCAAAAAATTGTTATTCTCGTAATTAAATTTCAAATTTTTAGAACAATTATTTGTATTTTATAAATACGTATTTCGACTACCAGGTAGTCATCATCAGTATGAATTAGCTAATCGTAACTATCTCTGGGATATGGTGTCAGGGATATGTTGCTCGTTGCTAATTTGGTGCGTGTCTCACGTGTGGTGTAACTATCTCCGGCTAATCGTAAGCCACGCACAAAATTAGCAACGAGTAACATATCTTTAACTCCACATCCCGAAGATAGTTACGATTAGCTAATTCATACTGATACGCTTAATACAGAGAGATTAAAAAAAGGGGTGCTAAGTGACTTAGAAAACATGGATGTATCCCGGAATATGAGTTACTGGGAAAATAATCAAGGAATTTTAGTCTTAGCTAGAGAAGATGATATGTTTCCTTTGATATACCTTTGCGGAATCACAACGTATGCCGCCTGTTGTTTAGGTAACTATATGTTGTTACCTCAGTAACTATCAATAAACATATTCAGACAAGTAAGGAGAATAAAACTATTAGATGTATTTGAAATCTACTATCTAAAAAAAGGAAATTATAAGGATAATTTAGATTTCAAACTTATCTTTAATTTTCCTGATAAAATATGTATGAATATGTTTATTGATAGTTACTGAGGTAACACCATACAGTTACCTAAATAACAGAGGGCATACGTAGTGATTCCGCAAAGGTATCCGAATAAAAAAGTATATTGAGATTTAGTAGCGAGTTGCACTACAATATTGTTAGCATTTAAATATGTTATCGAGGAATAATTAAGTAGGAGTTATATTTCTATTCGATGTCTATCCCGATTATAGTGCAGTTCAATCAATAATTTTTTTGTTATACATATTGATATAGATGTCATGTGGAGTGTTTCACACCATAATATTTATGTTATGATTGTGTGGGCAAATTTTGTATCGTAATTTTTATGTAAAATTCAAAATATTTCAATAATTAGATTAGATTTTTACGTGACAAAAATCAGTTCCGCCAAATAAAATACGAGGTAGATTAATTTTCTCTTGTTTAAATTATTTATAAAATTGTTGTTTTTACACCATAAACTTTAGAAAATGTCGATTTTACTTATGCTACAAATTAGATGATTGTGTTTCTTGACGATTAAATCTCAACAGAATGGTCATTGAATAAAATATCAGATATCGCAGAAAGTATTTCATTGTTTCCATTTACAAAATTAATGATTCGATTCATGTTTTTCGCCATATTTATACATAAAATGATCAAATTAGTTCTACCATGTCATGTCCGCCCGTCCAGGGCCGGATTACCTAATAGGCAGGCGTGTATGGTCCTCGCGACTTTTGGAGCCCCAGAGTGGTGTTCGATTATGAGATATACCAAATTACCATCTTTTTTTTATTGGATGACCGGATGAAGCATTTTCTTATTTATAATCGAAGCATTTTTCGCTACTACTGTTCCAGTTATACATTTTGTCTTTTTACTGGTCATTAGGAATTACTATATGGAGATAGAAAATAAGTAAAACACAAACTGTTTTAGGAAGTTAAAAAACAGGAAGGGGACCCGAGACTTTATTTACCTAAGGGACTAACATAACAAGCTGAAATTGTGTTTATGTGTTCTAGAGCTAAAAAGTAAGATCAAGTTCCTTTTTTAAAAATAAACAACTTTTGGTTGAAACTTTATTTCATAAACTGGTTCGTTTGAGCTGAAATTTCAGCTCAAACATCTCTCTTAAGATATATGCCGGGGTATTTAAGCAATTACCATGGTCAGTTGTTATTTGCACTTGTTTTGTTGGGAGTTTGTGGTTATCCTTATGATAGTTCCTTTCTTGGTCCAGGATATATAAATATACATGTTTAATGCCTGTACAATATCAAAGGTTTTCTATGATAATACATATTTGATGATATTTTTTCTTCTGTAAAACGACGTATATCTTTATTTAGTTTTCGTGTGTGCATTCGACAAATGTTATTTTACTTCGTTGCTTCTTTTGTAAAAATAACATGTTATTGTAAATGATGGTTTATGTGTTCCATGCACATATAACAGGATCGATTATTCATGTTGATGACACGTCTCACTATTGTATTGTAATTCTTTCTAGACTGTAAAAAAAAAACTGTACAAATCTGTAGATTCCTTGTCATAAAACTATTTTCTATTCTGTATATATAGTTTACAGTCTGTAGATAATTCTTAAGATAAGTTTTTAACAATATTTTTATTTGTATCTACATTTGATTTTTAACGATTTTATTTTTGTTTTTTTTCAGGTAAGTCAATGAAAAATGAAACAATGAAAGATGCTATCTCGAAAATTAGGGGTAGGTAAGTTTGATGTACAGTAAAACCCTTCATATCCGACCCTGACGGGATCGAACCGATGTCGGAACGTACAAATAGTCGGATATCGCAAGGAGCAAGAAAACGACTTTTCCCAGGTAGAGAAATTAGTTTTATTTATATAAAAATAGTTACATTAATACTGTAGGCAATACTGTAGGTCTATTTTTCAACGCATCTTTTTTTAAATCCGGTTCGAAGGACCAAACAAAAATAAAATCTTTGTCTTTCTTCAATATTTAATCAGGTATTGTTGAAAAGACATCAGCAAACTAGGAAATTGTAAAATACTTGACAAGCATGCGTTTGGAAAAAAACATCTCCTAGATTTAAAAGTGATTCCAGTCCAAGTGGTCGAGCGGTCTAAGGTGTTATGTCAGCGCAGTATGCATACTCGGAAACTGGGAGGTTATGGGTTCGAATCCCGACATCAGCAGTTTATCAATTATTAAGACATCGGCATAGTTCCTATCATAGTCGGCTGCAGCAGCATATCCTACCGATTCCTAGTCTATACACAAAAATTCCTTCCACTCCACTCACATATTCTTAGGCGTCAAAATGGACCTTATGGTCGAAGTTTAGCCCGTCCAGGGCAGCCTCTACAATCTATCTCTATCTATCTAACTGCTACTGCGCCTGTTGTAAAAAACTACACCCAACCCAATGCCTTTTATTATTACATACGAGCGAGATAAACGTACTTTGCATAAAATCATTATAAATATTATGATAATCTCGATATATATCTCTGTTAAATAAATATTTTTAAAGTCATTTTGTTATTTATTTTTTATATTATATTTTTGTTCTTAATATTTTCTGAATATTAAAATTCATATTCATTCCACTTCAAAAATAAGTCAAGGTTTTTGATATCACTTGCAATGTATTATTTTCTGTTTTTCAATAAAATATTTTCATTTTAATCATAATATTATTTGTGTTATTATGATTATCGTTGCAAAAAAAAAATGAATGTCTAATTAATTCACATGACTTTTACGAGGAATTTATCTTTATCGAATTGATATAAAGCATATTTTCATTCACGAACTCTTTTTGATACTTCTTCAATTTTGACACATTACCATTTTTTCACTGTAAAATATTTTATTGGTTTTAATTTTTAGTTGCTGATGAGGTCATAAATAAATGACGAAACGTTCAATTTATTTAAATTAATTCATTTATTCTTCTGATCCTATTTCCTACGAATTAATTATTAATATATATTATGGATACGAATATTGAAACATTAAAATATACTTTTCAAAGAAATATTCATCACTTTACGCTCCACGCTTTGTCAATTAATTCCGTCAATAATTACAAACAACAACGCATTCTTATTGCAATTAACTATATTTTACTTTTTAGTGCGGTAAAACCTACTAATAAAATTTTATATTTTAGTTTTGTATGAAAGCATTATTTTTTATATTTGATAAGATAAATTTCGAAATATTTTAGTATTGTGGACTATTGTTATCAGTTTATGGGTTTGTATACTTTTGTTCTCACTGGCCACAATCATAATATTAACTTTTTTTTCACGTTAAATTATATGAAAGTCTTGAAAATATTATGTAATCCCAGTTGATTAAGTAAAGTAATTACATTAACAAACAAAAATCGACCATGGGTACTTAATATAGTAAGTAATTCTTATGTAGGTATTATTATACGAGTATGCGAGGCGTAAAACCTGTTGAAAAATGAAACGGTATGCTTTTTTTAATCCAAACTTTCTGAAATTACCTTTATTAAATGTCAAAAGAACAAACCTATAAGTTTTTCCAAATCATAATAACTTGAATTTTTTGGACAGCATTGTGAAAAGGCATAATTGCGAAAATATGCACATAAATTGCTTCGGAGATGTATCTGTACAAAACTATTAAAGACGCACGTAATTATATAAAAGTATATTTATCTACCCACCTGATATCTTCTCAAGGAATTGTACCCAGTAATAATTAGTTTAGCTTGTCTGCAGCTTCTGTAATCTTCTATTTTCTATTCATAGATATCCGCCCATGCGTTTAGAGCAGAAGTTGTCGTATCTTCTAATTATTGCTAGATATGGTTCCGGTCACTAACACGAGAGTGTGGCTCCTTCACGAGCTCGGCTCCTCAACTCCGCAGTTTCCTGGTCACCCACATCAAGGTGACTTCTTTCGTCTTTGCCAGGTTCTCCAATGATTCCGCGCATTCCAGAACCATAGGAGATGTTAATTTAGCAGAGCAGATTGTAGATTGAGTACAGCTTGGCTATCCTAGCTGGTATGAACCCGCCGCTCATTGCAAACCACTACTTCCTCCATATTTGTCATTGAAACTATGGCATAAGCATTTGAACCTTTGAAAAACAGTTAAGTATCGCCCTAGTGCAAAGCTGGCTCTAGCGTCTCTGTCCTTCACATATACTCCATCTCCCGAATGTCCTTTTGGGGCTTAGAACCATCCGTGTACCATATTAGGGAGCTTTCGAGATACTCATTGTCTCATTAATCCACGTTTCCCTTATTTAATGTTAATTACGTCTGTTATTTTCATGTCATGTGTCAAAAAGGAGGGAGATGAAAATTTCGAATTCTTCGAAACTTATTTTATAATCTTGCCCCATCTACGATGTTTTACAAAAACGTTTATACAAAATAGCTTTTTCTGTGATAATGTATATTGAAGAATCTCTCTTTTAGCTTTTTGAGATAAAAAACACAACCATAGAAAATCTTCATTTATTCGATGTTATAGTATTTGAGAGATTAAATAGGACATCGAACAGAGAATATTCAACACGATTATATATACGATGAAATTATTATTCTGATATTAGAGCACTTAAATACATTAATATCATTGACAATATGTTCACTGTTCAGATTATTATTTAATACTTATTTCATTTTTATATAATGGACCGAATTGCATATTATTTATTGTGTGACCAACTTTTTTTTAATTACAATAAAAATAAATGAGGATTCTGTTAAGTGTAAAAGGACTTTATACATAAAAGGTTCTGTACAATACTTATGCTATGTTTGCTCGAATGTATTTAATTTTATTTAAATTTATCTAGGCAACTTCTACTACTAATCATATAGAATTTAGCATATAAGTGTTTCAAACATTAGATATTCGTTGATACACAGTAATTCAAAACAACTTTTTTACACAGTTCAGTGAATTGGAGTCGGAAAAGAAATTATATTTAGAATTTAATAAATGTAAAATTTTACAGAAACTAATTGGAATTTTATAAAATTTTGCTAACCTCATCCTTCTTTTCTTATTTTGACTTAATTTTTATTATTATTCTCATTTGAAACTTTTGACAAAAGACTGTATTTTAATTTTTTTGGTAAAAATACGTTTTTTAGCGTGTGAATAAACTTATAGAAAATCCTGTTGTAATCATTTGCAGCGTTTTTTAGATTATTGTTACATAAAATAAATTAGAAAATAAATGAAACATTATTATTTACACCGCAAACTTTCGGTGTAATAATAATGTTCGGTCATTGAACGAATATTTGGGTACTTCTATATGGTACATGTAAAGAAAAAAAAATTAATAAATATAACACAAAATGGTATTATTTTGTCAGAGTATAGTGAAGTCATAATATTTTTCTTCTTTACTATTTATACGTACTAAGGGTCACAAAAGTAGCAACGATTCTTTAAAATTTTTTAGTTGATTTATACCTAATTCATTCGGTTTTGAATTAAAATGTTTCGAAAATAAAACTTGTTACTATATTTGTAATGAACGATTTTTATCCGAAATCTTTTTTCGAAAACCGAATGAATAAGGCACAATTCAGTTATAAATATTTGAAAAATGAACGCTACTTTTGTGGCTATGTGTACCGACGAATGGACGGTCCATTCAGATTCATTATTATCTTATGTCTGAAAGTTTATCTTATAAAATAAATATCTACTCTTATTATTTTTATTATTATTATTATTATAAATAATGTTTACAGAGTTTCATTTGTAGTACTATGGACTACAAAAGTAGGGTTCTGTCTTCAAAATTTTATAGTTGATTTGTGGCATATTCATTCGATTTTCGTGGAAAATGTTCAAATGAGAGTTGTTACACTGTAAAAAATAAAATAGTGGACCCAACTATACCAGGTAGTTGGTCGATACTGCCTACAGATAAATGAGTAGTACACTCCCGTTCATAAAAATTGTACAAGTAGAATCATTACTGCTGTTATATTGTACATACATTAAATAATATAGATACGCTTAGAATGTGATTTACAGGTTCAATTTTTATGACCGGGAGTGTACTTGAGCTAAATACCAAAACATTGAAGTCATGGTACTGATTTTGTAAGTATTTTCAAATATATTAGTAAGCCGTAACTCCAAATATTTACTCTTCTCGCTTGTGACATAATCCATTGGATAAGTACACTCCCGTTCATAAAAATTGAACCAGTTGAAACAATCTAAGTGTTATTGTATGTGTGGGTGGTTCAATTTTTATGAACGGGAGTGTATATATTATTATCAAATCAAAGCAGTTAGTTATGGCTACATTGTAAGTATAGTATAGTGCGTGTATGTGAACACCATGTAGTCATAGTTAATACTGAAATTGAATTTTCTAGACAGAGATATTATAGAGAAATGTAACTATTGCCAATCCTAACTCAAAGTGATTCAGGGAATTTGTTCGTAGTTTCGGTACAAGGGACAAGCAAAAATACTTGAATTAAAACAATGATTAATACATAAAATTAGATTTTTTAATTTCAATAATGTATATTTTGTGCCCAAGTTAAAGTCAGTAGGTTAATTCTTTCAACTGAGCCGTATATTTCTATATTTCGTCATATAGTTCAGAAAACTGATTCATTCGATTCGCCGTATTTGTAACCCCCTTCCCCCGCGTAGTTGAATCGGTAAGATGATTAATCAATTCGTAGAATATATGTCAAATGATATTTGTTGATAGTTACCGAGGTAATTTACAATAACAATTACCGTGGTAACTTGGGAAGGATATAGTTGAGAAGCAATGATTTCTAAAAGAAAGCATAATTGTTTTTAGGAGCGTTATCGCTACAAATCAACTACGTTTACTTTCAATTTATCCCTTTTTTTTTAAACTGTGTTGTATATTTTTAATATGCACAACTTTTGTCCGAAGCATTTTATGCGAACACCAAAATGAAAAATGCACAAAACAATTGTCTATAATCAATGCCCGTACTTTTGTTGCCGTGTGTATACAGACGAAAAATTTTATTTATTTGTATTATTTTTAAGTTTAACTGTATCATCATTTATTGTGTATTGATAAACTTTCTAGTTTATTAAACTTTAAGCATTTATGGATTCTGCAGTTTTTTTTTTTTTTGTTTTTTTTTTTAGATTTTGTGATCATAAAATTTTAAATCGTTTTAAGAAAGAAATAATATACAAGTTTATTTGATAGAATGAAATGCGAACGAAATGATGATTCATAAAATTATTGTTGTTTTATGAAACTCACTCTCTTCTTAATCAAGTAATATTTTCACTTTCTCTCTTGCAAAGTCATGTGACAATTTTAATAACAATACAATGTGATCATTAAGACGGCTGTTAACTGAGTTTTTAGTAGTCAAACTGTGATACGCCGATGGATAGATAGATACAGGAAGGCCATAAACCTGCAAATCCTGAAAAATTGGAAATAGCGATTTTTGTAGCCATACTGGTTGATTGATTGAAAGGCTGATAAACTTGACTGACGGATTTTTAAATGCTTTAATTAGTTTTCCGTTAGTCATCAGTTAGTTGGATTGATGGCATACTAATCTTGTAGTTACCGTTCATCAGTCTACCGACCGAAAACTTGTATACCACTAACTGCACCAGTCCAAATGGCCGAGCGGTCTAAGGCGTTATGTCTGCGCAGTATGCCTACTTGGAAACTGTGATGTTATGGGTTCGAATCCCGACAGCGGCAGTTTATCAAGTATTAAGACAAAGAATTAAGACAAGAAAGAAGTAACGGGCTATGCTTGAGAAGGTTTTCTGCAGTTTCCTTCACGAACTCCGGATGAATATCGGCATTGTTCCTATCATAATCGGCTGCAGCCGCATATCCTACCAATTCCTAGTCTATACACAAAAATTCCTTCCCCTTCACTCACATCCTTAGGCATCACAATGGACCTTATGGTCGAAATGCAGCCCGTCCAGGGCAGCCTCTTCTGTTGCATTTTTTGTCTAAAAACATGAAAGCTCGAAAACGTCTGATTTTTATTATGTCGTTATCGTTTTTCATTCATTGAGGTTTAAACCTTCCTGCACACGGGTACAGTAATGACGGCCAGTAGTACTAGCCGGACTATTGATCGCTTGCCCTATGTTGTTCCCGTACGCAAGGAATACTTCTACTTCCACGTTCAGCTACTCACAACTGGCCAAACTCAAGCAGATTTGAGTTTAGTGGACATCAAAGGACCATTAATAAGGTCACGTGGTCTAGTTGCAGTCATTAATGGACGTGTCTTAAAAGGTACTCTTCTAGTAGAACGCTCCTTCCTCGTACTCTAATCAACCTCCTTCATGTTCTCACGCACCCTCTAACATCCTCACGAACTCACTTCTTTCACACAAAACTGGCTACTGATTGCCAAGTAATGGTAGTCATTACTGTCCTAGTTTGTAAGCCTACTGTCCGGTCATTTCACTGGTGGCCACTTCTAGCCACCAGTAGTGGTCGCCATAACTGTCCCCGTATACAGGAGGCTTTAGGGTGGTAACATTTGTTTTCATATATATACGTTTACTCTTTGAAAAATCCATTAGTATACACAAAACATATAATAAATTTGTTTAGGTGTCAGTTGCACAATCTATTTGATTTTGTTCACAAGACAGTTAATAAATGATCAAAGTGAACGAAATTAAAAAATAAAGTCAATAAATATTTTATTGAGGTGTTGCCGAGTTTGTCTTCTTTGATAGTGACATGGATGGCCATCATACGGGTGTTCTTGTAGAGACATTTATATTCATTCAGATAAGTACAGTTGATTAAGTAGTTTGTTATGTTGTTGAGAAAGCTGTTCAACCGGTCACTTGACGATTTGATTGCATTTCATATTAAATTTTTGTAGAATTTATACACAATTATACGATTATTGCTTGTCTGTCTGTCTGACTACTTCCAAGAAGCATTTCAACCGCAAGAAAGAAAAATTATGTCTATTTTTTTTTTAATAAATAAACAACTTTTATATGAAAAATTTTTTTGCATAAATTTAATACAGGGTGGTCACAGAACTGGAAATCCGGGAAAACCTGAAGGAATTCAATTTTGAGAGAAAAGGCTTTTTGAGGTGGCCTGTACTTGGGTATTCTATCTCGACATCGATAAACGGTAGACAATTCTAGTTTAGCTGTGATAGACCAAAAATGGATTTTATTAAATCTGGTGCGTAACCAAAATAAAACAAAAAAATGGGTCAATTCACGAGAAAATTTCGCCCATGATTATTGGATTATTGACAGTTGGAAGATTATTTTTTTGTTATACATAAATATCACGCGGTGACACGTGCAAAGCCTTAAAAACCACGGTGTGATTCAATTTTATAGACCTGAAAATATTTGTTTTTTCTGGGATATCAATAATTTTTTCTTTCGAAAACTTGGTCCCTCTTTACATTTATGTTTTTGTTGGATTTAAAATACTCATCGCTATGTTTATACATAGTCTCTTTAAACTGCAAAAATATAGAGCAAATGAAACTTTCCGACCTACTATTAAAGTGATTTTCATGAATTTTCTCTGTAAAATGTATAGTTTTTGCCATGTTTATTTTTCTATAGCAAACTTCTAAAGAATTATTGAAAGATAAAATTTCTCTTACAAATGTCTTTTCAAGTCAATTAAATTTTAATTACTATATCTTTTTTATACTGCCTTTAAACTATCTATTATAAATAGGATCATCTTAGATGTATGAAATAATTACGGTTATTAATTTGTTAGTTACTTTATAGGATACACAGGATGATTTTCGGGACGTTCTCTGTTTTCGAATATTCTCCTTAAATTTTCATCACGAAGTAAGAATTTACTTGTATCTACGGAAATTATTTAATGTTGCAATCTTCAATTCTGTTCTTGGAAGATATCGCAAATCCATTGCAATGTCCTGTCATAAATCTATGTCACCTCGTAATGAATAATAGTCTTCGCTCTGAGGCTTCTGAAGCGAGGAGAAATCAAACCCAAAAATCAATTGATATGAACCCCCATATAGGCGTTTCATTGAGCAGGAGCCAGTATAGGTCATATCTCCATTTTATTGACACGAGACGAAAGTTATCTTGTGTATCAAGGAGTTTCTCATTTTAATCACGTATGTCCAGAGAAAAAATATTTCGAGCATTTACTTCTCAGTTTGTGACCAAAACTCGCAATTCTCGTCTCCGAAATGTTATCACATCTCGACATTCTTACTCTCTGCGGCAACATGAAACCACACATACTTTTTTCCACTTCAACAGTTCAAGTTCTGGCAACAAAATATGTCAGAAGCTACGTCAAAATCTAAAGGACTTTCACCAAAATCGATTATATTAAACCTCGTTTTTATTAAATTCTGTTAGCGCACTTTTTATGTTGAATATACTGCGAAAAATCTTGGTATATTTCTATACAAATTAGGGTAATTAGTACACACAGAGTATTTAAACGATTAACTCAAGTACTTACTTGTTACATTTCTTGTTTACTCTTATTAATTACATAAAACTAATCATCCGACCGGTATATGTATAAAAAATTAATTGAAATTCATCGTAGAAATAAAACAAGTAATATAACAACTAACTGAGTTAATTGTTTGAATACCCAGTATATACTGAGTTGGTATATCAATGTATGAACAATGCTTCATATTCAAAGTTTATAAGATATGAATTTTTTTTCTGCGATCAATATTTTCAAGCGTTCCAAAGTCGGAACTTAACTGAATATACCTTGTACATTTACAAATATACTGGGTATAAAAATCGTATGTATGGATGCTATGTACATGTATACATGCATGCCTTCGTTCATCGATCAATAGTATTTCTCATTTTCAACTTTGAGCACAAATTATGAGAAAACTAATGAGTTTATGAAAAAAATTTTCAAACAAAAGTTGTTTATTTTAAAGAGAAGTAGATTTTTTGTCAACACATTTTTTTTCTATCTCTTACGGTTTCAAAGATATAAATTTCCCCCCCTGGCGGGGGGAAAGACCATCCGTTTTTGCCCATTAACGAACTTGACCTTACTTTTTTGCTCTAGAACACATACACAAATTTTCAGCTCGTTATCTCTTTTTGTTATTGAGTTATTGGCTTCACGGACAGGCAGACAGACGGGCGGAAATGGACTAATTAGGTAATTTTATAAAACCTATAAAAAATTTTTTTTGTGCGATCAATATTTTCAAGCGTTACGAAGTCGGAACTAAACTTAATATACCTTGTATATTTACAAATATACTGGGTATAAAAATTGATTTCACGTGTACAAATAGTGTCAATTTCTATCTTACCTACCTACCTGTGCCCTTAAGGTAGGTTTATGTGAAGAAAATGTAGCAAAGTGCAAAAGCGTCATCATCATCATGATAACATTTTACGGTTTGTTTATCGTACACATTTTTTTAATTTCTTCTTTGTAAATCGCTTGCAGACATCTATCTTCTCTCTACCTATAACAAAACTCAACCAACCATTTATAAATTTCTACCCACATTTGACCTGGTGAGATAATGGTTGTCCTGCGATGAAGTTTTATCAAACAAATACTTACTGTTTTAACTCAATTAAAGGATTATCTCCGGGTTGATACACATTTTTTCTGGACTGTAGTTTATTCATGGGAATGGAAATATAGGAAATAGTCGTAGATTTTAGGGCACTCAATGGCATTATAAGGGAGTGTTTTCCATTGCCTAATATTGCCGAAATATTAGATCAGTTGGTAAATTCAAAATATTTTTCGACCATTAATCTAGCAAATGGATATTTCCAGGTTAAGATGGATCCAAAAGCCTTTCTCCTGAGGCATCTCATATTTATATCAGGGAACTAGAGATATTATTTATCAAATAATTGAATTCAATTTTATAAACAACGTCCGTTTCCATCGATAGTATATACTGCCCACTTTAAAGCAAAATAAACAGTACACGCATTGATAATGAACTCAGTGTATACCGAGAATTTAACCAATTAACTTAAATTTTCAAACCCATGTAACCCCTTAATAAAGACACCTTCATAAATATCATTTTGATTGCCTATTAGATTTTGTCTAGTTAAGAGAAACATATAATAAAAGATTGAATTTTCACTTTATTAACTTCTTTTTATTTTCTGTGGGGTTACATTTAGATTATTAAAGAAAATCTTATTATGTACGAGAAATAAGAAAACATATAGGGCGTATTTAAATGTTATCACATAAACATTTTTCCTAACCCAATTTCCAGATACATTTTGTTCAGTAAACAAAAATATCCTATTCGACTTTTTTTTACGTTCTGTTTTTCATTTTCTTCTACTGTTTTTTTCCTTCGGCTGTTTAATCGACAAGTGGCACATAAAATGTTTACAAATGGATTTTTTTCTTCTTCTATATCATAATTTTTCAGTGTACATCGTAATATTATACACAGAGTTCAGAAAATACTGGAGGTGGATAATACTTTAAATTTTATACATGATCTGTGATTAACCTCACGCGGCAAACTTTTTCCACAAATGTTTATAAACGGAGGTGTCCTAACCAACTCTATATCTTGACAATCCCAAAGAAAAAATGCCAACAATAAGTTCGAGTGACATGACATCGTTGAATTTTTCCTTTGTGGTTATCTAAGGGATAAAGTGTACTTCAATAAACCGCTTGATGTCCCAAAATATCACTTTATTTTGGGACACCTTTTATGTTCAAACAAAATAAGTGAAAATAAAAACTAACAGAGTTAATTGCTTAGATATCCGGTATGTACTGAGTTAATATGGTTTTGTAACCCAGAGCAATTACATATGTTTGAGCTGAAATTGTGATGAAACTATTCTAAACTGTTTCAACTAAACGAAAAAAACAAAACAAAAGACGTTTATTTAAAAAAAAAATAAACATTCAATTTTTACAGTTTTAAAAATAAATACTATCCCTCCTAAATGGAGGATTCTACTATCATCACTCTTATTGACAGCTAATGACGTAACATCTACGTCAATCAAATATAAATAGTAGTTTTAATAAAATTTCCACAATGTCTTGAAAATGGTCATACAGACTGAAACATATGTCAACAATAAAAATAGTGGTGAAATTTATACAAAGTGTTTTGACTTTTTTGGTTTATTTGCATACCTTTTACCTTCGCTTCCACCAATCGATATTATATTTACATTCCAAATTTCTATCACTACGGATTTCAAACTCTTCAATACTGAAACATGACTCCAAAAGTAGCCTTCCTTTTTCAAATTAGTAAAGGCAAGCTGAATACATTTCGAGAAAATTTGAATGAACTTTAAGAACGTTAATGATGCGAAATCGATTTTAGTAGCTTCATATTGGGAATGACTCGCGTAATAAGTTTGCATAATTTGATCGAATGTAATAAACTTTATAATTAAATAGTAATTTTCCACCTTCAATATTTGATAAATTTCCAATATGTCGTTGTGGAAACAAATGTAAATTCAGTTATCGTATCAGAGAGAAAAATCAATGTTGAATATTATGATTATTATTTACGTGTTGTCATATACCAACGCAGCGGCAAACACAAATTAACTTGGAGAATACATTTTGTTTTTTTTTTTACAATTATTTTTCTCCATTCAAATCATATTAGCAATAATTTAATTACACATTAAATATAAATAAATAAAAGAAAAAACGTTTTTTTGTATAATTTGAACATGCATATAACATTTTGTTTACAAATATAAAAAAATAAATAAAAAGAACATTTTAACCTCTATATACACGTAGAATATAGAGGTCTTCTTTTCGATGCTGAAATAATTGATATTAAGATTAAGAGACAGATTATCTTCGGATACCAAAAAACCAGAGAATCTAACCAAA
This sequence comes from Nineta flava, assembly GCA_963920215.1. Taxonomy (NCBI): domain Eukaryota; kingdom Metazoa; phylum Arthropoda; class Insecta; order Neuroptera; family Chrysopidae; genus Nineta; species Nineta flava. Next base: position 81,916,445 of record OY986044.1, read on the forward strand.
TCTAAAAAAATTAAGTTAAAACCATAACCGCAACCGTTTTAAATTTAAAAATAACACCCGTATAATAATCGGAATCGATTATTTTACTCGAAAAAGCGGTTTTTAATCGTTAAATTTTGGTGTGTATGTAAATAAAAGGTAAATTTGAATTTGTTGCTCGAACACTACTAATTATTAATTCCACAGAGGGGTACCGCAAATGGGTCCTTAGCACCTAGACCAATGGGTCCTTTGTGGCCTGTTTGAGAAAAATCTGTCAACCGAAGGCGAGACGTCTCCGGGAAAGAGGTTCTATTTTAAGCAGATGAAGCATAGGATTCTGTTGAGGCCAGACGCCACACACAAGGCCCACAACTTCTCCACCGGAATTGCTCCCAGGATTGGTGGATCCAAGGTTTCGGACCCAAACATTCTATACCTGACACAAAGCAGGTTTCTGTAGGTGCATATAACATGTATGGAGGTTTCATCGTGTTCCATACAGGCCCTACAAGTGGGCTCATCTGAGATCCCCAAGTTATGAAGGTGGTAGTTCAATCGACAGTGTCCTGACAAGAGCCCCACCACCCTTGATTGAGTTTTAACTGAGCACAGTCGAATGGCCTAGCTGTGCTTATGCACAACTTGGCCCGTCGCATGCCCTACGCAAAGTTCCAGTAATCGAGATGAGCTTGTCGCAGCCACCTCTTGATTCGGTAAATTAGGGAGCTATTCTTGCTAACCAATGATGTATATAGAGATTGTGTTGAGTGTTTCATACCAGTTTGTTTTTATTTATCAAATATGCATGTATTTGTATAAAATTATTGTATTTAACTGTGTCAATAACATGCAATATATTTATTTATATTATTACATGTGATTTAAATGTAATTAAAAATTGTTTTACTTGTTTGTATGCTAGGTATGAAGGTAAATTTTTATTACCTGTACTAGATTTTTCCCGCAAATTTGAAAAAAAAGAGCGCTACGTCTGTGACCATGTGATAACTCTGCAGATTCTAGAAGAAATTTTGCTCTCGAATATTGTAATAGGGAATATGCATGAAAATTTTTTTTCACATTTATTTTCAGAATATGAAAATACTGTTAATACTGTAATAATATTTAAAAACGAAATTAAAATCCGACAAATATCATGGAAGCTATAAGCTTTTAAAGATTATTATCTGTCTCTTTCTTGCAAAAATACTCAAAACGGAGTTTTACGTGTATTTTAAATGGTGAAAGTGTAATATGACGTCACATAACATATCAAGAGAGCTATCACCCTCTTTGTCTAATCGGGAATTTCAATCATTCATATCTCGCTTATTTTTAAAGTTATTTAAAAAGTAATTTTACCTTGATATTTGTCAAGTAAACATGCTTCAATTCTAGTGAAAAAAAATTTTCATACATATTCCTTATTGTAAAGACTATTAAGATACATTTTTTGTAAATAACATCATCACATGTGGCTAAATTAATATCCTGGTATATAGATAGATGGATTGTAGAGGCTCCCCTGGACGGGCTCCACTTCGACCATAAGGTCTATTGTGATGCCTAAGGATGTGAAGTTGTGAGTAGAATGGAAGGAATTTTTGTGTATAGACTAGGAATTGGTAGGATATGCGGCTGCAGCCGACTATGATAGGAACTATGCCGATATTCATCTGGAGTTCGTGAAGGAAACTACAGAAAACCTTCTTAAGCATAGCCGGTCACTTCGTTCTTATCCATACGCCGACAGTTATTCAATTAACCGCCCCCTTTTTTTTTTAAATAATTGATAAACTGCCGATGTCGGGATTCGAACCCATAACCTCCCAGTTTCCAAATAGGCATACTGTGCTGACATAACGTCTTAGACACTGAACTAAATTTTCGAATAATATCTTGTTTAAAATTAAAATTTATTTTAATTATCGTCAAAATATTAATAATAAAACAATTACACCATATAATAGAAAAACTTTCAAGTACTTCACTAACTTCAGTACTTCATGTGCGCGCTCTAAAATACTGAAAATAAAAAACATGAAAATGTTTAATTACTTTTACAAATAATTTATATATCACACAAAATAATAATAATAATAACACAACAACAACAATAATGTTTAATACCAACAACTCCAACAAGCAGCACTGCCATGCACACCCACACATTATGAAAAGTTTTGTGTTAGATGGTGCTATTGCTACCGTGATATATTTGTGCATTGTTTGTATTTTGTTTATGAAAAGTTAAGTCGTTCGCTTTAGAGCAGAGGAGAGGCCAGGCCATCAACGTCACATAGTACACAACACACACACACACACACACATGGATGTGTGGTGTAGTTTAGTACAGAGGTGGGCACAGACAGCTCGTCTGAGCCTTACGAGCTCTCCATAAGCTGGGTGAGAGTAAGTAAAGAAGGTATGTTTTGAAGCAAGACGGAACGATGTTTCAATACAGGTTGTCCTACCGATTATTGCCCAATAATTTATTCAATCAATTTAGAAATAGTTTTATAAAATATTTATTGTTTAAATAATATCTTTTACAGTATGGAGAGATACACCAAAAAACATAATAATAATAACAATAATGATAATAATAACAATAATAATAATAATAATAATCTGAACTTATCCAAGACTACTTGCGATGTCTTCTCCATTATTAAATTCACTACTTTTATTTTTTTTTGAAAAACAAATTATGCGAAAAATAATTTCCACTACTACAAATAGTACTTTTCACTTTTTCAATTCAAAGTAGACTAACTCGAAGAACTCAAATTCCCACTTTATGTAAAATTTAACTTAATTCATCAAATTCCCATGACACTATACTGAGCATACTCCATACGAAGAAAAAATAATTAAATCAGGTAAATAATTCTTTATTAGTTCTCGGATATGAATAGTAAAATATTTAGACAAATCATTTGGAATTTCCAAAACTTTAATTCTATTTAAATTATCCTTTGCAAAAATTTCCCTCTTTTATTACAATGGTCCAGCGGTAAACTTAAAGGTTCAAAAGATTTATATATATTTTTTATATATTTTTATTTTATTCATACACAAATATGATATATATTAAAAAGGTACATTTTATGACCCTAATTACCAGCCCAAAATTCCAGAGTATGTATTGAATGATTGCTTGTATTATTTACTTTGTATAATAGTGACCATAAAAAAGATTTGGTATTATTATATTTTTTTCAGAAAATGTTTTAATTAAAAAAAGAAAATATTAATAATTGGTATGTTACCCTGTATTAATTCTATCTCTCTTCCCTACCTCTCACTCAGAGCTTGGCCGAGTCATCTCCTGCCCACCTCTGGTTTAGTGTACCTAGGTGAGCAGAAATGATATGAAATGGAGCTGGATATTATCGTATCAAATTTATACATCACTACTCAAAGTTAAGGAAAATATTAAGAACTAGTATTATAAGTCTATGAGCAGAAAATGTAAAGACGACACAGGCTACAGGCCGCGAGATCACTGGGCTTATTGGCAAAAATCGGAAAGAGATCAACCTTCTGGTTGGGATGCTTACTAGTCACTGAAGATTCAAAAGGAAACTATCCCTCATGAGGACAGTGCGTTCTTCCACCTTTTGGCAGAATGTCCTTACACAGCCAGAATCTAGCCTTTCGAGTTAGTTAAACGGAATGACAAAATCGCTGGCAATCACATCAGCAACAGGATCCATGTAAATCGTCCAAATCAAATAACTGAAATAGAAATGAGCAAGCCATGTCGCTAGACTCAGGGATGAAAGATGGACCATACATATGCGTATAACTTTAGAAGAAAAAAGGCCGCCCCCGAACAAGGTTGAGGAATGAAATTGTAGATGAGTAGACGAGACATGTATGGCAATAGCTCAAGACACAGCCAAATGGAGCCAGGTGAAGGAAGGTTTTTCCCAGTAGGGCGTGTTGATAAAAAATAATGATCAAATTCATTTTAAAAAATCTACTTTTTTAACAAAATTGGATTGATAGATTATAAAATTTTTAATTACACTTTTGAGAGCTATTGATGCCTAAATTTGATTCGATGACCTTCTGCTCAAAAATAGGTAGTTTACCTACTGTAGTGTTGAAGAAGAGTTTTGAATTAAATACATTTATACTGTGTCGACCGACAATCCTTCCCCTTCTAATCAGAACTCTATAACAATTGTTCCATAATTTTTGTTGAAACAAAACCATATTTTTGAACAGTGAAGATACACAATTACTAATTAGGAAGAGTTTTGGACGCCAATATTATCGATAGTATACTGAACTACTTAATGTTTTAACACTATCTTCAGAGTTTTGGATGGATGTTTTTTTAATAATATTGTGATTTCAGCTCTGGTCCAGATTTCCATGGATCCTATCAGTCACAACTCTTTTAAATTCATGAATATCAAATTTTTGCCAAAGCAGACATGAAAGATTTTAAGGCTAAACAAACTCATTAGAGACACCAAGATCATTAGATTCTCTCTATTCAAATGAAATAAAATTGAGATAAACGGTAAAGCCAAAAATATCGATTGTTAATTTTCCTATACACTTGACTATATGTAAAGTAATGCCCATTTGGTTACGGAACCCTAAAAACGATTATCTGTCTTCAAAAATGATTAAAGAACCATGTATATAATTTTTTCTAATTTTAATTTATTTTCTTTCAGGTAAGTGGATTGCTAAACAACTTTTGGACCACATAATTTTATCAATTTTCCCGTACCAAAGAACCGAGGACTAGATTAATTATCGAGGAGAACCTTGATAATTTTATGATGAGTATTGGGTAAAATCTACAAGGTAGGTGGTCAGATGACTTTCAGGAACTGTGTAATGTCTCATATACTATGACTATTAGAATTGTTATTTTGAATATCACACCGACTGTGAATTGACCAAAATTATCATTATTTAGAGTGAACTAATATTTATTTTACTGTTCAATAAAATAATATTCTCTATTTTCCGATCATGTATTGCACATGAGAATTGAATATATATACCGGATATGCATTTCTATACTATTCAAACGTACTATTTCTATAGCAACGGGAACGTTGTATTTGTACTAGTTATAGATAAAATCTAAATATGGACTTTAGTCGAAGAGATAACGACCAATTTTTTAATATAACAAAAAGTACTGCTTCGCTTTTAGTATCAGATCAGTAATATATTGTTCAAAAAAAAGTGCTGAGATGTTTTTTTTTGTAAACTAGACTCTATTTAAGTAATATGTCTGAACATTGATAACATTCTTTATTATCAAATGTTTGTGAGTGAGCTGTAGTCTAAGAATGCCAGAGGTAAGGGGTTCGATTCCCATCCTATATGTGTATGAGTTTTTTATATCAAGCATTTGATGCCAAAGAATATTAAAACTGTTGAGCTTTATACTCACCTCAGATATACATAACCTTCAGTAACCTTTACATTCCTTAAAGGTTACTGAACGTTAATGTTACATTAAATAGCCAACTTTAAAAGCGTGGGATGCTCATTGATGCTTTTTTCAAAATTTTATAGTTGACTAGCTAGCTTAAGTCATTTCAAGGTAAAACCTCAATGTAATTTCTCACCGCTTCCACTTTTTCACATATTTATCATTTCCACCGCTTCCAACACTTCAAATATTTATTGACACACCAAATTTCTATTTCGGAGAATATTTTTGTATTATCTTTGGGACTAAATAAGTATGTAAGCTTTCGTGAGACTTTCGGTTAAGTAGAAACAGGTAAAAGGTGGATTGTAAATAAAATTGACTGAAGATTTGATTGAAATATTTCTTTATGATTTATTATGGTCTTTTTTTTATTTTAACTAATTAATATCATCTGTTAACGCCCTAACATATATTCCAATTTAACAAAATAAGAATTATAAACAACAAAAAAGGCTAACCTCAACATATGACCTAATAATTTCGTCCCGTCATTGTATACAATTCCTATACTAAAATACCAGGCCTACATTCACCGAAGGGGGATCACACCATATTTTAAATACAACAAGAATAATTATTATAAATGTTTCGTATGCTCTACTAGAAGCTATGTCTACAAAACCGATTGTGTTTTCGAGAAAAACTGATGTTATATATATATATATATATATATATATATATATATATATATTTATATATATATATACATATATATATATATATATATATATATATATATATATATATGTATGTTTGTTGCCTGGATGCGTTGATATCGATGCGCAAACATTGAGCAATGATGTTTCATACATACGACTCTCTCTGTGTTCGCTTTTGTTTAAACCGGTTTGTTATTGTCCATTTTAGAGTGGAAAAAGCTCTTCTCTGTTGTTGTGTTATGTATTCTTCGGTATAAAAACTCTGGTATGTTTATATCAGAGCCAAGCATAGCGCCGAATAAACTGACTATATAATATACATGTTCTACTAGTACCACTACGAATTTTTTATTTCTATTTGGATAAAAATTAAACGACGTAGTTCAAAAAACGAAATGATTCAGTGAATTAACAAAGTTACACTTTTTTTTTTTTAACATGGTGTTATTTAAATAAAAGGGTGGGGGGAAGCTTTTTTCCTGGTGTTTTTGACTTTAGAAAAAAAGCATGTAATTTTTTCTTAAATAATGTGAGATGTTTAATTATTGTTTGTTTGCTATAAAATGAATTATAAATTGCAAAAAAAAAAAAATTAAAAATAAAACTCGTCTAGTGTTAACTAATTATAAATAAATGTCAACTATATGGGTGTTTGAAAGATTGTTTTTATTAACACTCTGTCTATCATATGCGTGTGTAGTGATTTAAAATTTGTATGACCTTTTTTGTTCTTCCATAATATATTTAAGAGGACTTTTTATAGGTCAGTAGAATTTTTTTTTTCTATTCATTTAATTAAACATGTTGTATTATAAATCATTTAGAAATTATAATGATTATTCAGATAATCAAAGAGAACTCTAGGTTTTTTGAAATTAAATTTCAAATTTTGCCCCAATTCCTGGAACAATTATTTGTATTTTATAAATACGTATTTCGACTACAAAGTAGTCATCTTCAGTATAAATTAGCTAATCGTAACTATCTCCGGGATATGGAGTCAAAGATATGTTACTCGTTGCTAATTTGGTGCGTGTCTCACGATTAGCCAGAGTGTTCTAGGAATTGGGGCAAAATTTGAAATTTCATTTAGAAATTATTAACATATTGCATAATTAACTAGTAGAAAGATGATCTTATTTTATATTCAAGGGGAATGGCATACATATCTTATTTTATTGTTAAAATAATGATTATTCAATGTTTGGTTGTATTTAAAATATTTGAAATAGTGTTACATAAATTATCAACAGAACGGACTTGTCAGTTAGTATCATAGACTAGTTATTCTTTTTTGCATAACATTTATTTTTCTTTCATATAAAATATTTGAAAACTTTTATAGATCAGTCTTATTTTTGAATCATTTATTTATGAAGAAATTTAAAATAACAACTAACTGAGTTAATTGCGTAAATACCCGGTATATATTTTGAGTTTGTGAAAAATGGTTTGAAACAACAGTTGTTTCTTTTCCATCTTGTTCTATCTCTTACGGATTTAAAGATGGATATTTTCCTCTCTGGCGTGGAGGGGGTGTACAAAGGTCTGGTTTTGCCCATTCACGAACTTGAGGTTACTTTCTCTAGAACACACACATATAGTCTCAACTGGTTATCTCTTTTCGTATTTCAGTTATCTTGTTGTACGGATGGGACGGATATGCGGAAATGAACTAATTACGTTATATTATGAACACATATTACAGTCTGGACTAAACTTAATATATCCTGGTATATATTATGTATTCCGGGTATAAAAACTCTGAAGCGAAAAAATTTTAAAGGTAAAAAAAAAAATATATTTAAAAATATATAAAAGGACAACAATTTATTTGATTTGGTTCCACCTTTTTATTGTTTCGGTTTATTTATACTGTTTCAGTTCTAAATACACTTATGAACAAGAAAAGTTGTGTTGTTTTTACAAAATTTTACAATGGAATTGTGTCGAATCCATTAGGTTTTCGAATAAAATTTGTTAGTATTTATATAATGCAGAGCTTTTACTCCAAAAGCTTTGTTTTTCCAAAAATTAAATCGATAAGGCACAATCTCTACAATTATAAAATTGTAAATGTCTATTTGTGTATTTGTTTGTTTGTTAGTTCGAGCATCATGCAAAAACTACTGAACCGATTTTGATGAAATTTTTTGTTTGTTTAAAAGCTTATGAGTAGACTTAAAAACTGTCATGTATTTTTTCTCACTACGAGAGATAAAATTTGAAAATAATCGCTTCATTAGAAATTTGGTGGAAATGTCGATAAATATTTAAAGTAGTTGAAGCGGTGGGAAATTACATTTTCCTTCCTCCTTGCCTCACATTTGCACATAACGGACCTGTTATGGAGTCCCATTGTGTGCAGATGCTTCCGCAGGGAATAATGCCCGGTAATGAATCCGGGAATTCGCCGCAGTTGCGTCCTGTGCATCGAGAGATAGCCTCTGTTGCACTCTGAAACAGTACCTTCCCGAGCTCTTGCCGCGGTACTTTTTCCCAGTGATCACGTTGTTTAACAGTCTGTTCAAAGTTTTTTAAGAATAATCTCTCAAAGAATAATTCCATGAAAAGTGCCATTCAGCGAAGACCATCTTACCTTATTAAACCGAGCAAATTCTATTAAGTCCAATTTCTGTTTACGATAATCACATTCTGTTTAGATGCAAATGTGTCAATTACATAACATATTAAATTATTGTTCGATAATAATTCAATCAAAATAATTATGATCTGGATTGGAGATAAGCGATTAATCGAATTTAAAATAAAGATTATTATTATTATATGTGTGTGTATTATTACGTAGGGATAATATATCGAACGAATAGTGTATGAACATTCATTCGAATGGTCAAATGGTTCACCAACGGTTCATCATATCAAAGCTGATCTATACAAAGTGTTTCAGGTGAAATAGTTTTTAGGAAGAGAATCAATTTTTATGCCGTATATATATATAAGTTATAATTCCAGTCATTATCGAGTGTTAAGAAACAATCTTTTTTTAAATTCCAAATTCACAATTTAATACGAAGTTACAAAACAGTATTTTTATTTATAAATTAAATTACTTCAAAATATGTCTATTATTACACTTGACTAAGTGGAACGTAATTTGGCGAACATAGGTCAAAACCAATTAGTTAACGAATTGAAATAATACATCTGTTTTATACTATTTCATAGTGATGTGTTTGGCCTTGATAGTATGTTGACAAATATTTGCTTAGCTAAGCAAAATGACGTTGTGTATTTATATTGGCAAATATTCGCTTAGCTAAGTAGTATGACGTTGTTGAAATTGCCTCAATTGGATATAAACAAATTGTTGAAAACTTTACCATCTGGATATGCTGTCTGGTGGGTAAATTATAAACTAAAGCTAGTAGGTTGATGTTTCTTGCTCCATCTCCCCTTCGAGCCACAAGTTTCGTGCTCGTAGTTTCGTAGCTAGTAGGCTGACATATTAAGCACCGCCATCTGCCAGAGATTCCAATAATACTTGATTTGTACCGTATTTATTTGGTTTTTGGAAAAAGGTTTTGAATAAAAGTTGTTAGTAATAATTGATCGTAGAAAATAAAATTTTTTAATGCATTGATTACTATCAGTGCATTACAATCAGCTTTATAACTAAAAAATGGATAAATTTGTGTGTGGTCTAAACAAGTGTTACAATTCTTCTCCTGAAACTCCCTGTACAATATGGTTATATATTATTATGTTAGGGCCAATGTATCATGCAATTAATGGTCATTAGTCATTACACGCCATCAATAAATTTAATTTTTTAAACTGTCATTATTAGTTATTACATACATTAGTCAGTCATTTTATATATAAAATCAAGTCAATATGTCAATTACTCACACGACCTCTATGTACATATGAATTTAACTTTGACTTAATGAGGTCAGACTAAATTATATAATATTGTCACGTAGTATGCAAAAAAAATTTATAAATATATATATATATATATATATATATATATATATAAAAATATATATATATATATATATATATATATATATATATATAAAGTCGTCAATAATTTATAAATTGTCCGTAGGGTTCGATATCCTTATGAGTGCAGAATAGTTAAAATTGAGTCAGTGTATGTTCTTGAGATCACTGAACAACGTGCGAAAACCCTTGAAAGCAATCCAAATAAATTGGATTTTCTTCATTATTTCTGTCCATTGCGGCTCATTAGTGTCATAAAATGCAGCATCTTACACTAGGATTTTTTGGGTACTGAAGCTCGTTGATAACGGGTCGCATCAACCCGCCTCTCTCTTCCACGGATATCTCCAAGTTTAAAGTCTACCTTTATGATGTCAATATATTCCCTAGTGATAATATGTACCCTAGATAGATAGATTATAGAGGCTGCCCTGGACGGGCTACATTTCGACCATGAGGTCCATTGTGATGCATAAGGATGTGAAGATGTGAGTGGAGAGGAAGGAATTTTTTTGTATAGACTAGGAATTGGTAGGATATGCGGCTGCAGCCGACTATGATAAGAACTATGCCGATATTCATCCGCAGTTCGTGAAGGAAACTGCAGAAAACTTTCTCAAGTATAGCCGGTTACTTCGTTCTTGTCCATACGCCGACAGTTTAGTCATATAACCACCCCCTATTTTTTCTTAATAAATGACAAATTGCCGATGCCGGGATTCGGACCCAGTTTCCAAGTAGGCACATATACCCTAAAACATAGCCGGACAATATCACTAACAAACAGATAGATACAGTAACGTCGAGATTTATAATATGTAAAGAAGCTTACTTGAAGATGTTTACACATGCAATTTTATACACTAATTATGTTTTATAAATTCCCAACAAAATATCATCCATAAATTATCATCATAATATGAAATAGGTGTTTTTCTTTTGAAAAATGTATTAAATTAAATCAAAATTTAAAAAATTCCAATAGTTAATATCTTAATTTATAATATATTTATTTATATAGTCAATTCCGCGTGTTGTTTACAATAATAATAAAAACCATTTAAAATACCTTCAACTAAATTATTTTCCAATCTATTATTGCATTTACACGACTAAAAAAAAAAAGAGAAAAAAAGTTTATAGAATTTGAAGATAAATAAATAAAATATATATAAAATACAATCAAAAAAAAAAAAACGATGCAAATCATTTACACAAGGGTTTATTTTGTATGCATAAGTCTTCTAAATATGGATTCCTTAAATGAAAATTCAAACTAAACTCAATTCAAGGTCGTTAAGAAATTTGGATAATCTATATTCTAATCTTAAACTATCGATTCTAATCTACACCAAATCGGATCTCTAGTTTTAAAAAAAAGAAAGAAAAATGGCGAAAGTATATCTTCTCTTTGTTTATAAAAGGGAAATATGGAGAAAACTATAGAAGATAGCGAAATAATGAGAAGAGAAGAGAATGATAAATTTTAAAACTATCAGAAATCTAAAATTCCAAATCGTTCCAAAGTTATAGCCGTTTTCTGATGAATAGATCTTTAATATAGTTTATAGTTTCTATAGAAATACCTGCCTTAACAAAATTTTGGAAATAAATTATTTGTCAATAAATTTAAAATATTAAAAAAATTGACGTTTTGAATTTTCTTAAAGCCCGAGCAACGCCGGCTTTTCCACCTAGTCTGCCATTTGACTTTCCGCTAGTAAAAAATGCTTGGAGGATAACTAGCTGAGCGTGTTTTTAAGCTAAAAACTGACTTCGGCCTTATGAATGGTTTATGCATTCTTCGCTAAAATCCCAACAAATCTTTTAAACCTGAAAAAAACAAAAGTTCAAATACTAAAAGTTTGGTGTGCCAAAACAAAAGCTAATTTTAACCTCAATCATCTTTTAACACTTGTAGATTGCTGGGGCATGCGATTTTATGCATCGAAATTTGACTGAAGGACGTAAAATTTTGATTTCCTGATTTGATCACAATGGTATTTTTTCAATGATAAAATAATAAACCCTTATAAAGTAAAACTTCGCTACTTGTATTGAATTTGGTATTCCAGTAGTAGATTAGATATAATATATATTTTATATAGATTTTTATTTACAATTGCGTGATCATAGAAAATACTTGGAGAATGGTTTCCGGTATGATAAAAATTACCCATACTTTCTTCAATCCATTAAAAATGTTATCGATTGTACACTAAAAATGAAAAAAAATCGACCAGGTCCTCAACAATAATTTAAGAAGCTATTCCTTTTTTTAATAAGTGTATAAATTCTTAAACACTGAAGGCCGCATTTGTCCTATGTTTTTCGCTGGAATCAAGACCAATTTAATATATTGCATCTCATTTATCAATATCCAATTTTCCGTTGGATATTTTCGTTTGAATGTTGGCTATACAGAATTTCAGAGTAGCCAGGCTCGTTCATAAACACAAGCATATTTATTTTGTTAAATAATTGTTGAAATGTGGCCTGACTAAAGCCGCCATTTTGATATATGACGTCATGAGTAACTTTATCAGTACCATCTAAGCCACGAGATGCTTTGTGTAATAATTATTGTAAAAAGGGATTCTAGCATGGCACATGTAAACTTTTGTCCTACGTATTCAGGAAAATTAATGAAATAAAAGTGTGATAAATGATTGTGAGAAATTTCCTGCTATTTATTTCAAATAAGTTCAGGTTTTTTTGAATTGAATTATACAATTGGGACTAAGTCAGTTACTGTTTAACATGTTTAAAAATAGATATTGGGTCTTTGTGTATATTTTTCTTAATATGTACTCTACAACTCTCCAAATGCCTAATGTTAAAAGATTAATATATTATGTATTTATGTATGTGTTAGATATGTTATATTGGTCACGGTGAAAAACTGATACTTTGTAATACCAACTGTTATTATTCGTATCACGAAAATGACACTTTAACTGTGTACCACAAACTGTACCCCCCCCCCCTAGTTAGTCAGTCTTATCTACCTGTCAAACATCAGCAGTTTTTCTTTACTGTTTATTATCGCGCAAGAATAACACACATTTCTATTTGATGTATAAAATGACTAGACAAAAATTAGTTTGAAATTCGTAAGGTAAAATATTGTATTTACTTTTTTTTTTTAATATAAATGTTTAGCCCAGTGAAAATAGTATCCAAAAAATGAGCAAACCTCTTAACATTCAGTTCTCTCAGCCGTTTATCTCGAGAACTATTGGCCCTGCGTAATTTTTGTATAGGAACTTTTTGGTGCAAAACTGGCTAAGGAATAACTTTGATAATGACCTCTATTAACATAAATGACTTGTATTTGAGAAAAACTAATTTTCACGACCTTTAAACTTTTTGTGAACTTATCAATAAATTCTAGTCTTACGGGTCGATATAAACCTGAACGTATTGGTCAACACATTTTGTCCCTTTTACAACTCAGTTTAATATATCTTTACGACCAAATTTTCCCAACCGTACATCTCGAGAACTATTGCTCCTATGTAAATTTCGTTGAAGACCTTTTTTGTGTAAAACAAGCTATGAAATGTCCTCTGTTATCATATAACCTACAGTTTACGAGATATTTGAGAAAAACTGCTTTGTGCTACCTTTGACCTGCAAAAACTTTTTTTGCAAGCCCGATTTCGTTATAGACTTTTTGCTATGTTTTCATAGAGCGAAAAAGACGAGTATTCCGTTGGAAAATCCCCACTTACACTTTTTAAGAGGTAAAAGTACGTTTAGAGGTACATTTACCTTTGACAAGGTCTCCATGGGAATACAATTGAAAGAGAATTTTTAGACTTTTAGTGAAAATACTGACGAATTTCCAAACTTGTTGTGAATTTAATTCCTGACATTAAATATGTTAAATATATTATTATGTTACTTCTGTAGGTATTTTATTTGTACTATCTATTTCCGTAACATGTCACACACCTGATTACATATTAACGAACATTGAAAAACGACAGACGAAAGACGAAGAAGAAGCTAAATTGAACGGGGAATTATTTTATTACGTTTGTTGTGTATAATTTTCATTTGTGTGTTTGTGTTTTTCTTTACTTTGTGAAATAGAATCAATGTTTACGTAAAAGGAATATATAAAAACATTCTATCGTATAAAACACAGTCAAAACTCTCTACGAGTAATGTTTGCAAAATTTTGGAGTATTTAGGTTTTTATTATTCAAAATATGTGCGTATAAAGAAATGGAGATGAATAAAAAATCGAATACCTTCGAATGAGAGGCATTTAAGTTTGAAATTTGGATTTGGTGAGACCTTATTTGTTTTATTTGTTCTTTTTAGAGTTCCGTACTTCTGAAAACAGGAATATGGAATTATCTCGGCTTCTATCTATCTGCCTCTCTGCCTATTGACTATTTGACTTAAATGATCAAAATTTGGCATATTTGTTTACGCCCAAATATTAATATTCGAATTTTTTATACCCTGTATAAAATAATTACCCGGGTATTTTAAGTTTAGTCCCGAGTTTATAACGGTTGAAAATATTGATCGTAAAAAATTTTGATAAAGGTGTTCATCAAATGACCTAATTCGTCCATTTCCGCTTATATGTCCGTCCGCCTGTAAACACGATAACTCACAAACGAAAAGAGATAGCGTGCAGAAATTTTATATGTGTGTTCTAGAGCTTAAAAGTAAGTTCAAGTTTGTGAATGGGAAACATCAGACCATGTTTGGGCAAATGAGTAAAACGGTCTATCTTGGGAACCGTAAGTGATAGAACAAAAATTTAATGGCAAAAAATGTTCCTTTTTTTTAAAATAAACAACTTTTGTTTGAAACTTTTTTGTCATAAATTTAGTATAAACCGGGGGTTTAAGCAATTAATTAACTCAGTCATGATTTTCACTTGTTTAGTTAAGGGATTAATTTTGAGGACTAAGACGTGAAGTAAGAAAACTATCCATATACTGCATACATAATTTAGTCGTCTTTGGAACAGGATCTAAAAATCGACGGAAGTATTTTTATGAAAGAGATTCCCTTGCGGTATATATAAATGAAACATTTAAAGAAAAACTTAATATTTCTATTGTTTTAGCAGCTTTTTGTTTGGAAATTCAACTTCAACGAGTTATGATTTAATAAAGAACTGTCAGAATAAAAATTTATTAATAATAATAATAAGAGCGACAGAATATACATTATTCAGTTTTATGTATAAAAAAAACAGGTCAAGTGCGTGACGGATACATATCAATTATGGTTCCGAAGTCTAATATAAACTTCTAATATAATATAATTTTCATTCAAAGTGTTCATCGTTGGATTTTTACCCATAAGGTTCCATATTAACTATTTTGAACTATTATCAACTATTTTGGGAGCACAAATTTCGGTAAAAATATTCATAAACCTGTTCGAGATGATTTGATTTCCTTTAATAAGTATAAAGGAAATTCCTTGTAAATATACAAGGTATATTAAGTTTAGCCCCGAATTTGTAACGCTTGAAAATATTAAGCCTTGACAAAAATGCTTCACAAAGGTATTCATAAAGTGGCCTAATTCGGCCATTTCCGCATGTCCGTCCGTCTGTCTGTCTGTGAACCCGATAACTCAAAAACGAAAAGAGATAACGAGCTGAAATTTTTTGTGTGTATTCTAGAGCAAAAAAGTAAGGTCAAGTTCGTTAACGGGCAAAATCGGAAAGTGTTTCCCCCCGCCAGGGAGGAAAATTTATATCTTTGAAACCGTAAGAGATAGAAAAGAAAATTTGTAAATAAAAAATCTCCTTCATTTTAAAATAAAAAACTTTTGTTTGAAATTTTTTTTTCATTAACTCAATAGTTTTCTCATAATTTGTGATTAAATGTTCCTCGGAAAGCGAATTCTTAACAGTTCATCAAATCATTGATATATAACTCAATTTATAATGGGTACTCAAACAATTAACTCAATTAGATGTTACTTTTTTTTTCTGGTAAATGACTACGGAACCCTAAAAACATATAGAGACTACAGTTAGATATATCAAAAGTCTGTCTCTGTATGCTTTGAATATCAAATACAAATATTAACTTTGTATATGAATGAAAACTGCGTAGTTTTTTTTTTTCATATATTTAAATAAAAATTTTGACGCAGTACTTTTTTTCCAAACTAAACTAATAATACATTTAAAAATATTGTATAGTGTACAGAGCCATTGGCAAATAAAATTCGTCACGTAAACGCTATGTAGACTAATAATAAGCAAATTTTCTCAGAGGAAGGAATTATAATGAATAAAGTTACCATGGCGACATAAGTCATATTTGTTAAATTTTTTTATATTGAATGGGTCGTTACTTGATCGTAAATCCATTATAATTATTATATACAACAAATATTTGAGATTTTCGTAGCAAAATATTTTTTATGTTGACTATAGTTTCGGAAACACAATTCCTTCTTCAGAAAATATATAATATGGAAATGATATAGCTATTATTATATATTTCCTGAAGAAGGAAATGTAATATCCGAAACTATAGTCAAAATAAAAATATTGCTATGAAAATCTCAAGTAACTATTTTATTTAATAATATACATTATAAGTATTAGATCCTTAAAATAACAAATATTCCTGTAAATATTAGTGTTATGGAAAATATGGCCAGATGATCATTCGTAGTTTTTTAGATGATAAATGTAATTTTACTTATTATATATTTTTCGATCGAACGAAATTGCGGCTTCTAAAACACGTAGAGACCTATATCATTTTTATTCGATCAATAGATTGATCAATAGAAAATCATTTTATACTTTTCTTGGTATTTTTTATACCCAGTAATATGTAAGAGTATTAAAAGTTTAGTCTCGACTTTGTAACGGTTTAAAATATCTAACTAGTAAAAAGTTATTGGTATTGCTCTTCATAAAATCACCTAATTAGTCCATTTCCGCATATACATTTTGTGTGGGGATACAAGTTTCCCCAATAGGTGAGCATACGGGAATCCCCAATAGGAGGAACCTGTCTGTTCAAAACCGTAATAGATAGAGGCACTCTTGTTTGAAAAAACATCTGTAATTACTCCTAATTACAAAACCATATGTGTATATAGTACCATTATACACTGCTTTATATTTTTAAACAAATTAAATTAAACAGTTCACGCATTGATATTGAATTCAATATATACCAGGTATTTAAGCAATTAATTCAGTTATTTCCAGTTGTTTTTTTTAAATATCATTAATATATTTGATACAATTGATGATATTGACTTTGAAACTAGATAATATCGGAATAATTGAACGTATCTCGTATCTACTTCGAGGAACATCGGCTTATACTAATATTATCCTATATATTCTGATATATCTCCGTATAAAAATATTTTATAATAATATTATCTATCACAAAGGTTTCTATACGTTGTTCAAATCATTTATAATATCAAAAGGGACTTCGAAAGGTTACAAACAAGTTCGTTCATCCTACATGGCACGTGAGTTGTTCCCTTTTGTTATGACTTATGACTCTGTTACATGTTTTTGAATAAAGAATTATATTTTAGGGTAATCAAACAATACATATTTGTCAAAATTTTCTTGTACTATGGACCACACAAGTCCATGCTATTTTTTTAAATTTAGTGTACCCTAACCGTCTGGAAGCAACGGTAAGTTCCAAGTATCCATTTTATATACACCGGAAAAAATAGTGGCAGAAAAAATTTTATGGTGGTTTCGGAGAGGGCGTGGGGATGAAGAAAACCCATAAAAACATAAAAACATTTGTCTGTCCCTTTGAAACCGCCATAAAGTTGTTTCTGGTTTTCTATTTTTCCCGGTGTATAAAAAATACTTTGACTTACCGTTGCCTCCAAACGGTTAGGGTCCACTTTTTCACCTCTCCCCCTCTATATCAAAAATGGCCGCGCTGCCATATATATATATATATATATATATATATATATATATATATATATATATATCGTATGAGATAAAATGCTCCCCATCGACTTGGGAGCTTATTTACCACACGGCAGAGAGTTAGGGTTCATGGATTTTTTGATGCGCCATATCCTAGACTAAAAGAAATCAATCTATATATAATTGGTTAATTAATAATGATTATTACACGATGTTAATAATTAATTCCTGGAGAATAAAAAATTAGATTCTTCGTTTAAAAACTAGGTAAGAATAATTAGATTTATCCTACTAAAAATTAATTATATAAAATTTAATACAATATAGTAGGTATAGAGGAAAGGCTTGATGTTCGTATAAAAGAATATATTTTATACATAGATATTTATATACTTCACTTAGATAGCTTAAATCGGTAGAAAGAGTACATTATATAAAGTTTACGTTTGCTAACTAAACAACTTACTGGTTACATTAATAATAACAATTACTTTGTAGCGGTATCGCATTTTCATTAAATTATTATTATAATTTTATTTATCATTTTTAGTTGTTGCATAACAACTATAACTTCCTTCTATTATCACGGTTGCTTTGAATGTTAACAACTTCGATAATTTACATATAAATAAATATAATATGTCATAATTCAATTTAATAAAGATCAATTATATCTTTAACACTTATTTATTATTTATTTAAATAATAATTATTCATTATATCAATCTATTACTTCTACAGCTTTAAGTAGGTACAGTCAATTACAATATACGGCCATCAATATGGCTGTCAGAATAGGTATCATTTACAATTCAATATTAAACCTTCTAAACAGCTGATGCATGTTGTGTCTTGAAGTGCATATTTTATGTGAATACAAATCCTTCATATCTCATCAATACCAATGTTAAAACAGGATGTAAAGTTTGATTAGATTTATAGAATATAAATTTTTATAAAAGTGTTACATATACATTATATATGTAACGTGAATTAAATGAGAATATCAACAATGTGATACCAGCGGAATAGGGACGCTAGACAGCAAATGTATCTATTTTTTCAAAACTTTACACTTCATTTGTGCAGACACTTGCATTTTTTATACCTCTAATCTCAAGTGAACAATCTAGATTCAATATAAACATCAATGATTACAACATATATAAAGTCGTTATTATAATGTAACACAAATATTAAATATCTATTCGTATAGAAATCAAAAACTTCGAATGGACTTGTTCTATAGTTCTCTGTAGGTAAAACCATCGTCTACAGTACCTAGTCTACATATCATATAGTAATAATAATAATAATATATATCTATTATATAAAACCTATAGACCTTTTCATTTCAAATCACGATTTGTCTTTGTTTCGGACAGATGTCAAAAAAATCAATGTGAAGAAATGAATAAACAATACTTCTCGTCTTTTTTCATCTTATTGTAGACAGTACGAAAATCGCATGCGCACAACACCCTATGAAAAGGTCTATTTTGACAAAATGGAAACCCGACTTCAAAAATCAAATATTCTAAAACAAAAAATGCACTAAAAAGTAAAAAAATAATTGCATATTCTTGTGCCAATTTTAGTTCACCTAAATTTTTAAATATATATGTACAATTATTGTTATTTTTGGAAGCGGTGTCACAGCATAGAGAAATTCACATCACTTTTGAGCACCGCCTCCAAAAATAACAATAATTGTACATATATATTTACAAATTTTTGCTTAGGTGAACTAAAATTAACAAATGAAATGAGGAATTTCCTCGGTTTCCCGGGGATCCCCTCATCAGAATACGATTTGGTGCCAATGGGATCAATGAGAAACCAAACCGTTTAAAACAAAAAACCAAAATTCAAAATCGGTTCATAAATGACGGAGTTCTGAGGTGACACACATAAAAAAAAAATACAGGAGAATTAAGAACCATCCTCCTTTTTGAAGTCGGGTTAATAAAATATAACATTCGTCTCACATCGTTATAATTATTATATATAAATCAATAAATTGTCGATGTTGTCGTTTTCTTCATCTAATTTATAACATTCTCAGTTATATATGTTCTATAAAAAACATACACTCCCGTTCATAAAAATTGAGCCAGTTTGAAACATTCTAGGTGTTAGTTGTATGTAATATTAATTATTGTACATATATTTAGTAATATACCATGTGTGTTGGAAAGCTTTTCCAATAGAGAATCAATGTTAAATATTATTTATTACTGGCTGGGCCGTCTGGTTACTGTATGAAGTCAGTCAGTACAAATGTAATGAGAGTGGGTTAAATATGTTCATTGAATTCTTAACTTTAATGTGCATCACAAAATCCCCACTCTTAAATGACAAACAAACAACCATACGCATACAGTATACCTATACACTATCCAAATGTTTGTATGTATATGTATTGTATAGTTTAATAGTTAATATTTTATTTATTAAACATTGATTCTCTATTAGAAATGCTTTTGAAAACGGTCTGTATACGTTTAGAATGGTAGAATCACTAGTTCAATTTTTATGAACGAGAGTGTACATATACATATGTACCATAAAAGACATACATATATTTGTCATACGTATATATGTGTTCAAAATATAGGTGAAGTACTGGCCACAAAAGTAGTGGTAATTTATCAAAATTTGTTTTTTGTTTTCATACCTTAGTACTTCGATTTTGAGGAAAATGTTTCGAACAAAAGTAGTCTATTAATAATAAACAATTTTTTATTGAAGCATTTTTTCGAAAACCGAATGAATTTAAGAACAGATACATTAAAATTTTTGAAAAATGAGCGCTACTTTAGTGCGACTATATGTAGAAATGATAGGTCTTGATAAATGGGTCAATAAATTTAATGGCTAGTAAATAGCTAGTAGAATCACTTGCGTAGAATTAATAGCTAGTAGAATCAAATGCAAATCGGAGAAATTAGTATAGGAGAAAGTAATTTCACTTATAATACTAAATACATAGTGGATAATATATTTCAACAAGTATTTTCCATTAATTGTACCCAGATTTGACCGTTTTTGATGACAACATCTACAGAATTACTAAACCAATTACTTGCATTTCGTATACTCAACGTTTATTAAGTAAATTCAAAACCTCCATGTATCATCAATTAATCTAGTTTTTGTCGAGTTCACACAACATCATCTCACCAAAGTCTTACAAGTTTCGTTTTTCTAAATTTGTACCAGGGTCATTGCTTGTAAATTATATTATAAAAAAAACCATTTTCGAACAAAAACTGTAGACATAAAACCTTGCTGGATCGAATTTGTATCCCCCAAAAATCCTTTTTTTTTCGAGAATACGATTATAATCTAATATATGTTTAAATATTGTTCGTTTAATATCACCATAGGATATATTATATTTGTTTTTGCATTTTTGGAGCTTTTTCGGGAAGTTGTGTTGGAATTGTGATAAAAAGTACATTTTAAATTATTATATCTCGGGTACAAAACAGTAACGTGTTTTTTTTATTTTATGCCAGACTATCGACATATTTTTTTTGTATAATTAAAAAAAGTTGAGTAGACCGTAAATTTGACATATGTTTTAAATTAATGGTGACCCTGAAGATTGCTAACTTTGTTAATAATTCCTCTCGGATTCTAAATGATAAAAATAATGAGACTTCGGAATTAACCTAGAAATATCTTAAGTAAAATAATATGTTTTGAAATTTTTCATATTTTATATCTCTTAAATGTAACTTACTTTAATATACATTGACACTATTACTGGACATTTATACTCGGAAGTTTCTATTTCTCTTTGAATTGAATGCTAGGCAACCATCGTCATTTGTACCCAGACATAACAGATACAATTCAATTTTTCTGTTGATCGCCAGGCATCCCACATACACTACACATAGAAATAACATATATTTGTTTGACAATAATATATAAATGTATGTTAGAGAACATTTCTACATGACAACGCGAAACAAGGTGTTATATACACCATATCGAACTTTCTGAAAACTGACTCCCACTTAGTCACAGACAGATAGACGGACTTCAGTTAGGTATTCTACAGTTCCTGCTACCACCTAAACATATCATCATCTGTGCCATTCTACACCTACAACATAACAGGAATCGAATGGGTGTTAGTAGAAGTTCATGTTAGTTATCAAACATAGGGTTTTATATGTGTGTGATATGTGTATATGGTAGCAGAGCTGAGCCAAGTACCGGGAAACAGTATTCTAAGTAATAAGTACTATGGAAATAGACTATAAAATTCTTCTAAATAATAACACTACTATTAAGACATAAAAGTTTAATAAAATGATATAGTGGTGAAAATCTACAAAAGAAAAATTATATATATATATATGCATCTAAAACTATTAAACTATTATATATATATACTATGCATCAATGATTCTACATTTTATCATGGTAGAACAGAACCAGCGTCACTTCGTTAAAGTTAGAGTTTGAAAGACTGATAGTAAATCTATGATCTACATTTGAATCAGAGTTAATGAAATTTATCAAGACCAGGCAAGAAATTTATCAATACATACATTTAATATACCAAGTTTACGAATCTATAAAGTATTGCCCAGCTCTGCAAGAGTATGAACTAGTTTTCATCAACGGATTAAGGTTACACAAAAAAAATAGAAAAAAACTTTTTATTTAGATTAAAATTTGTGTAAAACTTTCAAACAATATTTTGCATGATACATACAGGTCATAAAATTCTAACAAAAGTTCACTATCCCAGAAATAATCAGGGTACAAAAGACAACTTTAAAATAACAATAAATGAAAATAACAACTAAATGAGTAAATTGCTTAAAAACTCTATATATACTGAATTCATGCATTATCAATGTGTAAATTGTTAATTTTACTTGTATGTTTTGTTGGATGTGATTTACAATAATTACAAATGTCTAAGCACAAATTGTGGAAAAAGTATTCAGTTTCTAAAAAAAAGTTTCAAACAAAAGTTACTTACTGTTAAAAACAGGATATTTTTTGTTTGGGAACTTTTCTTTCCCCAAGGAGAACACATGGATTGATTTTGCCCATTCACCAACTTATACTCACTTTCTTGTTCTAGAAAACGCGCAAAATTTCAGCTTGTTATCTATTTTCTTTTTTCAGCTATCGTGTTTACAGACACCCAGTCAGACGGATATGCAAAACTGGAGTAATTCGGCTGTTTTATGAACTCCTATAACAAAATATTTTGTTTACCATCAATATTTTTAACCATTACAAAGTTGGAACTAAAATTATCTTTATACAGGGTGTTTTGAAATTCTTTCACGAAAACCACGGTGTAGAGCTGCGAAAAATAAACAAAAAAGTTTAATAAAGTTTTTTGACGCTTAGTTTTTGAAATATAATCAATTAAACATTAATAAATTCTGCATTGTGTGGGTGTCGCTACACTTATTATTATTTATTATATCATAAAAATTAAGCGTCAAATCGAAAAAGTTTATTAAACTTTTTTGTTTTTTTTTTGCACCTTTACACCGTGATATAGTTTTCCTGAATGATTTTCAGAACATCCTATATATATATTTAACATAAAAACGGTATAAAAATCTTCATAGGGCGAGGTTACAAGTAATTGATTATGAATTGATTATGATGTATCTTATTAAACATTTGATTCTTAATCGTTAATATCTTTTTCAACCGATAAGGGGTTTTCAATTTTCCCCTATATGAGATTTAGGAGATTAGCGATTATAAATAAACGAACATTAAATTTATATATATATATATATATATATAGGTTTAAATTTTATTTTTCAGAAAAAAAAGTTCTAAAACAAATATTTCATGTTAAAAAGTAATGATATACAGTTTCATTTGTAAATAAATATAAAATTTATTAAGTACTAAAAAACCTAACAAATTATATAAATTATTTTTTTATTATTTATTATTTTTTTGTATAAATAAACAGAAGCAAATGTGTGAACATATTAATGATAAAGTTTTTTTTATATTTTTAATACTTTTTTTTGGATAATTTTTCACATTTTTTTTTTTAAAATAATAAAAATACTCTCTCATTTATTAGAGCTGTGCTGGACTAAAAACATCGTATAATAATGCTCGTAATTTAAAACAAAGTATGAAAAATGTATATTTAATAGTTAACCATAAACATCGATTAAGTGTGTATTAAACTAATGTGTTCAAGGTTCTAATCTATCGTGTTTATATTTAATCCAATTTTTATTTTACTACAGTTTCGTAAACACAGTTCCTTCTACAGGAACTACATAATAATTACCAAAAATGTACATATTTTAAGAACATATAAAACATATTTGGGTATTTGTATAAATTACATAATAGAAAGAAGTTCGGGTAAAACCTAAAAGTTAAAAATTCAATAAAGATTCAATAAGCTGTAATAAAAATTGAATTATCAAAACTATTGTAATAATGCAAACAGGTAATCAATACCAGAGGTGGGCAGGAATTGACTCCGTCAAGCTCTGAGTGAGAGGTAGGGAAGAGAGATAGAGTTAATACAGGGTAACTTACCAATTATTAATATTTTTTATGGTCACTATTATACCAAATCTTTTTTATGGTCACTATTATACAAAGTAAATAATACATACAATCATTCAATACATACTCTGGAATTTTGGGCTGGTAATTTGGGTCATAAAATGTACCTTTTTAGTATATATCATATTTGTGAATGAATAAAATAAAAATATATAAAAAATATATATAAATCTTTTAAACCTTTAAGTTTACCGCTGGACCATTGTAATAAAAATTTTTGCAAAGAATAATTTAAATAGAATTATAGTTTTGGAAATTCCAAATAATTTGTCTAAATATTTTACTATTCATATCCGAGAACCAATAAATAATTATTTACCTGATTTAATTATTTTTTCTTCGTATGGAGTATGCTCAGTATAGTGTCATGGGAATTTGATGAATTAAGTTAAATTTTACATAAAGTGGGAATCCATCAATTATTATGTTATTATTTATTAGTTATTATGTTATTATTATTATAATTGTTATTATTATTATTATGTTTTTTCGTGTATCTCTCCATACTGTAAAAGATATTATTTAAACAATAAATATTTTATAAAACTATTTCTAAATTGATTGAATAAATTATTGGGCAATAATCGGTAGGACAACCTGTATTGAAACATCGTTCCGTCTTGCTTCAAAACATACCTTCTTTACTTACTCTCACCCAGCTTATGGAGAGCCCGTAAGGCTCAGACGAGCTGTCTGCGCCCACCTCTGATCAATACAAAGTAAAAGTTATACAAATAAATTTTTACATCACACTTTGTTAGTTGCAGGTGATGCATATGTGTTCCTTGAAGTGGTGTTCTCTAAAATAATGCTCCTCACCCACATTAGACTAGTCTAATAATAGTTAAAGTTCTTCGCAGTTATTTATATGATATAATTAATTCTTCTATTTATATTTTTTCCGATCACAACGATACGATATTTTCTATCTATAAATAAAAATATATGTCAATGATAGATTTAAAATAGATACAACATGTTTACTATATCACGAATAGATAAGTGTTTATTACTTGAGCATGCAGGGGGCAAAAACAGTTCGATTTTTTTTGCTTCACTTTTCTTCTTTTTTTTTTTTGGAAAGATAAAACAGCATTCATCAAGATATAGGGGATGATTTATTTCTTATACATTTTGTTCTTTTAAATTATATATTTTGGTAATAATAATAGAATAGATTGGTACATTTGTATCCTTTGCACGTAGTTCTGCTTTTTGTTTTGTCCCGTTCCACAGTCTATTAAAATTAAAAATCTTGAGAAATGGAACGTTCTATAATATTATTTATGTATTCTGTTCATTTATTTTGTTTCTAATTTTTGCCTGAACAATAACAAAATTAAGTGAAATAAATCGGCTATGATCGAGTCGGGCTCGTACAAATAGGGTTCCGTACCAATACTGCAGTAAGGATAGACCAAATAAAACATTTTTGATTGTATACTTAAATCTTATCACATAGCACGGTAGTGCGTTAGAACATGTTTAGGCACTTACTCTGTATCTCAGGAATCAAAAATGGGAAAAGTTTAAGCTATGAAGCTGAAACTTAAAACGTAGTGTGAGACCCACCATCTGACGATAGACCCATCATCTGACGTAGTTTCAACATTACAGCTTTAATTGGTTCCAAGAATCCTAAACTTCGGCATTATCATCAATAATCTAGGGTACTTCCAGTTGTCCTAGAAAGTTGATTTTTGGTAGGAAGATAGGCTGAAACTACCCTGAAAACCCTGGAAATTTCCATCCCCTCGCAAGGAGAGGTGAAAATTTATACCTCGAAAACGGAAGGAGGTTTCTAAAATTTTTCTTGTCTAAAAATAAACCACGTTTGTTTGAAACTATTTTTTATATAATTTATAGATTTGTTGATAATTTCTGTTCAAACATTGTCAATGATCATTAGCAATGTATCTATAGCCACTTGACCAGTTTTATTTAATTCGATCAGAATGAAATTTGATATAGAAGTTCGTTAATTGACAAAATTGGCGACAAGATAAAAGGCGGATTTTGAGCTATATCGTTAATACCACTGGAACAAGAATTATAAATAAATATTTTTAGAATCCATCATTGGGAGTTTTGTTATAAAGCAGTTACTAATTTATTTTTATTTGTTTCAGGTGAGTTAAAATTTTGGTCATTTCATATACGTTAAAGATATATTTTCGTAAGTAAAATAATATGTTCCATATGTTTTTGTTATTCAAAAGAATAATGAATAGAAAAAAATATCTAAAATCAAAATATAATGATTTATTAATCGGTTTCCTTGGATTTTATCCCTTGACACGTTGACTGCAGAAATGGAAAGCCTGAGATAGTCATGGCATATTTTCTTAGAGCAGAAAAATTTTAGAGATCTTCGTATTTTAGTACAAACACTTTCAAAGCATCACATATCATTGACTATTTGGCTACACATGACTGTACACTGAATCTTTGAATCGCTTTTATAAACACTACTTACTTTAACATGGGCTCTCTTAAAGACTTAAAATTATAAATCGAATATTTCTATTTTTAAAATCGGAGATATAGAATATAAGAACATTTCCTTCAAAGCTATTAGAAATTACATTTAAGTATATATACAAAAAAAAATAAAAAGCTTATATAAGTCAGAGAAAGTAATGTCATAAACAACAAATTCGAATATCCAAAGGAAAAAAAAGCACCTCCTGTGAGTTGTTTTTGTAGGAAGTAAAAGTAAATGAATATACAGAATGTATTTCAAATCATTGTATATCGATTTATTAATAATAATAACATTGAAAATAGTTTTCATGGGATGTAAGGATAATTATTCCAATCTGACTGTTTTGAATGCATTAAATCTCTAGGCCAGTGATTCTCAACCTTTTTTTTGTCGCGGCACACTTTTAACGATTTCAAAATTTGACGGCACACAAAGAAATATGTAAGTTAAAAAGTTGTTTACTTACCTATAATAGGTACACTGTGTAAAATAGTTAATGATAATAATTTTGAATGTAAAAAAAAATAATATGTACTACAAAAACAACAGTACCTACGTTTATTAAGGGATTCATTACAAGTTAATAATAAGAACACTTTTAATGAGAAATTTGAGCTTGATGTTTTTTGATAATTTCATTTATATTTGGTCGTAAAAATGACAATGCTACTCTAGCATATCGTTTTCTACATTTAACAGTCTCGATTTTTTTTTCGTTTTTATGTTGGTTAATACTTTACTGTATACATTTCTAAAATTTGGCGGCACACTTTATGAATTTGGCCACACACAAAAGTGCCGTGGCATAGTGGTTGAGAATCACTGCTCTAGGAATTTTGCCGCTATGATAAGGAGAGCTATTTTTCATTATTAAATGACATACGTATCTTATTTTAATGGTAAAATAATTTTCATATTATATTATTCCGTAATTAAAATTACAGAAACAGTGTTAAAGATTATATCAGCCACATAGCTATAGATTACACAACTGAAGAGCTCTTTACACAGCTCGAGGCTTACGTTGGTCGTCAAATGTAGGAATATAACAAGATACCTTCGTATATTCTACTGAAAACTTCATAAACATCAGCACAAAATCAATCTCACAGGGAATGATCTCTACAGATTTTGTTACGAATAGGAGAAAACCGGAATTCAAATTCTGTGTGAATGCAAAATAGTTGCCGAGGAAAATCCTAACGTTTATCACGACCATAGGGCTCTTGGAACACCTTTGAAGGAAACGAGATAATGGGAAAAGAAGAAAATGAGAAGGAATAGATTATTTTGTCTCTTTATAAGACTTGTTCCTGACTTGAATCTAATCTAATCTCTAACCTCAGTATTTAATAATCAATATACAAGTTTGTTGGTAGTTTCTAAGACTAACCTAAAGACATGTGTATTTCATTAAAGGCGTCAAGATCTAACCCTGAGTTCACTACAATTATTTCACCTTACTTTTAATTCTACACTCGCCTATTACCCATTATACATCCCTATTATCTCCTCCTAATTATCTCCTTCTGTTAATATACATGCTATACATTGGAAAACTGTTACAAATTACAATCTGTATATCTGCATGCATAAACACTCCTCTCTAGTTGATAGCCTACAAAAAAAATAAGGTTATATAAACTGCACAAAAGTAAATTTTTTATTATAAAAAATTGTATAATCCCAATTCCCATAATACCACCCATGGGGAAACTTAATACCATTTTGGTACTAGATAGGTAGGTATATATACACGGGAATATATATATATATATATTTGTTAGTCGATATTATTCGGTATGAGCCAAAAAAAAACCTGAATAGTGGGAGGAATAATATGAAAATATTGAATTTATTTCTATCATTTATAATAATTATTTTTATAATTCTTGTGAAAAAAGGGTAACTTTTAACGATTATTAAAATAAAACGTTTGTTTTAAATTTGGAAAAATAGTTAAAAACATAAAACATCCAAGAGGTATTGAATCATAGACCTCCGTATATCCGGTGCGATGTGCTATAAACTCTATATATAAAACGGAAAAATGTGTTTGTATAATTAACAACATTTAGTCGAAGAATTTTCCCAAAAACCGAATGAATAAGGACACAAAATGCCTATACAATTTTGAAAAGCGGACACAGTTTCTGTGGCCCATAGTCCACTGACAGAAGATATTTCTTGAACCAAATAAATATGTTTTCTCCAAAATATGATACTCTGAGAAAGAAATCCTTGTTTTCATTCAAGAATTTATATACTTGAATAAGTATCTTCAAGTAAACAAATTCTTGAATGAAAACAAGGATTTGTTTCTCATAGTATTATATTTTGAAGAAAACATATTTATTTGGTTCAAGAAATTCCTTCTATCAGTGTATATAAATGAAAGTATATAAGTCCATGTGCAATCATCAGCAGTCGTAGAATTAATTGACCAGGATAGTCGATGATCAGGCAATTGTCCTGTTATCGTAATTTTACAATCCTGTCAATTTTACATGTTTCAGTCATTCTGTTACATTTTCAATAAACTTAATTTGCCATTTGTTACTAGTACTGGTAAATTTTGTTCCGTGTACATTGTAGAAGGATTCTAATCTCTTTAGACACAAATTCGATACTATGTTACTATCCAGGACTCATTATTCCCAGACTAATGTAAAAGTTTATCTTCTGCTATCTTCTTGCAGACGATGTAATTTATCAAGATTAACAAACAGTATATCTCGACTAAGTTTAAAATAAACAATATTTTCATTATGGAATATCCCAGAGTTCATATATGGAAAGCAGACGCTGTACAACGAGCGTCCAAAGTTGGTGTTAGTTTTTAAAATTTTATAATTGATTTGCGCCTTATTGCTTCGGTTTTTCGAAAAAATGCTTCGAATAAAAGTTGTTCATTAGAAATATAGTAACAACTTATACTCGAAAACCGATTGAATAAGGCTCTCAAATCAATTATAAAATTTTTTAAACTAACATCAACTTTACCAGTCCAAGTGGTCTAAGGCGTTATGTCTGTCGCAGTATGCCTACTAGGAAACTGGGAGGTTATGGGTTCGAATCCCGACATCGGCAGTTTGTCAATTATAAACAAAAAGGGCGGTTAATTGACTAAACTGGCGGCGTATGGACAAGAACGAAGTAACCGGCTATGCCTGAGAAGGTTTTCTGCAGTTTCCTTCACGAAATCCAGATGAATATTAGCATAGATCCTATCATAGTCGGCTGCAGCCGCATATCCTACCAATTCCTAGTCTATACACAAAAATTATTTCCACTCCATATCCTCACATCCTTAGGCATAAAAATGGACCTTATGGCCGAAGTGTAGGCCGTCCAAGGCAGTCTCTACAATCTATCTATCTATCTAACATCAACTTTTGCCGCTTATTGTACAGCTGATCTTACCATATAAACTGTAGTAAACTGTATGCCGTCTTTGTGTTAACGAATATACGTACTGTCTAATACTCTGCTACAAACATTAACCATAAACTCGAACGTTTCGAACATGAAATAAGTATCTATACAAGAACGAATTTTTTTCTACGTATTAATTTTTATTTAGTTCTTGTGATGGAAAGCACATAATACTGCGGTCAAGCTAGACTGACTACAACAAGCTCTTCCGCAACATACTTTACAAAAATGTTGTGTAATTTTTTTTATCCAACATCCATCGAATTGAATTACCTTTAATATTTCATTTTCGTGTTCGAACATTCTACCTATATATCTTTATATATATATATATATATATATAACGTGTTATATAACGTAAACGACATTTTTATCCACCTTAATAATACGAGAAAATATATATGTAATACGGGTGTTTTCTTTTTCTTTTTGGTTATATGGCTTTTTTCACATCATAATAGAATTTTTCCAATTTTATTTTTTCTATGCTTTTCGTTCTATAAAATAGAATTGATTGTTTTTGTGAATGTATGTATTATACTTCAATGAATTTGTGTTATCTCTACAGAGTGGTATTCACATAAAATCATGGCAAAAAAAAAACTGGTTAAGTTAGTTCGAGCAAAGTATAGATAAAAGTCTAAAATTTTAATATATTTTATTAATCTAAGCCAATCTAAGATAAATACACACAAATTAATTTTTTTTAGAGAGATATAAAATAAGTTTCATACAAAAGGTGTTGGAAATAAAATTTCATGAAAAAATATACTAATGTGTTTTTCTCGTAATTATTATAGAAAAAAAGTTATGCGCGTAAAAGATTTGGGGGTGGACTAAAGGAAATCAATTGCACGTAGTATTACTTCAATGGATTCAGAGCTCTACATTGTTCACTCACACAATGCATTACACTATAAGCTGTGATATACGATTATAATATTACATTATATCAAATGTAAGTCCAATTGAAAAAACCGGGTTCTTTTAATTCCGTAAAGTATCGATAATTCGAAATTTCAACATTGTAGCTCTTTTCGTTCAGAAGATATTTTGGGGTCAAATCAACTCCTAATATTTCCTGTAGTAATAGCACTGTAGTCAAATAAATAAATAAATAATAAATAAGTCCAAATGTGTCCCTTAAACTCCGCCTTGCGCACTACCGTGCTCTAGATAAAAATAAGTTTCTATTAAAAAAACATTTTTAGAAACAAGCTTTTTATAGTAAAACTAATTTTCTACCACTTTACTTCTCATGTGTTTTTCGATTTTTACAATATTAAGAGAGATCTTACCAAATTTTGTGTTTCCCCCTCCCTCTAAACCGCTCCTTTTCCCTTGCCGATTCTTGTCATGCTTACCATATAAATGCATTGTCATCGGAACTGAACCAACATGTAAAAATTCAACTCCGTAGGATAAGAGGAAGTGGTTCTAATTCAGCTTGTAAGATTTGACCCGAACATACATACATACATACATTGCAAGTTAAATAAAAGCTTGTAAAATGCTTATAATTACTGTTCCAGTTTTCATAGAAATACCACATATTACAACACAATACTCATGTCAATTTCCATTAAGCTAATGTACGACATAGTATGAAAGAACTAGCGTATACTATATAGACAAACACATGTCATTGAAATTTTTTCATTTAATATTGATTTTTATGAAAGAATTACTATATCATATCTTGTGAACCATCTTGTATTTGAGATATCGGCACCATATTCAATAGATAAATACCTTTTTTGCTATCATTTTGGATATCGTGTATAGCCAATGGGGTCACATCATTTATGATCTGTGTATTTTCAATTTCAAGCAGATAATAATTTTGCAATTTTACTTCTGGCATTTTTTCTTTATTAGTGTAGGTTTATTTTTTATGTTGGGATAATATCCCAAAAAAAAAAGATGGGTAACTGTAATTATCGTTGATGTAAAAGTGCGTTCACTATGAATGTATTTCGTTTAAATTCATAAATTTTTACACCTTTTTGGAAATTTTGGAAATGTAATTTTTATGATTCTGTAAATAAATGGACAAAAAAATGAACCTCGTTATGATTGTCCGACTATCCGTATGTCGTAAACTTTCAAACTTTTATAACCCCGCCCTTTACCATCAGTTCTGATGAATTACCTCAGAAAAATATGTCTTTGGAATATGCCTTCGTATAGGGTATCGATGGACAGTTCTTTAATAATGCAATAATAAATTTTGTAAGTAGCTTTTAATTGAGGTAAATATTTCATCAATATGGCGGCCTTAAAATAGTAAACGAATTTTATTTCTCTTAGAACCATAAAATTTAGGTGGTATTTGAATATCGATTATTGAAAATGTGACATTAAACTGAAGACACTGAAAAATATTCCATAATACATAATTTGTAATCAAAATTTATATCACAGTACTTGTGAAAATAAATTTTTGACCTAGTTGTATAATTTTTTTAAAACATTTTTCTGATTATTTTTGTATTACAAGATTTCTGATAAATGAAAGTGTAACAATAGGGAATATGCATGAAAAATTTTGTTCACATTTATTTTCAGAATATGAAAATACTGTTAATACTGTAATAATATTTAAAAACGAAATTAAAATCCGATAAATATCAAGGAAGCTATTAGCTTTTAAAGATTATTATCTGTCTCTTTATTGCAAAAATACAAAAAACAGAGTTTTACGTGTATTTTAAATGGTGAAAGTGTAATATGACGTCACATAACATATCAAGATGGCTATCACCCTCTTTGTCTAATCGGGAATTTCATATCTCGCTTATTTTTAAAGTTATTTAAAAAGTAATTTTACCTTGATATTTGTCAAGTAAACATGCTTCAATTCAAGTGAAAACAAATTTACATGCATATTCCCTATTCAAATAATCTCTATTTTGCATAAATCCGCTAAAAACTAACAAAAATATATAAATTCTGTTTATATATATATATATATATATATATATATATATATATATATATATATATATATATATATATATATATATATATATATATATATATATATAAAATAAACTATTTACATAGAAAGTCTTAATTCTTAATATAAATAAATCTGTTCAAATTTTGGAAAATTTCCATATTTATAAAATAATTTTTATGTTCCATTGAAATATAGAAATTTATTTATGTTCTATTTGAAATATAGAAATGAATGTTTCTATGAAAACAATAAGTTTGACTTGAAGAGTAGGTAGAATATAGATATAGATTTATACATTTATAATAAACATTTCTACTATACATAGAATAGAAGAGCATTTATAAGTGGAATGATTCCTATGGTTTTATATATAGGGGATGTTTCGTTATTTACCTAACTATTTAGTAGAGGTTATATACTACTGTTAATTTTCAAGATTTAATTAATATACGGTTTGTTGGAGAGTTTAACTTTAAATTTTTCTTACTTTGAAGTAAAATATAAGGGAGTAAATAGAAAGTAAACATAATAGCTTCAACCACACGGGGGATATAAATACGGTGAAACGAATGAATCAATTCCGTGAACTATGAAACTTAGTTGATAGAACACCAGTCCAAGTGTTCCGAATTCTTACAACATAAAGAAAACATAGCGTCAAATCACGCACGAGCTAGAAATCTAAAATTTTTCTTCTGTCCAATAGGGAATATGCATAAAAAATTTTTTTCACATTTATTTTCCGAATATGAAAATACTGTTAATACTGTAATAATATTTAAAAACGAAATTAAAATCCGACAAATATCAAGGAAGCTATAAGCTTTTAAAGATTATTATCTGTCTCTTTCTTGCAAAAATACTAAAAACGGAGTTTTACGTGTATTTTAAATGGTGAAAGTGTAATATGACGTCACATAACATATCAAGAGGGCTATCACCCTCTTTGTCTAATCGGGAATTTCAATCATTCATATCTCACTTATTTATAAAGTTATTTAAAAAGTAATTTTACCTTGATGTTTGTCAAGTAAACGTACTTCAATTCAACTGAAAAAAAATTTTCATGCATATTCCCTATTGTCATATTTTCTGGAACAAATGTTACCAGCTTCTCCATACTTTTTCCAAACTATATTCCAAGAAAGATTTTTTTCACAAAAATATCTTTAGATCTCCAAAAAAAAAATATTTGATTGGGTAAAATTTGATCTGGACAGGTAAAATTCTACCTTCTGCCCGGATTTTGTATCCTTTCCATGTCGAGGAAATGTAAATGTCCAAAATTTTCGGTTTTGACCAAATATTCAAAAGCTTCATTAATGAAATTTATCAAATGAGCAAACATCCTGTGTATACGATGTGGAATATTGGATGGAAAATAAAGTAAAACTAAAGATGTATAACAGTAAGACGGACGCCATCATATTCTGTTTGTTTACATCACTAAGCTACAGCAACTTTTCATATTTTACTATCCAGCATCCATACATAGTCAGTATGTAAACCTAATATTATTATTATTATTATTATTCGTCGCCGTTGGATGTAATATAATGACGAAGGAGATGACTCTATACAGGATCTATACAGGATCTTCTAAGTATCGGACTCGTTAACTTATGGCATCTTAAATTTGAGAAGATTGGACAGAATAAGTTAATCTAAATATCTAATTAAATTTTGCGAGTTTAATTTGAATAGATTAAACTCGCTAGTGGATAATTTCGGTGCATTTCTTAAAGTTGGGTGCAAATTTGTGGATAAATTAAAAATATAGTTTAGATTATTAAAATTTCTTGGGAAAACAGTCCGATTAAGATATTGGGATGATTAGAAAGATAGATTGAAGTTTTAAGTTGTATCAAAATTAGGAAAGATTCTATTTAATGCAATTGTATTAGTAACTTTATATATGCAGTGCAGTTTTTGTGTATGTGTGATATCTCCTTTTTTGTGATTAGTATAATTTAACCATGTGACTGACGCTGTTGACAAAAACAGAAAAGATAAACAAGGAGGGAATTATAGCTGTTAAAAAAACATATGATTGATAACTTTCACGTGAATTTCATCGTTCATCGCTATGTAATTTTTGTTATATCAACTGTTTTTTAATGCGATTGCGAGCTTTCATCAAAACTGTCACGTGTAAAAACGGGCTAATGGCATATAGGTATTCAAGAGATGTTTCCAGCTACAAAATTAAATCAAAATCGTCATTTTTGACTTATATTACGCTCAATTTACGATTTGTCACTGTCATCGTTACTTAATAAATTATTGATATTGTAGAGGACTTGCTACTCAATCTCAATATACTTTCTTATAAAATACCTTTGCATAATCACTACATATGCCGCAAGTTACTTCGGTAACTTTATGTCTGTTACCTCAGTAACTATCAATAAACAAATTCTGACATTTTTATACCTTCAAAAATAAAGATTCCATTGAAATCAAAATTGTCTTTATTTTTATATTTTTAAATAGAAGGTTTTAGTTACTGGCAGGTTTTAGATACTGATTTGATTTAGATTTCAAACCCTGTTGGATATTATATCTGTTTTACTTCTATTATTTGGAGATTTACTTTGTGTAACTTCGTTAATGAATAAAACAAAAAAGTTTGTGTCAAATTTCAATTTGAATTGCAGACATATGTTTCAGTCTATATGACCATTTTCAAAACACTGTTTAATTAATTTTTCGTTTTCAATTATATTACGGATAAATTACGTTTTTCAAACGCATGAATAACATATTAATAAAATCTGTGTGACATTTACGTGAAGGATCTTGTACCGACTGAATCCTGTAGGTAGAAAATATTTCTGATGAACATACTGGTGAAGTATGACATTTTATTTCAATTTCTACACAACAATATTATATTATTTTTGGAATGACGTCGTACCTACTACGTAGAAATTGTTTGTTATTGTAGAGATGGGGATTTATAATATATATACTTGAGGACTATTTTCTCTATATATACCTAGCTAGAATCTTATATATTTTATAAACCCAACCAATGATCTAGTTTTCGAATAGAAAAGAAGACTTAAAATTATTGTTACTTTTCCATCCATGCCCACAAGCACATACACCTACACACTCGGGCAGATTAAATCATGATATCATTTGGCTTAAAACTTGAACAACAACAACAATAATACAATGTATGTGATAATATAATAATATATGTAACAATACAAATAAATGCAGTTATTAAAATGATGTATAGAGCTGAATTCATTTGTTTTGACTATTATATGCGCGTAAGGGGAACTTATTTAAAAGTAGAAGGGCAACTTATTTTACTGGTTATATTTCACACGTTTAAATAAAACTATAAATGGATTACAAGTGGAGGAAACATTAATATGTTTCCTCCCCGTCATTTTGAAAATAGACTGATCTACTCAAACTGTGACGATATTCGAGGCTTCTTTTTGCATATATATCTAACTTGACAAAGTTTATATAGTTCGACTATAATACAAAATGTTAAGTTTATATTTGTGTTTAAAGAGTTGTTGTTGTTGATTAATTTCATTATAATTTTATATTTTATTTGGATTTAATTCGGATTTAAATTGATTTATAGATAGATTGTAGAGGCTACACAACCATAAGGTCTACTGTGATGCCTAAGAATGTGAGGAGGATGTGAGTGGAGTGGATGGAATTTTTGTGTATAGACTAGGAATTGGTAGGATATGCAGCTGCAGTCGACTATGATAGGAACTATGCCAATATTCATCTGGAGTTAATGAAGGAAACTGCAGAAAACCTTCTCAAGCATAGCCGGTTACTTCGTTCTGGTCCATACGCCGACAGTTTAGTCAATTAACCGCCCCTTTTATTTTTTTAATAATTGACAAACTGCCGATGTCGGGATTCGAACCCATAACCTCCCAGTTTCCAAGTACTGCATACTGCACAGATAAAAAAATTGATTTATAATGAATAAATAATACTTAATTCGTAGGAAATAGGATTTGGGAAAGTAAATGAATTAATTTAAATAAATTGGACGTTTCGTCATTTATTTATGACTTCCTCAGCAACTTAGTTATGTAATTCAAATGTCTAATACAAACGAACTATGGAGAAAGACTTTGATAGTTAAATTTGATGCCATAATCATTATTGAAACAGTCTGGCTTTAAAATAATTAACTGAATAACTTAATTTTGATTTGACTTTAAAGCAATTATGTTATTAGATGAATGAAACTAATTTTTATTGCAATTAAAAATAGCTCCAAGATAGCTCCAAAAGATGAAGTTTAAAGGCGTTAAATCGCTATATCTCGGTGGTCAGTTCACGTCGATGCCGCGCAAGATAACCATGCCCTAAAAAACCGTTTACTATTTATCCTATGTGAATTTTGTATAGGACCTTTTTTGTGGAGAATCAACTAAGGAATATATTTACTTAAGAAATATAACGACCTCTGTACGTAAAACCATTAGTAACCTGATTTTTGCGAACTTTGGCCTTCAATTTTTTTTCTATATTTTCATAGTACTAAAACGAAGATAATTCCGTTGGAAAATTTTCACATTAGGAGATAAGCTTATTTTTTTGTACTACTTCACTGGACTATAAAGCTAATAGAAGTTTTCCAACAATCCTTAGGTCTATAAAATTCTCCCTAATATATAATTCCCTACGATCTGGAACATTCTCTGCTGGAGTCAATCTCGTTCTACGTCAAATGTTTTGGTTTCGTAAAAAATATCAGCTGAATATTTTTTGTTTCTTTGTTTGACAGGAAATAAATAATTGTTTTTGTCAACTACTTTAAAAGTTAATAACAATATTGCAATTGTGAAACTGTACTTGTTTATATATAATATTTTTTGATGTGTTTGCCAAAAGAAATTTGGCAATCTTTATCAGTAGAGTAGTAGTAAACGGAAAATATAACTTTTCATATGAAAATTATCCAATTATCACATTATTTACTTGTATACTTGTTGCGTAAAGTATCTGAATATATAAATACAGAAAATCGAAACTTATAAACAAGTCGTTAGCCTTTTCTCAATGACGAATTTATTTTGGATTTTGTGTTCAGTAAGTTATTTATAGTATAAGATTATAAAGCTGTAAAATTTATATGTTTGAACGCGCTAATCTCAGAATAATAATAATAAGACGGGTCCCTAGCACCTGGACCAAGCGGTCCTCTGTGTCCTCCTTGAGAACAACCTATCACCCGAAGGCGAGACGCCTCCAGGTAAGAGGTGCTATTTTAAGCAGATGAAGCTATATAGGATTCTGTGAAAGCCAGACGCCACACAGAAGGCCCACAACTTCTCCACCGGGATTGCTCCCAGGATTGATGGATCCAAATTTTCGGACCCAAACATTCTGTATCTGACACTCTAGAGGCTTCTGCAGGTGCATATAACATGTATGGAGGTTTCATCGTCATCCATACAATTTGGATCATCATAGATCCTAAGTGCTAATCTCAGAAACGATTAGTCCGATTTGAAAAATTGTTTTTGCTCTAGATACCCCATTTATTGAGGAAGGTTATAGGATATAAAGTCTGCATTCCATGCATCAGTGACGCGTGGCAGCTACGCTAAACATATAAATTTTAAACGGTAAATAAGATTCTTTACTTCTAATTAAATATATTATTGCTGTTTTTTTTTGCATTCCACGTGGAATAACCACCCGAAAACGGGGAAAAAAACCCAAATACCCTCTTTACTTCTATGTATATGCTAGAAGGATTCGGATTTTTGTATCCGGCGTGAAATACTTTGAAACTTAAAGAAAATATTTTCCCGTTATACCCTCCTTGCTCTTCCTTAGGACCCCCGCTTGCCCGCCTCTTTCTTGATTGATTTCTTGTGTTCTTTACTTTACCAAATTTACACTACGAAAGGTTTTCTCTCTAGGTCGCGAAGCCAAGATGGAAGGCCGCACTGGGGATCAAGGTGGCCCTCTTGCGCGCAGAGCGAGTATAAACATAAAATTTAACCAAATTTATTTCTTTTGATAACTTGTAACACGGTAATCATAGCATACAATCTCAGCTACAGTTGGGTCCACTATTTTATTTTTTACAGTACACAGTTATTTATGAAAAACTCGCGAAACTTTTCGGGTATTTGTTCATATTGTTAGCGATTTATTAAAAAGCTCTTTTTCCGTTTACTATTTTGACTTATCCCTTGTTTTTGAGTCTTCGTTGCTTGGACTATAAAGAGTATTTTATCAAATTAAATGTCGTATAAAGACACAATCAAAATGAAAACTGAACGGCTGTCTGTCTGTCTGTTTTTTATAAATGTCTGAATGCGTTTTTTTCTTTAATAGTATCTATATTATGGTATCGCACAATTTTTAAATTAGATGTGTCATTTACAAGAGAGAAAGTTTATATTTTTTCTGCTTTAACAGGCTCTTGTTAAGCATATGTCACAGCACAAATTGATATCTCCTATGTGATTTTATGTT
This sequence comes from Nineta flava, assembly GCA_963920215.1. Lineage (NCBI taxonomy): Eukaryota > Metazoa > Arthropoda > Insecta > Neuroptera > Chrysopidae > Nineta > Nineta flava. The sequence goes on from OY986044.1 coordinate 81,956,417, forward strand.
TAGAAGTCCGTACCAAAGAGGGTGACATTTGATGTTCTATTCATACATAATATATAAATCATCTACTTCATAAAAATGTACAAACTCACTGGCGCCATGACGACGTACAACTTAAACCGGTGGATCTAGAAGCATGAAATTTTGCACCTTAGTAGGAGTTCCTTATATATGACGTAGTTGAACTCTGTTGAAAAATCTTTTAAAAATTTCTCCTCTAAGGGGATTAAGTAGGCGATAAAAGTTTGTATGGAAGTCATTTATGAAGTTAGGAACGTGGTAACTAGAGTTAAGGCTTTTGTTTATAAATAAAGTCGGTTGTATCAGTCTTTTTGAAAATTGATCCGCTAAAGGAGTAAAATCAGTGACAAAACTTTGTATGGAATTTGCTTCATTTGAGACAAATCAGATGGTTAGATAGATAGATAGATACATATTGGGGTCTAAAATGTATTGCATTTCGACCTTATGGTCCGTTGTTTCACCCCTTCTACTTCAGTCCGACAAGATTCGCTTCTTCCATATGTTGGCAATAGAGCCAGGAGCTTGCTTAAAGTCGGATGGTTCCTGAGATGTTGCCAATAAAAAATGCCATCGGGCATACAATTAGTAGTATTATAAGTTTAATCCCAAATTAGTAGTGGTTAGAAAAACTGACCGTAGAAAAAAATTTGATACAAACGTATGTCGGTCCGTCGAAATAGAAATGTTTTTTGCTTATTCTGGGCTCTAACATCTATTTGTAGAATTTAGACTTCAAGTTCGTAAATAGGCCAATTCGAGCAATATATCCCACCGCTAAATCCTAAAAATATGTCTTGTAAACCATAAGAGGGTTTCGGTATACTTAGGCGTCACAATACTAAACTAATGTCAATTTCCATTAAGGTTACGTAAGACACAGTATAAAATAACTAGCGTATACTATATAGACAAACGTAGTATACGCTAATTACGTAATACGTTAATTGAAAAAAACGTTCAATTAACGTTAGAAAACGTTCACTACGACGTCAACGTATATCCGCATACTTTTCATTAAATTCATTAGTATACAAAAATATGTTGAGCTACTGGTCCAGTATTAAACCCTAAACATTAATGCATGATTTTTTATGCGTCGACTACATAAAATATACTTTTTATATTTATAGTAATAAGGATAATTTTAATAATAAACATAAAACTTTATGCGTACACATTTTGGCATTAAAAAAAAAAACACCATAATTAGGATGATTTTGCCCGTCTGGCATGACACTCAACAAAAGGTGACGTGTCATAACATTTGTTGTTGTTTGTTTTTTATTGTTAATTAAAAAACGTGCGTAGGAAAATAATTAGATTTGTAATTTTCTTTATTATTTACCAAATAATAAATAAACATTATTTATTTTTTGCATAAAACCCCATGTATATTCCTAATTATTCTCCTGATTCATCACACCAAGAGGATTAAAAACATGAAATTTAGCACGTTTTTATCTTACATCAAAGGATTCTAAAATAGTGACAAAGGAAATTAATTTTTTTTTAAATTTAAAAATCAGTTTATTCCCGAAATTTAATATAAAGTTTTTTTTAAAAATAAACCAAAGCAGAATATTGCTTAACTTTATTGCAGGCATCCCAAACCTATGCCTGCGAAGATAGAATAAGTCCTTTGAGTATTGCTGTCCTTTGATACTCTATCTCCGATGAGCCTGGGCATGTTTTCTAAGCATTATTCTGATATTTGTGAGATTTTTTTTTGCAAGTATCATTTTTTCCATCAATTGAAGCTTATTGGCTAGCGTTTCTTTGGCAATATTCTTCTTGATTATATCCAAAAGGTTTCCGATAGGATTCATATCATGATAATTTCCAGGATAGAAATTTAATATTCTGGTTAGTTGTTTAATGTGGTACTAAATTATGCATAAACAGGAATCTTTCGTCATTCGAGGACCACACTCAAGATCGTCTATAGACTAGTAATACCATATTTCAAAAATATTTAGTCGTTAGCAACTCACTGAATTTTAGCAATGAATGTATAATTGGAGAAAAGTATCAAGGCGTCATGGGCAATTAGACGTTGAGATATTTTGAGAAAAACCTGTCAGGGTTATGATAAAAATTGACAATTTTTTTTAAGATAATATTTAACTGCCCTTCAAAATTAACGGAAATTTTAAGTATGTGTTGACAAGTTTTTTTTTTTTTGAAATTTAGAACACATATTTATTTTTATAAATCAAATGCATCTGACAGAAAATATTTCATGGCGCCAAATTAAATGATTGAAGAATTCTCTTTACAAATAATTGTTAAGGTAGATAAGAAAGACAATGTTAATAGTATTGAATAATTTAATACCATGAGCGTACTCTTCACACTGCAATTGTAAAAATTTATATTCTTTCAAATTTAATTTATATTCTGAAAGATATGATAATGGGTGTTCAAACATTGAAACTGAATTTTCGAAAAAATTAAATTCTATTTACTAGTTGCGCAGTTATCGAGACTAGCCAAATTCGGTTATAGATTGTCATCGATAATTTTTCACATACTTAAAAGATGGATTTTATGGATTCATTCCGTTCCGTAGTGTTGTACATTTTTACACATTGTCGCTCGACAACGGTGCACCTAGCGTATATACCCAACGAAAAAGTGACTACAACCTAGACATGATATTCTTGAACAAGACTTTGATTATTATTGTTTATATAGAAATTCATTTTTAAAACGGTACATATATTCATTAAAGAAACAAGGGAAAATAACTACTAACTGAGTTAATTGCTTACATATCCCGTATATACTAAATTTATGAAAAAAAGTTTCTTACAAATGTTTTTAAAAAAGAAACCTTTTTTGTATTTAAATTTTTGTTCTATCTCTTACGGCTTCAAAGTTAAATACTTTTGCCCTTTTTGACCAAACTTTACCTTACTTTTAGCTCTAGAACACACAAACTAATTTTCAGCTCGCTATCTCTTTTCGTTTTTGAGTTATCGTGTTTACAAGCGGACAACTTACAAAGTTACAAAGTCGGGACTTAACTTATATATTGTATACCGCGTATAATATATATTATAGTATCACGATTTTTGTAACGATCGGCTATGCTACAGTCGACAATCAACGGCATTATTAAGATAAGAGATATCCATTCGTGCCAATCACATTACTTACAATAAATTTTACATTAATGCTAATGTTTTCACATCATGCCTAGAACGTTAATAAAGAGAAATTCGCCTCGAATACATTCCCGTCTATTTAATAATTAAAAATAAATGCTTTTGAATGAAATAATCTGTAATTACTCGTCAAGATTTTCTTTCTGGAAACATTTAGCATACGATAGAACAATCTCTTCCCCAGTTCATAGATATTTGTGAGTTTCATCTCAGTCCTAATAGAAATCCATTTGATACGCTCATGTTAATTATGTGTAGTAATTTCAACATTAAACACATACGTGCGAAACATCATATACAAAAACAACTTCTATACATATGCATTCCACATTCTTAAATCTGTAATACATGCATACATGTAGCGGGCAACGAAACCAACTGTATCAGACTTGGGACTATCTATCTATATTCTATACTCTATTCACAATCAGATTCATATAAACATCATCATTCTTATAGGTCTCTGGTTCTATGTATGATGAGTGTGTAGATTTGTGTGTTTGTTAAAAATATATTGTTGTTGTTTAGTATATTTTAAAACGTTGTCAATTGAAGACCTTCTAAAATCTAAACAACAACATTAACTATCATTGTTATTTGTGAATTAAAGAAGATTTTTGTAAATTAAACTTAAATATTATTAGCAGTGTTTAATTATATAAATTGTTTAAAACAGGATCAACAATAGTCTCAAGACTTAAATTAAACTTAGCAGTGTTTAATTATTTATATTGTTTAAAACAGAATCAACAATTAAAAATAGTCTCAAGACTTCTCTCAATAAATTAAAATTATTAGTAGTGTTTAAATATTTTTAGTGAGTGTTTGTTTTTAAATTATTCGTCAATGAAATAAATCTAAATCTAATTATTCGTGCAGAAAAAAACATTTTTTTGTAGCTGTGTAGTTTTTTTTAAATGTATAAAACGTTGGATTTATCGAATAATTTAATTGGTATTGATTACTCTCAATATATAATAATTACACTATTCAATAGAAAAAAATTATTATATTTTGTTGTTTTGCAATTGTGATATAATAATTGGTGATTCATTTTTTTTTATTGGTGGCTTAACGGAAACCATTTCAGACCTCCTACTGAGGCCACAAGTGTATAGTTTCAAACAGATAAAACTCAATGAAATATTTTTATTAGAGTATTTTGAGTAAAAATTAAAATACAATTTAAATTTTTAAAAAGCTGGGAACATTTTTTCGAGAAAAATCAAATGGTTTAAACGTTTTTTGTTATCTCTATCGAAACTGTTTATGGGAGATTTTTCGCACTAGATCATAAAAGTTTACTATTGGCTGATGGGTCTTGTTCAAAAATTAACTGATTAACGTCTTTGAGAAATGACAATTTGTCTAAAAAATTGTTTAAGAAATCCAACTAGTGAAACGCCAGTTTGTTTCGCATAAAGTCGAACAGCTGATCATCAACGTTTTAGCACGAACGCACTATATAAACAAACTGGGGACATTCTACGACAAAGAATTCCAGGAAACTACTTAATAATTCCTGAAATGAAAATATTTATGTAACATTTAACTAATTTCTATGAACATCAGGGTATTTTTAAATTATGTTTGTGGGAATTGTCACTTCCTGAGTAACTCCAAACATTAGATATTTTATGCACCAATATCAATTACTATTAGACAAAAGTCTCACAAAATTGACTGCCAAATATAGTTCTGTATATATCCAAGAACGCGTCCTAATCGATAATTATGTGATACATTAAAAATTTTGGGGGTCAATTTTCGACCGTGAATAAGGATCAATTAAGAAAGCGTCCAAGGGCTTCCAGAACCATTTTACTTTGTAGGACACTGATATACAATATTTGTATTCTATATCATTTTAAATAGGAATTATTAACATTGCAAAATGTGAGTAATTTTATGTGATTATTAAGCGGCATTCAATATTCATATACTATGTTTGCTGTTTTTAAATCTATATAAAATAGTATATCATCTGGATAGCCTAATTGAGGACACCAAAAACTCTTGCCTGAGACATGTTCTATTATGATAGGTATAAGTAGTTTTCAAAGCATCATATCAGGTAATGATGATCTTATTATAAGTGTAAAGAGTAAATGTATGCGAACATCATGTATTCAGAGTTAATACTGAAACTGCATGAACTCTGTAAACAGAGATAGTATACTGATGAGTGACTAATTCAAGTCGCAATCCAGAGTGCTAGGGAATTTGTCAGTGATTCGGAACAAGGAACGCAAAACTAAATGAAATAAACGATGATTAATACATCAAATGAGTTTTTTTTTCTTATAATTTCTAAAATGTATATTTTGCGGTCAAGTGATAATCAACAAATTTATAAATCTGCGTCAAACTTACGATAATTACGCTGCGTAGGTCTAGCAAATACATACTGATTCATAGCCGCTTAGAGTTGAATGTTTACTATCAAACTTACCGAATTATTTTTACTGTGTAGAGGCAAACAAAAACAAAAATGTCGTCATAATCGCAACAACAGAAAAAAAAAACTGGGAATTGAATATTGTAATTATTATAAATTGAAAACATTTCAAATAGTTACACATCAATAAATTTAAATGCATCCATTCATCATCGTAGGTTGTGTCCGTCGTGAGTTCCCCCTTCGCTGTTAATAATCATAATCAATGTTCCCGTTTTATTTGTGATTTAACAACAATAATTACAACATCAACAGTGAATTGTGAATTATATTATTGTGGAACCATGAGAAAATTTGTGATGAATATTTCCACACCTTGAATCAATTGAAAATCGTTTAAAAATAATTATTGTTGAACTGTGTGTTCATTGTTGTGAAAATAGTGTTGTTTAATTTTAATTGTTGTGGTAATTGAATTTTTTTTGTTAATTGCATGAATATTTTATTTTTGATAATTTTACGGTTTATTTTCGGGAATTATAAAATAAATATTAACGATGAAGACATCTAGTTCAATATCTTTATATCAAAGAACCGAAGAACGTTGTTTAAAAGTTTGTATATAGAATATTTATTTTAATTAGGTGATGGGAATTTAAATAATGCTTTTTCTAATTGACCTTGAACTTGGTATTTCGATTGGTATGCAATCATCGTTAGTAATTACACATTAACCAATGTATAACATGCTTAATTAGTTAAGAAATAGCTTTCGAATTAGCTTTCTCGCACTTCTCTCTGTGCAGGGTTAAGTGCCAATTTTTGTACATGGGAAAAAATTTTGTATTGGACATTTAACCTAATGTTTATGGCTGCCCTAAAAAGTTCAAATACGAATATATTATTGTATTCTCAACTGAAGAGTCAAATATAAAAGGTATAATATCTTTACACAAAACAAATATAAATATAAACTATCGGGCAATCTCTATAGTCACTGGATCTAAAGCAATTGGTAGTTACTCACAAAAACTATATGCTCTAGGATCAGAGCAAAATCTCATCTAAAGAATATGTGGATAAATATTCAATAAACATTTGTATGTTTGGATGATTTTAGAGGGCCACACTGTACATTCTAAAATGCAATTTTAATTGTTGATTTTAATAGTTTTGTTGATATTTTTATGAATAAATAATGAATTAAAAATCATATTCTTATCAATTTGTAAATAAATCTATTTATATCGAAAAGTTTATTTTTGTGATCAATATTTTTAGTTCATAGACCTACAAAATTCTCAAGGATTACTTCAAATATTATCCGTTTATCATACAATGTTTTTTTTTTAATTGAAATGTCGTGGATTTGAAATCAAATCTAGTTTTCTTATAACTTTACGATACTTTTATCAATAAACTTAGGGAATTTTTGTTTTTTTTTACGTAAATTCTAAGACGTCAAGATTTGTTTTATTGAGTATAATAAAAGGTCATTTGATTACTAGAGTCATGTGAACTTTTATATTAATAACATAAATGAATTATCTAAATTCTAAATTTAAAATTCTGAAAAATATAATTGAATGTCCTTCAAGTAAGTTGAAGGATCCAAATATTGAATATCTATTTTAAATTCATTATTTAAAATAATGAACTGAGCTAAAGGGTTACAGGAGTTTGATACTTACAGGCTGATACTAATTTTTGTAAAACAATTTCACATAGTTTTTAAATATGGTCAACATTTAATAATAATTATTTAACCTTGAAATAAAATATATTTACCGTTTTATATAAATATATTCCTTAGTATATAATACCACAAAGTTTATGTTAATATTCGTACTACACAGGAATTCTCATATAAAATGATTCAAAATACAATCTCTACACTGCATAGCCAAAAAAGTGACTCGCGCTGATTTACCGGTGCTACGGCTGGCCTTCTGGGTTGTGAGTTCATTTTAGCAAGTCTTTTTCTAACATATTTTGTACTAATAGCAATACTAGGATCCATACGGAGCCTTTGAGCAGTCTTATAAGCAGTGGAAAAACGATTCCGAAGGGAGTGTACATTAAAATAAAATGAACGAGTTCAGATTTTGAGCCACTACGTAACCTAGAGTGAAATCCAATAGAACATTTCTAGGATGAACTTTTTCTACGTAGAAGAAGAAGAATTAACCTTCTTGATAGCTCCCAGAAGCTCATAATAGCTTTAGTGTATGAATGGAAGGTAATCACTCAAGATATCGTAGCGAATTTAATTAAATGTATGCCTAGAGGGCTTGGTGGTGCTTTTGACAGGACACTGTTGATTGAACTACCACCTACATAACTCGAGGATCTCTTGTAGGGCCTGTATGGAAGACGATGATACCTCCATACATGTTATATGTACCTGCAGAAACCTGCAGGGTGTCAGATATAGAATGTTTGGGTCCGTAACCTTGGACCCATCAATCCTGGGAGCAATTTCGGCAGAGAAGTTGTGGGCCTTTTGTGTGGCATCCTGCCTCGACAGAATCCTACAGCTTCATCTGCTTAGAATAGCGCCTCTTAGTCGGAGACATCTCGCCTTCGGGTGACAGGTTGTTCTCAAGGAAGGCATAGAGGAACCCTTGGTCTAGATGCTAGGAACCCACTTGCAGTACCCCTCTTTCTAATTATTATTATTATGTCTAGCAGGCTTGAGATAGTCCTTTGATAATATACAAAAAATTTCGAAGAAAATAATTTAAGAATGAATTTTAAAAAAGTGCGCTAATTTTTTTGCTTTACAGTGTATTTCAAAAATGTACTTGACGATGTAAACTTTGGTTCATATATTAACAACAAATAAAATTTTGAATAAAACACAAAATAAACAATTTTTACGGGCTGTTAAAGCATTAATTGAGCTGTATTATTTTTTTTATTGCAGAAAAGTAGAGCAAGTTTGTTTTGTAAAACATATTATTTTATATTTTTAAAAGCCGAGCGAGGTTGATTACAAAATTGATGTTATTCGGGCGTTTATATTTAACATATATTTATATGTATATGTACACTCCCGTTCATACATATTGAACCATTAGTAAGTCACATTCTAAGCGTATATATTATTAAATATATGTAGCACTATTACATTCAATAATACATAGAATGATTCGACTGGTTCATTTTTTATGAACGGGAGTATATATAGCCTATATGAGAAGATAATTTGAGTGTTATCATTGACGTTCTACAAGCTATAAAACACATCAATGCTATATTACTTGTTGGATCGATGCGTCAGAGTAGTGTAAAATTTATGTTTTGTTAATCGGCATTTATATTTGTTGTATTTTGTTTTCTATGAATCCATCATTCGAGTTGCTATCATTTAGTCGTTGCAATCTTTTCTGTTTGTTTATCAGTATCATTCTGTTTTTGTACTAAGGACTACAAAAATTGATGACATATTTTTAAATTTTATAATTGATTTCTGCTTCATTGATTCGGTTTTCGAAAAAAATTCTCCGGATAAAAGTTGTTCATTATAAATATAACCAGTCCAAGTGGCCGAGCGGTCTATGGCGTTATGTCTGAACCATAAAATAATAGCAAAAAATCCAAAAATAATTTTTCTCCCCGATTTGGATGAAATTTAAGTATAAGCTAAACAGAACCTGAAAAATACGAAAATCGTGTTCATTTGACCATTCGGTTAGTAGTTTTCCGTATAAAGACCACAATCGTGTAATCGGTGGCATCAATTCTTTCAAAAAGAGAGTTTATCTGAAAAACTATCCGTCAAATCATCAAACTAACTGGATTTTTGTATTTTTTGCGTCCAAATTACCTTATAAACTCATTTTTATACAAATCGGTAACCAAAAATTTTTTGTAATTTTTTCGATTTTTGTTAAGGGGTACCCCTTTGAAAAAATAGCAAAAAATCCAAAAATAATTTTTGTCCCCGATTTGGATTAAATTCACTATATAAGCTAAACAGAACCTGAAAAATACGAAAATCGTGTTTATTTGACCATTCGGTTAGTAGTTTTCCATATAAAGACTAAAATCGTGTAATTGGTGGCATCAATTCTTGCGAAAAGAGTTTATCTCAAAAACTATCCGTCAAATCATCAAACTAACTGGATTTTTGTGTTTTTTGGGTCCAAATTACCTTATAAACTCACTTTCATACAAATCGGTAACCAAAAATTTTTTATAATTTTTTCGATTTTTGTTAAGGGGTACCCCTTAGAAAAAATCGGAAAAACCGAAAAATAATTTTTGTCCCCGATTTGGATGAAATTTTGTATCGAACGTATATCGAGTTCAATAAACATGAAAATGTGACATAACGTGTCACATTCAGCGTAGCGTCTATGATGACTAAGTACTACGCGTTCCGAATCACGCACGATTCATTGTTTTTTATTTTATTAAGGCAATGGATATAATATCATCAGCCTATCGATCGACCTCAATAGATCGTGAAAGTGTGACGTCACCAGTCTATTAGGGTTGTGGGCATGCCTATCGTGCCCACAATGGTGGATCCGCGCTTGATAGAAAATCAATTTGATGGAATTTGATGACACTTTTTAAAACACACATTGTATTTAGTTAGTAATTTAAATATGTAAGAATAATAAATGTTATCTAAATTATCTTCAATAACCATAAATTATAATTGTAATCATCGCATGTACCCATAAAATATTGTAAATATTACAACAGAAACGAAAAAAAAACATTGTAAATTTTGATAGTATTATTTGTAATCTCTAACCTGTCAAAACAGAGTGATTTAAAATAATAATCTACATGAACAATGAAAAATAATTATCCTCATTTTTTCTAAAATACAACATTTACATAAAATAAAATAAAAACTCCTTAATCCTTAAGATGTTGTTTTTTTCTACAGTAATGATTTTTATATTTAAGCATAAAAGTGAAATATAAGTATCATCCATTGTTTTTTTCTTTCGAAAATATCATTAAATTATGATAAATCGATATTTTGCTTTCGCTTTTCATTTCGGTATTTTTTTAATTTCCAAACTAAACCTCAAAATAGGTTAAGATTTTGACGTTTTTTGTATAAAATATTCAGGAATATTACAACCAACTTGCCTAAATATTAATAATGCATGGCCATACCAAAGGACCTTCTTTGGGATTTGAAATTTCTGAAAAATTTGAATGGTTTTGTTTACTTTGTTATTCTTCTCAAAGAAGTATCGTCACGTTTTTCACGTTTTATCCACAAATAATTTACTCCCCAGTTCCTGAACTACCTCACATCCAATGCTAATTATGGAAATTTCCCGTGATCCACTCAGGCTGCGGTATTTTCCATTCCATTCGGGAAAAAATTGTCAAAAATTAAAAAACAGGGACGGGTCCAGGTTAAACCCCAAAAAGGGTGGCTATTAACTACTGGAACAGGAATCTCTATTGAAAAAAACGTCCCAACAAAAGATGTAAAGCTCAACGAGGAGGATATTATTCATCCTTTCCGTGTACCCTAATTGAAAATGTGAAAAATTTCCTGTGTTTTAATTTTTTATATTGGCTGAATGTATATCCTATCAAACTTTACCCACGTCGGAGATCTCGAAGAACGTCCTGTGGTTCCTGAGAGACAGGGGATCCAATTTTCGAACGCAGCATGCTATATATTAATAATATTGTAATTCATGTGCTTTTTGTACAAAATGGTAAAAGGCAAAGCCAAGATGTCGGAATGATTCAAACTCAACGAATAATATTTTATTGAAATTCAAACCCAACATTTTACTATAAATTTCCAATAATTTGCAATTATAGATGCTAATAAAATGAGTACCTAGATATCGTGAACTCATTTCACGTCTTCAAAGGAAGCATAATTTATCTTTCATTAACGTTGACCACGGTTTGAATATCCGCCTATAGCGATTGTTTTTGTAAAATTGTATTCACACTAAAAACAGAGACAGACGTTCTCCTCATTAATGGTTGTGACTATATTTTTAACTCAAATCAATTTGTATTTGATTTTCATTCATAATAATAGCATTCATTATGTTAATATAATAATTAACTTCTTATGTGTGTGTGTATGTGTGTGACTTTTTGTTGTATGCGTATCGTAATCCCAAAAATAGAAGAGGAAATGATTCACCGGAAATAGTGTGTAACTTGATTAATGAATGTTGTGCAGTTGAAAGTTTTGCATTCACAGCATGAATATAAATGAGATACAAATTTAAAAGGTTATTCTTTCCATTCATAAAGTTTACCCTTAGTTGAAAGAAGATAGTATTTATAACTTTTTTTTCAGGATGCTGTGTAAAAAATTTTTGAACATCTGGCTCTCGCTTGTCTATAAGAATCTAATAATCCCTCCCTTAAAAAGTCTAGTAGGGAAACATGTTTGCGATAAACTCAGCAATGGGTTGACTATAAGATTAAACGCATAGTTTTTGAAGAGGGGAAAAATTACCTTTCATAATCTTAGAACCTGTCATAGAAGTACCAAAAATAGCCACTGCCACTACTGTGCAAACATATTCTGATATAACTTCGGAAAAGTATTGAGTCGGAATTTATCCAAAGCGCTCATTATACAACTTCGGAAGGTGGTTGTTGAAGGGGTAGACCATTCAGTCACACTATCTTCGAATGTGAAACCCTGCATTAAGAACCATTCCGAATAAGTGAAGTCTAAGGAAAATCTGGTTGCTAGACTCTAAGCTATGATCAAAACATGGGATAAACTATCCTCTCCAAATGACGGAGCACTTTTATTTATGGCCTTTCTTGGTCTTGCTAGTATTATGTTCCAAATCGCCATCCTGTTTAATAGTGGTAATAGCGGAGAAGAGGTCGAAGCCTGACTTGTAGGCCTACATGTCAGAGGCCTAGACATTTTTTGCCGACCCCTAAAGGACAAGGAAATGGCAGATTGTGCGACTGCAGCCGACTTAGATAGGAACTATGCCAATATTCATCCGGAGTTTGTGAAAGTAAACTGTAGAAAACCTACAAAAGTCATCGTCTGTTGAGCTTCTAGAACTTCATAACATCTCTCTTAGGTCAAGAAGATTTTAGTCAGTTTTGAGTCTTGTATTGTTCATAAGAGTATGTATTGCTATTTTATAGTTAGTCTTGGTTTTGGCAGTCATCAAATATAGCCAAAATTAGCTGTTAGAGTGAATATTCACAAAAACCGATCGGGGCCAAATTTATATAACTACCTTTAAATCGTAGACCGTACATGTTGAAGTCATTGCAAGTAACTTGTAAATGGCTACTCATACGGACCCATACTTTCATATATATAGTCAGACTTGACGATATATTTATAAATATTCATTAAGAGTAAGTTTAATGAAGCAGTTTTAATTTTAAAAAAGTCTCTGTATTCTGTCCGTCAAGTGAAAAACTCGAGCTAAATTTCAAGATAAAAAGTTTGAAGAAACCAATAAAATATTCCATAATATATAAATAAAAGTAAGAAAAAAACGATTAAATAAATATTTCAATCATAAAACACGGAGTACACTCCCGTTTATAAGACTTGAACCAGTTAAAACATTCTAAGTGTTTCTGTATGTAATATGTACATATGCGTAGAAGGTGACTTAATAGTTCAATTTTTATGAACGGCAGTTTATAGCTTGAAAGCATTTAATATTTTATTTATCTAAAAGAAGAGAAGCAAATATAACATTTTTATTAAATTAAAAGACATACTAAGAAAAATATTATTATTATTGACACTAAAAGAAAAAAGTATTGTTGACTTACACTCCAAAGCTATGTATTTGAAACGGTAGATCACATTCTAAGCGTACGTAGTGCTGGATATCTATATAATATTACATATGAGTAATACTTAGAATGTTACAACTGTTGCAATTCTTTGTGTGTTTTTGATTGTATACGAGTATACAACAATTGTTATAAAATTGTATTATTGAAAAGTACTTTTAGAAGGTATTGACTGAAGTAAAGTGGCTACTATTCGATCAGGTCTGTTTTTATCTATTATTGCTTTTCACTTCGTGTGCAGCACTAGTTTCTATGGTAAAGAAAATAATACTCGTGTACAAGATGTTTCAGAGTAACTATTTTCGAAGTAATTTGCTGATCGATTTCATATCTTCTGCGGACAATATCGTTTAATTTTTCCATCATACTCAATGAATTTCGTTCTGGAAATAGAAGAGCCGTTGTGGGAATAGATAATTAGGTTCTTTAGTGAACACGATTTCAAAGAAATGATTTTTTCTCTATTTCCAAACCAAATTTGATTTTCGCTGGTAACCGAAAGGCTGTACCGCAAGGTACAAACAGATAGAAAACCCAGAAAATCGGCAGTCCTTTTATTATATAACAGTTTAAGCTTTAATATATTAAATTTTCGAAGCTTTTCAATATATTGAAAAAATCTTTAACATAAGTTTGGTCCTTCGAGCCGGATTAGTATATTTTAATTTTGAAAACAAACATTTTTTCAAGGAATACTTATTCTGAAACATCTTGTATATATAGATATTGTTTTATTATTTATTTGTGTTGACAAATGTAAAGTTTCTGTCTGATTATCTTTCTAATATTTATACAACTTTTGTATACTTTTTTGAAAATCAAATAATAATAATATGATCGAAAAATGGTATGGAATTAAATGTTCGCTCCGTTATTTTCTAATAGTATTCATATAAGTATCTACTCGTCACTCGGCGCTTTTCAATATCATCCTTCAAGTATTTTCTTGAAGGATTGGAAAAGAGGATATTGTTTCCAATAGTTTTCCTCTATGAATTTATGAGGAGAGGAAATAAATAGGTTTCCCAGAAGGGTAAGGAATAAAACGAAGAGTAAGACTGAATTACTAGAAATTTATTTTAAATAATATTTATGTTTATAAGTGTGTCAAGAAATGAAAAATTTTAATTTAAACTTTCGACGGAATATTATTATATATATATATATATATATATATATATATATATATATATATATATATATATATATATATATATAAATATGTATACTTTTAGTAAAGTTCGAATTTCTCTCTAGATGATACAAACAATAAAATGCATTTTCCAACTCCGACCAATAACAAACACAATCTCAATCTCATCTCTTTGAAGACACAATCTCAATTATAAAAATAATATTTTCTATTATACATATAATATTATTTTCAAAGTTTTTATTTAAATTTCAAAAAAGTAAAGTTTATTTTTATTATTAACACACGTATTGTTCTATGATGTCATTGGTTTATATTTTTAATAATAATCGCACAAAAGTTGTATATGAGCTTGAAAACTTTTAATAATATACGAAGCTTACTTATTATATGTTGTACATATACACTCCCGTTCAATAAAATTGAACCGAATCAGTTCAGAATTTCCGAATCAATTCAGAATTCACAATTTTGATTATTCTTGTAGTAAATGTTTTTGACAGATACAACATTTTATTTTATTTTTATACGTAAAAGTAAAGATATAACACTTAACATCTATTTACATAACATATTCTTACTCTATCACTGACTTGTTTACATAAATAAAAAATATAAAACTTCCATTTCTTTTTTCACATTTAAAAAATATACTACTTATCTTTGTTTATAAATAAATAATATACAGAGAGTTACAAAAGTCAGGAGTTTTATGAAATGTAAGAATATTAACATTTCAGGTTGTTTCAATTTTATTGAACGTGAGTGTATGTATACAAGAAATATAATAAAAACTATTTTTTTGCATTTTTAATTTAAATATTTTTGCCTTATACAAAAATTGTATAAATAAATCATTTTTTATGTAGAAATATAGAAATACTATTAATATAACAAAATTAGATGGAAAAATATTGTTATTTTATATGAAAGAAAAGAAAATTATTTGTATAAAGTAAATGAAGCCACGGCATTCGATCCTGCTTTATGGCCACAAAAGTGGCGCTCGTTTTTAAAAATTGTATAGTCATTTTGTGCTTTATTCATTTGATTTTGGGAAAATGTTTCGAATAAAAGTTGTTAGTATAACTATTATGGAAAATGAGCGCTACTTTTTGTATTTGCGGTTTGTCCCATTCGCGGCTATGTTTCGTCGATAACGCGTTCTCACGACAAATGCTGTAATAATGATTGGCGTTAAGCGAAAAAGTTGACTTATGATCGATATCGTGGACCACTTCAAACCCAACATCGAGTGTCAGCTTAAGAAATTGCCAGCCCAGCCTAAGGAGTTGCCTAGGCTGCGGCGAATTGTCTTAATCCGTCTCTGCTTGGTATAGAAACTGGTTGATAAACATCGATAATCTGGACCGATATCTATTGTAGTTTGAAAGAAAAAAAATTGTTTAATCTAAAAGATTAACAGAATTCGGTTATATATGAAAAATGAAATAACAAATAATTTCTATTTTTAAGAAAAACTTCTTAGTTTATGTTGCTATTGCGTGACGAATATGTCCTCTCCCGTCTACCCCCCCCCCCCTAGTAATTTAATCAATTTTAAAAATTATGTTAAGGATGGGCCTCTGATGATTAATATAAATATAAATAATTAAAGCTATGAAAATAACCTTTAAACTTATTATTTTTTTATTGTCTAGAGAAAAAATTACGATGAATTTTATTGCGTTTTAAATGAAGTTTTCAACCAATGACGGGGACAGTCCGGGAATTTAAATTTTATTTTTATTTATTTAAGAAAAAACTAAAGGAAAATAAATATTAGAATAATCCATCAAGTGCATGACGTACACTGTACAGTTTAGGGTTCCGTAGCATATACTTAGTCTCTCGCGGATGCCTAAAAAGTGACACTACCTTGATTTTTGATTGGATAGTTGAATTAACCGTAGACCAATACACGATTGTATTGGGGTTCGCAGTCATATTCGGACGACATGACGAAATTATAACAATTTTTTGCTTGCAATCATCCTGTTGCCATTCAGCTGAAACGGGATGCTAAAAACATATACAGAAAACGTGGATGACATCATTGTATAAATTTTTATATTTTACAATGATTATTCTGTTATTTTACATAAAAATTAGCTAGCTATGTCCTTGTAAAATTTACTTCACTGTTCAACCATGAATGATAATAATCTACGAAATGCGGGACACACAATCTTGCGGTTTAAGATTGTTTTTGTCTTTTCCATTTAAAAGAAACGATTGTAATTTAGTTCCTTATAACTTTCTTTTGTCTTGTAAAATTGTCTCAAGGCAACGGTATCGAAATCGCACTTGCAAGCTTATACTTTATAGACTAACATCGTTGAATTTATTAGTTAACATTAATCTGAAAAAATGTCCGCCAGGGAAATATCCATCCGCCAGGGTTCGAACCCTGGACTTCTAGGTATAGTACCCAGTGCGATAACCGTTACACTTCGGTTAGCGAACAATATTTCTTTCAAGTCAATTACAAACATCTTATTCCAACATATTTTTCTGCATATATAAGGTAGGTCCAGTTATATTTCGAAAACAAAACGGTAAAACGCGTTTAAAAAAAAAATTTATTTAAGAAATATTTCTCTTGTCCTAGTTTTTTTTAAATTCTGTCGAGTTTTTTTTTCAATACAACAGATAGTTGGGCGGGTATGAAGTTTTACATGCTTCTAATGAGACATAATGATTACTTTGTTATTATCTCGGGTTCTAAACGATCAAAAATTCTGAAACTTCGGGATTTATTACAAAACGTGAAAAAAAATGAGTAAAATCTGTCGAAAAAGGATTTCATACTGGAACTACCTTGAACGTCACAACATTATACAAATGGCATATGCTCAAGTACGGTTACGAAGACTCAACCAGTCCAAATAGCCGAGCGGTCTAAGGCGTTATGTCTGCGCAGTATGCATATTTGGAAACTGGGAGGTTATGGGTTCGAATCCCGAGATCGGCAGTTTGTCAATTATTAAAAAAAAAAGGGGCGGCTAATTGACTAAACTGTCGGCGTATGGGCAAGAACGAAGTAACCGGCTGTGCTTGGGAAGGCTTTCTGCAGTTACCTTCGCGAACTCCAGATGAATATCGGCATAGTTCCTATCGTAGTCGGCTGCAACCGCATATCCTACCAATTCCTAGTCTATACACAAAAATTCCTTCCACTCCACTCACATCCTCACATCCTTAGGCATCACAATGGACCTTATGGTCGAAGTGTAGCCCGTCCAAGGCAGCCTCTACAATCTATCTATCTACGAAGACACCAGTAAATACTTTTCTAAATAAATTCAACTGAAGTTATGTGAATGACGAAGTGATTACAATAATTTCACAACCCAAAATCGAATGTATAATAACACACGTCGTTTTAAAAGTATACACAGTTGCCGCATAATAGTAAATGTTGAACGACGTATAACTCGTCGTACATAATGATTTAGTTTTTATTTGAAACCATCAACTTCTACTGAAATGAAGTAATAAAAATTTTGTGGTTTACACCACAACACAAGCACTAACAACAAAGTGTCATGTTTCGAGTAAATGAATCACTTTTATGATTTCAAATAAATTCATTTTTATACATATATTTATATATTTTTGTAACGACTCTAAGGAGTAACATGCTTAGGAGTATTTAGCTATAGTCCAGTCGGAAAAATAAAATTTCAAATTCGTCCCTATACCTAGATCAGTTTTTGTATTATAAATACTTATTTCGACTACAAAGTAGTCATCATCAGTATAAATTAACTAGTCGTAATTTACTTTTTGACAATTAGAAATAGATAGAAAATCGAAATCAATCGACATTAAATAAAAATAAAATAAAAATTAAATAAAATAAAATAAATTAAAATATAATACACTTTAGTAAAATTACTCTTGTTAAAATTTATTTCATTCAAGTGTACTCTTGTTAATATCACTCTTATTAAAATTACTCTTATATTGTCTCAGGATATGTTATTCGTTGCTAATTTGGAATTTCACACTGGAAACTGTCATCAAATTAGCAACGAATAACATATCCTGAGACAATATAAGAGTAATTTTAATAAGAGTGATATCAAGTTAAAAACCTTGATTACAGACTGTAGCGACTGAACTACTATAGGTAGTATTTAGTTATTCTACTATAGGGAATAAAGTATAGTTTTTTACACCGCACCGATACAAAGTGCAATAATGTTACAGAAACTAAATTATAATAACGGCATTTACATTTTATCACGGACTCAATAATTGTTTTTATTACACGATTTTTATTATATTTATATACCAAGTACCAAACACACAGAGAATGAATATTTTATTTTTTATTTTAACATTACAAGTGTTCGTAACAATTGACTCTGTGCTGAAAAAACACTCCGGTTTCATATTAAAAATATCATTTACGATAAAAATTCTTGGTTTTCATCTACGAATTACAAATAAAAATGAAGATTTCTCGCTATACAAGAAAACGGGTTAAGTAAAAAAAAAAGTTGATTGAGGCTTAAATTATTAAACGCTACTTATTTTGTAGCGTTTAATAATTTTATTCGTAGGCTACTACTGCTAATAGTAATTATAACGTCTAGAAAGATATGAACTAAAAAAAATTGTTAGGGAACCTCTGCTATGTAGAGGGTTTTATTTTAAATCATTAAGGCATTAAAGTACGCATATAGCCTTATTGATTATGGAGCACTACACTACGCATGATGATCCAACACTAGTTCGGGTGGTTGTTTTATAATTCTACAGTAGTCATGTTCCTTAAAAACTTATGGGCTTTACGTATTTTTTTAAAAATCCGGTTCGAAGGACCAAACAGAAAAATAAAATCATTGCCTTTCTTCAATATTTAATCAGGTATTGTTAAAAAGAGATAAGCAAACTAGGAAATTGTAAAATACTTGACAAGCATGCGTTTGGAAAAGTAATATTTTGCCTTTAAACAAGCTAAAAATTACTTTAATACCTAGAAATTCTTATCGCTTTATTCAAATTTTATTTGGATTTTTAAATTCTATGTCGTTTAAAATAGAGTTTACATGGACCTTCAAAAAATTGAAAAGAAAACCACAAAAACTGATAAATATTTATATACCTATAAATACGGGAAATAAAAAATGTGTCATCATTCCTTTGTGGTTTTCAATTTCAGTGATTAAATATTATTATGTTATTTCATTACTTCCTTTTGCAATATTTTTTTTGTATTTTCCGACAAAAATTTCCTTTATATACTGAATTATACACTGAATGTCTTGAACGAAGGTGTTTCTCATCATTTTTATAAATTATATATTGGAGACGTACTATTCTTTGTTCATGTGGCGCGGCGGCAATAAAATCTTACCAAATACAAAAAAAAATTTTTATTTACAATAATGATTACGCAAGAGCCGTTTTTTTTTTGTAAATCATGGTCACACAGCAAGAAATACCACCAAATGAGTGTGTTACACTATTTAATATACACAAGTTATTTCATCAAAATAATTATATTGTTATGATTATTAAAATATTTAAAATACCTGTCCTACCTGTTAAAATCTTATTCAACAAGTTATTACGAAATTTTATCTAAAAATAACAACTACTTAAGTATATTCAATTTGTATATTTTAAACATGTTTATTATATCTAGTTATATATAGTTGAAGAACCTTTTAATAATTTAATTTGCCGGGAAAAAGAATTTGCTTTTTTTTTCATTTTAAAGGTTGCAGCACCTGATGGAAAAAATTCATAAAAAATTCAGCTATCATTTTTTTTTATTGCGTAATAATTAATTGCTTCAAGAATTTATATCTTATATATTATTTTGCATCCTTTAAAATATCCACAAATTGTATATTAAATTAAGATTTTTGTTTGTTTCAGGTGAGTTGTTGGATTGATTCGTGACTTTTACCAGATTAAATAATTAAGCTTTGCGTAAGTAAAAATGTATATTATCAGTTAAACATCAAGTCTCCGCAGAAAGAACCTTACAGGTTTTAGGGTACCAAATTCTTTTTGAACATGTCGTTTTTAACTTATCAAAAGTTGCTATTTTACTACAATGAGGGTCATACACATGTAAAGCCTCATGGATTCAGACAATATGTGCAGAGCTATGCATATTTTGTTAATCCGGATCGAAGGACCAAACTAAATGAAAAGAAGAAAAGAAACGAATTATATACTCAGCCTCTACATTATTAAATACGAAACTAGTAACTAAAATTAGACATGCATCGATTAAAAAGTTTCTGAAAAATACAGAAAAATTCCTTTTTTGACGCAAACTAGTCCTGTGTTGAAAATACGATACTTGTTACTTTTTTATTTCTTTTCTGATCGAGAATTTCGTTCTCATATTTTTCAAATGTTGTACCTGAAGAAAATTTCAAAATTTATGACTAAATATAACTTTTTTATATACCACCATCATTATAATCCGGCTCGAAGGGCCAAATTTATATGTTATTTATTTTAAAAATGATAATATCTTCATGAAATTTTGCGAAGTAACGTCGTTGTAAAAGGTTCCCAAATCACAATTAAAACAATCCGGTTAGAAGGACTACAAAGGAAACAAAAATAAAAATTAGCATCAATTATCGTTCATACAAAAGTAAATGATGTGTGTAAAAAGGAAAAACAAAATAGAAAAATAGCATAATAAATTATATTCTCCCTGACATTTTAATGTATTTATTTTTCACACACACACACACAAGTCTCAGTTCAATATTAATAGTAACCAACAACTAAACTAATTGACAAAACAAATGTATTAAAATAGCCGCCACACTTGTTGTCTACGTAGCAGCAGCTATTTATTTATTAAAAGGTGTCCAATCATTTTACAAGGTCATTCATTAGTTACTGTGTTTGTTTGTTTGTTTGTTGTTATTGTAAAATTAAAAGGTATTTTATTGTTTACAATACATACAAACTATATTTAATAATTAGTATGCAACAATATTACTCATAGTAAAAATGTTTATATATATGGTGTTTTTTTTAAATATATGTGGTCAAATTTACAAACAGGATTCCTTGATTTTCTTTGCTCCATTAATATTTAAAACTTTGGATGTATGCTTTATTATTGAGTAGCGCGTTAGTCTCCATGGAGTAATTATAACTCGAATAATTTTTTAAGTAAAAAAACATTTTAATTAACCGTTTTGGAAAGAGGATATTGTAGTGTTCTCGCTTCTAGATCTTGTACTTAAATATATCCATAGGTTGCCTGTCGTAACCACCAACAAACTTTTATTCGATTATTAAATATTGAGCTTAAAATAAACATTGGTTTAAAGTCCATACATTTTTATTATTAATTAATTATTATTATTAAATTAGTATAGGTGTTAACTTGAATATGTCAGGATCTTCGTCTAATAGTAGTATTAGCACTATTAGAACCTTCCAGTTCTGAGCAAAGTGCCTCGAATTGCTTGACCTTGTCAGACGGTATATCTCCGTTTAAAAGATGATACAATTTTTTTTATTTTTTCAAACATTAACTATGATTGTAATTCGTTTTTGGAAAATCACATGCATTTTAGTCCATTGGCCTGTACTTTTGTTTGTATGAGAACACGTTACAGATCGCAATTCTTAACCGATTTTGATAATTTTTTGTATCAAATGTTTTTATCCATCAAAGTAAAACCCTATTGATTTTCATAACTAATCCGAAAAGTATATATGTATGTTTTCAAATAAATTTTGAATCGACCCTGTATATATTTGTATATACTTTTCTGTCAGGTAATTTTCAATCAAAATAGTAATATCCATTACTTAATAAAACATAATGGTGAATGGGAACGGACTATAAAGTACTTGAGAGGTAAAAACAGGATGTACTTTACTATTTATTTTACTATTGTTTGAATCATTTTAAATAATTAAAAACTTCAATATTGATTTTTATTCAACGAATAAATATTATAATTAAAGATTGTTTTTATTTGTAGGATTCCGTACCGTATTTTAGCTAACATAGTTTATGATTGTTCAATTCAATCACATTAAGGCAAAACCTGATTCATAGATAATCTTAACCTTACTACTTGTATACTGAGTAATTCAATTTGTGAAGAAAAGCAAGACTTGCTCTATCACTTGGTAGGGAAATGTTTACTATGATATCAATGAGGTACGTCACTTTCGACGTGACGGAAAAAGATCTAAAATTGGAAAATGTACCGCAAAAAAAACGGTTCTATATGGAATACAGTGCAGAGATCGTAAACCGTTGAAGAAATTGTTCATCCTTCTTTATGTTCATCAAAAGTTGGTTAATCGATACAAGAGTCTCAAAAAACGTAATGAAATATACTATCTGAGGTAAGCCGTCCACGTGGATGCAAATGGTGGATGTAAGACACCACCGAAGACTTCCGTAATCTGAGTGTTCGTAACTGGAGAAGGAAGCCGGCATTGAAAAACCAAGGTTTTTCGAGGACTGTAGCGTCATTTTGATTGATTAATAAGTTGCTTCGAAGCGACATAACGCTAAGCCAAACTGTTTTTCTAAGACAATAAGTTAACTAAAGCTAAAAATTCTTTATTAATCATATTAAGTTTGACTAGTATTTCGTATTCAGACAATAAGTTCACAAAAACAATTACTTTGTAAATCCAACCACCGCAACAGTTTCGCGCCATCGTCGATTGAATCAAATTCTCAATCTTATCTCGCCTCTCGCATTTGATTCCCACGATAGATCTACTCGTCAGATTTTGATGTTTTAATTTGATGCAACATCCGTTTTGCATGCAATTATTTTTTTATTGCATCAATATTCAATAATATTCCATTAATGCGCATATTTTATTTTTTTCCTTACAACATAATCGTGCGATTATTTTCAAATCAAATGATTTTGACGTATGTTATTTTATAAATAAATTTATAAACGTTGTGATTTCTTCTAGGTAAATGCAATTAATTAAAAATATGTAAATGAAATTTCTCATGCAAAAACATTATCATGCAGAAATAAAAATATCTAATCGTCGATTGTCTAATGACAAATATTATTTGAAATCAATATTTATCATAATAAAATTAAGAGATTAATAATTAATAATTTAATTAATCTTATGCTTTGATTAATAATAATGTAAAACCAATCATAATTAATTATTAATCAGGAATCGAAAACATATTTTCAAACAATATGCAAAACCAAGTTTTGTTATTCATCGGAAATCGGTTACGCCTCATTATGCAGTGAGTCATGCATGAAGTTCAAGAAAAGCGAGAATGCTAATAAATATAGCTCTGGGCAATAAATACGCGCGTAATGTTTAAACAATTTGATTGGAAAATTATTTTAATTATAAAATATTTCTGTTTGTATAATATTTATAAAAATTCTATTTCTAGAATCTTTCTGCCAGAAGCAATTTTGTCTATTTAACTGACCTCTACGCATATATCTGTTTAACCACTCTTGAAATGTATGCTCATGCACGTGGGACGCAACATACATCAGATGAGTTTGAAAATCCTACATTAAAAATAATTTTCTGTGGGTGTACGATAAGATGATGCTTTATGTTTTCCCATTCTGCCGTACTTGATATCTTTATATTAATTTTACCATTCACAGAATTATACAGTCACGGAAACTGAGCGGTTCTAGCTCCGTTTAGTATGGTCACCTATATAGCTAATATTAACGAGGCGAGGATCGTGACTTGCTAAATCGAAGCCATATATTTGTTTTCAGAGCTAGTCCTGGAAATGGTACCTCTTTCATAGGGCAGCTCATGATAATTCGATAAAATTCTAAATCTAGCTCCGTTCAGTGTGGTTACCTATACCGTGTGTGTTGGAAAGCTTTTCCAATAGAGAATCAATGTTAAATATTATTTATTACTGGCTGGCCGTGTGGTTACTGTGTGAAGTCAGTCAGTACACAATGAGAGTGGGTTAAATATGTTCATTGAATTCTTAACTTTAGTGTGTGCATCACAAAATTCCCACTCTTAAATGACAAACAAACAACCATACACATACAGTATACCTATACACTATCCAGATGTTTGTATGCATGTGTACTGTATAGTTTTATAGTTAATATTTTATTTATTTATTAAACATTGATTCTCTATTAAAAATGCTTTTGAAAACGGTCTATATAGCTAATATTAACGAGGATCGTGGCTTGCTAAATCAAAGCCACATAATTGTTTTCAGAGGGAGTTAGGGAAATGGTACCTCTTTCATAGGGCAGCTCATGAGAAATCGATAAAATTCTAATGGCTTTTAAAAAGTGATGATCGATTTAAGTCAGAAATTTCAAAAGAATTAATTGTATCATTTCTTAGATTTTCGAAAATATTCGAAGTTCTATAAATCCCGTACATATTTTAACCATAAAATTAGCTTCGAAATCTTTCAATTTTACACTCTCGAGGTAATGTTTTTTAGAGTCACTTGGAAGTCAGACAAAAGTCTGACTTCCTACGTTCGGCTTTCTCCTAACAAGTGGTAAACATCCTGGCATGTTAAGGGCAAATATATATTACCCTAAGATGTCTAGCCTCACGAATGTGTCTGGCGAGATATTCGTGAGGCGAATGTACACTCTCGTGCCGCGTGGCAGTATCTCACCGAGCCTATTCTGCCGAAAATACAGTTCTGGTTCTGTCAATGGATTGGATAGATGTTGCTGATTGACTTAAATCCACGTAATGACGCGAGCGTAGACGATAGTGCGCTCGCACTTGCCGCTTCCTTTTACTCGTAGTAAAAAAAGCGACTCGAAATAGACCGCTGCCGAAACGAGACGAGACTATGTCTCGCATTATAGTTTTTGTTCTAACCGTTTTTGCAAATTGATTAGTGAAATCGTGTTCCATTTAAAAATACCAAATACACGATTTCCTTCACGCATTCATTAAAAATCAAATTAAAATGCGTGTTAAACTAATAAATTTTCAAACGCAATAATAATAATAATAATAATTAAATGCCACACAACAAAACACATAATTATTAAAGTGCTTAAAATAAACATAAAATTTTCATTGAACTTGTTTATTCATATAATAATAATAATAATAATATTCAAAACGTAAAAACTCTTTTAATAAAAAATGTTTGAACTTGATCAATATTAATTATTATTATTCTTTTAAAATTCAACATTTATTTTATTTTACACAAAATGTTTTTATGTAAATCTGTTTTGCAACAAATTATGTGCCAAAAAAAACACAACATCACAAGAAAATCAATGTCACGAGACCATTATAATAAATGTTTACACAACGGAGATGAAACTCGTTGAAGAATCAACATTGGCAAAAACATTTTGTACATTTTTAAACTCCTCAAAGAAAAATTTAATCGCATTATATACACTTTGGTTATATATACTAGTAGAGTTAAGGAACTCCATAACGGGTCCATTGTGTACAGATTGTGTAGCGAGGAGGAAGAAACATCCAACCACATTATCTGTGACTGCGAGCCTCTAGGTTACAGCAGATCCAGGATATTCGGTTCATCTCACCCTGAATATATGATCCTTCAGGAAGGCCAGATAAGCAAGGTCCTGGCTATTGCCAACATATGGGAGAAGCGAGTCTCGTCAGGCTGAGGTAGAAGGGAGAGCACAATGGACCATAAGGTCGAAGTTCAATACTTTTTAGACCCCAAGATGTATCTATCTATAGTTTAATCGTTTTTAAAAGGCCAGCCATGCAAACAAACTGCACACGAATGAACCAAGACTTGCAATGATCAAGCACATGGTACTAAGCACATAAATAATAATAAGTCTTAGTTCACTCGTACGCAATCCGCTCACATAGCTGGCCTCGTTAAAACGATTTACGTATATCTATCTAAGGACTCACTACAAAAGTAGCGTACATTTATCTAAGTTTTTTTAGTTCAAATGCTATTTTTGTGACCATGTGCACTATTTGGCCTCAACAGTGGCGTGCCGAATCAATTCGATTTTTAAAAAAAGTTGAGAATAAAAATTGTTTGTATTTTTTTAATGAACAGCTTTTACTTGCGGCAGTTGGATTGTAAAAGTTTTGAAGGTACGTCACTTTTGACTCCGATAAATATCTTATAATGTTAAAAATATTTTTAGACATCGGTCAGAGGGCACAGGATATTCAATATTATAAATATTAGGTGACCTTTACCTAAGTGATATGATACATAATAATATGAATTTTATTTGTTTTATGAGGTATTTTGTATTTTATTTTGATTATTTCACAATCAATGATAAAATTAATAAATGTTTGAAAAAAAAATTCCTTTTTTATTGGAATCTGAAAGTCTTTGAAACAAAAATAAATTATTCTCATAGTAATAAATTTTACGGAAACGTGTGATATGGGTAACAATTTTTGTGTACAAAAAAAAAACTTTTGCTATATAAATATTTTTTCTGGCATTATGACAAATTATGACGAGTATTATTTGTGTTTAAAAAATTGCTGATGCGAATGTCTACAAATAGTCTGTTTATTTACTGTTCGGATCATATAGGTTGGCAAACGTTACGAAGAATAGTGATTTCAGACACGTATCGTTTGCTATGCGTCTCAAGATTTGATTTGAGTTGGATCAAATTCACGATTCATAATATTAATATCTACGAGCACCATAGACAGTGATAGTGTAGAGATCAGTGATTAATCCAAAAACAAACAAAAAAGTTTAATAAAGTTTTTTGATTTGACGCTTATTTTTTAAGATATAATCAATTAAGCATTGATAAATTCAACCAATCTCAGAGCGCATAGTGTCCAGAAGGCGTGGCCTCAGCAGTAGAGCGGGGCGCCTTACCTTTTAAAGGCTCACAGACGGTAAGAAGCCCCGTCTCCTTACACTATGCGCTCTGTGATTGGTTGAATTTATCAATGTTTAATTGATTATATCGTAAAAAAATAAGCGTCAAATCGAAAAGCTTTATCAAACTTTTTTGTTTTTTGTTTTTGGCAGGTCTACACCGTGATATAGTTTTCTTGAATGAATTTCAGAACATCCTGTATATCTAATAAAAAAACAGAGGTTAAGGATTCCATTAATATAATTGGCTGAACAATAAACAGTCTCCCCCCAAAAATAGGTAAATTAACTATATAACTTATACAAGTATATATTGTACACCTAATTTTAATGGAACAAAATTATTAGTACCATTTTCTAGAAATACCTAACACTATTAATAGCTATTTTACACACATGGAATGTTTTGGTTGTTTGGTTATGTTGTGAACAATAAAATTTATTCAGACGCGCAAACCCATCAACAATTTATGATGGCAACCCATTCATTGATACCCAAACAGAAAACAACTGTATACCAAATACAAACTAAACCCACAAACAACACAACCAATTATCAATAACCATTATTATTGATAGCATTGTTGTGTCATCACCAACCAATTTAATAACGAGACGGATAACCCGTTGAAAAGTGAACGGTTCCCTCTGTTTAATCGGTACTCTCATTTTGAAACGAACAATCATACCTGTTAGAGTTGAAGACAAGATGATTCCAATTTTGAGGTAACAACATGTAGTTACCTAAATAACAAGGAGCATATGTAGTGATTTCGCAGTGGTATCTAAATATGAAAGTGTATTGAGATTGAATAGCGAGTCCATTATTTACCTCCTAGACACAATTTGTAATTCAAACCAAACTTTATTTTGCCTAATAAATAATGTGAGAATATGTTTGTTGATAGGTAACTGAGGTAACAACATGTAGTTACCTAAATAACAAGGGGCATACGTAGTGATTCCGCAATGGTATATTGAGAAAGTATATTGAGATTTAGTAGCGAGTCGACTACAACTTAATTAATAGGTTAATTAATATCAATATGAACAAATTAACTCATCCGTCGGATATCGAACCTAGTATGCTATCCGTTACACCACGGATTTATATAGCTTGATGATCCAATGTTTTCATATCATTGACGGTATTACTTTGAAGACAACATTCTCATATAATATTATTTGTCTATACTTAAACATCACAATACTATGTCCATTTTCAGTACGGTTACGAAGACATAAGTATGAAATAACAAGTGTATACTATATGAACTAACACGTGATCGGACTAACTTAACAAATAACTGAGTTAATTGCTTAACTATCTGTTATATACAGGAAGTTCAATATCAATGCGTGAACCGTTTATTTTAGTATTTGAAATGCATTTGTTTGCAAATCTATTCAGTTTATGAAAAAAAGTTTCAAATAAAAGTTGTGTATTTTTAAAAAAAGAACATGTTTTATCTTTAAAATTTATTCTATTTCTTATGGTTTATAAAATGGATATTTCCTCTCCCTGGTGGTTCGATTTTTTCCATTTGCCCTATAGTATATACCGGGTGTTTAAGTAATATAAAAATTGAATACATTTTTTATGACTGTCTGTTTAAATTCTCACCATTTCCAGTACACCTCAATTGAGTACGAAAACAACAGATTGGAATATTCTTGTGTTTTTGTTGAATTTATATCTATCTCCGTGCAAAATTTCAATTTCTCAGGTTTGATAGTTTCTGAGAGGACATCACGTTATACACCGGACATTCAACGATATTATTTACACATTCAACAATAATATAATGTTGGAACAAATTTATATAATGACAAAACCACATTTCACACAATAATTGTTATAATTTTAATGAGGATGGCATTAATTTTATAGTGTTTGCGTATGAATCATATTATCATACTCACTCACTAACACTAGCAGTTTATTGTTACACTTGACCACAAAACTAGCGTTCTTTATTCCAAATTTCATGGATGATTTGTGCCCTATTCATTCGGTTTTCGAAAAAATATTTCTGATTCGAAAGTTATTAACACATTAACAAGTTTTATCCAGTCCAAATAGCCGAGCGGTCTAAGGCGTTATAACTGCGCAGTATGCCTACTTGGAAACCGGGAGGTTTTGGGTTCGAATCCCGACAGTTTGTCAATTATTAAGAAAAAAATATTGGCCACAAAAATTGGCAAGAACGAAGTAAGGAAACTGCAGATGATTATCGGCATAGTTCCTATCATAGTTGGCGGCAGCCGCATATCCTACCAATTCCTAGTCTATACACAAAAAATTCCTTCCACTCCACTCACATCCTCACATCCTTAAGGCATCACAATGGACCTTATGGTCGAAGTGTAGCCCGTCCAGGCCAGCCTCTACAATCTATCTATCTAACATGTTTTATCCGAAACATTGCCCCAAAAACCCCGAACAAATAAGGTACAAATCAACTAAAATAATTAGCGCAACTTATGTGGCCCTTAGTATCAACATACACCAGACCAGACCTACGGAGGCGGCGAATTTTTAAATAAATATATTAAAAAATTATCTTTCGACAGAATTTAATTTAATTTAAAATTATTATTTAAAAAAAAAAAATTAGAACCACTTAACTTAAATAAATATTATATTAATACACACAGGAAAAAAAAAAGGGCGAGCTAAGTAGGTGTGTAGAACTCGGACAGAAATATGTTGGAAGTACTTTAATTAGTACCGGGTAGTTTTTAATTATTGAAGTGAGAATTACATCTCATTAGAAATTAAATCAAAATATATCTTTTCATAAATAGTCTCGGAATTATTAAAATACATGAAGCATACATGTAGGAGTTCCGAAATAACTGCGAAGCAATTCGGAGAACGGCCAATTCAAATTGTTTGCAATTATAGTATTCATTATATAATAGTATATTGAACACTACTTACTATTGGTGTTTGTTCCTTAGGTCTATGCCATCTGGTGGCAATAATTAGAAACAGAGTAGTGAGGCTCAACTGTGATAGTTACATATGCGTTACTAGGGCTACGTTAATAAAATTTATAAAAAAATTATTTTGTTAATGAAATGTCAGTTAATATGACGTCATGTGGAATTTGACTAATTAAAGAGCGTTGATAACAGGTGCAGAGTCAATTTACAAATGGTTAGTAATTATCACTTGAATATTTCTGGTTTTTAATATATTTGTAAACAATAAGAAGTAATTACTAACCAACTCTATATCTCAACTCTTTTTTCATTTAACTTAAATGATGTTATTCCACCTTCAATAATTAATAAACTTACATTATTCAGTATATTTGTAGAGATCATCAAATAATTACATAGATATTATTTTTTAAATAGAAAATAATTATATATTTTAAGTATTATTATTCTTCGTGTAATTTGTTTACATAATTACACATCTAAATATAATTTTAATCTTATAAGAAAGAGTTTCTTCATTGCGTATCGTCGATGCATACCTACTTATATAAGAAAATCGTGACTTAAATCATTTTGTCTATTATACACATGCAAAATTATGCGGTTTTTATTATTAGATTTCGTGTGACAGGTTGTACAACTATTTATGAATATTCCAGAGAAGGTCCAAATCCATAATTGTTCAAGGTTATTTGTTTTCAGGAGAATGAAGATTTCTCGTATTTGGTGTTTATCTTCTTAGATCTTCCCTAAAAAGCAGTTCTTAGGATATTTTTCAATCTTTGAAAGATTATTCTTAAAGAAATTTTTAATAGAATGATCGTTACGCAGGAGCTGCGTCAACTTAGCAAATTTCCTCATAATAAATACATTACTTCTTTTTTTGGAAATAGATCTTTTATCTTATTAATGTTGATGACCGCTAGAGTGTCTATAGACACATACACTCCCGTTCAATAAAATTGAACCAACCAGAAATGTTAATTTTTTTACATTTCATAAAACTCCTCACTTTTGTAACTCTCTGTATATGATTTATTTATAAACAAAGGTAAGTAGTATATTTTTTAAATGTGAAAAATGAAATGGATAAAAATAAAATAAAATGTTGTATCTGTCAAAAACATTTATTACAAGAATAATCAAAATTGTGAGAGACTGATTCGGTTCAAGTCGGTTCAATTTTATTGAACGGGAGTGTACATATATAAATATATTTTCCATATATTTGTAGACGTTCTATTGGTCACGATTTTATTCCGATAAAAATGAAATATCGTATCTGATATTGTTTTGGTATTTCAAAGGCCAAATTCGGTAAGGATAAAAATCGGTTAAGGGGAAAGATGGAGGCCTAAAGAAAGAAGAAAATTCGTACATTACATGATATTGTTACAGAAATCTGTTGGCATTATTTGTAGCACGTCTTTCCTTTGCCCAAGAATACAAGCGGCATAAATTATTTGTTAGAGGGAATAAATTTGTTAGAGGCAGTTCTGATTATAGGAATCAAATTTAAACTTTCCCAGTTTTAAATATTACCAATACATAGGGTATAAAAATGGTATGTAAATTCTCTCATGGCTTCGTAGAACTAAAAATAAACTTAGAAACTCTGTTCATTCTCAATAGCACCTTATTTGTTCAAATTTATGAATTCAGTTAAGTGAAAGCCCCCTTTAAGGGATTCCACTGTCCATCATATTATCTGTCTGAATATAATCTAAGGTCAGTAACATTTTATTCTAAAAACGTGTTTTGTTATTCGCAATCATTTTTAAACATGAGAGATGATGATATTTTAAGAGAAATTTCTTGTTTTTATGTTAAAAAAAAAAAAGTAATAAATTCTTCTTTCTTCCAATCTGGTTGTGTTGTTGTTTGTTGCATGTTGAAATGTAACTTTCACTGACTGTGTTTGTGTTTATAATACAAAACAATTGCTACTACCTCGCTATTGTTTATAAAAATTTATAGCTGAATCCGTAAATGAAATGCTATTAGATTTAGTTGCTAATCTAAAATGCTATTAGAAGGAGTCAAAATTTATTGGTTTTTAATCATGTTTGATTCATTTACTGATAGAGAACTCAATATAAACATAATATTTAAACAATAGGGAATATGCATGAAAATTTTTTTTCACATTTATTTTCAGAATATGAAAATACTGTTAATACTGTAATAATATTTAAAAACGAAATTAAAATCCGACAAATATCAAGGAAGCTATAAGCTTTTAAAGATTATTATCTGTCTCTTTCTTGCAAAAATATTAAAAACGGAGTTGACGTGTATTTTAAATGGTGAAAGTGTAATATGACGTCACATAACATATCTAGGGGGCAATCACCCTCTTTGTCTAATCGGGAATTTCAATCATTCATATATCGCTTATTTTTAAAGTTATTTAAAAAGTAATTTTACCTTGATATTTGTCAAGTAAACATGCTTCAATTCAAGTGGAAAAAATTTTCATGCATATTCCCTATTAACTATTAGCGAATTTCCTAAAAAAAAAGGAAACTATTGGTTTTGTACTGATGAAGAAAAAAAATTTAGAAATTTATTCATACGACTTGGATACTGATATTTCGATTGCAAAGCTGTCATCTTCAGTACGAAAATTCCGTATAAAACAAATGCATGCAATAAAACAAATTTTTAAAAACAACAAATGATAAAAATTCATTTGGTGTGCTTAATAATTTGTTTTTTCACAAGGCTTATCTATACATATAAAATGCTTTGTCCTGACTGACAGATCAACACACAGCCTAAACCGCTGATCATAAAGACCTGAAACTTGGAGGGTGTATTCTTTGTATGACGTAGGCATCCGATAAGAAAGGATTTTCTGAAATTCTACCCCTGAGGGGGTGAAAAACAGGGGCAAAATTTGTATGGGACAACGTGATTCCTTGGTCCAATCTACTTCAAATTTTGCATAAACATTCAGTATATTTACTTAAATATTAAGTAATATAAGGTATATTTACTTAAATATTAAGTAATATAAGGTCTGAAAAATTATAATTTTCGAGGGCGAAGCTGCGACGGGCAGTGCTAGTATTCTCTATAATGTAGAATTTTCCTACTGACGATGTTTGCGTTGTTAAAATGTCTGTACGCGATCTAAAAAGTCACAATTTTAGTCTGATGGGAATGAAATTGGGTATGTGATGTATTTTCTCTTTTTGAAAACTCAAGTTCGTTAATGGGAAAAATCGGACAATGAGAAAGGGTGTCTAAAAAGGAGGGGGGGAAACATAAAATCTTGAATTAATAATAATCAAAATTACAACAATATCACCACGGTAATTTGATTTGATATCCATTATGATTCCTTCCTCTAAGAAAATTCACTTAGTCTATTCGAAACATTTTTCCGAAATCCGGATAAATATAGAAAGCACCACAAATGAATTATAAAATATTGAAATTGATAGCTCGACTTTTGACGCTATTTGTACATAATATTTTGGTTTTGACATAACAAACCTCAAAGTAGATGAACAGATAGCGTCGTTAGCACAGCTATAGGAAGGACCTCCACTTTAAAACACCGTTTGACAACGACAATCTTAAAACACATTAAATACTGTTTTAAAATAAATTAATAATTAATAAATATGAAAATATATTACATACATTTAATGTCGTACATAATTTATATACGTTCAGATGAATCATTTCCCATAATATAGAGCAGAGATGAGAAACGCGCGTGAAAACATTATTATTATTGTATCTAATTTATTAAATTATATTTGATATGATGACATTAATTAATATTGAACCTTTTTATAAAACTCTTAGAACACTCTTATTAGCGACAGACAGTGAATCTGTATACAAACAAAACATTCGAAGTACATTATGTATGATGATGGTGAGAAGAATTACATACATACATAGGTCGACAGCTATATTGTCTCTGTATAGTTACGTTTAGTGTATACAAATGGATTTATCATGAATTATATGTATAAACGATGACATTACACTATATAATATCGTCGCGTAACATGGCACATCCAAGTGACTACTTGGAAACTGGGAGATTATGTGTTCGAATCCCGACATCGGCAGTTTGTCAATTATTAAGGAAAAAAAGGGGCAGTTAATTGACTAAACTGTCGGCGTATGAACAAGAACGAAGTAACCGGCTATGCTTGAGAAGGTTTTTTGTAGTTTCCTTCACGAAGTCCAGATGAATATCGGCAAAGTTCCTATCATAGTCGGTTGCAGCCGCATATCATGCCAATTCCTAGTCTATAAACAAAAATTCCTTCCACTCCACTCACATCCTCGCATCCTTAGGCATCACAATAGGGAATATGCATGAAAATTTGTTTTCACATTTATTTTCAGAATATGTAAATACTGTTAATACTGTAATAATATTTAAAAACGAAATTAAAATCCGACAATTATCAAGGAAGCTATAAGCTTTTAAAGATTATTATCTGTCTCTTTCTTGCAAAAATACTAAAAACGGAGTTTTACGTGTATTTTAAATGATGAAAGTGTAATATGACGTCACATAACATATCAAGAGGGCAATCACCCTCTTTGTCTAATCGGGAATTTCAATCATTCATATCTCGCTTATTTTTAAAGTTATTTAAAAAGTAATTTTACCTTGATATTTGTCAAGTAAACATGCTTCAATTCAAGTGAAAAAAAATTTTCATGCATATTCCCTATTCCTAGTCTGTACACAAAAAATTCCTTCCACTCCACTCACATCCTCACATCCTTAGGCATCACAATAGACCTTATGGACGAAGTATAGCCCGCCCAGGGCAGCCTCTACAATCTATCTATCTACATGTGTAAAAACGGGCTAACTCAAAATGTATTAAAATTTTGAAAATAATAGCTTTATACCTGAACTCACCGCATTAGCTGCCAGTCTAAGTGATGCTTTCCTAACATGTACTATATACACTACGTAAATTAAAATAGACCCAATAGCAACATTGTGTAGGGCATCTATCACTGCTATGCACAGTATGTCATGATATGGTGTTACACTCACACGATGAAAGACGGAAAATAACGACGATGTATAAAGGCGCAAGTAAGATGCAACTATATATAAATGATTGTAGTTAGAGAGTGATAAGTATAATGTAATAGTTATTTATGTTATAACACAATACTGATTGTTTAAGTGTGTGACAAAGTAAACCATATCATAGTAATTGATTGTTGAGAGCTTTAGTTTGTGGAATTCCATATTAATTTTGTAAAGTAATTAGAAAAACTAATTTTTATTTTGCAATGTCCACCTTTATTTATGCATATTGTGACAATTGTTTCGATTTCTTAAATCATAATCATACAAATGCTATGATTTAAGAAATCGAAACAATAGGGAATATCCATGAAAATTTTTTTTCACTTGAATTAAAGCATGTTTACTTGACAAATATCAAGGTAAAATTACTTTTTAAATAACTTTATAAATAAGCGAGATATGAATGATTGAAATTCCCGATTAGACAAAGAGAGTGATAGGCCTCTTGATATGTTATGTGACGTCATATTACACTTTCACCATTTAAAATACACGTAAAACTCCGTTTTTAGTATTTTTGCAAGAAAGAGACAGATAATAATCTTTAAAAGGTTATAGCTTCCTTGATATTTGTCGGATTTTAATTTCGTTTTTAAATATTATTACAGTATTAACAGTATTTTCATATTCTGAAAATAAATGTGAAAAAAAATTTTCATGCATATTCCCTATTGTCACAATATGCATAAATAAAGGTGGACATTGCAAAATAAAAATAAGTTTTTCTAATTATTTTACAAAATCATATCATTGTACATTACATATAGATAGTGATAGATAGATACACTATACAGTATTCCAGATTGGGTGTATTATAAAAAACAAGCTGTATACTGTCTTGTACGTTATCATGTCAGTCACATGATGATGATTCTGTAATTACTTAATAATATTTTCTTTTTTAACTGCTTGCTTAATGTTACATCAAATAATATTATCTATATCATCACGTACACATTATTTTATGAATGCAGTAATAAATAAATGTTTATATTTTATAATTGAATACAAATTTTATAATAATTTGATAAGACCATGTTGTACACACATAAATTAATATCAAATAAATTGACCCCTCTTCTTGATGTTGTAATTTTCAATTTTTATTATCACATCATTTGTAATTATAGATGATGGGCTCTTTATAGAATTCAATCTCATAAATATTCTTTATTGTATTAATAAACTTCATTATATCTGCAAAGATATTTCATTCTATTATCTTCTATTGTTTACGAAAATATAACTATTCTCGTATATTCGTTCCAACTGGTATATAAAGCGTATTGTATTTGTATGTATTACGGACCGCAGAAGTTGTACAGTTCAAGGGCTACATTTTTTCCAAGGGGTACCCCTTAAAACTTCTTTTTAAGCTAACTTGGACCTAGCGAAAAGGATGGCGTTGGTTAAAATACGATACGATTACTGGTTTTCAAAGTATCAGACCCATAGTGCTAAACTTCCAAACTGTATGAATTGAGAAGCGTAAATTTTGAAATCTGTTGCTCGGGCGCTATAATGAACCTGATTTTCGTACTTTTTGGGTCAAAATTACCCTAGAAAATGATTATTATTAAAATCGAGAACAAAAAATTTCTGAACTTTTTTCGCATTTTTTCCAAGGGGTACCCCTTAAAAAAATCACTAAAATTGGAGGAAAATTTTATATCCCAGATTTTGATAAAAACTTCTTTTTAAGCTAATTTGGACCTAGCGAAAACGATGCCGTTGGTTAAAATACAATACGATTAACGTTTTTCAAAGTATCAGACCCAAAGTGCTATAATTCAAAACTGTATGAATTTAGAAGTGAAAATTTTGAAATCTGTTGCTCGGCCGCTTAAATGAACCTGATTTTCGTACTTTTTGGGTCAAAATTACCCTAGAAAATGATTATTATTAAAATCGAGAAAAAAAAATTTCTGAACTTTTTTCGCCCTTAAAAAAATCGCTACAATTGCTAAAAATTTTGTTCAAGTCAGGACTAAACTAAATATACCCTGGTATATTTACATATGCCGGGTATAAAAAGGTTATAAATCCTTGTAAGATTATTGATAATATCAATAATCTTACAACGATTTATAACCATACTTTACAACTTTTTTTAAATCCTAAATAATTTTTATAATAGATACACATTTGATTCTGGCGTAACACATGAACGTCCTTAAGAATGTTATTACGCAGTTTTTATCCAAATGTCAGGTTCAATTTTTATGATCGGAAGTATATATACGATATATACTATATCTAGATATCATTTGAATAAAATATTATATTTAATGTAATGGAAAACATCTTCAAAATACGACTACGATTTAACGGTTCTTTTTTTTTTTTAAATAACAATAGAAAATATATTTTAAAGCAGTCTAGCAGTCTCCTTGTTTGCTGCTTTTGTATGTTTTTCGACACAGACGCACAAAAAACAAAGTATATTTTCAAAGTAACTTTATCTGTCTGTTTCACCAAACCATTTCGCAACCACCTCACCAGACCACATACCCTTTCTAAATCGTAAAATCATATTGGAATGTCCCGTATGTATATATAAAGAGCTACTTCATTTCATAATATTTGTTCATTATTTTGCTTCGAGGAAAACATTATTAACTTCCATGAAGAATTAAATTTTTATATTCATATTTAAGATGGGAATATTTTTTGGACACTTTGGATACTAAATCAAACTCAATAAATTTTGTGTTTTAGGAATTTGATTCGTTAGATATCGCTTAAGACATGAACAAGACGTACCGTAATCTAAATGAAAAGCTTAGAACCAAACCACCTCAAAAAAGCAAAACATCGAACCTTACAAGCCACTAACTGCGTTATTACTCATCAGTTACTTTTCCCAAAAATCATTTGTTCCTCTTTGGATATTGGATATTAGTGATTTGGATATTGGTTCCTCTCTGGTGGGTAAATCATAAACTAGAGCTAGTAGATCGATGTTTCTTGCCACAACCCCCGTAACATACGGGGGTTGACATACTCTGTGGTAGTATTAATTTGAAGTCAACGTTAACTTATTATCCTAACATATTGTTATTTGTGTACACTGAAGCGTCGTGCACTAACCTTCCATTAAGGTTACGTAAAACATAGTATGAAAGAACTAGCGTATACTATATAGACAAACATGTTATTGAATTTTTTAATTAAATATTGATATGAAAATATTTAATTAGTTTTCGATTTCAAAAGACGTGCTATTAAATTTGCTGCTAAACTGCTCAATGTTCCACAAAACTGAAGTTATATTTATATGGAAGTAAATAGTAAAGAAAATACAATGTTTATTTAATTTTCTTTGTTGGAAAATAGGTATGTTTATTTTTCATAGAATAATAGATATAAGATTTCATTGTTAAAATTTTTCATAAAATATATCATTGTTTTTTTTTTTTTTAAACGGGCTTCATACTAAAGCCATATGATACATATCTTGTAATATATACAACGTTTACCAGAGTCACCGTATTCTTGTACCACTATTGGTTAGAAGAAAAATTATTTGTACAAAACCAATTAGATTAATGTATGTTCCAATATGTAAAGCTTGATTCCAATTAAAATTTATCAATATGTGTTGCATATATGCATGTTAAAGAGCCATATTCATCTCGTGAGGGAATGTATTGATATATATATATATCCATATACAGTTTGTTCATTTGAAAACCCTCCAGAAGTTTCCTCTCAATATTTTTTAAACTATGCATTTAAGAAAAAAATGTTTCCAACAAAAGTTGGATAGTTTAAAGGGGGAAACACAATGCGATAATTATATTTTTGTTCTATGCATCCGTGTCCGCGTGATATATAAGATAGGGAGATCTTTAAATACAAAAAATATTTATGTCATAAAAACAAACAAGTTTTGTTTGAAATTTTTTTCATAAAATAGTTTGGGTTCGGACACGTAAATGTATCGAAGAATGCGATTACGATATTAAACGGTATATATATTTTCGTCACTTAATATTAATATAATGACAAAGGTAGGTCATGGTTCAAAAGTTCACACACAAATAAAAATACTTTCAAATATTTCATGTTTAACTTGTCGATTTAAATTATATACAGGCTGGGAATAATCAAAAAAACTTTTGTTAATTATATTTATTCGACAAAAATAATAATGATAATAAGTGTATATTATTTCATTAATAATATTAAAATAACTAATGAATCGATTAAATTTTATTTTTTCAATGATTAGATATTACAAAACAATAAGTTTCAATTATCAGATTACTATTCAAAATATAACTAATATGATAAGAAAAATTAAATAAATTCGATATCAAGTTGACGAATTAAAATTCCACAAAATTTGATCGCTGCTATATCTTATAATACATAATCGATTATGTAAATTGAATCTAAACTGAATAGATTAATGAACAACTATTTATTTTAATGAAAAGAAGAAAAGAAAGGTTGCACAATAAGTATTTTGTGAATAAAAAGTTAAGAATATTTTGTAAAGCTTGATGGTACCACGATATTGTGGTATATTGCAACAACAATGTAGAATCAATAGGGAATATGCATGCAAATTTTTGTTCACATTTATTTTCAGAATATGAAAATACTGTTAATATTATAATCATATTTAAAAACGAAATTAAAATCCGACAAATATCAAGGAAGCTATAAGCTTTTAAAGATTATTATCTGTCTCTTTCTTGCAAAAATACTAAAAACGGAGTTTTACGTGTATTTTAAATGGTGAAAGTGTAATATGACGTCACATAACATATCAACAGGGCTATCATCCTCTTTGTCTAATCGGGAATTTCAATCATTCATATCTCGCTTATTTTTAAAGTTATTTAAAAAGTAATTTTACCTTGATATTTGTCAAGTAAACATGCTTCAATTCAAGCGAAAAAAAATTTTCATATTCCCTATGGCTTTTAGATACAATTTTTCTATTGTAGTTTTTCACTATTATATCATTTTATTATATTAAACTTTTGTGTCTTAATAGTAGTGTTGACCTTAGATAGATAGATAGATTGTAGAGGCTACCCTGGACGGGCTACACTTCGACCATAAGGTCCATTGTGATGCCTGTGATGGATGTGAGTGGAGTGGAAGGAATTTTTGTGTATAGACTAGGAATTGGTAGAATATGCGGCTGCAGTCGACTATGATAGGAACTATGCTGATATTAATCTGGAGTTCGTGAAGAAAACTACAGAAAACCTTCTCAAGCATAGCCGGTTACTTCGTTCTTGCCCATATGCCGACAGTTTAGTCAATTAACCGTCCCTTTTTTTTTAATAATTAACAAACTGCCGATGTCGGGATTCGAACGCATAACCTCCTAGTTTTCAAGTAGACGTACTGCGCAGACATAACGCCTTAGACCGCTCGGCCACTTGGACTGGTAGTGTTGACCTTATATAATAACACACTATTTTTCTTTAGAAGACAATTTTTACAATAAGAAAAGGTCGTTACTGCCCTAAACACACGCATTTACTTTTATTATTTTTCACAATATAATTTAATATTCACTCAATCTTTTTCATCTTCTCCTTTTTATCAGCGTTAATCATAATCCAATATGGTGGTACTCATAACCTTAAAAAAAAAAGGTAAACAAATATTGTACAATTTATCAGGGTAACATACTCCATAAAACATGTGGAGTTCTAAGGTAAAAATATTTATATATTTTATTTTGTTGTTGTTATATAAATTTGATATTCTATATCTTGAAAGAACGCCCCACGAAAGAATTTATAATGCATGATGCAAACATCTTTTCCAAATATTATCCATCTTAGTTTATTTTTTTTATTTTTTGTACTTGAAATTATTTATATAAACATTTCATATCTCATGAAACTCAAGTTTAGGATATATACAGTAAGTTCTGTTAAGATATATACCGGATATTATCCCCTGCGGAAACATCTACACACAATGGGACTCCATAACGGATCCATTGTGTGCAAGAAGAAACATCCAGCCTCATAATCTTTGACTGCGAACCTCTAGGTTAAAGCAGATACAGGATATTCGGTGCATGTCACCCCGAATATATGATCCTTCAGGAAGACCTGATAAGCAATCTCCTGGCTATTGCCAACATATGAAAGAAGCGAATCTCGTTGGACTGAAGTAGAAGGTGGAGCGCAATGGACCATAAGGTCAAAGTGCAATAGTTTTTAGAATCAATCAATCAATCATGGTAAACGTAGAGTTGATCATGGATAATAAAGAAATTCATCACACGAGAATTTGTTTCTCATAATGAACAAATTTGATGAATCAGTTGTGCAAGATTTACGATAAAGTTTTAAGTTAATGAAGTTAGTATTCTCATTCTTTTAAAATCATACATTAGATAAAAAGTAGCGCTGGTTTCGTATCGCGTTTATTGACAGATCGATTATATTATTAATATGATTATTATCAATTCAAATATTTAATGTATGCACAAAGTTCATTAAAAGTTTTTTCATTTAAAAATTATGAATATCATTTTTTTTTCTTATTCATAGAAAAACTTTATGAAAATATATTTAAAAAAATAGTAGGTCACCACAAATTATTATAAAAACAGAAACTTGATGCAAAAATATTATTAACATTTTTTCCGTAAATCTAATATAATGTGTAAACATTTATATGTTTAGTGCATTTTTTATATTCATAGCATTCCAAAGCAGCTTTTTTATCGAATCTCTTTCGAAATAATTTTACAGATTATAAATCTGCACAATTTAGAAGGAATTTCTTGAGTCAAGTAATCAAAGATAAAATGGCTGGATGTTTCTTCCTTCTCGCCATACAATCTGCACATAATGGGCCCGTTATGGAGTTCATGCTTCCGCAAGAGATAATTCCCGGTTACGTTTACATATTGCCCTCATGGTAAACATTTCATTTTCAACAAGGCCAAAAAATATTTCAACCTATAGTTTTCGCTACCCCAAAGAATTCAGCTGGTGTATTTCATTACGTGAAACTTTACACTGTTCCTATTTTTTTACCCGAGTTCAAAAAGGAGGATGGTTCTCCATTCGTCTGTATTTTTTTTTTAAATCTTATATTGTGAAATGTACTCCCTCCTTATGTAACTCTCAAGGTGATGCCAATTCAAAAAACCTTACAAAAGACGATTCGTAATTAAAAGCTTATCAAAAGATAATCAGCACTTGAAAACCTATGTGGGGAATGGGACGTATAAAAATTAAATGCATAAGAAAATGATAAATCTAAATGATAGTTGTATCTTGACATTGAAGTTAATTTTGAAGTTAACGAGGTTAAATTTCATTTTAAAGATGGAGAGTTAGAAAATTACTTTTGCGTCAGATAGCCCATTTATTCAGGAATGCTATAAAAACCTTGTCTGCATCTGTGCCGCGTGGGAGCTTTGCTAAATATCTAATAATAAAAACAAACAACCTTTGTATGAAACATTTTTTCATACAACAAATAGTTTAGGCGAATTTCAGTACGAAGTCTGTGAGGCCAACTAGTTATTTTATAAGTCATATACATCGTTTCATAATTATATTTTTTCATTAGCCCCCATTACGATGCCTTAATCGAACACTAGATGTCAGCCAATTTGCTTAATTGTGAATAACAAATGGCCGGTTCTATTTGGACCAAAATATTTTCATATTCTTTATTAAAATAAAATATTTTTTGTATAGCAAATTTTGAATTTTTGACCCACTTTTGTAGAGTTCTAGTAATTTTTCGGAAAAATATTAGCAAAATAGCAAAAATACATCGAGAAAAAATTTTGTCCAAACTGTTTATACTTTTGATATATGTACAAACAAACATTCTTTAATAGGATTACACAGAGTATTTTCTTCCACAAAAGTAGTACAATCTGTATATTATT
Source organism: Nineta flava (assembly GCA_963920215.1). Classification (NCBI taxonomy): domain Eukaryota; kingdom Metazoa; phylum Arthropoda; class Insecta; order Neuroptera; family Chrysopidae; genus Nineta; species Nineta flava. The sequence goes on from OY986044.1 coordinate 81,999,729, forward strand.
TTGACATGAATAATACATTTTCTTTCCAAAGATATAGTATTTTGGTATATTATAAGGCCCGTTTGTAAGTACATTATCGGTTAACAGCTACTAGGCTTGTTCAACATAACAAACCCTCATATCGTTGCAATAGTACCGCTATATGAGTATACATTATATATATATATATATATATATATATATATATATATATATATATATCGTAGCCAAAATTATATTCAGTCATTTAGTGGAATGTCTACATGAATCCAGCCAAAAAGTGGTTATTTAAAAGAATACGTCAAAAATTTGCTTAAATGACGATTTTGTTACCATTTCATTTGGTGTTATTTTTCTAAAACTAAGGTTGAAAGTCGTAGTTTTTGCATAATCATTGTGTATTTTAGCATAAAAAGTCGTTTGAGATCCTCTAAAATTTATCTGAGCTTGGTTGGGTCGAGTTCATTGTTTTTCTCAATTATTAGTAGGACATACCGTCCAAATTTTTCATATAAATTACAAGGCCCATAGTGTTGTAAAGGTTTTTTGTTTAAGAAACAAGTCGCCACCCAAAAAAAAAGACTTCAAGCGTAAAGTAGCAATATGGCTATGAACAGGAAATGGAAAGTACAGCAGTCTTCGGGCAAGCCAAACAAATGATAGCTGGGTATAATGCCGCAAAGTTGACCTGGCTTATTGGCAAAAAACCGGAAAGAAATAAACCTTCTGGTTGGGCTGCTTACCGATGCATTCTCAAAAGGCATCTATCCCTCATACGGTTGGAGGACAGTCCGATCTTTTCGCTTCCATATACTGGAAGAATATGCTTACGGACCCAGAATGAGGTATCTAACCTTTGCTCAACTAAAATGGGACATCTGAGGTTAAACAATTATAGTAGAGCTCTGCCCTGTCACTCGCAAAGAGGACAGGTAAGTTTGACCACGTACATAGGCCTAGAAGAAACGAATCTGGTGTGATAGAGGATAGGAGAGATTGAGGGTATGGGTTCATTAGGAAAATTCCAATCCTACTCCACTACTACTCCTACTAAGTAGCAATAAACACCGCAAGTAATTCTACTATTGTCGGTTGTTCTGGGATTTAGAGCGTCATTTTGTCTAATGACCAAATTTATGAAGTCATTCAGCGAAATGACTGATTGTATTAATTGAATACTATATATAATATAGTCTTACAGAGTTAACTCTCTAGAAAGTTAAGAGAAATGTTGTGTATGAGATACTCTACATAGAGGAAAGGAAATCGATACACTGACGGCGAAAGTATTACACAATAATGCTTTTCTCTAATATATACGACTAGTATTATGTATCTGTACTAGAATATACATTACTACCCTAGATATTATGTGAAAAGCAACTTCGATCACACCACCCACCACCACCTACCTATATCTATACAAAGAACCTGGTCTGGTTGGTTTGGTCTCCTTGAAAGAAGCAAACCATGTTATTATTTATGTGTTATGCTTTGGTATTTATTTCCAATAGATTTCGATACAAAAGAGGATTGACAAGGACTGCAGACTACATTACGCCGAATGTATTTTTAAACAATCGTAAATCAATTAAATGTAAAAGATTTTACATTCTTTTTTGTTTGTTTGTTTCCCTTTTCTTTGGTTATTCTTCAAATAAATTTTCTCTGGTAAAAATGTATTTACCTGTTGTTGCAAAAGGAAAACTTCTGAAACAAACTCTTTTAATTTATGTTTGGTTTTCGGAGAATAGTTTTATAATTGAGGTTGTCGTCGCCAGAGTACATTTTCAATCTACCAGAACAAATTTATTTATTATTAAATAGACACAAATAAAGATTGGTGGAAATTCCAATTGTTTTCTTTTTTATTGATATTTATTAGCTGAGGTTTGACCTTTAATATACTCGGATATTTTGGTATATTCCCACCGGGAATCGAAGATGAAAGCCAGATATCCTAGATTTTAGATTCATTGAATAAATTAGTCGAATTAAATTTGACTATACAGATGAAATTAGGTACAGGAATGTCTTCATCATTATTACTTCATGTTTATGATAAAAGAAGAATATTAGAATTACGGGCGAGATTATCAATGGTATCATTTTTATGGGTTCGTAAACCTTGTATATTAAATATATGTATATAATGATAAACCTGGAGCCTGGTCTTGATAAATTTCACTAATTCTGATTCTAATATAAATAATGGATTTAATGCCCGTCTTTCAAACTCTCATATTAGAACGGAAGAAGTGATACTGGTTGTGTTCTTCCACGATAAAGTGTAGAATCATTGGTTTTAGATACAATATATAAATTTTCGATTGTAGTTTTTCACTACTATATCATTTTATTAAACTTTTGTGTCTTAATAGTAGTGTTGACCTTATTTAATATTATTTTTTTAAAAGTATAACTTCTTACGTGCGTACACACACTACAAGAAAAAAAACATATCCGAACAATATTTTTGATTCAAGGTTGTTTTATTATACAAATCAATAAAATTTTACAATGTATATGTAATAATATGATACCATAAAATTGTTAATTGTAAATATGGTTTAATATTAAATATTAAATTAATAAATATAATGAATAAAATTTAATTAAACCCATATCATATTTTAATTTATATAAATTGTGTGAAAATATGTAAAAATTATTAGATATGAACACGAAACTACTACTATAGTTCATATATATATATAAAACAGTAATATAATTTATATTATATATTCCATTTATGTTTAAGCATAAAAATACAATATAAATATATGTATTATACCGATTGTTGTTTTAATTGTTACATAGGAATTACTATGCAACATGTATATTAACATTTATACTTATAATAAAATCGTAGACAGGATCAATTTTCTACATGGTAAATAGTTTAAAAATAAGTTTCTATTAAAAAAACATTTATAAAAACAAGCTTTTTTTAAGTAAAACTAATTTTCTACAACTTTACTTCTCATGTGTTTTTCGATTTTTTCAATATTAAGAGAGATATACCAAATTTTGTGTTTCTCCTTCCCTCTAAACCCCGCTTTCCCCTTGTCGATTCTTGTCATGCTTACCATAAAAATGCATTGCCATCGGATCTGAACCAACATGTAAAAATTCAACTTCGAAAAAATGTAAAGAAACAAAATTACAGTAAAACTTAGTACCTACAACTTCGATTTTTCAAATATTAAGGGAGATATGTCAAATTATGTGTTTCCCCCTCCCTTTAATCCCCCCTTTCCCCTTGTCCTATTTTACCCATAAACGAACTTGATCTTTTGAATATCAAAAGCGCCTCAAATACCAAATTTCATTCCGATAAAATGAAAACTGTGACCGCTAGAGTGATTACAGACACACACACACACATATATATATATATATATATATATATATATATATATATATATATATATATATATATATATACGAGTATATATAAATTTTACAGATGGTGATTTTTGACATCTACTAGGTAGGATCGATGGACATTTGAAAAAAATTTTTTGCGAAATTTTGACTTCGGTACGGGACCAATAGCTCTATTTCCTTTCAGGAAATTCGCTAAAAATACAATCGGTATATTTTCATATTCTGTTTAAGCCATACAAATACAATATAAAAAAAATAAATATTATATACAGACATACATATAGTCGTCTGACTCTGGTGGTGTTTGGAATGTCTAATTTATTTTAGCTTATGATTTTTTTTCTTGTATTGCAATTTTTCAAATTCTGAGAATACCATTTGTTTTTTTTTTTTACTTCGATATACAGATACTACAATGCAGTGTGTTTTATCATATAAGAGCATTGTTTTCGACGAGTTTCTATCGCGTTTTTATCTGTTGAACCGTACACTACAACCTCAAACATCGTAAGTACATTTTTGAGCGAAAGCGAATGGATAATGTGAAACGCGATAGCTCAAGAACTCAAACGGCTAGAACACCCGCCAGGGGGAATACGCAGCTAGCCCATTCACGAACTTGTTTCACTTAACCCATTTGCCGAACTTGACGCACAGTCGGGGTTTACCCAATCACACGGTTTGCAGAAGGAATCCGCATTTGCCAATTCACGAACTTCATCGACTTTTTACCTCTAGAAGTCACACAAAAATTTATGCTCGTAATCTTTATTTTCGTTTTTGAGATATCGTGTCCACAGACGGATATAGAGAATTGGAATAATTTGGTCGGGACTAAATTTATTATACTCTTGTACATATTATACATAAACTGGTGTACAAATCGTTAAAATTTTTTGTCTACAATTTCGATAAACATTTAACACAAAATAACGTCGAAAAATCGACCCCACAGTAAACTTATAAGAAGTAAGACTCTAAAACCTTGAAATATAAGTACAGACCGTTTTCAAAAGCACTTCTAATAGAGAATCAATGTTTAATAAATAAAATATTAATTATAAAACTATACAGTACACCTAACAATATACATACATACAAACATCTGGATAGTGTATAGGTATACTGTATGCGTATGGTTGTTTGTTTGTCATTTAAGAGTGGGAATTTTATGATGCACATACTAAAGTTAAGAATTTAATGAACATAATTAACCCACTTTCATTACATGTGTACTGACTGACTTCACACAGTAACCACACGACCAGCCAGTAATAAATAATATTTAACATTGATTCTCTATTGGAAAAGCTATCCAACACACAAGGTATAGCTGAAATAATCCTAATTTTTTAGAAGTATGAAATTATAAAATTGACCAGATATTTTTCAATATTCAAGTATGACTGAAAACTGTATATGGAAGTCATGTGTCGTTCAAACTAGAGTTCAACGTAAATTCAAACTAAATTTTAACATTATTTACACAAAAAAAATGCTTGCTTGTTTAATAAAATTAGTTGGAAATATTTAACATAGTTTTTTTTTTTTAATAATGAAGTATTGTTCTATTTTTTATCATTTAATAAAAAATAATTTGATGTGCAAAATAGATTAAAAACGAACTAATGACTTGGAAGAATTGAAAGTTTTTTTTTCTTATAGAAAAACACCATCATAAAAATGGTTAGAAATATTACCATTAATAAAATAATATTAATGGAAAAAAATTATACCATTAAATTTAATCAAAATTACCTTAGAAAAGAAAACAAATGAAATTTGGATAAATATTTCAATTATTATTAAAAACTTTTGTATATACTTTTAGAGAAAAAAATTGGATTATTCTCATTTATTGCTTTGTCTTGATATTCTCCATAAACTTTTATCAAGAAATATAAAATTGTAAGATTATAAAAATTATTATTAATCTTATAAAAAAAAAGATATTAAAATGTTCCACAGCGTCGTCGTCGTCGTTTAGGAGGCCATTCTGTACTTAAAGAAAACTATAGAAGAGAAATAGTATAAAAGTATAAAGTTTCAAAATGTGCCTCATTAAAAATTATATTAAATCTTTTTAACTGAAATTTATTTATTTAAAAAAATAAAAAAAAATTATAATTTGCTCAATTTCGTCGATAATGAGGTGATTTTAAGTTACAGAGTTTTTTTAATACCATTACATTTTGTTGAGTGTATGTATATACAAAGTGTTTGAGAACATAGTGCAAAAAATTTTATAGGAAGTCTTATCATAATAACATTATTTGCCATCAAAGGCTTAATATGCAAAATCATACACACTCTGGGATGGGAATCGAATCCACGACCTATGGCATTCTAGACCAATGCTTTGCTTCTGAGCTACCTGATATGTAATGGTAGCGGAATGCATATGATTTCTCACTATCTTTGATGTCGATGTATTATTAATTTGTTTACTTACTATTTACATATTTTAAATTGTTTTTTTTTAAACTAGCGTCTATTTATCCATTGCTATAGTATGAGTGCTTTACGGTTATATTATACCAACGTAAATGACTAGCGTTTACTTAATTTGACATTTAAGTAATATAATAAGAAAATTAGCAACATTTCTCAGAGATATCGTCACTTTTTAATAAAATATCATTCGATAAGATCGCGTATAATTTGATGATGCTGTAATATGGATTTTTGTCCATACGCCGAAAATTTAGTCAATGAATCGCCCCATTAATTTTTTTTAAAGACGTTCCCAAAGACCAGTCGTGTTCAACTTAAAAAAATTCCATTTTGTAAACTAAAATAGATCAAATAAAATATAGTTGAGGTAAAGTATTACTATTTGCTGCACTAACACTGTACCTCAACTATATTTTATTTGATCTATTGTAGTTTACATAATGGAATTTTTTTTAAGTTGAGCACTTTAACAATATTTATAAGATAACTAATACCGACCGCTTGTTTTTGTTATTTTTGTAGAAAGATATTTGTTATATCTTCAATTACTTATTCTCAGTTTTTTAAAAGAATCGTAAGAAAATTACTATTGATATTTAATAAAACATGTGAGACAACATTAATCGGGGTCAGTTTTATATGATAAACATACAAATTTTAACTGTCAATATTTACAAATTTAGTACTGTAAGGACCATTTAAAAAAAATTCTACGTGTGGAAGATACTTTTACCTATATATATTCAAAATTACAGAAGAATCGTAAGAAAACTGATTTTCTTGGGAACGTCCTTAATTGACAAACTGCCAGTGTTAGTAATCGAACCAGCAACTTCCCAATTTCGAGTAGAGCGCCCCCAACAACTCGACCACACGGACTGGTAGGCCGAAGGTTATGCCACGAGGGTTGTGGCAGAAAACATTGACCTACTAGCTCTAGTTTATAATTTACACACCAGAGAGCATATCTCAGTGCTAGAGTTCCCAGAGACTTTTTTCTCTAAACATCCTGTATAACCTTTTAATATACGCAGTAAGTTTGAAAAGCCGCACGGGGGGAAAAGCCATTAGTATTTTAACATTTGAATAAAAATTCCCCGAATGAATTAATTTTCCCCGAATGACAACACACAACACCATTCGCATTATATCTTGTCGAATATATTTCCATATCATTTTTTGATGGACAGACTTCATGAAATAATATTGTGTGTTGGTTGTGTTTTTAAAACATATAATTAATTAACACAATATTACAAAATTAATTTGTTTATACACTGTTTTTTTTATAATGAAAATATGAATAATTAATTAAATTATTACCTTAAATTATTTGTACAAAATAAAGGTAGTTGAGTTCTTTTATAAATATGAAAAATAAATTTTGTTGTTTATTGAGGAAGAGCTTTTAAAATAATAATACCATACTATTTTCGAAGGCCGTAGGCTCAAGGGGGAGAAGAAATAACAACCATTTTTGAATAATAATAATAATAATACTGGTGTTGTTTTTAAACAATAAAATGAAAATATACACTACGAGAGATAATGATTATTTCTATTGGGATTTCTGGATCGGAGTTTAATATTTCAACCTAACCTAACCGAATTTTTTGGTTTCGTATTTGTAACCAAAGTACAAATACAAAACTTGTAAGCCATAAGATAATGTCACGAGTGTTGAGGCAGGAAAGATAGACCTATCAGCTCTAGTTTCTAACGTAACCACCAGAAAGCATATCCAGGTGCTAGAGGTTCCCAATACAATGTTAAAACATTTTAACTCCGCCCACGAACGTGAATGTAGAGGAGAAGTCTTTTTGTTTTTGAAGCTTCGCGTTTCATTTCCCGATCTGTGTACGTTTTTAAACCTGAGACCAAGACAATGCATGTCTATCGAAAAAAATATGTCTTTATTCAGTTTTAGTCGAGGTGCAAAGATGGTAAAAGATGTCTCCAAGAGACCAAACCCTTTAGATAGATTGTAAAGGCTGCCCTGCACGGGCTACACTTCGACCATAAGGTCCGACCTTGTTTTTAAGATTTTATTTAAATTTTAAGAGAAATTGTGACAATCTGTATTAAGTAATTAGAGTTTGTATAATTATAATATTTACAATCCGTATCAAATTGTCTTAAACCATAATTATAATAATTTGACACGTTAGAAATATAATAATAATTAAAATTATAACATTCTAAACAAAAGATATGTAATATATAATTATTACAAATATATCACATGTGCGTATGAAGTAACGGCATAACAGGGAGGTATTTATTCGCTCCGAGCGCAACCGTACTCAGCGCTATGCGTGGTCAAAAAAACAACTTCATGATCAATGACAATGTATTAAAAACCATAGGCGTTTAACAAAAAGTTACAGTTAACTTAGCTTTTACATGTTGTTTATTTTATTTAATTATTCTTGTTAAACGCCTATGGTTTTTTATACACTGTCATTGGTCATGAAGTTGTTTTTTTGACCACGCATGGCGCTGAGTACGGTGGCGCTCGGAGCGAATATACTGCAACAAAATATTTATTCTATCGATCTATCGAAAATTTCGACATTTTTAGAGATCCCAATATGTAAATATTTGTTAAAAATGAACTACCAAAAATGATTAACGTCGACTTCAAATGGTCTATAAAGAAATTATTCATAGGACTTTTTCATAAAAAAATTATTTTTTACTTTTTAGTGCTTTTTTTTTCTTTTTGAAGTCGGTTGTCGTCTGTTAAAAAGATTTATATTTTATCAAATGTTTTGTGTTTGTTGTAACTGTAAGTGGGTATATAAATTTTATCATTTCCAAACAATGTTCTGGAATATTGCCATTATGTGTTTATTGTGTTTTATACTTTTAATATTATTTTTTATTTTAATAAATTTACATTTTCTTTTTTTTTTTTTTGTTTACTATACAACATATCATCATTCTTCGTTTTTATTTACCATCTTAAATATAAAAAAAATGTTGTTCTGTGTACCGAACCGACGTATTCTACCACGTACGAACTTACAACGGTTAGAAAGTTAATTAATCTACCGCTTTTTTACCTCAATTTAATTTTTTATAATTGACTTTAATTTTGCACTTAGAATAAATTAAAACAACGTTAATTTCATTTTTTTTCTTATTAATTTTTTCTTTTCCATTTCTTACCGTTAGATTTTTCTGTTTTAATTGTTAGAGACATTCTCAAAAAAAAAAGATACATAATGTTGTCCGCCATATTGTTGCCGGAAACAGTGGTGAGAATATAAGGCGCGAATTTAATTGAAAAGCATTACGCATTTATAGTATTATAAAAATTATTTGCAGCCAAAGTATTTTTTCAATAAAATACTTTTTTTAATAAATGATAAGTAATTTCAATTTTTCAATAAGGAATTAGTTGAAACAAATTTGCATACTTCAAAATAATCACTACGAAATAAAACTGGTTACTTGCTTACTTCCGATATTGTTCCACATCATGGTGGACAGTGTTTTATCGACATTTGGAATTTTTAAAGGTTAGTTTAGACCAATCTCTATCTCACAGTAAAGATGATTAAAATTTGTGTAATGTAAAACAGCATAAAGCAATTTAAATCTAAGCTCTCGTTTATGCAATAATTATAAAAGAAATATGTTAATCTCCGTTTTTAAAACACACACATGGCATTAAAAAGAAGAAAAAAACTGAATGGAATCTTAAGTTATCTCGTATATTATTATAATGTAGACATTAAAATATTTAAATTTTTCGTATGCATACATTTTTCTAGGTACAATTTTCTTTTCCTAGTAAAATATATATGTTGTTTTTATTTATTTATTTTTTGTGATAAAATTTACAAAATAAAAATAGGCCATTTGCATTTTTTTAAATACTCCTCATTCATAATATATTCTCGTAATATATATTCTTATTTTTAAATAAATGCAAATTTTATTTGGAATATCAACCGTATTTTAACCATAAAATTTCTCTAATATGAAAAAAAAAATGATCATACTTATCTAATCACAATTGTAAATAATTCATACTCTATCTGGTGATAAGATTTTGAATCATTGAATAGGAACATAATTGTTTTTTGATAATCTAAAAATGAATCATTCTGTAAATAAAAAGTTAAATAATAAAGGAAATGATAAAATCTGTATAAAAACTGACACAATTGAATTAAAAGAAATATGGGACAAAGATAAGAACGGAGTTAGTTATTACACATAACTAATCTCAGATGGCACCACTATCGGTATTTGTTTCTTAGGACTATGACATCTGGTGGCAATAATTAAAACAGAGTAGTCAGGCACAACTGTGATAGTTACATACGTCAATAAAATATTTATTATCTTGTTAATGAATCTCATCATTTTTTATGAAAAATATAACTAATTGTTTAAATGTAGCCTGGCTGAAGCCGCCATTTTGCGATATGACGTCATGAGTAACTTTACCAATAACATCTTCATATTTTTCATGGCACCATCTTTGAAATGACATTACCATCGTAAGGCTGTTCTCCTTTTAGAAAAAATTGATGGTTAAGTTTCATGACATCTGGTGAATAAACAAAGTATTAAACGTTCATATCATGGTTACCAGACAATTTTTGTCCGAGTCATCCCATCTATTCATCTATTATCTAAAGTAGCAAAACAGTTTGACAAGTCGTCCAATCATTTTGAAGTTTAAAATAATTCTATTTGGTTACAGTTTATTCTTTATCATCAATGAGAGTACCCGAATTTAGTAGCAGATGCATGTAAAAAGTCGTCCAATTTGTGATGTCCAATTTGAATAGCCCAGTGTGGCAATCCCTCATTCATATTGACGTTTAATTAACCATATAAATATAATGTTTGTGACAATTGTTATAAATTATATTTGGCAATTATTTTAAATATTTGTCATGCATTTTTTATTTTACTTTTATAAACTGTTGTTAAAACCATATGCAAATGTTTGTCAAGTTGCATTCAGGGAGTCCAGAATAGTATATATGGTTATTTTTAGAGGCAGCACTTAAGCTTCCCAGTCGCTATAAAAAGCCACCAAGAAGATTGCCCATTTATCTTTTAGAATGGTAATAAATTTAAATAAATAAACATTGTTTCATTAATACTATCCATTTCTACTGAATTTTTAAAACGTATTATTGTAGTCCTATATGAAGTAACTTCCTATATATGATCTACATACGTCAAATAGCATACGAGTTGAGTGTAGATCAGGCTTTATAATCATTTTATGCAAAGTGCGCACAAAAGAATAAACGGATACTTTTTAAAATCACAATCGAACAATTAAAAAACATCACCCTAAGATATTGAAAATTTCCAAGTACAGTATCATAGAATTAATTAACCTCTTTTTCAGTCCGGACTAGTTTTAACATTATATGCCTTTTTATATAAATATATTATTGTGGTTTTAAAAAGTTTTAAACGTTGAGAAAAATGGTAAATGTATGTATTTATATGGTTTTATTTTTATTTTTTTATAAAAAAGTTGTGTATTTATAGAACTTCTCAAAAGTTAAACTTTCTCGTTTTCAACATCGAATTATAGAAATAAATAAAAGTTAAAAACTTTTTTTTACATGTACATGTTAGCAACGCAAATCCACTGGGTTTTTTTTTTAAATGTAGTTTGAAACTTTTTCAGAATTTTTTGTAATTAAAAATTGACTAGACCGGAAATTGAATATGAAATATATTTGAAAATTTGGTTAGTTCGCTACAAGTGTTAATTTTTGCTAAAAATATTTTATTTTACAAAATCGATGAATTCCAGGGAGAAAATAAATTTGAAAAACTGCGAAAATCGATAAAAAGTCCGATTTTGTTGATAATTTTTAGTAAAGAAGGTTAAATACAATTAGTGCAGCTTTATAATGATTAGTAGGCATTTTATTTGTGAAATGAACCCAACAAAATATACCTATGAAAATTTAAACGGTTTTTGTTACCGAACAAAACCGTTATATTTTCTATAAAAACATAAAAGGTAATGAATTTTGATACGTAACAAACTCCATGAGAGATTGTTATGGTTCAAATTTCCACTGGTATAGTTTGTTAAGTACCGAAAATCACGGGTCGGTATGTTTTTTTTGCAATTATAATGGTTCGAATTTCCAAAGGGATAAGTTTATGGGTTTAGACTACATATTATATATAACTTACTTTTGGCGAGTGTTTTTTTTACTGGAATTATGAATAAAATCGATGTTTTTGGGTTTACGATGCTCCCAAATCTACTCTCTATTAATCGGTGCTCCCAAATCTAAATTCTTACTGGAAAATTTGGATTTTACAAAAAAGAAGAAGATATTTTAGACTTATTTTGAACATAAGTGGAAATTTAGTAAAGTTTTCGATAATCAATTAAAAATAATTGTTCTAAACATGTTTTAAAAAATGTGTTGATATTATTTTAAATTTTGAAATGAACCAAAGTCGTTTGAGCTTTTTATTAAAGTTTTATTATTTGTTTCAGGTAGAAGCTGGTGATGTGATACTTAAAGTAAATGAAACAGACGTTAACAGATTTTCCACGAAAGAAGGTGAATATATAATTTATTTTATCACGTTAACTATAATTTTAAGTAGATATAGAAGATAATGGAAAATTTATTTAGATTGGTCACGTCCTAAGACGTGAAAATTATAGTATATTGTTACCGATCATCTCAACATTACTTACGAAAATACAAAACCACCCCTTCTCAAAACTTTATACCGGGTGTTCGATTCTTTAGTTGAAAATCAAATTTAGGATAATTCGATTAATTCTATTTGGCATCTTTCTGAATGTAAGCCATAACTCGAATGAATCGTACATGTTTTCAATTGAATTTTTCCTGGCGCCTGCACTATATAAAAACTTTTCGAATAAAAAAAACAAAAGCTTGAATTAATTTATTACAAATGTCAAAAAAAGTAGTTTCGATTTTTGGGGATGGTATAATGTTAATTTTCATATAAATAATATTTAATTGATTGCAAAATTATTGATTATAAAAATTAATTGCAAAAGTAAAATTATAAAATTCGTAAAAAATCGTATTTCACATTTCAAAGAATGTCTGAATGGTCCAGAGGAAGTCAATCTGTCCAACGTAAGATGTAGATTGTAAAGGCTGCCTTGGACACTTCGACCATAAGGTCCATTGTCCAACGTAACTACTGATATGTATTTTTTTCTCGTAATAACATTATCAATCCATATTTGGACCCAAAACTACAAGTATTTTCCTAAGATACAATTTGCTGATAATAACTAGAAATAAGTAGAAAGACTTAAAATGTGCAGTGTACAATCATTCAAAACTGGCCTGATGTCATAACAATCGTATGTACATTTAGTGCCCTTGAAGCGGACATTTTGAATCTTTTTACTGTATATCTCGTTTACTTATTTCTTCCGCTAAACTATATCGCCCGTAGGTTTCCTTTTTTTACACTAGCCAGAGATATATCTTTTGTATACACTGGCTTGGGAATTTTTGATATTGAAATTTTTCGATTGTGGGAGAATTATTTTTGACCCTGACACTATTAGATAAAACTACTTATTTTTAGACGTAAAGAGATAGTTTTATCTACAATTCCTAAATTTAGCATATTTTGTTTGTTTTAGTATTAAAATGTCTACGCTTATCAACAGACCCTGTGACTTTAAAACTAAAAAGAGGTATAACAAGCAAACAAAGATAAAAAATGAGTACAAAAAATAATAATTCTTAAAAATTTTATTTGATCATAGATCCAGTAATAAAAGCACGCGTTCGAAGGTTTCTAACCTCAGCATCCGAAGAAGATATCGGCGAACTAGTATCACGACCATACACATCAAAACGAATTGCTAAAACAACGACAGTATCTAGTCACCCACATCCAGAACCATCACCAAGATCGCCACAAGAAAGTCCTCCGCTCTCACCACAAGCCAATGGCAGCTTTTCCGATTTGGAATCATTACTCCCTATTGGCGACAGCTTTCATGAAGAAGAGAGGCAAAAATGGGAGCCTCTCAATAATAGTGAAAAATTTGGTAAACCTAGAGGTCCGCCGCGATTCGAGGCGTTCATGATGACTGGGGACTTAATATTAAATTTATCTAGAACGCAACAAAGCACAGGACTGTTCCCACGACAGAAGAAAGTCGATAGCTTGCGCTATCACAATAATCATAACCATCATCATCCATCTCACACACACATTAAACACTATCACAACTCTGTGCCGTCGAGTCCTAGTGAAATGGAAATGGGTCAACGTACACAGAATTGTCGCTCTGGATCAAGTTCAGCAGGCACTTCACCAGTAGCTGCAGCGAAACGTGACTCATCATGCACTTCAAGCACTGGATCAGATATGGGCAAATCACCAGCTGGATTCGCGTATCATTCAGCTGGTGGATACGTACGAACAAGTCGATCCGAAGATCATTTACAACCACAAAAGGATAGTATGAGTGCTGTGGACATTGACATTGACGAGGATGTAACAAGTTCGTTGAATACGCTTTTAGATACACGACAAGATACAAATAATAGTAATATTGCACCAACCAGTGCGGCGGATCGAATTGTCTGGACATACAATGCACCAGTCAGTTCCCCGTCAGCATCCGATCATAATTCATGTTGTCAAACTATGTCGAATGGAAGTAGCTCATCGCATAGTACATCATCGTCTGGCAATAGTCCGTTACGTTCTGTTTCACCGGCATCGCCAACGTCTGTGTCTTCCTCAGTTATGTCAAGTCAATCTGGTTCTCGGCGTATTGTTCATACCATGCCTTGTCACACATTCAATGGTGAACATAGTGTTAGTGTGTCCGAAGCGATATCGAACATCTCCAGTCCCGATTACCATGATGAAGAGACAATGGATATACTTAGTTCACGTGATATTATGATTAGTGATCCCAGTGATAGTGACAGTACAATTTTAGTGTCGGAACCGAATCAACGTCGTGCCGCGGGTGGTAAAGGTGATAGTCAAAGTAACTCTTATGCGAGTGTTAAAACAGTGAGTGCGAATCATATGGTGGGTGGACCTGATAGTGAACATCGTATTGTAATACAAGTGAAAGGTCCCGATAAAGACAATAGTGTGACAGGACATAGTCCTCGTGGTAGTAGACGTTTACAAAGAAGTGATATGACCCATCAAACTGGTACTAATATTAGACAAATGGCAGCGGCAAATAATAATAATAATAGTTCAGGTAACGTAGGCCCAGAAATGCAAGGATATCATGAATTAAAGGATGCAGAAGATGATACACATGGATTATCTGCGGAGGATCCACTATTAGCGCGAGTTATTAGCAAAGCCACATCACCACCTATGTCTGAAGATGATAGCGATATTGAAAGTTTACATAGTTTCCATTATTCACCTAAAGCTGTTGATTTACCATCAGCTATAAGACTTGCCAAAAGACTATATTCACTGGATGGATTTAAAAAATCAGACGTTTCTCGACATCTTAGTAAAAAGTATTACAAAATTTTTTCCCAAATTTCTTAATGAATTTGTTTATTAAAATATCAATTTTTGATTTATTTTTCAGCAATGATTTTAGTCGAGCAGTAGCCGAAGAATATTTAAAATATTTTAATTTTGAACGAGATTCATTAGATGTAGCTTTGAGAAAATTTTTAAAACAATTTTCATTGACAGGAGAGACACAAGAACGGGAAAGAGTCTTAGTACATTTCTCAAAAAGATATTTAGACTGTAATCCAGGATCCTTTAATTCTCAAGGTACTATTTTCAAATTTTATATACATTTTATTATCTCGTTAGAAACAGATTTTGTTGAACTGATGAAATCCGACTGAAAGTCCACCGTTGTTCCAAAAGTAACTGAATTGTAAGATATTCGGGCACACAGATATGCAAGAACACAAGGACCACACTTTTTTCGAGCGGAAACTCCAAAAGAGATTCAATTTAAAAGTATTTTGGCGTATAGATTCGCAAAGATCGAAAATAAATGTCTGTTCCGAGAATTCCAGCGAAAAATAAGACCGCAGATTATCAGTTTATGGAAAAAGTATCTTGGGTGAAATGATTTTAACCGTAAATAATTGATTTTAGATGCTGTTCATACGCTAACATGTGCCATTATGTTATTAAATACCGATTTGCATGGTCAAAATATTGGTAGAAAAATGACATGTACAGAATTTGTAGAAAATTTATCCGATTTAAATGATGGTGAAAATTTCCCACGGGAAGTTTTAAAACAATTATATCAAGCTATTAAAAGTTATCCTCTTGAATGGGCACTGTAAGTATACATTTGTTTTCTGGAAGGGATTACGTTTCGCATTTTGAGAGTCGTAATTTTTTTGGTTTTTATTTCTAGGGATGAAGAAGGTGACGACTGTACCGTTCAAGCTCAGACAAAACAAACAGAATTACAAAATAATCTTACAACAAATCCATTTTTGGATGTACCAAATTCGGCCAGTGCTATTGAATATAAGAAAGGCTATGTGATGCGAAAATGTTGTTATGAAGCGAATGCCAAAAAAAGTGAGTATTTCAAAATTATGGTTGGTTTTTTGTTTTTATTAAAGCACCACCTTCAAAATAATTTTAGTAGATTTCCAAAACCTATAAAAGGGTACCCACACTCTGCACAAAACATCCATTCGCTTGTTACACTTTTGATCGGTCGAATATTCTTGTGTGACGAAATCCTATAAGATTTCAATCGCTAATAACTTCGGGACTAATAATGCGTTTACATTGATTGAGGCCACACAACCGATAGATCCTGTCTTTGCGTATCTATCGCGTTATATTTGTTTTGCCTGTGACGTCAACGTAACAGTGTCGGCGCATGAGCGTGAATGTGTACAGTTATAAATTGTTGTAGCGTGGAAACCATTGACCTCTAAATAACTGGACAGATTATCCGATGTTAAGTCATTAACTCCAATTGAAGCGCTCCTCAACTAGCCAAAGAACTAAGTTTTGCATCAGCGCGCCTGTGCCGCATGTATATGTTATAAGAATGGTTTGTGTGGCTGTCACATGTATTTTCACTATACATATAAAGTTTTAGTACCTTGGCTAGTTGAGGCGGCGCTGACTATCACTAAGTTGAAGTCGTTATTTCACGTTTAGACCCATAAACATACTCTGTCCAGTTATATAGAGGTCAGTAGTATAAACGCGTTTAGCTAGGTCGTAAATATGCTCGGAATTATAGAAAACACATATTAGAGATCCAGGGCTGAACGAATGCGATAGCTACGGTAGCGTCGACATGGAAAAAATGGCGCAAAGCGATTACATAGCTAGTCCATCGGACATACAGCGGCTAACGACAGTCCAAACGTATACGGATCATGTGCAGGACGTTTTCACGAAAAATCTACGACTCGGGCCCGAACTGCGACTTCTTTTTTTAATCGGCAGCGTGCTGTGTGCTTATCACATCCCTTATTTCAAAAATGCTGTGTGCGCAGCTATCCTTGAATATGATTTGTCATTCGTTGATTTTCATTTTGTGTTCAAAAAAAATGTCAAAAACAACGCATGAATTAGTACATTATAGCTGTTTCGAAGGCATCTGCTGCAATTTTCTAGCTCCATTTGGAAAGCGAAGTTGGAAAATGTTCTATTGTACGCTGCGTGATTTGGTGCTGTATTTACATAAAGATGAACATGGCTTTAGAAAGAATCAGATGAGTGATAATTTACATAATGCAATTCGAATACATCATGCCTTAGCAACAAAAGCACAAGATTATACAAAAAAACAACATGTGTTTCGATTGCAGACTGCTGATCAGGCTGAATATTTATTCCAAACTAGGTAACCGATTTTTTTTTAAATAATTATTTTGCTTTAAAGTCCCTCACGTTTAATTATTTTGATATTATTTTCAGTGATTCTAAAGAATTACAATCATGGATTGATACAATAAATTTCGTATGTGCAAGTTTTTCTGCTCAACCATTAGAAGGCGGTGTTGGGTCTCAAAAGAAGTTCCAACGACCTCTTTTACCTTGTAGTCATACAAAATTAAATTTGGTAAGAAATTAATTTCAGTTTTTACTTTTAGCAAATATCCGTGCGGTGTTAGAGATCACTGCGACGTAAATAGTCGTCTGCGGAGCACTCCCATCCTATAGACTTAAGAATGAGGAGAATTGACTTTAAAGAATCGTAACTCTCCCCTATCTATTTTGGTATATTTCCAAGCATCGGTGTATTCTAAGGAAGTGTCCGGGAGCTTCCCCATCTCTCTGACAAAATCTGTAATCGTCCTCGTTTATCAAGCTTAGTTTTAAGCCAATCTTCCATGAGGATTCTTCTGGAAAGTTCCTCAAAAACGCCCTTTTAGTATCTTCCAATTTTTTGACCCACAGAAAGACTCTGGTTTATCAAAGATATCCCTTGGATTTTTAATAAATTTTATAAAATGGGATTTATTTTAATAAATTATAAGAATTTATTTCTTTTATAAATAATATTTTGTTTTCCCAGAGAGAACAATTAAGAGACCATGAAGATAGAGTAGTGAAATTAGAATTAGACTTAGAAGAACATCGTAAAAATCAACCAGAAAGAAGTGCCAAAGCATTGGCCGTACAAAATTATAAAGAAAAAGATGCCTACCTTCATTATGAGGTATTTGAGAAATACGTCGAAATTTTCCCAGCTCAATATTAATTTTTGTTCGATATTTTTTTCTATGTGTTTCAGTTAAAACGTTATAAAACCTATGCATATTTATTACGATCCCGAATGGCTCAATATCCAGAATTAGAATCATCATTAGTTGAATCATGTATCGGTGAAGTGGATGAAGCTAGTGGTGTTGCGTTATTAGAGAGTTCGGCTGGAGGAATTGTACCACCACCGGTGCCCGATAGACGATCACCACCAACTAATAGGTATAGTTACAGACAAGCCATTTACAGTCGTAATGTGCTAAACGGTGATGCTGATATTGGGTGACGTGTAATGGGGGTGTTCTCCGCATGCGTGGTTTAATAATGCCCACATTCCATTTTTATATATTAATTCCATCAACAAAAATGTTTCTGGGTTATTTAAACAAATCATAAATAATTATTTTTTTGAACAAAATTTCATTTATTTTCCTCAATCGGTATTGAAATCGAAATGTTTTAAGTTTGTTGCCAGCGTTTTGAGTTTGTTACTCAAAATTTTTGAAACCGAATATTTGTCCAAATTCTCTGATTAATATAGTAAATCGTAAAAATAAATAATCGGTGTCTTCGTTGCCGATGCTCGGAACAAATATCCCCGACAACAGTTCGTGTTTAAGTGTGGTGTCTTGAATATATTCGATCCGAATTCCATTCTAGCAAATTTGTAATTATTAGGATCAAATACTCACAAAAGCTCAAAAAACCTAGTCAGAATTTGTCTCCATTTCTGTTGCGGGCAGAATGGTTGTTTCCAGAAACGGTAATAGGGATAAAATTAGGTTTATTATTGAACTAGTTCAATGGAACGTCTAAATAATAAAACAAAGAAGTTTCACTTTCCCCGTGAACTTTTGTGGGTGAGAACAATTCCCCACATTTTCTTAGACAGTACTGACACCAAACATCCGTATCAGTATCCCTTCTTTTACATTTATTTCTGGAGCGCATTGTTTAAAAAGAAAATTATTTATGATTTTGTGATATAAAATGGAATTGAGCAAATACTGCAGGGGTTTCCTTATTTATTGCTTTTTTCGTTACGATTATATATTTTTGAAAAAAAAAATGCTAAGAAAAAAATAATAACCATCAAAAAAGAAAACATAAAAATATTGTTGCTATTTCGTACAAAGTGTGCAAAGCTTTTGTGAAATTATATTTCTTATGTTCAAAAATAACCAAATTTTTGATTTACAAAAGAGAAATATTACAGAAAAATCAAGCTTTAAGTGTTCAAAACTAATTTTTTTTCCAAATAACAACAGCTTTTTCTCTCTCATTTTGAACGCCGCCTTGTCTATTTTCCTTTTATATCAGGATGATTTAATTTAAACAATACACTTAAATATTTCTTCAAGGAAGCAGTTTTGAAAAAAATAACCCGAATACAAGTTGTTTTGTTCGCAGGGGTATCTTGATTTTCACCCTGACCATGGGGAAAGTAGTGGCGGCCAGTACTGACGGCTAAAAGTGGCAGCCATTGAAATGGTCGGTCAGTGAATCCAACATGGATGTATGAGAACATGAGTCTAACTCTCTACTGGTGGCCAGTACCTTTTAAGACACGTCCAATAACGGTCGCCACTAGGTCATGTGGCCTTGTTACTGACCCTCTGGCGTCAACTAGCAGTACTCCTATACACGAGAACAGTAGAGGAATATTAGCGGTCACTACTGTCACCGTGTGCAAGGGGCTTTATCATAGAAAATACATTTTTTTAAACTAGTATAAAATTATTAATTATTAACCAAAATAGACTTTATTATCCAGTTTTAAGGTTCTTTTCTCCTCGACTATCTGATTCTGTAAAAAAATTGGTTCCCATTTCAAAAACTTCAAATATCCTTGAGGGTCATCGTCCGGGAAAAATTCAAGATCACGCCACAAAAGATCACCTCCGAACAAAACAGCTTTTATACATTTTTTCCAAAAACCGCTTCCTTGAATAAATATTTTGGTGCATTATTTAAAATGTGAACACCCTGTATATAATATTTGTTGATTGTTCTCCTTTTTTTATATTAATTGTTGTAAATAAAATATTTTGTTGTGTTATCGTTTTCTCTTATTCTTAACAATTGTTAGTTTTTTCTGAATTTGTGTTTGAAACAAGTGTAAACCTGTACTATTGTGTCCAACGCATCTGAAAACACCTCTGTGTACATAGAAATTTATGAACTCTGATACAATATATTTAGATATTTATATTTTTTAAATAACAGTGCAAATTCTTATTACAAAAAAAAACATACTTAACGAATTTTACTTCTTTTTCTCCAAGCACTTCATTAAATGAAACCGATTAAACCATTTTTTTTTGTTCAAAACTCATTTCAATGTTTTTAGTACACTTAAAATTTTCACTCGGGTTGTGGGTTCCATTTTGTTTCATTTGCTTTCATTTGCCATTTTGTTCCGTTCGGAAAAACGAGGCTCAAAGCGAATGAACGTTATACTTTGTTCATCTCACTCTCTAGACAAAAACCTTAGAATTGTACCCTTAGTGTGATATCATTGACAGTCAATTTCTTTTCAAATCCAAAGATTCTGCGCCCATGCTACGTTCAAGATTGCTGCAAAAGGAATGCTTTTATATAAATATTACACTTTTTAGAATAATGGAAAGACAACGTGTTCTTTATATCATCTATTTCACGCGTTAAACTGTTCAAGGGTTCTGACCGACTTAAAAATTTTTGGCCATTAGGCGCAAGATTTGTTGCATTTTGGCGATAGTTTATAACACCGAGATGCTTTAGATCTAGTTCAACTCCGTCAATCCAACTCGTTCTTGGGCAACGTGGCGTATATTTTGCCTTCGTATCACCTGTCCGATTCATCTCAATCGTCCGTTTTCCGAGTCGATAACCGTTTTGACGGTCTGGCAATAATTTTCAAGTAAAGGTTATTAGCCATTAGCATCCGATCTTCAGGAACTCTGGGAACCTTCAGGAAAACCTGATAAGCAAGCTCCTGGCCATTGCCAAGATATGGGGGAAGCGAATCTCATCAGACTGAAATAGAAGGCGGAGCATAATGGATCATAATACTTTTTATACCCTAAGATATGTCTATCTATCTAACACATGTTTCTACCCAATCTACAATAATCAACCCCTTGACTTAGCCGTATCAAAAAATCAAAATTCTCGAGTCTCTATGCTTTGAGCATAATAATTTTGTCAAATTTGAAGCTGGAAGGTTTAAAATTGACCACAGTATTCATTTAATTTGATACGAGGGCCCCAAAATATTAATTTTTAAGTGTACTAAATGAATTTGAAATGATTTACAAAATTTTTAGGGCGCCAATAGGATTTCTAAAAAAAAAACCATTTAATAAAAGAAAAAACTTTACTGAACTATCATTTTTGTGCCTAAATAATTTTTCTAAAATAAAAAACCTAAGAAATAGCTGAATTTTCTGAAACTAAGAGAAAATTTTGCTAGAAAAAACAGAATTTGGTTGAATTGTTATCTTTATAGCTTTGTTAACAATATAAAAAAAATATTTAAAAACAAAATGGTATAAAATTTGGGCTATGATTATTTTTAGATTTATAGAGAGATAAAAGAAAAACTAAAACAAAAAAATTATACATTTTAGGTATTTTTAAGAATTAAACAAAAAGTATTTATGAGAAAATGTTTAGTGAAAATCTTTTATATAGAGAACCAATTTAACTAATTAATAAATTAATAAAATTAAAAAACAAGTAACAGTAAATTTTTATACAGAACTGCTTGTAATATAATTTTTTTATGAATTATTTTATAATTAATTAATTAATTAGTAAGTTCTTTCTTGGTAGTTTTATTTTAGAGTATCGAATCATTATTATTGACTTAGAATAGTTTTTACAGAAATCAGCACTCAATAGTTTTTAATTTTTCTACTCAATTTTTTAGCACACTGTTATTTCTGTGTAAATTTTATGTCATTTAATTCATCTAGAAAGTTGACAAAATTTTAAAATGAAACCCAAAAGTATATCAAATTAAATGATATTTATTGACAATAGGGAATATGCATGAACATTTTTTTTCACTTGAATTGAAGCATGTTTACTTGACAAATATCAAGGTAAAATTACTTTTTAAATAACTTTAAAAATAAGCGAGATATGAATGATTGAAATTCCCGATTAGACACCATTTCACCATTTTAAATACACGTAAAACTCCGTTTTTTGTATTTTTGCAAGAAAGAGACAGATAATAATCTTTAAAAGCTTATAGCTTCCTTGATATTTGTCGGATTTTAATTTCGTTTTTAAATATTATTACAGTATTAACAGTATTTTCATATTCTGAAAATAAATGTGAAAAAAAATTTTCATGCATATTCCCTATTGGAATTGACGCTATGACACCTATTGGTAGTTTCTAAAATTATTTTTATAAATCGATGTTTTGTTTACGTATTACGAACAATATTTTGGCTGAGTGTTAAAAATCCAAATCCGAGTTTTCATAAATGTGTTTGTAGACTAAATCGCAGCAGCGTATATCAAACGGAGGTGATGCGACACTAAGGAGGTATCTGAATGTGTAAGACTGAACATTTTAATGTTCAGCGACATCTCTGTCCTCATCTTCAGTGACAGTCAAGCAGCAATAAAATCAGTGAATTTGGTATATCTCTCTCTGGTACAACTCTGGATTATCGAGTCTCTCTAAATGAGATGGCTACCTTGTTCAATGTATACCTGATATGGTTACCGGGACATTCCGGGAAACTGTATTGCTGGGTCTTTTGCGAACTGGAAGCAACTCCTGAAAGAAACCATGCTAGGCAAAGCCAATAACAAGGTGGTGGGAGGAAAGTTTATTGCTTACGGTCTTACCAGACAGATCTAAAGGCAACGTTATAGCAGTCATCACAGGACATTGCCTGGGCGATAGATATGCGGAACGTCTGAGACTGCTAGTGTACCACGGCTTTTGCAGGAGCGACGCCAATAAGGGAGGACGAAGAGACGATGACTACTCTGCCACTGCCCAGCTCTTACAATGAAAAGGCTCACTCTCACGTCTCTGAGCTTTGACTACTGGCGTCAAAGCCCTATGGCTGTACTTGAACAGCTCTGAATGGTTTAAGAAATAGTAGCAAGGATGGTTCAGCCCCTTTCGATATCATAATGGACCTTATCGTCTGAGTTTGTCCCATCCAGGACAGCCGCTACAACCTAACCTAACCTTGTGGACCATTTATTTACTTGAAATACCAAGATAAATTATTTGGAAATTTTTGGATATTTCTCCGAGTGTATTCACTTAAGTTTATCAAGAAATACGCGATTACTTACGACAGATTAACTGAGAGATCACTCCCTATCATTTAGCTCTTTAGATCATTCCATGTCATATACCTGCATGTGACGTCATTGTGTAGGAAACAAAGTAGTATTAAGTTTGTGTTAAATAATTTAGTAAAGAATGGTCCCAAAAACAAGTTAACATAATTTTCATTGTGGCAAACATGAAAAACTTATATTTCACAGTTGTGATCAACAAGCTTCGAGATGCAGCCAAGAAGAAAATCGCAATTGACCTTATGAAACTGGTGGAAATTCAAGAGGAGATACTTGTTGGTTTGTTGATGTTTAAATAATAAAGTGCCGAATACCAGACACTGAGTGTGGTCTCAACCAATATTTAAATGTTTTTGTAAACTTTGTGTCTATCCACCCATTGTTAGTATGGTTGCCTTTCGGTTACATTATTCTAACGGAGGTGACTACCGATTATTTAATTTGACATTTAATTAATATGTCTGAACATTAGTAACATTATTTGAACATCAATGTTTGGTATGAAAAATCATAAATACGTTGGTTGGGAATCGAACCCAAGAGATTTTTTCGGGTCAGTGCTCTACCAACTGAGCTAGCCAGATGCTATACCTTATTTGATGTGAAAATAATTTAGCTCAACTTACTTTTCAAATATTGTCAACTTCCGGATTTAAAAAAAAAAATCCCGTTAACGTCAATTAAATGATGTAAAATTTAAACGAAAATTCATCATCTGTGTGAATAGAATCGATAAACAATAATTTCAATAGTTGATTTAAAATAGTTTCCTACTATGAAAAGTTTGTTTAGGGGTATTTATTTGTTGCCCTTCTTAAAACCTGCTTTAATCTACCAAAATTTTTATTTATTCAAGAATTTTTTTATTGCAAATTGTATGAGAGGAAAAACTAAATAAAAAAAATGTCTACCAAAAGTGTGTAAAAATTTAGAGACAAAAAGAAATGTTTTAATATTAAAAAAAGAAATGAAACAATTATAGGAATTTATATTTATTCTTAAATCGAGCAGTATTACTTATTAAAAAAAGTTTTAGGATGCAGTTAACTAAATTCGTATATACTTAAATATTACTCCTTATTCCAAGTATTTTATTGTTATATTTATACAGGGTGTTTGTTGGAAAACACGAAACGTTTTTATTTATTTATTTTTATAATTTAATTTTGAACATTTATGATCGGTATACACAAATCTGGAAACTACATAGAAATTAGGTAATAAAAATGATTCGATTAGTGTAGTCAAATTTAGGACGTCAATCTTGGCACTGTTCTGGGGCTTATCTAGCGAATATGATGCGCATGAAGTTTTTATCTTGTGAATATTCGCATCGTTTCATAGGGAGAGTACAAGCGCGTTGAATAAACTCGCAAAATAAACCCATTATGAAAGTCAAGGGAATCTCAGATATCAGGGATGAGACATCATGTCCGCCATTAATGGGATAACGATAAATATACTTATTTATGCATCGGGCAAAGAGTTGTTTGTCTTCTTGAAATAAACATTCTTTGCATCCAAATATATTCTTTATCTCACACTGTTTAAAAGATTCGTTTTGAAAATATTTACCATTGGCGCAAATACATCCAATGTTTGCCGTATTTAGGTTAGGTTGTAGCGGCTGTCCTGGACGGGACACACTTAGACCATAAGGTCCATTGTGATATCTAAGGATGCGAGTGGAGGACAAGGGATTTGTGTGTAGACTAGAAATTGGTAGATTGTGCGGCTGCAGCCGACTTTGATGTCGATATTCATCTGGAGTTCGTGAAGGAAACTGCAGAAAACCTTCACAAGCATAGCCGGTTACTTCGTTTTTGTCCATACGCCGACAGTTTAGTCAATTAACAGCCCTTTTTTTAAATAATTGACAAACTGCCGATGTCGGGATTTGAACCCATAACCTCCCAGTCCCAAGTAGAGCGACTTAATAAGCGCGACTACTTGGCCAGTTAAAATTTTAAAAAATTGCTTACAGTCGACCATTATTATGTTAATATAAATGCTGTATAGACATTCCTTCATAAAATAATTGCGAAAACACCGGTGTAATATCTACAATTTGTTCATTGATCTGCTTGTAAAATCATTCAGAATATGACTATATGAGATAGTCTTTGGTTAAACAAACATTCTGTCTTTTTTTGATGAATTCGATAAAGCTGTATATTAATACAGCTCAATACTCGAAAACTAGGCGTTTCTGGGCATTGTACCCATAAGGACTTTTTATCAGAATGACTTATAGAATATCATATTAAATTTTTAGCTAAGTGTAATAACATAATTTTTATTTAGGCTCCTTGATAGCAGCGCCAACATTGATATACTAAAATTGACACAGCATTAAGCGCCACCCTTTTGTTTCTCACTTTTATATGGAATTTCCAGATTTGTTTCTAGAGGTATTTTCAATTTTACGGGTATAATTTCTTTTACATTTGACTATTTTCTATGTTTTCATTCTTATTTTGCCTTAAGCTTAAATTATGAAGCAAAAAAAATTCATTTTTAATTATGCTCAGGTTAATGGTCTTGTTGCTTGGATATTAATATCATTGGCTAAAATTTTGAATTAATACAAATGAGTATTTTATGAGCACAGGACCATTACTGGTTTATGACTCTGTGATCATAAAATGCTCATTCGATTACTATTTTAAGAATTTATACTAAACACCTTTTATGATCAATACTGGATTGTACAAACCTTTTCAACCTGATTGTGTCTGATAGTTGACCTGATAAATTTGATTAATAATTCCAATCTATTTCGTTTGTTTGGTTTTCTGTTCAAAAACTTTGAAATCGTTAAAACATATTAGCCAATCTTATAAAAAGTATAAAATATTATAACGACATTTTCTGCACAGGTACTGATGATTATTTTAACACATATTTAATAAATATAACATTTTCTCAATATTGTGTTTGATAAAAAGAAAATATTAAAGAAATTAAAAAAAAAAAAAACTGTACTGAAACAAAAACACTTTACGTAACTTACCAAAAAAAGAATCTCTTTACTAATTAACGAAATTTATATTATAAAAAAACCAAAAAAAAAAGAAACATTTAAAAAAAAAATACAAAAAACGTGTGTTTAGCCGGGGCTGTGAACAATTTTTTGGGCGATTAGTAGTTATAAAAAACATTATTCTCATTTAATAAAAACCAAAAAACAAACAAATGGGTATATAAAAATTGTTAACAAAGACCTAGCACGAGTTGCCGCATGAGTGTCGAAAACCATTTGGAGGTAATTTTTTTGTCAGAATGCTTTCATAGTATGTTAAATATTATAGAAATGCAGTTTGTTATGGTCCCAATTGTCAACCCGAATTACCGAATATTTTGATCTGAATAGTGGTAGATTTTTTTTAACAGTTTAAACAAAAAAAGATATCTAATTAATTTTTTTCCATAAATTTGACCGTTTACGGGTTATAAACAATTTAATGTTTGAAAAAAAATCGTAAAACGTCCGTTTTCGAGGCTGAAAAACAACATTAAATAATGAATTTTTTGAGTTAACCAAAATTCTTAAATAATCTTACCTTAACAAAATCCTGAATGGTAATTACAAATGATTTAGCGTTTAATACGTTTTAGCGCATTTTAATACGTTTTAGCGTCTATTCGACAGTTAAAAAACAAAACTTTAGAATCAAATCATCTTTAATAACTCTTTGGTAAACTTAAAAATTTTTGTATGTTGTTTTTCCGCCTTGAAAGCGGCCATTTTGCGGTTTTTTCAAACATTAAATTAGTTATAACTCAGAAACGGTCAAGTGTGCGACAAAAAAATGACAAGAGGCAAAAACTCTATAAGATTCAGGATATTTTTAAAGAATTCTGACCAAAAAAAATTTCCTCCGAATGGTTTCCGACACTGATGCGCCGACTCGTGCTAGACTACTACAAAAAAAAAAACATAAGCATAAAAAAAGAACGTATTTGAATGTATGAAAAATGATGCAAAAGAAATGTATACAATGTACTTGATGTCAATATGTATCTACTATGTTGCGATTTTGTTGTCAAACAACATTTAATAAATGGAAAATACCACAATACTGTTAAAAAATAATAATTACAAATATTATGGAAGGCTGTCGTGTTTATTCTTATCGTATTCATCTCCCCTTTAATGAGGTTTTTTTGTTGCACGCAAAATTTTGGTTATAAAGTCCATAAAATATGTACGTACGTAAAAAGGGGAGGGAGGAACTGCCCTACGTGACGATATGTGACGAGCAGAGGGGACGAAGTCCAACCAAACGTTATGTTTGAAGAAATCCCTATATCAATTTGATTCCTACTTTTAAGGAAAGCTCGGGAGTCGTGATAATGAAATACTAATAATCTCCAAATAGTAAAAAGACTAAGTTTCCTGGGTTTTGTGAAGTAAAAATAAGTAGGGGAGAAAGGGATAAAAAATGGGTTAATTTTGCTTGTCGTATTTTATGGATGATCCCTATGAATAGACTAGTTGTTCCTTTTTTGAAATGTGTCTTATACTATTTTAAACGGTTCGCTTATTGAAGTTAATTTTGGCACGTCAATCTGGGCGGTGTTATTAGAAAAGTCTAGAGATTCTCGATACCAGGGATGAGGATTGGTCATCCACCATAAATGGGATAACTATACTGAATCTAATAAATATATATGCTAATAAATTATCAAAAAATTGAATATGCATTTTATAAAGTCGTAAAAATGGTCAAAATTATGCTCGGTCATGATGGTCTGAGTCGTGATGTCACTGTCAAAATTAACTTCAAATGCCATCGTTGTTTTGCATTTGATCTAAGTATATTGTTTATGGTTATGAGATGCAAAACAACGATGACACCAGTGAAATCACGACTTAAAACAATATGCTCGAATAGCGTTTTCAACGATTTGAATAACAGATTAAAAAGATGATATTTAAAGTTCAATTTTTATAATAACCTTCTGTGTTTATGAGTAAAAACTTTAAGTGTCAACTAGCCTATTAAAAGTTTAATGATTCCCGGTAGAGTAGATTCCTGCTAGAGAATATCTTTAAACTTAAATCGATTTTAGGTGAATCCGTCAAAAAGTAAGGAGTTAAGAAACACGATTCGTCATCGAAAATCCTTGATCACGACTTAAATGTCTCAGCAGTCGATACAGAAATATGGTCGATTTCTTCTTCAATTCCGCCGTAGTAATATTGTGATACGTTTATCCAAACGATAGACTAATAATTATTTATCTAATTTATTTCCCAAAGAAATTTCTTAATTACTTCGAATTAGTAATCACTATATCGAAAAAAAGACGAAATCGCCCATGATACAATGTTGTCCTTTCTTTATTGTAATTGTAGCTATTATTCATGAATATACTGATAACTGTTTATAATTTTAGACAATTTGAAGCATGGTTTTTGGGATTTTATCAGGTTTGCATTGCATGATCATTTATATGTTCTATTAGTTTCAAGTATTTATTTTCTGGCTTAATTTATGTTTGTGTCACATGAATATTGATCTCTATGCAAAAGCTTATATACACGGGGCGACACAGTTACGCTTCTTCACCAGATAACTTTACCTGAAAGATAAACTAACTAAATTACTAACAAAAAAGTAGACAGCGTTTATCTTTCGAGTAAAGTGAAAACACAGAAATTGGGCATATTTTTTCTCTTCGGTGATTCCAAAAATGATCTGATAGTTCTTAAAATAATTTTAATTTTATTTTGAATTTCACAGCTTAACAAAAACACCAAAAGAATTCGAATCTAGGCTGTGTTCAGAAATTACCTGGAGAATTGAAGAAATTGTTTAGAGTAGTCGAAGGTAACTTCGATTTTGCTCTACCCATTTATAAATTCACATTTTAGAACCAGAATAAATGTTTAAAAACAGCCGTAAGGCGTTAATGTATTACAAACGGGGCATATAGGAATATATGCCCCGCTTCTGCCCCAAAGGACCGAAAGCAGAAAGGCTCCAAAGCAGAAAGGCGATTTAGCTCTATTACACAGGCTGTGATTGTCTTTGCAAACTATATTTGACCACTACCGACAAGCGATATAATTGTATTGACAACTCTAGCATTTGAATATGTCGGGATTCGAACCCATAACCTCCCAGTTCCAAGTAGACATAAGGCCTTAGACCGCTCGGCCACTTGGACGGTTATTAATTAACGACAGATCGCTCCCACTGATAGACCAATCACTAAACCTCGCCAAACACCTCTGATAGAAACTAATCGAGGACGTTATAACTTAAAGCTTGTAACCTCAAATTGTTTCATAAATAGATTGAGTTAAACTTCGAGTTAACTCTTTCCATTTAGGTTAATTGTAACCTAACTCAAAAGTTCAATTTCTGAACATAACCTAGAAAAATAATTCTAACCTAGAAAATTACAATGCTTTAATTTTGTATAAATTTTAATTAATTGAAATTAATTTTGAATTTTTTGTTTGTTTTTAATTGCACGTAGGAACAAGGCAACTTCTCGATGAAATCACAAACAAGAATTTGTTGCAGTCGAATTAAAAAACAAAAAAGCATGTTCTTAAACACACACATCTAAATACTCAACAAATATAAAAATGGCGCATCCACACACGACGGCACACACACAGTTTACAAATTATATTTATTTTAATTTGTGCGTTTTAAATAATAAATTAAAAAAAAAAAAATTACATGGCCAAAGATTGGTTTTAATAAATGGGACAAAGTAAATTTAAAAAAAGTGTAGAAATTATATTTTTGAAGGGTACCATACATACACTAAAAATGATTATATTATTTGGTGCTCTTTTGTGGTTATTTAAAAATAAATAAAAGAAAATAAAGAAATTCATTGTTCCATGTATAAATAAATTTTTATTATTATTATTTTTTTGCATGTTATAAATTATTATTGCAATAATAATTAATTATATTTAAAAAGAAAAAAAACACACACAATGTGCATTTTATTATTTTTGTAAATTTTTAAAAATTGCTCTTTTTTATAATTTATATACATGGTGTACAAGCATATGACGTTGGTAGGCGTACATACACGAAAGAAGGTGGAGCTTAAAATGAAT
Source organism: Nineta flava (assembly GCA_963920215.1). Lineage (NCBI taxonomy): Eukaryota > Metazoa > Arthropoda > Insecta > Neuroptera > Chrysopidae > Nineta > Nineta flava. The sequence goes on from OY986044.1 coordinate 82,030,681, forward strand.
TATTGATCCCAGTAATATTAAACATTGAACTTTGACAAAATTAGGGGGAAAGCTGGATTTTGGTATTGATAACTAGCCACTTTGATCACAGCGTAAGTATGGTGGCTAAAATAGAAACCAGTTTTAGTGTGCAGTATAATCTCGACATAAAAAGGGGATCTATAGTTGCGAAGAGATTGTGAAATAATGATGAGATAAGACCTTGGGTAAATTTTCCTTACGGCTCCAGAAAAACTATCAGAAGTTCCAAATCGTTCCAAAGTTATAGCTGTTTTCTGTCCGTTTCAAAGTTATAGACGGCCTAGATTTCTAACAAAGTTTATAGTTTCTATAGAAATACTTGCATTAACAAAATTTTGGAAATAAATTTTTTGTCAAAAAAATTAAAATATAAAAAAAATTGATATTTCAAATTGTCAAAATTTAGAAAAAATTAATTATTTGACATAGAAAAATAGATTATTCTTTCGTTGCACACAAAAGTCATGTTTCTTTAAGCCCCGCTCACAGGTCAGTTCTCAATATAACTTCCTTTTGGTGTTCGAATGAAACTGTATAAAGCCCCTTAAAAAATGATGAACTTCCATACAAATTTCTTCATTATTATGTGTATTATTATTACTGAACCACAATATTGTTGAACAATTATACAAATATATCAATTGACTGTTATTTGAAATTCGTTTTAAACTCCACCTTCGTTCGTATTTATAACCCCCACCAATGGCATATGATGGTACACCCAGAGTATACTTTTATGTGTATTTGTGTTATTTTTGAATATTTTTTTTTCAAAATTATAATATTTAAAAAAAATATTATAATATGTTATTGTAAAAGTTTAAAAAAAAAATCAATTATTTTATATTTATTATTTAGTTATTTCTTCTGTTGATTAAAGTTTATTTTTATTCAATTAAACATTTTATTATTTATTATCTTTTTTTATTAATCAGACGTTTTTTTCCTAATTTGTATTGCAAAATGAGTGCACGATAAATTATTTTTAGCATTTTATTTTAGAAGAATCAAATCGGCGAATGTGCGAATAGAAGACTTTAGGTTAAGGTAAGGAATACAGTCAGTGGCGGATTTACAGGGTAGATAGACAAGGTAGGCTTAGCTGCCTAGGACGGCAAATTTTGATAGTTAACACTAGACATAACTCGTAATAATCTTATATACCCCCTACTATGCACAACTAATTGGGTAAGTTATAATTTCATGGGAGCGTTTTCGATGGCAGCGTCGATGGAGTTCACAAGATTCGGTTTGGTACCCAAGCGTTTGCTTTGGGAAACTATTTTTCAATGTCTTCGTTTGTTTTGGCTGTCGGACATACAGTGTTGAGCTAATTTGACAGTAAAATTATCTCATTTTTCTAACACTGTAGTTTGTGCTCGAATTGCAGTTTCTACATGGATGACAATATAGGACGAAAATAGGGAATTTATAATACATCAATTTTAATTAATAATGATTGGCGCCAAGCGAAGAAGTTGGTTTCATTCCAACATCTAGCGTTTTTGAGGATGGTGTCAAAACTGGTCACGTGATCGATTGCGTGGAATATTTCGGCGTCTAGCATGAGCATGAAAATGTACTTAAACGAAGGGTGGCGGCGAATTGTCTAAATGCGCGCCTGGGAATACTGCCAACATTATTTTGCTTTCGATTTGACATCATTTATACATAAAAGATTATCCTAAAAATTTTTATCAGTCTTTATTAAATAAAATGGAAGTTAACAAACCAGAATATACAATACAGAACGGTTTAGGCCAGAGATTGTCCACAAACTTTTACTGTCCTATTTTAGTACACTTATTAACTAATTTTTCACGTGAGACCTTACATTCCATTTCCCCAAATCCCAAATAATTTGTTAAGTAACCATGTCGCAGTGGCGTTCCCCCTTAAGTTTTAAGGTTCTTTAAATGACGCCAATATCTCAAAGATAAAATGCATACCTGTGTTGCCCTCAAATGACTTTCTTTCCACTTTTACTGTTTTTTAAAAAAACTTGGAAGCTAAGCTATCGTTATCCGGAAATATCGACAGATGATGGATCACGTCGGGGGGCTACAAACCCACCCACTAGTATATACGAACCTTGTCGCATGCCCGATTTCTTTATCAGAAATAAAGGATGGTAAGTACGTTTACTTTTCATTTTTCTAGCAATTAAAAACAATTATTGAGATTAAATTATTTTGCTACATAATTTAAGTACTCAAAACTTCTGATTTTTCAACCTCAGATTAGCCATGTGGCAGAAGTAGCAATTTATATGAGCGCCGTCATTTTAATTCAAAATTTTACAGTCGATTTGTGCCAAATCAATTCGATTTAAAAAAAAGGTTTCCAAATACAAAAACAAAAGTCTTCGCGAGGACAACCTGTCACCCGAAGGCGAGGTCTGTAGAGATAAAAGATGAATGATCCTTATTATATCACTTCATAGAAAATGAACTAATGAATTAATTTACTTATAAAAATTAGAAAACTCTAAAACACTTCGTAAATATTGGACGCAACATATTAGATCGGGGTAAGTAGCTCCAAAATTGGTACAGACCTTGCATAGAATTTTATTTGATTTTTAGAGCTGTTAAAAACTATTATAGATCCCACAAAATATTTTCAAGCAAAACAATAAGGCCAAGCTCGTTAATGGGCAAAATCGGAACGTGTTTTATTCCGTCAGGGTGGAAAATATATATCTTTGACACCGTAAAAGATAGAAAAAAAATTTGTTAACAAAAAATCTTTTTCTTTTTAAAATAAACAACATAAACTCAACAGTTTTCACAAAATTTGTGATTAAATGTTTCTCGGAAAGCGAATTGTTAACAATTGTTAATTCGAATACGCAGAATTGTAAACAATTCAACTATTGATATACAACTCAGTGTATACTGGGTATTCAAACAATTAACTCAGTTAGTTGTTACATTACTTGTTTAAATTAAATTTATTCTATACAAAATAAAAATTATAAAAAAAATTATCCTTCGAGATGTTTCGAATTTCCCCCTTTTAATTTAATTTTTATGCGCGCATTTCCCTACTGTGCTATGCATACATAAATTTTGAGGTTATGTAAATATTGGATAAATAAATAACAAATGGGAATAAAGTGAAAAAATATTTTTAAAATAACTTTAGTTATAATGATTCAAGAAAATATTATCAGATTATTAAATGGAAAATATCGTAATTTTAATAATATGATATACGATTTAAGAACAATTACCTTTAAATAGTCCTATCGAATTCGTATTAGGTTACGTTGTTTGCTGTAAAAGCGAAATTATTTTATTTTTTTTAAATATTCGAGAACATGACTCGATATTGTTTATTATGGGATAATCATAACACAAATTTAGTACAAAATTTAACTAAATTGTATGAAGCCCAACAATATTTGGATATAACATTACGATGTGAGAATACCGATATTGGTGTACATAAATGTGTATTAGCCGCAGGAAGTCTATACTTTCAGGTAAATATAGGTTAATTAATTAAAAAGAGGTTAATTTAAATACTGAATGTTTTTAAAAAGCCGGGTATACATGAAGTGATTTGTTATAGCGGATAGTGATATCTCACCGAGGTGGACACACTATCTAGTTGTATTACACAGTATTGGGAACTCTACCACTTGAATATGCTCTCTGGGGTGGGTAAATTATAAACTAGAACTGGTAGGTCGATGTTTCCTACCCCAATCCTTGTGACATACCTTTCTTCAACAGCATCATATCCGATAAACAATCGACGATCTGTCGTTGCGATCTTTTATTCTTGAAAACTTTTCAAATGAACCAATACAGAAAGTTGTCAATATCTTTGCTAATGCAAATAAAATTCAATTGTCTTACTTGTAGAGTGAAAGTAAGATATTGGCACGGAATCCGGAAGCAATTTAGTGCTAGAAAACGAAGTATGATCTGCCTTACTTTGGATTTTGAATTATCTTACTTTCGAAGTTAAAATCCCAAACTCGCTTGTATTTTTTTGTGCATCTTTGGCAAATTTGAATTTGCCGAAATACTTTCTTCAGTATTTGGGCAAAAATCGAAAAAAGATTTCCTTTCACTGATTAAAATAGGTTATTACTGTGTACTATAGCTAGTAGGAGTAAGTAATAGGAGTGAAGGGGAGTCCGAAGGCTGCCAAGTAACTTTTTCTAAGACTTTTTTACCGAACCCTGAGGAATCAATCCCTTCAACCACTAGATTCTACCTTACTTTGTTCGTGTCTTCTAGCCCTGTGGTAATTATTGAATCTACCTACGAATGACAGGACATAGTTCCACTGTATTTTACCACAAGTTTCCCCAAATCGAGCCAAAGGCTAGATACCTTGAGTTATAGTTAAAAATACGCTTATTTTCACTATAAAACCTTTCGAATTTGTATACAAACGACTAAAATTAAACAACGTTTTTCAGGAACAATTGCGAAGGAATTCCAGTTCAACGATTATTGTGATAAAAACAATCCAACTGAATATACTCAAATTACTAATCGAATTTATTTATAAAGGAGAAATCTATGTCGAAGAATCTGATGTGCCATCGGTATTAGAAGCTGCTAAATTTTTTCAAATATCAGGATTAAGTGGTATTTATTCACAAGAATTGGATCCAACATTCGAGAATATTCCAACGCAGTTGAATAACATTGAAGAACCAGAATTTTTACAAACAGAAATTATCGAAGATGTACTTAACGATTTAAGTACTTATAAAACAGAACGACCGGATAATATCAGTAATTCGGATTTTACTTTGAATACTTTGACCCAGGAATCGAATGAAAAAGATTACGAGGAAAATTCGATATTTATACAGGATAAAATTCCTGAGGTTAATTTTGAGATTGCTGAAACTATAACTGAAGAGATTGTTCATGAAGAAGAGTATACTGAAACAGAAGTTGAAACTAGTGCGGAGGAATACCTCGATCCTGTGCCTGAAACAAAAATTGAACTGCAGGAAAATGATCCAACATCTGATGAAAATTTACATAATTTAACGAATGAGTTAGTAGTACCTGATGAAGAAAATTTTGAAGACGAAGAATATCTCGAAGAACATTTAGAATCGTTCGATGAAGAATCCCTAGTATATCCCGAACCTGAGAAATGTGACGATCCAGAAGCAAATAAAGCTTTACAAGTACTTCAAGAGGCTGGTGTACCAACAGACGTCCCTATTTATTGCGAGGGTAATGATGGTTCTTTTGTGGAACTTACTAAAGATATTTTGGAAGAAATTGCGAGTGGAGGTCAAGTTATATACCAAGTAGTTGATGAAGAAGGTAAACCTGGTGAATTACTTTTAGGCTCCACCGTTAAACAGCAATCAAGAGTACCTACACCCCATGAACCTGAAATTTCCACAAACATTGTCTACGATAAATTAGTATCCGAAGACATATATACAAAATCTTCTACGCCATCCCTTAATAAAATTGAGGCAGAAAATGTTACTGCACAATTAGGAGACGCTGAGGAAACAGATGAAATTAGAGTTAAAGAGGAGCCTATGAAATCGACACGTGAACGTAAAGCGAATTCACGATATTTCAATTCAAATTTAACATCACCTTTTTTAGAATTGAGTCAAAGAAAAGCGCAAAAAAGAACGCTATCACCCAAAGAACAGAATGGACATGAAAAAATTGTAAAAATAGAGAATGTAGAAAATTCGGAATGTGAGCAAATGAGCATTGAGCAAAAAATTGCTGAATTACATGCTGATTTTCCAACAGATCTTACGAGTTGCATGACCGCCGTTGTCGATAATCGAACCGAAAATGAAGATATTTCTGATATTTTGAATAATAGCGAACCGAATGATATTAATATTGTAAAATTAGCATCGAAACGTCGAAAAAATAAACGATTTTTAAAATTATTTGATTCACCAAAAATGATCACGGAAAATAGCGGTGATTGTGGAAAAATAATTGCATCAAGACGAAAAAAGACTAACAGTGAAACATCGAATACGTCTTCACAATCAACAACTAGTAAAGAAATCCCGTATGCGTTAGGATTATTACCATTACGAAAAGCATTAAAGAAAATACAAAATATGCCAGATCATAAGCCGAGAAAAACGCGATCGAATGTTTTATTGAACAAAACACAATAAATCGACAGGAAATATGAAGTTTTCGCCATTTTTACAATTATTTATTTTTATTTTGATATAAATGATAGAGCCGTCGCGTCAATTCTCACATTCGTATCATTAGAAAACAATTGACAAGACGCACCGCATCGCGTTGCCAAGCGTTAATCATATGCATCTTAATTCTTTAAACCTAGTAAAAATTTGTATTTACAATTTTAAATTATTCTCAATAAAATTCTATTTTATATAACCATTTTTTTTATCCCAGAGGCGTTCAGAAATTAAATTCTTTTTTCTCGGAATTAATTCTCGTTTGTCGGTGAAAAAGATATCTTGAGAACTACGTAAAGTAATAATTAATAATAAATAGCATCATTTTCAATAAACTTTATATAAAAACATTTTTTTGTAACACAATAAAATTATTATAAACAATTTAACATGATTCAATACATAATATTATATTAATAAAATAATGGTTTTAATCATAGAGTAAATTTATTATTTTACTCTATGGTTTTAATAATAAAGTAAATACATTTTTTAAACCATAAATATGACACTAATATTTAACAAAATTCCGATTGTAATAATTAATTTTTCACTAATTAAGACATACAGAGACCCTGTATGTTGATAATAATTATTATTTCGGGAAAACATAAAATACTTAACAAAATTCTACATTTGATTTAATTTTATACACTAAAAATTAGAAAAAAAAAATTATCTGTAAACTGCTATCATCTTAAAAAATAATTGAGCATCGTTACTCTCTGCGCATGCGTTCTGTAAAACAAAATTGGTTGAATAATAGAATAACCATTAATTTTTTTAAAGTAGTTATAACTGCTTAAAATTTTGATTTCCAGTGAAATTTAAGCAGTATAATGTATTAGACTCGATTCACACTCTCGATACAGTAAAATTTTCTCATATCCATTTTCCAATTGACTCTGCAGAAGTGAATTAGACTTTTGCAGAAGGATCATGTGCTTTATGCTATGTTTCTATAGACACTTTCCGGCATGTTTGACTTCCCATTTTGCGACGCCGTTTTATTTTCGTTTTACAAATATATAAGCGTCTGCCAGTCGGTGAACTAATATAAATCAACGTCTTCTCCTCTATTTACTTCTGTCATTATTCAGCAGAAACGTTATCTTCTGCTGAGTAGACTTTTTCTTATAGACGAAAATTCTCACGACAAAAAAAGTGAAGATAAACTGTCATATAAGAAATATTCTTTAAGCGTGACTGGCTTGAAATCGAACGTAGCTCTGTAAAAATTATTTTTCGATACTGTGAATCAAGTCCTAATGTAAAATTTTACTGAAACCGTACAGAAAATAACAATAATTTAACAAATAATATCAAATTAATGTTAAACCATTTTGTCCATTGGTATTTGAATCAATCCACTTCAATTTATGGCACTGATAAAGAAGACCTTTATCAAAATAGTGGATGCTAATTATATAGCATTAGCAAAATAGTGGATGCTAATTATGCAGCAATTAAGCTGACGCTTGACATTGAGATGTAGCGACTTGTACGCCATTAACTGTTCCGGTACTTGCTGCGTTACTTTCAGCTGATACAATACCATTACCATTAATAACAATCCTTCCTTGGCTATTAGCAGACGCTTGAATTGAAGCATTAGCATCATTTGTAATAACATTTGCTATGCTTAATGATTTTGAGTTAACTGTTGAATTTTCAATATTTATATTCGAATCGGATTCAACTTGAATAGATGTTGAGGTATTGTCTGTTTGACAATTTTTTGGTTGACAATTTGATGTAGATGGACCGCAATCTGTTGGTGGTGAGGAGGTTGTCGTAATTGCAGTGTCTGGGCCAGAAACACTCGTTGTGGTAGGAGGAGTTATGATATCTAATAGTGTGGTGAATGTTGTTGGATCAGAAATTAGTGGATTGGGAGTGGTTGGAGTCAGATAAGAAGTTGAAACTTCTGGGCAGTCAGTTATCGGGGTTGTTGTTTCTATGACAGGAATTATAGTATTCGAATTGTAAATATCTGGACAGGAATTTGTTGGACTATTTGTATTACATAATTCGATAGGAATGCTTATGGTTGTTGAAATTTCTGGACAAGGAGTGGTAGTTGGTGGTAATAAAATTTCTGGACAGGAAGTGGTAGTTAATTGGTCTGGGGATATCACTGGACCAACATCATTATTCACTGAATTACTGGCAGAAGAAATTGCTAGCGTTGAATCTGCACCGTCAGTTGAATTATTTTGAACAATACTTGTAGTATGAGAAGAAGTGGAGCCTGAACTAGAGTCCACTGTGTTGTCAGCAACTGCAATACCTAACGTTGAATCTGAACCATTATTTGAATCATCTTGGACAATACTTGTAGTATTTGAAGAAGTAGAGGTCAAATCAGTGTTTACTGTGTTGTCAGCAGCTGCAATAGCTGATGTTGAATCTGAACCATTATTTGAATCATCTTGGACAATACTTGAAGTATCTGAAGAAATGGAGCCTGAATCAGTGTTCACTGAGTTGTCAGCGGCTGCAATAGCTGAAGTTGAATCTGAATCATTATTTGAATCATCTTGGACAATACTTGGTGTATCTGTAGATGCCGAGCCTGAATCAGTGTTCACTGAGTTGTCAGCAGCTGCAATAGCTGAAATTGAATCTGAACCATTATTTGAATCATCTTGGACAATACTTGTAGTATCTGAAGAAATGGAGCCTGAATCAGTGTTCACTGAGTTGTCAGCGGCTGCAATAGCTGAAGTTGAATCTGAATCATTATTTGAATCATCTTGGACAATACTTGTAGTATCTGAAGTTGCCGAGCCAGAATCAGTGTTCACTGAGTTGTCAGCGGCTGCAATAGCTGAAGTTGAATCTGAACCATTATTTGAATCATTTTGGACAATACTTGTTGTATCGGAAGAAATCGAGGCCGAATCAGTGTTTACTGAGTCGTCAGCAGTTGCAATGGCTAACGTTGAATCTGAACCGTCGTTTGAATCACTTTGGATAATACTTTCGGTATCTGAACTCGTCGAACCCAAATCAGTGTTTATTGAGTTGTCAGCAACTGCAGTAGCTGACGTTGAATCTGAACCATAACTTGAATCATTTTGGACGATACTCGTAGCATCTGACGAAGTCGAACTTAAACCATTATTTATTGAATTATCATTCGATGAAAACGCTTCTGTGAATCCTGAACTATAAGCTCCACCATTTTGGACAATACTTGCAGCATCTGAAGAAGTTGAACCCAAATCAGTGTTTACTGAGTTGTCAGCGGCTGCAATGGCTAATGATGATTCTGAACCAGAATTTGAATCATTTTGGATAATACTTGTAGTATCTGAAGAAGTCGAACCCGAATCAGTGCTAACTGAGTTGTCAGCGGCCGCAATAGCTAAAGTTGAATCTGAACCATAATTGAAATCATTTTGGATCATGTTTGCAATATCTGAAGAAATCGAGCTCAAAATAGTGTTTACTAAATCAACGGCCGCATTAGTTAAAGTTGAATCTGAACCAGAATTTGAACCATTTTGGACAATACTTGTAGTATCTGAAGAAATGGAGCCTGAATCAGTGTTTACTGAGTTGTCAGCAACTACAATAGCTGATGTTGAATCTGAACCAGAATTTGAATCATTTTGGACAATACTTGTAGTATTTGAAGAAATGGAGCCTGAATCAGTGTTTACTGAGTTGTCAGCAACTACAATAGCTGATGTTGAATCTGAACCAGAATTTGAATCATTTTGGACAATACTTGTAGTATCTGAAGAAATGGAGCCTGAATCAGTGTTTACTGAGTTGTCAGCAACTACAATAGCTGATGTTGAATCTGAACCAGAATTTGAATCATTTTGGACAATACTTGTAGTATCTGAAGAAATGGAGCCTGAATCAGTGTTTACTGAGTTGTCAGCAACTACAATAGCTGATGTTGAATCTGAACCAGAATTTGAATCATTTTGGACAATACTTGTAGTATCTGAAGAAATGGAGCCTGAATCAGTGTTCACTGAGTTGTCTGCGGCTGCAATAGCTAAAGTTGAATCTGAATCATTTTGGACAATACTTGTAGTATCTGAAGAAATGGAGCCTGAATCAGTGTTTACTGAGTTGTCAGCAACTACAATAGCTGATGTTGAATCTGAACCAGAATTTGAATCATTTTGGACAATACTTGTAGTATCTGAAGAAATGGAGCCTGAATCAGTGTTTACTGAGTTGTCAGCAACTACAATAGCTGATGTTGAATCTGAACCAGAATTTGAATCATTTTGGACAATACTTGTAGTATCTGAAGAAATGGAGCCTGAATCAGTGTTCACTGAGTTGTCTGCGGCTGCAATAGCTAAAGTTGAATCTGAATCATTTTGGACAATACTTGTAGTATCTGAAGAAATGGAGCCTGAATCAGTGTTCACTGAGTTGTCAGCAGCTGCAATGGCTAACGTTGAATCCGCACCATAATTGGAATCATTTTGTATATCAGTATATGGATATGCTGTCGTAATTGGTGCGCATGTTGTAGTAATTGCGCATGCAGTTGTAGTAGTAGTTGGCCAAGCATTTGTAGTAGTAGTTGGCCAAGCAGTTGTAGTAGTAGTTGGCGAAGCAGTTGTAGAAGTAGTTGGCCAAGCAGTTGTAGTAGTAGTTGGCCAAGCATTTGTAGAAGTAGTTGGCCAAGCATTTGTAGTCGTTGTAAAAACGGTTGTAGTAATTGGGCATGCAGTTGTAGTAATTTCATTTGATTGCCCACACGAACTATCTTCACAATTTCCTCCAGCTGTTGCTTGCGATTCCACAAATTCACTACCATTACTGGTCAATGTTGCTGCAACCGTATTTGCTGAACTATATACTGTTGCAGTATTGTCCCCATTTTGTGCCGTGGAATTACTAGTGGCCTCTGCATTTGCCGTATTGTTATCACATGTACAAGAACTTGTACACTGACTAATGCTGGTATTCGTATTTACTACTGTGTCCACTAAATTCGTTAACACACTGATGAATTTATTGAATACAAGAGTTAGGTTACTAACTTCATCCGTGGTGGCAGCAGCATCTTCAGTAGTGTTCGAATTCACTGAATTGATCGGAACCGTTAATATCATTGGTAGCGTTAGACAGCATATTAAAAGAATATAAAATATTTTGATTGTCGACATTTTGAAGAATTTTTTAACAGAGAAAAATAAAATTAAAAATATTAACACATTCAATTAAATGTGATTGCTGGAGGAATGTCTTAAAACTGATACTAAACCATTAAAAATTGGTGATTTATATACTAATTTAAAATTTTGTGTTTAAAAAAATAAATTTTAAAGGTATACCTATATTGGCATGTTTTATCAAAGGTGGGTTACCATTATTTATTTAGTTTTTATCACAAACTAAAATATGTGATCTTATCTTTTTGCATCTATTTAACAAATGTTAATAATTATACATAAACAAATAATTTGTTATTATTATTAAAAGTTTGTTCGACTCAGCTAAATCATAATAAAACTATTAGGCATGCGGTAAGTATTATTGTTCAGGAATGTTTTTTTTTTTAACGAGTCGTGTAGATATTTTGTAGTACTATCTAAAAGTTAAATTAATTAGTAAAACAACACGTGCACAATATGAACGTGTTTATGTAAACATTTTTTTTTTAAAGTTTTCAAATTAATATGATTTTTAAATATGAGATTTTTTTTTCGAGAAGAACGTATGTTTTTTAATTTTTAATGAAAATAAGAGAGATTTAAAAAAGAAGCTGTTGGTGCATGTCAAGGTAATTGCGAGTTACATGACCTGTATTTCGTTTGTTTTCTCGGTATTATAACTTTCCATGATTCTTTAGTGAGGTAAAGAAAAGTCAAGTGTTTTGATGATGTTTTTTTTCGATATATAATGATTCTAAAATGGAATTATGTCTAATTTCGGGCATAGTGGATCTTACTTATGTTTTGATTATCTTTACAAAAAATAGCGGAAATTAGTGGCGAAGTATTCAAACACGAACATTTCCACGCCTACTCCCTATTATTCTATGATTCACGCCGGGTTTAAAGTGGACTCTATGTAAATATCTCTTTTTCAATTAATGTGATCAACATTTTCCTTTCCTTATTTTGTTCCTTTTAACACAACAAATAAGACCAGAGGCCATTCAAATAAGACTCTCATATGATGTTTCGATAGGGTTATTTTTTCTCTATATAAGGTGTTGTGCTTACTCTACCATTGCTAATTCTTTGAAGGTTTTCTTTCTACAAATAGTGATAACAGACAAGTCAAACAAATGATAGCGGGAGGTACAATGCTGCGAGGTCAACCTGGCATATTGGAAAAAACCGGAAAGAAATAAACCTCCTGGTCAAAAGGCATCTATCTCTCATGGGGTTAGAGGACAGTGTGATCTGTCCGAACTGTGACGGGGCAGTTGATACGCTCTTCCACCTCCTGACACAATGTCCGTACAGTGATATAATGGTATACCTAGCCTTCGGCTCAAGCGAATTGTGGGAATTTGAGGTAAAACAACTAAAGTGGAGCTCTATCCTGTTATTTGGAAAGAAGATGGATAGGTTCAACAACGAAAAGGGCTAGAGGAAACGCACCAGGTGTGATAGAGGATTGAGGTGGTTAAAAGAGTGGGTTCCTTAGAGATTGGTAAAAAAGGTCTAGAAAAGCCTAATTGCCAGGTTTCGGTCTCCCCTCCACTACTACTACTACTACTAATAGTTATAATAAGAACTTTCAATAGAAAGTATTTCGATGAATTTCTATTAAACAAAATTCTAAACATATAAACGCATTATACAACGTGATCAGCAAATTAATTGTTATTATTTGAATAATAATTTCGATTAAATCTTATCTTGATTTAAATACAAAATTTAATTGTCATATCTAATGAACTTGCTTTATTATCATATCAGACATGAAATGCGTTTTGTTTATAAATATCATTAAAATTTGCATATCGCATATAGATAATAATTTCTAAAAAAAAAAAACAACAAATATTTTATATTGTTTATAAACTTCACTAAAACACGTAACGGTTCAATCGTAAAATAAAGAATTTAAATAAAATTGATAGAAGTTTTTTTTTGTCTATCAAATTCTTTTCTTTAATACAAATTTTTTCTATATCTACTTTTAAAGGAAGTGATTTTAATTTCCTTATTTACCCAATTTCGTCAGACATTTCTAATTTTCGTCAATATTTTTATTCGAAAATAAAAAAGACTTATACTTTGCTTGTACACAAATCAGTAGTTAAATAAAATCGACAACGGTAAGAAATAGAAGAAAAATTTTAAGAGAAAAAATTTTCTATTTGTAAAAAGAAACAACTTTTGTTTGAAACTTTTTTTCATAAAATGTATAGATTTGCCATAATTTTTGTTCAAACATTGTGAATTATCATTAGCGAAGTCTCTGTAGCCAGGTCAGTGACTAGTTTTAATCCGATCAGATGGAAATATCGATAATACTGTGTAAGTTTTGCAGGTGCAAGATATTTCATATTATTACTTGGCAAGTGTTCAGATTTTATTACACTTAATATACAAAGAAAAAAAAACTTGCCAAGTAAAATATGAAATACCCTACATCTGAGAAAAACACAATTTTTTTGTTAAAAACTTGGCCCTCAAAAGAGATTTCGCTACTTTTGAAGGCCAATATTTTTGTTATTACTGGCATATCACAAATTTTTGTATGCGAAAACTTTTCCCTTCTCACAATTTTTTTTTTGGTTGGAGAGATAATTTCAATCTTAAATATTTAACCATAGAGATAATATATATAGAGTAGGCAAGCCGAGTCAAAAGTTGTCCCTCAGATAGAAAGAGAATCGTGCTCTTTCTCTTTCAATGCAGATTGTGTGGCGAGGAGGAAGAAACATCCAGCCTGGGTTACAACAAATACAGGATATTCGGTGCATCTCACCCCGAATATATGAACCTTCAGGAAGACCTGATAAGCAAGCTCCTGGCTATTGCCAACATATGGGAGAAACGAATCTCGTCAGACTGAAGTAGAAGGAGCAACACAATGGACAATAAGGTCAAAGTGCAATAGACTTAGACCCCAATATAAATCAATCAATCAATATATATTAGTCATTAAAAAGAGATAGCTCAACTTACGCGATTCTTTTTCTCTTTCTATTGATAGGACGTTTCAACTTACACGCCCGCCTATGACTTGCCTACTCTATATATATTATCTCTATGTATTTAACTCTGTTATACTGATTCACTATGCTTATAATAAACACGTCGAGCGATGGTGGTGTAATGGTCAGCATAGTTGCCTTCCAAGCAGTTGATCCGGGTTCGATTCCCGGCCATCGCACTTTCTTTTTTTTAAATTTTTTATTCTATTTTAGAAATTTGACAAATTAAAATAAAAAATATATATTTTTCTTTTTTAATTTATAACTGTAATTATTTTTTCATACAAAATTAAAAATTAATGTTTGTTGACATTGATTTTTCGCTAATACTTTTTTTGGCATTTTCTAGAATATTCCACATTTCCGAATCCATTTTGTATAGTTTTATTTTTCTTAATTTTATTAGTTTATGACCGCTTGGTTACTAGCTATACTCTAGTCTCCATAGTTACTACGAACGATTAAGGAAAAAAAGAAATATATACGAAGTGGATTTATGTAACAAACTGGATTTGGAGTTTGTACTCAAAAGATATATTTAATTAGTAATAGTTATAAATTTTGCCACAAACACGCGCTGATGTTAGCACTTATTGAATATTTAATCCTCGGTTAAACTTGAATATTGAACTTTACTATGACACTGTGTTTCACATATAGATGTCACTAAACTAAACAGTTTTGTTCAAGAATACCAATTAAGTTTTTTGCTCTAACATATGTGACATATTGTCTACTAAAGTGTCTTATTTATACTGTTTGAAGAATAGCTGCATATAGGTGTTTCTCTACAACGCAACTTCGAGGGTCAATTTTAACGACGTAATGTAGCGATCTTGTTGATAAAAATAAGTTTCGAGTCTGGGATTCATGCTGTCTTAACAATGCCGATGATTGCCGACTGTCACATAGACGATCATTACAAAAAACGTCACATTGTATAATCTGAAATTTCATTTCAGGCCCCATATAAAATCTTCTATAGCCTCGCTATAGATGTTTTCACATCAAAAAAACTAAAGTGTCCTGCAATGGTTCCTTTTCGAGATGTGACACGATAACGTACTTCAAAAGTGAAATAATGCCTGCGAGACCATCTTTATCCTTAGTAGGAAGATATCTTTAAAACTAATCCCTTTGAAATGAAAACTTAAAGATCAACGGATTGTCGTTGTATATGTCGATGAATTTTTAATTTTTAGGAAAAGTATCTTTCAATTTTGTGGGAATATTTTCGAGGTCCTGATCAATTGAAAAACTCGGTGAATGTGTTTTGTATTTTTAAAGTCATGACATTCAAAATGATTTTGTATCATTAAAAATAATTGCATTAAGAATATTTCTTCAATCCTTAATATGAATTTCTTGATACATGCAGCTGGTTTACACTTTTTATTTTTTAACAGCCCACGTAGCTGGCAGCCTTGAAGTAAGTGCGTGTACTTTATGCATAATTACAATTCATACAAGTACAGAGTGTTTTAAAAGTACTTGTAGAAACATCGTGGGCGAATTCCTTATATAAAATCATGGAAAAAGACATAAACATACGGAAAATGTTTCGTTTTATGCAGTATTTTTGGTAAGAACATTTGACAATGAGTCTTTGAGCCTCTAATATTACGGAGATAGAAATTCCCATGTTTTCATTCTTCTACCAAAAAAAAAAAAACTCCTCATGTCCTTAAGGGCGTTGTACCACATGTTTGTGAACTTAGCAATCTTTTTTGTTAGTAAGGAACATATTGTAAGGAGCACAAAAGTATAAATATCTGGGAGTCAACTAGATACGTTCAAGGGACAGAAGTAATACTGTCAAAATAAAAAATAAGTCACAGTCGTCTTTGGTGTAGCGGAAGCACGCTGGACTAGATATCCAGAGGCCCGAGGTTCAATTCCTGGTTGACGAGTTAATTTTTTCATATAAGTATTTAATTATTTGATTTCTTATTCGTTTTCGATGTCATTACTTAAATGATTCTGGTGTTTTCTGATCTGATTTTCTTATCACACATTAATAGCATATTGCGGCAACGAGTGCGAAAAGTTGTCAATTGCACACTCGAGTGCGGTTAATCGATCACTCGAGTGTTCAAAAAAATCTAACCTAAACGCTTCCTCAAGTATTTTATATGACAATATATGGTTGTTATTATTGATACATCCTGTATAACGTAACGACATAATTTCCAAAGTAAAATAAATAAAAAAAACTAAATAATAATAATAATAATAACAGATAATGATCAAATAAAAATCAGTAAAGTGATACATAGAATAAATTTAATCTGTCAAACAAAGTATCATGTGATAGATTATCTTGTAAAATCAGAAATCTGGTTTGGAATTATATTATATTATGTGAGCCGACGGTAATAATATTGTTGTGTATATGTTTTCGATTATCATACATACCAAGTATTCCAAAATTTGAAGTAGTACAAAAAAAAAGTGTGTGTGTCAGCTCCGACGCACGCTTGAGTTTACTCCTTAAGAACTATTGTCTTTGCACCATATATACTGTCCATACTAAATTAAATATTTAATTATAGGTATAGTTTATATAATTTTCACTTCACTTTATGTGAATATAATTATCAATATTAATAATCCACAATAATAATATTAATTAACGAAACTACTTAAATATTTTTTTTATATATATTTATATAAATAAACTACACTAATAATTAAATGTCTTATAAATAGAAATCACATGTTATATTATTTATACAATATATACCATATAAATACTGACTGACTGAGTGCTGTGACATACGTACACAGCATAACCTGTGTACGACTCTTATACAGCGAGACATGAACCTGATTGACTGACTTTTTCGTAACGAGGTCATTCTATCACAATATTTTAATCTCCATATTTTTTCAAAACCGCGCGCTTATATGTAAAATCGATTCTTAAGGAGTAAACTCAAAAAAAAACTTACATAGACTCTTTTCGAGATTTTATACGGGGAATGAAATAAAATTTCTGATTATACAATGTCACGTTTTCTTGTAACGATCGGCTATGTAACAGTCGGCAATTATCGGCAATGTTAGGATAGGAGATATCCATTCGTGTTTGTCAACCAATCACATTGTTTATTATAAATAAGACTTTAATGTGCAACTTTTGTTGTAAAATCACAACTAAAATTCGAAAATCGTGTGTCTCCGAAATCCCTCCGAAGTCGCGGTAACGTAAGTTAAAGTATTACTGTACTATTTTTTAGGACTCTGGTCAAGAGCTTCATGTACCAATGGTAAATGAAATTTTTAAAGAGTGTGTATTGTTGATATTGATTTATTGTTATATCAAACAAATTATTGATTTATCATAAGAGGGAAAATTAGATCATATTGATAAGAGCTACCATTATTCATTGTTACTCGTTTCTCGGGTTATATATATATATATATATATATATATATATATATATATATATATATATATATAGCCATTCGCGTATACTTTCTGAATTGTTCCAAATAAATTTTCTGATGTTTAGATAATTAACAGGTATAGATCTATTTAAAGTAGCGAAGTTAATAAAGTAGATAAACCATTAAATTTCAAAAAAAAAGATCCGATTTTGATTGGATTTGTTAAATACATTGTACATTTTTTAAGAGACTTCATCAATAGTTTTAAGAAATCAGAAATAACACGACTAAAGAAAAAAGTCGCCTGAATCCTAAAATTGAATTATTTGGGAAGTATTAATCATCACTATTACTACTATTAAGGTAGTTGCCTTGTGAAACGTGTTGTCGATGAAATTGGCTGCGTAACTAACTTCGTTTAAAATTTCAAAATTATTTACCGTGTAGTTTTGATAAAAATCGTTTTCATAACATGTACGATTAACATTACAGGTCACCAGCCAAGTAGTCGCGCTTGTTAAGGTGTTGTGTGTACTTGGAACTGGGAGGTTAAGGGTTCGCACCCCGACCACGGTAGTTTGTCAATTATTAAGAAAAATAAAAGGGGCGGTTAATTGACTAAACTGTCGGCGTATGGACAAGAACGAAGTAACCAGCTATGCTTGAGAATGTTTTCTGCAGTTTCCTTCACGAAATCCAGATGAATATCGGCATAGTTCCTATCATAGCCGGCTGCAGTCGCACATCCAAAAAATTTCTACTATACACACAAAATTCCTTGTCCTCCACTCACATCTCACATCCGTAGGCATCACAATGGACCTTATGGTCGAAGTGTATTCCGTCCAGGTCACAGTTAGTTGTAAGTTGTTTTTGTTTTATAAAATTATAAAGTTTCTTTCCATTTATTTAAATATTTAAGTTGATTTAATGATTTGATTTGTATGTAGTATGCATGATGATGTATGTAAATAAATACACTGAGTGTCTCTCTTATCAGTAAATTGAAGCGACAAATGGAAAGAGAAACAATACAATAATGCACAACCATTAAATACATCAATAAAACAAATAGAGGTATTTCATTAGAATGGAATGTGTTATTTGTTATCAATATGTATCTATCTATGTGCGTACTCATATATTTACTTTGATTTTATTATTTATTACCTCTATATACAAGACTGCATACAAGTGTATGGTGGAATATCGACGTTATATGTCCGTTTTTGAGATCTCTTATTACACCAGTAACTGAACTCAAATAAATGACCATATTAATTAAATTAATAATATTTATTTGACATATAATATTTATATACAAAAGTAAAGACTAAAAGAAAATTGTGCGTGTCAGCTCCGACGCGTGACAGAATGGAGTTTACTCATATAAGCTATTTACTATATTACGAATATATAACTAATACTATGTTACGAAAAGTTATTTAATTTTGAAATATTCTGCTTTGGTATGGCGCTAACATTAGTTCATTTATAAAAAATTTAAATTTATTAATTGCCAAAATACAAAATGCATATTTCTAACTTATATATAACGATTTATAGTGTCCTAGTATAGTTTATAGTTTCTATGGCAATGCCAATCAAAACATTGACATTTCAAAATTGAAACAAAATTTTAATAAAATAATTTTATGGTTATTTTTTAGAAGCTAACATTTAATATACAATTCAAAATATTATTTAAATTTGTATAAAATATTTGTTTGTAATAATTGTTTTCTTAAAATAAAACAATGATGAATAAATACGAAAAAGGAAAATTTATAATGTGAAATCAAATAATAGATTTAATACTAGTTTTTCAACCTCTAATTTGAACGGAAGAAGTGACGCTGGTTCTGTTCTACCCTGATAAAATGTAGAATTATTGGTTTTAGATACAAAATATAATTTTTCTATTGTAGTTTTTCACTAACTATATCATTTTATTAAACTTTTGTGTCTTAATAGTGATGTTGACCTTATTTAATATTGTTCGAATAAATTATTTAAAAAGAAGCATAACTTTTTACGTGCGTACATAGGTACACACACACACACACACGAACTTACTCCTTTTAGCTATAGAACACGCTTGTTATCTTATTTCGATAAACATTCATTGTGTTGATAGAGAGTTCAGACGACTATATTCAAGCAGTGTACTCAATACATGGATGTCGTGTGACGTTAACAACCATAGCTTTTATGTTTATTTTATTATTGGATATGTTATGTTATGTTTTCATATAATATTTGTGATACATTAATGTACATATACTTATGATACTTACTACGTATGATACATGATACCGGTTCCGGCCGACAATGTGTAGGTAGTGTACACAGTTTTAAATTCGATTCTAATAAAACAGATAAAACTTGTTTTCATCAAATATTATCATCTATCATACAAGAATTATGGATTATAGATTATAGATTTAGTTTTCAACACTATTCATCAATAAGTCTTTAAGAGTTGTTGTGGATTTATTTTCGTAAACTTAAAACATCTGTTATAAAGATTAGTAAAAATGATGACAACTTTGTTGTCGAAATACGTATTTATATAATATAAATAACGGATCTCTAGGAATTGGGGCAAATATTTGAAATTAGTAGCCTTAAATAAATTTTATCTATCGACTAATAATGCGTCAATTTCTGTGACTTAGAAACTTGGTGGTGGCGCTGGGAAACATTGTACAAAAACTAACCAGCCACAACTCCATCGCAAAAAGGCGTTAGTAAATGTATGGGCCATAGAGGTCGTGTCAGTTTCTAAGTAGGTATACTGCGCAGACATAACGCCTTAGACTGTTCGGTCACTTGGGCTGATAAAAAACATCCTTAGGCACCACAATGGACCTTGGTCGAAGTAAACAAGTTGCTAACCCCATATATGGTTTAGAAGAAGTCATTATATTTATAACCAAAATTTTTACCAAGCAAATATTGAGAACACTTCAAAATTTCGATTTATGTATAAATCGATCACGACAATGTACCAACAACGTCTCCAAAGAGTCTATACAACTAAATAATACCAGTTTGTGACGCATGAAGGAAATATAATTATATTGCAACCAAACAAACACTTTCTGCGTACAATAATTACCGTCTTCAGGGAAGAAGTGAGATATTTTAATGAATCCAATTAATTAATAAATAGATGTTTGTATGCATGCATGCAATATATATATATATATATATATATATATATATATATATATATATAGGGTGATTGAAAATTCATGGAGTTTTTTGAAAGGGTGGATAGGGAATGAAATTCTAAGACGAAAAGTCCTTGGACAATTTTTCACCTGACCCACCGTTAATTAGATATTAATTAAATAAAGTAACCAATTAGAGAAGCGCGTTAACGGAATCAGAAATGGTTGTGAATAAACGCAGCGGCAGCAGAGATACTTGAGAGTGTGCTCTTCCCATTACTACCGTAGAGCGTGGTTGAAATCTAATAAAAAAGATTCTAAGTCTAATAAAAATTGAATAATTCACTTAATTAGATTTTTCGGGAAAAAAAAGATAAATTTTTTCCCAAAATTTTTCAAAACTCTGCTATAAAAACTATACCGGATTTGAAACACATAAGATTGACTCGCTTTATGGTATTGGTGGGGGGAGCACGCTTACCTCACGTATCCTGCTGTCGCGGCGTTCATTCCGCACCATTTCATATTCCGTTAACGCACATCTCTAATTGGTCACTTTATTTAATTAATATCTAATTAACGGTGGGTCAGGTGCAAAAATGTCCAAGAACGTTTCATCTTAGAATTTCATTTTCTATCCACCCTTTCAAAAAACTCCATGACTTTTGACTCACCCTGTATATATATATATATATATATATATATATATATATATATATATATACATAGAAATTAAAACTTTAAAATGAAATTGATATGTGTAGATATGGGTACCGTTTAATAAATCAGTACGAAAGTCATTAACAAAACATTAACAAACTAACTACAAACAATACCTAATAATTTCCATGGTAAATACCCATGGTTTTAATAATATTTGATAAAATGAAGCAGTGTACGTACACTTTAGCTTATAATAATTCTTATAGCACCACTGTGGCAGCATAGAAAGTTCTTATTCAAAAGTATTTCGTCTCCCTACCTAACTGATTAATAAATATATAATATTCTATCACATATATAAAAGTACACATATTACTACGTATAGTAGTTCATTCGCTATGGCACAAACTTTTATAACCAACTGTTCCATTTCCGTCTTTTTATTATACGCTTTTTATTAGTTTCACCTGAATATATGAATGTTTGTATGTAACCGACCCTTTTGGGCTCGATTTTCTCCTACTTTGAACGATCAGATTTAATTAAAAATTTTGCACACCTGTCAAAGACCGATGACAATGCAATAATTTCATTAAAATATCCGATTATCCTGATTAGTTTCGCCAGGATTCATCAATTTCTTTCCGCATTATTTGCATGAGAGTAAGAGAGATAGAGCTAGTGCGCGAACATCAACTAAAAAATGAAAAATAAATAATAGTAAACTAAAAAAACACGCTTTTATAGAAAATCCAACTAAAAAATAGAAAATAAAATTTAATAAATTTGGATTAAGAAAAGTGTAAATAAAAAACAAATGTATATTAATGGAATAACTATTGACACTATGCACCCCACGCTTTTTTCCATTAATATACATTTGTTTCTTATTTACGCTTTTCTTAATCCAAATTTATTAAATTTTATTTTCTATTTTTTAGTTGGATTTTCTATAAAAGCGTGTTTTTTTAGTTTTTTTAAACTATTATTTATTTAGATAATGGAACTATTTCAGAAGTTCAGAATTATATAAAATCACAATCTTAAATTAAATTTTCTCAAAATTAAATCAAATTATTTTTACAATTAATTTTTAAAAACAAGTGAAAATAACAATTAACTAAGAGTTAATTGTTCAAATACCTGGTATATACTTATTTCAAGTGTATTTTACTTTTTTTGCACAACCAAAAATGTATAATACAAAGCTAATATATTGAAGAAAAATTACAGATGTTTGAATTGTGGCGAAATTATTCAGTTTATGAAGAAAACTTTCAAAAAAAGTTGTTTATATTATAATTGGAACATTTTTCGCGTCTTGTGCTATCTTTTACGGTTTCAAAGGAGGATATTTCCACTCTCTCCTATGGTGGCAGGATGTATAGTCCAAATTTGCCCATTCATGAAGTTAATCTCAATTTTCAGCTCTAAAACACACACAAAATTTCAACACGTATCAATCACCAGATTGGCAATGAGTAACATATCTCATCCGAGAATATTAAGCTAATTCTGATACTGATGATGGCTACTTCGTAGCAGAAATGCGTATTTATAGGATGAAAATAATTGAAATGGGTTCAACATATATGGTTTAAATTTTATAAAATTACTAGCTGAAGAGTCAAATATCAAAAGTATAATATCTATATAAAACAATTTAAGATTTAATCAAAAATAAATACCAGTATTAGAGCAATCTGAATCAAGCGGAATAAGTAGACTCACAAAAATTGTACTCACGGGTCAGAGTAAAAAAACTTCATCCAACGACTGTGAACTAATATTCAGTAAATGGTATTCAACTGCAGTAACAAAAATCGAGCAGACTTTTACTATCATTTTGCCATCAATTTATGATCTACGATTTATTTTTAATAACTGATTTCGAGGACCTACCAGATCGATATATTCGGGACTCTTTAAGTACGCTGTTATAAGCAATATTTGCTCTAGAATATGCCGCGCTGTTTTCATGTTAAACGTTCTCCTACAAATTGTCCGTAGTGCGTCCGTAGTGCATGAACTATTATAGTTATATAGCGAAGCAGCAACAATAATAATTAACCATTTTATAATATATTAAGTGGTTCATATAAAATTTTGCAATAAATATCATATTATAAACACCATGAAATGCATATTGGACGAATATATTACAATTAGTCAATTACAATTATCTATATATATTGCAGATTATAATTATATACAGTATGTTACTGGTCAACTGTTATAAAATGTTTAATATATTAAAGTAATATTTTTTTTATATACAATGTGTTACAAATGGTGACGCGACTATTAAACCGCGGACAGTTTAACCGCGACATTTCAACCAAGGATAGTTCAACCGGATAACAATTCAACCGACAACCTGTTATTGACAACCGGTTGTCAATAACAGGTTGCGTAAACAGGTTGGTTTACGAAAAAGTGGAAGCGCTGGTAAGTATATGTATATAAAATTTACGTTCAAGACAAATTGTAAATATACAAGTGAAAATAACAACTAACAGAGTTAATTGATTAAA
The DNA here is from genome assembly GCA_963920215.1 of Nineta flava. Lineage (NCBI taxonomy): Eukaryota > Metazoa > Arthropoda > Insecta > Neuroptera > Chrysopidae > Nineta > Nineta flava. The sequence continues at coordinate 82,054,807 of OY986044.1, forward strand.
TACCCGGTATACACTCTGAGTTTATGACAAAAAGTTCCAAACAAAAGTTGTTTATTTAAAAAAAAGGAAATATTTTTTAATTAAAATTTTTTAAATCTCTTACCGTCTCAAAGATGAATATTTTCTTGGCCTAGCGGCAGAAAGTACGGTCCGATTATACCAATGCATCAATTTGACATACAAAAAATTTCAGCTCGTTATCTCTTTTCGTTTTTGAATTATCGTGCTTACAGATGGATATGCGGAAATGGACTAATTAGGTCACTTTATAAACACCAACAAGAAATTTGTCTTATTAACAAAGTCAAAATGAAAAGAAAGAAAATGAAGATTAGAACGTTTTAGTCTTTAGGTTTTTAGTATTCTAGAAAAATGCACCTTTCATATGACTATTAAAATATTTGGGGTAGAAAATACACTCGTTTTAATTTAAAAATGAACAGCAATTATTTATTTTTATGTTTTATGAATAAATAGATTTTAAAGTAAAAGAAAAATACAATTAAATTTAGAAATTTTTCAAAACTATTTACTAAAATTCCAGAAAAAATATTTAACAAATACGATCATTATTATAAGGTTAATGGCCTACAGGCAATAGAAATTGTCAATTATTATTTAATCACGAAAGTTAACCTTGGCAATGCTCTAATAGAAATCATCTTATTTATTTAAGATATTACGTTGGCGATAGTTAGGATACTATTTTTTTATTAACATCCTGATATTATTTAGATTGTATCAAGTACTTCCCGGAGCCTAAAATGGAAAAAGTTCCGTTTTTGAAGGCGTTAATCTTGGACTTTGAAAGAGATTTTACTACTCTTTACAGACAATTAATCACGAAATCTGTATCTTTTGTTAAAGATAATTACTCTCACATAAAAAAATTGAAATTAACTTTATTTTGATGTCTAAATCCTCATTTTATTTCGACGCATGTTAGAAGTCTTAGTATATAGCGTGATAACATAACAGCCACTCGTAAGTAGATAAGTAAATGACCATTTTTAACATTTTTTTTTTTTTGATGTGAAACACTTGGTAAAATCGTATCTGATGTTGTTAAATACATATTAAATCTACTACACGTAACACAATTTATCAGGGCAATCACTCAATAAATCCGGTAAATTATGGCGTAGGTAGTTTGGTAGTCCAACAAAAAACCATCAATTTTTTATTGCAATAACCTGAATTTTAAATAGTTTAAATTTTGGATTCGAACCGACGAGGTATGATCAAGAAGTTTTTAAGGTTCTTATTCACTTCCAATTTTCAATTCAATTTTGAAACTGGTCAGGTTAGAAGTTTTTTAGTGCGTAATTATTTTAAATTTGGAATTCAACGCCAGTTGGTCAGGTTATGTTGGTGAAATCTGGGCGTTTTTGGTTCTTTACTTCACTAAGTTTGTTGTTAGGCCAATAGGGAATATGAATGAAAATTTTTTTTCATTTGAATTGAAGCATGTTTACTTGACAAATATCAAGGTAAAATTACTTTTTAAATAACTTTAAAAACAAGCGAGATATGAATGATTGAAATTCTCGATTAGACAAAGAGGGTGATAGCCCTCTTGATATGTTATGTGACGTCATATTACACTTTACCATTTAAAATACACGTAAAACTCCGTTTTTAGTATTTTTACAAGAAAGAGACAGATAATAATGTTTAAAAGGTTATAGCTTCCTTGATATTTGTCGGATTTTAATTTCGTTTTTAAATATTATTACAGTATTAACAGTATTTTCATATTCTGAAAATAAATGTGAAAAAAAATGTTCATGCATATTCCCTATTGTTTGGCCCCAATAAATAGTATCGTGTGTAGCTCAAGTGAGTGTTATTATACCGAACATATATTATATATATATACTATACACATACAATTTTACAAAAACATTATATATTAAATACAGAGAATGACCCACACTCCATACTGCTATTATACCTTGCTCTCAAACACAGCACAAACAGCACATAGCACAAGCAAGCAAGCCTATACTAACTACTTACTACTGCCTAGCAATATTTAATAAAAACATTCACTTTATTTATACATTAGGTGTCGTGTATAATACACCAACTTTATTTGAAAATACTTCAATATTATTATTAAGTTAACACCAGTGCCCTTTAATGTGTGTGTGTGTATGTGTGCGTTTTCCCCGGTCCAAAGTGACAATTTACTAACTAACCCAAAACGAAAAAATTAACCATCCCTGTCAAAGTCACAGGGAACACTTTGACTGTGTTTTGAAGTGAAATAACAAAAAAAATGTTTATTAATTAGTGCTCTTTTAAGTTGCCACTTTGCAAGTGTTGTCAATTGTTGAAGAATTTAATTTTTTTTTTTTTTTACTTAATTGTGTGAGAATTACAATTAATTTTTTTTCACCATATTTGTTGGATAATTGTTTGTGTGTGTGAATTATAAGACGTGAAATAAAACAGCTTTCTTCAATTAATTAACGCGTTTTTGAATTAATTAAATTAATAATATTCAATTAGAAGAAGAAGAAAAATAATATAATAGAAGATGTAATCATTTTTAAATATCTTGAATTGTTGTTTTTTTTTCCGACATTTGTGTTTGTTTTTGTACAAAAAATTCTAACCTAAATTAATTAGTATAGTTTTTATTTTTTGGTGGTGTGACCTTGGAAAATGGGTTAATATTAATAATAATAATAATTAATTAATTATTTTTTTTTATATTATTAATTTAATTAAATAATTTTAGTTGTGATATATGGTTTAAATTTATTTTTAAATAATAATTTATTCACTTGTGTTTTGTGTCAAAGTGTTTTTTTTTTTTTTTAATTTTTGGTGCGGTTTTTGAGGTTATACTTGTTTTTTCTGCTGTGACGTCACAATGTTGAATTGCACCGATTTAGAATGCATTTTACATCATCATCATTATTATGCACATTTGCATCATATGCGAAGTGGGACGCATCAATTGCAGGATGATAATGGTAAGTGGATTTAGTTTTTTTTTGGATTTAATTTGATTGAAGGTTCGAGGAGTGTTAACGGTTTTTGTGTTAATGGTTGTTGGATTGTGATTTAATTTGTGGTATGGCCATGATGGTTAGACACATATGTCTTATATGAGAGAGGTGTAAATCGTTTTTGAATATATATATATATATATATATATATATATATATATATATATATATATATTTATATTTATATATATATATATATATATATATATATATATATATAGTGACCTTTTATACAGTTATCAAGGTCTTACGTCACGTCAGTGCATTTATTTTTGTAAATAAAACGATCTTTTACCATCTTTGGGTGAATAGCCACTCCTGTAGTCTGGACAAAATATAGGCTCAATAATTTCCAATACCCATTTGCGGAAAGTAGGGCGTTAAATTCTACAACCTTATTACTAACAGCAGCAGACACTTATCCTAGACGGGGCACTGTTAGCTTTTGATTTTATCGGTTTGATACTAAATACCTCATAAGGTAACAGAAACTGCAACACATAACAGACTCCTTTGGCAAATACGTCTTTATACTGAAGTTGAGTAGCTTCCCTTCAAAGAAATTTCACACTGCGATCTGCGATAGGATATTTATGAGCTCTCCATTTCATGAAATATTCTCATCTCCAGACTATTTTGTGGCGTTTCATAAGCTCTACTTTAATTTTCGGTATCCACATTTGAATTCAGGCTTCGAATACACTCTGGCGGTTTAACTTCCCGGCTATTTAGCTATTTTCAACAGTTCAAAACTAATCGAAAATCGAAGGAAAAATACTGGAATATCGACCACGCTCTGTTAAAATATTCTTTGAGATGCTATCGGGTTTGGATCACTGTGAAATCGAAATCTGTGGTATGAACACGTTCACGAAGCTATGTTTGTGAAAATTTGGGCCTCTAATTTTTACAGCCATAGTTTTTTTATAGATATTCCACAGGCAATAATTTCTTTTGGCATACACGAAATAAAATATTTATCAAAAGACAAATTACATTCAAACTCTGCGACGCATCACATCGTTAAGTTTGCTCTTGATTGAAGTTATTGAAGAAGGAAATGTCCAATTGTAATTTATATGTAAGTTTTTATTAAATAACTGCTGGTGATACACAGCTTTATTGCGTGGAATCAGTTCCTTTACGTTACATATTAATTTGTATTCATTTTAATTATAAAATGATAATAATTTCTTCGAAAGTAATAAAGTAGCCGGTTTTTACGGAATATTTTTTGTCTTCTACTTGTAAAATGGGAAAAACCCGATTTATAAGATAGTTATCATATGGGTGTAATAAATTAATGCTGATATATTTTCCTCTTAAATTCTAAATACAGGATTTTTTTTACCTTGAAGTAGAACACATTTGTTCATTTTTATTTATTAAATAGTTTTATAATAACATTTGAAGTTATTGCTCTTCTAAATGGGTTTTTTCTTGTAGCCTTGCATTGTAATGCAAATTTAGCTTGTCTAAAGTTAATAAATTCGACTCGCAGGAGATACTAAGTGAATTTTCTCAGAGGAAAAAATTATATTAAATCGTAATTTAACATTTTAACATTATTCAAATCGTAAATATTTCAATGTTATAAGTATTATAACTACAAGAAAAATGTTCAGGTAAAATAGATTCTCTTTGAGCCTTAAGGTTTGGAGGCGAATTTTTGGCGCCGTATGAGAAGACGGGGAATGGAGAATAACAACCAATTCGGAGCTGAAAAAGGTTTTTTAGTCACGTCATGCGCTCGTAATCCATAGTAGAGAGCAATTTAGGTTAGGGAAAAATCGACTTAGAAGACGCCCAGACGGAAAAACCAGATGGCGTGACTGCGTTTGTTCCGAGACTTTCAATACCTGGGAAAACTACCCGTTCCTATATTTACTTACCTTTCATCAATTTCACTCATGTGGAATTTTACATATATATTATAAATATTCCAAAGTTTTTGTTTTGAAAATCTTAATTAACTAAAAATTTTAAAAGATCTTAATTTATTCCAAAATATTAAGTAAACGAATCTCTTATCACTTGGAGAAAAAGAGATAAAACCATGTAAACAAAACAAAGAGAGATGATAATTTAATCTTGTGTGTGTATACATTTATTATTAACAAATATGTTTTTTTTTTTTGTTGATAAAAATAATTTCTAAAGAATTTTAAATCTTTATTATTATTGAAGCTTGTGTTTCATACAATTTAAAAAGCTGATAAGACTATGGATTTAACATGAAGGTATTTATAGAACCACACTTATGTCCTTTATTAAAAACAGCATAAATTAGTATAATCGTATATATATATATACATTAATTGTGTATACTTTACAATTCTATACTAATGTCATGTTTCATTAAGGCTACGAAGATATAGTATGAAGGAACTAGCGTGTACTATATAGACAAACATGTCATTCGAAGTTTGGACCTCTGGATTCATAGCCCAGTGTACTAGTTTATTCATAACAATATTAAATGTTCATATCACGTTTTTGACTATATAGTATACGCTAGTTCTTTCATACAATGTCATCGTAACCTTTTATGGAAATTGACATTAGTAGTGTATTGTGACGCTTAAAGTATACACAAATAATAATAAGTTACAGTTGACTGCAAAAGTAATACTGTCAATGATATGACAAAATTGATATCATTCAACTGTATCATCCGTGGTGTAACGTTTAGCACATTGGTTATGAAATCCAGAAGTCCAGAGTTCGATACCTGGTGGATAAGTTAATTTATTCATATAAATATTAGTTAATAGAATTATTTGAAATTCAATTTCTAAGAGGATGAGAAAATTGCTCAAATTGCATAAAATGCATGAATATTCTCTTATCGATTTGTTTGGAGCTTTTCAAAAATAAATCTATAAAAGGTTTAACTAGGATGGCAAAGTTGGTATTAAATATGAAACAATTGATTTGAAACTTGGTGTATGTCCCATACGCCTTGGCCAGTGGACAAGTGTTGTGGAAAACGAATTTGATTGGGTACAAACGGGATCTAAAATTATTTTAATTACTTTTGATTGTTGTGTAATATACTCAAAAATTCATTTGAGCGAAGCTAGAGACATCAACTATTACTAGTGGTAATAAATAAAGTTTTTACGGATTATTTCGGATCGATTTTGATGAGGTTTAAACGGGAAGTTACGCCCTTTGCGTCGATGTAGACCTACATATTTGTGGAATGGTTAGCGGTAGAAAAAAAAATGTTTATCTTATAAAGACAAATAGTTTTTGGTCGAAATATTTTTTGGTGCGCCGAAGTATTTTTTGGTGTATAACTATGTTTTGTATTACTCTTAATATTACATTACGAAGTAAAATAATGTCTTTCATTAACAGTTTGTATTTTTTTGAAGGTAAAACTCACAGCAAAGCCACAGGGCAATCGGATAAAGCTAATACAAAAATTTGATTAAAATTATTTCTGAAGAGCGAATCTCTCTTATACATAATTCAGCCGATGTTTATCTATCAAATAAAAAAATAAAAAAAAAAATCAACAGAAAAACTTTCAAGTGTTCATTATAACTTAATAAAATATGCTTAAGGTTATTTAATACATTTCTTAGATATTTAATTATTATTAAATAAATTCTACTTTAATTAATTAAGTATGGAAAGAATATACATCGACTGGGATTCGAATCACAGACCATTAGCTATCCATTAGCTATTCCGAAAAGATAGTATATTTAGTGGCTTCGATCATTTGCCTAGGAAACCCTGCGAGAAGTAAATAGTTAAATAGCAAGTCATAAAAACACATTGTATATGAGATAGTGAGAAATTATAATTGTTCTACCATAGCATCTGGGTTGCTTAGTTTGTAAGATGATAAATAATTATATTTGAATGATTAATAATTATTATTAAGACAAGTTGAAAAATATAAATTATCTTTATTGAAAATATTGAATGAATGTCAGAACATATTTGTTATTAGTTACCAAGGTAAAGAACCAAAAACATTACCGTGGTATCAAAGGGTGGATGTAGTTGAATATGCAAAGGTGTCTAATAAACTAAAGTATATTTTCGTTGCAACTCCGCTACAGGTTCAATCCCCAGCTAAGATGTGTACGATTTTTTATATCAAAATAATGTTATGCCAACTTCGATAATAATTTTAGAGACAAAAAGTTTACAAAAACAGTATTAAATTTGATTTGACAAATTTTATACTAAATATAAATATTTTATTTTAAAAATATTATTACTTAAAACTAATAATATTCGTTTTCTAATTTTATTTATTTCAGAAAAATAATATATTTTTGAAACAAATACAAATGTCCTAGAATTGTTTAAATTTTAAATATAAGTATAATAAAATTCCTTTGTATAGACAAATTGCTTAAAGTAATTTTAAAATTTTGCAATCAATCACATTTTACGCATAGCACCTACCTACCTATCTAGGTCTTACATTAGGCAAACTTGCAGAAAATGTGTGTTTCCAAACATTAGGAATAGTACAATATTGAAGGACAGATGTGTAATACTCACAGATAAATTGAATGAAGTTCACTTTCCATTCTGTATTTAATTTTTTGAGCATAACGATCTTGTTAGAAATATTGAAAAATTTATAGTTGATTTTTCAAATGTAAAATATTTACGATAATTTTACTTTTTGATAAAAACTTCGTTTTCGTTGCGTTGGTTAAAATACGATACGATTAACGGTTTTCGAGATATCAGACCCATAGTCCTAATTTTCAAAACTGTATAAATTGAAAAGTGAAAATTTTGAAATCTGTTGGTCGGACGTTAAAATGAACCTGATTTTCGTACTTTTTGGGTCAAAATTAGCCTAGAAAATGATTATTATTAAAATCGAGAACAAAAATTTTCTTTACTTTTTTCGGATTTTTTCCAAGGGGTACCCCTTAAAAAAATCGCTAAAATTGGACGAAAATTTTATGTCCCCGATTTTGATAAAAACTTCGTTTTAAGCTAATTTGGACCTAGCGAAAACAATGACGTTGGTTAAAATACGATACGATTAACGGTTTTCGAGATATCAGACCCATAGTCTTAATTTTCAAAACTGTATGAATTGAAAAATGAAAATTTTGAAATCTGTTGGTCGGACGTTAAAATGAATCTGATTTTCGTACTTTTTGGGTCAAAATTAGTCTAGAAAAGGATTATTATTAAAATCGAGAACAAAAATTTTCTTAACTTTTTTCGCATTTTTTCCAAGGGAAAAAATTACATTTTTTTATCCGTTAAATTTCATTTGATAGAAATTCTAAGAACAATTTTTACATTGCACCGAATTTATGCTAGTTTTTGAAAAAATGTTTAAAACAAAAATTACGAGTACTTTTAAAACGCATAACTTTCATTCTAAACAGTCTTGCGAATAACAAATGGATTCAATACAAATTGACTTCAAAGTTTGAAAAATGAACTCCAGATTTCTAGTCGACTGTGCGCAATATAGTCAAAGAGAAAGTGAATAACTCGAATGATTCGTTACACATACTGTATATAATTAGTTATACTGTTTAATAATATTTAAAGGAAAGTAATTAATATCATTGGATCGTTTAAAGTTTATTTTTAAAAACTATTTTCATAATTATTTGTCAAAATTAACATTTTTCAAATTCCCGTAACGTATTAGGTTTCTTGGAATACTGCAAAATTTAATTATTTAAAAAAAATATTTCTTTTAATAATATCCTTTGAAAGTTAATAATTGAAAATGATCCAGATCTTTTATATCGAAAATTCTATTCACAAATCAAAAAAATAATACTAATCGAAAAAAAATCGAAATTATGATTTCACTCTAAAAACACACAGAACAAGTAATGTAACAACTAACCCAGTATATACTGGTTTGAATACCCAGTTTATACTGAGTTTATGGAAAAATTTTCAAACAAAAGTGGTTTATTTTAATAAGAAGAAGATTTTTTGTTCTTCAATTTTTGTTATATCTCTTACGGTTTCAAAGATAAGCAATTTTGCCCATTTTGTCCAAACAGGGTCCGATTTTGCCCATTAACGAACTTGACCTTACTTTTTTGCTGTATAGCGAATTTGATCATATATGTCAAAAACATTCTCCTGCGGTCCGTTTTTTTAGCTTTTCAAATTTCGAGAACCTATGATTAGTTTACATGTAAGTTTTTGCTAATCTCTCGCTAGTCAAATATTCTTGTTCGGAAAAATGGTTTAATATTAAAAAAGTGAAAATTTTTAGACGTATCATTTAGTGGTCTTGTTGGGCGCTCTGAGAAATAGTTCCATACTGTGTTAAATTTTTAGTCATTCAATAAATAATTAAAAGTTCTTGAGAAATACAAATTTGTTTCAGGTTAAGATTTACAGAACGGTTTTACCTAATTCTGTGGACTTTTGAATTTAAAATTTCTGAATACTTTTCTCTTCAATTTCTGTTGCTAATTTTGTTTAGCACGTAAAAGCTACTAATAAAAGCGTGAAAATATAAATGATACTTGTTGTGGTACGGAACCTCTACAATCATATATTGTGCATATGTATGGAATGTTTAAAATGAAATAAAAATTTATTTATGACAGTTTTATAATATATAAACAATTTAGATAAAATTATTTATGCACGTTTGATAAACAATATACGTAGGTACGTATTTTTCTATAACCGGTTACTTACTAGAAAAAGAGCAATCTACAAGATTTCTTCATTATTTTATTCATGAGTGGTGTCACACGATTTGAAACGTATCTAGGTACTCGAATTTCGTAAAATTTTAACGACATTAATGTAAATGTAAAATATTTACGATAATTTTACAAGAATATTTATCAACAATAGGGAATATGCATGAAAATTTTTTTTCACTTGAATTGAAGCATGTTTACTTGACAAATATCAAGGTAAAATTACTTTTTAAATAACTTTAAAAATAAGCGAGATATGAATGATTGAAATTCTCGATTAGACAAAGAGGGTGATAGCCCTCTTGATATGTTATGTGACGTCATATTACACTTTCACCATTTAAAATACACATAAAACTCTGTTTTTAGTATTTTGCAAGAAAGAGACAGATAATAATCTTTAAAAGCTTATAGCTTCCTTGATATTTGTCGGATTTTAATTTTGTTTTTAAATATTATTACAGTATTAACAGTATTTTCATATTCTGAAAATAAATGTGGAAAAAAATTTTCATGCATATTTCCAATTTTGAAAAAGATCGTATTACAAATTATTTGATGAGTTTTATGAGAAATATTGTCCGATTATATTTTAATTACAAATTTTATGGTCATACTAATTGAAACCCGTTGAAAAGTTAACGCTAGATTTACGAAAAATCAGCACCCTTTTCTTTTGGACTGTAAAATTTCAAATATTTGCTCGAATTTCTAGAAAAGTTTGTGACTGTCTTATAAATTAGTAACGACCAACATATTTCCCTGGACAATATTGTCGATTAGCTAATGCATATTGATGATGGCTACTTTGTAGTCGAAACACGTATTTATAAAATAGAAACAAATGATCTAGGAATTGAAGCAAATTTTCTTAATTGAATTTTTTTTTTCTTTAGAGTTTTCATTGATTTATCTTTGATAAACTTAATATTTTTGGACTTTCGTTGTGAACCAGAAAGGCAGCACTTATTTTTCGAAATCATATAATTTATCTGTGCGTTATTCATTCGGTTTTCGGAAAAACTGATTCGGATAAAATTATACTCGAAACATTTTCCCAAAAACCGAATGAACAAGCTTAGAAATTTTGAATACTATTTTTGTGACTCATAGTATCCTTGAAAATAAATACAAGATTATGTACAATCCCGTTCATAAAAATTGAACCAGTAGATTACATTCTAAATATATCTTTAATATTACATACGGTAACACTTCAACTGTTTCAACTGGTTCAATTTTTATGAACGGGAGTGTATCAATGGAATTTCAACGAAAACAATAAAAAAACGTGCTGTTGATTATAAAACATTTTGTGACAAATTTTCTTCTCCGATAACAGTATTTTCAATAATTCATGTTCTTAATTCATTTTCATCTATATCGGAACTGTTATAAGTGTCTAACCGACTTCAAACAAATAAAGAGCAAGATTCGCAATTCATTCTTCATATACAGAGTGTACCTGAAAAACGTGGACACAATGTGAAGTGTACCTTATAGTATTATGTTCAAAGATTGCTTTATATCGGAGATAAAGGGCAATCGTGGTGACCACAAAGTACACTATTTCCTCGAATATTTTTATTCTTGTTGGAAATACTAACACGAAAATTTGAGATATTTATTATATTATTAAAAAGTTTTATTCTATTTCAAATTAATTAAGCAAAAAAATTAAGCAAATATGAAATTGAACAAAGAAGTTCTGTTGTTAATAATTTACAATAATTCTTTATTTTTAATTGGTATCATACAAAAAAAATCACTGAATATTCACAATTTATATCAAAACATCACCACACAATGGTTGTGTTTGGAACAATTAAGTTCTTAGTAAACTAAGTCAGTAAAAAACAAAATTTACTTCTTGAGCATCTAAATTCAGCATATTTCTCTCAAGACACACTTAGTAACTTCTCAGCAGTGTTGCCGACAATCCCAAGAATAATCCACATAGATTTTTCTACTAGACTTTAATAAATCCACTAAATTTAGGAGCTATTACTTCAAACTGGCAGTATTTACTAAGCAAAATTGCGTCACAATCTAAGTTGTTTAGTATCTGTCAAGTGTTCTGACAAGAAACTAAAGTTAGATATATTTAGTAACTTACTTAGTTTACTAAAGAACTTAAGTGTTCTGAACACGCCCAATATAGATGATTATAATTGTAAAACTGAATGTGATGTATTTTATGAGTCAATGCATTTAAATAAGAATTATTATCCATTTATACGAACGAATAATTTCTACATTACCTACTTTTTAATGGAATTTTGCATATAAAAATGTAGGTTGGCTTGTGAAAAAATTACATTTTTGTCAAACGGTTCTATTTATATTATAAATTTAAATCTTCAATTAGTAAATGACAATCTAGCAGCTATTTAGGACCTCTTTTGATTCGTTAGTTCAGAAATCGGGCGAAGAAACATTTATCTTAATATCCATTTATTTGTTCCGGCTTTTCACTGAGTCCCAAAAAATAGTACACGTCTAAAATGGTTTCGTATTATCTTTGGAGTGGTCGTCTGAGACGTCCACTATTGGTGCTTAAAATCTAGAATGCGACGTCTGTAGACTATCTCTTTCATAAAAAAGTGGCGCAGCCGGTTGGGTTCTGCCGGTATTATGTTATGTTTATTTTACATGTTAAGAAATTTCTTTTCATGTTTGTGCGAAATACGAAAATACCTACATAAAGACCATCTTAAAATCTATGGGACTTTTAATTTTCAAAACCACAGTTAATATTATTTAAATAAATCCCGACATGGTTAGCAAATGGCTGCATGATGAAATAGGTATGTACATCTGCGAATAATGAAATATTTATATTATTCGCCGTACATTGCAAATAAAAACAATTTTTTTTAATTGCAATTATTTATTTCGAATAAAAAAAAAATTATTACAAAATGCCAAGGTTAATAATGTTTATCGTACAATTATTAAACGTATGTAAATAGCAATTGACATTAATTTTTTGTTGTTGGTATTATTAAAGCTGAAAAAACAATTAACTTTAATTAGTTAAGTTTTTAAAAAACATTTTGTTACACTTAGTAATGCTTTTATGCAAGATGTAACGCCTCAAAATATATACAGAAAATTCGGATATTTTAAAAGGGTATTTTTTTAAATTAGCTTCCCGTTTCGTGTATTTCGCCTACTTCATGAAATTTCTCACACGTATCTCCATGACAATAAAATATTATGGTACTAGGGGCCACAAATGTATCGCTTGTCTCAAAATTTTTAGTTGATTTTTACTTGATTCGATTTTTGGGTCGATTTGGTAATGTTGTTTCGAGTAAAAGTATATATATTTATAATGAACAACTTTTATCCGAAGCATTTTTACGAAAACCAAATGAATAAGGCACAAACAAATTATAAAATTGTGAAAAATGAACAATAATTTTTTAGCCTCACTGCAAATATAAACCCCTCTCTCCATAAAATCCCCAATAATATATCATTTAACTCGAAAGATATAACGTTAACATAAACTATAATAGTTTTTCATAAACTTAACTTCAGTTCAAAAATCTGTATTTGTTAGAAGCTTAATTTCAATCTGCCAATGAGTTGATAGTAAGGTGTGAACATTTGTCAAATAATCAAAATTCAAATATATTTTATTCTTTTTATTGCTTAAAAGTATACCTTGCAGAACAATATACAGAAGCATTTTGGAGGAGTATTCATATATATACAGGTTGTTCTGAAATTCATTCAAGCAAACTATACTATAGTGTAGAGCTGCAAAAAATCAAACAAAAAAGTTTAATAAAGTTTTTCCATTTAACGCTTATTTTTTAAGATTGCAATTAAATACATTCAATTAAACATTGATAAATTCAACTAACCACACAGAGCGCATAGTGTAAGTAGGCGTAGCCTTAGCAGTAGGGCGTGGCGCTTTACCATTTAAAGGCTGGCAGACAGTAAGAGGCCCCGTCTACTTACACTATGCGCTCTGTGATTGGTTGAATTTATCAATGTTTAATTGATTGTATTTAATTGATAACTTAAAAAATAAGCGTCAAATCGAAAAACTTTATTATACTTTTTTGTTTGTTTTTTTGCAGCTGTACAATGTGATATAGTTGTCTTGAATGCACTTCAGAATATCTGTATATACAATACCTTGCTATATAAAATAGCACTTAGTATGTATAAAGTATTTAATTAACTCAGTTTATTGCTAACATTCTTGTTTATATTTTGTCTTATTTTTAAAATACGACAGTGAACGTAAAGTGTTGTATGTAAAATATATCAAACTCTATTTAAAAAAAAAGAAAAAGACTTTGATAGATTTGAAAGTACCGTTTGACTATAAAAGTAACCTCTCTTTCAAACAAACTAACTTCATATGTATGCACTTGAAGAACCTTGATGGAACAACGACAGTCTAGTCATTTATTGATTGTAAAAATAATAAACTAAAAGTGATTGGATTGGATCGAACGATTTTTGTTATTTATTTTTAATTAGTTTATAAAAGTGAGGTGAGAAAAAATTGATTTATAGTTCGCGGAATCCAAGTAGGCGTTGTAATTGAATGCCCAGAAATTCCCATTATGTCTTAAAATAAAGAACAGTATTTTGTGGTTTAATAGTTTCAAAGTATATCTAGGAGGAAAATGGGAAAACCTCTTATTAAGCTTTGTATTTATCCAATGAAATTTTTTGGATGAAACATCAAACAAACAAATTTAACTTTTGTATTGAATGGGTCGGGTCGTTGCTTAACGAAAATCCATTATAATTATTAAATAAATATTTTCGTAACAATATTTTTATTTTGACTATAGTTTCGGCATCACTATTGCTTCCTCAGAAAATGTATAATAATCGGTATTAAATATTTTATGAAGAAACAACAGTAATTGCAAAACTAAAGTAAAATACAAATGTTGTTACGAAAATTTTAAATATTTGTTTTATTTAATAAATATTTAAACATTAATATATACCTTCGCCTATCCGGGACAGTGTACTGACCCATTACACCACAGTTATTTAGTGATTACATTACATATGTTAAAATTCAAAACTGTATGCATTGAAAAGCGTTAATTTTGAAATGTGTTGGTCGGACGTTAAAATGAACCTGATTTTCGTACTTTTTAGGTCAAAATTTCCCTGGAAAATGATTATTATTAAAATCCAAAAATTTTCTTCACTTTTTTCGGATTTTTTCCAAGGGGTACCCCTTAAAAAAATCGCTAAAAATGGACGAAAATTTTATGCCCCCGATTTTGATAAAAACTTCGTTTTAAGCTAATTTGGACCTAGCGAAAACAATGACGTTGGTTAAAATACGATACGATTAACGGTTTTCGAGATATCAGACCCATAGTCCTAATTTTCAAAACTGTATGAATTGAAGAGTGAAAATTTTGAAATCTGTTGGTCGGACATTAAAATGAACCTGATTTTCGTACTTTTTGGGTCAAAATTAGCCTAGGAAATGATTATTATTAAAATCGAGAACACAAATTTTCTTAACTTTTTTCGCATTTTTTCCAAGGGGTACCCCTTAAAAAAATCGCTACAATTGGAGAAAAATTTTATGTCCCCGATTTTGATAAAAACCTCGTTTTAAGCTTATTTGGACCTAGCGAAAACGATGGCGTTGGTTAAAATACGATACGATTAACGGTTTTCAAGGTATCAGACCCACAGTGTTAAAATTCAAAACTGTATAAATTGAGAAGCGAATATTTTGAAATCTGTTGGTCGGACGTTAAAATGAACCTGATTGTCGAACTTTTTAGGTCAAAATTAGCCTAGGAAATGATTATTATTAAAATCGAGAACACAAATTTTCTTAACTTTTTGCGCATTATTTCCAGGGGGTACCCCTTAAGAAAATTGCTAACATTGGAGAAAAATGTCCCCGATTTTGATAAAAATTTGGTTTTAAACTCATTTGGACGCAGCGAAAACGATGACGTTGGTTAAAAGTTGGGTCTAAATTAATATACCCTGGTATATTTACATGTACCAGATATACAAATTCTATAGACGTATTTCATTACTCCGTTTTTCTATAAATTTTATTATAAATAATTAATATTTAAATATCAAATTTCATTTGATAGAAATTCTAAGAACAATTTTTACATTGCACCTTTAACTATTTATTATTTCATAGAAATTAAACATTTATTACTTATCAAAATTGACTTCAGTTAATATTTCTAAGTTCTTCTATAAAATTCTATAAGACTTTTCATTAAGGTATTTCACTCATTCACAGTCAAAGCAAAAAGTTTAAAATGCAATACGTTTAATTTACTTATTACAACTAGGCCAATTGAACATATCTAGTATAACATAATAGTGTTTTAACATTTGTGATACAATTTTCTATATAATTGTACTATGCAAGAATTGTTTTGACAGCGTATATTCAATATTTTTGGGGTTGCAGTTGCAAATTATTACCATATTTTAAAAAAATCGGCAATATGGGTTTTTAAAAAAAAAAATAGTTTAAGTTCTACTTTATAAGATACTAGCTGTTTCCCGTGACTTTGTCCGCATTTATATCAGATGCATTTATATAGCTATCCCCCGTGGTTTATACAAAATTGGAGTCGGTTAAAATTTTATCATTTCCACAGAAACTATTCTTCTAAAAAATAAATATAAAATTATTTTATTAAAATTTTGTCTCAATTTTGAAATGTCAACTTTGATTGTTGTTTCCATAGTAACTAGCACATTATAAGGATATCTATATCTATTGAATATATATTTTTTCCTCCAACTTACTTTACAAATATCGATATTTAACGCTAACTAAAAATTTTGACGTAATGCTAGATAGTCTATAGCTTTCCTCATGAATGTGACTATCTAACGGAAATAGAATTTTTCAGATCGGACTAGCAGTTCCAGAGATTATCGCGTTTAAACCAACAAACAAACATAAAAACTCTTCAGCTTTATTATATTAGTAAAGATTTGTTTTTGAAAGATGTGTATAGAATATTTTTCTAATGATGTTCTGTTAGAAATTTGTGGAAATTCCGATGTAAATCCCCAACAGGTAACGTGATCATACTACCTTAAAAAACATAAAAATTCAATAAAATATATATTGGTATTATTAATAATATTAAAATAATAAAACAAATACATACCTACCTATTATTGATTTATCAGTATTTATCAATCAATACATTTTAAATTATTTATTGTGAATATGAATATGAATATAGAACAAATATAAATATAATGATAAGTAACCTTGAATTTTTATTTTATTTTTATAAAATGACCTTGATTTATTTATTTATTTTTAATGTTTATTTACATTTTTTTTATTATTATGATTATTTATTTATATTCTCTTCTGTTCGGTAAATGATCAATTTAATTGGCTCACTGTGGAAGGAAAAAAAAAATCTCTTATTATTTTATATTTATGCTGGTTTGTATGCAAAACAAAAAAATAATTTCACAAAATTACAAAAAATTATAATAACAAGTGAAAATAACAACAAACTGAGAGTTTATTGTTTAAATATCTTGTACATACATAGTGTTCATTTTCAATATGTGAATTGTTTATTTGACTTTTTATACACGTATAAGTGTATGAAAGTACAAAAGTAGTGTTGAAAGATGCTATATGTATATGGTTATGTAATCAAAGATAATGCATATGTTTGATGGAAATTGTGACGAAACCATGCAGTTAATGAAAAAAAGTTTCAAATATCCGTTTTTTTTTTTTTTTTAAAAAAAGGAACATATTTTCTTCCTTTTGTTCAATTTTTCTTCTATCTCTTTTATGATATATTGGGGTATACAAAGTTTTGTACTTCGACCTTATGATCCATTGTGCCTCCCCCCCCCCCCTTCTACTTTAGTCTGCACCACCATTTTGAAAAACAAAACAATAATCATTGTGCTAGTTTGTGCTAGGAATGTGCTACGTTGTGCCGCAAGTCGATCTAATAAATTTTGAAAAATGAAACGAAAATTCGAAAAATACGGTTTTAAGGCCTAACACCGACATTTTGTCGGAATGAAAAAAAAATGGTTGTGCTCGATTATTCTAAGCTTGTGCTAGCTTGTACCGCAAATCACGATTCGACATCGCAATTAGTTTCGTAGATAATTCCGAATATCTTGTATCTGCTGTAGCCGAGAGATTCGCAGTAAAAGATGACGTGGCTGGATGTTTCTTCCTCCTCGCCGCTTAGTCTGCACATAATGGATCCATTGTGGAGTCCTAATATGTGTAGATGCTCTCGCAGGTGATAATGTCCGGTAATGAATCCGGTTACCTTTCGAAGTTGTATCTTGTTCATGGGGAGTGCATTGAGAAACAGTCTCTTGGATGCGTTTAAAGTCTATCCACACGTTGATCGCTTGTTTATATGCTGTCTTCAGAATTTCTAAAATAGGTTCTGGGCCTATGAAAGATATTCCGACTCCATTCCATCTGCAATTACTATTTTGTTACCAATAGTAATTACAGATGTTTTATCTGAAGTTGACATACCGTTTAAATTCTTTTCGCTTAAGAAACTTAGGCTTTTAAAGCTGTTTTAAGGGAGATAAAGGCAAACACAGTTACTTTGATTGATTATAGGGCTCTTCAGTTGAGTCAGACAAAGTATATACGATACGATAAATTGCATAGACAATTAAATTTGTATATGCGAGTTAGTAATTTTATGCTATATTGTACCTTTTGGAGGCGGGAGTCAGTCACATACATATGTATGTGTCGCAGATGGATTGTCGAATCCGCTATTTTACAAAACTGCTAGTTGTTTTACATAACAACTCCGTTATGTAAAACCATCGAACGACGTTTAGTTGTTTTACATAATTACTGAACTTTAACACGTGCTATTGCTTAAACGTTTTGCATTTATCAATGCAGCGGGTAAACGATTAGACGTTATGTAAAACAGCATGAAATGAAATTAAATGTCAGAATGTAGATTTTAATTTAAACAGAATTTTAATGGAATAAAGGTCCTTTTTCCTAACAAATTCTTCATATTTTAGATATAGTGTCACAATTATTGAAATTATATAAGATAACTATTACAACGGAGCACTACAAGCTTTCACTTCATCGGTCATACCCCGAGTTGGCCTGGTTTGCGTGTTTTTGGACCCGAACTAAAAGACGTTCTATATACTTCCCTATATCAAAACGCTCTTTGTGACTACAAATAAGCTATTCTGCATTACGTCTAAACGTGGGTAACAGTTTTGTAAAACGTATCGCAATGACAATCCAGCTGAATGTCGTTCAGTTGTTTGACATAACGGAGTTGTTATGTAAAACAACTAGCGGTTTTGTAAAATAACGGATTCGATAATCCATCTGCGACATATAAATACATATATGTTACCCATACAATAATTTTGAGCATGTAATAAGCCGCTTAAATATTAACAATGTATACAAAATAGCCATATAACATTCAGCCATTTATTAAATATCATGGTTAATAATGATACGGTTTGGCCTCTGTCATCCATCTACCACTAATAAAGTATATATATATATATATATATATATATATATATATATACACAAATTATTGTACAGGGTGTTTCAAGAAAATAGAAAAAAATTGTAGGGCAAATACAAATTTATGGAATATTCCAACTGTGGCTTACGGTACAAATTAATTTTTGTACTCGGCATTCTTATTTTTTAACAATCGGAAGAAAAAAAAAGAAGAAAGGCGCATTTAAGGTCTGTGGCGCACATTTTTCATGCATAAGGTCCATAAGGTCCATTGTGATGCCTAAGGATGTGAGAATGTGAGTGAAGTGGAAAGAATTTTTATGTATAGACTAGGAATTGTTACGATATGTGGCTGCAGCTAACTATGATAGGAACTATGCCGATATTCATCGGGAATTCGTGAAGGAAACTGTAGAAAACCTTCTCAAGCATAGCCGGTTACTTCGTTTTTGTCCATACGCCGACAGTTTAGTCAATTAAATGCCCCTTTTTCTTTTTTCTTAATAATTGACAAACTACCGATGTCGGGATCCAAACCCATAACCTCCCAGTTTCCAAGTAGGCATACTGCGCAGACATAACGCCTTAGACCGCTCGGCCACTTGGACTGCTAAAGTTTACTAACCTGTCTTTCATACATTTTGCATCAAGAGGTAGCGTACACTACCTTAATTGTATCTCGTTTAAAACTTTGTGCTACAGTAACATTATTAACTTTGTACACTCTGTACACAACAGCCATCTATTTAAGTAATATAACGTTGAGAGTATATCTCTAAATTGTATTATACGAACGAGTACGTGTTAAAATATTTGAATTTTATTGGTTTGAATAAATTGGATAACATCATCACACATGGAATTAAATGGAATGGAGTGGAATGGAATGGAATGGAATGGTATGGAAGTGGATGATAGATGATAGAATGATAGATGGATGGATTGTATAGTGAATATAATAAAAACACAACAGCACAACACAACACAACTCACTTGTTGATAATCATTATGACGATGATATTGAAGATAATGATGAGATCTGAGCGAGCCTCATGAGAGCCGTCCGTCCGTCTGTCCGTCCGTCCGTCCGTGGTCATTATCGGTATTATTAATAATATTATTGAATTGAATGATTATTATCATCATCATTGCAAATTGTTTATAATAAACAGCATCCTGCGAGCACGTGATGCCATGTTTACTTACTTACAAGCATTCAACTCTTTCAATTCGATTGTAATTTATTGTGTACCAAGTGACCCACGCACCTACGGACGGCTAGCTATGCCTGAGTTGTAATATTATTAAGTAATCAAATGATACGAAATTAATTTCTCGTAATATAACTTTACCGCTGGGATATTTTCGTCATTGTTTGTAAACATTTTTTTGGGTTTAATATTTTCTCTATAAATATAAAAGGGAAATATGCCGTGTGTGTGTGTTAACCCGGATTGTTACCACATCATCGGTAGATAAAATGCATATTACATATGATATGCCTACATAAGACACTCTTTCTCTCTCTCACTATACATATATATATATATATATATATATATATATATATATATATATATATATATATATATATATATATATAGTCTGTTTTCGACAGCATTTCTAATAGAGAAACAATGTTTAATAAATATATAAAATATTAACAATAAAACTAAACAGTACACCTATACAATACACATACATACAAAAATCTGGATAGTCTATAGGTATACTGTATGCGTATGGTTGTTTGTTTGTCATTTAAGAGTGGGAGTTTTGTGCTGCACATACTAAAGCTAAGAATGCAATGAACATATTTAACCCACTCTCATTACATGTGTACTGACTGATTTCACACAATAACCCTACGGCCAGCCTGCAATAAATAATAATAATCATTGATTCTCTATTGGAAAAGCTTTCCAACCCACACGGTATATACATACTGTGTTAGAAAGCTTTTCCAATAGAGAATCAATGTTAAATATTATTTATTACTGGCTGGCCATGTGGTTATTGTGTGAAATCAGTCAGTACACATGTAATGAGAGTTATCTCATACGTACAAACATCTGGATAGTGTATAACTGTATAGGCATACTGTATGCATATGGTAGTTTGTTTGTCATTTAAGAGTGGGGATTTTGTGATGTACATAATACAGTTAAGAATTAAATGAACATATTTAACCCAGTCTCATTACATATGTACTGACTGACTTCATATAGTAACCAGACGTCCAGCCAGTAATAAATAGTATTTAACATCCAACACAGTCTGTATATATTTGAATAGTTAGTGATGTCGGTCCCCCGAATGAATGATTTGCTGTAATACCACACCAATCTGTAATAATATAATAATGAGGTAATGACCTTGTTCAATTCGTGTTTGAAATTTATTACTTTCGACAACATCAACATACAAAACAACTCTACGTACGGTATACGCTAAGCTAACACTTTATTGTAAAGTGTTTATTCACTTGTAGAGTTGTATCTGGGTACAATTTAATTTGTATCTATACACGATATATGTAGGTATATATATATACCTATATGTGTATCTAGATACAGGCTTTCATTAATTAATATGATATGGTACTTGTGTGAAATATAACAATTATTAATCACTTTGCTGGTGCAGTAAAACCTCGTAGAGTAACAAAAAAATGTGTAAGTTGAAAGTAAACTACGCAGGCGTGACGTTTTTGTTAGAACTATATTTATCCAACTATATACACCAGAGGTGCGCAGGAGTTGATTCCGCCAAGCTCTGAGTGAGAGGTAGGGAAGAGAGATAGAGTTAATACAGGGTAACCTACCAATTATTAATATTTTCTTTTTTTAATTAAAACATTTTCTGAAAAAAATATAATAATACCAAATCTTTTTTATGGTCACTATTATACAAAGTAAATAATACATGCAATCATTCAATACATACTCTGGATTTTGGGCTGGTAATTTGGGTCATAAAATGTATCTTTTTAGTTTATATCATATTTGTGTATGAATAAAACCTTTTGAACCTTTAAGTTTACCGCTGGACCATTGTAATAAAAGAGGCAAATTTTTGCAAAGGATAATTTAAATAGAAATATAGTTTTGGAAATTCCAAATAATTTGTCTAAATATTTTACTATTCATATCCGAGAACTAATAAAGAATTATTTACCTGATTTAATTATTTTTTGTTCGTATGGAGTATGCTCAGTATAGTGTCATGGGAATTTGATGAATTAAGTTAAATTTTATATAAAGTGGGAATTTGAGTTCTTCGAGTTAGTCTACTTTGAATTGAAAAAGTGAAAAGTACTTTTTGTAGTAGTGGATATTTTTCGCATAATTTGTTTTTCAAAAAAAATAAAATATTGAATATACTATAGACGATACTATATAATTATTGGGCAATAGTCGGTAGGACAACCTGTATTGAAACATCGTTCCGTCTTGCTTCAAAACATACCTTCTTTACTTACTCTCACCCAGCTTATGGAGAGCCCGTAAGGCTCAGACGAGCTGTCTGTGCCCACCTCTGATATACACTACGTTAATTAAAATAGACCCAATAGCAACATTGTGTGGTGCATCTATCACTGCTATGCACAGTATGCCATGATATAACGTTCTTTGTTACACCCACCAAAGACTGATCTAACACAGTGCATAGCATAACACTTTGTATTATAATGTTGGATGCTTTGTAAGGAATTGGTTGTATTATTTTAACGGCATTTCAACAATGAAATATTTTACAAAGCAAACAAAGACAACAGATCATAGTAACTGTATATAGACAGCGATAGATACATTATACACTGTTTCCAGATTGGGTGTAGTTTAAAAAACGAGCTGTATGTAGTTAAAAGCATTGTCCTAAATGACGATGATCCCTTGAATATTAAATCTACATTATTGAAATGTAAAGAAAACTAATTCAAATCTCTTGTACTAAATTCTGAACAAATTCCTAATCACTTTGTTGTGTGACTTGAAATAATCACTGATCTCTAAACTATCTCCGCCTACACTGCTCAGTTTCAGTATAAACTCCTACACTACATGGTGTTCACATGCTCTCACTATTTAAACATACTATTAGATTATAACTACCTGCTACCATTGTTTGATAACAGTATATATACCTATCACAGTACATTATTTCAATGGATAGCTATTTAGCATAAGTGCAATTTATTTAGATGTAGGTAGTATCGGCTGATTACTTGGCGTTGTTGGGTCCACTATTTTATTTTTTACAGTGTAGTATAGATGTTTTACTGTAGATATTTGATTGATCTATTAGACAAAAGGGGGACACTATATTATAATTTATTACAGGCTATTAATAATATGCAGGGGACCATCAACCACAATGATATGTTATTTTTAAATGATACCAGAAATTAAATATATATATATATATATATATATATATATATATATATATATATATATATATATATATATATATATATATATGTATATATATATATATATATATATATAAAGAAAAGTGACCAGCTAAAAAGTAACTTCCAGTTTGTGGGAAAAATTTGACCATGAATTTACCAAACAAAAATATACTTTTTAAACCATATGAATTAGCAGAAAAGGATAAATATTAGTACATATAATGATTATTAAAATAATCAAAGAGAACGTATTTCGACTACAATGTAGTCATCATCAGTATGAATTAGCTAATCGTAACTATCTCTGGGATATGGATTCAGAGATATGTTGCTTGTTGCTAATTTGGTGCGTGTCTCACAATGATATGAAAAAAGTTCTGTCTTTTATACGATTTGACTGAGGGTATGATCTGACCTGAGGTTTATTTGAGGGTATGAACTGACTAACAGATTAGGTGTGTGAAGAACCCCACCTATTTATTGTCGGTATCCTTTTGTGACTATGCGGTGTTGTTTTTGTCAATAAAGTGAGGGTATCGAAGCTAACCTTGATATTCAGGTATTAAAATTTGCTGTTCTCAAAAATACCAGAATCACCAAACAACAAACATATCAAATTTCATTCTGATCTAAACTAAAAATTGTGAACGCTAGAGTGGTTTAAATATAGGCAAAAATATAAACAGTTTGTGAGGTATGAAAATCAATTGTGAAGAAATAATAAATTAATTTTAATTTTGTTTGATATTAAAAATATATATAAAACGTTTTCTTTTGTTCATAATTTAATTAAATTGTAAAATCAAATGTAAATAAAATAATAATAATTAAATGTAATAAAATAATGATTAAAATTTATTTAAATAATTTTAATAATTATACAAACCAGGAAATATACATAATAATAGGTACACTGCACTGCAGTATGTTATATTATATTATTACACTTCAGAAAACAAACTTATTGTTAAGGACGTTGTATCCGTACAATTATGTTGAATTACGGTACAGTCATGTTTAGTCCGGTCATTTTGGGAAATGTTATCTGTGTACATATATAAAAGGGAAATATGTTGCGTGTGTGTGTATGTCGGGAATTATTTGGAGAAAACTATAGGAGATAGCAAAATAATGAAAAGTGAAGACCCTATGTAAATTTTCCTTCCTATTCCTAGATAGATAGATAGATTTTAGAGACTGACCTGAACGGGCTATACACTTCGACCATAAGGTCCATTGTGATGTGGGGCCTAAGGATGTGAGGATATGAGTGGAGTGGAAGGAATTTTTGTGTATAGACTAGGAATGCGTAGGATATGCGGCTGCAGCCGACAATGATTGGAACTATGCCGATATTCATCTGGAGTTCGTGAAGAAAACTGCAGAAAACCTTCTCAAGCATAGCCGGTTACATCATTCTTGTCCATACGCCGACAGTTTAGAACTCGGCTACTTGTGAGTTCCTACTCCTAAGTTTCTTATCATTTTTTCTGTTCTCTAATATTTACAGAGTTATTGACGATTTAAGATTGAAAATTTACATCCTAATTCGTTTCAAGACTGAAAAAGCAAAAATAAATAATAGTTTGAAAAAAAACTAAACAACACACTTTTATAGCTATAGTCGAACTAAAAAGTAGAAAATAATTTTTATTAACAAAATAATTAATTTGATTGTAAAAAAGCGTCGGATGCTTTACATCAACGTATAATATCAAATCAATATCGTTAATAGCAAATTATAGTAAAAAGCACCCCACGCTTTTTTACAATCAAATTAATTATTTTGTTGATAAAAATTATTTTCTACTTTTTAGGTCGACTACCTATTAAAGCGTATTTTTTTAGTTTTTTTCAAAGTATTATTTATTTACTATAACATCACCAAATATTAGTTATTCCCATTTTTGGACCTAAAGGAAGTGGCCTAACGTCCTTAAGCTACTTCTTTTGATTTAATTAAATCCGTGTAAACTAATAATAATAGGTAATATCTAATCATAATAAAAATGCATTCGCTGGACATAAATTAAAAGTGAATGGATTTTTATTTTTATGGAAATGTGAAATAATAAATTAATTTTAACGAATTTATAAAAATATTAACAACATAAACAATTTAAAATTAAATCCATAAAATATTTTCATGAGAATAAATACTATATATATATATATATATATATATATACGATTTAAAATGGTATATTTTGTTTATTCTAATTCAGGACAGGGTAATTAATTGATCATGTTGGTAATCGATTTTAGAAAGATTCAAATCTATTACTTTTTTTTGAAAATAAAACTAGTTTTTTAAAATTAATCGAATATAAATTACTTACTTATGTATTATTAGAATTTAGATTCTTTAAATCTATGCTAATAATATTATTAAAGCTCCGATTAGAAAAATTATTTTTGCTTGAGATAGCACGTTTCATGACGAAGGTTATAAGCCATAAAAAGTTTGCATATTATGCATCTGTGCCGCGTGAGAAATTCTTTA
This sequence comes from Nineta flava, assembly GCA_963920215.1. Taxonomy (NCBI): domain Eukaryota; kingdom Metazoa; phylum Arthropoda; class Insecta; order Neuroptera; family Chrysopidae; genus Nineta; species Nineta flava. Next base: position 82,080,956 of record OY986044.1, read on the forward strand.
AATATAAAAAACTATCTATAATATAAACAAACAATTTTCTATGCAACTTTTTTAGTAGGAAACTTTTGTATGAAACAAATAGATGTAAAAGGTTGCCCAACTGTCTGGATTAGGATCTCGCAGGGTTCTCTAGACCAGAGGTGGGCGCCGGAGTCGAACGACTCTCCATAAGCTGGGTGAGTGTAAGTAAAAAAGGTATGTTTTAAAGTAAGACGGAACGATGTTTCAATACAGGTTGCCTACCGATTATTGCCCAATAATTTATTCAATCAATTTTGAATTAGTTTTATAAAATATTTATTGTTTAAAAAATATCTTTTACTATATGGAGAGATACACCAAAAAACATAATAATAATAATAACAATAATAATAACAATAATAACAACAATAATGATGATAGCAATAACAATAATTACAACAACAACAATATATATTCCCACTTTATGTAAAATTTAACCATTTAGAAATTAGTAACAAATTACCAACCCTACCCCCCCCCCCCCCACCCAGCTTTATGTTTTAATTAAAAAAAGAAAATAATAATAATTGGTAGTACCCTATATTTACTCTATCTCTCTCCTACCTCTCACTCAGAGCTCAGTGCAGTCAAGATCTGCCCACCTATGCTCTAGACAAGTGAATGATGTCACTATATATACTACTTTTTCTGAAAGTTATACACCCTACCAAAAGGGTACCGTTTTTTTACGGTCCCCGCTTGGACTTTATCGGTAGATTACAAACATTAAATTGTATTTAATTCTATAGAAATTTGAATTCGAGAGTGTAATACCTTAATTATTATGTAAATAATTATGATTTCATGCTGGAAAATCAACAATAAACAAACAAACAAACATATGTGATGATATTTAAAAGTACAAATCCGAGTTGTACGTAATTGATTTAATATTTAAAATATGATGATGATTATGGTGATTGAATCTTCCTTCCACAATGTATTCCATGTTGCATGATGGTTGTTGCATGCTGCACCTTCCACAACAAATCGTGATTGTTACCACACATTATATAACTTTCATCATGTATATATTTGCATAATATATAGTTCTCTTAAATATCCCCTGTTCAATGTCCGATGACTTCAACAACTATAGGATTATGGAAGTTTGAAATTTTGTATATATGAGATAAATATTTAATAATTGTTTTTTGTAAACTAGCGTCTATTTATTTCCATTGTTAGTATGGTTGCCTTTCGGGTATGTTATACCAACGGAAGCGACTAGCGTTTACTTACTTTGACATTTAAGTAATATGTCTGAACATTCATAACAGTAGAGCATTGGTCTAGAATGCCAGAGGTCGTGGGTTCGATCCCCATCCCTAGATGTTTATGATTTTTCATATCAAGCATTTGATGTCAAAAAAATGTTATGAATGATCAGACATATTACTTAAATGTCAAAGTAAGTAAACGCTAGTCGCTTCCGTTGGTATAACATAACCGAAAGGCAACCATACTAACAATGGAAATAAATAGACGCTAGTTTACAAAAAACAATTTGAAAAATATGTTAATAGTAAATAAACAAAATTAATAATACAATGGCATCAAAAATGATAGTGAAAGATCATATGCATAGTACTACCATAACATCTAAGGTAGCTCAGTTGGTAGAGCATTGGTCTAGAATGCCAGAGGTCGTGAGTTCGATCCCCATCCCTAGATGTGTATGATTTTTCATATCAAGCATTTGATGTCAAAAAAATGTTATAAATATTTAATGATGTTAATTAATAAATGGACATCTTCAAAACATTAGACACCTTATATAAAACTCAACAAATCGGGCACAAATCAATGATAAATTGTTGAAAAAAGAATGCTACTTTTGTTGCCATATTTTGTACATATACAGTACATCGTATATTAAAACACTATGTACGTTACACTTGACATGTTAAATTGATAAGGCTGCAATAATTAAGTTTACTATACTGTCTGTTATACTTTTTGCTCGTATTGTTTGAGAGTATATACTTCCTTATAAATTACATCTTCTCGATGTGCACCTGTATAAATATCATCACATACACTTCATTGTGTATTTTACTGCATGAAATCGTAATTATTTACATAATAATTAAATAAATATTATTATTTATTTGTATTTATTTATTTATTTTTTTCAAAACATTAATGTTTAATAAACAAAAACATTATTAAAATTTAAAAAAAGAACAAAAAAAACAAACAATAATTTTATTGTGATTATTGGAGGTCATAATACAGTGATTCGAGAAAAACGATAACTTTGATATTCTATGTGAGAGATTCTAATCGCTACGTATAATTCTGTTTAATTGATTTATAGTTTAGTTTACCAAGTGGCCGAAACTGGGATGTTATGTGTTCGAATCTCGACATCGGCAGTTTGTCAATTATTAAGACAAAAAAAAGGGGGCGGTTAATTGACTAAACTGAACAATATTTTTGTGTCAATGTCAATGTTTGAGTATCGTACGTTAGGACAACAACAACGACAGACTTTATCGTGGAGTACCTGCCTTTCGGCTCAACCTCCACTATCCCCCATGAGAGCGGGATTGGGACACACCCAATCAGCGCGTTCTGAGATCTGTGTATGCGTCAGGACTACCAATTGCTTCCTGATGTAAGTCAGGCAGCACCTTGGTTTGGCCGGGGACTATCTAAACCCCTATTAGCTCTGTAGGCTAACACCCGTACGTTAGGACAGGTAAGACGCATGCATTGAGGTTTTCTGTTTTGAAAACTAACGGGATGTCTGTCTTAAGTATGAATTTCAGGGACCAAAACTTCCGCCACACGTTTGTTATTCTTTGCTGTACTTCAATATCGCTCCGATTGTCAAAAGATAATACCTGACTTAAATATTTGTATTGAGTTACACAATGAATTTCGATATTGCCCAGCTTTATATTACATAGATTCGGATCCTCATTCGTCATAGTCTTGGTTTTGTTATTGTTTATTTTTAAACCGACTTTTTCAGAATGAAATTTCAATAGGGAATATGCATGAAAATTTTTTTTCACATTTATTTTCAGAATATGAAAATACTGTTAATACTGTAATAATATTTAAAAACGAAATTAAAATCCGACAAATATCAAGGTAGCTATAAGCTTTTAAAGATTATTATCTGTCTCTTTCTTGCAAAAATACTAAAAACGGAGTTTTACGTGTATTTTAAATGGTGAGAGTGTAATATGACGTCACATAACATATCAAGAGGGCTATCACCCTCTTTGTCTAATCGGGAATTTCAATCATTCATATCTCGCTTATTTTTAAAGTTATTTAAAAAGTAATTTTACCTTGATATTTGTCAAGTAAACATGCTTCAATTCAAGTGAAAAAAAATTTTCATGCATATTCCCTATTGATGTCTGCATGGTCTGTAAATGTAGTTTGTTTTCACAAACCAAAACTATGTCGTCGTCTGCGAATCTAAGATTTGTTAGATTTATGCCATCAATTCTAACACCAAAATCTTTCCAATTCAGCGATAAAAATACATACTGAAGCACAGTATTAAATACCTTTGTTGATTGGAAAGCTTAGTCGAACTGCCTCCAATCTTACTTGTACGCTAATCGTTTTCGTATAATGATTGCATGTATTTATACCGTCTGTTTAGTTTACATCTTCGTATCATAGATCCCACGAGTATGAGAGAGTACATATGTACATATACATTAAGCAATGTGTATGAGAAGGAGGTCTTATGGGTTTGATAAACAAGCATAATTTTCAAAATAGTGAATAATATTCATAACGAGTATGAGAGAGTACATATGTATACATTAAGCAATGTGTATGAGAAGGAGTTCTTATAGGTTTGAGTGGTTGGTGGCCACTCGAACAGTTATGAAAAATATGCTTGTTTATCAAACCTATAAGACCTCCTTCTCATACACATTACTTAATGTATACATATGTACTCTCTCATACTCGTGGGAGATCTACTATACGAAGATGTAAACTAAACATAGTGTATATATGAATGATCCTCAATTTTGTAACTACGGATCTTATTAAAAAGATTAAAATACTAATTAGATATTTAGTAATTATTGTGATCATATAATAAATAAATATTATCATGTTAAATGCTCATTAGCATAAAACAATATTTTACAATAATTATTATAATCTATTAATTTTATTTTATAATATTAACTTATTACAATAATTATTTAATTTTATATTTCTATAACGATTTTGTAATAGATCTGCAGTTTTCTGTTTAATTATATATTTAAATATATATCCTTTAAATTATATATTAAGTTTTAAAAATCAATTAAATTAATTTAGTTATTGTGTGAATATTAATATATATATATATATATATATATATATATATATATATATATATATATATATATATATATATATATATATATATATATATATATATATATATATATATATATATATATATATACGTGAGAAAAAAGGATGTCCCTGAAATTTATATAATTAATTAATAGTTGAAATATTGAATACATGAAAAAAAGAGATTATTTTCTAATTTATTATTTTCAATTTGTTTTAATATACAAATCATTTAAAACTAATTAAACTATTGGACTGCAACGAAAATCATTAAATTTAATATTCAAATTATTTGCGTCTTATTTATTAACTGGATTGCATAATAGGGAATATGCATGAAAATTTTTTTTCACTTGAATTGAAGCATGTTTACTTGATAAATATCAAGGTAAAATTACTTTTTAGATAACTTTAAAAATAAGCGAGATATGAATGATTGAAATTCCCGATTAGACAAAGAGGGTGATAGCCCTCTTGTTATGTTATGTGACGTCATATTACACTTTCACTATTTAAAATACACGTAAAACTCCGTTTTTAGTATTTTTGCAAGAAAGAGACAGATAATAATCTTTAAAAGCTTATAGCTACCTTGATATTTGTCGGATTTTAAGTTCGTTTTTAAATATTATTACAGTATTAACAGTATTTTAATATTCTGAAAATAAATGTGAAAAAAAATTTTCATGCATATTCCCTATTGGGAAGTATGCTCTCCCATGCAGTATCATTTAAAAATATTAAATATCCGAGTAACGGTGTAACTTTCACAATATTCTTGTATTTTGATCGCTCAAATGGCTCCTTTTACTCATACATTTATGTTTATTGGCATTATTTTACTCGGGTATTATTTGATATCTCGAAAACAGCTTATGGAATAGTGGAATTTTTATCATTTGCTGATTAGTTTTCAAGGAAAACTGAAGAGTTCTTCACGCAGATATCTCCTTCAACTGAAACATCATTTATTCCAGTGACTCACTTTCATAGATGTATATTTGTTTACCCGGTATATATAATATATACCATGGTATATTAAATTTTGTCCCGACTTTACAACCGTTGAAAATATTGATTGGAAAAAAAGGATTGGATTTTACCAAGGGACTTCTCTTATGATACTTTGCTATCTTCACAGTCTTCTCAAAACAATTCGGACAATCTCACAACATATTTCCCTTATATATATATATATATATATATATATATATATATATATATACATATATATATATATATAGAGAGAGAGAGAGATATTAGATAGATAGATAGATTGTAAAGGCTGCCCTGGACGGGCTACACTTCAACCATGAGGTCCATTGTGATGCCTAAGGATTTGAGGATGTGAATGGAGTAGAAGGAATTTGTGAGTAGACTAGGAATTGGCAGGATATGCGGCTGCAGCCGATTCTGATAGGAACTATGCCGATATTCATCTGGAGTTCGTGAAGGAAACTGCAGAAAACCTTCTCATACATAGCCGGTTACTTCGTTCTTGTCCATACGCCGACAGTTTAGTCAATTCACCACTCCTTTTTTTTTTTTATAATTGACAAACTGCCGATGTCGGGATCGAACCCATAACCACCCAGTTTCCAAGTATGCATATTGCGCACACATAACGCCTTAGAACGATCGGCTACTGGTACTGGTATAGAGATATTAGTATGTGTGGTTTTGGATGGCCCTGAAATTTTATAATTAATTGATATTTAAATAATATAAAAACATATTCTTTTCAAATTTATTATTTTCAATATTATTTGTTTTATAAATTGTTTAAAAACAATTAAACTATTGGACATTGCTACAAAATGAAAAAAATTGATAATTTAATATTTAAACTATTTGCGTCTTAATTTAATCAAATAGCAGTTCAGGGTTACTTAATAGATAGTATTTTAAGGGATGTATAAAACGATATTGACTACTTTGTGCAATTTGAGTTAACTTTTTCAGATCAATATTTAATTACAAATTCAATGACAGATTCATCTATATAGTATACGCCAGTTCTTTTATACTATGTCTTACGAAACCTTACTGACGATAGACGTTGGTATTGTATTGTGAAGCCTAAGTGTATACACAAATAGTAATATGAGATATAATGCCAACCGAATGTATACCTTAAACTCGGCCTTTCGCACAACCGTGCCCTAGATTTACACTACACGAAATGATCAAAAGTAAACTATTCTTACTGAAAGATTAAGAAAATCTTAAACTATCTGCAATCAGAGCTTTCTATTTCAAACGTTCTGGTTCGTTTGTTGGAAATATACGAAGGGATATCTTTACGAAAATTCCTTCCACTCCACTCACATCCCCACATCCTAAGGCATCACAATGGCCTCTACAATCTATCTATCTAAAGCATGTTATTAAACAAATTTTTGCAATGAATTTGTTTAATGTTTCTGCTAAAATTTGGATATTTTATATTTATATGGGTTTTGCCAAAATCGTATTATCCGACTGATAGATATCTGGTTGATTGTTCAGGTCATTAGCTGTTTACCAGAAATTAATAAATATTGCAGACAAGTAAAACCAGAATTTTGAACAAGTATTTTTATGTATGTCCAGCTGTATTTACATTCTTTTATCTCTGTTTTTTTTTACAAAGAAACATAAAAATCTTGAAATTTATTGAAGAAATCAGTTTGATGCGATTACGTAATCAAGCGATTTGAGTACACTTACGATTGGTTCATTCAGTGCAGAATTACATTTTCAAAAGTATGATATTCTATCTTTTATAGCCTACAAAAAAATAAGTTTTTACTTTTTTCCCCAGTTATTTATAGTTTATTCAAGTGACGTCAAATGGCGAGCTATCATTTCAGAATTTTATAATTGATTTGTGCCTTATTTATTCGAATTTCGGAAAAATGTTTCGAATAAAAGTTGTTAGTATATTTATAATGAACAACTTTTAGCCGAAGAATTTTTTCGAAAACCGAATCAATAAGACACAAATCCATTATAAAATTTTGAAATGATTGCTCGACTTTTGAAGCTATTTGTACACTTTATTTATCCTTAAGGTAACCCATAAACAACTGGGACTTTGCGCAGGGCAAGTTGTGCATAAACACAGCTAGGCCATTCGACTGTGCTCGGTTGAAACTCAATAGAATGCAGTTGAGAAGGGTGGTGGAGCTTTTGACAGGACACTGTCGATTGAATTACCACCTTCATAACTTGGGGATCTCTGATGATCCCACTTGCAGGGTCTGTATGGAGGACGATGAAACCTCCATACATGTTATATGCACCTGCAGAAGCCTGCAAGGTGTCAGATATAGAATGTTTGGGTCCGAAACTTTGGATCCATCAATCCTGGGAGCAATCCCGGCGGAGAAATTGTGGGCCTTTTGCGTGGCGTCTGGGCTTGACAGAATCCTATAGTTTCATCTGCTTAAAAAAGCACCTCTGATCCGGAGGTGTCCCGCCTTCGGGTGACAGGTTGTTCTCAAGGAGGGCACAGAGGACCCCTTGGTCTAGGTGCTAGGGACCCGTATGCGGTACCCCTCTTTCTTATTATTATTATTATTAACCCATAAACAAAATTTTTTTCCTAAAACCGAATGAATAAGGTACAAATCAACTATAAAATTTAAAAAAAATGGCATGGACTTTAGTAGACTTTTTTTTTACAATCATTAAACCACAATCAATTTTGTAGTTCATATAAGAAACTCGGAACAATATTACCAGAATTGAAGAATGATGTTTCAAAGTTTCAAAAGGAAGACGAACTAACGACCTTTTAATGTTTAATCAAACAAAAATATAATTAATAATTATTTGGATGTAATTTTGTAAACGAAAGTAATAAACACAAAAAAAAATAGAATAAGTATTAATAATTCGTTATTTTTTTTATGTAAGAAATAAGTAAGTAAATACCAAAAGCAAAGTAATGTAATAATTATTAGTTAGCTCTAGTGTTATACAATAAATAAATAAATAAAACAAATTAAATATTATGATTATTTTAGGTGTGTTGTTACCAAATTTTATATAGTTTTAACTAGTTTTCAGTTCAGTATTGTTGTTATATAATTATAGGTTTATGTTGCTGGTTCTTACATTACTTAAGGATGTACAAGCACTGAAGTATAGTCCATTTATAAAATTCTTCAAAATCTTATAGAGTACATTCATTAAAGTCCACAATAAAGTTTATTATTTTTTGTCGTTAAGTTAAAATTACAATTTAATTTAGGCCTGTCATATCGGGCCTAATCTAAGCTAAGCTAACGCCGGCAGAAATAGAATTTACCCGAAATCTCAGTTGTTTTTTTAAATATCTTTTTTTAGGCTCGTCATACCGGAATTTTATTGGATCAATTTCTTTATTAATATTTCTATTTTCTATTGCGTAGTTTTTTTTTATTTGTTTTATTTTAATTTTATTCTAAGTGAAAATTATCATAATATATCAAAATATGTGTGAAAATATAGGTTTCTCTATAAGAGCAATGCATTAAAACTCGAACTTTAACATTAAATAATTAATTCAAGACCCCCTTAACCCCCCTGAAACTTTTATAATTGATTTATATGCACATCAACTACATGTAAAAAATACCAAGCCTTAATCATTTTGAAGCTCCAGTGCTCGTACATCCTTAAAAACAATTGAACAAATTCTATTTGTATTAAATTTAATAATTCTCTTATTAATTCAATATGTAGTAAGATTACGCACTTTTAAGGATTGCGTAGTCAAATAAAGAGGTCTTTTGGGGAAACTACTCTAGTACTGTCAACGATTTCGCACTGTTACATATAAATGTTAGGTCTACAGGCATAGAATATAATAAAAAACAAGTGAAAACAACAATTAACTGAGTTAATTCCTTTAATACCCGTTATATACTGAGTTTATGACAAGGAGTTTCAAACAAAAGTTCTTTTTTTTAGCGCTATAGTGCTAAAATTCAAAACTGTATGAATTGAGAAGTGAATATTTTGAAATGTGTTGGTCGGACGTTAAAATGAACCTGATTTTCGTACTTTTTACGTCAAAATTACCCTAGAAAATGATTATTATTAAAATCGAGAACAATAATTTTCTTCACTTTTTTCGCATTTTTACTAAGGGGTACCCCTTAAAAAAATCACAAAAATTGGAGAAAAATTTCTTGTCCCCGATTTTGATAAAAACTACGTTTTAAGCTAATTTGGACCTAGCGAAAACGATGGCGTTGATTAAAATACGATACGATTAACGGTTTTCAAGATATCAGACCCATAGTGCTAAAATTCAAAACTGTATGAATTGAGAAGCGAATGTTTTGAAATGTGTTGGTCGGACGTCAAAATGAACCTGATTTTCGTACTTTTTAGGTCAAAATTACCCTAGAAAATGATTATTATTAAAATCGAGAACAATAATTTTCTTAAATTTTTTCGCAATTTTTCTAAGGGGTAACCCCTTAAAAAAATCGCTAAAATTGGAGAAAAATTTTATGTTCCCGATTTTGATAAAAACTTCGTTTTAAGCTAATTTAGACCTAGCGAAAACGATGCTGTGTGTTAAAATAATCTTATTCTTTTATACATATGGAAAAAAACTGATTTTTGAATTATTCAATTCATTTTATAAATATCTAATCACCTGCAATGTTTTAAAATGTCTAGACGATTTTTAGTAGTGAAGAGAAATTTTTTGCAAAAAAATTTGTTTAAAATTTGCATGGACAATGTGTGCGGTTGGTATAATATTACAAAATAATGCCTATACTGTTACCAAATAATTCACTTTACATATATCATGATATACGAGTCATAAATTATTATGTAATTGTAACAACAATCTTGAAATACATGTAAAAGTTATATATATATATATATATATATATATATATATATATATATATATATATATATATATATATATATATATATATATATATATATGAACTTGCTTGCTATGTCATCAAAAATTGCTAGCTAAAATTTGTACATATATATGTGTCGCAGATGGATTGTCGAATCCGCTATTTTACAAAACCGCTAGTGGTTTTACATAACAACTCCGTTATGTAAAACAACTGAACGACGTTTAGCTGTTTTACATAATTACTGAACTTTAACACGTCATATTGATTAAACGTTTTGCATTTATCAATGCAGCGGGTCAACGATTAGACGTTATGTAAAACAGCGTAAAATGAAACGTCAGATTGTAGATTTTAGTTTTTATTATTATTATTATTATTAATACTATTTATATTACCTAGCAGTCTACATTGTTTAAGTCTTAAATTCATACCTTAGAATTATTGTAAACGGGCTAATGGAATTCCCATTACTAAATGTTCTTTTTCCTAACAAGTTCTATATATTTTAGACATATAGTATCAAAATTTATTGAAACTAAATAAGGTAACTATTACAACCGAGTACTACAATCTTTCACTTCATCGGTCATACTCCGAGTTGTATGGGTTTTGCGTGTTTTTGGATCCCGCACTAAAAGGCGTTCTATATATTTCTCTATATCAAAACGCTCTTGGTGACTACAGATAAGCTATTGTGCATTCCGTCTAAACGTGGGTAGCAGTTTTGTAAGACTTATCGCCATGACAATCCAGCTGAATACCGTTCAGTTGTTTTACATTGAGTTGTTATGTAAAACAACCAGCGGTTTTTTAAAACAGCGGATTCGACAATCCATCTGCGACATATGTACAAATAGTGTCAAAAGTCGAGCTATCATTTCAAAATTTTATAATCGATTTATTCGAAAAATGTTTCCAATAAAAGTTACTACATTTACAATGAACAACTTTTATCCGAATAAATAAGGCAAAAATCCACTATAAAATTTTGAAATGATAGCTCTCGACTTTTGATGCTATTTGTACCACATACATACATTCACGGTGACGTGACAGTGATTGGCGGTGAGTGAAGAGAATGAATTAAATATATTTTATTTTATTTATTTTAAAAATTTTTATTTTTGCATTGATATTTTTTAAGTCACCTGACATACAAACATATAAATATAAAATTTTTACAATTCACTCTGTTAGTTATGACAACACCAATAAAGAAATGATGAACTAATTCGTTTTTACACAGGTATTTTTATTATTTATTTGTGTACGGTATTATCAACGACATACAAATATTTGCAATATGATCAGTGAAATCAATAAGTTGCGGCTTAAAATTTTTCAGAACTCGTTTACTACTAACGAGTTGTTCAGCAGTTGTTTCCAGATTGGGAGATTTTGCCATAAATTTAATAATATAATGTAATGTAATGTCATCCATTTTGTTTTCTAATTCGTTAAATTTAACTTTAATATAACCCAAGAATACATCAACTAGATTTTCTACTATACTTTATTCAATCCACTAAATTGAAGGGAAAATCCCTCAATGTGACAGTACTTACAAAGCAAAATGGCGCCACAATTCAGGTAGCTTAGTATTATGGCAAAAAACTAAATGACTAAGGCCTAAACTCTGTATCTTAGGTACCAAAAAAGCTATGAAGCTCAAATTTAAAACGTAACGTGAGACCGAACATATTATGTTAATTATCTTATATTTCATAAAACTCCTCACTTTTGTAACTCTCTGTATAATGTATAATTTTATTTATTTATAAACAAAGATGAGTAGTATATTTTTTAAGTGTGTAAAAAAGAAATGGAAGTATAAACTGACAGAGTGAGAATTTAAAAAATATATGTAATGTTAATACATGTTAAGTGTTCTTACTCTCACGTGTAAAAATTAAATAAAATGTTGTATCTGTTACTATAAGAATAATCAAAATTGTGAGAGACTAATTCGGTTCAGGTCTGTACATTTTTTTTGAACGGGAGTGTACATATCAAATTGCAATATTAGAGTTTTAATAGATTTTGGGTGACTGACTGACTCATCATAATCATCAATATTCTAGGGTACTTCCAATTGTCCTAGAAAGTTGATGGACAAGAACGAAGTAACCGGCTATACTTGAAAAGGTTTTCTGCAGTTTCCTTCACAAACTCCAGATGAATATCGGCATAGTTCCTATCATAGTCGGCTGCAGCTGCATATCCCACCAATTCCTAGCCTATACACAAAAATTCCTTCCACTCCACTCACTTCCACACATCCTTAGGTATCACAATGGACCTTATGGTCAAAGTGTAGCCCGTCCAGGGCAGCCTCTACAATCTATCTATCTATGAATACTAAATTAGATTGTTGATTGAAATACTTTGTGTGTCTGTGAGTGGTACAGACCATACAATAATATTACATTATATTTATACACATTTTTATTTTATTTTATTATGATTAGTTTGATATTTACAAACAATATAAAGGCGTTGTTTATCAGCAACAAGCAGCACAATAATGAACATATTAATGTATTAATAGTTAGTCAGCCAGACAGACAAACAGGCACATCACATCACATCACATCACATCACTGTATTTAACATTTAAAATGTGTGTTTGTTTGTTTGTTTGTTGTGTATAAATTTAATTCTACACAAACACACACAACAATCATAAAGACCACTTTCTATATATATATATAAAAGTTTTTATATTTCTTACATAATAGGTCTTGTTTGTAAAATATTGTGCACAGTCATTCATGTTTATGGCGTTCCCTTCTTTAGGTCGGGGTCATAATATAGTCATTGTTACAACTGTGTATACAGGGATATAAAATTTGCAACAGCGTATATATGTTTAAGACAGACATTAACAATTGTTTGTAAAGAAAAGAAAGAGAGAAGCATATACACGTATTAATACTGTTGCTAAGAATCAGAAATTATGTACAGCTGACCCGCGTTAATCCGGCCCCTGTCTAATCCGGCAACCCCTATAATCCGAAATGCCTATAACATATACAAAGCACATTTATTACGGAAAATCTTTGTCAATGTCTCTATAGTCCGACAAATTCGATCATCCGTCACACCCTTGCAAAACGTTTGTCGGATTACCGCGAGTCTACTGTATTTAACGTTTTCCCCCCCTTTTTTTTTTTAAATAATTGACAAACTGCCGATGTCGGGATTCGAACCCATAACCTCTCAGTTTCCAAAGGATTAACTTCCAGCCCTGGCCTTTGAATATACGAAATTTTGAAAATATTATTTGATTATATAAAATTTTCCACTATAATAAAGCAAAACGTGTAGGATAAAATAATTAATATTTCACGTGTTTGTTAAGTTTTAAATTAAGCAAATACATGAATTCCAATGTTTTAACAAATATTTCATAAAAATTTTATCAAATACAAATTTTATTTTATATGCATTTAATAATGTATGAAACATTAGTAGACCGGCAGCAAACAGCAAACATTCCATGAATGTTTTGTGTATACGAACGAAATTATCGTAAAGAATATACAAACAAACACATCATTGCACTGCAAAACGATGCGAAATAAATACTATGTGAGCTTTGTATCTGCTATTAAAATTAAAAAAATTCCATTATTTTGAATACTGCTTTGATTGTTGTTTGGCAACGAAGCTACAATCAAAGAAGAAATATCCGAACGAACTTCTAAACCGACTAGATATTGTATGTAAAAGTATCAAGTTTGAAAGCTGTTGCAAATGTTTTGGGTATACTATTGGGTATCAGTGCTTCACACGGTACTAATGAACGAAATGTTTACACTTTCTATAAAGTTTCGAAAATTTCGCTGCCTAAAAAAAGCAAGAAGCATGTTAAGTTACAATTTTGGTCTAAAAATGAATACATCCTAGTGGAATGAATACACGTTTACTTCACGATAAACCGATTACTTTACATACACCTGTTCACGTAATTTTTTAGGCCCACAGTTGCCAGCCTATATATTTATTCGTAATTGTATGCAATGCATACAACAAGGTCATCATTATTTAAATATTTCATAAATTTTTATAACTATAAAAAGTAAATACAATTGTTTATAACAATGTTTATAAAATTTTGTTAAATTTCAATAATTTTTCTAATTTTTCTCCTCTACGAACAAACTGCAATCCATAGTCCAAGAGCTTGGGACTTATTATTCTGGGCCACCCAGACTAATGGGACTCCATTGAGGATCATATTGATTTAAGCTATTTTATTAGACTTGAATTCCATGAAATGGAGATTCGAAACTCAGACAGTTATGAAAAAAATTCCATGCAAAAAAAAGTATTGATGTATTTTTCTCGTAATTATTATAGAAAAAAAATGTATGCGCAATAAGTTTAAGTTTTTGGGGTGGTTGCTCCGCTATCGGATTCGGTTCTCGCAGGGTTATCTAGACAAGTAATTGAAGTCACTGTGATGTACTTTCTTTTCTGAATGTTTCTTCTACTAATTAACGGCGGATTCACATTATAATGCCGATCACGGTTCGTTCTCGATCCAATCGATTATATTTATATTGTTATTCTCAATTCGACCGGAACTTTGTTTCTTACTTGATGATAATTTATCAGACCAAGAACGAACCGTGATTAGCATTATGGTGTGGTTCCACCCTAAATGAGCACCGATCCTATAATTATTGACTGGTTGGGACAAACCGCCCTAAGCGAAATAAACCCGTTCCAATAGTCGAACTTTATTTCTGCAAAAAGAGTCGTATTTGTTAAAATCAAATAAACTGCATAACTATTTACAGTTACAAATATATAATTTTTTTTTTGCAATTAGGTCTCCTATCAAATGACATCATCGCTAGTGCATTAAACACATTTTTTTATTGTTCAAATACGAACAATAAGCTTTTGTACAACAATACCTATGTATATATATATATATTTATATATATATATATATATATATATATATATATATACCGTGTGTGTTGGAAAGCTTTCCCAATAGAGAATCAATGTTAAATATAATTTATTACTGGCTGGTCGTGTGGTTACTGTGTGAAGTCAGTCAGTACATATGTAATGAGAGTGGGTTAAATATGTCCATTGAATTCTTAACTTTAATATGTGCATCAAAAAATCCCCACTCTTTAATGACAAACCATACGCATACAGTATACCTATACACTATCCATATGTTTGTATGTATGTGTATTGTATAGGCGTACTGTATAGTTTTATAGTTAATATTTTATTTATTTATTAAACATTTATTCCCTATTAGAAATGCTGTTGAAAACAGACTATATATATATACTAGATATACAGGTGATTAAACTAACGTATTGCTCTATAATCTAAGAACTAATGGACCAATTATATGAAACCAAAGACTCTATTGACTATGCGAAAACATTAAGTAAGCCTTAAAATATGAAATTGTTCTAATTAAATGGAGTGTTTTGGGCTTGGGATATTGAAAAGGTTTAGTAAATGTCCACATTATTAGACATTCGACTATATTATACCAACGGAAATGACTAGCGTTTATTTAATTTGACATTGGTAGGCATATACAGCCCCTACTAGAATCTTGAGAAACAAATGTCCGTTTAAAGGCGAAGAAAAATCGTATATAAGCGCGGGTCATGTACATTTATGTCAGTCGGTTTAAAATCACCCTGTTTGTACATGAATTTGGATGACACACACAGACAAATGTTGCGTTGTAGATTGTATTATGGATGGATTGATGTACGGTTATGGATGATGAATTAAATTAATTATTATTATTGACCGGAAACTACTTTAAAACATAACAACAATACCAAATAATAATAAATGTAATGTGTATTATGGGTAATATTTATTATATTGTTATTGTAATTATTATTATGTATTATTATTATTAATCGTTAAACATATTATATTTTTATAGAAACATTGATGAACACTTTTGTTTTTGATCATTAAACTATAAAGTTTAATGAAATTAAATTGGGATAAAAGTCTGAATTTAAAAAAAAAATACACTTTCTAAACCTATTGAACATTTTTATACCCGTTATATTAATTATTAAATTTAAAAAATATTTGAGATTTTCGTAATTTTATTGTTTTATATTGGATATAGTTTCGCAATCACAATTGCTTCTTCAGAATATATATTATAATAACGATATATTTCTCTAAAACATTTGTTCAATTTAATAATAATAATGAATTTTCGACCAGTATCGACCAATTAATTCAATTTAAAAAAGAAAACGGGTTCATATAAATATTAAGTATAGTCCTAATATTAAGTTTAGGGTGTATTTAGTTTAGTCCTGACATTGTACGGTTGATATTGAACGGAAAATATTGATTACGAAATAAAATTTTTACTATAGGTGTCTTAAAATAGCCTAATTAGTATATTTCCGTGGGCCTGTCCAACTGTGCGTCTGCCTGCTTGCCCGTAGACACTATAAATCAAAAAGAAAAGAGATAAAGGACTGGAATTTTTTGTGTTCTCTCTCTCCAGTGGGGAAAATATCCATCTATAAATATCCAAATATCCATCAAAATATCCAACGGCAAGAGACTGAATAAAAATTTAAAGGCCAAAATATGCTTTTCTTTTTCAAATAACAATTTTTATTTAGAAATTTTTTTTCCTAAACTGATAAGTTTTGCCGCAATCTGTTCGAAAATCTGTAATCAATGTTACCGGGTGTTTAACCAATTAACTTAGTCAGTTGATATTTTCACTTAAGTTTTTTTTAATATTTTCATGAAATTTTTGGAATGGATTTGAAAAATGGTTGGAAAAAAGGCAATTCTACATTTTTTAATGGTAACTTGAAAAGCTACATTTGAAAGTTCCTGCTTTAATCGCCGCAGGAATATGTCAAAATATTATATTGATAAACAATTGAAAATTTATGGTTGCTTGTACTAAAAACACGTAAATTGAAGGCCGTTTAAGGAAATCGCGATCTAATTAAAATATATTTGGTGCGAAATGTCATACAACCTCTGCTGTACACAGTCTACTTATAGAGGTTGTGTGACATTTCACACCAAATATATTTTAATTAGATTGCGATTTCCTGAACGGCCTTCAAACGGCCTTGTTTTTTAGTACAAGCATCCATAAATTTTCAATTGTTTATCAATTTAATATTTTATGTGGTAATAAATATATAGTTTTAGTATTGACTCGTACTGATTACTGATTAAAAATATTTCAGGACTCCGCACTAGGTTTGTGTAACTCATGCACGATTTGTTCAAATGAACGGTTCACTTAATCGGCTGAGCCAAATGAAATCGTTCAGCAATAATTGCAAGAATATAAATTTGATTAACTTTGATAATCTTACCAGTCCAATTGGCCGAGTGGTCTAAGGCGTTATGTCTGTGCAGTATGCCTTGGAAACTGGGAGGTTATGGGTTCGAATCCCGACATCGCCAGTTTACCAATTATTAAGAAAAAAACAAAAGGGGCGGTTAATTGACTAAACTGTCGGCGTAGGGACAAGAACGAAGTAACCGGCTATGCTTGAGAAGGTTTTCTGCAGTTTCCTTCACGAACTTCAGATGAATATCGGCATTGTTCTTATCAGAGTCGGCTGCAGCCGCATCTCCTACTAATTCCTAGTCTACTCACATTCTCACATACTTAGGCATCACAATGGACCTTATGGTCGAAGTGTAGCGCGTCCAGGGCAGCCTCGACAATCTATCTATCTTGATAATCTTTATAGCAATTCAGGTTGTTTATTTGTTCTCCAGGTACGCTTTTCCTCGACTCAGCCTGTATATATTATAAATATATTTAATAAATTATTGTTTTAATATATATAATGAGTTTAATACATGTTTTTTTTTGTAATTATTAAAATGTTATATAAAAGATGATTGTATTTATAATCACCTTACTTATGTTAACCTTGAGTGAGTGAGTATCTTTGTAGTTGATTTTTTAAAACATCACAGTAATAAATATTAATATTTTGTTTTTGTTTTATTATTAATATTTAATTAATTTGTGTAATCTTATTCTAGAATAAAAAGGGATATATATATATATATATATATATATATATATATATATATATATATATATATATATATATATATATATATATATATATATATATATATATATATATATATATGTATATATATAGATTAAAGTTAAACATATTATATAACTGTAAATTGTAATTATTTTAACCCTTTGGTGTGTTCTGTTTTGTCAAAGCAAAGATCATGATGTATATTTTTATACCCGGTTTCTCTAAACATACTCGTATAAATGGGAAATATGTTGTACATATGTTAGTTCGCATTGTTTGGAGTAAAATTTGGGGAAATAACGAACTAATGATGAGGGAAGACCTTAAAGGCCCTAGTAAAAATTTAAACTTAAAATAGTAATGGAATGAGTATTTTATAGCCACTGAGCTATAAACTAGTCACATTTGAATACAATTTGAATTTGGATAATTTGCAAGTGACTACACGTTACTGGTTTATGGCTCAGTGTCTATAAAATGGCTCAGTGTCGATTACGATTTTAAATTTGATTTTAAACTAACGCCTTTTATGATCTTGAAATATAAATTCTGGCCGCGCATCTTGTGTATGTTACTCACCATATATATATATATAGGTTGGGCAAAAAATTTGCCCTGAAAATAGTCGATGTGTGTATTCATTCTAATGGTGGGCACTTAACCGTTATCATTTTCCACACCTAAAAAAAAAAAAATATGTACCATACTTATGTTATTACATATATCAAAAGAAAAGGGACTTTTGCCTTTTGTCGAATCATGATTGCACATTAGAAGCACTATTAAAATAAAATAATTTTATTACATCCTGTATATAGTATCATATTTGTATTTCTTTATTAGTTCTAAACAAAGATGCTACCAACTAATAAGTACAACAATTTATTAATTTGTAAGTGATTATCTCTTCTTTTTAAATACATTCTGGTTATAAAATATATAAATTACTTTTATTTTATTAATATGCCATTCAACAACAACAACAACGTCAACAACAACGTTGATGTACGTACAAATACTTTTTAAAATTATCTTCCTGATAAATTATATTTTCAAGGTAGACATAATATATATATATATATATATATATATATATATATATATATATATATATATATATGTATATATATATACAAAATTAGTGTGTTATTTTGAATAAATACAACAATTTGTGTTATTCAGAAACTACATACGAGTATTACACGAATATTGGGAGACTTGGGAAAGATCGCATTCTTTATTTTGTGTAGGATAGTTTACTAGTAGAACTATAGGAATAGTTCTACTAGTAGACCAACCAAGTAGCCGAGCGGTTTAAGACGTTATGTCTACTTGGGGACTGGGAGATTATGTGTGCGAATGCCAACATCGGCAGTTTGCCAATTATTAAGGAAACAAAATGGGGTGGTTAATTGACTAAACTGTCGGCGTATGGACAAGAACGCAGTAATCGGCTATGCTTGTGAAGGTTTTCTGCAGTTTCCTTCACGAACTCCAGATGAATATCGGCATAGTTCCTATCATAGTCGGCTGCAGCCGCATATCCTACCAATTCCTAGTCTACACACAAAAGTTACTTCCACTCTACTCACATCCTCACATCCTAAGGCATCACAATGGACCTTATGGTCGAATTGTATCCCGTGCAGGGCAGCATCTACAATCTATCTATCTAGATTTGGTTTTGAAGAAATCTACCAAAATTCTACAAAATACTATATCATAATTAATTCTTAATAATCCAAATTTATCAATCGAAATCATAATTCATGAGTCCAAATAGTATGTTCTCAACCATGAAATGGAATATTAATGGTCATACCCAAGTTTATCAGTTATAGTAGTACTCAAATGCGAGATGCCATATATTAATAATTTCTTAACAATCCAAATTTATCAGGTATAGATTTTTTTCTTAATAATTGATAAACTGTCGATGTCGGGATTCGGATCCATAACCTCCCAGTTTCCAAGTAGACAGAGAACGCCTTTGACTGCTCGGCATCTTGGACTGGTAAACCAAATCTAGATATATTGTCGAATTTTACCTACCTACTATTTTGAACCTACTATTACTGATAAACTTTGGTATGACTATAAATATTCCATTTCACGATTGAGTATATGCTATTTGGACCAAGTCTACTCTATTGGGTAAGCAATTTAATAAATAATAATAAATACCCATAAGCTAATTATACTACAAATACGATATTTTAAAAAGTTAATATATATTTTAATGAGATGAACAAAAAGATGAAATGATTAATTGACATCGTTTAGTGTTTTGTATATTCAAATTTAATATTATATTCTTTTAGGACAGGAAATTTTCAGGAAATACATTTAAAAAATAAAAACAACTAATAAACTGTCTGTTTAACATTTAAATGTTAAATCATACAAATAATTGTTAATTTACACAAATTGGATTTGTTAATTAATAGTTTCTATTTTAAGAATCTATACGCTACAACAATGAAGTCTCGACATTTTTGTTTCCTTCAAAGACGTTTACAAGGTCTTCGCAAATGTTTAAGGTCATATTTTGTTAAAAATAATAAAATTTTGATAATTGAAAGGGTAAATTATATTATGTCTCTGAATAAAAGAAAATGGTACTAATACCTGATATATACTAAGTTCAATATCAATGCGTGAATTGTTTTTACAAAGTCTTCATTATTTAATGTGATATTTTATTACAAATAAAATTCGATAATTGAATGCGTAAATTATATTAGAATGTCTCAGAAATAAAGCTATATGGATGGTAGAAATACCAGGTATGTACTGAGTTCATTATCAATGCGTGAGGTTTTTTTTTCGAAGGTCTTCATTATTTAAGGTCATATTTGTTAAAAATAAATTTTGATCATTGAAAGCGTAAATTATATTATGTCTCTGAATTATCGCTTTATGGATGGTATAAATACCTGGTATATACACCTTTTTTTTTCATTATCAATGCATGAACTATTTATTTTACATTCAAGAGCAATTACAAATTACAGAACTGAAATTTATGTTTATGAAAAAACCTTGTGAACAAAAGTTGTTTAATATTAAAATATAAACATTTTTTGTCTACAAATTTTTTATCTACCTCTTATGGTTTCAAAGATAGATCCAACTTTTTAGCTCTAGAACCGATACATAAAATTTTAGCTCGTGATCTCATTTCGTTTTTGAGTTATCTTGTTTACAGTTGGACAGACGGTCGGGAGGATTTGTGAAAATGGAATAATTAGGTCACTTTATGAACACCTATACCAAAAATTTTGTTCTACGATCAATATTTTCAACCGTTGCAAAGTCTGGGATTAAACTTAATATAGCCTTGTATATGTTACGTACCAAGCCCGATATTGTACAGATCGGGATTTGTACAGACAATTTTGTACCAAGTCCGATCTGTACAGGTAGTTTTTAATATGTAAATAAAGCAAGCTTAAAGTTTAAAGCTGAGAAAATAAATCATTAAAAATGATATTCACACTTGAAAATACGGGGTCACCGAACAATTTAAGAAATTATTAAAAATGATTAAGTTGGAATTTTATTCAAAAATCAATCTTGTTGCATGTGTTTGAATGAGATATGTTATACTACCCACATAAAAATGTCTATCACAATTAGATACCGTGATTGCACGACCTTAAATAATTTATAAAATCAATAAACGATTTTTTACAAATAAAACTGTACTAATTAAATTATCACCTTCATTTCCTTCAAATCAAATATTATTCATTTGATTAAACGTAATATATAGAGTTGTTGTAAGATGGGTGGAATATCAATCACCCACCCACAATTTAATCTTGACCTAGAAGGGTGCGTACAACCAGATTTATTTAGATAGCCTTAACATAAATACTATAAATACCATTGCTATATAGAATATAATAAATTTTATAATATCAATCTGGAAAATTACAACCCCCAAATGGTTTGATTTTCAAGGTGACACTGTTGTTGCTCTAGTAATTTACAGAACAATTAAAAAAAGAACTAGATTTTGTGAAGGTCACATTATACCAATTTCAAATCAAATTAGATTTATGGTCGGTATATGCTTTTAAATTATCGTTCGAGCTTTTTTTTTAATAAGGTACAAGAAAGCTATCTGATTATTTTTGATGTCGGGAATGTAATTTGTATTCTTTGGTACAAAAATATGTTTAAGATCTCAGGAAACAAGTGAGGCTTATGTTTTAATACTCCTAATCGGATGAAAGCTCCGGTTCTCTTATTTAAACTACATTGGCTGAAAAATAGACGGGAAAATATCTTCTAGCTTCTCGAGTTCAACCTGTGTATTGAAAGTCTTAGTGCCGGATCCTATAGAAAACATTTGAAATAAGGTCTTGCCGATTGGTAAGCAGTCACTCAAAATGGATTCATGAATTCTCTGCCAGGATTTTTCTCATAATGAATGTGTCCAGAACTTTGCACGCAGATATTCTGTGCTTAATTCCTTGTATAGGCTCCTATATGTATATATAAATGGAGTTGTCGTTAATATTCATATTTTTACTCGTGGATTCATTAGAAATTCCTACGTTACCAAATCCTATCATATTTTTTAACTTCCCACTGGTTATATATCCGCGAAATACCATCTCGGATTTGAAACCACTTTTGATATGTGAAAGACAAGTTTTCGCGAGAGTAGTGTTTAAAATGATCTCTTCCGTATTAAAGAGCCTTAATAACGCTAGAACAGCCATTTGCACAGCAGTTTAGTTATCCGACTTAGATGAAATTTTCCAATGCTGTGATGACCTTAGATATAACATTTCTGGGGATAGAAACAAATTATATTTTTTGCAATCAATCGACTAATCTGAAGTAAAATTATTCATGAAAGATATTGTCTTCTTCCGAGAACATACAATAAATATTCCAAACATAGAAATACATAATTTGAAATTAGAGACCAGGAAGAATTCTTGACTTTTCCCTTATATTAGAATAAACATTTGTGGTATTCCTGCAGGAAATATTGTGTTAACCCAGATATTACGTCGAACAGACGCAAGGTTTGATGCAAGGTTATGTGCTATCATTCCTTGGCAGTGTTGATATCTGTTTTTCTAGGTAATTCTAGATCAATGTATTTAAGTTTGTAAGGTGTGCGTTGCGTTCGTTATCAATTCGATAAATTGTTCAAGATGGGTGTGTTTTATAGCAAGCACGTGGTTCATTTATAGTTATTATTACATTGCAGTCATTATTTTCACAGCATATATTATTTAATGTTGCAGTATATGTTTATTTAATTAATTAAAATGATTATATTGGATAAAATGTGTCTTTTATGTTTTTAACGATTTCGTAATAACGTAGTCATTTTTTGCACAACTCTTCAACTTGCAGTTGAATTCCAATATGGAATGCGTAAAATTACAAATTTAATTTTTATTTTTTAGTCATAAATCATGGTTATTATAACTCATTAAATCAATTAAGCATAAACTTATTTATAAAGTCACTAATTTCTTGCTTGTGTAAATGTAAATTAACAGCATTGAATGTTAATTTGGAAATTTCCAAATTAGTTTATTTTGTTCTTGGGTACTTAAACAAAAAAATATTGTTATGTTACTACGAACAACATTCCAATAATATGGGTTTTTTTATTCAAAAATATGTTAATATTCCATAAATTTCTCAAAATTCTAATTGTTTATATATCAATTATTATTGTTTAATTAATTTTTAGAAATTCAACACTGCGTAATATAATACTGATTGTGTATACTCATTGCTGTTACACGCAGTAGATAGTTAATTTAGTTATGTACGCTTTCACAAGGAGTCAAGTTAAAATAAGTACAATTTTTAGAGAATCACAAAAAAAAGTGGTTGAGGGGTCTAAGGCGTTATGTCTGCGCAGTATACCTACTGCGGGGGGGGGGGGCAAAAAAGGGGCGATTAATTGACTAAACTGTCGGCGTATGTACAAGAACGATGTAACCGGCTATGCTTGAGAAGGTTTTCTGCAGTTTCCTTCACGAGTCTCATAGTGTATTGAATTAATATTCATAACAGGTATAGAAACCTGAACCTCTGGATTTCATGCCCCGAATGGAACCGTTACACCACGAATGATATAGATGAATGAATCAATTTTTTCGTATCATATTATACGAAGACATAATCTGTAAGAACTAGCGTATACTTAATTTCTTTAGCGTATACTTAATTTCTTTTTACCTTTCAAAATTTAATATTCTATATGGCTATAAAATTTTTAATAATTTAAAAAAAAAATTAAATTAAATATATTTTTATAACTAATTTTATAAACTATATATTTAAAACATTTTAATGGTCCCAAACACGCCATTAACAATCCACATCAAGTGTCCGTTGGCATATTTGTTGAATTCAATTGTATGTGGGTTTCAATTTATTTCCATTTTAAATATTTCATGAAATCTGGTTTCATTATATAATAAGTTTTACAATTTAATATGGTTTTTAATTATATAAAAATGTCATATAATATAAATATTTTACAAAATAATATAATTATAGCCTAAACCTGATTTATTTTTATTTATTAAAAAGTTATAATTAGGATATTGTAGCAAAAACATTAGATTACTACAGGGGTGCGTTGCTTTTTCAAAACTTGACAATTAATTTAAGCCAAATCCATTTAATTTATGAAAATTTAATAAGACTTAATTTCTTTCAAAATCTTTAGAAAATATTTAAGCTGATGTAGGAATATCGGCTTCATGGTTGACTGAATAAAAATTAAATTAATGTATTTATTCATAAACCATCTTAATAGTTAGCTGAGAAAGTAAAAATATGACGAGGTCTCTTTAACAATTAAAGGTACTACCAATTATAAATGTTTAAAAATATTTTAATAAAGCAATTACCTAGGTGATTAGCTTTTATTTCCGGATTAATTGCAACTGTCACAAGAATTTAATATTTTAAACTATTGTTAATTCTTAATTGTAGCCGGAAGATATTTTAAATGAATCGTGTTTTGTATTTAAAACCGCATGATATCAAATATAATTGTTGTGAAAGCACTTTACTTGAATAATATTTTAGGTTTAGAGTCATTTACGAGGGCACCGTCGGCAGGGAATATTAAAAACGTTACAAGTAGTGTAACTCACTCTAAGTACACATAGTTAAGAAGCTTGTTGCTTATTTCTTCTTTATTGTCACCCATTGTAACAAACACTAAAAAATGTTGTTAAGCAAATTTCAATACATACAAAATTGAATTATTTTTGTCTTTCTGAAATTTAGACATTTTCTTAGTTCAGGATGAAGTATGAACTAGATAGATAGATAGATTGTAGAGGCCTCCTGGACGGGCTGCACTATGACCATAAGGTCCATTGTGATGCCTAAGAATGTGACAATGTGAGTGGAGTGAAAGGAATTTTTGTGTATAGACTAGGAATTAGTAGGATATGCGGCAGCAGCCGACTATGATAGGAACTATGCCGATATTCTTCTGGAGTTCGTGAAGGAAACTACAGAAAACCTACTCAAGCATAGCCGGTTACTTCGTTCTTGTCCATACGCCGACAGTTGAGTCAATTAACCACCCCTTTTTTTTTTCTTAATAATTGACAAATTGCCGATGTCGGGATTCGAACCCATAACCTCCTAAGTAGGCATACTGCACAGACATAACGCCTTAGACCGCTAGGCCACTTGGACTGGTGGCTTTTTTTCATATAATTAGTGTGGAAATAAGATTTTTTTTTCTTGCTTAAGAAACATCCGATTTGTAAAATCAAACGGATAATATATTTTATTGTATTTAGAAATAATTCAAGAAATCAAATATTGATAGATTTTATTTACATACATACATTTATTTACAAACCCATAAAAAGCATCTCCTCTAATTATTATTTAAATTAATAAATTATCATCTGATTCTTAATGAATGATATCTCATCATATTTTCATACTAAAAATGTTTCTTTTATTGAATTTATTAATTAATTTAATATCGCTAATTAATTTATTTTTATCTATTTTTATTGAAATTTTTAATTAGTCCGATCACGTTCTAATTGGTGGAGATTGATAAATAACATATATACATAGTTTTATAAGGAATTGTGTACGTACTGCCTTAAGATGTTTTGATCTCGTTTACATTACCTGTATCATCCTTTTTAGAGTTTTGTGGTTTATTTGTTACTTTGAAAATATTTTTTAATACTCTAAGTTCGAGGAATCTGTAATATTGCAAAATAACTTTTTTTTAAAAGAACTTTTCAGAGCAGATTCTTAATTTTCATTTTTAAATATCGAATCTTTAACAAATGAGTCTTGGTTTTTCAACTCGTTCCAGAATCCGACAAAAAAAGAGTATCATTTCTAAAAATAAATTCTAAAGTCAAATTTTTAAGAAGTAATTTCAAATCGAAATATCAAATCATTTCTAAAAATAAATTCTAAAGTCAAATTTTTAAGAAGTAATTTCAAATCGAAATATCAAATCTCTTATGTTTTCAATGAGATCTGGTTTGCACATGCGATAAATAGACCCTTATTTGCTATGGAAGTGAATATGGGGGAAAACAGCCTAAAATACCAAATCTGTGGGCGAGCATGATATCCGTTCTAGTGGTCTAAAACTTTACGTCCAAATGTTATAAAAAAATATTTAATAAATCCACTACAAACCATTTTTTATCTATTTCATAATTTGTTCAAAGGTATTTAATAATTGCGTACAAATTTTTCTTCAATGACCTTGTTTCCAAAGGTATTTTCATTGTTTTGTTTTAAAAATATGCCATTTGTTTTAAAAACATATATTTTGTTCTTTGTACAAAAGTTTTTATGTTCAAAGTGTGGGGAATCCCAAATAGAAAATATAATGAAAATAAATTATAACAAAACAATTTTTATAAATAGAATATTATTAGAAATTTTTTATGGACGTTAAATCATTTCCTCAGAAAATGATAATCATTCTTATGCTGATGCTCTACACACCTCAAATAATATGGTCGTATATAAGGGAGGGGGTTAGAAGGTCCAGACCACCCCTTGTCTACGAAGAAAAGGTAATATTCGCCGAATATCCACCTATCGTTTAGTCAATTAACCGCTCCTTTTTTTTCCTTAATAATTGACAAACTGCCGATGTCGGGAATCGAACCCATAACCTCCCAGTTTCCAAGTAGGCATACTGCGCAGACGGCCATTTGGACTGGTGCATGTGGTAGGGATGACATGTAATAAAAACTTGTACATATATATTTTATATCGCTCCAAGAGATATAACTCGGTAATATTCCCTCAAATAGAAATTTTGTGCTACCGATAAATATTTGAAGTAGTGGTAGCGGTGCAAAATTACATTGATGTTTGTAGTCTTAAAATAACGGGAGTCGGAGATATAAGAATAAAACGCGTGCGTAGCCGCGGGTATAAGCTAGTTTATTATAAATGTAAATTTAATTGTTTATAATTTATATTAATAAAATCTATTAATAAAAGCGTAAACATATTCGATACTAATATATTCTAATCATTATTATTAATATTGACATAAGACTACATTGTCGTATAAATATCGAAATTAGTCAGAAATATTGGCTATTTATAGCCATAAAGGTGATAATATGAGTCATGCACTATCGATAGCATAAGTCGATCTTCTTCAAAAAAAACAATTCTATTAATTCAATATTGATAAGAAATATTAATTCGTCAACCACGAATCGAACCTCGAATCTTTGGATAGTCTAGTCCAGCGTGTTTACCGCTACACAAAAGATGATTCTAGCTTAAGAGCCAACTTTTTTATATCATTGGCAGTATTACTTTGTTAAATATAAAAGCGTCACAATACAATACTTATCAAATTCCATTTAGGTTACGTAAGACAAATACGAGAGAACTGGCGAATATTATATCGACAAATGTCATTAAATATTGATAAGAAAATTAACTCGTCAATCAAGAATCGAACCTCAGACCTCTAGATATCTAGTCCAGCGTGCTTCTTACTGCTACACCAAATCAATTCGGTTTTCGAAAAAATCGCTTAGAATAAAAGTTTCTAAGAACCTTATTTTGCCAAAAAAGTGAATTTTTATCTTGGAAAATACACTTTTTCAAACGGCTATACAATGGTTAATTATTAACCAAAATAGACTTGATTACAAAGTTTATGTATAATATATAAATATTGTTTTCTATTGGAAAAATGCAACTTTGTCTTCCAATGACCCTGAAGATCAAAGGTGGAAAGTTAAGGTAAAAAAATCAAGTTCACCATAAGATGTCCTTCTCCAAAAAGAAAACAAAGAAAATTTAGGTAATTTTCGCCAAATACTTGAAGAAATATTCAAGTTTGTTATTCAAAATGAGCCACCTGTATATCATCTCAGGTTTGACACGACGTTTTCTGATCACCCTATATAAAATTATAATTTATATAATTTATATTTATAATTATTCAGCGATATAAATACTTATATATATATATATATATATATATATATATATATATATATATATATATATATATATATATATATATATATATATATATATATATATAATTTAATTGATAAATAATGAATGTATTAAATAAATAAACTATTGATATTTACTTATAAATATTATTTATAGATCTACCAACGATCTAATCAAATTAGCATAAATCTATTGTGGAAGAAAAATAACAAATATAATACAAGCTTTTATTATATACATGATTGTGATCAATAAAACTTATATATATATATATTTAATTACTTATTAATTAATATCGTGTTTTTATTGCACATCAATTTTTATTAATAGATATTTATCTCTAAGACATCTGCGAGAAATATTTGTTGAATGTATAATTTTCGAAAGATTTCTTTTATCTTTTAAATCTATTGAAAAATAAGATGAAATATTATATTTATTTATTATATATTAAATAGTTTCATGCATTAAGGTTTGGAATCATTACGAAATCTTTTGAATAAATTACTGACAGCGCTGTCTATTGAGTGAAAAGCACATTGGAAAGTTCTTGTTGACAGTATTGAGTATTCATATTCGTATTTCATCAAAAACATAAAATTAAAATTTCAACTGACAATTATTATGTGGATTTCCATATATAATTATTATATGGAAAAATAAGGAAATTTTTTTTTAAACAAAACTTCGTTGTAAAAGAAACACACCTTTAGATTTCCATATGTTAGAAGAAATATAAAATAAAACTAATATTTGAAATTTTTGATATCCGGTCAATTAATAATGATATCCGGTATGTAATATGTACCAGGGTATATTCAGTTTAGTCCCAAAAAAATTTTGGTATCGTAGTTAGTTCATGATCTAGTTAGTCCATTTCCGCAAACTTTTGCGATTACTAAGATTTTAATAGAAAATCATTTTTAGGGTAATTTTGACCCAAGTGACAAGAAAATCAGGTTCATTTTAACGTCCGATAGACACATTTCAAAATACCCGCTTCTCAATGCATACAGTTTTGAATTTTAGCACTATGGGTCTGATATCTTTAAAACCCTTAATCGTATCGTATTTTAACCAACGCCATCGTTTTCGCTAGTTCTAAATTAGCTTAAAACGAAGTTTTTATCAAAATTGAGGTCAAGAAATTTTTCTCCAATTTTTGTGATTTTTTTAAGGGGTACCCCTTAGAAGAAATGCGAAAAAAGTGAAGAAAAATGTTGGTCTCGATTTTGATGATAATCATTTTCTAGGGTAATTTTGACCCAAACAGTACGAAAATCAGGTTTATTTTAAGGTCCGATAGGCACATTTCAAAATTTTCGCTTCTCAATTCGTACAGTTTTGAATTTTAGCACTATGGGTCTGATATCTTGAAAGGCGTTAATCGTATCGTATTTTAACCAACGCCATCGTTTTCGCTACGCTCATATTAGCTTAAAACGATGTTTTTATCAAAATCCGGGACATAAAATTTTCCTCGAATTTTAGCGATTTTTTTTAAGGGGTACCCCTTAGAAAAAATGCGAAAAAAGTGAAGAAAATTGTTGGTCTCGATTTTGATAATAATCATTTTCTAGGGTAATTTTGACCCAAACAGTACGAAAATCAGGTTCATTTTAACGTCCGACAAACACATTTCAATATTTCCGCTGTTCAATTCATACAGTTTTGAATGTTAGCACTATGAGTCTGATATCTTGAAAACCGTTAATCCTATCGGATTGTAAGCAACGCCATCGTTTTCGCTAGGTCCAAATTAGCTTAAAACGAAGTTTTTATCAAAATCGGGAACATGAAATTGTTCTCCAATTATTGCGATATGACATAATAGTATGACATATATAAGATTTGTATTGTAACAAAAACGACAATAAAATATTTTTCCTACACATTGTTTGTTGACGCTAAAATTCCTTTAAACAAAACAATTAGTTCATCAATTATCTCTTTCATCAATCACTCAATCAATCAATGTAAGAAGTAAATCTATTCAATACTATTGTTTAAACAATACACAGCAAACACGGAAAAAAACAGATTCAAATAATAAAATACCAATTAGATTTATTACGATTATCTATATATGATGGCAATGAATAGATTTAAAAATTTGAAAAATTTGCCTGTTTGCATTGGTGCCATATTAATTAGTTAAGCAAAAAAAACTGTTTCTCATTAATATTTATATATCAAGAAAGAAAAAAATCTTTTTCAAAAGATGTTTTTTTATTATTTATTTGGTTCGTATACTTTTAAAAGATTTTATTTTTTAAAACATATTGTCTATCAACACAATACAAATTGAACATAAACCTTATTTTGACAAAATGGAAACCCGACTTCAAAAATCAAATATTCTATAACAAAAAATGCACTAAAAAGTAAAAAATTTTTCTTATTTTCCCATTATGAATGAGTATACCCTTTAAAAAAAAAAAAACAAATTCCCAGAAATCGGTTATCACATATAAAATAAGGATTTTCCTCGATTTCCCGGGGATCCCCTCATCAGAATGCGATTTGGTGACAATGGAACCACCTTGAATCAAACCCTTTAAAACAAAAAATAATAATTCAAAATCGGTTCATAAATGACGGTGTTCTGAGGTGACAAACATTAAAAAAAAAAAGAAAAAAAAAACAGATGAATTGAAAACCATCCTCCTTTTTGAAGTCGGGTTAAAAATGTAATGTGAACACCACAAGACCTCTATACAAATACTGTTGATTTGAAAGGCACCAAAACGACAAAATAATCTAATCTAACCTTATAATATTGATTAAACTTAAAATTTATTATTAATTGTGCTATAAATAATTTATATACGAATTATTTGTTGCAAGTATTATAGACCAAAAACCGAGTATTATTCCCTGCGGAAGCACGATAATTGTTATTGTAAATTACCTTGGTAACTATCAACAAATATAATTTGACATTCATTCAATA
The DNA here is from genome assembly GCA_963920215.1 of Nineta flava. Classification (NCBI taxonomy): domain Eukaryota; kingdom Metazoa; phylum Arthropoda; class Insecta; order Neuroptera; family Chrysopidae; genus Nineta; species Nineta flava. The sequence goes on from OY986044.1 coordinate 82,112,683, forward strand.
ATCCACAAATGTTCCTAGAACATTTATTTGTATTTTGTAAATACGTATTTCGACTACGTATGTATCTAATTCTGTGGGGTTTTGTACCGATTTCAGTAGTTTTAAATTCGATTTGTCAATTTGTTGTGGTTGTTCTCAATAACGTGCGCAGCTATACACGATTTTTCGGTCTTCCAAATTTCATATGAGCCAGATGTTTTTTGATTCGTCGGATTCCGATTTGGCGATGAATTCTGTCATAGACATTGTATTTCAGAGTAAGTATATGGAGGTTAAAATATTATCATTAACACAATACAAATAGAACAACCGAATAACCTTCATACAAAAAAATTACAAGCTGTTTTAATTGTAAAACGATTTTGAAAAAAAAAACTAATAATAATGATAATAAAATTATAAAATAGTTTTATTTTTTTTTAAAAATAATTATAAATAATTAAAAAAATAAAGTATTCTAATTATGAAAGAATATTTAGAATTTTTGTGTTCTAAACAATGATGAGAAAATGTATGCCGGAAAATTATCTTTTTTTTGTTTGTTTGATTAAAATATTAGTTTAATTAACATATATCTATTATATTATATATAGATAAAATAATTTTTAATTGTTATAATATTTAAAAAAAATATTTTAAATTATTTTAATTTTTAAATATTTTATTGTATGACGTTTGTTATAGAAAAATGCCACGCAAGAGGAAATGAAATACTTTTTTTTCAATACTTTTGTAATTAAATTTTGTGTGAAAAATTATTACAAATTATCTTTGGAATAATTAAATTTGAATAGTTTATCATTATAAGGTTTATAATTATAAATAATTTAGACATACTCATTTTTCAAAATTCTATAATTGATTTTTTTTTGGGGGGGGGGGGGGGGCTTATTTATTTGATTTTTGAAAAAATACTTTGAATTAATAGTTCGTGCTATGATAGTAAATTCCAACACGAACAATTGCTATAAACAATTTAATTTTTTAGTACATATTTTATATATTTTTTTCACTTATACACAAAACAAAACTTTTGTATAGTGGGTTGCCTATTTCAACAAAAAGCTTAAATATCTAGTTTATACTTTACCGAATTTTTGTCCATATTTTCCTATATTTTCTATACTGAAATGAAGATCGTCCAAAGATTCGAATTTTGAGGTGGCCTTATCAATTTGTGTATAAATAATTTGTGGAAAAAAACAGGCTCTAATAGGGAATATGCATGAAAATTTTTTATCACTTGAATTGAAGCATGTTTACTTGACAAATATCAAGGTAAAATTACTTTTTAAATAACTTTAAAAATAAGCGAGATATGAATGATTGAAATTCCCGATTAGACAAAGAGGGTGATAGCCCTCTTGATATGTTATGTGACGTCATATTACACTTTCACCAATTAAAATACACGTAAAACTCCGTTTTTAGTATTTTTGCAAGAAAGAGACAGATAATAATCTTTAAAAGCTTATAGCTTCCTTGATATTTGTCGGATTTTAATTTCGTTTTTAAATTTGATTACAGTATTAACAGTATTTTCATATTCTGAAAATAAATGTGAAAAAAAATTTTCATGCATATACCCTATTGTTTGAGTGTCTACAGAGATCGAAATTATTTTATTCAATTTATTCATTTTTTTAAACCGATTTATAATCGATGGGATTTTTCGATATTTGTTGATAACTATCTTTTTTTTACTGTTTCAGGTGAGTTTCACGAATTACTTAGCGTAGAGGTTTACTGTAGTAATTTTAAGGGCGTTTGTCGTAAGTAAATACAACTATTTATTAAAATTTGATTTAAATAAACCGACTCCTAATGAACCCATCTCCTCAATCTCCTTTACCCTCTATCGCATCTGGTTCGTTATCTCTAGCCCTGTGTTCGTTGTCGAACTTACCCGTCTTCTTTGTGAATGACAGGGCAAAGCTCGACTTTAGTTGTTTTACCTCGGAAACCGCCATTTCGGTTGAGCCGAAGGCTACTTACCTTCGACATACTAGCAGTAGGTGGAAGGCCGTACCATTCGCCTCAATGTCCTCCAATCTCGTGAGGGATATATACCTTTTTAGCCTGCATTGCCTTCAGGTTGACTTTGCGGAATTAGAAATTCGAGTAAATTAATCCCGTGGTTTTATCAGATGTAGATTTATCGGAGTGCATCCAAGAGACTGTGCCTCGATGCACTAGAACCTGAACAGGATACAGCTGCGGAAAGTTACCGGATTCCTCACCGGACATTGTCCCCTGTGGAACCATCTGCATACAATAGGACCAGCCATATTATTTTTAACTGCGAATCTCTAGATTACAGCAGATACAAGATATTCGGTGCATCTCAATTCAAATATATAAACCTTCAGGAAGATCTTCAGCAAGCAAGCTTCTGGCTATTGCCAAGATATGGGAGAAGCCACTCTCGCCAGACTGAAGTTGAAGGGTAGCACAACAGGCCATCAGGTCGAAGTGAAATTCATTTAGATACCCCAAGATATATCTATCTTTATCAGATATCATTATAAGACAAAAGTAACAAAATTTTTCTTTTACAAACACAGACTAAGTGTTGCCCTAGCCAAATAGCCGCGCTTGTAAAGGTGTTGTGTGTACTTGGAACTGGGAGGTTATGGATTCGAATCCCGACATCGTCAGTTTGTCAATTATTTTAAAAAAAAGAAAGGAGGCAGTTAATTGACTAAACTGTCGGCGTATGGACAAGAACGAAGTAACCGGTTTTCTGCAGTTTCCTTCACAAACTCCAGATGAGAATCCTAGTCTACACACAAAATTCCTTGCCCTCCACTCACATCCTCACATCCTTAGGCATCACAATGGACCTTATAGTCGAAGTGTGTCCCATCTTGAACAGCTTCTACAATCTATCTATCTATCTAAGTGTTGCCCTAAGGTGTAAAATTTTGTTATTAAACTTTATTATAATTAACTGATATCCATGCACAGTATCCGATGATACATTTATGTTAATTACTAAGTAGTAATATTTCTAATATGACCTTTTAACTAAGTAATAATTTTCCATATATCTCCTATAGCTATAATTATCCTACACCTGTGCACCTGTACAGTGTAGTAACTTAATCAACGTGCAATAAATATACAGAATTGCAAATAAATTTTTAGATAAAATGAATATAATAAAGTAATTATAATTCTAAGAATAATTATTATTAAAATTATATTATATTCGACATAAAAAGTGATTATTCAATGAGACAGCATATTTCAATCTCTTTCAAGTTGTTTTGTTTTTTATTTAAGGGTGGGGAGTTTAGTATTATTGAGTCATATTCATTAGAAAAAACTGTGCTCAAAGTCACTGTTTATTTTATGATATTATAAATGGTAAATTTAATATTAAGGATGTTGGGGAATATAATGATTAATTATCAAAAATAAACCAAAGAGAAATATAGGTTATTGGAAATAAATTGCATTTGCTTTAGTAGTAGTAGAAGAAAGGAGATCGAAGCCTATCAAGTAGGCCTTTTTAGACGTTTTTTACCGACTCCTAAAGACAATGAATTTGTATATATAAGACCAGGACCTGGTAAGTTGTGCAACTGTAGCCGACTTTGATGGGAACTAAGACGATATTCATCTGGAGTTTGAGAAAGGAAATTGCAGAAAACCTTCACAAGCATAGTCGATTACTTTCTTTCTTGTCCATACGCCGACAGTTCAGTCAATTACACGACCCATTAATTTTTAAAAAAAAGAAGAATTTAATTGACAAAACTGTCATCGTTGGGAATCGAATCAGCAACCTACCAGTTCCGAGCAGAGCTCCTTTACCAGCTCGACCACTCGGACTTTTCAAAATTTATCTTTATTTCTATATCAATTATTTGTATTTCGACTACAAAGTAGGGATCATCAGTATGAATTAGCTGGTCGTAATTATTATTCAAGATTATTTGGGTGACAATTAAAAGCTTTTTGAAGTATAATTTCAAAAATATATCATTTTCTTTGTTGGTATATATATATATATATATTTAAGCTCTTCAAGGCATCCTTCTTCCATACCTGTACTCCTATCTGTCGGAGATCTTCTAAGGTAGACTCTAACTACCGCTTCTTCGGTCGCCCCGTTCTCCGCTTACCACCTTCTCCTTGGGTGAGCAATTTATTCGGTATTCTTTCCTTTGACATTCTATGGACATGATCCTTCTTGCTTTGACAATTTTCACTATATTTGGGTCACTGTACATTTCGTATAAGTTGTCATTAATTCTTCTTGTCCATTGTCCACTATCGTCTTTTTGGCCTCCAAAGATTTTTCATTCCCAAATCAGTAACATATTTTCAGTTTATTTATTTACCTTATAAGTAAAATAAAATGATGAAAAATAAAAATCTTGCAATCAAATCTGTTGAAATTTTTGTGAATGAATTTTTCATATGAATTCGATTACAAAATAGCTGTTAAAAGTATTTAAACTTAACTAAAAACCGATGATGTAACTAATTGTTTTTCTTTATATAATAAACAGATTTAAAACTATCAATCTTTATTAATAAGATAAAGAATAAAAAATAAATAAAAAGTATATTTATGTGATACATACCTGACATTAAAACAATGTGCGCGTTGCGCATAAATAATGTACCTAGGCTAGTTAGAGTTAGAGCTAATGTATCTACAATATAAATAAATGGATATAGTTGGCCTTCCTTCTCTTAATCATGTATTTTATAGTATGATTATAAAGTCTATATACATTTATTAAAGACATCAAATCAAACGTAATTTAATTGAATTAAAAATTACTATCAATTTGCATAATCAGATAATGGACATTATATATTATTCCTACACGCACAGATGTATAATAAATGTGATTGCTTTTATTCTGAATTAACACTTAAAAACATGGCCCTGCCTTACTGACTGGTCATTGTCTACCGTTTCAAGTTCATTGTCAATATATTTACCGATATTTTCAACACAAATCAATGATCTTACATTTATAATAAACACTTAAGAATGCTCTTTTGCTCTACTACAGTAATTACATATGTTTGAGCTGAAATTGTTGCAAAACTATTCGGTTCATGCAGAAAAGTTTCATACAAAAGTTGATTGGTTGTAAAAAATGAACGATTTTTGTGGATTTGTCCGTTTATAGAAATTGAGTATCGCGATTGTATGGGACGATTTTGCCTGTTCAAGGACGCCAAGGAAGCCACTTTTTTTTATCGTTATACGTTTTTGTTTTTGAGCTACGTATTGGCAGACAGACAGACAGATGGGTTAGTTGTTATTTTCACTTGTTTTATTTTTAATTTATTTATAAATTTTTTTTGTTATCAGTTGATTTTTAATTAATAAATGATTAAATTTTGTGTAGATAAAATATAATTTAAATAATCAGCCATAATTATCAATTTTTTTACCATTATATAATGTGGAAAATTTTATTTATGAATATTCAAGAAAATAGCGAAGCTAATTGTGGTTTTTATTTTCAATAAAATTTTATAATTAATTCAATAACTTTTGTAATTTGAATGAGGTATTGTATAATTTCTATTATCTTTTCCTATAATAGGTACAAATAAGGTATACGGAAGTTATGCGATGGGTTATAAAATTGAAAAATTGCTTTGTTTACATTTCCTGGTACCAAAATGGGTTTTTGGCCTCCGGATACAAATTTTATCTGCCGGTTTGTTTGTCAAAGAATCATCTTTGAATACGTAAATTTTTCCGTGGTATAAATTTGATCAAAACCTTATTGATTCCGAGATAAGAAAACAAAAAAAAAAACAAGTTTGTTTTATAGGGTGGACTTCAAAGATCAGTGAAAATTCTCAAGTGTACGCGGTAGACAATATCCGGGATTCACGAAGATTTTCACAGGTAGAAAGAAATGTTTTTTAATCCCGCATTAGTATAAAAAAAAATAGTATCTGCAACTCGTGCGATGTTGTCGATTGCCCACTCGAGCGAATGAGTGGACAATATCGATCTCGTGGCCAACGACAACTTAGCGCACTTGTTGCACAAGATACTATTATTAGCAACTTTTATTTTCAAAGTATCATTCTATCATATCGCGCTTTAAATTGTTTAAATACACTTTGATATCTCAACAATAATTATTTATTTTAAAGCTTAAACATTTTTATAGCGGATAAAATTGTTTAATTATAATTAAAAACTTATGACTATAAACAGTTTTTTTTTTCCTGTAAATGAGACGTGTGCGAATATTTTATTCGTCTTAAATTTATTTCTATAATTAAAAATTAAAATATGCTTACTCGTAAATTATCTTCTAGATAGATAAATAGATAGATAGATCTATCATGGGGTCTAAAAAGTACTGCACTTCGATCTTATGGTCCATTCTGCTCTCCCTTCTACTTCAGCCCTACGAGATTCACTTCTCCCATATGTTTGGCAATAGCCAGGATCTTGCTTATCAGATATTCCTGGAGGTCTTGCTCCTCTCCACACAGTCTTCATACAATGGACCCATTTGGAGTCCCATTGTGTGTAGATGCTTTCGCAGGTGATAATGTCGCGGTGCAAAAGCTCGTACTCTTAATTCGAATCTATCATCTTAAACATGGTCTAATTCTAAAGTAGACAACTCAAGGAGTAGCGCGAAAACCGAATTTGATACGAACTATGCCGATTTTCATCTGGAGTTCGTGAAGGAAACTGCAGAAAACCTTCACAAGCATAGCCGATTACTTTGTTCTTGTCCATACGCCGACAGTTTAGTCATTTAACCACCACTTTTTTTTATAAATAATTGACAAACTGCCGATGTCGGGATTCGAACCCATAACCTCCTAGTCCCAAGTAGACAGAGCGCGTTAGACTGTTCGGCTACTTGGCCGATTTATCTCGCTATAATGAACAAACTACTTCATCGCCAATAGCTAAACTTCTCAACAAAAGAAAATTCACCCGTAAAAAAATCACCTGTATAAACGATTAATTATCAATTACTCAACAAACAAACAAAAAAAACAGACAAAATTCATTAGTTCAGATGATACCTATAGATCACTGGATAGATAGATCATGATGATTGATCGAATAATACAAACATAACACGTTGCGGCAACAGTAGTGGGCACCTCTTAAAAACAATACGCGTACGGACAATACACGAAAAATCGGCACGATCTTACACTCTCCTCGTATAGTTGATAGTACAGTGTCCATTCAAAAAGTCAAGTACTGTCCGTCCGTCAGTGAATCCGTCATCATCGTGTGTGTGTACCAAAGTATATATGTGTTACGTATTATATATTTATTTATAAGGTACTAAATAAAAATTTCATACTTGAACACACTGAAAAAAAATATTTACAATATATTATATCTATCTCTTTTTATTATACACATATATCTGCTATATCTATCTCCTATTATTAAATGATATCATATGAAATTAAAAAACACACAACATCTACTAAAAACCAAGTATAGTTACCTGGTTGTAATAATCTACCTGTCAGTATATGTGTATATACGTCTCTTACAAGTAGTATACTGTACACTGTATAGAGCTTCAAGTTTAAAGGTAAAAATCATTCTTACAATGCCGGCACACAGAACCGGCCGTGTCTACAACAAAATTTGTTTTAACAACAGCAAGAATTGATTGAAATCTCGCAATCATTATTATCATTAATCATTCGATTCGAATTAAATAGTTTAAGTGGAATTAACATCAGTGAAAGTAAAATTCTGATAAAGAATCAATTTTTTTTTTTCTAAATGAATTGTAATAAAAATTTTATTTTAACTAAAAAATTTAACCATCAAAAATTTTTAATAATTTAATTAATTGTAAATGGGGTGATATATATATCATACTTTCCCTAGTGATAGTTGCGTTTAGTGAAAGTAAACAATTGATGAAAATTAAATTTGTTTGTTTTTTTGGAAAAACTTAAGTCAACTACTTACCTATGTGATAACATTTTCTAGTGATAGTCAAGATTTTGATAGTGAAAGTAAGCGATTGAATAATAATTAAAAAGTTTCAAAGAATATGAAAAAGCAGATTTGAAAATTTTTCGAAAACTTTGTGATACATTTTCTAGTGATAGTCGATTTTGATAGTGAAAGTCAGCCAACAGTTAAGTAAAGCTTTTAAGATTGCAAGTCTTATCAAAAGGTTTTGGAAATCGTTAATTATTTGGGTTAAAAGTTGTTTTAAATACATTTTGTAGTGAGATAGTCGGTTTTTCAGTGAAAGTAAGCGAAATGAGATTAGAGACAAAATTAAAAAAGTTTTAAAAATTGTTTTTTTGGAATATATTTACGTTTCACGGAAAAAGTAGTCAATTTGAATAAAAAGAAAACTTCTGGAGGAAATTCTGTTCCTACGTACATAATTTAACATTTCCTAGTGAAAGTAGGCCTTGTGACATTAAGTCTAATAAGAATTTTTTTGGCGAAAATTGTTTATTCAGACTTTTTTACAATATTTAAATTAAAACTATTGTTTATATAAATTTCTAAGTGAGAAAGAAGAGTTCTCTGATTTTAAAACTGAGTTTTTTTTTTGGAAAATTATTTGAAACTGTTAATTTTACATTTCCTAGTGATAGTGGTTTCATTGGAAGTTGCTCAAGAACTGTAAATCTCAGTTTTTCGATGTGATAAAATTGAATTTGAATTACTGTTTCTAGTGAAAGTGTTCTAAGTGAATTGATTGATTTTAAAACTAATCTTTTTTGGGAAATTTTTTGAAATTGTTATTTGCATACATTTTCTGGGGATTTCAGTGAACGTGGCTCAAAAATTTAAAATCTCAGGTTTATAAAGTCTTTGTAATAAAAAATTTTTATTAGTGACAGTGATTTTTCTAGTGAAAGTAATATAAGTTTGATAAGAAACAAATTTTTTTATGACCATTTTTTTTTTATAGTAAATAAATCTGTTCGAAATGATTGTTTTGATATAAAATCCTGGAAAAATTGTTTTTTCAGTGCGTTTGTGTGTTTAATTAAAGATTAATTTATTTATAAATAAAAAAAAATCTCGTGGGTGATAAATTTTAATATTATTATTATATTATCTGAAATCGAGCATGTGAGATGAGATTTTGAAAAGTAAATATAATTAAAAGTCATATGATTGTGTTTATCCTTTTATGTAAATTGTAAAGACATTGAAATACGATTTACTTTATTTAATAAAAGAGAAGAAAAAAGTGCGAAGGTTAACTGTGTGTTAAATAGGCAGGTTTTTTCTTCTTATTACTTCTTCAAACTCAATATTTTTTTATTCTTCTAATATTTTTCTTAATCACGCTTTTTTTTCTCTGTTAAATTTTCTGTGAATTTAATGAACTGAATAAGGAGTTCTACGAATTAATATTTTCCGAAAACAGTGAGGTATTAATTAATATTAGGTGAGGTATTAATATTAATTATAATTGTGAACAGATTTTGGCGATAATTTGTTTACTAATGAACTTTTTGGATTTATCTAATTAATTTGTCTCGATTTGAAAAATTTTATGTCTTATAAAAGAATTATTATTTCATAAATTTCTTTAAAATATGTGGAAAAATACTTTAAGTATTAAATTATTTAAGTATAATTAAGTTAAATTATTTATTATTTTTATTCAACTTTAATCCATACTAATTACAAAAATGATTACTTAAAAAAAAAGTTTTGTTTAGTTAAAAGTTTTTTATTTTTTTTCAATTTTAAATTCATTGTTTTCATTAAAATTCTATTTGTAATCGAGATTAGAAGGCAAATCACGTTTTTCTTTTCTGTTAAGTTTAAATTTAGAAGTTAAAAACAAAAGTGAGATAAAATTTTGTAGTGATAAGTTTTGTATGGAAAATGTCTTCGCCTGGAGATTATGTTGAATATAAGGTGTCAATTGTTGTAAACGATTCTGTATTTATTGGTAAGTTATCCAAAAAAAATTAGTTTTTTTATTAGAATATTTATTAATTAATATTTATAAGAAATAATCAAATAATTTGCCAGGAATCGAATCCTGAACCTCTGGATTTCGCGTAATCGCTACACCACGGATGATAAACTTGATTAGTTAATTTTTGCAAATCATTGAAAAGGTTATTTTGAAGTCAACAATTATATTCAATGACGTGTTAGTCTATATAGTATACGCTTGTTCTTTCATAATTGTGTCTTCGTAACCGTACTGGAGATTGGTATAATACACAAGTAATATGTTGGAAATTTTAGATCTGATATTGTGTTAAAACTGTTTTTGGCGCGTAATAAAACCATTAATTAATATGTTTGATAAAATTTCCAATATATTTTTTGTTTTTTTCGGTTAATGTGACCTTAAAATGTGTCAGACCAATTGTTTAGTAATATGATTTATGGTCGTATAATGAAATTTTTGATTTATTTTATGGTTGATTAATTTCAATAGAGATATAAACGATTTAATAGACGGACATTCTCATATCAGCAAATAAAATTTTTGTTGGTATTAATTTTTGTATAGGAAAAACAAATTAATTAGGTCAAGAAAAATTAAGTATTCGGGTATAAACCTTCTGGTTCCTGGACTGTTACGTTCTTCCACCTTCTGGCAGAATACCCTCTCAGAGCCAGAATGAGGTACCTAGCCTTCGGCTTAACCTAAATGGAACAATCTGACCTAAAACAATTAAAATGGAGCTTTGCCCTGTCATGCGACAATGATCGCAGGGCTACAGGATACGAACAAGGTATGGAAGAGGATAACAGAGCTTGAGAGGATTCCTTAGGGTAAGAAATGCCTAGAAAGGAAATTTTGCCAGGCTTTGGCCTCACCCCACTACTAACTAGTATTAAGGTTTAAAATAACAGTCGGAAGTTTCTTAGCAACTTAACTGATGCGCGATGACAGTATTTTGCTTCGTCAAAGACGGCCAATTAATTGGAAAGGAAAAAAACATATTTTGTGTGACAGGGTTTAGTTGGAAAAATTCTTACTATTTTACATAATTTATTTTCTTAGGTCTTCTGACATAAAATATATAAAATATTCTACAATTAAGTCAATTTTGCCTATCGAATCAACTCTTTACTGACATTTATTAATATTTATTAATCCTGTGATTTTTACAATAAAAAAAAGTTCTTGTTCAATGTGTTGTAAATATTCTAGAAGTAATTTTTTTTTTTAAAATATAGGTTTAATTTATTAGGAACATTTACAATGAAATCTGTATAAGTGCCATACGGCCGTATGTATTTACATCCACAAAAATACAAGTTTTGTTTTAAAACCAGTGTAATAACAACTTAATCTGGTTTGTTTTCTCAAAAAAACAAATTTTTTCGTACCTTTTAGAGAGTATTATCACCAAAAAAAAAAAAAAAAATTAACCGTTGAAATTAAATATGCAAATTTAGATGTCAAGGTTTATTAACATTTATGTTTCTGTTATGCTACCATATGTCAATTATTTTGACTTCCTTATATGAAACAACCTTTTATGTGAAGCGAAATTTTTAGCTTGAAAGTAGCCTTCAAGTAACTGTCTTCGCTTTTTTGTCTTTTAAAGAAAATAAATTCAGAATATTTTTTTGAAAATTGTTGCAAAAATATCATTTCATCGGAGACCAATTTGAAGGCACCAAAATAGGTCTACAAATGGTTGGTTCCTATCTATCCTGATAATGTCTCCCCAATACGATAGAAAAATTAACAGAAACGCAGGGCATTTTGTATATTTCAGAGTAATGCTTCGTTTTCACTACGATATAAGTTGCGACACAAATGTCAGACATAAATTTCTTTCCTGTTCAAATTTAAACAGATTTTTGGTGTGTGGATACTAATCAGACCCAAATATACGGAACTAGTATCCGAACTGTTCACATACAAACAATCTTATTGCCTCTTATATTGTAATTAAACAACGACGTAAACGCTATATTTATTACTTTATATAACATGTATATGGAATGTATTGAGTGTATGAAAAAATGTCGAACCTGTTTGAAAACCTGACGAGACACTTGGACACATAGACACAAGGTGTTTACACAGCCGCTGATTCGACACTTATTATAGTGTCACAATAAATATCACAATTAGTGACACATAGACACTCGGTGTATACACAGAATGTACGGTGTATAGTATCATAGTCTAAACGAACCTTAATGCAAGTATTTTAATGATCTTTGTACATTGAAAAGAAATTATTTTATGACTTCAATCAAAGAAGTGTTACGAAGAGTAAATAAAACTAAGTATCAGTTATCTATGTTATAAAATGTGATACCAAAATAAAGCCTAGTTTTCTTCAGTATACTAGGTGTGTACCTAATACGAATCAGTATTCAGATATATCAGATATAGTTTTTTAATGTTACATAGTGTTAATTATCGTTCTGTATATATTCTGTATAATGGGTCACAAAGTTAGTTTCCTTTTTTCATACTCTTATAGTTGATTTGTGCTTTATGTATTTGGCTTTCGAAAAAAAATTTCGAATAAAAGTAGTTACTATATTTATAATGAACAACTTTTATTCGAAGCATTTTTTCGAATACCGAATCAATAATGCACAAATCAATTATAAAATTTTAAAAACTATCATCAACTTTTGACACTAAGTGTATAAACAATATATAGGTGGCGCATAAGTAACGTTACAAAACATAATGTGAACAAACTTTAATCTCAATTTTAATAAATGCCAACGTTAAATAAAATCAGAAAGAAAAAAGTTAGACATTAAATAAATCATAACGTTACTTATGCGCCATCCTGTAGAAATCAAAAGATGAAATTATTCACAAATAATTTTCATCTATTTTTTTTTTTTTTTTGCTCATACAATGTTTTAAATATTATTTATTATCTGTACAGATAGATGATGCTTACCTTGAATTTTAAGTACATGGAAATAAATTAATTAACTTCTTCTTTATATTCACAAGTATCTATCTATATTTTTTGTCTCCTAATAGATTATAAAAAAAACATAACTTTTGTTGTAAATTTTATGACAAAAACTTATTGAAACTTATTTATTTATACTACTTTTTAATTGATTAAATAAAAGCTTGTTTTTAAAAACAAATTGTTTATCTATTAATCTCATTGTATTTATTTGGACAACCATTTATCGGAATAATATGTTTGATGTTAATTGATACACTTTCGATTTCATTTTAGTTAAAATTGAATGATTATTGTCAAACTTGACCCATATACACTTTTGTGATTAACCTCTACCTCAATTAAATGCATGATAACACAAAACCTCTCGATAGATTGAAGGTACTTACCATTAATGTAATAATAATAATAATATTAATGATAATTCAAATATCAAAACCTCTAAGCTTGAATGCTTTTTGAAAATTAACAAAAAACTATAACTTCATTAAACCTTGAAGGTTATTCAAATGCGTTTAATTTTTTACGTCCATATACAAGATTCCATGGATTAGATTGATTGATTGTAGATGGCTACCCTGGACGGGCTACACTTCGACCATAAGGTCCATTGTGATGCCTAAGGATGTGAGGATGTGAGTGAAGTGGAAGGAATTTTGTGCATAGACTAGGAATTGGTAGGATATGCGGCTGCAACCGACTATGATAGGGACTGTGCCGATATTCATCTGGAGTTCGTGAAGAAAACTGCAAAAAACCTTCTCCGCCGGATAGCCGGTTACTTCGTTCTTGTGCATACGCCGACAGTTTACTCAATTAACCGCCCCCTTTTTTTTTCTTAATAATTGACAAACTGCCGATGCCGGGATTCGAATCCATAACCTCCCAGTTTCCAAGTAGACATACTGCCCAGACATAACGCCTTTGACCGCTCGGCCACTTGGACTGATTACAAAATACCATAACGTAGTATGATAATATTCAAGAAATATGTTTAATGACCTATAAATCGGGATATAATTTTCATCAAATCGTTATGCTTTGAACTCACCCAACGCCAAAAATACCATTTTTGGACATTGATACGACGTTTCAAAAACGAAAAGCGTTAGATCATTCAGAACTTGTAAGTATGGTTGAAAAGAAGGAAATCCCCGTAACAGATATGGGACTTAATGGAGTTTTCGATATTTTCGAATTTTCTCGAAAAGCATAGAAGTTATACCCTCCTATTTAATATATATAAGGGTGTTATTATCTTATTACTTAAATAAGGTTATATAGTCCTAAGTTTGTAACGGTTAGAAATATTGATCTAAGAAAATATAAAAATTGGTACAGTTCATTTCTAGAGTTTTAGTACTTAAATGTAACTTCGAGTTCGTGTATGGATAAAATTGGTATATGCACCTCCCATAAAAAAACTATATTTTCAACCATAAGATATAGAAGAAAACAATGTTGTCCTTTTTAGAACAAACAACTTTTGTTTAGAAATATAAACTCAATAGCAATAAATCCCTATTAACCCATTAAAAATAAATTCTTCCCTATATATACTCGACTACTATTAATTTAAAGCGATAATCACAGAATATTCAAAATTAAAACTGCTCTTATGACGTTTAACAGCTTCGGAGCGCAAATAATTCTTCACAGAATTTCTTTCTATTGATTTGAAAGTGGAAAATTTTTTAATATCTTGAATCACGTTCCAGTTTATACAATGACAACAGTTGAATGGAAAATTTCTATATTGCCTATTTTTTGCGTAGGTTTTCATCAATTTTGCTTATGGCTAACCCTTGAGATATTTCCAAACATCCTGTATATCTAAATGTATATATTTCGAAAATTATTTATTGTATGATTTTTATTGTTAATAAAAATTTGTTTTAGGGTAATAAACAGTGGAAAACATTGTAGCTAAATGACCGTGAAAATCTTTATGAATTTGGCCTTCACTTGTGGCTTGTGTGGGTGAATCTGCTAGAAGCTACGTTTAGATTCTCTTTATTACACTGAAATCATACGAAATTTACTGCTGTTTTCCTTGAAAAATTGACAATACATTTAGAAATTTAGAACCTTTAGAACATGTAGAAAATTGAAAATGTTTAAAAGTGGATTATAAACCAGAGACGGATCTATGATCCCATTGGAACCAGAATACCTTGGCACCTATTTAGCATGTATACTAGAGATGAAATGTTACTACGAGTTGGGCGTAGTTAACTTCCACGGGCAAAATCGGTCGATACATCTTTAGAAAAATTTTTTAAACTGTAAGTTCTCGAAGAATAGTTTTGTCAATTATTAAGAAAAAAAAGGGGCGGTTAATTGATTAAACTGTCGGCGTATGGACAAGAACGAAGTAACCGGCTATGCTTGAGAAGGTTTTCTGCAGTTTCTTTCACGAACTCCAGATGAATATCGGCATAGTTCCTATCATAGTCGGCTGCAGCTGCAAATTAATGATATTATTTATTAAGTGGTATTTTTATTCCCAATTTCTGAGAAAATTCACAGTTTTCGCAGATCCAGCGTGACGAATTTTTATTTGTTAATGACTTATTGTAGTAATCACATAAGTAACTCAACTTGTATTAAAACACAATTTTGCATGAATATAAATAAATCAACTAGTATGATTAAAACTATAGATATACAAAGATAATGATAGACAATACCAATTGACCTCCAATTTATCATAGATAATGAATTATATTATATTATATGAATGTATGGTTTTATAGTAAATATTTTATTTATATATATATATATATATAGTCTGTTTTCAAATGCATTTCTAATAGGGAATCAATGTTAAATAAATTAAAAAAATATTTACTATAAAACCATACATTCATACACATATTTACAAACGTCTGGGCTGCTTGTATTATGATTTTGGTTTGATGTCATTTAAGAGTGGGGCCCACTAAATTTATAATATTATTATTCATTACATATGCACACACACACACTACAGACTACAGAGTACCCCCACTATTTTTATTTCTTTATGAAGCATTGTGTAGTTATATAGTAAATAATATTTAACATTGATTCTCTATTGGCAAAGCTGTGTAAAACAGACGGTATATATTTATATATATATATATATATATATATATATATATATATATATATATATATATATATATATATATATATATGTATATATATATATAAATAATTTATTAATAATTACACAAATCTACAATATCATAATTGTTAATCTCATATTCATTCAACAAAAACACACAACAATGGAATAGATAATTTATTTACCAAAATGATTATTTGATAACAACAGTTCTGGTCACATTTTAGTTGATTTTGTATTTTCAAATAAATATAAATAATTCATAAATATAATAATTTTTATCTCTGCTTTTTTTTAATGTATATTAAAGTCAGCTATCATTAATTATTAATTTTATTTAAAAAATAAATATTTGATTTATCTGTTTTAATTCAGATAAAAGTACTGCTGTTTTCCATAGCTTGCTGCTATATGTATTTCGGCAATCTCTCTGTTAATTCCTAAAAAAATAATTTCGTTTGATGATGACCATACAACTTGAAACAATAGTATAATAATGTTTGTTATTAAATTATGGTACTGAAATTTGAGAGGTGTATTTAACAAAGAGTATAATCCTACTGTATTTGACAAAAAAAAACACCAAGTAATGTAACAACTAACTGAGTTAATTGTTTGAATACCCAGTATATACGGAGTTGTATATTTAATGTATGAATTAATGTCCCACAATTTAAATAAAATATCTTATGATTTTAAAGATGAGCGTATTTTTGCTTTCCGAGGAACTTTTTTGCATAAATCATGAGAAAGCTATTGAGTTTATGGAACAAATTTTCAAACAAAAGTTGTTTATTTTAAAAAGAAGAAGATTTTTTGTTATTAAATTTCTGTTGTATCTCTTACGGTTTCAAAGATAGGCAGTTTAGCCCATTTTTTCTAAACATGGTCCGATTTTGCCCATTAACAAACTTGACTAGCTATCGTGTCTACAGATAGACAGGCGAACAAACATACGGAAATGAACTAATGAGGCCATTTTAAGAACAGCTATACCAAAATTTTGTTTCCTGCGATCAGTATTTTCAACCGTTACAAAGTCGGGACTAAACTTATTATACCCTTGTATATATGATATATACTGGGTATACAAATTGAACAATACATTATAGCCATAAAATAATTGACCGTAGAGCCGATTACATAGATTACAATGAAATAAAATCATTTGGAATTTTCCATTCCAAATTTTATTGAATACACTACAAAAATTCACTAATTTCATGCTTAAAGGTTTTTTAATATTTATTGTATTTGAAACCAGAGGTCAAAAAATCGTAGCAACTCGAATCACATTATACAGGGTGGCGCATAAGTAACGTTATGATTTATTTAATGAATGCGTATTGGTGCATCATTTGGTTTTAACTCGTGAACCAATTGAATTTTATATGGGAAAAGGTGTAACATATGTAAAATTCTTTGCAAAGATCGCTTAGATATCACCAACTGCTGAGAACGTCGCTTGGTGGAAGTTTCGGGGTTTTCCTCACCACTTGCTTGCTTCCGAGCAATGTTCACATCATTACGAACTGTACGAGGTGGTCCAGCACGCGGAAGATCCCAGACAGACCCATGTTGCCGATAACGCTGAACCAATCGGTAAATTGTCGGAACATGAAAGAAATTTCGATATGATCTTTGTGTCTGAATAATCGAATGCTGACTTTCAAAATAAAATTGAACAACTTTGGTTCTTTGTTCTGTGCTGAGTCTTTCCATCATAAATTTCCCAAGTTTTTCAAAGTTAATTCTGAAAAAAAAGAACGTAAATAAAAATTTTTATTCACTAATTAAATCCTAACGTTACTTATGCGCCACCCTGTATAACGAATAAATAAACTAAATTATGTTGCGTGATTATGTAAATATTAATAAAAAAAATATTTATGAAAATTAATTTACATAATACACATCTTAATAATCACTAGTTTGTGTGTTTCCATATCATTTTTTTGTACCCATATTTTATCAGTCGTTGAGCTTCGTGTTAAATAAATTGTAAAGCACGCAAATATTAAACAACAACTTTTATTGCTACGCAATATATTTTAGACGTAAAGCTTTTGGCATTAATTAAGAGGTTAACAACATTGAAATGTACTAAGGGAGTTCCCCAGCATGAAATCACTTTTCGACAGATTTTGCTAATTTTTTTTAACTGGGAAAAAACTGCCAATGGAAAAAGTTTCAAAATTTGATTTGAAAAATGACCTTTTTTTGTGCTTAAATATCTTACGGTTTTAAAGGTAGAGGTTTCCCCCCCCCCCTAGTGGTGGTAGTTCATTAACCGATTTTCCCCATTCACGAGCTATCAATTACTTTTTAGCTTTATAATAAACACAATTTTCGCTCTTTTTCGATTTTCTAGAATCGTTTTTCAGTTATTGCGTAACAGGCAAACAAGTTTACCTTGCATGAAATGGGGATTGTCAATCAGGGGTAGTTGTTTTTTTAAGGGCTTGTAGTCTACTTGCGGCTAGATCTTGGACTTCAATCTCTGGACGCCATAAATGCAATAAACCTTAGGATATGTCCTTAGGATACACTTGGTAATCACAAACAAACTTGTATATTGATTGTTAAATATTGAGGCTAAATAAACAAGTTCACAAGTTTGTATTTTATAAATCGTTTTTATTGATCTAGGTATTAGGGCGAATATACCAGAATATCTGGATATATTCCTACATTGGCGTCAACGGTCTTGAAAAATTTTTGATGTGAAAACATCTATAGCGATACTATACAAGGATTTATATGGGGAGTGAAATGAAATTTCAGTCGACAATTATCGGCATTCGTGTTTTAAATGGGAAATGAATATAACGTTTTAAATAAACGAAAACCAAAACGTTATACATTTGGGCTTCTAAATTTTATATCAAGAGTTGTTTATGTGTAGCTAATTTGTTGTTAATAATTATAATTTTCTTATGGCGAACGACAAACATAAAATTTATGACATACCGGTAATTAAACGCATTTTATTTTGCAAAAACATTTCTATTAATTAAAAAAAAATGTACAAAAATATTTCGATAATTTCAGTTTGTTATCATCTATTTTCCATATTTCTATTTGATTATCAAAAATAATAACTTGAAATAGTTTTATAATAGTTCTAACTCTAGTAATGGCCTTGGCAATAACTTTATAATCATACGAATTATTTATGGAAAATGTGCATAACAAAAATTTAACTTAATAATAACAATTATTTTTTGTGAAATTGTAATTAATTAAAAATAAATGCGGTCAGTTTTACCCATTGGATGGATCCCGTACTTTTTTTTTGCTTTGATGAACCTAACTACACTCTAGCAGTCACAATTTTAATCTGCTCAAAATGAAATTTCATATCTGATATGCTTGTGGTATTTTGGAAAAGTTAAGTTCACTATGGGTATAATCGGACAAGGGGAAACAAGAAATTAGAGAAAGCAGAGTTGCCTTAGTAAAGTTGTAGAAAATCAACTTTACTATAATTCAACACATTTTTTCTAAAACTGTAATTTATACAGACAAATTCAGGGATTCTAATTATCTATCTTCAATAGTATAGAATTTTTAATGTTTGTTGATTGGTTTGTTTGTTTAAGCATTACACAAAAATTACTGGACTGATTTTGATAAAACTTTTTCTTTATCCACGGCCGAAAGTATGTACTTGCTGCCTCGATTACGAGGCCGAAAGTCTAACATTTATGCTTCGCGCAGAGCCCTGCTTTTGTTGACAAATAATTGATTTCCAAAATTTTGTTAATCCAGGTATTTCGATAGAAATTATAAACTATAATAAAGATCTCGTTGTCAGAAAACGGCTATAACTTAAACTTATAAACGGCACCGGTTTATAATTTTGAACTTCTGATAGTTTTTCTGAAGTCGTATGAAAAATTTACCCAGGGTAAATTTCTCTTATCATTATGTCACAGTCTCTTATAGACTTCGGCCAAACAATTCGGACAAACATAACCACAACAAATTTCCTTTTTATGTATATAGTTAAAAAAGATTTTAAAAATACAAAATTTGTAAATACTTTGACATTGAAATTGTTGATTAAAAAATAAATAAAAATAATTTGTTAAAACACTTTTTAATAAATATAATAATAATAATGATATGGAAAATATTTGAATAAATAATTAGAATATGATTATTATAAATAATTAATTTTTATTTCAAATCAATCAAAGAGTTTCAAATGTAGGTGAGTTTTTTTTTTTAAATAGCATATATTAGCATATTACTAAGGTAGCTTTCAACATATACTCGTATGTACACTTGACCACAAAAGTTGATGTCATTTAAAAAAATTTTATATTTGATTTGTGCCTTATTCATGCGGTTTTCGAAAAAATATTTCGAATAAAAGTTGTTACTATATTTCTAATGAACAATTTTTATCCGAAGTATTTTTTCGAAAAACCGAATTAATAAAACACAAATCATTTATAACATTTTTTTTTTTAAATGACATCAACTTTTGTGCTCCATGGTATTACGTGAAGGCAATTCGAAGAATTTTTGAAAGAATATTATTATTATTAGTTTTTATTTATTTTGTTTAAATTATAGATTCGTTTTTCATTGCCATCCATTACTTAATATAATTGGTGATCATTTATATAATAGATCATATTATATATTTTATAAAAAATTCTTTAAATATGTTTTTCACAGAATTTCATATAGATAGATTGGTGGTAGGTGCAGTTTTCCAAAGAAAAATGATTTTGTTTAGGAAATAATTTTAATTATATTATATAAAGTTTTATTTATTTTTTACTTAATTTAAATTTTTCCCAACCACAGTATGCAAATTTATTATGTTGTTTTGAATATACATATATATTTCTTCGCAATTTTATTAAGGAAGTTTCCATTTCTACAGAGAGTACCTCCAGAACTTTGAAATTGTGTTAGGTCTTGATAGCGTATATAAATCAATAGTCAACGATTAGAAAAAAAATATTTTATAAGAAAATGAGAGGCCACTTTTGTCCAAATATATACATACAAGAGAAAACATTGTAGAAAGATGAATAATTATTTTGGTAAATAGCTACACCGCCAGGTCGTCTTACATTAGAACATTTAAATTTGACTATACAGTTGAAATTAGGTACAGGAATGTCTTCATCATTATTACTCCATATTTAATATTATTTTAATAAATTATTTACAAAGAAGTTTAACTTCTTACGTCTTTAAATAATTTTTGTTCCAGTGATCTTAATGATATAGTTCAACATTTTCTAGAAATGTTCGCCCCCGCCTCCTGATCTCCAAGGATACTACACGTAAAATTTTGAATTTTTAAAGGGTTAGTAGATTTTGAGTCATAGATTACCGAAAAACGACAGGTTTATACGATATTGAATTTAAAAATACATTAACGAAAAAAGTTTAATTTGCGCTTCGATCGGTTTTATTTTGTCTTTCCTGGTTAATTTTTACAATTTTGACAAGTTGATTTTCAAAAAAAAAACGATACTGTTCCAATATTTCAAATCAATGGAACATTATTATTATATAAAATATTTAATATGATCTTCAATATTCTTTACATGTCCTTACATTTAATATATGTCCTTATAAATTAAATTATTAAACATTGACGTCAACCATCATCGCGCATTCTTGCTTCATATACTGTGAGCCACAACACCACATACACAAAAGTGTTGTTGTGTTGTGTGTTGATCAATGCTGCAATAATCCAAATCAAATTTGTATAAAATTGTGATTAATAAAAGTTTAATAGTTATTTGTACACCTATTTAAAACAAAATAAAAACCTATTTAACATTTATTTACAGAAAAAGAAAAGATCAAAATATGTAAATATTTATATGTTTTATAATATAATTTAATAAAATTGAAAAAAAAAAAAATGTTTTTATGATATCGGGTCAAGGACATGAAATTGAATTCTTCCAAGAAATTGACCTCGATATGACCATAAGAATCAAGCATTGATACCATACATACAACATTTATATATATATATATATATATATATATATATATATATATATATATATATATATATATATATATATATATATATAAACTTGTCTGACAAATAATTAACTTTGTTTTAATAATACGACATAATCTGATGGCCTGTTCTATCGCCTATATTGACTCTGTATACAGTATAGTCAATTACAATATATGGCCATAAATATGGCTGCTAGAATAGGCGTGATTTTATGTTCAAATATAAATTAGTAAACGAATGAGAAGAGTATTTTGCTCTCGGAGTCTAAAATTTAGTTGTGGTACCTAAATCCTTTAAAAACCGTGCCTAAATCCTTTAAATACCAGTCAAGTAGCCGAGCGGTCTAAGGCGTCATGTCTACGCAGTATGCAGCACTTGGAAACTGGGAGGTTATGGGTTCGAATCCCGACATCGGCAGTTTGTCAATTATAAAAAAAAAAAAGGGGCGGTTGATTGACTAAACTGTCGGCGTATGGACAAGAACGAAGTAACCGGCTATGCTTGAGAAGGTTTTCTGCAGTTTCCTTCACGAACTCCAGATGAATATCGCCATAGTTCCTATCATAGTCGGCTGCAGCCGCATATCCTACCAATTCCTAGTCTAGTCACAAATTCCTTCCACTCCTCTCACATTCTCACATCCTAAGGTATCACAATGGACCTTATGGTCGAAGTGTAGCCCATCCAGGGCAGCCTTTACAATCTACCTCTCTAAATCCTTTAAAATTTTCTATCTAGGAGATAATAGGCCTCACAAGATAGGGAAGCATAAAAACCTGAATTTTTCTTTGCTATTAACTGAACAAATTCTGATCATTAGTAAAGTTGTAGAAAATAAATTTGTTACCTGACCATAATTTTCTGTAATTATAATGTTTACACAAAAATTTTCAATTTTATTGTTCTAATAATTGTAATAATATTACAACTGTCACTATGGTAACTCGATTTGATATTCATAATGATTGATTCCGCTGATTCCGTTTTAAAAACACACAGTTTTAATAAAACAGGTTAAAATTATCATGAAATCAGTATTTCTTGAATGTTTACAATAAAATTTATGTGTACAATGTTTTATGAATATACTTTTAAACAGAATAAAAGTTATTCCGTTCCGTTCTTATGTCAGTTTTAAGTAAAACAGCTTTGACATTTAGATGTACTACATATCCTGTATGGGGTTGGTTATTTACTACCCTAATAAATAGGTTGACTTTGGCTAGTGTTTCCACATAAATAAAAGCCAATGTAGGTTATTAGTGTTTATTACGCTAAAATTTATATATATTGTATATCTATTTTAAATATAATAAAATGTATTTAATTAGACAGAGTGATTTAATTAGTTTGATGATATTTTTTTAGCGTTTTTTTTTCTCGTGATGTAATTTTCTTAAATTACCTATTTTTTATTTAATATCATAGGTTTTTGTATTGAATATGCCAGGATATCTTGGATTCCAACATTGTTTGATAGCAGAGCGTGATTGCAATCCACAGACCACGAATATACCAAAATATCATGAAACCAAATAATCGACCTTAATGACAAAATGTCTGAAATAAAAAATGCTTTTTTGGATAAAGCTTTTTAGAGCTTTATTTATTTAAAGTGGGAGAAAACAATTCTATTCGAACACGGTTTTTTTTTTCATATCGAAAACTTCTCTCTAGGTGACCTACAAGAAAATTTTGCACACTTAAATACATCAAAAACAAGTGAAAATAACAATTAGCTGCTTAAATAACCGGTATATACTGAATTTATGAAAAAAAGTTTCAATCAAAAGTTTATTTTTTAAAAAAAAAAAGGAACATTTTTTTGTCTTTCAATCTTTTTTTCCAATTTTGCCCAGCCATACATACACACAAAATTGCAGCTCGTACCTCGTTTTTGAGTTATCGTGTTCACGGAAATGCACTAAATTTTCTGCTATCAATATTTTTCAACTGTTACAAAGTTGGGACTAAACTTAATATATTCTTATGGTGTCACATGCTGTAAGTCTGCAGGACAGCAAGACATAAAGTAAACAGACTATAAAAATATATGAAGGTAGTACTTCAGAAGAGTAGAATAGAAAAAAAAAACAACATAGAAAGTAAACAAATATATTATATATTTATAGTGCGGTAGACAAATACTAATGATTAATTAATTAAATTAATCAATTAATTAATAATAATAATAATAAATGTGTATGTAATGTAAACTATATATGTATATAAGATATTTATATTAAAAAAATAAACATGTCAAGTTGATTATTAAATACCAATAGCTACCTACTATACCTCCATATATCTACCACCAATCAATGTTAAATGATATCCTAATTAAATGCGACAGGAAGTTAACATAGAAAAACATTAATACTACCTCTTTTCTTTATTAGTACACTGGGTGTCAAAAGTGTCATGTTCGTTTTTAAAATATTTAAATTGATATGTCCATTATTCATTTGGTTTTCAAAGAAAAGTTGTTACTATATTTCAAATGAACAACTTTTATCCGAAGCATTTTTTTCGAAAGCCGAATCAATAAGGCATAAAAGAATTATAAAATTTTAAAAACTCACATCAACTTTTGATGCTCATTGTACATTACATGTATGTGTTTAAGTACAATTACAATTAATTATTATTATTGAATGGTTTTATATAGCATTAAAAACTGTTTACTTATTACATATACAGAGTGTGTCATGTAAAATGCTTTAAGTGTGTGCGTGTGTGTGTATTTTTGTACGCACGTAAGAAGTTATACTCCTTTTTAAATAATTTATGAAAATAATATATTAAATAAGGTCCACACTTCTATTCAGATACAAAAGTTTAAGGACGTTCCAGCACTGTGTTATGCAATCAGCACAACAAACCGGTTTGATTTTTTTAAAAGCACAAATACATAAACACACATATACAACACAAACACTGTTCACATATACAAAATAATGTTGATTTGAAGAAATTATATAAATTTAAACTTTTATATTTCGAAAACAAAACGGTAACAGACGATTTTAAAAAAAAATTTATATAATAAATATTTAGCTTTACTATCCTAGTTTTTTTTTTTAAATTCTGTCGAGTATTTTTTCGAATACAATAGATAATAGTTGGGCGGTCATGAAGTTTTACATGCTTCTAACGGGAGAGAGTGTGAACGGGAGAAAAGTGATAGTATGTTGGAACATCCTTAAATAAACGCTTGTAACTTCCGTTGGTATAATATAACCGAAAGGCAAGTGGATAAAAAGACGCTAATTTACCAAAGATTAAAGAATTAAAAGATATGTAAATAATCTTTCCAAGTTTCAAAAGTATCATATGAAAGTGTTTTTTTAAGAGAAAAGCAACCCACAACTAAACTTGTTGACTCATCTTGTATATAAATGTTATAAATGATTCTGTAATAAAAAGATCACCTTGAGTACAAACCTCTGACCGTGACATCAAATAGGTCAATTTCTTACAAACAACAACAATTTCTTTCCTCGATCGTTTGATGAATACTTTCATAAGTCAAAGTTTACCGATCATAGATTGAATATATTAATTAGTCAATCGATATTTAATTTGCTGCAAAACAAATTTAAAAAAAATAGATACAGACAGACTCTTTTTATAAAATTTCACATTGTTTGCTATCAATATCATAAATCTTTAATATGACCTGACCTTTTGTACTGACTGTCCAGGTACAGCAGGTCACAGTATATAAATAAATCAATAAACAAAAAATTAAGGTAGTTGCCGTGTTAATGGGCATAATTATAGAATGTTCCAAATTTTTGCACACTTATTAAGGGTACTATTATACACTCACACTTCAAATTTGAAATCGATTGGCCGTCTCAAACATGGGAATAATGAACATGTGGAGCCTTCGAGACCACCCATTTTAAGCAGTATTTCTACAAGTTGCTTATTTTTAATAAAAAAACGACACTCAAGAATCTTTGAAAAAATTAGCTATAACTTATTGGATTTGTTCTTCGTATTTAAAAAACAAAACCGAGAATTATTGACCGTCTCATTGTTTAGTTATAACAACACAAAATGAAGCATTTTATAATTAAATATACGTTTCGGCATGCTGAACAGAAACAACTTGACAACACTGTCCGCCGCTTTACGTTGTACTATTCGAGTGCATGTATGTAAACAAACAGTATATCAACTGGCGGAATGTAAACGATGTTGCCGGATTGCAACTTGTAAAAATATTAGGTAGTATTTGTTTATACGTAATAGACAAGTATCGTGTCTACCGGTACAGTCTTGGACAAAAATTATGGCTTATTATACGTTTTTTCACTCTTACTATACCACTCATAGGCTCCACAACTTTTTGACAATATTGTATCACAACAACTAGCTTAAGGTAAAGTAATCTTCATGGTTCGTGAATTCAAAGAGATAAAAAACTATTAATCCGTTATGTTAACATTTATTCAAATTAACCAATCAAGTACAAAATTATATTTACAACATTGGTATTTTTATATTGATTTTTTGAAAAAAAATATATGCGATCAACCTTTTCTGATTCGAGGTGAAAATTTCTCATATTCAATGGAATATTGTATATTATACGGTATTTGATTATTTTTATACCATTATATCCTACTAGTTGAAATAGTCGGCGTTGCCCGGGCATCAAAAAGTTTTTATAGCAAAATTATGTCAAATAATTATTTGTTCTAAATTTATTGACAACTATATATCTTTGAAATAACAAATGCAGCATTAAAATGAATAGGATTTTCGTTTTCCTTGGATCCAAATTACCTTATAAAATGATTCTTATCGAAATCGATGACAAAAAATTTATATCATTTATTTTTTTGAAATTTTAGGGGTACCAGTTGGGATTATACATGCAATACCTTTTCAGTAGCAAATCCCGCATTAAAATAAATGCGATTTTTGTTTTCCTCAGGTCCAAAGTACCTTATAAAATAATTTATGTCGAAATCGATGACGAAAAATTTATATCGATTTTTTGAAATTTTTCTAAGGGGTACCCCTTAACAAAAATCGAAAAAATTCGATAAAAAAATTTATCTCAGATTTTGATGAAACTTGGTTTCTAGAGGCATTTGAACCCAAAAATTTCGAAAATGAAGTCTAAATTGTGATTCGAACAATAGTTTTCAAAATAATTGATTTAATAGTTGTTTTTCGCGTCAATATTTTACATCCAGAATCGTAGAAATAAACCAACATTAAAATGAATGCAATTTTCGTTTTCCTCAGGTCCAAATTACCTTATAAAATGATTCTCATCGAAATCGATGACAAAAAATGAATATTGATTTTTTGAAATTTTTCTAAGGGGTACCCCTTAACAAAAATCAAAAAAATTCGATAAAAAAATTTATCTCAGATTTTGATGAAACTTGGTTTCTAGGGTCATTTGGACCCGAAAATCATAAAAATGCGGTCACAAATGTGATTCGAACTGTAGTTTTCCCAATAATTGCTTTTATCGAGTTTTTATTTCAATTTTTACGCTTCCAGAAGCGACTATATTGTAGCGATTAGCCCAGTAATAGATTTAGGTTGGAAATTATAAACTATATTAGAGATATAGCTGTCACAAAATGCCATAGCCGTTAGAAAAAAGCTTTAACTTTGGAACCGTTTAGACTTTTTAAATTCTCTTAGAATTCTGGAGTATCCCATCATTATTCCCTAAGTGTTCCATGAGAGAAAAAGTTTGGGTGCCCCTGGTCTATAAAAAAAAAATACTAATATAAAATATGTATAAAAATGAACTTTCTACCTTTGAACTTCAAAGTAAAATGTTTGTAGGTTACTTGCTGTAATAGAAAATTCTTGCAAGGTTAGTTTTTATTTTGAAAAGATCAATGTCATTTGATAAATATCATTATAATTCATATGATTTTATCAAAACCTACATTTCAAAAAAACTTAGCTTCATCCATAAATACGATTCCATTCTAACCAAAACCGGGAACGCATATACAAATATATATTTTTGGCTTATTTCAAAGCATTTTTTGGGTAAATAATATAATAAAAATTTACTTTAAGTTGTAGTGATAGCAAATGGTTTAAAGTACAATATTTAAAATAAATCTATACATACTTGACGGCTTCGAAAACTTGTTGAAGCTCGAAGTTATTGTAAACATAAATTGATACCTTTGAATTCAATTTTCATGACCTAATACGTTTTTGAGGCTCTATTGATGACCTAAATTATTAACACACGTCATCAGTTATAACTCATTTCAAAATGTTTAAGTTCATTTGACATCTTTGAATCACTATTGATGATCTAGAAAAGGTTTCTTCCAAGAAATAACAAAACAAATGATGACTCGAGTGGCTCTAATGATGCCCTAAATTTCGATTAGGGCCGTCTATCGTGGCACCAGTTCAAGTGGCCGAGTGGTCTATGCCTTCTTGGAAACTGGAAGGTTACGGATTGAAATCCCGACATCGCTAGTTTATCAATTATTAAAAAAAAAGGGGCGATTAATTGACTAAACTGTCGGCGTATGGACAAGAACGAAATAACCGGCTATGCTTGAGATGGTTTTCTGCAGTTTCCTTCACGAACTCCAGACGAATATCGGCCTAGTTCCTATCATAGTCGGCTGCACCCGCATATCCAATCAATTCCTAGTCTTTACACAAAAATTCCTTCCACTCCACTTACATCCTCCTTAGGCATCACAATGGACCTTTTGGTCGAAATGTAGTCTGTCCAGGGCAGCCTCTACAATCTATCTATCTATCGTGGCATTACTTTTAAGAACGTAAAATTATCATATAGATGCCAAGGATTTAAATGTTCAGTTACAAAAATTACTATTCACCTCATTTAAATAATAATCAAAGAAATAAAATTTAATATTCAATTTTGTCACATTTAATCTTTTGTAATCAAACAATTTCATTGCCACCGTGAAAGTAGCAAATCGAATAGAAAAAATTATGTTTCTACATGTTTTATACAAAATATCCAAAGCGAATGATTAATTAACATATATTTGTTAATTATTGAAAATTAATTAACGTTCCAATGTACTAATCAAATTTACATCCTTGGTACACATGGCAACAAAAGTAAGGATCAACAAATTTTCTTGATTGATTTGTGCCTTATTGATTCGGTTTTCGACAAAAAGCTTAGTATTACCTAAGGGTTTATTTGAGGTAAGTAATCCCTCCGGTATTACCTCAGTCCGATCATATAAAAGGCGAAACTTTTTTTAAAATCATTGTGAGACACGCATCAAATTAGCAACGAGTAACCTATCTTTGACTTCATATCCCGTAGATGATTGATAATTGATTTTATATTGGGGTCTAAAACTATTGCACTTCGACCTTCCATTGTGTTCCCTCTTCTATTTCAGTCCAACGAGATTCGCTTCTCCTATATGTTGGCAATAGCCACCAGGAGCTTGCTTATCAGGTCTTCCTGATGGTTTATAATTTTGGGGTGAGATGCACCGACTATCCTGTATCTGCTGTAACCTACAGGTTCGCAAAGATAATGGGCTGGTTGTTTCTTCCTGCTCGCCACACAATCTGCACATAATGGACCCGTTATGGAGTCCCATTGTGTGTAGATGCTTTCACAGGGGATAAAGTAAGAGGCTTTCTCTCGATGCACTGAAGCTGAACAACTGCGGAGGGTTACCGAGTTCATTACCGGATATTATCCTGGAGATAGTTACGATCAGCTAATTCATACTGATGATGACTACTTTGTAGCAGTCGAAATACGTATTTATAAAGTACAAATAATTATTCTAGGAATTTGGACAAAATTTGAAATTTATTTTCAAAAAGCCTACCAGTTCTCTTTGATTATCTTAAATAATCTTTATAATAGATAAATTTCCTTTGATGATAAATTACATTAAAAAAATTTGCCATAATACATTTTAACGGTTTTTTCCTCATGACAGATCAAAGTTATGAATTTCTTGGAATTAAATGCTACCGACGAGCTATATTTTTATTTACAAATAATATGTAAACAAGTTTTGGATTTGATTGGTTGGAAAAGTTTTACTACAAACATTTTTATCTCAGTAACTAATCTACCTTTTTTTTTATAATATATGATAAATTTAACCTTTGATTCATCACAGTCATCACAGCAGAGTCAATGTGAAATATTACAAAAACAAAATAAACCGATTGAAACATGAGCAAGCGGTGTGTGTTTTTAAGTGATTTAGACAGCAGCAGCATGATAGCCTTCATATTTAATTTGCATAAATCATCTTCAACAACCTAGTTTTTAACACATAATTTATGAACATCGCGTTGAGTTATTCGTGGAATTTCCACTATCATTGTTTTAATGATAGTGGAAAACTTCAAACTTCTTTCACTTGTTTTATGTGAAAATAACAACTAACTGAGTTAATTGTTTAAATACCCCGCGGTAAATACTGTATGAAAAAAAGATTCAATCAAAAGTTGTTTAATTTTTAGAAAAAGAACATTTTATGTCTTTAAATTTTTGTTCTATCTCTTAAGGTTTCAAAGATAGACAGTTTTGTCCATTTTGTCCAAACATGGTCCTCTATTTCGCTCGTAGCTCTAAAATACAAAATTACAGCTAGCTATCTCTTTTTTCGTTTTAAGTTATCGTGTTTCCAGACGGACGGAAAACGTGTTTGCCGAACCGTTAGAAAGTCGGGACAAAACTTAATATACCCTGGTATATATATTATATACTGGGTATAATAACTAATTGTTTAAATGTAACATTACTAAAGCCGCCATTTTGGAATATGCCGTCAGGAGTAATTTTACCAATAGTAACGGGTTAAAAAGCAAAAAAATAATATAATAAAGCAACGCGTAATGGCAAAGGATAATTGCAATATCGATATTCGTGATTCCGAGCTTGGGTTAGACCGCAACAGTCCTATTTATGTCGTAAACACTCAGCGCTGGTGCTCAACAAACAGTGACTTTTTTAGACAATAAAGATCTATCAGAACTTTTAATATTGGTATTTTACCATATACCGTCTGTTTTAGACAGCTTCGCTAATAAAGAATCAATGTTAAATATTATTTACTATATAACTACACAATGCTTCATAAAGAACTAAAAATATTGGGGGTACTCTGTAGTTGGTAGTGTGTGTGTACATATGTAATGAATAATTATATTATAAATTAAGTGGGCATCACTAAATCCTCACTCTTAAATGACAAAATCAATCAAACATCATACCACAAGCAGCCAGATGTTTGTAAGTATGTGTATGTATGGTTTTATAGTAAATATGTTATTTATTTATTTAACATTGACTCCCTATTAGAAATGCTTTTGAAAACAGACTATATCGTTCCTATTATATCGCCATTCCTATTGAAACATAAAATTCGAGAATATAATACCTTAAAGAACCATGAAATATATCTAATTTTATTTTGGAACGATCACCCATGAAGATATATGTATATAAATATATACATATATAGATTTAAAAACTATTAATTACGTAATCAACAGGTAACATCGTAATTATTTCAAAATTAAAATGGTTTGCTATAGTTTTTGAATATAAAAATAAAATAATCAGAGACCCCATTATTTA
This sequence comes from Nineta flava, assembly GCA_963920215.1. Classification (NCBI taxonomy): domain Eukaryota; kingdom Metazoa; phylum Arthropoda; class Insecta; order Neuroptera; family Chrysopidae; genus Nineta; species Nineta flava. The sequence continues at coordinate 82,144,318 of OY986044.1, forward strand.
TTTTGTTGTTGTTGTTGTTGTTGCCTTGTTTTGTGTTTATAATATGTTCATATATTGTTCATCATACCATAAATAAAAAACATGATTGTCACGTACAAATTTTAAATGCGATTGTCCTTAAAAATAAAACCATTATTGTTAAGTTCGTTGGATCACTTCATCAAAAAAAAAAAGATGAACAAGTCTTTAAAATCAATGAAATATTGATCACCTATTCACAGTGGCCTAGAGTGGCGACAATCAGAGTTTTCAATAAGTGTAGCGACACCCACAAAATGCTTGAATTTATTAATGTTTATAGTTTCTATAGAAATACCTACATCAACAATATTTTGGACGGTTGAAGATTCAAAACTTAGAAACAAATAATTATTTGACATAAATTTCCTATAACAATGTTTTGAAGCGCGGACAACGCCGACTTTTTTCCAGCTATTTGAATAAAATGCTGCCAAATTAACAAAACTATATAACTTTTAGAATAAAGATGATTTTTGTATGATTGACCCAACTGTCCTTAAAACAAATTATGATTAAATTATGATTGCGATTACTACATCCAAATAAATTATTTTATATGATTAACTTGTCACTTGTTGTTGTCATATGATTGGTCATGATTATGTGTGATGTGTGTGTACTCATTGGTTAATAGGTTGTGCTGTAATAGATTATTACATCGATTAGAGAGAACCCTTTCACGTGAATAGTTCGTGTACCGTAATCACGGCCATTGATTGTATAGGATGGCGCATAAGTAACGTTATGAATTAATTAGTGAATACATTTTTTTTAAATATTTTTTTCTTTTCTTTTTTTTTCTGACGAAGAGAAGATCATATCGAAATTTCTTTCATGTTCCGACAATTTACCGATTGGTTTAGCGTTTTCAGTAACATGAGCGTGTCTGTGATCTGCCGCGTGCTGGAAGACCTCGTGCAGTTCGAAATAATGTGAACATTGCTCGGGTGCAAGCAAGTGTTGAGGAAAACCCCGAAACTTCCACCAGGCGACGATCTCAGTAATAGGTGATGCCTAGGCGGTCTTTGCAAAGAATTTTACATACGTTCCACCTTTTCTCATATAAGATTCAATTGGTTCACGAGTTAAAACAAAATGATGCACAAATACGCATTCATTAAATAAATCATAACGTGAATTATGCGCCTTCCTATATATAGAAACAGGACGGATAAAAACTAACTGAATTCATTGTTGACATACTCTGTGTATACTGTGAGTTCATTGTCATAACGTTTAAAGCTTCAAATAGAAGCTAGCATATTCGAGAAAATCCGATAAAATGAAAAATCTCTAAAGTATCCAATACAATAAAATCCAATACAACATAATTCGACAAAAATTTTTTTTTTTTTTTAAATTGAAATTTTGTTACTTTTTTTTTTGTAAAATTTTATAATAGGTCGTTAATATGTGAAAATGCATGACTAGAGTTTATTGTATAATTTTTATTTATGGATAAATTACGTGACAAGCATAAAGTATACTTAAATAATAAACCTCAATTAGTCTATGGTTGAGTTTTTTTTTCTTCTCTTAACCTTCAATCTCTATTATATTTTTAATGATTTAATGCAGAAAAATTACATCGCTTATATATTTTATAAATAAACAAAACAAACAATTTAAAATATTTCTTGAATCTAATCACTAAAATTTTTTTATTATTTGTTTATTGTTTTATCAAAACAATAGAGTTTTATCAAACCTGCAGTAGAAAAAGCAAATATGAGCGTTGAAAAACGGGGAAATTTATTTTCACATTAAAGGTTCACATCCAATAAGTATTTTAATCAAATAAATGTTTGTTTTGATAAAAGGAATAATTGTTTTATTTAAACTGTTCTTCTATATCTTACGGTTTGAATGTTAGAGACTTCCCTCATTAGCAATAGTGTTTCACGAGGCACCAAAACCTCGCCTCGCCTCGCTTTTTTAAATATCAACCTCGCCTCGCCTCGGCCTCGGCCGAGGTAGAATGTAGACCAGCCTCGCCTCGCCTCGGTTGGGTTAGCTATCATCCTCGCCTCGCCTCGCCTCGCCCGAGGTAAAATTTTTACTAAATTTGACTTATTTTGCATGAATGTACATAATATGGTTAAAAAAACTTGTTAGAAAATAAATGTCTTTAAAACACGGAATATAAGTTGCTTAGTCTCTAAATTTTTATGACTCTTCGAATGAAAACAGTAAATTCAAAAAAATTTGACCTAGACCTTATTTATAGTTTTGAAAATTATCTTAACGAAAGATAAACTGACTCAAGAATCTCGAAATTCTTAAACTAAAATGATGATTCCTTTGAACCCAGATGCTAAAATTTCGGACCAAAATAAACATTTGTTTAATCCAAACAAACGAAACTTTTTAAAGAAATAATGATTTAAGTTAAATATATATACTTCAGTTAAAGAAGCTGAACTATAAAAAAAAGCTTTTAATGCTTCGTTAAACATCTGATGAAAAGCATATATTTAATATATGAAAATCAATAATTAATTTTCTGACTACATTGTAAAATAATGTTTTTTACTATTAAAAAATCAATCATGCATTAATAAATAAATTTGCACTCTTTTTACATAAATTTGTAATTAACATTCTCAGTCATATCGATATATAAATGATTATCACAATATTTGCATAAACTATTGGTAATGTATCTATGACGTTATATGGCAACAATATACAGAATGTATCAAACAAAACAAAAAACTATTCTTAAATAATAGGGCTATTTTACACATGTAACTTTTCAAGCAACTATTCATAACGCATAATTTGGTGGGCAAGCGCAGTAGTATTTTTTGATGAAACTATGCAGTTATAACACTATAGACCTGGCTTCTATTTCGATGCAATCTTATATGTAATTTCAGATCTAAGAATAGAATAATTGGTTTACTTCCTTGTGATTGGTTTACTATGATCATGTGACTGAAGTGGTTGACAAAGAAAGAAATATTTAGCAAGACGAGAGTTATAGCTATTAACAAAACATGTGATTGGTATATTTTTGCTTGTACATAGAGATGTAAGTCTAGTTATATCACATACATTTATTGTGATTGAATTAATTGTCAATGAAAAGCTGAAATTTTTTGAAATCGTTCGAAATTTATGGTAATTTAAAGATGTTATTTAAATTGATTCATTAAAAAAGTTGTTTTATTCCAAAGAAGTGTAACTTCTAGAGCGAGTACATTTGGTTATGCTTGACACATTTTGAAACACTCTGTATATTTGTTTAGATTATAGATGGCCAAGGTTATCGATTTATATATTAAATATAAATATATAAATAAAATAATGTTTCATTAACGCTTATGAGACATATCTAATTTTGATTTGATTTAATTTTTTATTTTGTTTTTGGTTGGTGGTGGTGTATTCATTGAACATGATTCTATGACTCAGTATATTATATGTGACAATGACATCAAAATTGAATATTTCCCCGGATTATTTCTGGTATTCTCGTACTCATAAATCAGTCTTCATTTGTACTATTAAGATCTTTGCGCGTCTATATGGTTCAAAATGATCTAAATTTCATGTGAGAAAAATGTACTCCCGATATCTTTACCGATAGTATATTTTAAAATCATTTCTACTATATCTTTTCATAAATTATTTAATTAATTTTGTTTAAATCATTAGTAGTGTCTAATACTTTTATGGCAAACAAAAAACATTTTGTATTTAAAATATATGGCTATTAAATCAATGTATTTAATTATAAAACAATTTTTTTTTTTTAATTCTGAGTAGTTTCATGTTTCTAAGTAATGCGAAAAATTGGTTATCAAGTATAAAAATTTGTATGAGTTATTTGAAATCATATTTTGAAATAATTATCATGGTAGTCATTCAATATTATTAGTGGTGTTTTAATAATAAGTTTAATATAATTTGATTTAAGACATACTGCGGAGGTGAGTCAACTAATTTAATATTTACTCAATTGCTCAACAACTGTATTCTCAAATTAGATTCAATCTATTGTCGCCCTCCGCATCTGTCCGCTGTTTATCCGCTAGCTGCTTCTTAACCACGCAACGGATTTTGAAACGGTTTTCACCATAATGTAGATAATTTGTTTGCGGAAGGTTTATGTATATAGTACATTCTACATCCTAATTAAAATTTCCGTGCGAAGCCGGTATTTAATATTTTGAACAATTATTCTTTCCATTTCTAGGTATAAAATATTGTAAACAAGTATTGTTTATGATTTAATGATGAATATCACTTCCATGAAAAACACTAGAAACTTTTGTGTATATGACCTAAAGGTGACCTGAGGTGTTTATTAATTTTTCCAACAAATATTCCATTAAATTCGGTAACTTTAAAGTTCACCTGTAAGTACCTGTAAATATGGTGGAATACAGATGAAAGCCACTTGAATTCAATGAACTTTGAGATTGTAGATTATTTGAAAAAAATGAAGATCAAAAACAACCAATATTTGTTGTCTCTGGTTTGATGCATTTACCGGTTATGATTGTTTTTTTTTTTATTGACTTCAAGATATCATTTGTCATTTTAATTAACAACTATATTACCTTTTAAAAGCCTCTTAATAGATATTTTAATAATATCTATTAAGTATTTAAATATTCAATATCTAAGTTTGTGTCATCTTAATTGCAGAGGTCAAATAAAGGTTATTGAATAGAACGACACTATATATTATTCAAAAACAACATCTTTTTGAATAATCGTTCTTGAATTGTTACTTAAATAATTAATGTGAGTGACTGGGAATCTTTAATTTAATGAAGATTTTAAATTTTACTCTAACAGTTCTTATATGAATCTATATTATTTAAATTAAATAAATTGAAATAGGTTTTACTGTAAACTGTTTTCATTTATATGATATAATTATGATTACATTGCAAGCAAGATATATGATTAAAGGATATTGCGACCAAACGTATATGCAATTATTTTACATATTTGGTTTCTATACAATTACAATACAAAATCATAATAAGAGCTAGATGGCTACTCTATAGTTTCAATCACCTCATTCATTATCCAGATTCTGTGCTGACTGTAAAAGGAATCGAATCTTAATTAAACTTGTTACTACTACTGGTCCGGCTTCTTACACGCTTTATTTTCTTACTTCAATGTTTATGTATATACATATATATGTATTATGTAATCAATAATTTATTATTATATATACAATTAATTACAATTAATACTATTCAAGACCTTTGTGTAGAAGTTTGTTGCAACCAAAACCAAGTATTCATACTCTAAACACTAAATCAAATTTAATTCACTTTTAAAATATATGACTTTAAATGATGGTCTTGAATATCCTGTTCTTAAAAAATGCATTCTATTATTTTTTGATGGTATATTATAATCATATATTTGTATATATTATTGGATCACTTTATAGCAGAGGTGGGCACAGACAGCTCGTCTGAGCCTTACGGGCTCTCCATAAGCTGGGTGAGAGTAAGTAAAGAAGGTATGTTTTGAAGCAAGACGGAACGATGTTTCAATACAGGTTGGTCTACGGATTATTGCCCAATAATTATATAGTATCGTCTATAGTATAGTCAATATTTTATTTTTTTTGAAAAACAAGTTATGCGAAAAATAATATCCACTACTACAAAAAGTACTTTTCACTTTTTCAATTCAAAGTAGACTAACTCGAAGAACTCAAATTCCCACTTTATGTAAAATTTAACTTAATTCATCAAATTCCCATGACACTATACTGAGCATACTCCATACGAAGAAAAAATAATTAAATCAGGTAAGTAATTCTTTATTAGTTCTCGGATATGAATAGTAAAATATTTAGACAAATTATTTGGAATTTCCAAAATTATATTTCTATTTAAATTATCCTTTGCAAAAATTTCCCTCTTTTATTACAATGGTCCAGCGGTAAACTTAAAGGTTCAAAAGATTTATATATACTTTTTATATATTTTTATTTTATTCATACACAAATATGATATATACTAAAAAGGTACATTTTATGACCCTAATTACCAGCCCAAAATTCCAGAGTATGTATTGAATGATTGTATGTATTATTTACTTTGTATAATAGTGACCATAAAATAGATTTGGTATTATTATATTTTTTTCAGAAAATGTTTTAATTAAAAAAAGAAAATATTAATAATTGGTAGGTTACCCTGTATTAACTCTATCTCTCTTCCCTACCTCTCACTCAGAGCTTGGCCGAGTCAACTCCTGCCCACCTCTGCTTTATAGTTTATACCAACACAAGCTTATATATGTGTATAACTATTTTTATTGTTTGTACAGAAGTGTATGCACCTATACACTTCTTCAAAGAACTATGACAATGTTCAAATTGAAAATAGCACTATTGGTTTGTATAGAATATAATAGAAAAAGTAAGTCATCAATAATTATTTTTGGGATTTGGTGCATCAAATAGATATTTTTTACTTGTAATTACCAACAGTTTACATCAAAATATGAAAACTCTTTTGAAAAAATAATTCAAATTAAAGTTGATTGCATTTGTAAATGGTTTTTTTTTGCAGCCCAAAATCGCATTCATTCAACCATCATTATATAAACGAGGGACTAAACTGATAATTACATTATACTGATACATACAAGCTACTAAAATTTGGAACAAATTTGAATTGTTTTCCAAGGTCCACAACAATTTCAAACATATAATATTTACATTGTAAGAGGATATATTAGAAAAGGAATTGATGCTATGCTTGTTAGACAGGTCTTTTAATCAACCAACAAAAATCAGGTCTTGTGTGCTAAATTACCATAATGTTTTGTATTGAGGGCAAAAAAAAACTATGTTTTTCGCTGAAAACATCGAAAGGGCATCTGTCCTTCGAAAAATATTTAAATAATATATTTTCAAATTATTCATTCCACTTTTCGCTATTATCAATCGCCATTTATATGGCCTTTATAACCGGTGATCAATCATAAAGGCTTCGTATATATATATATATATATATATATATATATATATATCTTATATTGTCACCTACAATATGAAACGAATTCGCTGTACTAATATATTAATGTTAGAAATCTGTAAACAGTTAATTTTTCAACACATTTACGCTTGAATAGCAATAATAAAATACAAATATGCTAATTTGGTAAAAACTAATTGTCATTAACAGATGAATATAACATATTATACGTATGTATCAATTATTTATTATTGGTTGTAAAGTAAATATACCGATTGTTAATGAAAACACTTAATATATATATATATTATTCTATATTTTAAAAATGGCGTCAGAAAACGTTCTGTCATTTCAAAATTGTATGATTGATTTGTGCCGTATTTATTCAGATTTCGGAAAAATGTTTCGAATAAAAGTTGACGCCATTTGTACGTATTGATTATCATATATCGTGATTTGTATTAGTAATAAGGAGAGTTTAAAGCCACCTTTGTAAGCCTATCTAGAGCCTTTTTAATGAATCATTCTATAACAATCTTTGCATTAACAATCGGTATCAAAGTAAAGTAATGAAAAAACGTGTTTGTTGTTTTAAAAACAAATTATTATATTATTTAATTACGGAAATATTTTCTATTTGAATAATATAATTTAACAACTGTTCTGTTTTATGTAATTTGCATCCATATACACATACGAGTGTATAGGTGATTCTTTGCTAACGGTGATTTTTTTAAATCGAACCTTACACGGTATTGAGCCTGTAATATTATTTTACTACAATCATAATTGAAAGAAAACTAAACCAAAATTCTAACATTTTTCGAGCGATGGGCACAATCTCCACGACATTGACTTATAAATCAAATTAGAGTGAGATTCGTGGAAAAGGGGTTTTCATCTTTAGTTGCAACCATATTTATTACAACTATAATGAATGATACAAATTGTATGTTAAATTAAAAATTAAACACTGGATATGAACAAAATCACAGTTAACGATGAATCACTCATATTTATCTGTTAGTAAAATTACCATACGAGAAGTAACTGTATGACTGTACATCCTGCATCGAGAAATTATTAAACACTTCCTCTGCGTACATAGAGTTTTCCTATTTGATAGTACCTACGTAATAGATTGTTATTACATAAAAAAGTTAATTACAATTTGTTTGTTTACCTTGATTTAAAATTATTAAATATTATTAAAGATACGTTATTCGACCCTGAATATTTACATTGCAATAGAGTTTGTAAAATTTTCGATATAATCTACCGCAAAAATTATCTAAAAACCATTTCTACATAGAATGAACTATCTTTGGTGTACATCAGTTACACTTTAGAAATTCATAACAGATATTCTAATTTTGGCAAAAATTTGAAAAAAATGGCTCACATATAGTAGAATTACATACTAAGTTTGTTAAAATCGGATAAATTCACTGTGATAGGGCAAAATTAATTTTTATGGATTTTAATGACGTCATCAAGTTCAAAAAAATCTATTTTTTGAATAATTAAGCAAAATTTTATCCGATTTGAATGAAATTTTTTTTGAAGCCCACTAATTTTGGACCATGCTTTTCAATTCTTTTAGCAAAAATTCCCTATCGTTCATTCTTTTTGCAGATATTCAACTATGGCCCCACCGTTTTGAAAATCCGTAAGAGATATGTTAATTTTGACCAAAAATTTGAAAAATATGACCCAAATTTAGTAGAATTACATACTTAGTTTATGATAATCGGATAAAATTCGACTGTGATAGGGAAAAATTAATTTTTATGGATTTTTATGACGCCATAAGGTTCAAAAAATATATTTTTTTAATAGTCAGAAAAGTTTTATCTGATTTGAATGAAATTTTTTTTAAACACTCTAATTTTGGGCCATACTTTTCATATCTTTCAGTAATAATTTTCTATAATATCCGACAAAACTTTGAAAACTAACAGAAGTCAAAAATTTCATAACCGCCCAAAGTTATAGCCGTTTTCTAACGGCAATAACGATTTCTGACGACTAGATCTTTAATATATAGTTTATAGTTTCTATAGAAATATCTTCATTAGCAAAATTTTGGAAATAAAATTATTTGTCAATAAATTTAAAATATGAAAAAAATAGATGTTTTGAAATGTCAAATTTGCGAAAAAAATAATTATTCGACATAAATTTCCCGGACAACGGTGGTTTTTTCAGTTAGTTTAGTTGAATAAAAATTGATTTATTCTTCATGTTTAGAGGAAACATACTATTTCTGTTATCACTATCAAAATAATAAATCTTTGTCAGTAGTAATAAATTGGAAACCTTGCAAAAATTCTAAAAACAAAGTTATTTTTTTGTATTTACTTGTAAAAAGAATTTTTGTATTTATAAATTAGTCATCCATATATTTCTGCGTTCTGTTACATAACATAGCAACATAATTCGTTTGTTTCTGATTGTAAGTTCAAGTTCATTAAAATTTCATTTTTTAATTACAGCGGAAATTCACAATAAATTAACATTTCTCAATAATAATAATAATAATAATATTTATTATACTTTTGTCGGTATAATAAATTTGTTTTTCTTAGATTTTATTTTGACCATGAAAATTATCAAGATTAATTATTATTCTATTCAAAATATTATTTACATTCTTTGCCCCTTTTTATACGTGCATGTCTTCAATCGATTGTTTTACTGAGCAAGCGCAATATTATTTTTTTACAGAAAGTTTTTGGTTATATCAAAACAGAGACGACTTTTATTTTGATGCAATATTACATATATAGCTTAGTGCACTGTTTGCGTATGTATGATATCTCCTTTCTAATGATTGGTATACTTCTATGACCATTTGACTGACGCAATTGACAAAGAAATGAATATTAAACAAGAAAGGAATTATAGCTGTTAAAAAACAAGTGATTGGATCATCGTGTGAACAGCAGCTATGTAATTTTTGGTATATCAACTGTATTTATTGCGATTGAAAAAGAGGCTTTGACGTCAAATACTTGAGTTGAAAAATCACATATATATCTAGAGTGGAAATCGAACCCACGACCTCTGGCATTCTAGACCAATGCTCTACTACTGAGCTACCTGAAATGTTATGGCAGTGGAATGTGTTTTCTAGCCTCGAGTAACTATCTAAAATCCGTTATTCCCTCAAACGCTTATTTGATCTCCAAGAAAGTTCTTCAATCAATCCGAATAATAGAAAAGAAATCGAACCAACGATCTCTAGCTTGCCACAAGATTTTCCATATCAATATACAAAATAAGTTATCGCTAGTCACCTCCGTTTGTATAATATAACCCGTTAGGCAACCATATCAACAATGGATGGATTGACGCAAGTTTACATCCAACGGCCACAGTTTAAATCCGATTGGAATAAAGTTTATTCAATTCTTTATTTTGATTTAGCGAAAATGAATTGAGAGCTGGATTGACGCAACTCCTGTGAAACGAATTTTTGAGTTTTGCAATTGTTACAGTTGAAAATTAACGTACATTGTTTATTGGATCAGACTTGAATATCAATTCAGAAGATTTTCTTTCAAAATTCATCCTATATGGTGGTCGCTTTAAGCCATTTCGAAAACATAAAAAAAACATCAATTTTTCCCTGCTGAATGTGACTGTGTGTATGTGAATTTGAAGATCTTTCTTCAAACCTAATTCAATATCTTACAATATTGAATGTTAGCCGAATATAATATACATCCAAAAGATTATCGACCGGTAAATATAAGCGAATGAACGTATGACGATGTTGATGACCATCATAATCATCGATCGACTGATATTTTAAATGCCTTAAAGGCTCTTTTATTTGTAAATATGTTGTTCTCAGTCCAAACTGACTGAGTAAAACTCGCGTGCATGTTTGATGATTGAACCTACCTATATCAATTTCATCGCATTCTTTTCAATCTTCAATCCATAATTTATTTTACATGGCTGACCAAAATCGATCACATCAAAAACATCAAGTGTCTAAAAATCTTAAGTCTCTATAATCGTGTTTGCAAGAAGTAGAAAGTAGATTCATTATCGGCCTTAAACGGAAACCATACACTCTACCGGGATGAAAATGTGAGCCTTCGTAACCGTTAACAAAGAGATAAGGAAGATTTTTCATCGACTATAAAATGTTAAATATAATTCATACCGCAAGAAGAGCGTACAATGTCGTTTACCTCTAGCTAAAGGGACATGATTAGAGGTTAAAGGACACGTTTAGATAGATAGATTGTAGCGATTCCTCTGGACAGGCTACAGTTCGACCATAAGGCCCATTGTGATGCCTAAGGATGTGAGGATGTGAGTGAAGTGGAAGGAATTTTTGTGTATAGACTAGGAATTGGTTGGATGTGCGATTGCAGCCGACAGCCGAGGAACTATGCCGATATCATCTGGAGTTCGTGAAGGAAACTGCAGAAAACCTTCACAAGCATAACCGGTTACTTCGTTCTTGTCCATACGCCGACAGTTTAGTCAATTAACCGCCCATTTTTTTTCTTAATAATTGACAAATTGCCGATGTCGGGTTTCGAATCCATAACCTCCCAGTTTCCAAGTAGACATACTGCGCAGACATAACGCCTTAGACCGCTCGGTTACTTGAACTGGTGGTCTTTGATAGTCCAAATGTCTCCGGATCTTGTGCAAGACGATTTCATGAAAAATTTACGATACAAATCCAAACTTTGCCATTCTCTTCTTGTTAATGTCTTGTTTTTTTTGGGCATTCCTAGTAATACAGAGATCCGATTTCAAATATAAAATATTATGTAGACTTTTTGTAGCCCACCTGCATTACAAAATATTTCTTATATGTTAGTTTTGTTGTGATGTGTTTTTTAATGTGTATATTTCATTCAATAAAATTTAGGTTTTTTTATATAACACACGGATACACGGACAGACCACACGATATATGGCGGTAAAACAAATGAAAGCCTACGTAATACGTATACATATATATACGTTTGTTTTGTATCTTTGAATTGCAGACACACTGAAATCTATTATACCCCAAAGCTAAAAATTTGGGGTAAAGAACCCATATATTGTGTAATTATTTTGAAATAGTTCGATGAACTGTTCGATGTTGTTACAACAATATTTCTAAGAATTGTCTGTTTGTTTGTTTTTTCATCGAACGACGACATTTAGAAATACTAAATTGTATATCCAATTTATAAGGTTCCTGATTGGAATTAATAATGGCATCATTCTTAGTTTTATTTTTTTTTTGGGTTATAGTGGTCTGGAACTCGTGAGACTCGTTACTTTTATATATACGCCATGGTCGCGACGTGATATAAGATTTGTTATGGCTACAATTAACTTAAATTTATAGGATAAGGCTCACATCTTAGACTTAGACGCTATAGAATTTTAATTATAGTCTCTTCTTAATTCTGTTAATGCCAAGAGCTTCATAGTGGATAAATTATATTAGTAGGTCGATGTTTCCTGCCCCAACTCCCCTGACCTACTTTTGGGTCTAGAAGTTTCAAAGTCGCATAATGAAGAACAACTTTGTAACTAAGGGAAGTGGGATTAGGAGAAGTTGGAAATCAGGGTATGAGAAACAGCGAAGACTAATCCACCCACTTATGTTCTACTTCTTAAGGTCCGAAGTTTTAATAAAAGGTATCAGTGCCTCGTCATAGATATATTAATAAACCGCTTTGATAGCCGCGTTTGAGCTGGGACCCATGAGATGAGAATTTAATATTTCATCGTCAATTGCCTTACGCCAAAATACAGCGCCAGTGACTCATGTTTTTACCACGTACCAACCAACGGAGACTATTACGCATACGACAATGGAATTCAGAGGTATATAATTTTGGATGGAATTTTAGAAAAGTCATTTTCTTTCAAGCCTAGGCTCGTACTATTAGTAGTTGTGTGAGGGATTTCTTCCATTTACCTTCTTCCAATTCCCTTTCCACTGCGATAACATGTGTAATAAGTCAGAGATCTATTTTTTCCCGTGAACGTAATTTTGAGACGTAACCGAATAGTATTCAGGCGAGTCAAAAGTTAGATTTTGGATATCAATCAGAGAATGGCGATACATAGGAATCAACGTCTCATCTCACGGCAGTTGATGTATGGCCAATTGAACGCAGCGTTTTCAAGTATTAGAAAAGCGTTCAAGCGTTCAGAAGTTATTACAAAATATTTCCATTTTTTTGTGATTACAGTCAGCATTATTATAAACTTCACAATGAAATAATAAATCCGATTCTCTAAT